>CM060938.1:624018487-626518487 GCA_030765085.1 Allium cepa | reverse complement strand
AGTAATTCGCCACTGCGTTCTGAAGCACTAAACATGTGTCCTTTTGCTGTGGGACCCATACCAAGGGACTTGACTACGGTGGCACAATAAAGATAGAAGTTCGATCATAGGGTAGAATTAGGACTTCAGCCTAATTAAAATAGGATTAGGATTTTAGCCTAATCAAAGCAGAAATCTACGACAAGTGCAAACAATCTAAGCATACAATCACTATCAAAGCAAAGAAAAATGTTATATAATATTTTATACTAGCTTTATATTTTTCTTTATTTCCTTTTATACTAGAACTTTTGCTAAGTCTGTTATCTTTATCTTGCTTAAAAATACTAGTAGTTACTTTCATTCACCAGACTTTTAGTCTCACCCACTCTTCTATTTCCCCCCTTTCCCATATATGCCAATATAATCGAGGGCAGTAGATTTCTGACTTGCTTTGAGATATTTTCGGAGTTCTTCACGTATTCTCTGTCTTTTCAGCTTTCATTTCATTTGGATTTTGATGTACGGGTACTTTTTGAGAGGGATGAATATTTATATGTACTCTGATGATGTGATTGAGATTGTATTTTCCACGAGATATACGTGTTTGGTATTTTGAAACATATTTGGTTTTATGACTTATTTATGAAGTTTAATTTTTAATGAGTTACTATTTAAATGTTTCCACTGTTATTATTTAGTTGTCTTGTGAATCTTAATCTCTGTAAAGTTTTAGCTATACCTGCAACGCACTATGTCTTTTAGTGTTCCCTTTTGGATATTCTAAGGGGTATGGGGTGTTTCAACATTTGCCTAGGCAACATCAGATCGTCACTTAAAATATTATTCGGATAATCAAAAAATAAACTGGGACTTATTCTTCGAACCAAACCAAAAAAACACTCCTTCCTTTAAAATTTTATTTTCAAAAGTATTTATACTTGAAATTATTTTTCAGTAAACTATTATTACCCTTTCCAAAGTGTTTATACATTAAAACCCCTTAAGAAAAACTGTTATTTATTGTCCCACAAAATCATTTGGAATAGAAATATACATATTGCTTAAATCCCTTTTTGAAATATTTCGATACTTAAATACTTTCAAATAATAATATTATCATTTTCCCTAAAAACTTGAAAACAATTTCCAAAAGCACCGATATACAAATCCTTGAAAAATCCTTTTATTCATAAACATATGTTTATAAACCAAAAATTATTAAATCACTCCTCCGTAAAAAAATCATTTCTCAAATATTTATCCTAGAAAAATTTAGCTTTCTTTTAATACTTTCATGGCAGCTCCCCCCATCCCCTATCCCATGCACCGTCCTTTCAAACTGTCCCTCCTTTAACTTCAACTCTTCCCCCTCCTCCTTCCCCTATGGCCCCCTGTCGAACTCCCCTCTTACCTTACCTCCGCCTGTTCCCCCTCCTCTCCGGCCGAATCCAACTTCTGACTCTTTTTCTGCTTCCTCTTCCTAGTCCTCACTTTTCAAATCCAAGCCACGCAATGCTGGCCAGTATTCCTCGGTTGAAATTCCTCTTGTTTACAATGGACCTGCTCTTGTTCCTCCAAGTGCTGTGATTCAAGCAGGTAATGATGTTTAGGGTGGATGGTTGGTTGATTTCTTTCTTGATAAACCCCTGTCCTACTTAACTGTAATCAATCATCTGAAGAAACTCTAGAAGCTGAAAGGAGAAATAAAAGTAAAATCTGATGGAAACTTGTTCCTTTTCCATCTACCTTGTGCTGTGGACAGAAGGAAAATAATTGAATCGGATCCTATAATCCTTAGGAACAAGATTTTCATTGTGAAGGCTTGGGATCCAACTATTGGAAACAGCTGCAGTACAATCAAATCATTCTCTGTTTGGTTAAAATTAACCAATATTCCTATTTTTGCATGGTCGCAATTAGGCATTAACAGGCTTGCCTCGAGAATTGGAAGGCTATTATGTATGGATTCTACCCTTGAAAGAATGGAGAGGATTTGATTTGCTAAATGATTAGTGGATGTCTCGCCGGATGTTGATTTGGTCGATGAGTTTCCCGTGCAACTTCTTGATGGATCTACATAAAGGTTGCGGGTTAGCTACCTATTGAGACCTGAAATTTGCACTGTCTGCAAGGAATTTGGCCATTTCACTAATAGCTTCTTGAAGGAATGTGGGGATAATGAGAGGAATGATGTTGAAATGGTGTCTTCAAAGAAAATCCAAGAAGGGAAAAACAAAGGCCATGGGATAGGCAAGCAAATAACTAAAAGCAAACAAGTCTGGAAGAAAGTCCACTATAAAAAAGGAAAATTGGCGAAAAGCAACTTTCAGTTAATGCCAGATCTCATTGACGACGTTGTGTTTGTGGAGAGAGATGGGGCTAAAACAGTAGTTCAGCATCAAGCCATGAATGGTAAAAATGATGAGAAGAGTGGTAATGAAACTAATGAGGAAGGTGGATTAGCTGATAATCTCCATGAATGTGTTGTAACGTACAATAAATTTGAAGTATTAAATAATAAGAATGATGCTACCAGCGTGGAGAATGAAATATAAATTGGAGATGATGTTGATGAAGAGGAAGAAATTGTTGTTGAGGGTATCAATTCAAATATTGAACACATGACTGATAGGCAAGATGGAAATGAGCTTATACCATGTAGAAATGATGATACAGTGGTTTTGCAGTGTCAATCTATTGACTTGACACTGCAAATCAGTCATTACTTGCTTTAGATAAGCTTCTGATGTAAGTTAATCAAACTGATCTTATCAGCCAAATACATGCACAAAGGACAGATATTGCACAAACCATGAAAAATTCATTTGCCTCAATGCAACCAAAATGCAATCCCTCACCGGATCCTAATTTCGATGAGTTATTCTGTGGTTTATTGCAACAACAAATAACTGACTTAATCTTCTCCTTCCATCATTCATCTTTCTCTTCTTTTTCTTCTGCCCCTTCTCCTTTAGCTCCTCAAAGCAAATCTCCATCAAAGCAACCTTATGCCTTTTTAGGATCATTTCCAGGATGGATTTCCCCACCGCCTGCTCCAAAAGATCCAAAAAATGACATCAGTGTCTCTTCCAAGAATGATAAATACAAGAAGAATAAAAATCAAAAGAATCATAAACCAGACAAATCCAGAATTGGGTCTCCCATTACCAGGAGCATGAAAGAAGCTGCTCTCCTCCCTCTAGTTTAATCCATGATACACAACTTTGGTGCATGGAATATTAGAGGATCTCATAACTTCCTCAAACTCGATCAAGTTAAGAATTTAATAACCACTCATCAGCTATCAATCTTTGCAATCCTTGAAATTAAGCTGAATATTCCCCTATCAATCTCTGCTGATAAGTACATAAACCCTACTTGGTCCCTTTCTCACAATCTTCCTGAAGCGAGCTATGGTCGCATAATGGTGCTTCACAATCCTGGTGAGCTCTCCCTTGATCTCCTCCATGCAACACCTCAAATAATGCATTTTCACGCAAAGTACTACAATTCCTCCTCATCTTTCTACATTTCTTTTTTCTATGCTTCTAACTCTCTTCCCTCTAGACAATCTCTCTTCAATCTCATTCCTGCTCTCAGGAAGGAAACTCATCCTTGGGTAGTCGTGGGAGATTTCGACAGTTGCTTAACCTTATCTGACTAGCATGGAGGCCATCCTCTTATTCTAAGGGATATCTAGCCCTTGAATACTGCCAGTTCTGATTCATTGTTAATTCCTATTCCCAAATCTGATGCTGTCTTCTCTTGGAACAATAGGTCTAGGAGTGGAGTTCGAACTTTTACTAACATTGATCATTCATTTGCCAACTACAAAGCCCTTTCCTTTTGGCCTAATATATCCACCTTCTTACCCCATCCAATTCTTTCTGACCATTCCCCCCTCATCATTTCCATCGGGAAGCTGCCCCATTGAGTCAAAAGAGGTTTTAAATTTTATAACTCCTGGGTTCATGATCCAGAGTACAATAAAATCTTACAGTCAGCTTGGTCGAATGATTATTTTGGAAAACCTATGTATATTTTTTGCAAAAAGCTCAAGGCAACCAAAGAAGCATTAAGGTCTTGAGCAAGACCCAAGTTTGGCAATGGCAATCTTAAATCTACCATCCTCATGGATCAGCTGAAGGAGGCTTAGGATTTGATGATGGCTAATCCAAACAGTGTTGATCAAGCTGAAAAAGAAGTTGCTCTATTCACTGAGCTCAATCAAGCTCTGGCAACTAAAAGTGACATGAAAAGACAACAACTTCGAATCAAGTGGGCTGCTGAAGGGGACATGAATTCTCATTTCTTTCATGCCTTCTTAAAGGTAAAACATTCAAAAAATAACATCAATACCATTTATGATGTAGCAGGAACCTTGCACTCATCCCGAGACAGTGGACAAAGCATTTCTGATGTACTATTCTGCCCTCTTTGGAAATGATAATAATTTCAACCCAGAGCTGGACCAACTCTCTAATATTACTCTGCCTAGAGTTAATAGCGATGAAGCTTTAAAGCTGGTGGAAAAAGTGACAAATGAAGAAATTAAGAACACCCTTTTTGCTATGAATAAGAGCTCGTGTGGCGGTCCTGATGGCTTCAATATGGTTTTCTTCACTTCTAGTTGGGATATAGTTGGTGGAGCTTTTTGCAAGGCCGTGCACAACTTCTTCGATAAATTTAAGCTTCTCAAATCTGTTAATGCTATGAACTTGGTTTTAGTCCCTAAAATTATGCCTACTGTATATGTTTCTTCATTTAGACCTATCTCCTGTTGCAATGTTGTCTACAAGTGCATATCAAAAATTATTGCCTCGAGACTGGTTGCTGTTTTGGTTAGATTAATTTCCAACAACCAGAAAGCCTTTTTGCCTAATAGAAACATTCTTGACAACATTATGCTTGCCCATGAGTTGTTAAAGGGTTATAACTGTGTTAATGCAACGCCTGGAGCTATGTTGAAGCTTGACTTAAGGAAGGCATATGATGGTATTCGGTGGAAATAAGTTGTTAGAATAATGTCTCTTATGGGCTTCCCTAAAGTTTTGTTTGCTTGGATTTATGAGTGCATCTCTACACCCTCCTTCTCCTTGATTTTGAATGGAGCTAACACTGGCTTCTTTTCGTCTGAGCAAGGCATAAGACGGGGAGACCCGCTTTCATCCTATGTCTTTCTCTTGGTCATGGAAGTTTTTACTTGCTTATTAAGGCCATTGTACCATAACAAGTAGATTCGTTATCATTCCAAATGTAAAGACCTTCAGATTACTTCCCTCCTCTTCACCGATGATATCATGATATTCACCAAGCCGAACCTTCCTTCCATTGAATGCATTATTGGTGCTCTTCATAACTTCTACTTGATGATAGCTCGTAGGCTTAATCTCAGTAAATCTAGTATTTTATTTGCTGGGATTTCTAGCTTGCAGCAGCATGACCTTGCTTCCTCTGCTGGTTTGCAGTCTATGAATCTCGATATGGCTTACCTTGGCCTGCCTCTTTGTACTTCTAGGGTGACTCATGCGAACTGTTTACCTCTTTATCAAAAAATATCTGATGTCATCAAGTGTTGGGAAAATGAATTCTTGTCTCAAGCCGGCAGGCTTGTCCTCATCAAGTCGGTAAGCTTCTCCATGATGGTCTGTTGGGCTAGAGCATACATTCTTCCAATCAAGCTTTTGAAAATGGTTAGAAGAGCCATGATGAGATTTTTCTGGTTTAGGTCCATTCATTCCAAGAAGACAGTTCCCTGTTCGTTTTCTATTTTTGAGAAACCTTAAGCCAAAGGGGGATTGGGTTTGTGCAACATTGAAGTTTGGAACAAAGTAGCCTATAGTCATCACCTTGATGCTCTGTTGCAAAAGAAGGATTCATTATGGGTCAGGTGGATGCTCAGGTATAATGTTGGAGCAAAAAATATTTGTCTTATGGAGGCTCCCAATCATGCAGTTGGATATGGAGAAGCATTTTGAAATTGAGAAACACTTTACAACCTTATGTTCAGATCATGCTTTCTGACAGAAGTACTTGCAGTTTTTGGCATGAGCCATGGATAAGTAAGGGTATCATACTTGATCAGCTATTCACACCCCAACAAAAATTTCAATCTGGTATTTGCATGAATGCTATGGCTATTGAATGCATTGATAATGGCGTTCTTGTGATTCCTTACTCTAGTAATCAATTAGTCATAGCCTTCTGGAATCAATATGCTGCTAACATATATGTGTTTCATGATCAGGACACAGTTCAATGGAATGGTAAAACTCACTCTATCTCCTATATTTATGAGGCATTATTAGGTTTAGATTCTGTGCCAAACTGCAAGTGGAGCATGGCTACTTGGGCTGCCTACTCTTCGAGCAGTGATAATCTGATGCTTTGGAAGGTTAGGAACAAGGCATTGTTGACAAGAGATAGGTTGATCGGGTTAGGCATGTATGTCCCTTCCTGGTGTGAATTATTCAATATTCATGACGAGAGTATCCATCACTTTTTCTTTGAGTGTTAGTATGTTCTTCAGCTTTGGAACAAAATGATGAGAAAAATTGGTAGGTTGGTTGTTTCTTCTATTTCTGCTGTTCAATGGGGCTTCATTGAGCATGCTACTAGGTGGAGAGATGAGGAAAGCTATTCTTTTTTCTTCATATTGAAAAAGCTTTTGAAAAGAATCTGGGAAGAAAGGAATAGGAGGGGTTTCAATGGTATCAACAGGAGCCATGAAGTTTTATGGTCTGCTTTGAGGCATGATATAATGATGGGAATGAGGGATAGCATGCATGCTTTTCACAATCACCATATTGAGCCTTGGATCAGCTAGTTCTCGATGCCTTTCACTGTATTTTTATTTTTTATTGTTGTTGTTCTTTCCTTCTTTCGTATTCTGTTGTGTGTTGCTATTTCTTTTTTAGTAACTCTGGTAGGGGACCAGTTTAACCCCGCTTGCTTTGCAAAAGAATCCAATTTTACAAAATCATTTTTTACATAAAATCATTTCTAAAATATTTATTCAAAATACTCTAAAATTTCTTTTAGAAAACATCATTTATTAAATCCTAATTTAAACCCAACACTATCATCAAATGCCCTACAATCAAATTGTGAAACTGAATTTACAAAGTATTCATTTTAGTCTTCCTAAAATTCCTATCTTCTTAACCCAAGTTTCATAAAGGAAGATTTCAGAAATATCAAAAAAACATGGTCAATGCTCAAAAGTGGGCAGCGTGACTGATCAAATCCTAGATAATAATGTTGGAATATTATCTTGTTCTAATAAATAAATACATCAAAAATGACTATACTGCTTTTTGAAAATTGTTCTTTATATAAAAGTTATTCCTAGGTTATATAATTTTATTTACCCATTTTAAAACAATATTGTGTTGGTTTGGACTTTCTAGTGTTTAAGAATCTCTATTGATAATGTGGACCAAATGCAGCGACTAGAATTCATAACTCACTCAACAGAACAAACAACACGACATAAAACATTTTTATGAAAATAACAAATACGTTGTCTTATATAAATACACTCAAACACATTCTAGGATATTTCTGTTCTTATCTGTAATGAGTCCCTCATTCTAGGGAATTACTAACCCCATCTATATTGATATTATCCCACTAAGCCCTTGGTGTTCGTTCAACTTAAGCTCTGATACCAACTGTAACATTCCCTCTAAATGGGTGGTGCCCGCAATTGGTACCTCAAATATTATTTTACGGCTAACCTCTCGATTAAAACCAACCCATTAATTTTAGGGACATGTAAGGGAAAAATTCTAAGCCTTGGCATATTTCACAAAGCAAGAACCCCTTATCACGTTAATGCAACTATGCAAACAGATCCGATCCTAGTCTCTCCGAACCAACAACCGATGATTTTAGATTGACTTAATACTAGTTCTTTTAGAAGTAAGCAGATTATATTAGAGCTACAAGGGGATCTCTAATATGTCTCTTAAAGCTAGAGGTATTTTACCGGAATGGTTACCGTAACAACCTGATTTTTCGACATACGAAAATCGACATTAATACAGTCCACTATATCAACTACCGAATAATCGAATGTCGGAAAACCGAACCATTAGGGTTAAAGAAGAAGGAGGTAGAATAAGAAATAGAAAACAACACCAGAATCTCACAAACGCAGCGGAACAATATACAATAGATAAACGACTAATCTTTTAGAACAAAAGAATTATATCTGTTTATATATTACATCATCAGAGTACAATATAATCAACATCACAATTCAGGACGATTATAATATCTCGTCCTTCCAAAGCTGAATATATAGCTTACACTGCACAACGGAAATATGAATCTATGGAAATACGCCTCGTCATCCATCTCGTTTCCTGAGCTCCACAGCAGTCCATCCAGAATCAATATTCTACAATACTCGGTCTGACCCAAGCATATAGTTGAATAACACCCGAGTCAGTCTGGAAAACCAGTATGAGAAAAAAACACTCAATTGGATTATTAAAATTTTCAAAATCCTTTGAAAATCAAAGATATCTCGTAAGAACACGCCATAGATAAACATGCCGGGTTTTTACCTTACGATAACCAAAACATTTCTTATAAAATCCTCTGATATTATAGTAGTGTCTATATACAAATACTTATTCATATAGCCGAAATTGTTAAATTATTAAATTCCAGCTAATAGGTATACAACTAAAACCGTAAAGGCACGTAGGGAGAATGGATTTCCATTAGTGGCAAGGCTACCGAGGTACCGCCTGTCACGGTACATGGTCTAGATCAGCGCACCGAGGATTCACCCTGATCCCTTGCATCACAAGACTGGAGCTAACCCTTACTGGATAGTCCGAATAAGCTCGCACCACGTTTGGTATCAGCAACCACCCACACAACTGAAATAAAGGGACATCTAGACAGGGGTGACCTTACCCTAATTGGTTGCAAGCCGCTTTGCCTTGTGTGCACCTCCCCTGTTTTAGCCTTTCCCGGTTGATGAGGCTCGAAGCTATGCATTACCTTTTTAGCACACAATCACTTAGAATGCTCATCATCGTCCTGATGATGTTCTGAAAGCATTCGTTCATATAGGTCCGTTTTCGGTTCGAACGGAATCGAAGGCACTACGCCTACTACATCCATTTTGGAATCACCCTCAGGTTTAGTAGCGATTAGCCGTTGCACTTCACAGCTCCATCTTTAACTACAAGCTCTTGTCTCCCTCCCAAAAACGTTCAAACCGGGTCAAAGTGGTTTTCTGGAATTTAATCCCGATTCTGGATTCTCCAAAACGATCTGCGCATTGGCCAACATTAAAAGTCGGTTATTTAACTATCAAATAACATTCACAAACAACCATCAGACTTTAAATAATTATTATTTTCAAGTTATTTATTTCAAAATAACTTCGCAAGCTATTTTCCATACTTCAACCCTTTGAAAACAGTTTCAAACCACCTTTCTCTCACGGAATAAATTTCCCCAATATTGTTAATTTCCACTGAAAATCACCTAGTCCAAATACTTTAGATTTTAAAATAATTTAAATCACTTTATTCTAAAATATACTTTAACATTTAAAATAAAACTACTTAAACTCTTTATTCAAAAATATATACTCTAGAAATATTTAAAATAAAACTACTTTATAAAATATAAAACTAATTTTTAAAATAAAATTTGAGCCAAACTAAATTTTAAAATAAGAGTTACGAAATTCTATACAAGTTTTTGCATAAAACTTTAGCCAAACTATCTTTAAGATAAAACTACTCTATAAAATATAAATATTAATAATTATCTTTTTAAAACATAATATCGATCAACCGTGTAAATAATTACCGCTATAACTAATTTAATAAAAATTTACCTTTAAAAATTTAACAACTGAAATAATAATTTCTTAAAAACATTCCTTTAAGCAACTTTAAAACTTTTAAATTATACTTAAAAAATTTGCTTTAAAAACGCACTTGGCTTTTCAGGGAAATATACTTTTATTTCGCACCTTTAAAAAATAAAAACTATTTATTTTTAAAACAAATTACCCATTCCTTTATAAATTTCCATCGTGAATTTATACTTCCAAATATCCACTGTTATCTTATTTCACTTTATAAACCCAGTTTATAAATTCCATAGTCTCATCTTCTTTTAAAACACAATTTCAAACTCTGAATCAAATTCCAAACGGATTTTCAGACTTTACTCCATTTTAAAATAAATTCCTTTACTCACTCAATTTTGTTTCAAAACCCATTGATTTCAGATTTAACTTCTTTATTATGCTTTAAAATCTTATTTAAACCAGAAAGACCAATTTCATATTTATTTCAAAATTCTTCTTTTATTCCTTTCTATACCGTTTAAACTCTAAATTTAAAAATAAATCTTTTATTCCTTTAAATATTATCACTTAAGTTTAAGAATTCATTTATTCCTATTTATTCAAAAATCTTCTTTCCCACACTTAGAAATTATTTATTGGAATTTTAAAAAAAATCAACTTCTATCCTTTCTAATTTTTTAATCCAAACCTCTATACTTATTTACTTAAGAATTCTCCTTTTTATTTCCCTTCAAAAAATATAATCTATATTTTTGTTTAATAACTTAGTATACCAAATATATTCAATTAAACTATAGCATCCAATATTGCCAATTACCAATATAATCTATCATAGATTATCGAATAATCATATCACAGGACATAAAAACAAGTTAAATATTTTGAGAAATCTAGTTGGATCCCCTCCAACCTGTTCCCTGCATCCATAGATGTTACCACAACAATTTAAAATACCAATTCCACTTCGAGGTGGAATATTGCGGTATATAGGGACATCCGCTATTATGCGGGACGCATAGGGTCTCATCCGCTATATAATGCGGCGAATCAATCACTCCAATATATACTATATATATATATATACTACTAAATATATATACTATCACATTCAGACATTTCAATCATCCAACAAATCATTAAATTTAACTATTTAAATTTAACGGGTATTCCAAATGAGTGAGATTAACTCACTTTTGATTTGTTTGCGATTAACTTCCAAACCGGCTTGCTTTCTTTCAGATTTTGGCCTTGTATAAATATTTATACGGTTTATAAATATTTGAACAAATAGGACAGTCAATTACCATTAAATGATTTAATCAACTAACAATTTAATCTAAACCGATAATTTTCCTTTTTTCAAAACCATTTTGTAACATAAATAAATTAAATCAGTTTATTAAAAGAATTAATCACTTTAATAAACTATTTTTAACAACCAAATAAATTGTATTTTATTTTACTCATTTTCAACTACATAGAAAATAATCCAATTTTACATAAACTTTAAACATTTTTAAAACTCTTATTTTTCCAAAATCTTTTCTATATCATATTTTTCTGCCTTGCTGTAAAAAACTTTTATATATATTCAAACAGAATTGTTTTTTACCAGACTATAATAAGTTTCATTTTCTTTCCTTAAATTCTGTACATAAATTTATAACATTCAATAAATAAATAAAAATAAATAAAAAACTACTCTATACCTCACTGCTCTCGAACACTCCAGGCGCCGCCCAAAGCGTTGTCATCATGTGATGCGATGCTCCATAGTCCTCGTCAGATTCCTGCGATCGAAAATCGCGTCTCCCCCTTGCCCTAGCTTCGAGCTTCACTACGTAGTCACGCGCGAGGTCCATCGCACGAAACGCTAATGCATATCGAACCCAAGCCTTCCTCCCATCGGTGCTTTGCTCGCGACATTGCTCGCGCTTCCATTTCCTGGCCATCGGAAACCCTCTAAATCAAACACACGACCACACATCTCTGAACACGCCGCACCCCCAAACAATCTCGATTCCAAATCATGAGTGGCTCCAGCTAACATCGGGTATCGGCCACCGGAAAAAGAGACACGACTCTAGATTATCGAAATTAATCTTAATTGTTTTCGCTCGAGAAGGAAAATGGAAGCCACAATATCGAATTGAGAAGAGGACAAAAAAGAAGTAAAATGGAATCGGCCATTTCTTAGAGCCATAGAATTTTTATTTGAGGTTTGATTTCAATCTCTCTCAGGCTTCGGCTATTTATTTTAATTTGAATTGTATTTTCCTTTTTGAACTTGATTTTGCAAACAAAATTTTATTTTTAAAAGATGAAGAGAAAACACTTGTACGCAAATCAAAACGGCATGGAAACACATGTTTATTAGGTGAAAACGTGTAGTGAATCGTAAAACATTATTCAACTTATAAATATACATCCAATTTTAAATTCAAATTCTAAATCATCTCGATAAATGCAACCCAAAATTCCGAACTCCTATCGAGGCACGCCACTAGGCGTTTATAATGTTAAACCCCTATTTCGAACACAATGAAAAAGGTTTCGAGTCCTAATTCGATCGTATGGAGAAGATAGCTTTTTGGACCCAGTTATAATATTAAATTTTCGATATAAATTCAGCGTGTTTAGCCACTGTACGGCCACACGACAACTCCAAACACAATGGAACTTGAAAGTTGATAATAATACAATATTATGGATCTAATGGAACTAGTTTCATCGAATTCCGAGACTGTGCCTCGGAAGGCTATTTTTAAATATTGATTTGAACGATATAAATTCAAAACTGAACAAAACACCCTCAAACTCAAATTTAACACTTCTACTATCTCCAGTAAAATCAATATAAATTTTGTAAGCCATTCAATATTTTTAACCAGCTTAAAACTCAAGATTTAATATTTTACCCAATCTCTAATTATTAAATTCAATAATTTGATTGCCAGTAAATAGTGATATTTGAAATTCAAGTTAAACTAACTTTCAAATATTTAAAACCAATTAAATATTTCAATTTCAAATATCCACAAATTACGGGTCGCAACATTCCTCCCCCCTTAAAAGAATTTCGTCCCCGAAATTACAAGTTAAGAAGAATGATCCATAACCGGTTAATATTTCTTCCCAAAATCAACAGTTTTAACACACCCAAAGAATCTTTTGTTAAAGACATTATCACACTTACTAACTTCATAACTCATTCATAACTTCCAACAGTATTATTTTTTCAACAATTCAAATTTAAATTTAAATCCAAAATTTTAAATTATCAAATTTTTTCTAACTCCCTAAATTTTTGAAATGTATTGCCATCGCCTCCTTTGCGCGGCTAGCTCAGTTCGATTACGAGATGCCTCAACGGGCCCATAGATTTCAAAAGAAAAACAAAAGCCAAGGGGCTAAACTAGAAAACCATCAAATTTCATATAGAAATTTAAACACATACCTTTTGTCCAGCAATTCAATTTATCTTCTGAATTTAAGAATCCCAATTTCCATTTGCTTTTAAAACACCTGTATATTACTTAGCAATAATGTCCAATTACAACATTCAATATCATTTTATACATTTCTTTACAAAGTTTCAATATTTTCTTTACCTATGTCGTACAATGCACATATATCATCCGTACGCAATACCAAATCCGATCGTTTACTCGATCACACAATTTCATTTTCGAATATTATCCTTCACCCAACTCCCTAGTGCGGACTCAAATCTGGTTTCTTAAACAGAAACCATTATTCTCCTTGCATAGCTATGAACTATGATAGAGAATTCCAGAATCAATCAAAAATCCATATTCAGAGTTCGCCTCGAAAATCAAGTGAAAAATCCCAACCCGAATCGATATAACTGCCTCGAAATCCTGTGCTCGAATCTGGATCAAATCATTATGCGAATAATATACTACATCCTATGTATTTATCTCAATTGATTATGAGTTATATCAATTTTCTTTTATGCACATTTATTTTGATTTCTATTCACTTATCCATACTTGTTCCATCTCACACTTTACTTAACTTCTACTCAAATATTAACTTAGTATCTCTTTCAATACCAATTTTACTTAAGGATTTCACCATTCACTTTTAAATTCCAAATAAATATTTTATACACTTCTTATATTTAATTTCGCTTTACCACTTTTTCTTATCTATACTTTTATTCAAATTTTCATTTCCAAATTCATTTAAATTAAATTCCCTTTCATTTTAAAAATTGAATTCTATTCACATTATCTCAACTCATACTTAATTAACCATTTCTTATATTAGTTGCACTTACTAATTTATTCATATCTCAACACTTCTATTCCCAAACTTTTACTATTTTTAGTCCACTTAGAACCAATTTTTCAGTTTCACTTTACTATGCACAATTTAAATTAAATAACATCCTAATATTCAATTTTAATTCATTTGCCTACCATTTAAATCAATCAGTTTAATTTTAATTTCAATATTTTGCTTTCTTTAGTCCAACTAGACTCATTTTCAATTTTACTTAATTTAACACAATTCAATTTTAGTTCCAATATTCAGTTTCCATTTTACTTACTTACAAATGTAAATTTATTTGTTTATTTACAAATTTACTTTACACTCAGTAAATTTTATTCCAATTACCGTTACTCTTAGTCTACCTAGACTTTTCCTTAAATTCATTTTTACTAGATTCACTTACACTTCAATTTCAATTCAAAATTTTAACTTCCATAAATTTTCCACTTATTTAAATTCCATTTGCTAACTTCTTTAAATTTACTTTACTGGTTTATTTTGTTTCATTCTTATTTTAATTAGCTCTTCTTAAGTTAAATTTTATTCTAAATATATTTTCAAGTTTTATAAGTTTCCAAACTTATCTATTATTCCATAAACATTTAAATAGGATTCCAAAGTCTTTTAACAATTACTTAACATTTCAAATCAATTTTGAAAACATATATATCCAAAACAAACTAACCTTTTGCATTTTCAAAATCAACCCAATTTCACAAACAAACATCAATCCAAAACATCCAGGTAGCAATCCCTCTCTTGGAAACTCGAAACTAAACATCAATGATGCTGCAGTCATCACCGAAATTATTTTCCAGCGACCGAAAAGGGTTTAGAGCTTTTACCTTCTTTTAAAAATATTTTCAAGTTTAATTCTAAATCCCACCAGATTTCATATCCAATCCAAAAATATTTCCGAAATAATATCAACGTTATTTCCCCCAAACCCTTGAAAAATCATTTTCAAACTCAAAGAAATTTAATTTCCAAAAATTCGAATTCCAAATCCTTTCAATCTACATTCAAACATTATTCTGGAATTCTATCTCATTTCAATTACAAATCACATTGATAATTTACATTTACATATTCCATTCTATTATATAAGTTAATCTCTTTAACTTTTGATTAAAATTTTCAATTCTTATTCAATTTCCTCACAATAGTGATAATAATTTTATATCTTCACTCCCAAACAACCAAGCAACCATATACACTATAATAGTTTACGAAAATTATTTCTTTTTTTTACAAAAATAATTTGGGAAAATTTATTTCATTACCCATTTTTAAAAACAATACCGTGTCGGTTTATCTTGTTTAAGAGATTAGAAATCCCTATCGATGACGTGGCATCCCACATATCGACTAGAATCTATAAACACTCAACCGATAAGTCAACACAATATAAAAACAATTTTTACGTTCACTAACAAATACGCGCTCATATCTATTATTACACTCAAACTCATTCTAGAGTACTTACGGACCTTATTCCTAATGATTAGTCCCCACCAGAGCCAAGTTTCTCACTTAACCTTCAGCTCTGATACCAATCTGTAATGACCCAATTTTTCGGCACCCGAAAATCGACATCAATGCCGTCCACTGTATCAAATGCCGAACAATCGAATGCTGGAAAACTGAACCATTCGGGTTAAAGGAGGTAGAAGAAGAAATAGAAACAACATCAAAATCTCACAAATGCAGCGGAACAATATATAGTAGATAAAGGATTAATCTTTTAAAACAAAAGAATTATATCTGTTTATATACTACATCATCAGAGTACAATATAATCAGCATCATAATTCAGGATGGTTATAATATCTCGTCCTTCCAAAGCCTCATTTCTTGAGCTCCACAGCAGTCCATCCAGAATATGTATCCTATAGTACTCGATCTGACCCGAAAATTATCGTTAAATAACATTTGATTCAGTCTGAAAAACCAGCATGAGAAAACACACTCAATTGGATTTTTAAAGTTTTCAAAATCCTTTGAAAATCAAAGGTATCTCGTAAGATCACGCCAGAAATAAACATGTCGGGTTTTACCTTACGATAACCAAAACAGTTCTTCTAAAATCCTATGATATTATAGTAGTTTCTACATGCAAATACTTATTCAAATAGTCGAAATTGTTACATTATTAAATTCTAGCTAATTGTTATACAAACAAAATCGTAAAGGCACGTAGGGAGAATGGATTTCCATCAATGGCAGGGCTACTGGGGTACCACCCGTCACAGTACGTGGTCTAGATCACCGAATCGAGGATCCATCTTGATCCCCTGCATCACAAGACCGGAGCTACCTCTTACTGGATAGTCCGAATAAGTTCACCCCGTGGTTGGGATCAGCAACCACCCACACAGCGGAGATAAAGGGACATCTAGACATGGACGACCTTACCCTAATTGGTTGCTAGCCACTTAGCCTTATGCACCTCCCCTGTTTTTGCCATACCCGGTTGATGAGGCTCGAAGCTATGCGTTCCCTTTTAGCACACAATCACTTAGAATGCTCATCGTCCTCCTAACGATGTTCTGAAAGCATTTGTCCATACAAGTCCGTTCTGGGTTCGAATGGAAACGAAGGACTTACTCCTACTACATCCATTTTTGAATCACCCTCAAGATTAGTAGCGATTAGCCCTTGCACATCATAGCTCTATCTTCGACTCCATGCTCTTGTCTTCCTCACGAAAACGTTCAAACCGGATCGAAGTGGTTTTCGGGAATTTAATCACAATCCCGGACTCTTCGAAACGATCAGCTCATTGGCCAATATTGATAGTCAGTTATTTAACTATCAAATAGCATTCACAAACAACCGTCAGACTTTAAATATTTTTTTTTCAAGTTATTTATTTCAAAATAACCTCGCAAGCTATTTTCCATACTTCAACCCTTTGAAACCAGTTTCAAACCTCCTTTCTCTCATGGAATAAATTTCCCAAATATTATTTATTTCCACTGAAAAACACCAAGTCCAAATACTTTAGATTTTAAAATAATTTAACTCACTTTATTCTAAAATATATTTTAAAACATTCAAATTAAAACTACTTAAACACTTTATTCAAAAATATATACTCTAAAAATATTTAAAATAAAACTACTTTATAAAATATAAAACTAATTTTTAAACTAAAATATAAGACAAACTAAATTTTAAAATAAGAATTACGAAATTCTATACAAGTTTTTACATGAAACTTTGACCAAACTATCTTTAAAATAAAACTACTTTATAAAATATAAATATTAATAATTATCTTTTTAAAGCATAATACCAATTAACCTTTTAAAATAATTACCACTATAACTAATTTCATAAATATTTACCTTTAAAAATTTAACAACTTAAATAATAATTTCTTAAAAAACATTCCTTTAACAACTTTAAAACTTATAACTTATATTTAAAAATTCTGCTTTGAAAACGTACTTGGCTTTTCCGGGAATTACACTTTTCTTTTGCACCTTTTAAAAATAAACCACTATTTATTTATAAAATAAATTATCCATTCCTATATAAATTTCCATCGTGAATTTATACTTCCAAATATCCAATGATATCTTATTTCACTTTATAACCCCGGTTTATAAATTCCATAGTCTCATCTTCTTTTAAAGCACAATTTCAAACTCTAAATCCATTTCCAAATCGATTTTCAGATTTTACTCCATTTTAAAATAAATTCCTTTACTTACTCAATTTTATTTCAAAACCATTGTTTTCATATTCAACTTCTTATTATGATTTAAAATCTTATTTAAACTGAAAATACCAATTTCATATTTATTTCAAAATTCTTCTTTTATTCCTTCCTAAACCATTTAAACTCTAAATTTAAAAATAAATCTTTTATTCCTTTAAATATTATCACTTAAGTTTAAGAATTCATTTCTTCCTATTTATTCAAAAATCTTCTTTCCCACACTTGGAATTTATTTATTAGAATTTAGAAAAAATCTCAACTTCTATCCTTTCCATTTTATTTAATCCAAACCTCTATACTTATTTACTTAAGAATTATCCTATTTATTTCCCTTCAAAAAATATAATCTATTTTTTTTTTATAACTCAGTATACCCAAATATATTCAATTAAACTATAGCATCCAATATTGCCAATTACCAATATAATCTATCACACACTATCATATAATCATATCACGTGATATAAAAACAAGTTAAATATTTTAAGGAATCCAGTTGGATCCCTCGAATCTGTTCCTTGCATCCACAGATGTTAGCACAACAATTTAAAATACCCATTCCACTTCGAGATGGAATATCTCAGTATATACGGCCATCCGCTATTATGCGGGGCGCATAGGGTCTCGTCCGCTATATAATGGGGAAATCAATCACTCCAATATATACTATATGTACTACTAAATATATATACTATCACATTCAGACATTTCAATCATTCAACAAATCATTTAAATTTAACTATTCTAATTTAATGGGTATTCCAAATGAGTGAGATTAACTCGCCTTTGATTTGTATGCAACCCACTTCCAAACCGGCTTGCTTTCTTTCAGATTTTGACCTTGTATAAACATTTATACGGTTTATAAATATTTAAACAAATCAGACAGTCAATTACCATTGAATAATTTAATTAACTAATAATTTGATCTAAATTGGTAATTTTCCTTTTTTAGAAACCTTTTTGTAACATAAATAAATTAAATCAGTTTATTAAACGAATTAATCACTTTAATAAATTATTTTTAACATAACCAAATAAATTGTATTTTATTTTACTCATTTCAACTACATAGACAATAATCCAATTTTACTAAACTTTAAACATTTTCAAAAATCCTACTTTTTCCAAAACCTTTTCTATATCAAATTTTTCTGCCTTGTTGTACAAAACTTTTATATATAATCAAACAGAATTGTTTTATACCCAACTATAATAAATTTTCATTTTCTTTCCTTAAAATCTGTACATAAATTTATAACATTCAATAAATAAATAAAAAACTACTCTATACCTCACTGCTCTCGAACACTCCAGGCGCCGCCCAAAGCCTTGCCGTCGTGCGATGTGACGCTCCGCCGTCCTCGTCAGATTCCACGCGATCGAAAATCACGTCTCCCCCTCGCCCCAGCTTCGAGCTTCACCACGTAGTCGCACGCGAACTCCATCGCACGAAACCCTAATGCATATCGAACCCAAGCCTTCCTCCCATCCGTGCTTTGCTCGCGACGTCGCTTGTGCTTCCCATTAACATAACGAAATAAATTGTTTTTATTTTACTCATTTTCCACTGCATAGAAAATAATCCAATTTTACATAAAGTTTAAACATTTTTAAAACTCCTACTTTTTCCAAAATCTTTTCTATATCAAATTTTTTTTCCTTGCTTTTATATATATATATTCAAACAGAATTGTTTTATACCTGACTATAATAAATTTTCATTTTCTTTCCTTAAAATCTATATATAAATTTATAACATTCAATAAATAAATAAAATAAATAAATAAAAAACTACTCTATACCTCACTGCTCTCGAACACTCCAGGCGTCGCCCAAAGCCTTGCCATCGTGCGATGCGACGCTCCTCCGTCCTCGTCAGATTCCATGCGATCGAAAATCGCGTCTCCTCTTTTCCCCAGCTTCGAGCTTCGCCACGTAGTCGCACGCGAGCTCTATCGCACGAAACTCTAATGCCTATCGAACCCAAGCCTTCCTCCCATCGGTGCTTTGCTCGTGACGTACCTCGCGCTTCCCTTTCCTAGCCATCGGAAACCCTCTAAATCAAACTCGCAACCACACATATCTGGACATGCCGCACCCCCAAACAATCTCGAATCCAAATCGTGTGCGACTCCGGCTAACATCTGGTATCGACCACCAGAAAAAGAGATGCGACTGTAGATTATCAAAATCAATCTTGAAATATTTTCGCTCGAGAAGGAAAATGGAAGCCACGAATTTGAATTGAGAAGAGGACATAAAAGAAGTAAAATGGAATCGGCCATTTCTTAGAGCGATAGAATTTTTCAATGGGGATAAAATATTACAACATGATAGGGGGTTCTCGCTTCGGGTTCGGTGGCGAGCAGTAGACTGTTACCCCTACATGTCCCAGGGTGGGTTGGTTGTCAGTCGAGAGGCTGGCCGTAAAAGCAAATGTGAGGTACTAATGTGTGCCATGACGATATTGAGGCCGCTATTGGATGGCTGATGGGCCTGACCGTCACAGTTTCTCATAAGGAACGCAAACCATATAGACACGCAAAGTTCTTATTACTTTGTAAGCCAAAACTCGCCAAGATTCGATAGTTGGTTATTTAAATATCAAATACACAAACAACAACAATTCAAAGATTTAATTACTCATAGCAATCACTAAACCTCACGATAAATCTTTCATTTATTCTAAATTTTTATCTAAATGTTCGTATACTTATCTCAACCGCATAAGTATATTCACAAAATATTATGAAAGATTTCTTATTTACAATCATCTTAAGAGGATCAAAACAGAAGTTATCTAAATTAGAGATAAGAATAACGTCAAGCATTATTCCTTTGGTGTTAAGCATAGAACAAAAGTTCCATGCCACCATAATTAAGAAGGTTAGTTAAGGAAGTCCAAATCTCAAATATTTTTATAAATTTCTTTTATATATCCTTTCTAATTAAATCTCTTTCATTTATGATATATCAAGTTCTACAATTATGAATCCATTTATGAAAACTGTTTATAAATCTCCAAATTTATTTATAAAACTCATTTATAGATACCCAAAATCATTTATTAAACTTCTTTCCAATTTTCAAAAAACTCTATTCAATTTATAAAAAAATTCATAAATTTTCTTATTTAAAACAAAAATGCTTTAATGAACCTTAATCGATAAAATTTCTTTGATAAACAAAGCAATTATTTAAAACACTTTTAAATAACAAGTTATTATTATAAACACTCTTCATTTAATTATCTTTAAACTACATTAACAAAATAATGATTTTAAACAATCATTTAGGAAGTATTAATTTAACTTTAAACATTATTAGTATAATAATTAGTTATTTTCAAAACAATAATAATGTAATAATCAATTAATTTCAAAACATTATTAGTATAATAATTAATTATTTTCAAAACATTTTTAACACAATAATTAATTAATTAAACTTTGAAACATTAATGAAATATTTTAAATAACATAAAGAAATAACTTTAGTGAATCGTATTAATAAAATAATTAACTTTAAATCATTATTAAAACAATAGTTAATTATCTTTAAAAAAATTCTAATAAATAATAATTAGCTTTAAAACCTTATTAATAAATAATATTTGTCTTTTAAAATAACATTTACTCCATAATTAACTTTTCAAATTTAGAAAGAGGCTTAGCGACCACTATGGTACTTAATCAAGTTAGCATTTTATTCAAACTAACTTTTCAACTTATAATACTTGGAATGTACACAGGCATATATATATATATATATATATATGCCAATTAAATCCATAATTAACAACTAATTGTTAATACAACACTTAACCATTATTAACCAACCGGTATGTACCTAAGTGTGTACACTAATGTAATAGCAAAACTGTGTATATTTTTTCTAAATAGATGTCTAAATATAACCTATCTGGTTAATTACAACAGATGGTGACTTATTCTGCTAAAAAAGTGTCCAATAAACTTAATTAGCGGAATGGTGTTTTATTCTGCTGAATATGTGTCTAAATTACCCTATTCAATTTACTTTAATAGTAGGGTGTTTATTTGGTCAAATAGATAACACCCATTAAGTAAAATTAATTTAACTACGTTATTATCCAAATTAATGTAATTATAACCAGTCGGTATTAATTTATCATTAAATTATACTTTGTCAAAACTAACAGCATTTTATGTAAAAATGCATTGTACTCGTCAACATATGCCCAACTAAAAATCCATGGTTAATTTGAATTTCATATTGTTGAGATATTAATTGTTAAAGTTTACTTACTTTCATAGAATAAATTCTCACCCGAGGCCAAAGGTGATTTGGCCCAAACTCACAACCTAGCATACCCACAACTCAAGCTACATAGTGCCTTCTCCTTACATCTCCTTAGCCCCATTTAATTTCTATATTTCCAAGGCAGGGACCCAAATTTCATGCATATCCATGCACGTGCACAAGCACCACCGATGACAATCCGACTAACCAAGCATGCTAGCATGTTGCTCTTCACCTCTCCGTCTCAACGGCATCACCGCCTCACCTACCACTACTACCTTACGTACTTCTAGATCCTCGTGCACCCAGGTTCACTCCATTACCAACCACTACGACCTTACCTACTTCTAGATCCTCGTACGCCCACCATCAAATTCGCAACCACCTCCACCGCCTCCTTGGCCCATGAACGTCGAGTCCGACGCCTTCCCAAGCTGCCCCGACCATGTTGAAAACAACTATAACCCATGCTTCCTTAAACTCTAGTTCTAGCTATCCTTGACACCCTAGGCCCTCAGAGGAAAATCCACCACAATCAACATTCTTGCCTCGTCCCCAAGCTCCTCTTCGTCAGCTCCTCTACCTCCCATGGCCACTGGATCGCCAAAAATTAATTTTCGAATGGAAATTGATCATCTCCAATTTCCTCCACTCATAGCATAAAAAAAGCCAAAGCACCTCTAAAAATCCCCAGTCGTTGATATGAACCTAGCTATGCCTACCGTTCACTAGCTCGTCAAAATACAACCAATACTCGACTATCAACTGTCTTTTGCCATTTTTTGATACCTCATTCAACAAAAAATCGTGAAACTATTTTTAAAATAAACTAGAGGCAAAACCGAACAACTTACATGTTGGACGATAAGGCTAAAAGTGATCGGAATGGGATGTTGGACGATTAGGCTAAATAGCAATTTTTTTTCATTTTTCAGGAAGTTGTAAAACGAAGAAGAAGAAGCATTCTTAAGCACGCACGCACAGATATATACACATACACACATATCACACATACTTACCCCTTTTAAATATCAATGGAACCTAGATTTAAAACATAGACAAAAATATAGGGTGAAGGGGGACAAGGGTAGAGGGACAAGAGAGACACAACAAGGAAGAAAAGAGGGAGCAAGAGGCAGGGGAGAAAAACATGTATGCTGAGTTGATGATGCAGCTGTGTACGGATTTATTTTTTATTTTTGAATCGATTTAGGTAACCCGTCAAACGATATCGCATTCGCATATAACTCGCCAATGATAAAAAATATTATATGATTGCAAGAAATGTGATGCAGTCACAAAGCAAAACTAGAACATATTAGTCATCAAGTTTTGTTAAATTTTAAAGATACAATGTCCAACGTAAAATATGTCAAACGACAAATTTAAATATATTTTGAATTAAAAATTATGGAAAAATTCTATAAATTCAATTTATTATCAAAATGATTTTCTTTTTATTTTAAAAAACAAATCTAATATTCAAAATAAATTAGACGTTCTTAAAAATTAAAATGATATAATTCTGGACTTTTACAGGAAACACAATTAAACAAAACCCAAACTTGAAAGAATGGTAATAAAAAATGGTAAAAATCCATACTATTACCGCTACCACTACTCGTCGATTTCAAACCCGTACTATCCCCCCGTTGAAAATGAAGCTAGGCAAGTTAAGGTAGTGTTGCTTCTAGGCTTTGCCTTGGCAATTTAAACCTTTGTGATAGAAACAATTTTCCGTTCCTCGACGTTTAATGCTACAAGTATGACTAAATCCCTTCCATATAAGCGATACCGTTTACGGAAGTTAAATTTCTTGCCTTTTGTAACTAGACCAAACTTTTAAACATTTAAAGTCCAAACTTATGCTTGGTTTTTTACATCACGAATATTTGTAAAACACTTTAAAAATACTCTTGAAAATATCATTTTAAAGAACAAGTTATATTAATAAGTGCATAAAAAAGTGTCAAAATCAAATGTCATTAAAACATTGTTTACTATAAACCCAAAACAATTTACATTTAGCTTTATTTTCGAAAAAACAATTCCTTTCAATTTTTTTTTCTTACTTATAAACTATCTTTTATAAATTTTGAAACAACATTTATTATCTCGGAATATAATAAATCAATTAAAATGTTTTCAATCATCTGAAAAGATAAGTGATATAAATATTTTATAAATTTAAAACCATAAGAATTATCTATTGGAACAATTAATCAACTTATAACTTCTTTAATAAATCCATTACTTAACTTTAAATACTTTTATTAAATTAATTTATTAACTTTAATCACTTTTATTAGGTCAATTGATTAATTTTAAACAGCTTTATTAAATTAGTTAATTAACTTTAAACATAGCTGATTGAAATGCGTAATTAATCATAAACATCATTATTAAAGAGGTTAATAAATTTTAAACATCATTATTCAAAATGGTCAATTAATCTTAAACATCATTATTAAAAATGATTAAATAATTTTAAACATCATTTTTTAAAATGGTTAATTAAATTAATAGTTAAATTTATTAATTTAAAACCATATTAATTATACCAAAAGATAATTAATCCAATTTATAACCAGTTTGTATATTCAAACAACATTAATTATCTTAAAGATAGTAAATCAAATTTATAATCCTTTTATAAACTTAAATAAACATTAATTATCCTAAAGTTTATTAATCAAATTTATAACCAAACATTTATTTTATGTAAATATCAATACTATAATTTATTTTTGAATTTCTCGTATTACTTGAAAATATAGTCTATACTACTTTTAAAGTGCAACATATGACCAAACATTTATTTTATGAAAATACAAGCTCAAGTTCAATAAACAACAAGGGCTAAAGGGGATGGTATTTCATTATTGGTGGTACATCGAATATCGCTATAATGACACTTACATAGTCAAATCGCATGTCATAAATAATTTCAACCAAACAACAATATAACTGGCATAAGAATATAAGCAAGCAAATAAATATTGGCAAGAAACCCCTTAGGGTCTCCCTAGAGAAGTTCCATGTAAATTACACATTTGAATGTGTACTTCAAAATGTTGTGTAGCGACCTATTCACTACATACACTTCGACTTTCCTTTTATTTTTGTTCCCTGCAATAAAATGTTATTATGCCTTCCGCTTTTTCAAGCGGGAATTTAAATTCAAACGAACAATCAAACAACAATATAAACTATTAACCAATCATTAAACAATAATCTGTAGTAATACATATTTTTTATAGTTTATTTAAAGTGAATAAAGTCACCAAAATTCCAACGGAAGCTTTCGCGTTCCGGTTTGGCCTAAAATCGAACAACGTCCGATTTTAGTCCAAAACCCAACTAGCTCGAAGTTCGACAAACCTAGATTCAACGCGAACCAAAGGTTTATCTGAGTCCAGTGCAACTAATCGTGCCTGAATCTAACCACGTATGAGCAAGATATTCAATTTATAAGAAATCTGGATTAACACATTAATGAATTATAAAATTAATTTATGAATCGCTTTTAATACCATTAGTACTTCTTCCTCAATGTAATATCAGTGCACGAACACATGTGCAGGTGCACAAAAGAAACCCAAAACTCGATTTCTTCAACCCGCGATTTCTCGTTCGATTTTCAACGAAATCAACCACCAATTTCTCTTTTGGATAACACTACACAAGCTCTTGCCATCCTCTCTATAAGATAAAGCATGGTTGAGCCAATTAGGGTTCGTTTCATGACCCACGTCCTAGACCCCTAGAAATCGACACTAATACATCTTCGGTGTTCATATTTCGCAAATCCAAGTGCCAAAGAGGTAGATTATCCAGGGTTTTAAAAGAAATAAATATGGAAGACATAACAAAATAGAATCTCACATTGTATATAAAACAACTTATAGTTATAAATATGGAAACTACATACAATCACTCCTAAATGATTCATCAAAGATACGGTAGGTAGTAACCCAGCCAGGACAGTTATAGTGTCCAACCGTTACAAGGGTTGGTGGACACCTAATACATAATACAAAATACAATGGAAACTAATAATAGATAACTATCATCATAAGAACCTCCATGCTTCATATTTCTCCAAAAATGCTCCATGCTTCTACCAAAATTCTCCGTGCTACCTTACTACTTAGTTGCTTGAGAAATAGAGCACCCAGAGTTTAAGAGGAAAAGAAAATAAACTCTAGGTCACTCATGGGACTGGTGTGTGAAGATTCAAAAGAACGGATACTTTTGAAATCAAAAGGTATCTCACAAGAACACGCCGCACATAAATACGGATGATTATTTACCTTATGATAAGTAAAATCTTTAGTACGTAAAATCGAGGATATTATTTTTAATAACATTCTATGAAAACTCTTTCTAATAAATATATGTAATCTTATCCGAAATTATTGCATTAATTAAATTTCCATATACTGGGTTCCACAACAAAAACCGTAAAGGCTTGTATGGGAAAATTGATTCCATACAATGACAAGTTAAGGGACTACCTTCCGAAAACACATTTCCCGAAAAATGCACTAAGGCGCCAATAGATGGTCCTCTACCAACACAGAGCTACCTTTACCATATATAGTACCAAATATGACGTCATCTTGGTAGTTGTCGACCTTTACTGGGATTCCAAAGCATACATAACATACCAGACATATTGAGGGTAGTCTAGAAAGGCGATGACCATATCCTAATGGGTGCGACCCACATAGCTCTACCGCATCTACCCTGTTTGTGTCATTTTCGAATGATGAGGCTCGAGGTAACGATTACCTTTCTCATAGAAAACATTTCACTTGAATTCTGCATTGCCAATTCCATCACACAATATTGATTTCCATTAATGTACAACCTTTAAGCACATACATCTCAAATAAGGGTGTTAATTATAACAGAGTTACCTCCTACACCACCAAACAGATGTACATTTGTGAAAATCAATGTACATGCATTTTAAGAATGCGATGCCATATTTTCATACTTACAATTTCTCAAGGAACATGACAAACTGAAGAAACTCTCCTACTACGTCCCGTTGGAAATCACCCCTAGGATTAGTTTCGTGCAGCCCTTGCATCGAAGATCAAATGAAGATACTATCGCTATATATATTTTGTGTTTGTGTGTGATATGTGAAATTTCCCACGAGAGTAAGTGACAAGCAGCCATGCATTCCATCTTCTAATTTATTATCATTCCATGGCTTCACTTAGAATGCATGTATTGTTTTGAAGTTGTTTTTGGATAGGAATCACACAAATCTAATCCCCGTTCTTTCGAACTAATCATCGATAATAGATGTTAAGTTTGAGGATGAGTATCATTTCATTTATTAATACCTTTCATTAAATAAAATGTTTCTTTTAGGATATAATCTTTAAATCACATTTTTTTCAGTATATACAGGATCATGAAACCTCTCTTTAACTTTAGAAATACCAAATCAAAATATCTCCTACAAATTGAAAAGGTTTTCAATTATTAAAGGAGAGTGGTTTCCCTTATGAAATTTGACGTGCATTTAATGTGATTCGTTTGCACATACAAACAAACATGTTATCATATCTAACATGGTTCATAATCATCATAACCAAGCATAGCAAAACATATATATCTTCCAAAACATCATAATATAAATACAGTTTCCTGCTTTAGATTCAGTCGAATTAACTTTAGAACGACTATAGCTCCTTTATTCGAAAAATTTAGCTTTCTAAGCTTGCATTAAAGTAACTAGATGGGCTCGGCCTTAGCCTTTAGTTCTTGGGTGCTCACGACCATGCTTGGAAGAAAGGAAAAGCTCGACCTTTGGATGGTGGATGGTGTGGCCGTGGTTTAGACGGAGAGGAGGAGATTTGCTTTGTTTGGAGGTATTTGGATAATATACATACATACATACATACACACATATATATATATAATTACTTTTTGCTATCATTTTCTTTATTATTATCCTAAGATAGGAAGCCATTAAAGTGGCGAGGAGAAGTGAAGAAAGCTAAGGAATTTATGAGCAAATGAAGTGAAGATGGGTGGTGGTATTTATAAGAAAAAATGTGAGAAAAAAATATCATGATATTTATATGAACACACATCATCATTTCTTCACCACCACCCCTCCTACATCATCACTCACAAACTATAATTTTGCTACTTCGAAAATAAGAGATTTTATCTATTTTAAAAGGTTTAAAACTTAAATAAATAAGTCATATATAATAAATAATAATGAAGAATTTATTTATTCTTACAGTTAATAATTAAAAAATATAAAATTTGGATTTTAGAACAAATCAGTAAAGTTAAGTTTTGTTAAAGATAAATAAATGCTTAAATAAATAATTTTAAGCATTATTTGTAAAGTCAAATTATATTAAAATCACTTAATATAGATAATAGAAGTTTATTAAAGGGTTTGAAAATATGTTTATGATCATTTTTACAAAAATGTTTATATTTTATCGCCTTTTCTTAGTTTTACATACACTTTAAAAATGGAAAATTTGATATTATTTAAACATGACTTCAAAATATGAATAGACGTGTTTAAATTTATATAAGGAAGTAAGAAGTTCATTTTTTAAGTTTGATTTACTTTAATATATAGTTTAACGAAAATATAAAATTTTGACTATAAAATTTGTCAATAACAACGTTGTTTTGAACTGTAACAAATCGTTGCAATGTTAAATGATCATATGCACTTTGTAACCTAAATAATGCATATTAGCAAAATATGCACACTTTAGACTTCCATTTAAATACATATTCATTTTAAAAAGTCAAAATTTACAAATAATTCAAAAAGTTACATGATTTGACAATTTATAATTAAAATATAATTTCTAAACATAATCCTTACTAAAATTCCCAACACATCTTCTCTCATTAATGCTTAAAGTATTTTCATATGTGAAAAAAGAGCAAAACAGGTACTATGCATTTTCTAATTAGTAAAAAGGTACAACATCATTACTATTTCAAATCCAAGGCACTTATCATCATTAATGTAAGTCTCTTCATGCATGGAAACTAAGCAAAATAATAATTAAAAATTTTGCAAATTAAGAAAAAAAGGCAAAATCATTACTTAAGAACTTACAATCACATTCAAACTTCTCTTCCCATTAATGTACATACTTTTTCATCTTGGAAAAAGTGTTTAAGTATGGTTTGAAAGTCAAAAAAGTAGATAAGGGCATTTGATTCATTTCCATCCGAAGTTTAGCTATAAATAGGACCACACTTTCACCATTATTCGCCACTTCATTCTTCACTTTCTCCATCTTTTTCACCTCCATTTTTGTGGGTTCCCACTATGTATTCACCTCCCGAGCCACACACACCCCACATCCTCCATCTAAACCACCCTATACACATATAGACACCTCAAACCCCATGTTCCAAGCCCATACCCGCCTACACTAGCCTCCCCACACCACCTACCCACCATCCACACACTCCGACACGCACATGCCCCCTCTCCTTAGCCAAACCTAAGCCTACCCTAAGCCGGACGCCCTAACCAAGCCTATACCCTCCTCTTAATAAAAAGAAAATAAAAAAGAAGAGAAGAAGAAAAGAATTTTTGGAAATCAATTCTACGGTTTCGATGACAACAACTATACAATGGAAATCGAAAATGCATATATATTTATGTATACAAGTACTTGCTAGAGCAACATCACTAGAAAGACAAGAACAACGCTCAAAGAACACTCCAACAGACTACAAGTTGATAGGATGAAAGAAGCACACGAAAAAGAGCATAAAAACAGATATGCACAATATCAGACGTCTGGGTGTATAAGCCAGATGTCTGAAACAGTTCTCTGGAACAATAGACAGACTGAACAAGACGTCTGGCAACTGCACTCAGGCGTCTGATCTACTACTATATGCAAAAAATATATATAGTATCAGACGTTTGAAACATATTCCAAATGTCTGATTTCAAATTTGGATTTTAAATATAAATTTCAAATGCCCCGTTCGAATAGACATCTTTGTTTCTCTACGCTGCAACTCTTCATCATCAAAAGAAGCAATTGTAGAGCACTAGTTAATGGATGCAACTACTCAAGATACCTATCCATAACTATATATAGCATCAAGAATCAAGAGAACAAATCACCTTACTTACTTACGCTCTCTAATTACACACTATATCATATATTCTTTATCTCTAGCAACCTATACTTGTATTTCACTCTTCCATATATTCAGTTCTTCATAAACAATACTCTCTACATATATATTGGAAGCATTTGTACCAGTTAGTCAATATCTGAGTTATAGAACACACATTTGACAAGAACAATTTATTGTGACCAAGCCTATTCCTCCGGATGAAGCGAGGGTGTTTGATGGTCAAATTTCGAAGAGGAGCTTTGGGACTGAATGTTGGACGGGAGGTCCGAACGAATATAAAATCCTGGTGTGCTTATTCTATATTTATTTAGATTAATATTGTTTTAGTTGCATCATATATTTTGTCACATATACTTGCATATACACTACACGATCCACCCTGTAGATTTTTAGTTGGCATCAAAGTGAGGTTTGATAAAAGTATAGTTACACGTTTTTGAATCACTTTAACATGGCAAGTTTATTTCAAGAAGGTCAATCCGCAGCACGACCCCCATTTTTTAATGGTTCTAACTATGCATATTGGTCAACACATATGAGAATTTTAATGGAAGCTAATGGATTAGAAATTTAGTCAGCCACTCAAAATAAATATGAAGCACCTAACCCTGCTATGAACATATGGAATGATACACAAAAAACCGCAGCTTCTAATAATGCCAAATTTATGAATATTTTATTTTGTTCATTAGATAAGAATGAATTTTCACGTGTCATATTATGTAACACTACATATGATATTTGGCGTACCTTACAAGTTACACACGAAGGTACAAACAAAATTAAACAAACTAAAATTTAAATTTTACAAAATCAATTTTCATTATTTAAAATGAAATAAAATGAATCTATAGTAGACACGTACTCTAGATTCCAATCCATTCAACATGATTTAATGACAGTTGGAGTCAAATTCACAATTTTTGACTTAATATCTAGAATACTCAATTCTTTAACTCCAGAGTGGGAAAGAAAAGTATTAGCTATCGAAGAAGCTAATGATCTCTCAACATTCTTAGTTGAAAAATTGATAGGAAATTTAATGTCCTATGAAGCTAATTTGCAGGCAAGAAAAGAAAAAAATTCGAAGAAGAAAAACATAGCCTTCCCAGTAACAAATGAAGACTCTTACTTAGATGAAGAAGAAATCGTATTTATTGAAAAAACTACAACAAATTCAAGAAATTTAGGAAAATCACTAGATTTCAGAAAGGAGGAAAATCAAGCTCTACAAATAAAACATCAACAAATGCTACGAATGTGACCAATTTGGACATATGAAGAAAGAATGTCTCAAGCTCAACAACGATAAAAAGAAAAAAATTTGAAAAATTCAAAAAGAAGAAAGCTTTCAAAGTAACAATGGATGACTCGGATTCTTCATCATCATCAGACAGTGACAGTGACAGTAACGGAGAACAAGCTAATATATGCTTTATGGCACAAACTGATGAGGTATGTCCCGAACTTAACTATGATGAATTAATAGAACCTAGCATGGAATTAGACGATAAATTTAGACAAATTAAAAAATTGAATAAAGAATACATAGTCAGAATAAACAGACTAGAACTTGAAATAGGGATGTTAAAAGACAAAAAAATTATTTTAGAGGAGGAACTAAAATTATCTCAAGAAAAAAATTAAAAATAGTTTAGTTGAAAATGAGACTATATCTAATGATTTTGAAAAAGTTAAACTATAAAAGGATAAATTGTTAAAAGAAAATATCAACTTGAAAAGTAATATAGAAACATTGAAAATTGAAAATTTAGAATTAAAAGAAAAATAAAATAAAATTACAAATAATGTTTAAAGATTTAATAAAGGAAAACAAGATTTGAAAAATCTTATCAATACTTCAAAACCATCAGGTAATAGAAATGGAATAGGATTTAAAAATACTCATAAACAAAAAGGGAATAATATCAAGAAATTAGTTTTGTCTATCAAAAGACTAAAAAACCGCTAAGTCTAATACGAATACCAAAAATATAAAAATTTGGATTCCGAAGACAAATAATAATTTGATTAGACAAAAACATATTAATCATTTTTTAGACAATGTAGTCTATAAGAAAAATTATGTTCATAAATGTACCATTCTTAGTTACGGCTACTGCTCCTCCTAACATCTAGGATCCAAAAAAGTATATGGGTACCAATTAAATCAACTTTTATTTTGCAGGTCCCAAAATAAAAAATAAGGAGAAATGGATATTGATAGTGGATGCTCTAAGCATATGACTGGAAACTCAAAAATGTTATCAAATATAACATACATCGATGGTGGAATGGTAACTTTTGGAGATAACTCAAAAGGATATGTCATTATCATCGGAGAAGTCATCAACTATGGTATTTCTAGCTCTCCCATTATTACAAATGTAGTTTTAGTAGAAAATTTAAAACACAACCTACCAAGCATTAGTCAATTATGCGATAAAGGTTTTCAAATTAATTTGGAAAAAGATAGATGTAATATTTTCGACAATGGCAAAAAACTTATCTTTAAGGGTTTTAGAAACAAAAATATTTATGCCTTAAATATGAATATAAATCGAAATCCAAATTTATGTTTAACTACCAAACATGATGATCCATGGTTGTGCATAAGCGATTTTGTCATATTAATTTTAAATATATTAATAAATTAGAAAAATATGAGCTAGTTAGAGGTTTGCCTTAAATAAATTATAAAGTAGAGAATTTATATGACGATTGTCAATGTGGAAGACTAAAGAAAAAATCTTTTAAATCTAAAAATAATATTTCTACAAAAGAACCATTAGAATTATTACATTTAGATTTATTTGGTACAACTCAGGCACGATCAATGAATCACAACAAATATGTTTTTGTAATAGTTGATGATTTTTAAAGATATAAATGGACTTTATTTTTAAAATATAAAAGTGACATCTTTGATATGTTTAAATTTTTTTTCCAAAAGAATTGAAACCCAAAGGGATTTGAAAATTAAGAATACTCGAAGTGATCATGGTGGAGAATTCGAAAATGATCTTTTTACTAATTTTTGTAATAAAAAGGGCACAAGTCATATATTTTCTTTTCCCCGCACACCTCAACAAAATGGTGTAGTAGAAAGAAAAAATCGTACGTTACAAGAATATGCACGAACACTATTAAATAGTAGTGGTTTACCAAAACATTTTTGGGTTGAAGCTATTGCGACGGCTTGTTATGTTTTGAATCGAGTAACCATATGACGTATGACTAAACACTTGTTTTGAAATATTTTTTGGATGAAAACAAAAAGTATCATAATTTAAAACTTTTGGATCAGATGTTTTATATTAAATACAAAAGATAATTTAGGAAAATTCGACCCAAAGGCCGATGAAGGAATCTTTGTTGGATATTCATATCATAGCAAGGCATATAGAATTTTTATTAAACGAAATAACACAATCGAAGAAAGTTTACAAGTTTTTTTTTGATGAAAATTTTCTTAACCGTCATACTAATGACGATGAAGAAATAATTCCAATAACAAATACAACAAATTCTTTTAATAATGAGACAAATTCACAAAATAATACTTTAGTATCATCTCCTAGAATTCTAAAAAATCATTCAAAAGATAATAACATTAGAGATCTCAATTCCAAAGTAACTAGAAATCAACTTAACCAAATAAGTCATATTGCATTTGTGTCAGATTTTGAATCAAAAAATTATAAAGAAGCTTCAAACGATAATTTTTGGACAATAGCCATGCAAGAAGAATTAAATCAATTTGAACGTAATAACGTTGGGAGTTAGTACCAAGACCAGAAAATCAATCAATTATTTGAACAAAATGGGTATTTAAAAACAAAGCAGGTGAAAATGGAAATATAGTTAGAAATAAAGCACGTCTAGTCGTTGAAGGTTATAATCAAGAAGAAGGTATTGACTATGACGAAACTTTTGTTCCAGTAGCAAGACTCGAGGCCATACGTACACTACTTCCTTTTGCAAATCATCATAATTTCAAACTATTTCAAATGGATGTCAAAAGTGCTTTTTTAAATGGTTTTATTGAAGAAAACGTATATGTTGAACAACCTCCATTGTCTGTTCACGAAAAATATCCCGATCATGTTTTTAAATTACAAAAAGCCTTATATGTTTTAAAACAAGCCCACCGTGCCTGGTACGAACATCTTAAAAATCATTTAATTACATCTGGTTTCCTAAAAGGTAAAATCGATGAGATACATCATTATCAAAAGCAACAAATAGATTTGCAACGAGAATTATACTTTGAGCACAAGGTCACTGTGCGACGGCTAAGTTTTCTAGAGAAAATAGCGATAAAGTTTTATAATTCACGAAAGAAGGATGTACATGAACCACTTTCGATTTTTTGCAATCCTTTGGGTCCTTCACCTAGGGGATTCTCTGGTTCCCCGAGAACCCACGAACGTGGAAATATATGGTCTCCATTCAAGCCATAAAGGGATGACAAGTTTGAAGATCGCAATGCTTCATCGCCATCTCAATAAATTTGCTTATTGTATTTTTATCTGCGTATGTTTGTATTCTGTTTCACAAATAATAATATTATGTTTTATTAAAATCAAACTCTCGAAAAATAAGCAACACCCTTCAAAATTAGGCTATTTCAGACAAACTGGTCATTTCAGACGTCTGAACTTTGCCATCAGATGTCTGACACTCTTGTATCACACAAATTTTTAACTATAGTGCATATATCAGACTCTGATATAACTTTCCAGCCGTCTGAAAATTATCTTTGCTTGATAAAAATACAAACTAGTCTATTTCAGACATTTGAAATATTGACCAGACGTCTGAACTAAGTCTCTGCCTTCATAATATAAAATCTCAGACCATTTTCAAATGTCTTATATTATATCCAAACATTTGAGAAAACTATCTGTCCTACAAAAATAACACTTCGACCTATTCCAGATGTCTAATTCTACAACCAGACGTCTAATAGTTCTCTCTGCCTTTCAACAACCAGACGTCTTATTCTATTTATTGTCTTTAAACTAGGTTAAATCAGATGTCTGATTCACCTTCCAGACGTCTGAAATTCAATCGACGCTGTTAAGTACCCAAATAATGTCTATTTTTTTACTTTTCTCGCTTACATTTCATTTCATTTCTATGCAAAGTCGATTCCCTATTTCTCAAAATTACTTTCTCTTCCAAACTCGCTCGAATTCGATGGCTCCTAAAACAAAAAACCTAAGATCTCTAAGCAAAAGCAAGACCAAGCAACTTCATTCAACCCCCAAGTTTGCTCTGACGATCAAATTGAGAGAAGGATGAATTGTGTAGCACATTCACTCAAGGGATACGAGGATATTCAAAAGTAGAAACTCCATATAGGTCCATTTTATAATTTGCTAAAGTTCCCAATTTATGATTTAGACGAAATGTGCAGAAGTGCTGGATTAGAAATGTTGATATCCTTTAATCTCAATAACATCCAAATCGATCAACTAACCATATTTCTTTTTTGTGCTAATTTAGATACCACATAAGTTTGGAACACCGATAACGACGAGAATTGGCTATGGTGAAGTGTTTATGGAAACACAATTAGACTTACTCTTGGAATCATAGGCTGAACTCTCGGATGTTCTGACATTAGAGAAGATACATATAATATTTCGGATATGCATCTCAAACCGGGAGATAATATCACATATCAAATATGGAAAGATGAAATGCCTAGATTTGCATCTAATTAACTAAGACCTAAGGCGAGACTTCTCGCTAGAATGATTATCAAGACTATCATTCCTTGCCTTGGTAGCCATGAGCAAATCATGTGTTAGAGCACAAGGCCCGATATGCTATATTAAGTGGAACAAGGGTTAGTCGGGCAAAATTTATATTTGATGAGCTCAAACATTTTTGGACTCGATTACGCCCATCCATCATCGATCCTACATACATCATGAGATTTCTAAGATCTCACAACATCCCCTCATATTTATCCACGTTTGAAGAGATTTCTCTGAAATATGCATCCACAAAATTTTTCTGTCTAATGCACTTACCCAAAAATCCTCTGGATTTTATATCATTTGAAGAGTGGATGCAATGTCGTCAAGCCAGACAAGCTAGGCCTCCACCTCAAACACAACCTGAACCATCACAAGAGGTGGAGCAACATCACGAGAATACTCCTCCTCCTGCACCATTTGACTCTACATTTCAGGATGACATTTTGGTGACTCGCACTGAGATGAATCCAAATGAGAATATTCGCAACTTAACTCTTCAAAATCAGCTTATTTTATCCAGAAATCAAAAATTATTGGCTAAGTGCATTGATAGTTCTAAAACATCTTTTGCTTCTCGAGTAGCCACAGTTGAAATGCCACTTTCGATTGTATTATCCGTTCTAAAGGAGGCTCTTCAAAGGGTTCATGGTCCATCATCACCTTTAGAAGATTGTTTAACTTTAGTGCCTTCTCCTCCTCCTTTGAAACATTCCAAACTTTTTGACGAGGAGAAAGAACCTCTCGAACAAACTCCGACATCTCCTAAAAAACAAGCTAGCTCTTCCAAAAATAAAGATTAAGGAGATGATCAAGATAAAGCTTCCACAAAAGATTCTTACATTTTTAGGATTCCAACTTTTGTATAAAAATGATAAAAATCTATGAATGTAATTGATTAATGTGATTAATGAAATTTACTTTTTTGGTGTGTTATTTCAGTGCATATTTATGTAATCTTACAATGATTGGTAAATACTTGATGGAATGGACATGATTTCTACAATAAAAAGGTTATTACTCCTTTTTGATAATGCCAAAGGGGGAGAAATAATAAAGATCACAATAAATAATGGAAAGCACATACTCAAGGGGAGATTATAAAATTATATATAAGTACATTGTATAGTTTTCATCATCGAAGAGGGAGAGCTTGTTAGGAAATCAAATCTACGGTTTCGATGACAACAACTATACAATGGAAATCGAATATGCATATATATATATATATATATATATATATATATATATATACAGGTACTTGCTAGAGCAACATCACTAGAAAATAAGAACAAGGCTCAAAGAACACTACAAGAGACTACAAGTCGATAGGATCAAAGAAGCACAAGAAAAAGAGCACAAAAAATGATATGCACAATATCAGACGTCTAGGTGCACAAGCCAGAAGTCTAAAATAGTTCTTTGGAACAACAGACTGACTGAACCAAACGTCTGGCAACTGCGCTCAAACATTTGATCTACGACTCTTTTCAAAAAAAAAATATAGTATCATACGTCTGAAACATATTCCAGACGTCTAATTTCAAACTTGGATTTTAAATATAAACTTCAACTGCCATATTCTAATAGACATCTCCGCTTCTCTTCACTGCAACTCTTCATCATCAATAGAAGAAACTGTAGAGCACTAGTTAGTGGATGCAACTACTCAAGATACCTATCTAAAACTATATATAGCATCAAGAATCAAGAGAACAAATCACCTTACTTACTTACACTCACTAATTACATACTCTATCATATATTCTTGATCTCTTGCAATCTACACTTATATTTCACTCTTCCATATATTCAGTTCTTCACAAACAATACTCTCCCGATATATATTAGAAGCATTTGTACTAATTAGTCAATATCCATGTTATAGAACACACATTTGACAAGATCAATTTATTGTAACCAAGCCTATTCCTTTGGGCGAAGCAAGGATGTTTGATAGTCGAATTTCGAAGGGGAGCTTCCGGACTGGACCTAGGACGGGAGGTCCGAACCAGTGTAAAATCCTGGTGTGCTTATTCTATATTTACTTAGATTATTATTATTTTAGTTGCATCATATATTTTGTCACATATAATTTCATTTACACTACACGATCCACCCTGTAGAATTTCAAAGCAAAAAAGAAATCCAAAAATTCAAGACGATCGAGAAGGAGCACGTTAGTTCACGTAAAGTTAGATGGAGTGGAAAAAAGGTGAGAAATTCTCATCGCCTTTAAAAGAACGTATTTTTTTTTATAATAATCATCTTATGACATATGCAAGTATACACCCCTTTGAAATGTTGTTATTGATGGTTGGTTATATTTATGTTATGTTTGAATAGCGGCAAGTGTTTATGGTAGTGATTATGCGATGTGATTGGTTGAATAGGATGCAGTAGTGGTAATTACAGATAGTGATTATGTTTATTTCACCCAAATAACATCTTTGTTAAATAAGACTCAGTTTTGCTGGCATGAGATACTTTGGAAAAATAATTCGCTTTTTAAGTGAAATTGGAATTAAAGTTAAAGTAAAATAGATTTTAAATTTAAAAGTGAAATTGGATTTCAAATAGAAGTTAAAATAGAAATTAAAATTGAAATTGAAAATGAAATTGAAATTTAAGTTGAAATTAAAGATGGATTTTTACTCAAATTTTAAATTGAAGTTTTAATTTAGTTTAATTTGAAGTTAGAATTTAAAATAGATTTTAAAATTTAGTGTTAAAATAATAAGAATATAATAATATTATAATATGGGAATAATGAATATCTTTTTTTAGTACTTTAAAAAGTGAAAATATCGATTTAAAATGATTAGTAATGTTTTTTTAAGTAATTATATTCAATTTAAAGAATTTATTTGAAATAATGTAAATCGAGTTAAGACTAGACGCGTCGTGCAATGGTAGTTCGCGATTTCACGCCGAAAAGTCAAATAAGTGTATAAAGTGGAATATAGCTCGTAATTCTTCGAGATAAGAAAATTTTGAACTATTATATACACATATTCTAAATGAAGAAAGAAAATTAAGATTTATTTAAGTATATTTTGAAATATGTCCTAAACAATTTTCTACAAAAATCCGCTTGTGCAGTTAAATGACTATAACGGGAAATCTTTTTAAATGGACGTTTTTAATTATGAAAAAAATATGGGATAAATTGATAAATTTATTTAAATAATTTAAAAGAGATTTGAATTGAAAAATATGAAGCTTCAAATATTAAAAAGATGTTTAAATCAAATAAACTTATCAAGCATTTTCCGTAGTACTTTTATACTACTGTTTCCACGACTTTATTAAAAGAAGGTTTGCACTTAACAGTTTTTCCTAGATTCAATTATGAATTTTTTTAAAAGGAAAATTAAGCATTTGAAAGATAATTGGGAATCTTTATAATCAATTCCAAAATAAAAGCTAATAACTGAGCATGCGGAAACAACTAGTACATTTGTCCAAAATAAAACAAGGTGTTTGACTAATATTAGGAATGGAGCAACCGGTGCCCTCAACTTACCTGGACTATATTTTCTCTTCATAGGCAAGGGGTGAAACAGATCGCCTGGATGCTCTAAAAAGATTATATTAAGTTTTTCCAAACTAAAAGAAGATTAGTATTATCCAAAATTTAAACAATCTCCAAAATGATTAAATTAATACTTGGATTGCATATATATAATCTTCATATACTTGGTATTAAATTCCAAAGAGGGAACTCATCCTTTTCATAGAATTTAAAAGGTGATCTCACCGTTATTCCGCTGATATCACTTGTTGAATACGGAAATTAATATTGAGCAAAATTAGAATGATTTTTATGATCCTATTTACTCAATAATGTTTGATAAGATTATTTTTAGGGTTTACAGTAAATGATGTCTTAAATAACATTGTTTTTGCCCCACCTTAAAGTTAGGAAATTCCGGATCGATGATAAGTAAGAAAATAGGAAATGTTTTCCCAAAGTAATTTGTGAGCGAACTTAGAATTACCGAGATTAAAAAGTGATTTAATAAAAAGAATTAAAATGAAAAGAGACTTAATAGATCCAGTATACTCATATTCACTTTTTATTGATAATTGGATTTCGAAGGAACCGAGGTCAGATTTGGGCGATTCCTATCTGAAAATCACTTTAAACCAATTTATGTATTTAAAGAATGAAGCTGTTTGAAGATGGAGATATTGAGATGAATAATAATGAAGGACTACTTGTTGATTAGTTGGGATAAACTCCCAATTTTACTTATTGTAGTAGTGGTCTCTTTGTTATGAAGAAACCTCATAAACACAAGGGCTCCTCGCCTAGTAATGGCCGAGGAAAGTACCTTCGGTTTCGTTCAGCCCCCGAACGAACTTGTATGGACAAATGTATGACCTTGCATTCTAAATTACATTGAGTGATTTCTATAAATGTGTATCTACAGGGTGGCGAAAAATGCAACTTCTCTTAGCTTGACACTTTTCTCTGAAACATACGAGCTCAGAGGTTATATGTTTATAGAAATCAGTCATGTAATTATGGAATGGCAATGTTGCATTCAAAGTGAAAAGAAGATGTGAAAAGGTAAATGTTACCTCAAGCCTCAACAACTAGAAATGATCAAAACAGGGTTAGATGCGGCAAGGTTAAGTGGGTCATTCCCATCAGGATATGATCATCCCCTTCAAGATATATATCTTCCCGCGGTCACATTCGAGATGTAAATTAATGTGGTTTGTATACTAGAGCGCACTTGGTTAAAGGTTGGTAACGACCGGGGATAACATATTCGGTGCTATCTAGTTGAAGAGGTAGGTCGATCATATGTTGGTAGAGGAGCGTTGTGATGATTCCTTGGGGAATCCATCTTAATATTTACCCATCGGAAGGTACTCCCTTCACCAGATAATTTGTATGGAAATCCATTCTCCCACAAGAATTTGCAGTTTTGTTGTATAAATTTAAATGATTAGGCCCAAAATTTAATAATGGTTACAATTTCGGCTAAGATTAATAAGTATATTTTCCAATGTTTTTCATAGAATATCACTAAAAATATCAAATTTTTTGATATAAAAGTATTTTTGTTATCATAAGGTAAAAACCCATCCGTGTTCCTGTGTGGGCGTGGTCTTATGAGATTCTCTTTCTTTTCAAAGGATTTTATCTTCAAGACTGATATATGACACTGTCATTTATTATTTGAGTTTTCTCATGCTGGTTTATCAAGCCTGATCCAGGTATTTTCAATACTCGAGTCAGATTCGAGTAGTTTTAGGTTTAGTTAAAGACAGTTGGAGTTTCTAGAGGAGAGATAGAGATATTCATCTACGTATGGACCTAATTTATTATCCGATGATGTTTTCTTCTATTCGTTGTTTGTCAACAATTGTAAGGACATATGTTTATAACTATCCAAGCTGAATTTAGGCTAGAATCTAATATGTAATTTTAAAAGTTTTCCACTGTAAAGATATTGATTCAATGTTATTCCACTCAAGTAAAATTCTATTCTGTTGGTTTTTTTTATTTCCCTTGATAATCCATTCTTTTCATTCAACTTGGGTTAGACATGTGTGGTTTATTGTCAATTCAAAGAGTACATAATTAGGGGTAGTCACATGACCGAAGTACCGCACCCCCCAAGTATGTACCCGTGTGCTTGTACTTTGGGTGTAAGAGATTGACTTTGGGTTTAATGCAGGTATGTATGTATATTCATGTGCATGTGTATGTGTTCATGTATATGTACGTGTATGTGTGCATACGTATGCCTCAAATGATTCACAATGTTGCATAACTTTTTTAAATCATTATGGATTCTGATTTTAATTTTCGATCATATTTTTGCTTCTAATTTAAAATATACATATATACACACACACATATATATTTGTGAAAAGTTAGATAATAATATTTTTATCATTATATAATAATTAAAAGGGCTTATTTAAAAATAATTATTAAATCACTTAAACTCAACTTAAATTCAAAGATAATTTATTCTACCATAGTGATATCGTTGGTGATGTCATAAAGACATTGTATTTTCAAAAATAAAATACATAATTCATTCTCACTCATATAGATAATTGAGTGTATGTATCCACCTCCATGCACGATTTTGGAGGGTCTAAGAGCTGTTTATAGATGAGATGATTTTCAATCATTTTGTCGATATTTTCCAAAGTTTATATTTTTGTATAAATATTTATTCAAAATAAGATTAACAATATTATTTATTCTTCAAAACACTCTTATTAATGTTAATATTTGAACATTTTTAAATTTAAACATTACTTTTCAAAATGATAATTTCATGGGACATTATAGACTTCCCTTCTTAGAATTTCGTTCTCGAAATTAGATAAGAATATAACTCAAAAAGAAACAAATATGTATGTGTGTGTGTGTATGTGTGTGTATGATGAAATGTTTACAAAGATGCGATAAGTAACTACACCACTGGCGGTAAGTACATTATGACAATACAATACATACGATAGGCTACACATCTATCCTAAACTCTAGATAAGTCTTTTTCATTCTATCTTCCATTTCCGATGTGCAACCGTTAGCATCACCGCTCCATTGAAATTTAACTATTGTAACGACCCAGAATTTTTAGAAATTAAAATTTGAATATTTAATTAATTTTAAATATAAATAAGTGAATTTATAAGTCGAATAAATTTTTATTTTGAATTTTTGGATTTAATTGGATAAATTAAATCGATAATTTAATATGTTAAATTATGGAAATAATTGAAAATTGAGTTAAATATGATTGAAAATGATTTGTAAAATTTTATTTTATCATATGGGAGTTAGAACAATATTTTAGAACTTTTAAAATCGAATTAAAAGTTAATTTGTGAAAATTGAATATTTTAATATTTAATAATCGACTGTAAAATAGTCAATTTTTGAATAGTCTCGGAATTGAACGAAACTAGTTCCATTGGATCCGTAATAGTTAGTTATTACCGGATTTCAAATTTCGTGTCAATCGGAGCTATCGTTTGATTATGGCAGCTCGAAACGCATCGAATTATTTTTAATTTAAATTTGGCGAGTGAAAATAGCCATTTTTCAAAAAGTCTCGGATTTCGACGAAACCAGTTTCATCGGATCCGTAATGTGATATTATTGTAAGGTTTCAAATTTCAAGTCAATTGGATTTACGGTTTGTCCGGTACGAATTAAAACGCCTAGAAATCGATTTAAATCGGTTTAATTTAAATTGAGCGTTTATAGCCATAACTCGCACAGATGTCCGAATTAGCTTCCGAAACCTGTTCCATTGTGTCCGGAACGCGGGATAAACCCTAGGTACGTCAGTTTCGACGCGTAAATCGGAGTTCGGAATTTCCGGATGAATAGTGTCGTTCAAAACTCTATAAATAGACCACCACCATCACAAAATAATAAAAAAAAAAGAAATCTAAACCCTAAAAAACTGCAGCCGGCCCTAAAGCATGAACGGCCAGAAATTCTCCTCTTTCTCCTCTCAATCTCTCTCAATCTACAAAGATTTAGCCAAGGTGTTCAACACGAAAGTCGTAGAGCTCGACGAGAGCTTCGATTCCACACGGTGATGATCGGAAACGGAGCGACGATGGGGGAGAAATGGGGCCGCGTTCTCTGAGACCTGTGCACGCATTTCAATGTGAAGGGGGAGGCCGAGTTGCATGGCCTTCAGGCCGAGCATGGACATTGGTGAGGGCTTCGCAACGGCGCGTCTTGATCGAGTTATAGTTGAGTGTGGTGGCTCGAATTCCTAACCCTAGAATGAAATCATGGGTTCTTTTGTTACGGCCTCAACCTGTAGACGTGATGAACGAGAGGAGAAGGGGAAGCTAATAAACGGCTGAGATGTGTTGGCAGTGGATCCAAAGGCCTGGATTGCATAGGTTGAAAATTATATAGTTATGTTGTAATTTTGTTTATATAAATCGTGTACAAACTTCATAAATTCATAACTTTTTCATACGAGGTCGAAAACGCGCGAAACCAGTTGCGTCGGAATCGTATGGACGAGCACTACGCGATGGAGTTGGTTTGGAGTCGTTTGGAGTTAGTGAGAATTTTGGGTAAAATTAAACGTCCGTTTAATTTTATTCGAAATAAATCGCTAAAACGGAAAATAAAATCAAGGTGAGAACTTCTCACTCAATCGAATCAGTTTCGATTTTATTTTAAATAGTTAGATTCGAAATATTTGAATGCATGTTTGGATGATGATTGATATCTTTTGATTGTTAAAATAGACATTATACGCCGTTAGTAAGCGGATGTTATTTAATAAAAACATATACCTCGAATATTTCATAAACAGTGAAATTGGTATTATATATAATATCAATATATATATATTGGCATATGTATATATTGCAGTTGTTGATTTCCCGTATTTTTAGCGGATGAGACCCTATTGCGCCGTTATTAAGCGGATAATATTTAATATATACCGCGATAATTTCGTACTGGAGCGAAATTGGTATTGTGCTAATGTTTTTGGATGCAGGAAAACAGGTTGGAGGGATCCAACTGGATTCCTCAACAGTATTTATTTGATTTCAGATATTTTGATATTTGATGGATTATCATATCGATATATGATATCATTGTAGTCGTGATTGACTATTTGGTGTGTAGCATCATTGGACCAAATTTTGAAATTTTAAAATGATTCATAAAGTGATTTTTGAAAATATACAGTATGTTTGGAAATTGATCCATTTTAAATAAATAAACGTTATAATTTTTAATGTTATAAAAATTATGATTTTTTGAGAAAAATAGTTAAAACTGATTTTTGAGAATATGATGCTAACGATTTTATAAAATAGTTTAATCGGGATTTTAGAATTTATTGTGAAAAGTTTAAATATTGGATTTATGAAATTTAATTATTTTATGAATCAAAATGGTGAAATAATAAAAGAGATTAGAGACGTTTTAAAGAATAATATAAATTGATTTATATTAAGAGATTTATAAATGGATATTTATAAATTGAAATATTGACATTATAAAACGAGTTTTTATAAGTGTTTGAATGAAGTGAAAATGAATTTCATAATTGAATGGAATTTATAGAATTTTAAACAGTGAAGTTATAAATGAAATTTTATAAACAGTAGGTTTATAAAATTTATAAAGTTATTGAAAGAATGAATTTTGGATAAATAAACAATCTTATAAGTTATAGGATTTATGAATTGGGATATTTAAAAGAACGATTTTGTAAAATAATCGTTTTATAAGCATTTAACTTATAATCTGAACTTTTAGTTCATAATTGAGTTATAAACTGGAATAGGTTAACAAAGGAATTTATAAAAGAAAGTTGTTATAAAATAAATAGAAATGGAGTTTATAAACGTTGTTTTATAAATTCGCAAACAACTTATTTTGATAAGTAAATTGTTATAATTTATTTATGGAGTTATATTCACATTTTTGAATAGTGAATAATCCTTTAAATTAAAAAGAATAGAATTGATGAAATTAGTTAACATAGTATATTCACGTTTTTGAATAGTGAATAGTATGTTAAAGAGATTGTTTAGAACGTGATATTTTAAACAGAATTAAAACGATCTAACGATGTTTTAAATGTGTTGAGATTCGAAACCATAGATTTCAACATTCATTGTTGAGATAGACGTTTTCGAGAAATAAAAGGAAATGGTGGACTATAACACTGTTGTTATAGTAAATGATTTCCGAAAGGAAATGTTTTGTATAGTATTGGGATTTATATATCTATTTTAATTTCGAATCCCTATACTAGTGATTTTGGGTTGTCGTAACGATGTTTTACGTAACATTCGTTTTGGCCCAAATAAATATATTAAGAGAATGATTTCCTTAATAGAATGAAATATATACCTAATTCGATTTAAGTATATGGAATATTTTCCAAGTGTTGAAAACAAAAAGATTGTGAATTACTTATTTAATAAGTATGGAAATGTTTTTCCAATATAAAGTGAATACTTTGAGAATTTATCTTTTTGAAGATAAATTTGAAATGAATAAGTGAAAACGTATATTCATAGATATTTTGGATTATAAATTCAATATGGAATTTATGAATGAAAAGGAGAATTTGTTTAAAAATAAATATTGATTTATTTTTGAAGTGTGAAAATTATATATCTTGTAAAGATATTTTGGAAAATAAATAATTTGGAAAATTATTTGGAATCTGGTGATGTGTGCATATCCATTGATAGTTCAATAGCCGACTATCAAGATTTCCCTTTGAATGGGTATTTGATGTGATTTGTTTGAATGTGAATGCCACACTTATTTTTGAATAAGCGCTCACTATTCGGGTTAACCGGGAAAGGACCATGGGGTCGTATAACCCACTCCGAATATGTGATACGTCGTTGTGAATTGCATTGAAGATCGGTGTTGAAGACCGAGTATTTGCGAAAGCGATAGGATGACCTATCGATTATCTCTGCACTGGGTAGCTCCTGGTATAGAGATTCCTTAAGTGATGGGAAATTCGATCGGGATTGTGAATACCCGGATTGCAAGGGCTTCGTAAGAAGTGCCTTCGGTTTTGTTCGAGCCCGAAACAGACTTGTATGGATTGTATGTCTGACATTACAAGTTGAGATATAAAGCCGATTTCTTTCAAATATATTTCTGTTGGTGGCGGAGAATTTATTCTTTTAGCTTAACACCCTTCTCTGAGACGTACGTGCTCAGAGGTTATATAGTTGAATGTTATCAGCGATATATTCCCAATTTGGTAATGTGATATGCTGAGTGATGCTGAAATGATCATTGTGTTAATTATTTGTGATAGGATCGTTTATTTGATCGTCTATCCTTGTGATCATTGTGTTGATCATTTGTTGACCCAAAGCATGGCTTTTGTATAAAGTATGTTTTTGTGGACGAAACTTCGTCGAGCCTCACATCCCGGAATGGTCAAAACAGGAAACATGCGGCAAGGTTATGAGGGGTAGCTCCCTTTAGGGTATGTGCATTTCCTTCTGGAAAGGGTGGTATCATGGTATGGAGCCCAGATATTTACTCATGTTGAGACACTATATTTTATTACTGTGTGGTGTTGTTGGTGACGAGCGCTCGGTTAAAAGGTCCAATGGGACCGGGGGATGTCATACTCGTGTAGTAGTTACCTAGTGATAAAGGTAACCCGGCCTTGTGTTGGCAGAGAGCTGGTTAAGTTCTCGGGGACGTCCAGCCAGAGGCGTTTCCATGTGGCAATGGGAAGTTCCTTGGCCTGACCATTTGTTGGAAATCCAAAGAAACAATACGAAACTTGTACGGTTTTAGTTGTATAACCTGCTATGGAATGTGGCGGTAACCTGCTATTGAACATATGTCTATGCTGGCTAAGATTTATATTCTACTTTCGAAATATTTCCTATACTATGCACTAGTAATAATATCAAATGTTATTTTAAATGCGTATCAAGCATCTTTGACTATCATAAGGAGAAATCTCCTCCGATTCTGCGTTTGCATTGTGTGTGTGTGCGGGAGGCCTTATGGTAGTCTCATTTTTAAAAGCATTGCGAATTGAATTTAAAAATATTCCTCTATTTTGATTTCAAAGATAAATAAACTGTTTTGAGTTCTCACACCAGTCACATGACTGACTCGGAGTTTATTGTTTTCCTTCCTAAACTCTGGGTGCCCACCAATTTTCCACACGGGCAGTCAAGAGTTAGGTTTATCAGGATATTCTGGATATTCTGGAGTTGCTGGAGGCAAGCTGGATGGCATGGCGTATTACTAGTTTATATAGTATTTCTTTTTCCGCTGTTTGTTGTTGTATGTTGTTGTACACTCTGATGATATGATGTAATGAAATGAAATGTATGTAATGTAATAACTGATATAGTTCTTTGTTTAAAGATTATTCATTTATTATTATATGTTGTTCCGCTGCGAATTGTGAGATTCTGATGTTGTTCTATTGTTTTCTATTCCGTCCTATTTTATTCTATTTTCTTTCTGTTCTATTCTCTTTTTCTTCTATTTTAAAAAAAAATTCTATCTTCTTTTCCCTATCTAAATTTTCTTATCACTATCTTTTTCTCTTCTCTTTTCTTAAAATTCCTTTTCTTAAACCATAACTATTCGGTTTTTCGGCAACGGAAAATCCGCGTACGTTACAACTAATCACATAACTTTTCTCCTCAGTCGCTTGTCATCATGATCCATGATTCAAATAGGTTGTCTGATAACTTTCAAGTTAGGTTCTACTTCCAAATCTTCTTGTAATGCTATTTCTATAATTTGTTTCGGGTCATACACATACTTCCATAAATGGAGTACTGAAAAACGTTGTGTACACTCAATAATCTCTCTGGCAATTCTACATGATAGGCTAATAGGCCATTCCGCTTAAGAATGGCAAAAGATCCAATATATCGAGGTGATAGCTTCCCAGTTCCACCAAATCCCACTGCCTCTTATGGGATAGATCTTCAAAAATACAAAACCTCCCATTGAAAATTCCAAACTCCCATGCCTTTGATCGGTGTAACTCTTCTGCACATTTTGTCCTTCTTTTGTCTTTTCTAGGATCGTGTCTATCTTTCTGAGGCTTCTCGGATCATATCAAGGCCAAATACTAACCCATCTCCTATTTCAATCAAACATGCGAGGGATCTACACAGACGACCATCTAAACTTCATATGGTGCCATATCTATGCTTGCCAATAGCTATTGTTGTAGGAGAATTCGACTAAATGAAGATGAATCTCCCATGAACCTCCAAATTCTAAGTTACAAACTCACAGAAGATCTTCCAAGACACTGTTTACCATTTCGATCCGCCCTTAGTTTGAGGATGGTATGTGATGCTTAAATCCAGCTTCATTCCAAAAGATGTTTGTAATGCCTCCATAACCGACTTTTAAAAATTGGATCCCGATCACTCACTATATTGCTTGGAACTCCATGCAATCTTAAATTTTCTTCATATATATCTCAATAAGACTTGATGCAGTCTTTATTGCCTTTACTGGAATAAAACTTGCATTCTTGGTCAATCGGTCTACGATTTCCCAAATGCCTTTATTTCACTTTCTTGTTTGAGGTAAGCCATTGATGAAATTCATCAATATCTTGTCCCACTTCCAATTGGAATCTCAAGAGGTTGAAGTAATCCAGTAGTCTTTTGCTGATCGCTTTTGATTTGCTGACAATTTACACATTTACAAGCATGAATGGAGACGTCCCTCTTCATACCTTTCTACTAAAACGTCTATTTCGTGTCTTTGTATATCTTGTTAACCCTAAGGTGAATATTAAACTTGCATTAATGGCATTTAGTTAATACTTCTTGCCTTAAGCTATATACATTAGGAACACAAATTCTTCCATTTAATCGTAATATCACTTGGATATCTATTTTCAATCTTGAATCGCGCCCTTTGCTTATATCCTCCATTATCTTCTTTAAATGCTTATCCTCTCTTTGCTTGGTAGCACTTCTTTCTGAGAGAGTCGGAGTCATATCCAAATAAGCTATAACAGCATGTCTTTTGCTTAGCGCATCTGAGACTACATTGGCTTTCCCAAATGTATATATAATGTGAAGATTATATGACATGAGAAATTCTAACCAACATTGCCATCTCACATTTAAGTCCTTTTGAGTGAAAAGATACTTCAAAATTTGTAATCTGTGAAGAGGCCAAACTTTTCATCTATTTAAAGAAGGAATATTATTTTCTAAGGTCAATTAAAGTTTATGAAAATAAACTATAAGGAATTCTTACCCATTAAATGATGCCTCCACGTTTTTGACGGGAACACAATGACCAATAATTCTAAGTCATGTGTTGCATGATTTCTTTCACGACTTTTCAGTTGTCTGCTCACGTAAGCGATAAATTTTTCATATTGCATCATAACTGCAACTACTCCTTCTCTACGAGCATCAATATATATAGTTAAACTGCCTCTTTTATCAGCAGTAGCTAGGACTGAAGCGGTAGTTAACCTTTTCTTGAGTTCCTGGTGCTTCTTAACATTTTAGTGTCCAATTAAATCTAACATCTTTCATAGTCTACTTTGTTAGATGGGAGAAAATTTTAGAGAAATTCTGGATAAATCTCATATAATATCTTGCCAATCCTAAGAAGCTACTGATGTCCTTCGGAGTTTGTGGTTGCTTCCAATCTCATATGGTTGAAATCTTTTCTGGATTTGCTGAGATCCCTTCTCCTGACCCAATATGCCCAAGGAATCTCGCTACTTTCTTCCAAAAGTGACATTTCAAGAATTTAGTTTTTAAGTGCATTTCTTCTCAGTATTTCCAACACAATCTCCAAATGTCGTATTCCTCCTCGGTTTGAATAGATAAGAATATCATTAATTAAAACTAACACGAATTTTTTAGCACATCTCTGAATACTCTATTTATAAGGTATACGAAATAAGCAGGCGCATTGGTCAAACCAAAGGCATAACTGACCATTCGTTAAAGCAATTCGGATCCCTGAATGTAGTTAGTGGAATGTCATCCTTCGCTATTCTTAGTTGATGGAATCTTGTGGATAAATCCATTTGCGAGAATACTCGAGCATCATGAAGTTGATCAAACAAGTCATCTATGTGGGGGTAGAGGATGCTTTTTTTTGATCGTTTACTTGCCAGGTCTCGATACTCTGCTCAAAGCCTTAGGGAGCCATCAGATTTTGCAACAAAAACCACTACTGCGCCCCAACTTGAGCAACTTGGTCTAATTAGTCCTTTCTTTAACAATTCATCGATTTAGTTTGCCAACTCAATCTTTTCCTTCGGGGCCATCCTTCAAATAGGATGAATAACAGGTCTTGCATTGGAACTAAGTCAATACAGAACTCAATTTCTCGATTTAGGGGCGAACTTTAACTTCACAAAAAACGTTCTAAAGTTCCTTGACAATTGATATTGTTTCCAAACCTTTTGAGATGAGTCAAGTGCATACAAGAAACTGTCCCTCACTAGATTGGGCTCTCACAAAATATTTCTATAAATTTCCAAAATTGATCCATAAAGATACCGTTCTCTTAACGAGATACAGAATAGCTTTATTCTTGGATAACCAGTCTATACCGAGTAACACTTTAAACCCAATAAAGTCAGGGACAAATAGGTTACATGAAAACTAATGGATAGGGTAAGTGATTTGGATATGCTTGCAAATCATATGAAGATTAGTCACGCCACTTATGGGTTTGGATACGAACAAGGGTAACTACTATTTTTATGATTAATTTTAATTAATCTACTAATCTCTTTGCAATAAAACTATGGGAAGCTCCTGTATCAAATAATAACTAACTAAATCATTATTAACATTGATGTTACCTACTAGAATGAATTTTCCTTTTACATCTGCGGGAGGTTGAGTATTCATCCTTTATGGCAAAAATCTGCCCGTCTCTCCTTTCTCCATTAATGGGCACTTGGTTTTCCAAAGTTAGGTTGGCAGAGACTTTTCTACACATAAGAGAGATGGTTTCTTACTGCTGCCTTTGAACCTTGAGATTTCGACAATTTGTGGCAACATGGCCTTTCTTTTAGTAATTATAACAAGTCGCATCCTTAAAACGATTCTCTTGTAATCCTCCCCCGGTCTTTCCTTGCCATGGTTTCTCTAGTTCTGATTGTTGCTGCTTCCTTTAGCAGGTCCTAGGTTCTTCTTGTCTAAGGCTTCATATCAAAAGCCCATATCCAATAGGTCCATAAAGGTCCGTTTTACATGAGCAGTCAACATGTCGGGATATTATTCCTTCATTCCTGCAATAAACATCTTGTTCTTTTTAAGGGGCGTGTCTATCAAACCAGGACCGAAGCAAGATAGTTCATTAAACTTCTGGAAGTACTCCTCCTTACATTGTTCTTCTCGTTTAGAGTCTATGAAATTTCTGTAGAGATGGTATCTTTGGGCCACTAGCGTCTATTTCTCTTCAAATACATCCTTGTACCTTTCCCACAAGAAATTGTCCACCGAATCATTTAGAGTTATGGACATCCGCCAAGCTAGAGCTCCTTCTCATAACCGCAAAGAAGTTAAGAACCTTTTTTGCTCATCCCCGATATTCAATCCTTTAAAGATCCTTTCACATGATCGTAGTCAAGCTTGTACTTTAATAATAAACTCCGTTCCTCTGAATGATTTTCCTCTCAAGCTAGTGTAATTCTCGCATAGAGTCGTAAAGTTAATTTAAGGTCCCATAGGGATTACCACAGCCTCAGTCATTGTAGAATTTGATAGGATATTAGTGGCAATGGTGTTGCTACCTCTCCTTCGTCGTCCACTTCTGTTACTCATCTCCAACTATCTGCATATAGTAATGAAACATCTTTAGAATTATAAAAAAGATTGTCTTAGGAAATAGGCATACAACTCAGCTATACATATTGGGATAAAAATTTCAAATATGCGTTCTATTTGACTAAGCATATTCTAGGGCAATACAAACCCTATCTCTAATGAGTTGACCACGTCAAAGCATAAGTATTCGCTCATCCATAAGCTCTGATACCAACTGTGATGACTAACCTCCTTGATCCTAAGATGGCACTAATACATCCTCGGTATTCACATGCCATACATCCAACTGATGGAGAGGGGATTATTAGTGGTTTTAAAAGAAATAAAAATAGAAGATAGAACAAAATATAACCCCGCATCATATTTAAAACAACTTACAGTTATACAAGTGGAAAGTACATACAATCACTCCTGAGTGATTTATCAGAATTACGTTATACAAGTGGAGTTCTTGGAAGGAGAAATTGCGAGTAATTCCTTTTTGATTATAGAAATTCTCAAAATTTTCATTTTCAAATTCTCCAAGATGATCACTACATATAGTTTTTATTTTTAAAGAAAGTTGATTTTGAATTCTTTTAGATAAATTCTTAAATAATTCAAAAGCATCACTTTTAAGTTTAAGAAAAATTGTCCAAGTATATCTAGAATAACCATCTACAATCACAAAAGCATATTTATTATGATTAACCGATTGAACTTGAGATAGACCAAATAAATCTAAATGAAGTAATTCAAGAGGTTTAGAAGTAGAAATCATATCTTTTAATTTAAATGAACTTTTCTTAAGTTTTCTTAATTGGAAAGCATCACATATACTATCTACTTTAAAATTTAACTTGGGAAGACCTCTAACTAAGTCAAGTTTTGATAACCTAGATAACAGTTTGAAATTCAAATGACCAAATCTTTTATACCAAATCCAAGGGTCACTTGTATTAGCCAAAAGACGTAAGTTATCATTTGTAACTTTCATACTAAGGATGTAAATGTTTTTCTTCCCAATTTCTTCAAAGATAATTTTTGACTTATTATCTTCGATGTGACACTTATCTTTTTCAAATTTAATTTTAAATCCTTGACTTATACTAAGCAAATTATGTTTTAAATTCCTAACTAGCAAAATATCAAAAATAAGAGGAGTTTTAGAATTAACGACATTGCCGATGCCAATCACATATCCTTTTGAATTATCTCTAAAGTTTACCAATCCACCATCATGATATATAAAGTCATGGAGTATCTCAGGATTTCCAGTCATATGCCTTGAACAACCACCATCAAGTATCCATTTATCTTTCTCAATTCGCACAGTTTTTCCATTGGTTAATTATTCTCCAAAAGCCATGTAACATGTCTGTTCCTGCATAACAAACCAATTCGGTAGATAACTTAATTTTTCATGAAAACTATATGCAGACTTATGATACTTTGATGAAATGCATAAATTCAAACTAAGTGTTAACAAAATTTTATAAAAATGCCATTTTAACTTTTCAAGTTCCAGATTATGAAAACTATGAAAACCAATACTCTGGTACCAATTGAAAGGGAAAGCGGATTAAGGATTTTAAGGCTAATTTAACACTAGAGGGGGGGTGAATAGTGTTTAATGATTCTAAGAATTATATGAACTAAATTGAAATTATGACACAGACAAATGCAGAACTTAATCATAGAACAATCACAGAATCAAACATAGTTGCAGAAAGTAAATAAAAAGCAGTAAAGGGAAAGGACACATCGGATTTTATATTTGTTCAAAGTTAACCTACATCCAGTCCTGTACCAAGGAAAACCACCTCACACGGATTTTTATTAAACCAGTGTCGAGATTACGCTCCTCAATTTATAAAGGTCTTGAGGTACCCTCCTGTCTCACGAGTCTGGGGCAAACTCTCTTGATATACATGCCATAAGATTACCCAAGTGGTTCCCAGGCGCAACCATACCTTATAGAGGGACTCGATAAAATTTTGATTACAAATTGATCCTATAACTCCGAATAGCACTTTGATTCGAGAGAGAACAGAGAGTCAAACAAGAATAAAATTCTAATTTGATTCACTTGAGAATTTGGCAGAATTTCGGCAAGATCTTAAAAATTTGATAATTATAGAACATGGATTAATGGAGAAGAAGTGAAGAAAAAAATAAGAACTATTTGTTAAAAAATTCGTTTGAGAAGGAAATTTATAGAGTACCAGTAGTTATAACCATTCGTGAAGAGATTTTAAACGAATAGACACATCTTTGGAAAATTGAAACTTTTGAATTCAAAGGCCACCAATTCGACATGGCTTATCCCATGATGTCGGCATCCCTTGTTAAAAAAATGAAAAACTTGTTTTGAAAATGGTGTTGAAATGAAAACAAAATGAAACGACTCTGGAGTAAATTAGACTAATTTTACTATGTTTAAAAACACAAAAACAAAGAATATTTTAAGGCTAAAACATCTTTTTGAAAATCGTTTGAAAAGATAGTTTTAAGGCCAAAACATTTTGGAAAGCAGTTTTGAAAATCGTTTTGAAAAACCATTTTGAAGTAGTTTTGCAAGCTTCTTCCTGCAGAATATCTCATCACATCAGGACTCGAGAACTTGTACAAAATCAGGATGTTCGTGGGTTTGAAAGCCACTTGTCATTGGTTAGTAAGCTACTTGTCGTGGGCTTGTAAGCCACTTGTCATAGGTTTGTAAGCTACTTGTCATGGTTTGTAAGCCACTGAGAAGGTGAAATGGGTTCCATCCCAAATGAAATTCGGAATGAAGAATTCCATGCTCTTATGAAGTTTTGACAAAAATTAGACGCGTATCTTGAAATCTTGATCTTAATACTTATAAGTCTTCAAATTTGATTTCTTCATTCTTGATATTTGAATTCAAGTTAAATTGACTATTAAAAAGCAATTATTTCAAAATTTAAAATTAATTATGTGATAAAAATCAGAATGATAAAATTCTTGGATAATACATTCTCGCCTCCCTAAAAGAATTTTGCCTTTGAAATTCCAAAAGTAAGAAATTTTTTCCAAACCCTTAAGGTTTAGAAACTATTAATTAAAATGAGTTATAACACTCTTAATGTCCTTTTCATGGAAAATTTTGGTGGCTCCTCCTTTTTGCAGCTAGATACAAAAACTATAACTTGCTATAACTAGCCTAAACCAACCTAAAGATAACAAAAGAAAAGTGGCCCCATATTGTAACAGCCCACCTTTTTGGACGGTTTAAATGGCAATAAACCACACATATCAACTCAAATCATTCAAAAGCGACGATTATTAATGGGGTAAATAAGAAAATAAGAGAAAATGAAGGAAAAACGAAATGCAGAATCTCACAGTGGAATGACAAAATATAATAATCAGGGAAACAGTTCATGAAGTTGTTTTACAAATAAATTTGATTACACTTTTACAATACAATCAGAGTAATACATACAACATGTAAAATAGAATAATGCAGCAGAATAAAATGATACAGTGGAATGATACAAATATTGTGATACTAAACTCTGTCTTCGTCCTCAAGAAATAGAGTCTTCAACGTTGAAATGCTCATGTTGACCCGAGCATAATAAAAAGCCAAAAAAATCGAGTTAGAACTTAAAGATCTTATGTAAGTTAAATCAGCAGTAAGTAGATAAGAGTGTTATGGCTTAAGAGATGTTTACGTGATATTACATCTCCTATCTAGTGCATAACGTGTGTGTAATAACTTAATTGATATTCGGGATTTACATCTCCCGAGGATCCGTTAAACAATTTATATGTAGTAATATTAGCTATATATGCAATGTCTATCAATAAAGTAAAGTATTAAAATAGCGTTAAGGCGTTACCCATATCCCTTTTAACACATTTTATAAATGTCGTAATCTTGACAGTACTGTAAACTCCACCGAACTGGTTGGCTATTAGGGAGCAATCCATAGGTACGACGCAAAACAAAATCGTAGTGGGCTTGATAAGGCATATGACAGGGCACACGAGGCTATACCCACGGTAGGATTCCACCGGATTGCGGAACCAAGCTGGTGGTAATGCATAACAGCTACTACCGCCCATCTCGAACAACACTCCCTTTATCAAATCGAAGTGGCCACCAATCAATCATAAAGTAACAGATATGTTATCAAAGAAGCGTGTTCGAAAGGAGGAGCGGCCTAACTTAGCCTGGTTATGGCTTCTGATTTTAGTCATATCAAGATGACCCGCAAGGGTCAGGGCCGTGTTTCTTACTTCATACCAGAAGCGATCGCCAAACCATCTTACTTCGTTCTGGATTCTCCACCACATGCACAGTCGTTGAAGTGGTTTCGGTAATGGCAAAGAGTATGACAATATCAGACCACGGTCTCTTTAACAACCAATCATTATATTTTTCATACGAGGTCATTTTATAAAAAAAATTTAATAATAAATTCAAAAAACATTTTATACTTTCATATCAAGATATCAATATACCTATTCCAAAAGTGTAAATATATTCATGAATATCGAGGAAGATTTCTTTCAATCAATTTCGAAAATAATTTATAAATCTCTCTTAAACCATTCATAAACTATTTATATGCTTTAAAACCATTTATAAAGCTATTTATAAATTCCCAGAACAATTTATAACTCTTATGTTTTTTAAAAACATCTATGCAAATTCCTTTAAAATGCTTCCAAATCCCTTTATATATGTTCTTTAATGAAACCCTTTATAAAATCCTTTATAACCATTATAAACTTCTTTATAAAACCATTATTAAATCCTTTATAAATATCCATTATAAAATCTATTATGAACTTTTATAAATTCCTTACAAAGCCTCTTATATTTTTATTTATTAAAGTTACCATAAAAATCTTTATTATTATCTTAAATAAAAATTATATTTATTATATTAAATTGAATTTAATATATATATATATATATTACAACTATATTAAATATTTTATTAAATTAAATTTTAAGCTATATAAAACATATATTAAAAACTAAATAAAATTTATAAGTTAAAATCATAAAATTACATTTAAAACCATATATTAACTTATAATCTAAAACTTTAAAACATATAAAAATAATTATTTTCCAAATATAAATTAAAATATAATCATTAAATAAAAATTTATAAATCAAACATACTTTACTATTTAGAAAAATTATTTAAAACCTTTAAATGGTGTCCGTATATAATTTTCCACCCTATGGTCAAGTGATAGGGCATATATCATTTCAACCACAAAATAGTTAAATTTTTCAGATATATATCTTTTCAACCCGCATCCTGAATCAAAATTTACATATCAACAAAATCCCTTGGGTTTATCATTTCAACTGATAACGATTTTATCTAATCTATAAGATTGTTCGGTTATGTATCATTTCAACACATAGTGATAACAGGGATATAACCTTCCAATCATCCAAAATGTCAACGAATAAACATCCACTACAACCAACATCCAAATCAGCCAATAAATCACAAAAGTTACTGGTTATCATTAACAGGTATCTAACTAACAATTTAAAATCAGTATTAATTAAATGGCAATTTAATTCAAAGAAATTCAATTTTAACTAAAATGTCAAATTAAACTACCAAACAACAACCAATAATATTCTTATCACATCATGAATTTAATTTAACTAATATAAGAAGGTTTAGTATAGCGTGAGTGGGTTAAATCACTCACGTTTGATCTACTGTTGATTTAAAATCCAATAGAAGTCCAAAATTCCAACACTCTTGGAATTTAATCATACCATTTACATATCGCCGAAATTCCAGTACGAACCCAATACAAGAAACCGCGTCCAAATCAAAGCTCGTATGCAAAAGTTATTAAGGTTAGAAGATTGAGAATTAAAATTAAAATTAAAATCAAAATAAGGACATTACTGTAAATTGGCTTTACCATCTTCAATGCTCAAACGAAAAGATCGAACCCTAATAGCATACAGCCACCATCGATCAGTCCTTTTGATTACTTTCCTCTGCCGTTACATTCGCCTGTTGCTAAATCAGCCACCTCTGCTGGCCTTGCCATGTCCCGCCGCTCCGCTCGGTGCCACACAACCATCTTTGGCCTCATTGGAGATGCTCGCTGCCTCCTGCCTTGATGATATTTTGTGGTGATTCCTTGCACATATGACATGAATGAACCACATGGATCGACTCCCCTTAGCCTCCTCTACGACGCAACAACTTCCGATCGACCCATCAACGAAGATCCACCGTTAAATGAAACCTTGGCCTAAGGACGATCAAAACTTCTTCATTGTTTTCTAATCAAACGATGCATCAAATCGAAAAATGAACAGCAGATGTAGACTACGCTCGTTGATAACATTCCAATGACATATTATACGATATAGTCTGAGGAGTTTGAATATTTGGATTGATTTCGAATTTGGGAATTAGGGTTTGGGTTGACAGCCATTGGGAAGTAGGAAAGAGCAGATGAGAAGTATGTATAGAAATTGAAAAAGACAGCCGGGGTTTTGGAAGATATCTATTTATATAGACAGAGATAAGAACGAATGGATAGATTGAATTGGATCGAAACGACAACAGCGACCCGAAAAGCCCATTTCATCTCCAAAACGAAAGTAGGTCATCCCATATATCAAAATATAAGTTTCTGATATTTATAAACGCGATGCAACTAGTTTCAAACTCTAATTCCATTGTGTATAGAAGTTAGCTTTCTAAATCAAATTACATTCATTTAAATTCCACAAATTGATTTCCACGCCTTTCGAGCTTGCATGATCAAACGTTAATCCAATCACTATGAAACTTGAAATTCTATAATAATTTACTATTACAGATCCAATGAAACTGGTTTCATCGAAATCTGAGACATCGGTCAAAATGGCTATTTTTACACGTTCATTGAATAAATTATTATTAAATTGATTAAATCACCTTTAAAATCAAATTTAAAAGTTAATCATTTTATCATTCTTGATTTCATAGAAATTAATTATTTATTAAAATAAATTTTCCATCTTAAAACCATTATTTAAATATTACACTAATTTAAGAGTTCAACTGCGATTGCATTAAATTTACAGTTAATTATATTTTAATTGCAGCCAATTTCTTTTATTTCAATTTAAACTCTTATTATTCCATCATCCAATACTCTATGAATATAGTTGACATTAATTTATATTTTACTACAATCGTATTCTACAGTTATCACCGTAACTCATATTAACTGTAATATATAATTACATTAAATTTCAATGATTTACAAATTAATTTCAGCGGATTAAATAATAAGTGATAAATAAAACAATTATATTCCATAATTTCACCATTAAATCCAACATTTAATTTATTCCATATTTTCAATTATAACCTAATTAACTTTACAATTATTTCAATTGATTAAAATTACATTAAAATAGTTGTCAATAACATTCAAACAACATTATTAAATCATATTCTAATTAATTTTCTCAATAATAAATCATAAATTTTAATTCGTCATAATATTAAATTTTAAAATCTTATTTAAATTTAATAGTTATAAATTATCTAAAATACGGGTCATTACATATATCTAGGGCATAAAATCATCAATAAATCAAAATGCCAATTTCTAAATTTACTACGTATCTCTTTTGCATTAGATTTTTTTAATTTTTGCAAGAAACTTATTATCTTGATGCGAATGTAGATGAGCAAGAAATCAGATAGTAATCTCTTGTTTAAATTATGATTTTATTGATTTGGAAATTATTGATTCGAGCTTGGGGTTGAAACGATATATCCCCGAAAAATTTAACTATTTTGGGGTTGAAACGATATATACCCTATCATTTGACCATACGGTAGAAAATTATGTACGGACATCGTTGGTCGGTTTTAAATTATTTTCTAAATAGTAAAGTATGTTCGATTTATAAATTTGATTTTTTTACAAATTTAATCTAATGATTTTATTTAAATAATTTATATTTGGAAAATGACTTGTTTTATATGTCTTAAAGCTTCAAATTATAAGTTAATATGTTCTTTAAAATGTAAATTTATAGTTTTAAATATCTATTTTAAATAGTTTAAAATTAATTTAATTAAACATTTAAAATATATTTTAAATTTAATTTAATATAATAAGTATAGTTTTGATTTAGGATAATAGATATAAACTTTTATAATAATCTAAATAGATAAAAGAATTTTGTAAAAGATTTTTACAATTTTGTAAAAGGTTTTGTAAGGAATTTATCAAAGTTTTGTAAGATATTTTTTATAATGGATTTTATAAAAGAATTCTTATAAAAGATTTTATAAAGTTTTTTTGAAAGGTTTTATAAGAACTTGTATAAAGGGATTTGGAAGTGTATAAAGGAATTTCTGTAAAAGTTTATGAAAAGGGAAAGAGTTGTAAACTATTACAGAATTTATAAATAGCTTTATAAATCGTTTTAAAGCAAATAAATAGTTTATAAATTGTTTAAGAGAGATTTATAAATTATTTTCGAAATTGATTGAAACAAATCTTCCTCGCATTTATTAATATATTTATACTTTTGGAATAAGTATATGGATATCTTGATACGAAGGTATAAACTATTTTCCGAATTTATTATTACAAATGTTTTACAAAATGACCATGTTGTGAAAAATGTAACGATTGGTTGTTAAAGAGACTGTGGTTGGATATTGTCAAACTCTTTGCTAATTACAAAACCACTTTAACAATTGTGCACATGGAGAAGAATCCAAAACGAAGTAGGAAGGTTTGGCGAACGCTTCTGGTATGAGGTAAGAACGCAGCCCTAATCCCCGTGGGTCAGCTTGATATATCTAAAATCAGGAGCCATAACCAAGCCAAATGATGTCACTTGATTATGGGTGTGTTTTTCGAGATAGGCGGTGGTAGCTACTATGCGTTACCACAAGCCGGCTTCCGCAATCCAGTTGAATCCTACCGTGGGTATAGCTTATGTGCCCTGTCATATGCCTTATCGAACCCATTACAATTTTTTTTGTCATACCTATGGAGTGCTCCCTGATAGCCCAACGGCTTGGTGTAGTTTACCGTATTGTACAAACTACGACATTTATAAAAATGTATTGATGAGGGTATGGGTAACGCCTTAACGCAATTTATATACTTTATTTATAGACATTATATATATAGCATATATTACTACATATAAATAGTCTAACTGATCCTTTGGAGATGGAAATCCTGAACATCTCTTAATTTATTACATGCACGTTATACGCTGAACATGAGATGTAAAATCCCGTAAACATATCTGGAGCCATTACACTCGTATATATTTGTTGTTGATTTAACTTACATGAGATCTTTTAGCCCCAACACAAGTGTTTTGTCTTTTCATTAAGCTCAGGTCAAGCTTTTCAGTGTCGAAGACATTATTTTTGGAGGAGGAAGATGAAGTTTAGTATTATATTATCAGTATTATTCTATTACATCATGGCATTCCACTGCATTATCCTATTATTTTGTTGTATGTATAACTCAATTGTATTGTAAAAGTGCAATCAAACGTATTTGTAAAACAGCTTCATGAACCGTTTATTTGATTATTGTATTTTTTTCATTCCACTGTAAGATCCTGTGTTTAATTTTTCTTTCCTTTCACTTATTTTCTTATTTAGTCCATTTATAATCTTACCTTTTGAATGGTTTGAGTCTGACATGTGTGGTTTATTGTCGATTTAAACATCCATAAAGGTGGGTCGATACAAAAAAACCTAACGAGTTTTCCTATTTGGAAAACTCTCAATTGCCCAACTTTAGTCATAGCCAAGAATATTTGAAACATAACTTCACAAAACCCTTTTCAATTATCCTAAAATAATAACACTTTGCCCAAGTTTTCAAAATAATAATAATAATATTCTATCACAAATTGTTTCATTTCCAAAAGCATTGGGATTTAATTCCTAACAAATAACAACTTTATAAACCGTTTATAAAATCACACAATTATTCAAATCGAACCAAATCAAGTTCTCTAAAGGAAAATACTAACACTTACCACTATTTAAAATGCTTAATGACCACCAACATGATTAATAATTTTGATTAGGTTCATAATTTTCTTAAGTCATACAAAAGTATGCAAATATACTTAAGTCCGGATGACGCACATAATTCATCCACACTCAATATCCGATCCTGTAATAGTCCGCTTATCCGTACCCCTTGAATATACACTAATCTCCATAGATTAACTCAAGATGAACAGAAATACGAACCATTAGGGCTTTAAGAAAAAGGAAGAAAAAGAAAAAGATCGAAGAAGAGAGAAAAGATAGAAAATAGAACGGAAAGAAAATAACAGAACAATATCAGAATCTCACAATTCGCAGCGGAACAACATATAATAAATAAATGAATAATCTTTAAACAAAGAACTATATCAGTTATTACATTACATCACATTACATTACATTATATCATCATCAGAGTGTACAACAACAAACAACAAACAAACAGCGGAAAAAGAAATACTATATACTAGTAATGCGCCATGCCATCATCTTGCCTCCAGCAACTCCTAAATTCCAGAATATCCTGATAAACCTTAACTCTTGACTGCCCGTGTGGAAATTGGTGGGCACCTAGAGTTTAGGAAGGAAAACAATAAACTCCGAGTCAGTCATGTGACTGGTGTGAGAACTCAAAACAGTTTATTTATCTTTAAAAATCAAAATAGAGGAATATTTTTAAAGTCAATTCGCAATGCTTTTAAAAATGAGACTACCATAAGACCTCCCACCACACACACAATGCAAACGCAGACTTGGAGGAGATTTCTCCTTATGATAGTCAAAGATGCTTGATACGCATTAAAAAGAAACATTTGATATTATTATTAGTGCATAGTGTAGGGAAAATCATTTCGAAAGTAGAATATAAATCTTAGCCAACATAGGTACCATTATATTATGCCCGCTATAGCTACCTCCTGAGGAAGCAGGTTCTACAACTAAAACCATACAAGTCTCGTATTGTTTCTTTAGATTTCCAACAAATGGTCAGGCCAAGGAACTTCCCATTGCCACATGAGAACGCCTCTGGAAGGACGTCCCCGAGAACCAAACCGGATCTCTGCCAACACAAGGCCGGGTTACCCCAAACTGGGTAACTACTGACACGAGTATGCCATCCCCCGGTCCTTTGGGACCTTTATCCGAGCGCTCGTAATCAACAACACACAATCATAAATAAAGTGTTTCAAAATGACTAAGCATATGGGCTCCATACTATGATACCACCCTTTTCCAGAAGGAAATGCACATACCCTAAAGGGAGCTACCCCTCATAACCTTGCCGCATCTTTCCTGTTTTGACCATTCCGGGGTGTGAGGCTCGACGAAGTCTCGTCCACAAAGCCACGCTTTGGTACAAAGCCATGCTTTGGGTCAACAAATGATCATAGAAATGATCACAAAGATAAACGATCAAACAAATGATCATATCACAAATGATCAAAAAATGATCATTTCACAGCAACACTCAGCATGTCACATTACCAAATTGGGAATATATCGCTGATAACCATCAACTACATAACCTCTGAGCTCGTACGTCTCAGAGAAGGGTGTTAAGTTATTAGAATAAATTCTCCGCCACCAACAGAAATATATTTGAAAGAAATCATCTTTATATCTCAATTTGTAATGTCAGACATACACTCCATACAAGTCTGTTCCGGGCTCGAACAGAACCGAAGGCACTTACAAAGAAGTCCTTGCAATCCGGATATCCACAATCCTGATCGGATTCCCCATCACATAAGGAGAACTCTATACCGGAGCAACTCGGTGCAGAGTCAATCGACAGGTCATCCTATCGCTCTCGCAAATACTCGGTCTTCAACACCGGTCTTCAAATGCAATCCATAACGACGTATCACATACTCGGAATGGGTTATACGACCCCAAGGTCCTTTCCCGGCTAACCCGAATAGTGAGTTCTTATTCAAAAATAAGTGTGGCATTCAAATTCAAACAAATTACAACAAATACCTTTCAAAGGTAAATATTAATAGTCGGTTATTGAACTATCAATGGATATGCACAACATCACCAGATTCCAAATAATTTTCCAAATTATTTATTTTCCAAAGATATCTTTACAAGATATATAATTTCACACTTCAACCATTTGAAAACAAATTTCAAATTACTTTTCATCCTTACCACTTTTGAAAACAATTTCAATCATTTTCCTTACGCGGAAATACATTCATTTCAACATGGTTCATTTAAACCAATTAAATAAATCCCTAACAATTTACTTTATATTTATATTTTAATTCCGTAAATTTATTCCCGCTCTTCAAAAATAAATCAATATTTATTTTTAAACAAATTCCCCTTTTTATTATAAATTCCCTAGTGAATTTACATTCAAAATATCTATGAATATACGATTTCAATTATTCATTTTCAATTTATCTTCAAAAAGATAAATTCTCAAAATATTCACTTTATATTGGAAAACATTTCCATACTTATTTAATAATAAGTAATTCACAAATCTATTTATTTTCAACATTTGAAAATATTCAATATACTTAAATCGAGATTAAGTACATATTTCATTCTTTAAGGAAATCATTCTCTTAAACATATTTATTTAGGCCAAAACGAATGTTGCGTAAAACATCGTTACGACAACCCAAAATCACTAGTATAGGGATTCGAAATTAAAATAGATATATAAATCCCAATACTAAATAAAACATTTCCTTTCGGAAACCATTTACTATAACAACAGTGTTATAGTCCATCATTTCCTTCTATTTCTCGAAAACGTCTATTTCAACAATGAATGTTGAAATCTATGGTTTCGAATCTCAACACATTTTGAAAACATCGTTAGATCGTTTTAATTCTATTTAAAACATCACATCCGAAACACTTTCTTTAACATATTGTTCACTATTCAAAAACGTGAATATACTTTGTTAACCAATTTCATCATTTCTATACATTTTATTTTAAAGGATTATTCACTCTACAAAACGTGAATATAACTCCATTAATAAGTTACAACAATTTACTTATCAAAATAAGTCGTTTGCGGATTTATAAAACAACGTTTATAAATTCCATTTCTATTTATTTTATAACAACTTCCTTTTATAAATCTATTTCAATTTATAACTCAATTACAACCCAAAAGTTCGTATTATAAGTTAAATACTTATAATTTATTTATTTGCCAAAATCATTTCTTTAAACTTCCCAAATTATAAATTTTATAATTTATAAGATTCATTTATTTACCCATATCTATTCTTCAAACAACCTTTACAAATTTTATAAACCTACTGCTTATAAAATTCCATTTATAACTTCACCGTTTATAATTCTATAAATTTCATTCATTTACGAAATTCATTTACAATTCATTCTAACACTTATAAAAACTCATTTTATAATTCAAATATTTTTAATTTATAAATATAAATTTTATAATCTTTTAATATAAATCAATTTATATTATTATTTCAAAACATCTTTAAACTCCTTTATAATTTCACCATTCTCTTTGATTTATAAAATAATCAAATTTCATAAATCCTATTTTTAAACTTTTTATAATAAATTCAGAAATCCCAATTTAAGCTATTTTATAAAATCATTAACCCATATTTTCAAAAATCAATTTTTTTACTATATTTCTCAAAAATCAAAATTTTATAACATTAAAATTATAACGTTTATTTATTTAAAATGAATCAATTCCAAAAATATTTTATAACGTATACTTTAAAAAATCACTTTAAAATCCTTTAAAATTCCAAAATTTGGTCCAATGATGCTACACACCTAATAGTCAATCACGACAACGACGATATCATATATCGATATGATAATCAACGAATATCAAAATATCCATAATCAAATAAATACTGTTGAGGAATCCAGTTGGATCCCTCCAACCTGTTTCCCTGCATCCAAAGATGTTAGCACAATACCAATTCCGTTCCAGTACGAAATTATCGCGGTATATGGGATTTAAAATATTATCAGCTTAATAGGCGGCGCAATAGGGTCTCATTCGCTATATACTGCGGGAAATCAACTCCAAGTACATAAATAATACCAATTTCACTTTTTATGAAATATTCGCGGTATATGTTTTTAATAAATAACACACGATTACTAACGGCGCATAATGTCTATTTTAACAATCGGTAGATAACAATCATCATTCAGACATGCATTCAAGAATTTTAAATATAACTATTTAAAATTAAAATCGAAACCGATTCGATTGAGTGAGAAGTTCTCACCTTGATTTCAATTTCGTTTTAGCGATTTATTTCGAATAAAATTAAACGCGCGTTTAATTTTACTCGAAATTCTCACTAACTCCAAACGACTACAATCCAATTCCATAGCGTAGTGCTCGTCCATACGATTCCAACACAACTGGTTTCGCGCGTTTTCGACCTCGTATGAAAAAGATATGATTTTTAGAACTTTCACGAATTTATAATTAAAATTTACAACATTTATTTTTATATTTTTAACCCTACACTTGATCACAGCCACTGATTTCCGTTCCTTCAAGTCTGGGCCCTCCAACCTTACTTCTCCATCTTCACCCCAGGTCAGTGCAAACGCACGAACCAAGCAAAGCACTCACGCTCAAAAACTTGATGTCGCACGCCACTCCACTCGACTAGAAGTTGATCGAGCACCACCATTTGAAGCGCCGTCATCAACTCCATATTCGGCCTGAGTAGCTTCGAGATCGGTCGAGCCTGTCACTCAAAAAACGTGCATGAGCGTAGCGCCTTCCAGCTCCGATTGACGATGATACATGCAAAAAAACCCAAACATCACCGTATAGATCTGTAGATCTCGCCTAGCTCTATGCTTTTGCAGTTGATAGTTTATGATAATTGTCGAAGGATATGGAGAGATTAAGGAGAAAAAGAACGAGCATTTTTAGCCTTCGGTTTCTGTTGGAGGCGGCTAGGGTTTTAAACCCTATTTTTTTTTTATTTTGTGAAGAGAGGGGGCTATTTATAGAAATCTATCGAACACTATTCATTCTGGAATTTCCAAACTCCGATTTACGCGCGGTGACCGGCGTTTCTAGGGTTTATCCCGCGTTCCGGACACAATGGAACAGGTTTCGAAAGCTAATTCGATCATCTGTGCGAGATATGGCAATAAACGTTCAATTTAAAATTAAACCGATTAAACGATTTTCTTGGCGTTTTAGCTTGCACCGGACAAACGGTAAATCCGATTGACATGAAATTTGAAACCATATAATAATATCACATTACGGATCCGATGAAACTAGTTTCGTCAAAATCCGAGATTGTTTGAAAAATGGCTATTTTAACTCGCCAAATTAATATTAAAAACAATTTCGATGCGTTTCGAGCTGCTACGATCAAACATAAACTCCGATTGCTACGAAAATTGAAATACGATAGTAACAAACTATTACGGATCCAATGGAACTAGTTTCGTCCAATTCTGAGACTGTTCAAAAATTGGCTATTTTCACTAGTCGATTAAATATTAAAATATTCAATTTTCACAAATAAACTCTTGATTCGATTTTAAAAGTTCTATAACATCATTCTAACTCCAACATGATAAAATAAAATTTTTACAAATCATTTTCAATCATATTTAACTCAATTTTCAATTATTTCTGTAATTTCACATATTAAATTATTGATTTAATTATCCAATTAAATCCAATTATTCGAAATAAAATTTATTCGACTAATAAATTTCACTTATTAATACTTAAAATTAATTAAATATTCAATTTTAATTAATAAAAATTCTGGGTCGTTACATACTTCCCCCCTTAAAAGAATTTCGTCCTCGAAATTAACAAGTAAGAAAAGTTACAGAATCTATTAACTTTCCCAAAATCCATAGTTAAATTTCTTACAATAACTTTACTAAGTTTTCAAATCATACTTAGTTATCTTTTCAAACACAACTACTATTGTTTAACTTTCAATTCCAAATCAAAGTTATAGTTTTCAAAATTTTCCAATTTTTCTCAAAAATATTCAACGCCTTAAATTTTCAGAAAAATTCGCCATAGTCTCCTTTGCGCGGCTCGATCCGGAAAAAAAATGACAGTATATATATCACAAATATACATCTCGTCAAGTGATGAGGCATCCCGCAGGGAAAAAAGTGTAAAAGTACGGTATGTAATCCGAGATATGTACCTTATATTTTGTTAGCGAGCATATACGGCTAATATAGCACGAAAGCGAGCTCCAAATGCGAAGCAACGCCATCCGCACCTACTAAACACTCAACAAACAACATGAGAACATGTATATATGAAAATAATATCAATATAGATCATATAGCAACAAAATAACTATATATGCCAACATAGCAAATGCAGTAAAAGCAATATATATTCAACCATCAACCAACTAGCATTCATAACCAATAAATATTCATTCATATTCTCATTAATATTCAATAAAATGGTTTTCAATTTAATCACATTTGATTCATTAACAGTGGATGTTTTTACTAACATTCATTTTTCAATTAGTTTATATTCACTAATTCATATTCAAGTTGGTTCACTTCCAAATCAAATTCACTTCTATTTAAGATTCACTTAACTTCCAATTGGATTTCAATTACTTTAGCTTCCAATTTCATTAATTCAATTTCATTAACACTTAATGAATTATATACAATCAACTAACAACCATATAACAACCAATGTATATTCATTACAACCAAATTCCTTTGCTTATATTCATTCATTTTGGTTTAACACCATCACTTTCAATTGGTTTAATTAAATTGATTTTCATTCAATTATTCAATTTCCAATAACATTAGATTTTAATGAATTACACTTATATTCATTTTTTCATACTAATTATTTACATTCAATTGATTAATATTCAATTCATTCATTCAATTCAATTACAAAAGTTGAATTTCATTACATAACTCAAGTTCATATCTATCACTTAACTTTATTAATTTACTTTGATACCAATATCAACTTCATTCAACATCTCTTAAGTCATACTTCATTTTATAAACATCACTTGGTTTTTACTTAACTTAAATTCCCACTTATAAATCAATTTCAGATTCCAATTCTAAAGTAAATTTCCATTTAACTTTAAATTCATTTTTATTTACAACTCATATTCATAAATATATTCATATAGTTTCACTTCTTATATATATAAGTTTATTTCACAATTGTAAATTACTTTAATTATAATTCAATTCTTATAATTCTTTTGCTTATATAATTATGCTTTTATTTAGATTATTCAAACAACTTATTCAACAACCAAACAATCAACTTACATACACTTTAATAATTCTAAATTTTTTTTCCTTTATATATAAAATATAATCAAGGTAAAATTATTTCATTTACCCAATTTAAAACAATATCGTGTCGAATTGTTCTGTACAAGTGTTTAGAGATTCCTATCGACAACGTTAATTACTCGTATTAACCAAAATCTATATACCACTCAACAAACCAATCATCACAATATAAAACAATTTTATATTCACTAACAAATACACTCTCGTAGCTATTATTACACTCAAACTCATTCTAGAGTACTACTGACTCTATCTCTAATGAGTAATACCCAACAGAACCATGGTTGTCGCTTAACCATATGCTCTGATACCAAATGTAATAGTCCGCTTATCCGTACCCCTTGAATATACACTAATCTCCATAGATTAACTCAAGATGAACGGAAATACGAACCATTAGGGTTTTAAGAAAAAGGAAGAAAAAGAAAAAGATCGAAGAAGAGAGAAAAAATAGAAAATAGAACGGAAAGAAAACAACAGAACAATATCAGAATTTCACAATTCACTGCGGAACAACATATAAAAAATAAATGAATAATCTTTAAACAAAGAACTATATCAGTTATTACATTACATCACATTACATTATATTATATCATCATCAAAGTGCACAACAACAAACAATAAACAAACAGCGGGAAAAGAAATACTATATACTAGTAATGCGCCATGCCATCATCTTGCCTCCAGCAACTCCTGAATTCCAGAATATCCTGATAAACCTTAACTCTTGACTGCCCGTGTGGAAATTGGTTGGCACCCAGAGTTTAGGAAGGAAAACAATAAACTTCGAGTCAGTCATGTGACTGGTGTGAGAACTCAAAGCAGTTTATTTATCATTAAAAATCAAAATAGAGGAATATTTTTAAAGTCAATTCGCAATGCTTTTAAAAATGTGACTACTATAAGACCTCCCACCACACACATAATGCAAACGCAGACTTGGAGGAGATTTCTCCTTATGATAGTCAAAAATGCTTGATACGCATTAAAAAGAAACATTTGATAATATTATTAGTGTAAAGTGTAGGGAAAATCATTTCGAAAGTAGAATATAAATCTTAGCCAGCATAGGTACCATTATATTATGCCCGCTATAGCTACCTCCTGAGGAAGCAGGTTCTACAACTAAAACCGTACAAGTCTCGTATTGTTTCTTTGGATTTCCAACAAATGGTCAGGCCAAGGAACTTCCCATTGCCACATGAGAACGCCTCTGGAAGGACGTCCCTTAGAACCAAACCGGATCTCTGCCAACACAAGGCCGGGTTACCCCTAACTGAGTAACTACTGACACGAGTATGCCATCCCCCGGTCCTTTGGGACCTTTATTCGGGCGCTTGTAATCAACATCACACAATCATAAATAAAGTGTTTCAACATGAGTAAGCATCTGGGCTTCATACCATGATACCACCCTTTTCCAGAAGGAAATGCACATACCCTAAAGGGAGCTACCCCTCATAACCTTGCCGCATCTTTCCTATTTTGACCATTCCGGGGTGTGAGGCTCGACGAAGTCTCGTCCACAAAGCCACGCTTTGGTACAAAGCCATGCTTTGGGTCAACAAATGATCATAGAAATGATGACAAAGATAAACGATCAAACAAATGATCATATCACAAATGATCAAACAATGATCATTTCACAGCAACACTCAGCATGTCACATTACCAAATTGGGAATATATCGCTGATAACCATCAACTACATAACCTCTGAGCTCGTACGTCTCAGAGAAGGGTGTTAAGCTAAGAGAATAAATTCTCCGCCACCAACAGAAATATATTTGAAAGAAATCAGCTTTATATCTCAATTTGTAATGTCAGACATACACTCAATACAAGTCTGTTCCGGGCTCGAACAGAACCGAAGGCACTTACAAAGAAGTCCTTGCAATCCGGATATCCACAATCCTGATCGGATTCCCCATCACATATGGAGAACTCTATACCGGATCAACTCGGTGCGGAGTCAATCGACAGGTCATCCTATTGCTCTCGCAAATACCCGGTCTTCAACACCGGTCTTCAAATGCAATCCATAACGACGTATCACATACTCGGAATGGGTTATACGACCCCAAGGTCCTTTCCCGGCTAACCCGAATAGTGAGCGCTTATTCAAAAATAAGTGTGGCATTCAAATTCAAACAACTTACAACAAATACCTTTCAAAGGTAAATATTAATAGTCGGTTATTGAACTATCAATGGATATGCACAGCATCACCAGATTCCAAATAATTTTCCAAATTATTTATTTTCCAAAGATATCTTTACAAGATATATAATTTCACACTTCAACCATTTGAAAACAAATTTCAAATTACTTTTCATCCTTACCACTTTTGAAAACAATTTCAATCATTTTCCTTACGCGGAAATACTTTCATTTCAACATGGTTCATTTAAACCAATTAAATAAATCCCTAACAATTTACTTTATATTTAGGTTTCAATTCCGTAAATTTATTCCCACTCTTCAAAAATAAATCAATATTTATTTTTAAACAAATTCCCCTTTTTATTATAAATTCCATAGTGAATTTACATTCAAAATATCTATGAATATACGATTTCAATTATTCATTTTCAATTTATCTTCAAAAAGATAAATTCTCAAAATATTCACTTTATATTGGAAAACATTTCCATACTTATTTAATAATAAGTAATTCACAAATCTATTTATTTCCAACATTTGAAAATATTCAATATACTTAAATCGAGATTAAGTACATATTTCATTCTTTAAGGAAATCATTCTCTTAAACATATTTATTTAGGCCAAAACGAATGTTGCGTAAAACATCGGTACGACAACCCAAAATCACTAGTATAGGGATTCGAAATTAAAATAGATATATAAATCCTAATACTAAATAAAACATTTCCTTTCGGAAACCATTTACTATAACAACAGTGTTATAGTCCATTATTTCCTTCTATTTCTCGAAAACGTCTATTTCAACAATGAATGTTGAAATCTATGGTTTCGAATCTCAACACATTTTGAAAACATCGTTAGATCGTTTTAATTCTATTTAAAACATCACATCCAAAACACTTACTTTAACATATTATTCACTATTCAAAAACGTGAATATACTTTGTTAACCAATTTCATCATTTCTATACATTTTATTTTAAAGGATTATTCACTGTATAAAACGTGAATATAACTCCATTAATAAGTTACAACAATTTACTTATCAAAATAAGTCGTTTGCGGATTTATTAAACAAAGTTTATAAATTCCATTTCTATTTATTTTATAACAACTTCCTTTTATAATTCTATTTCAATTTATAACTCAATTACAACCCAAAAGTTCATATTATAAGTTAAATACTTATAATTTATTTATTTGCCAAAATAGTTTCTTTAAACTTCCCAAATTATAAATCTTATAACTTATAAGATTCATTTATTTACCCATATCTATTCTTCAAACAACCTTTACAAATTTTATAAACCTACTGCTTATAAAATTTAATTTATAACTTCACCGTTTATAATTCTATAAATTTCATTCATTTACGAAATTCATTTACAATTCATTCTAACACTTATAAAAACTCATTTTATAATTCAAATATTTATAATTTATAAATATAAATGTTATAATCTTTTAATATAAATCAATTTATATTATTATTTCAAAACATCTTTAAACTCCTTTATAATTTCACCATTCTCTTTGAGTTATAAAATAATCAATTTCATAAATCCTATTTTCAAACTTTTTATAATAAATTCGGAAATCCCAATTTAAGCTATTTTATAAAATCATTAACCCATATTTTCAAAAATCAATTTTTTTACTATATTTCTCAAAAATCAAAATTTTATAACATTAAAATTATAACGTTTATTTATTTAAAATGAATCAATTCAAAAATATTTTATAACGTATACTTTCAAAAATCACTTTAAAATCCTTTAAAATTCCAAAATTTGGTCCAATGATGCTACACACCTAATAGTCAATCACGACAACGACGATATCATATATCGATATGATAATCAACGAATATCAAAATATCCATAATCAAATAAATACTGTTGAGGAATCCAGTTGGATCCCTCCAACCTGTTTCCCTGCATCCAAAGATGTTAGCACAATACCAATTCCGTTCCAGTACGAAATTATCGCGGTATATGGGATTTAAAATATTATCAGCTTAATAGGCGGCGCAATAGGGTCTCATTCGCTATATACTGCGGGAAATCAACTCCAAGTACATAAATAATACCAATTTCACTTTTTATGAAATATTCGCGGTATATGTTTTTAATAAATAACACACGATTACTAACGGCGCATAATGTCTATTTTAACAATCGGTAGATAACAATCATCATTCAGACATGCATTCAAGAATTTTAAATATAACTATTTAAAATTAAAATCGAAACCGATTCGATTGAGTGAGAAGTTCTCACCTTGATTTCAATTTCGTTTTAGCGATTTATTTCGAATAAAATTAAACGCGCGTTTAATTTTACTCGAAATTCTCACTAACTCCAAACGACTACAATCCAATTCCATAGCGTAGTGCTCGTCCATACGATTCCAACACAACTGGTTTCGCGCGTTTTCGACCTCGTATGAAAAAGATATGATTTTTAGAACTTACACGAATTTATAATTAAAATTTACAACATTTATTTTTATATTTTTAACCCTACACTTGATCACAGCCACTGATTTCCGTTCCTTCAAATATGCGCCCTCCAACCTTACTTCTCCATCTTCGCCCCAGGTCAGTGCAAACGCACGAACCAAGCAACCCACTCACGCTCAAAAAGTCGATGCCGTACGCCACTCCACTCGACTAGAAGTTGATCGAGCACCACCATTTGAAGCGCCGTCATCAACTCTATCTTCGGCCTGAGTAGCTTCGAGCTCAGTCGAGCCTGTCACTCAAAAAACGTGCGTGAACGTAGTGCCTTCCTGCTCCGATTGACGACGATCCATGCAACAAAACCCAAACATCACCGTATAGATCTGTAGATCTCGCCTAGCTCTACGCTTTTGCAGTTGATAGTTTCTGATAATTGTCGAAGGATATGGAGAGATTAAGGAGAAAAAGAACGAGCATTTTCGGCCTTCGGTTTCTGTTGGAGGCGGTTAGGGTTTTAAACCCTAATTTTTTTTTATTTTGTGAAGAGAGGGGGCTATTTATAGAAATCTATCGAACACTATTCATTCCGAAATTTCCAAACTCCGATTTACGCGCGGTGACCGGCGTTTCAAGGGTTTATCCCGCGTTCCGGACACAATGGAATAGGTTTCGAAAGCTAATTCGATCATCTGTGCGAGATATGGCAATAAACGTTCAATTTAAAATTAAACCGATTAAATGATTTTCTAGGCATTTTAGCTTGTACCGGACAAACGGTAAATCCGATTGACATGAAATTTGAAACCATATAATAATATCACATTACGGATCCGATGAAACTATTTTCGTCGAAATCCGAGACTGTTTGAAAAATGGCTATTTTAACTCGCCAAATTAATATTAAAAACAATTTCGATGCGTTTCGAGTTGCTACGATCAAACGAAAACTCCGATTGCTACGAAAATTGAAATCCGATAATAATAAACTATTACGGATCCGATGGAACTAGTTTTGTCCAATTCTGAGATTGTTCAAAATTTGGCTATTTTCACTAGTCGATTAAATATTAAAATATTCAATTTTCACAAATAAACTCTTAATTCGATTTTAAAAGTTCTATAACATCATTCTAACTCCAACATGATAAAATAAAATTTTTACAAATCATTTTCAATCATATTTAACTCAATTTTCAATTATTTCTGTAATTTCACATATTAAATTATTGATTTAACTATCCAGTTAAATCCAATTATTCGAAATAAAATTTATTCGACAAATAAATTTCACTTATTAATATTTAAAATTAATTAAATATTCAATTTTAATTAATAAAAATTCTGGGTCGTTACAGATCAAATCACTTGCTCGAATACATAGACATTACTTTCGAACTTTTCTCACTAACCTCCCTAGTGCAGACTCTGATTAGGTTTCTTGATTAGATACGTTCGTTCTCCTTACACAGCCATACACAATGAAAAAAAACATCAGTATTATATCAGAAATCCAAATCAAGTGTTCGCTGACACGAATCAAGTGAGAAATCCTTTTTGGGACCGCTGGTGTGAATCACCTCGAAATTATGTATTCAAATCGTAGATCAAAATCCATGCAAATAAAATGATGTACGTATAGCTTACATAATTAAACTGATCAGCTTCTCAACTGCACCAATTTTATAAATCCCATTCATTTTCATTTCTAGTATTTCATTCGCTATTAAAATTCTTTATGAATTATTTCATAAATTTTCACTTAAGTTTATAAACATTTTATAAAGCCACATCTTTATAAACATTAAATTAAAAAATTACTTCATTTTATTTACTTGTATAATATCCATCTACATCATATTAATAGTATATACAAAATGTCAATTTAAAATTTTGTTTATTTATTATTCATTCTTATTTTCCAAAATTCAAATAAAGGCCAAAAAAAATAAGGGTCTTTAAAACTGAGTCAATGCTTCGACCACTTTACCTTAGAGTGTTCTAAGGAAAGATGTTTACAAATTGGCTCGATATCATTAAATAGTTTATATAACTTAGATTATTAAAAAATGATTTTAATAAAATAATGCTTATTAAAATCATTGTATCTGATTTAACACATTTAAAAACTTGAATTAAATTATCTCTTTTCCATCCAAAAGTTTCAAGATTTCATTTATCTAATTATTATTCAAAATACATTTATTTTTAACCAGTTTTCCATTAAGGAAACTTAAGAACTAAATACCCAGTTTTTATTTTCAAATAATTTTTGAAATAATAATAATATACATATCTCCCTTTTATATATCAAGTCATACATATGTAGTTTAAAAAAAATTATTTTACCAAAGCAACCTTGTAGAAAATTACTATGGCAGCATTCCTTTGCTTAAAAGCTCGAAAATGAATGCCAATGACACTACGGTCATCACTAGAATTATTTTCCAACAATATAATTAGGTTTTGTGCTTTCTCATCTTTTTTAAAATATTTCCATACACAAAATACTTTTAGATAATGCTACCATTATCTTCTCCAAACTTGAATACAACTTTCAAAAGTACCGAAATTTAATTTCTCAAATCATCGCTTAAATACCTTTTTATTTATAAATTCGATATATAAATTATATTTATATAATTTCACATTGAAATATTTATTCTCATAAATATTCCAAATAATATTTCTCGAGAATCCCTATGAAATTATTTTCAAATAACTTTAGGATTTCTATTTGAAAATCCATCTTAAAACACCTTTTATAAACAAAATTTACATAAAGTTTCGTTTATATAAACCTGTCTCATTTAATAATAATCCTACTTTACTATAACAAAATTTTCTTAAAAAATTATCCCCTAAATGTCTTATCTTCCTATTTAGATTAATTCAAACAACTTTTATTAAAAGGTTTACCTTTAACTCGACATTATTAAAAGATGACTTTTAATGTAAAATTTTCTCCATACACCATGTAGTCAAATTGTGAAATTTAACAATCAACAAAAATGGTCATTGCTTCTAAACTATGCTTACATGACTAATCGTGCAATAATGATTATGAAGAAGCATTATCGTTACCAAATAAGCGCTATAAATAATTATGTAATTTAAAAAGTATTCTTTTATATATGAAATATATAATCTTAGGCAAAATATATCATTAACCAATTTTCAAAAATAAGTGTCGTGTCTATTTTCCTTATTCAAGTATATAAATCCATATCGACACCATGATATCCCATGTCTCGGCCAGAATTTATAAACAACTCAATATACCAATTATCATAATACTTTTTTTAATAATAACATATATGCTCTTGTATATATAATACTCTCAAACTCATTCTAGTGTGTCACTTACCTTTCTCTAATGAGCCATACCCTAGCGAAGCCAAGGTTCTTGCTTTACCTTCAGATCAGATACCAAATGTAACGACCCATCTTTTTGACCGTCGAAAGCCAATACCAAATGGTATTCCAATGCAAAACATCCAATTTTAGGAAAGGCATATTATTAGGGTAGAAAAAAGGAAAAGAAAACGATTAGAAGAAATAGAATTTCATAGTGGAACGACAACATATAATATAACAAAGGCAGTAAAAGGTGTCAGTCTAAAATACATGGCATATCAGAGTTAAAAATAGACCTCATCAGTTTGTAGTTATAACTTCCTAACCTTACAATTGTTGACGGGCATATATAACAGTACAACATAAAATAAAATACCATGGCAGGTGAACATCATGCTCTACTCTATGAGCTCTATGTCACACTAATGACAACTTGGAAAAAGATCGGTCTAACCTGATCATTATAAAAGATTAATACCTGGATCAGTCATTAAATACTAGTGTGAGAAAACTCAAGTAATATGGTGAACATATAATAATTCTATGGGATGATGTCACTAAACACGAAATGGGTTTTTACCTCACAAGAACAACATCCATGCACGAAAGAATGGAAACACACTTAAAAAACCCCAAACTTGAAAGAATGGGCATAAACAAGTTCAAAATCCAAACTTAAAGAATGGAAACAAATAATTAAACATCAAGAAGAGTTTCAGTCACTTCTCGATGCAATTAAGAAAACCATTCAAAGATTTGAATCAACAACTGTAACGACCCGATATTTTCAACCATTCGCATCCGCACATGTCGGACTTGAATTGTTCAAAATACCGCGTTGTAAATAAAATTTGGCAAATCTCAAAATATACAGTAAATAATTAATCGCAGAATCACAGACAAAGAATCAGAATACTCGCAGCGGAATTTAAAAATACTAAGTGGTTCATGAAGCCACTATAAATAGTCTCAATCAAATAAAAATTACATAGTCTGTAATCCAAATATAGTTTTAAATCATCAGTAGAACAATCCAAATGTCCACTAGTCTTGATTTCATAAATTTAGATAAAGAACTGGAAGGGAAGTTTGCCAGCAGCTTGAAAGTGATCTACAGAAATCCAAGCTCCGAGATGAAAACTGAACTGCAACTCAGGCTGACCCGAGCGTAAAATAAAACATAAACACTCGAGTCAGGACATACATACTTATATAGTGTAAGCTAATTCAAGTGTACTGTAATATAGAGCAAGTAACTTAAAGGATGCTTGGGACCGCCCATCCTCTAAGGATCCGTTAAACTATTTACTATGTAGTAATACTTCGCCATTATAATAGTGTCTATTAGTAAAATAAACTTACTTTTAAATAGCGTTAAGGCTTTACATTTTCCACCTTAACACATAATATATTCCCATAGTCTATACAGTACCGTAATCCTCCCCGGAATGGGCGTCGTCAGAGCGCACTCCATAGGTATGGTACAAAACCAAAATCGTATAAGGCTCGCTATGGTAGGTGACACGGCACAACTAGGCAATGCCAGGGTAGATATACCAATTACGCATCCGGACCGATGGAAACGCGTAGCGCGCAGCTACCGCCCACCACGAACAACACTCCCAAATCAAAGGCGCACACCAAACAATCACAAAAGTAATAGAATGGCATACGAAGAAGTGCGTCCGATCAGAGGTGCTACCTCATTAATCCGTCAGTCGCTCCTGTTTTAGCCACCTTATGCCAACTCACGGGAGTCGGGTCCACGTATTTACCTTAAAGGAAACGTCACCACCATCCTACTTCATTCTGGAATCTCCACCGCGTACACGGTTGTTAAAGTGGTTTTCGGTATCGACAGAGAGTATGTCAGACATCCAATCCCGGTCTCTTTAACAACCAAACGTTATTATAACCCGTTGTTACAACTTTTAGAAATGGTATTTATACTTTAAAAATCAAGATAAGTTTCAAATACATTTCAATACCATAATATCATTTCAACCATCATTTATTTAAACATCAGCCATTTTATTTAATATAAAATACCATTTAAATCTATTCAATTTATTTAGGAATTAATTTGCCTTTCAACTCACATTTAAAAGTTAAATTCTTCCATTTAAAACCATTTAAAGTCAATTCCTTATTTTTATTAATTACATATTAAATTCCAAAATTTAAGCCTTTTTCCCCAAAGATTATTTCCATTTATTCTAAACAATCCGAAAATTCAGTTTCCGTAGCATTTATGAAATGCCACCTAAAGTCTGTAAGTCAAAACAGTTCATTTATAAAAGACAGCATTTAAGTGTTGTAATAAATTATTAACTTAACAATCAAATTTTAAATTCCCAAATATAACTTATTATCAATTATTTTCTTAACTAAAACTCACCTTTTACAAAATTTCAGAATTTCCCAAAATAAGTTATATTCCAAAAATTTGACTTAAACATTTATTTATTTAACATTTTGACTTATTCAAAAATCATTATAAATTTTATAAGAGTCCTTTAAATACATTTGAAACAGAATATTATAAATTCCCATTTAAAATATTTTTAAACATTTCAAAAAAATATTATATAAACCACGGGTCTGTATATAGTTTTCTAGCCTAGGTCAAGTGGTACGGATTTATATCATTTCAATCCGCAATTTACAAAATTCCGGGTTCTATCATTTAAAACCCGCAATCCCAAGTTAACAAATAAATAATTAAACAATTAAATAAATGAACAAATGATTATCGTTCAGGCCTATCATTTCAGCCTATAACGATCTCAAATTTACAGGGAACTTACAATGATGATTTAATCAGTAAATAAGCATTACATAGTATAACTGCAATAATATTACAATAGATAAACAACTGATGAGGTGTCAATTTAAAATGAGGTTTAACATCATACGTTATATCACAGGCAGATAAAATTTAATAAATAATTTACAAATACACTTGTGATAAATCACGGATATATAGGTATGTTTGTTTGGTGAGAAATACTCACCTGAATGCTGCAGAAAGTTTGATTTCCAACGATGGTAACACTTGGAAAAAAAGGAAAACGCACAGAAGCACGATCAAACTGATGCAGAGGCTGCGACCAGATTTATATTTTGAAAAGGGAACGAATCAAAAGTAAAAAAAAATTTAACCAGAAATTCTCAAAGCAAAATTTTTAACCCGAAATTTACAAGAAAATTTTTAACCCATATTTCCAAAAATTTTAACCCGAAATTCTCATAGCAAAATATCACAGGCAGATTTATAATTTTAACCCGAAAATTTTTAACCCAAAATTTACAAGAAAATTTTGATTTGAACGTGTAAAAGAAGGAAGCTGCATGATTTTCCTTTGATTTTTCAGAAATCTCGTTCTACAGGTGAGGAAATAAATTTCTTTCACTGATTGCAAACGTTTCCAGTGGCATGCGTTTTATTCTGTAAATGCATTCTTACGTGCATGAATTTAGGAAGAGGAAAAACAAAATATCTAGGAAATATTTGCTCTTGCTTTAAATAAGAAGTAAATGTGACTGGGGTGGAGAAACAACAAGAATTTATTGCTGAGAATGGTAAAAGGAAATCGCAGATTATATACATATTAACCAAATGAAGTTGTACATGGATTTGAAATTTTTATAATCAGCATTGACTTATAAAGAAACGGCAAAGTTTTACTAGACAAATATTTATACCAAATTTAAAGCAAATTGAATGCATTGGTTTTTATTATCAATACGTTTTCCTATATACGTTATTTATACCATTAAATATCTTACCCTCTTAAATGTGAAATTATCAGTTTATTAATATGCTATAAGTTCTTAACATTTATTACTAAATTAAAAAGATAAAACTTTGGTTACATCTCTCTCTGATTCTTATTACCATTAAAAGGCGATTTATTATCCAAATGGACCAAATATTACAAATTTTTAAAGCAAGTATGTAATCCAGTTTTTACTTAAATTCCAATTAGAGTTATCCTTAAACAAAGTGAAACTTTCATTTATTCTTTAGCATTTTGGAAATGATTTGATCAAATTAAAATATATATAAATTGGGAATTAAATTTTACTGGAAAGAGAAAAATAAACGTAAGAAATATGGGTAAAGAGAAAAACGCATATGAAATAGGCAAGCAGATAGGAGAATGGATACTGCGCATGACTGAGATTTAGGAGAAAATTGTGTTTTGAAAAATGCAAGAAATAAATTTTGTTGAATGGAAAAAATCTATGGAAATCAAATTTTTAAAGCAATGCGTTGAATTTAGAGGCAACATACTTGATTTGAACGCTAGAATATTCCTTCCCTCTAAAAACACATGCCACTGATAAATTTACTCATTTACACTAAGGTCATATTTTTAAGAATGTGTAGCATAGCCATAATATTTTACGCCCAAAATATACCGAAATAACGGATTAAAATTCTATACGTTTTCTTAAATATATATCGGTATTTATTCCCTAAATTTACGTGCCCTTTAAACGCGTAATTACCCAGTTCATTTATACACTATAAAAATTTAAAATTTACTACTTAAATGGAATAAAATTTGTTTACATTTTTTTTTCTTCTGATCTATTTACCATTGACAAAGAAATGTATTATTCAAAATATTACTTAACTTTAAAAGATAGATAATCCATTTTATAGCTAAGGTAAAAATTATTGTGTTGTTTTAACAGTCCAAAAAAAATAGAAAATTGGCCAACGTTTATAAAATTGAACAAAGAAAAGTGTTTATTCTTAGAGTAAAGAAACGGAAAAGAATATTTGATTTGAACGTTATTGAAAAATCAATGGGTTTTATTTATTAAATATATGGAGTCAACGGAAAGAAAATTTATTCCTTTCCCACTTAAAATGCATGTATACTGATTTATTTGATTATTTATATCCAAGGTAATAAATTTAGATGCGTGAAAAACCGATGCAAAACACGCGCCCAGTTTCATAATAAAAGTGACGCTTTTTAAATTTACGCGTTCTCTTATGTAGTAAATATAAGTTAAAAATATTCCATCAATAACACGCATTTTAAACGCGTAATTAAATAGTTTATTTATACAATAATTTTTTTTTCAAATCTTATTTCTTAATTAAAACTTGATTTTGCTAGAAATTAAGTTATTTACCATCTTCGACAAAAACCCAAATTTCCAATTAAAGTTAATTCTTAACCACATCAAAATTTCAGAGATCTTATTATTTAATTAAAAAATATGGTCAATTGTTTTTTTTTATAATCACTTTAAAATTTAGATTTTTATATAATAAACCCCAAAGTTTTTAAAAATACAAGTGAAAAATACTTGTTAAAAATTTGGGCTGTTACACTCTCCCCCACTCAGAACTTTTCGTCCTCGAAAAGGAAGAAGGTAGGGGAATAGAAACAACCTGAAAGAAAATTAAATTGAAACTTAAATTAGAATCATTAATCTAATAAAAATTCAATTTTAAATTAATCATTTATTTCATCTATTTATACTTAAAATTTTAACATTTATTTATTTCCATATTTACTTGTATAATATCCCTACACTAAAAAAAATCATTTTTTTATCCAAATTTTACACAAGGTATTATAACATTCTAATTTAAAATGTTTAATTTTAATCCAAATTTGAAATGGTAATTTAACTTAATCGTTAAAGTAAATTTACCATTTCCCAAAATAAACTAAATTCCCCATTTAGTTTCTTCTTTATTCCAAACTATAATTAAATTTATTTCTCTCAATATATTTTTCTCATCTATGTCAAATATGTTTACACTTATTACAGCTGTTTAAATTTATTCTTAGTTCCTTAACATCATTTTATATTGAAAATTATTCCATTACCCTTTTATTTTATTTACCTCTGTTAATCTTTTTATAACTAGAATTTAAGTGTTTAACATTTATTATAACCACTCAAATTTTATTTATAAATCTTTTTATATTGTATATTATCCAATTACATTGTTAACTTCTGAAAATCAAGGTAGGTTATATTGAAATGAAATTGAGTATTATACAAATAAAACTTTCAAATTCAATTATCTCAAGTTGGAATCATTTATTCAAAAATTTGATTTTTTTTTCAATTGAAATTATTCCTCAAGATAAAATTTAAGAATTAAATTTCTAATTCCCTTCAACCCAAATAAATATATGTACATAATATGTCAAATCAAATTTAAATCATATATCTATATATTATAAATCAAGTCATATTTTAGAGATTCAAATCAATTAAATTCAAGGTAACACTATAGCCAGGCTACAGAATGGTCTTTTTACTTCGAAACTCGAAAATGAATGTCGATGATGTTGCTGTCATCACCGAAATTATTTCCTAGCGACAAGGAGAAGAGCACTGATTTTTAAACCTTTAAAATTCTTTGGAAACAAATTTTTATTCGAAAATAATTTAAATAATATCTCCCTTTAAAATTGTGACGCCCCACCTCTATACCCACGCCAGCTAAGAACACCACGGTGTAGTGCTGTCAACTAGCGCGGAGAATAAGGCTGTTGAGGAGCGGCCATCAATAGTTAGGCCTTACACTAGTACTGGTTATCTCGATAGGAGTGGTATATATATATAAATATTCTTAAATTTTTTATCTCTAATTTATTCTCTCCCATCGACATACCCCAATACCAGTATAAAGCGAACTACGATGGTTCATAATAGTTTAGAACATAAAATATAAAATATTACACAGATAATATAATGCGGAACACAAATAAAATATAAAGTCTCATATATACAATAACTGATGTCAGTTACAATACATTTGATACAATACATAAGACACGGTACATATGATACAACTACCACAGTCGACTCAAGAAGTTACATATACAAGTACATTAACGTATATAATATACATGAATACATATCTTCCTATACAATTTTTCAGACTACAACAAATGACGACGACTACTCCAAAAGATATGAAAGAACTTCATAGCTCTAGCAGCAACCCAAAGCAGGATATCTACAACCTGAAATACTCGGTCTGACCCGAGTATTAGATTCAAAAGAAAATAATACTCGGGTCAGTCTAATTCAAACTCAGTTATTAGTGCACAAAAGCAATAATAATAAAATAATGAATAGACGACAGTAATTAAACCAAATCAGAATGCAATTCAGAATATTGAATTGAAATGAACAAAACAGTTCAAACCATTGAAATATCAATTAAAATATTAATTCAAGTAGGGCTGCAGTACACGCACGCGTGCACTGCCTCGCCACTACGGAATATGGAATACACAAAGGATCAATAAATCACAACTAAATAGAATGTCACAAAACCAAACCGTGTGGCTGCAGTTCACGCTTGCGTGCACTGCCTTGCCACTATAGTGATGATGTACCCAAAAGATCAATGAACCAAAATCAATGAAGGTTCAAATACCAATGGAAACAAGGCGGTGTGGCTGCAGTACACACGTACATAGATGTGCACTGCCTCGCCAACTCGAGTGCACAAGGTCAAATCAAAAATCAGATTCAACACAAGTACAAATGGCCTCGACCAAAAATTCAAAATATCATTGCAACAATGAAACTGTACATGTACACAGAAATACAGCAACAATGATCAATACAAAAGCTACAGATTGTAAATGGCCAAGTATCTGCATATTAAATACGCAATACAAAAGTGGCAGTGAAACAATAAAATATGCTCAAGTGTCTGCATATATATATGAAGTAACCAAAGTGGCAGTGAACAACAAAGAAATGCTCACAATGGTCCCAGACTAAAGCAAATATACTACAATAATATGGTTGCAGTGAATCAGGCAGCTCGACCAAACCCAACAACTATATGAATGCATGCATATGGTCAAGCAGTCAAGACAAGCCAATGCTAACATGTAGTGCGTCGAAACAAAATAGTGATACCCAAATGCTACAAGAAACATGATCAACACAGCAAAAATGCAGCATCAGGGGCAACCAGCCAACATACATGAAGATACACATGTATGCATATATACGCATGTATACATACACATGTCAGTTCAGGTATGAATAGGGTTTCAGAGATAACAAAGAAATGTACAAAGACAGTTTCAAGTATAAGATCACAGTCATATGAAACCATGGACCAGTACACATACATGTATATATGTAGTGGCACATATACATGTGATAATATACTACTGCAATTACTAGCAGCATGGATGTGTATCTCAATCAAACTTGACTGCATGAACATCAAACCAATATACGTGAAACAGATCAGATATGAGGACTCAGAAACCAGATAGGAGTATTTACAAAGTTAACAAGACTCAATCAAGTGTACACTAAAATGCAGACTCATGTGAACCAAATGTATCAATCCAGAGTAAATCAACCATGTATGTTCAGGCATGAACATAACTACACAAGGGGAGACTCCAACCAAGCAATTTAACAATAGTATAGTTCGAACAAGAATAAGGACATCATGTGACAGTGTGGACTACAAACATGGAATGGGTATGCAACCAGAACTGTTCAGAAAAGTGAACAAAACTGCAAAAAGGCACCAAGCAAAGGACATGAACAGTGGACATCAATTGTTAACATGCATATATAACTGCATGAACAAGAGTGGAAACGACAGCAACTCGAAGCGAACACATTATCAAGTCAAGCTTATAACAAGTACCACTTCAAATTCAAACGGATCATAATCAAGACAGTAGCTAAGGTAATCAAACAAGACTGAGAATGTCTGCAGTGGTACAAGTTGAAGTCACTCGAAGGCAACCTCGTGGTGGACACGAAGTTAATCCAACTCGTTACACAAAAATTCATATGGCCGAAGTCATTAATGTATAAGGAAGTGAAGTCGAGAGTCAACGTATCAAAGCCGTGAAATCATTGACGTGGATATCAAATCACACAAATATACGAAATTGCCAAAACCAGAAATCATCTCCAACATCCATACGAAAATCGAAAACATCAACATCTCAACAAAACAGTGCCGAGACAACCAACAACCAAGTAGAAATAGATGTGAGTAAAACTCACGCAAGTTCAAATCGAAATCACTAAAATTCGAAGCAATAATCAGCCAAGAATTCAAGAAGCCAAACACACAAATAACTAGAGCCAAGAATTAGATGTGAGCAAACTCACCTTTGCTTTGAAGGCGAAGGCGGCTCGACCAAATTGAAGTAGTCGCGAGCAACACGAAGGGGCGAACGAGAAATGGGAAAGGGGGCCGCCATAATTTTTCTTCGTTCGATCATTACTAGGGTTTTTTTTAAAATAATAAAGGGGACGGGTTATAGGGTTTCGAATGAAAAGGGGGAAGAGGGGGACCGGTTTGAATATAAAGAGGGGATAAGGCCAAATAAAATAAAAAGAAAATATTTATTTAAAGTCCTAAATTTCTTTTAACAATTTATAAATCAATTTTAATTCAAAATTTAAAAACTTCAAATAGAAGTTTGTGTCAATATCAATCGTCAAAATGTCAATTATTAATTGATGCAAATACCGGGTTGTTACAAAAATTTTAAACACAAGGTTTGAAACCATCGAAAATTGAATTCTCAAGTTCTGGTTTTAAATTCATTTCTGTTTCCAAATTAATGTATAACCATTTGTTTATATTCAATTATTTATATTAGACAAAACACATGGTCTATAAAACCATAAATAAAATCAAAACTATTATCTCTTGACAACTAGTTAAATTAATTATAAAATTCTGAAAATTATACTTATATATAATATTAGATTTTTCCCAAATATAGGAATAATTTTTTCAAACAAGGATAAAGATTCAAATTTGATGGATTCAAATCAAAGAGAATTTTGATTTAAAGATAAATTGGAATCAGAAGATCCGATGATTAAATAACAGAATAAGGAACTAGATAAGTTTATATAAATCACGGGCAACCTTAACCTGGTCAACCGTGACTTAAAGAGTCAGATCGAATGTAGATTTACCATTCGATCCGAAGAGATAGAGTTCGGAATAACCAAAGATACTAGCATCTAAACCGAGGTTAAATATAAATCTCTGGTGAATCAATGCTATTTGTAAAGGAGTTTCACCCCTTTATTAGAATATTGGCGAGACCGCCAATTCACTATAAAGATCATCCGAAATGGAGTTATGGGACACTCCAAAAATCGAAAGAAGATGAATAGTGAGGGACGTGAATGAACTTTGGAACCGCAGGGAACGTTCCAAAATTCAAAGGAAATCGAATCAAAAGGAAGAGATTCAAGCTCGAATGAAAGTGATTCTGTAAATCAAATTTACCATACATTCTAAGTTTTGCCTAGAGCCAAAGCTCTGATACCAAATGCAACGACCCGATATTTTCAACCATTCGCATCCGCACATGTCGGACTTGAATTGTTCAAAATACCGCGTTGTAAATAAAATTTGGCAAATCTCAAAATATACAGTAAATAATTAATCACAGAATCACAGACACAGAATCAGAATACTCGCAGCGGAATTTAAAAATACTAAGTGGTTCATGAAGCCGCTATAAATAGTCTCAATCAAATAAAAATTACATAGTCTTTAATCCAAATATAGTTTTAAATCATCAGTAGAACAATCCAAATGTCCACTAGTCTTGATTTCATAAATTTAGATAAAGAACTGGAAGGGAAGTTTGCCAGCAGCTTGAAAGTGATCTACAGAAATCCAAGCTCCGAGATGAAAACTGAACTGCAACTCAGGCTGACCCGAGCGTAAAATAAAACATAAACACTCGAGTCAGGACATACATACTTATATAGTGTAAGCTAATTCAAGTGTACTGTAATATAGAGCAAGTAACTTAAAGGATGCTTGGGACCGCCCATCCTCTAAGGATCCGTTAAACTATTTACTATGTAGTAATACTTCGCCATTATAATAGTGTCTATTAGTAAAATAAACTTACTTTTAAATAGCGTTAAGGCTTTACATTTTCCACCTTAACACATAATATATTCCCATAGTCTATACAGTACCGTAATCCTCCCCGGAATGGGCGTCGTCAGAGCGCACTCCATAGGTATGGTACAAAACCAAAATCGTATAAGGCTCGCTATGGTAGGTGACACGGCACAACTAGGCAATGCCAGGGTAGATATACCAATTACGCATCCGGACCGATGGAAACGCGTAGCGCGCAGCTACCGCCCACCACGAACAACACTCCCAAATCAAAGGCGCACACCAAACAATCACAAAAGTAATAGAATGGCATACGAAGAAGTGCGTCCGATCAGAGGTGCTACCTCATTAATCCGTCAGTCGCTCCTGTTTTAGCCACCTTATGCCAACTCACGGGAGTCGGGTCCACGTATTTACCTTAAAGGAAACGTCACCACCATCCTACTTCATTCTGGAATCTCCACCGCGTACACGGTTGTTAAAGTGGTTTTCGGTATCGACAGAGAGTATGTCAGACATCCAATCCCGGTCTCTTTAACAACCAAACGTTATTATAACCCGTTGTTACAACTTTTAGAAATGGTATTTATACTTTAAAAATCAAGATAAGTTTCAAATACATTTCAATACCATAATATCATTTCAACCATCATTTATTTAAACATCAGTCATTTTATTTAATATAGAATACCATTTAAATCTATTCAATTTATTTAGGAATTAATTTGCCTTTCAACTCACATTTAAAAGTTAAATTCTTCCATTTAAAACCATTTAAAGTCAATTCCTTATTTTTATTAATTACATATTAAATTCCAAAATTTAAGCCTTTTTCCCCAAAGATTATTTCCATTTATTTTAAACAATTCGAAAATTCAGTTTCCGTAGCATTTATGAAATGCCACCTAAAGTCTGTAAGTCAAAACAGTTCATTTATAAAAGACAGCATTTAAGTGCTGTAATAAATTATTAACTTAACAATCAAATTTTAAATTCCCAAATATAACTTATTATCAATTATTTTCTTAACTAAAACTCACCTTTTACAAAATTTTAGAATTTCCCAAAATAAGTTATATTCCAAAAATTTGACTTAAACATTTATTTATTTAACATTTTGACTTATTCAAAAATCATTATAAATTTTATAAGAGTCCTTTAAATACTTCTGAACCAGAATATTATAAATTCCCATTTAAAATATTTTTAAACATTTCAGAAAAATATTATATAAACCACGAGTTTGTATATAGTTTTCTAGCCTAGGTCAAGTGATACGGATTTATATCATTTCAATCCGCAATTTTCAAAATCACGGGTTCTATCATTTCAAACCCGCAATCCCAAGTTAACAAATAAATAATTAAACAATTGAATAAATGAACAAATGATTATCGTTCAGGCCTATCATTTCAGCCTATAACGATCTCAAATTTACAGGGAACTTACAGTGATGATTTAATCAGTAAATAAGCATTACATAGTATAACTGCAATAATATTACAATAGATAAACAACTGATGATGTGTCAATTTAAAATGAGGTTTAACATCATACATTATATCACAGGCAGATAAAATTTAATAATTAATTTACAAATACACTTGCGATAAATCACGGATATATAGGTATGTTTGTCTGGTGAGAAATACTCACCTGAATGCTGCAGAAAGTTTGATTTCCAACGATGGTAACACTTGGAAAAAAAAAGAAAACGCACAGAAGCACGATCAAACTGATGCAGAGGCTGCGACCAGATTTATATTTTGAAAAGGGAACGGATCAAAACTAAGAAAATTTTTAACCCGAAATTCTCAAAAAAAAAGGGAACGAATGGAAATAAATTCGCCCCATAGGCTCGACTACTCCACCACACGGTTAGATTACGTTCTCAAAGCTCGGTTCAAAAATTTGCCCGTTACTTACTTTCACCCCTTTTTATTTCTACAAGTGGTGGAAACACTAATAATTTAAATCTAATTCTCGGCATCATAAAAGAATTTTATGCGCATAACATTGATAATACATATACACTCACAATACTAATTATATGAACACTTCTTCACTAGTACAAAAACCCTCCTACAGCCGATTCTTATGTTTGCTTATTCAATTATTATTATTAATTATTTTCCTTCTCTAACTACTGTTGCAACCTAGTTTGGACACTTATGACCCACACGCATACTTTCTCCTCCATTCATATTTTTTTTGTTCTACTCTATTATATTTTGTGTAAAGTTTAATTTTTATTTCTAAAATAAATTGGTCAAATTCACTACTGAAAATCTTGAAGGATGGCTAGATGACATAAGACCTTAGTTATTAGTTTATGAAAAAATTTCGTGCAATTTTATTTGGAGGAGAGGCTGACATCAGTGGTAAAGGAGGAGGGCAGGGATATAGTGGTGAAGTAGGAATCATAGCCTAAGGTGGTGGAGTTTTAAGCCTTTGCGTGAACAAAAAAAGTGAAAAAAATGGAAATAAAGAAGAAGAAAGCAAAGGAGGAAGAAGGAAAAATATAAACATAGGTCATACCTGATGCTGCATGCGAGAAGAAGCTGAGATGAAATGAAAAATTATGTGAGGCTTGAATTTATAGGAGAATATTGGGTTGCTTTATATACCAGGAAATGGTGAATGAGATCAGGGAAGAAATATATGCAGAGGTTATTGATTTTTCCAGAGGAGATTTTTTTTCCGTGAATTAAGTGTAGATAAATGGTAAGGTAGGATAAATTTCGAAGCAAAAATGCACATTCTTTTTTATTTCTTCTCAGAGGATATTTGCGTGATTTAAGGTGAACAAAAATAGGAAGGAAATAAATTTCTAAATTAACTGCACGGTGGCTTGGATTTACACAAAGAAACAGACAGGAATATTAGGCAACATTTATACACGTTTCTTTTCTCCTTTAAAAATTTTGGAAATAATTACGTTTATTAAAAAGAAGAAACGATAAAGTTTTGGCAAAGATTTTATGAAAAATTTAAACAGATATTGAATGCGTTGATAAATTTTTGGCAAAGATAAATTTTGATTTGAACGTGTGAAAGAAGGAAGCTGCATGATTTTCCTTTGATTTTTCAAAAATCTCGTTCTACAGGTGAGGAAATAAATTTCTTTCATTGATTGCAAACGTTTCCAGTGGCAAGCGTTTTATTTTGTAAATGCATTCTTACGTGCGCGAATTTAGGAAGAGGAAAAACAAAATATCTAGGAAATATTTGCTCTTGCTTTAAATAAGAAGTAAATGTGACTGGGGTGGAGAAACAACAAGAATTTATTGCTAAGAATGGTAAAAGGAAATCACAGATTATATACCTGTTAACCAAATGAAGTTGTACATGGATTTGAAATTTTTATAATCAGCATTGATTTATAAAGAAACGGCAAAGTTTTACTAGACAAAGATTTATACCAAATTTAAAGCAAATTGAATGCATTGGTTTTTATTATCAATACGTTTTCCTATATACCTTATTTATACCATTAAATATCTTACCCTCTTAAATGCGAAATTATCAGTTTATTAATATGCTATAAGTTCTTAACATTTATTACTAAATTAAAAAGATAAAACTTTGGTTACATCTCTCTCTGATTCTTGTTACCATTAAAAGGCGATTTATTATCCAAATGGATCAAATATTACAAATTTTTAAAGCAAGTATGTAATCCAGTTTTTATTTAAATTCCAATTAGAGTTATCCTTAAACAAAGTGAAACTTTCATTTATTCTTTAGCATTTTGGAAATGATTTGATCAAATTAAAATATATATAAATTGGGAATTAAATTTTACTGGAAAGAGAAAAATAAACGTAAGAAATATGGGTAAAGAGAAAAACGCATATGAAATAGGCAAGCAGATAGGAGAATGGATACCGCGCATGACTGAGATTTAGGAGAAAATTGTGTTTTGAAAAATGCAAGAAATAAATTTTGTTGAATGGAAAAAATCTATGGAAATCAAATTTTTAAAGCAATGCGTTGAATTTAGAGGCAACATACTTGATTTGAACGCTAGAATATTCCTTCCCTCTAAAAACACATGTCACTGATTAATTTACTCATTTACAATAAGGTCATATTTTTAAGAATGTGTAGCATAGCCATAATATTTTACGCCCAAAATATACCGACATAACGGATTAAAATTCTATACGTTTTCTTAAATATATATACGGTATTTATTCCCTAAATTTACGCGCCCTTTAAACGCGTAATTACCCAGTTCATTTATACACTATAAAAATTTAAAATTTACTACTTAAATGGAGTAAAATTTGTTTACATTTTTTTCTTCTTCTGATCTGTTTACCATTGACAAAGAAATGTATTATTCAAAATATTACTTAACTTTAAAAGGTAGATAATCCATTTTATAGCTAAGGTAAAAATTATTGTGTTGTTTTAACAGTCCAGAAAAATAGAAAATTGGAAAACGTTTATAAAATTGAACAAAGAAAAGTGTTGATTCTTAGAGTAAAGAAACAGAAAAGAATATTTGATTCGAACGTTGTTGAAAAATCAATGGGTTTTATTTATTAAATATGTGGAGTCAATGGAAAGAAAATTTATTCCTTTCCCACTTAAAATGCATGTATACTGATTTATTTGATTACTTATATCCAAGGTAAAAATTTAGACGCGTGAAAAACCGATGCAAAACATGCGTCCAGTTTCATAATAAAAGTGACGCTTTTTAAATTTACGCGTTCTCTTATGTAGTAAATATAAGTTAAAAATATTCCATCAATAACACGCGTTTTAAACGCGTAATTAAATAGTTTATTTATACACTAATTTTTTCTTCAAATCTTATTTCTTAATTAAAACTTGATTTTGCTAGAAATTAAGTTATTTACCATCTTCGACAAAAACCCAAATTTCCAATTAAAGTTAATTCTTAACCATGTCAAAATTTCAGAGATCTTATTATTTAGTTAAAAAATTAAGTCAATTTTTTTTTTATATAATCACCTTAAAATTTAGATTTTTATATAATAAACCCCAAAGTTTTTAAAAATACAAGTGAAAAATACTTGTTAAAAATTTGGGCTGTTACAACAACAAGGAAAAGGAATTTTACAACAATGACTAGGAGGATGCACACCCCCTTCAGCAAAAGTATAACTCCAGAAATATACTTGAGACTACGATGGCTCTCAGACACATCCAAGCCGGACCCTGTGAACCTTTATCGAGAATCCAAGAATTCCAGATCTTCATGCGCATACCATCAAATCAAATCTAGAGTAGATGTCTTTGGTTTTAGTCATTTTCGACAAAGGATATCAACTCTCAAAATTGCAACAAATCATCTTAAATTAACGATATACAAACAAGAAAGTTGAATCGATAGTCAATAAATCAACTATCGGGAAAAATCAAAATGATCGTATATGGAAATTAAATCTTATACTCTTACCGCTACTCATCGATTTCATACTTGTACTATCCCTTAGTTAAAAATGAAGCCTGGCGAGTTAAGGTAGTTTTAACTTTATGCATTGCCTTGATAACAATTTTAACCTTTGAGATAGAAGCAAGTTTCCATTCCATAATGTTTAGTGCTATGAGTATGACTAAATCCATTTATATAAGCGATACCGTTTACGAATGTTAAATTTCTTGTCTTTCCCATAATCAGATCAAACTTTTAAACTTTTACAATCTGAACTTGTGCTTGATTTTCACATCAAAAATATTTGTAAAACACTTTAAAAGTACTCTTGAAAATATTATTTTTAAAGAACAAATTATATTATTAAGTGTGTCAAATGAAGTGTCAAAAATAAATGTCACCGGAATATTGTTTACTACAAACACAAAAAATAGCTTTATTTTTGGAAACCAATTCCTTTCCAAAGATTTTTTTCCTTTTATAAACTATCATTTATGAATTTAAAACAACATTTATTGTACCAAAAGATAATGAAACAATTAAAATGTTTTCAATTTTCTGGTAAGATAAATTTATATAATTATTTAACAAATCTAAAACCATATTAATTGTCCCAAGAGACAATTAATCGCTTATAGCTCCTTTAATAAATAAATTAATTAACATTAAAACTCTTTATTAAATTAGACAGTTAACTTTAATCACTTTTACTAAATCAGCTCATTAATTTTAAACAGCTTTATTAAATCATTAATTAACTTTAAACATCATTTATGTAACAACCCAAAATTTCACCACTTTGATTTTCGAATATTTAATTAAATTTATTTATTCAAATAATAGGTTTTATAATTAAAATAAAACGCTTTTAGTAATGATTAATGATGGTGAAATAGTTTTCAAAATATGTTTACAAAAATATATTGTTTAAAAAAATTGAAAATGTGACCGGAATTCATTTTTCAAATTTTTGAGTTTTCGTCGGTTAAATTTTGTCGGGAAGGTCATAAAATCTTTTTATATAGACATACACATATAAATACTAATTAGTTAGGATATATATATATATATATCTGTGTATTTGTATATGTGTATATGTACACACACTTAAGTATGTAAAGTACATTATGATGTTAATAATTATAATATGATATAAAGATGCCTTAAGGAAAATTTGTAAACATTAATTATAGGCATTTAAATGCATGTTTGGCAATGTATGGCGGGGGAACAAAGGTGGTGATGTGGCATGTGGATGTAGAGGGTAAAGGACAAGGTTATTTTAGTAATTTACTTTGTTCTCTTGCTTATAAATAGCCCTTTCACTTCTTCAGTTTTGCCTCCTCTTTCTTCTACCATATCTTTCTCATAACTTATTCAAATGGAGGATTTCTTTTTTTTTTAAAACCATAGCAAATTCTGATGGCTACAATTTTCATATTTATTACTTCTTCAAATTTGAGCTTAGGCATATCTAAATCTCGTTTCTTTCCACAATATTTTCGGACCTAGATTTTTAAGTTTGAAAATACTTCTTCTTCTTTTGACCATATCTCCCACAAAATAGATTCAATTTAAGTATTTTTTTTTCTGAAATTGTAGAGAAAGGAATTTCTAAGAACTTTTCTTTTGGAAACATTTCTAAATTCCATAAGTAACTTGTCCAAAAATCAGTTGGATGATCACTTATTTTCAGATTTGGTTTTTGTGAGATTAATGATAATCCAATGTCCTTTTGTCTTTCAAAGCTGAGCTCCACCACCCTTGAGCCGTGTGCACCATAACTTGACCGAACCAACTTAAGGCCTTAATGCCACCAAATCTTCATTTTTTGAAGCATATACCATGCATGTATGTTCTATTCTAGTTTTAGTGTAAGTTATGATGGTTTTGGTGGGTAAACATTCTTTTTTGAATTTAAAAGTTTTAACCTTTGATATGTGTTAAATAACTTGTTTGTATGATATGTTAATTATGTGTCACGACCCAAATCTCAACGTTCAAAAATCGACACCTGTACTTCACTTTTACTCGAATGCCGGAGATTCACCATTGAAATCTGACTCGTGTCGGAGCTTATAACACATTAAGTACAACAACACAGGGGAAGAAAAATGAATAATATCATTGATACACAACAGATACAACATGAATATCAATATTATCAGAGATACAAGAGAACATCGGAAAGAAATAACTCCAAAAGATAATATATTCAGAAGTCCACAAGAGAGATACTCCAATTAACACCATTGCCAATGCTCCAAGACTAGAAAGACTCCAAACCACAAAGCAAGAACCACCATCAATGCTGAAGTGAAGCAACTCGATCCATATGCGATTTCCAATGTCCAGAGATTGAATGCTATCGAACTACACCTATTATTTGAGTATCTGAAAAACCAAACTCTAGACTGCCCATGTGGAAAATTGTGGGCACCTGGAGTTTAGGAAGGGAACAATAAACTCCGGGTCAGTCATGGCTCTGGTATGAGTAAACAAAAACAGTTTATCTTTAAAACAAACAACAAAAGAATTTAAAAATTGAAATATGCAATGCTTTTAGGAAAATGAAACTACCATAAGGCTCCCCACCGCACACACAATGCAAACGCAGAATTTGAGGATATTTCTCCTTATGATAGTCAAACATGCTTGATACGCAATTTTTTTTTGATATTATTATTAGTGCATAGTGTAGAAAACCTTTCGAAAGTATAATATTAATCTTAGCCAACATACAACCATTCTTGTATGCCTACTATAGCTACCATCTAAACAGTGGTGACCACCATAAGTAAATGACAGGTTGTACAACTAAAACCGTACAAGGTGTGTATTGGATGATTAGATTTCCAACAAATGTTCAGGCAAAGGAACTTCCCACACCAAATGGAACGCCTCTGGAGGGACGCACCCGAGAACCTAAACGGATCTCTGCTATACAACGCCGGGTTATCTCTGTAACTAGGTAACTATTGACACGAGTATGCCACCCCCCGGTCGTTACCAACCGTTATCTGAGGCGCCTATCAACCAATAACCCCAAAGCAACAAGTTTTGAAGCAACCACAAAGCTAAGTATTTGGGCTCCATACCACGTACCATTTATAATCCTGACGGAAATGGACATACCCTCAGGGGGCGCTACCCCCCAATAACCTTGCTGCAACGATTCCTGTTTCGACCATTACTGGGTTGTGTGGCTCGACGAAGTCTTATCCACAAAGCTACGCTTTTCTCAAAGCCATGCTTCGATCAACAAATGATTGGCAGCACTTCATATGCCACATTACTAAATTGAGAATGTATCACTAGTAACCATCAAATACATAACCCCTGAGCTCGTACGTCTCAGAGTAGGGTGTTAAGCTAAGAGAATAAATTCTCCGCCACCAAACAGAAATGTATTTGATAGAAACCAGCTTTACATCTCAAAGTGTAATGTCAGACACACATCCAAACACGTCTGTTCCGGGTTCGAACAGAACCGAAGGCACTTCCTAAGAAGCCCTTACAATCCGGATATTCACCAATCACATCCGGACATCCCATCACAAAGGATAATCAAATCTCTATACCGAGAATCGGCCGGTGTAGAGAAATTCGACGAGTTATCCTTTCTCTTTCGAAAATATCTGGTCTCCCCCACCGTTCTTCAAATGCAATTCATAACGTCGTATCACTATTCGAAATGGGTTATATGACACTAAGTCCTCTCCCGGCTAAACCGAATAGTGAGCGCAATATTTTAAAAACATATGGATATTGGGATCTCAGTTAAGTCATAACTTATTACCCAAAACTTTTCTTTCAAATGGTTTAAAAAATTACCATTTTAATCTTTTAAACAAAAAGATTCACTTCACAAAGTTCACCCATCTTTCACAAAGATTCATTCGCAACTTTCAAAACAATTCCATTTCAAATCTTTTATACAAAAGATACACATTTTAGATCCTTTTGAACTTCAAAACAAGGTTCAACATCTTTCACAACGTTTCAATTATATCTTTAAAACAATTCACAATTCAAATTTTTAATACAAAAGATACACCTTTAAGATTCTCTTATTTTGGAAACAAAGTTCACTAATCTTTAACCAAGATTCGTTTATAGCTTTCAAAACAATTTACATTTCAAACTCAAAATCCTTTCAACACAAATCTAAAATCCTTTCTTTATATGAAAGCTATTATTATTTGAAAACAAACAGTTTTCGTTCTAGAAAAATCTGATTACATCTGCACGAGTTAAAGCCCTTCAAATATAAAACTTGGGTTAAATTGAAATTCCAAAAACAATACTTTCAAAATGGTTTAAAACCCATATAAACATAATTATAACTTGTATAATCATTTTAAACCGTAATTTCCAAACATATAATTCAATTTCAAATCTTGAATTCAAATTCAAATCGAATTACTTAAATTTCAAAACTTTATGATTAAAACTCCTTTTCAAAAGCTTTTTACATTTAAACCAATTCCATTTCCAAAACTATTTGGATTCAAAATTCAATTTTCAAAAATAATATTGAAATTAAAAACTGTGACTTAACCAATTTCCTCGTGCAATCCATATTTGTGTGTGTATGGTGTAGTCCAAGGGTTTTACACAATAGTGCAACATCATTAATCATCACAGCTTCAAGCACATCAATATCGATAAGCGGTATATTCCTATAACGCTTATCTCCATTCACAGATTCATAGATAAATTTATCGCTGATAAATAAATTACATTCATCACAGCTCAAAATAAAATAATTCATATCACAAAGCATCACATAGCAGAGATATCAAACAATTTCACAATACAATTCAAACATTAATTTAAATAAGATTAATTACTTATGAATAAACTACTAATCCTGGTTAATTAATAATAATTTATTACAAACCTTTAATTAGTTACTCTCTAATCATTTATTAATTAACCTTTAATTATAAATTAATAAGCCTTAATTAATAAATTAATCCACCTTTAATCATTAAATAATTAACCTCTAATTATTAAATTATTCTTTAATTAATTATCCTTAATTAATTAATTATTGAACTAATTAATCCTTAATCAATTACCATTAAATTAATTATGCTTAATTAATTACAATAAGTGATCATCCTAATTACTTATATTAATAAATCACAAATTAATTATATTAAGTAATTATTTTTTAACCACTTTATAAAACAATTTTAATTATTAATTAATTATTTAATTAAGTTATTATCTTTAATTAATTAACCCTTCATTTATAAATCATCCCTTAATTATCAATTAATAACCTTTAATTAATCATAAAATTAAATAAATCACCTTGATAAATAATCCTTAATTTATTTTTAATTACTTAAATTAAGTAATAATTCTTTTAAGTAGTTTCCCGTTTTAAATTACTTTCATTAAGTAATTATTTTTGATTACTTTATTAAGAACTCAATCCTTTGATTAATTACATATACGAATTATCCCTTAATAAATCACATTGATTACTTAATCACTTTGATAATTATCCATTTATTAATTACCTACCTTAAGTAATTAATTATCAAATTCCATTTGAAAAGCCTTTAGAAATTAATTATATAATTAACCTAACATATACTATTAAAACAAATAAATTTCAAATTTTTAACTTAAAAATTAAACTGCGAAACTTTGTTAAAAAATCTTTTAAAAACATAGTTAATATGTCTGGAAACTTGATTAATTTTACCATTTCATTTTAAACTTTGTTTACCTAAAAAACTTGATTTAAACATTTGCATTGTTTAAAACTTTGTCAGCTATTCATTTTAAAATTTTAAAACCCTGTTGGATTTCAATTAACCCGAGCCAAACACATGTTTACCCGAGCTCAACTTTGGGTCTCCTCCACTCTTCACTTACTTTGAGTATCTCCAAAATTTTCTTCGAGTTTGACCCATGCATCTTCCTCTTCCTCAAATCCAACACATCCCGGATGCACAACTTTAATCATGCACGTGCACTTGCCCTCTGACCAACAACGGTCACCACCACGATCACCAAAACATCGCCAACAACCCCGCCAATGTTATCGACAACCCAGCTTCCTCAATTTCCCTTGAGATCGAAAGAAGAACTAATCAATCACCCTTGAACAAAAACTAGTCACCAGAAAAAACCTCGTGTTGCCGCCAGCGTTCATCTAAAACCATGCGAGCCTATCTAGAGCAGCGTTAATGACTCGAGTTTCGATCCGTCCACTTGCGGTGAAGTCCGATTCGACGATGATGATACAGTTCCCCTAAGAGAAAACTCGACAGAAAATCGAGCTTAAACCCTAAAACATCATCGATGGATCACCATGACGATTTACAAATTCTCCTAGCATTTTTTCCATGATCGATGATCCTCACGCTACCTTCAGCCACAAACACGACCAGTAATTTGAAGTGGATCGTTGGAATTCAATGAAAACGCATTTCACGTTCAACTTGCAAATACTACCTTAAATCAAAAAAAAAAATCTTGAAATCATTTTTAAAAATCATAGTTTTTGATAACAAAACAGATCATATAAATGAATCCATAAATTATCTAGGTCGAGCTTGGTCATATTTTTGAATTTACTGTAAATTTTATCCCTAGTAAGAATTTCTTAAAATTTTCACTTTTTTTTAAAAACTTATCTTTAAAACTTGAATCTTGATTTTACAGACATATTTTGTTAAAACATTCTTAGCAAATAAAAATCAGAGTAATAGATTTTAGTGTGGGACTGGTTTTTGAATCTTGTATATTAAGAACTGGGATAATGTTCTTGTTTACTGATATTTTCAACATTTGTATATTTATGTATATACAATCATATCTACATTCATGCAACAGCTTTACTTCAAGAATCAACCACCAATATCAAGTTATAGGGACAGATTCAAGTCTTAGAAATTCGCTCACCTAGATTGAAGTTTGAATAGAGAGCCTGGAATGTTTTCAAGTTTGAAAATCTGAAATCGATCTTGCTCTTAGGTTTGAATTATGTTAAAGTTATTTGAGTTGCTTCACTGGTTTGCTTTGATCTGAGTTGATCTTTAAATTCCATTTACTGGCTCAGGTTGAATATTTCTTGATCAGGCTTTGATTTTAAACTTGCTTCAGTGTGACGCCCCACCTCTATACCCACGCTAGCCAAGGACACTACGGGGTAATGCCATCAACTAGCGTGGAGAATAAGGATGTTGAGGAGCGACCATCCGTGCAATTGTTTTGTACGAGCCTCGATATGTCAAATAATATAACATGCATTTCATCTCAAGAGGAAATCCGACACATCAACACAAACTCAAAGCTACCACACGGTGGCTATAATATTTTCGTACACTGTTTGTGTCAAAATTGGGCACAACACTCATCGGAAGTTTTTGAAGAGATAATAAATGAAGAAAGTAAATTAAAACGTGGATTATCTAACAAAAACTCCAAATAGCAGGAAGTAAATTGCACAAGAGACAACGATTTAGAGTGGTTCAGCGTTTTGCCTACGTCCACTATGAAGTTTTGTTACTTTATTGCTTGATATTCGAAAAATACAAATTTTTAATGTCGAAGTACAGCAAGTAGTAAGCCAAAATTCGAAATCAAAGGTAGCAGTGGTGCTATGAAGCAATTCTGGCAGTGTCCGGGCGCGCTTTATCTCTCAAATTCTCCTATCCCCTTTCTGAATGACCAGGGGCTCTATTTATAAGCGCTGGAGGCTGATATTTCGCCTAAATTTCGGGGAGACCACTTCCGGCACGTGTGGGGGGCCCACATGGCCGAATTCTGGAGATCCGGGCCCACTTTTGGATCGATTCGACCCTTGGTTCGAATCGATCAAAAAGTGTCCAATCGTGATGAAACTTGGCATGGACATTCTTCTATGTATGTGCAAGCTCCTGTGAAAATTTCATAGAATTTGGACTTGTAGATCTCAAGTTATGATCGATTCAAGATTGCATTTTTAGTTGATATGCGTGCTTCGAATCCATGGTCTTCGAATCGATAGGGTCGAACCCTTGGTTTCAGCTGCTACAACTTGATGGGTTCGATGTTATGGATTCGAAGGTACCCTCATACGTGTCCTTCGTATCGTTCAGAGTATTTCGTAGTTGGTCGATGCGAAGTATTCTCTGTTTGATGGATTCGAAGGACCTTCATGGGATGGAGTCGAAGATAGGAATACTTCGAGGGATTCGAACCAAGGCAGGTGCGGATGGATTCGAAGCGTGGCTACCTCTGATGGATTCGAACGAAGGCATGTCCCTGATGGATTCGAAGCAGGGTTTATCTCTCGTGCATTTGAACCGAGACTTGCTCGATGGATTCGAGGCGAGGCCATCTGATGGATTCGAAGGAAGAGGTGAGTTGATGGATTCGAACTAGGGAAGGCCTTGGATAGATTCGGAGCGTGGTTACCTCTGGTGGATTCGAAATGAAGGCTTGCCTGATGGAGTCGAAGCAAATGCACTCCTCATGGATTCGAGGCAGCACGTGTCTAGTGGATTCGAACCAAGGCCTCCTCTTGATGGATTCGAGCCTTATACTACCTGATCCATCTCCCATTGGCGATAACTTGAGCATACGAATTCGGATTGCCCCGAAACTTGGAATGTTGGTTTCTACAGCCCTGCTTGACGTGTCTTATCAATTGTAGCCCGATCTGGACTCAGGTAAAACTCGTCGATATTTGTAGTTGCCCAACAATCATTCAAAGCTAAAGATGTATGATCCTGTCTCTTTCTAGTTAGTTCCTTGGTATATCGACCTTGCCAAAAGGCAGGATAACATTTTCCCCCCAAAGTACAACTTGTGTAAACATGACGTGCTTTGAAAAGCTAGAATTTAAACGCTGGACAATTAGGACATGCTTTGCTGAAAGCTGTATTCTTTATTGCTGTTATCATCTGTCGTATGATTGTGATCGGTTGTTCGTCATTGAAATCATGACAAGATGGATATCTGATCCCTGTGAATGATAAAGATCAAACATTAGTCAAACATATGCGCATACGTGTATCACCTTGACTTTGGTTAACGTTGCGTGATTGCAAGTTTGGCCAGTTTGGTTTGTTACTGAATTCTGCATCGATCCTCTCCTGAACCGATTTGAGATTCGGGTTAAAACATTGTTGTTACAATCGTCTATGATCATCCTCTTGTATCGATCCTCTCCTGAATCGGTGTAAATGGTAGACCATTAATTTTTCATATCGAAGCACTACGTTCGTTCTCATCGATGGTGTCTAGTGGATTCGAAGCATGTTTGTATGAACCGATAGGGTTTCGAATCGATGGAATTGATGGTTATGGAATAGGTACTTTGAATCAATAGGATTTTTCAATTTAGCCCTTGTTCATGTTCTTCGTATCGATGACGCTTCGCATCGATGTTGTCTTGATGGATTCGAAGTCACGTATGTTCGAATCGATTGTCTTGCATCTGCTTAGTGCTTCCTCGAATCGATGATGCCTCGCATCGACTAAGTTGGGATGGATTCGATTGTGTAAAGACAGGAAGGCAATGGATTCGAAGTGAAGTATGGATTTAGCCGTGCGATGGATTCGAAGTAATGGCTCTACGCTGTGATGGATTCGAACGCAGTGGGTTCGTACTCGATGGGTTCGGACGTGATGGATTCGAACGTGGCTTGTTCGAATCGATAGCATGTGACCGATTGGGGTCGGTCATTTTGACCGGGAGATGAATCGTCCCGTTTCTTTCCTGGGATCCATATAAATACGTGAGGCTGGGCTCTTTTGTCACTTTTCACTTTTCACTGTTGTTGTAGCTTCTTCTTCGAATCGATCTTCCAGAGCTTAGACCAAGCGCGTTTTCCACGAATCGATCGAATTTCTTTAAGCTTTCCCTTGTGATTTCACCAAGTCAGGTAATTGGTGGATCAAGCCGAGTAAGGAATGATGGAACTGGAAGTCTTTGACATCAATTCAACCTTTTCTTCTTGAAAATTTCGAGGAGTGGTGGGATCTGGACGAGGTAGTTCGACTCAATGGAACTGAGGAGTGAGGTCATTCGAGTCGCATCGATCAGAGTGTCGTCTCTCATTGCTTCGCATCGATCCGAGAATGAGCAATTCGAGTCGATTTTGAATGCATAACTTCGAATCGATGGTTGCAAAGGAAAAAAGGCTCGCGGCGATCGATTCGAAATAGCGATATTCTGATCGATTCGAAGGAGCTTAATATGGATCGATTCGAAGTAATGATACGGTGATCGATTCGAAAGAGTTCAATATGGCTCGATTCGAAGTAATGATATGGTGATCGATTCGAAAGAGTTCAACTTTGATCGATTCGAAGTCATGTAGGGCTTCATGGATTCGAACTGCTCCTTTGTTCCAAGGTCTCATCGAGTCGAACTACATGGAGTTGGGGCGTACCGATTCGAAGTTCATCGATTCGACTCGTGTCGATTCGAGTCGATCGATCCGAACGTTCTTGCTTCTGGGACTTCCACTCTTCTGATTTGCCTCAATATCTGAACTACGACCAATTTCAAGTTTAAACTAACTCACTGAATTTTTAGTATACTTGACTCCGGCAAGCTTCGGCCTTGCATAATCGAATTTTACTTGACCTTCCCTTTGGAGCACGTCGATGGCACCATGATTTAAACAAAATATAATGAATTTATACTTGGATTGGTCAGTAGCATCTGGGTGGCATGAAAGTGACGGTCAGCGATGACGGTCGTTTTCATTCTCAAATTCCAAAGTTTCGTCGTTCGGACATCTCGTTTCATCTTGTAAAATCTGCTTAAATTTTTGCATAGCACTTGCACCGCACGACATACTCATACACTTTGCACCGGGGGAATGCATGGGCTTTTTATGTATTTAACGCCGCTTTCTGGTGAGTTAGTTAATTATGTAATCTTCGAGTTCTCAACAACAAGAAGCACAAAGATCGCCTCTTCCAGCGCTTGAGATTCCGGAAATCCCTCCTGAAGTCGTAGATCCGACTCCTGATGAATTGCCGGAGGCCATATTTATCGAAGATCCTGTCGATTCTGTTCGGTCCAATATCTCGGAGTCTCTGTTGGGCCGGATATGTTCGAAACATAACATATCCCTGGACGATGTTTTATTACCTAGTGCCAGTGACAGACCACACAACCCACCTGAAGGATATACTGCCTTCTACCGTCATGCCTGCGCGGCTGGATCTCTTCCTCCTTTTAACCAATATATCAGAGAGATGCTGTCGTATTTAGGAATCGCTCCTTCACAACTCCATCCCAACGGGCATGCACTACTGAACAGCGTCTTTGTCATATTTATGGATTTCCTTTTTCGCCCGCCAAGACCTTACGAGATCAGGCACATATTCAACTTTAAGAGTAGGGGTGATAGCCCGTCTTTCACTTTTTTGGAGGCGGTCAGGAACTGTCAGGTTGTGACTGGGGCCTGGACCAGGATTAGTTATTTCAAGAACGAGTGGTTTTTTGTTCGATGCCCCCTAGGGTTTGCTAGGAGATGGTTATCCAGACGTAAGTATCATAATTCGTTCTTGAATGGTCACTTTTAATACTTTACACTAATACTCTGCTATTCTTGCAGCCATCATTTCGAGACCTACTGGTGGGCATTATAGAGGCGTGGTTCAAAGCTTGCAAAGGGTTCCACACGACTCAAGGCACATAGACTTGCTGTTGACCGACGATAACTTAAGGACATTGGGTTTGATCGAGATAGGGCAGAGTATTGTAATTGAAGGATTGGCGAAATCGACCTTGAGGAAGAAGAGGGAAGTGGCAAAAAGAAAACCTGGCGTTGTGATAAGAGAAGTGAGCGACGATGAAAGAACGCCCACGGACACTGAGATAGCAGCCGACCTTTTCCGAATAGAAGAGGGTCAGAAAGGCAAGGCTGCTGTACCTAAGTTTACGAGATGGAAGTCGGTAGTCGTAACTCGTTCCAAATCTGGGGTTACTGTTTCCAGCGCCTCTCCTCGCCAGTCCAGAGACCTTTTCACAGGTTTGGACGATATTCCCATTCCGGACTATGTATCTCTCCACTATGGGTCCGGGTTGGAAGAACTCCGGGGAGCGCTTGATATAAGCGAATCTTTACCCATTAGTGTAATCGGCGCTTCTGGTTGGTCGGGGGGTTTGTGCATTTATACACTTTTCACAACACTTCACGACTTCCTCATGCATTGCAGTGCTTTTTCTTGGCATTTAACCGAATTGTTTCTTCTTTACAGGTGCCATGTCGGATCGTCCTTCTACACTTGATAGACTTCGGCGAGTACATCATTCTTCATCTTATTACGAGTCTCGCCGTAGGGATTCTGACCGAGATCGTGAGCGGAGGTATCATGAGCAAGAGCATCGCGATAGGGACCATTCCCGATATTATTCTAGCCAGGAGCGTTCTGATAGGGACCGAAGGTACCGTTCACCCTCTCGTTCTCCTCCGCCATCCAGGGGCCAGGCACCTGCAGTCGAACCTTCGCGACAATAGCCATCTCAACAGATCTCAAAACCTGGTCCACATCGTTCAAGGACTGATACGGTTGTGACTGTGGAGGAAGCCCCTCTTGAACCGTCCGGTGAAGGGGCTATAAGGATTACTCAACTGAAGAAAGATTTTCCATAAATATGCTTTGACGCCTATATCTTTCCACCCAATCTCAAAAGAATTCCCGAAGAGGCCGTGAACACCGCCCTCAGCTGTACCCGGGATTTTTATGCTCAGTATAAAGAATGGTACAGGGCGGCTGTTAAAGCCTCGAAAGTAGCCTTCGAACGAGCCAAAGTTATTGAAAAATTGGAAGCAGACTTGGCTCAAAAGAACCGTATTGTTGACATACTTCAATCTGAAACGGAATCTTCTCGCAAGGCCGAACTGGAGTCGCTACAAAAGGTCGACGAGACACTAGCTAAGATGGCGAAAATGCAACAAGCTCATTGTACTTTAGTTGAAGATTTGGGCCATCGGTACAAAAATGTTGAGGCCGAGCGAGATGCGGCGGTCAAAGAACTTGAGGAGTTAAAGGCTAAATTCGCCAACTTAAACAAGGAAAAAGATGACGCTAACACGGCCGCACAGGAAGCATGCGAACAAGCTGTGTCTCTCCGAGCTGAGTGAGACGCGGCGGTTGCTAAAGTTGAAGCGGTGGTGGCAGAAGTGGAAGGGAGAGTTCAAGCAGAGATATTCAGAGTAGAAGCTGAGTTTGATGATCTTCTTGACACTTATAATGCTAATGTGCTTGAGCACAGGAATCTCTCGTGGCTCGGAGATTAATCTATGCTTCTACTCAGTGCTTGGAAAAAATTGGTGGCGAACAAGAAAGCATCTCTCCCTGAAGGCGCCGTAGACGAATTTGAACTTGAATCTCGCTTGTTGAGCGAGGAGGAAAGGAAACTTCTCCATGAAGCGATGATTTCCGCTGAGAGAGAGAGACTTGGTTTTCACCATGTGGAGACTGGTGAGAGTTCTGGAGCTGCACATTATAGTGAGGATGTTTCAGTTGATGCCCCGACCTCGTCTGGAGTCACCACTACCGTAGGTCCACATGTTGTCCCTGCTTATAACCTGAATCGATCGGAACTGTCTCTCGGTACAACTACCGTTTCTGAACTCGTCCCATCACCGAGCCGAGGCAAAGAGGGTATTCTAAATGTTGCTTAAGTGTTTCTAGAATGTTGAACTTGGAACCGATCATTAGACTAATTATTCTCATTTCTTTTCGACCGGTGACTGAAAGTGATGCGCCAGCACTTCCAATACCACAAACTTCGCAGCCAATGCAAGGAGCCGTCGTTACTGAGGCTATCACAACTACTGCCGTAACCAACGAGATGGGACAGGGGAGTTCAATGTCGTTTGATGTTCAGATGATTGAGGAACTTCTCAAGCAACCTGTGAACCATTTACCGATCCTTCCTTTGCAATGGGTGGTGTTTCCCCAACTTTTAGCTCGTTTATGCCAACCGTCAATGTTTCCAGCGCTGCTCGATCTTCCCGAGAAGAAGAAATCCTTGCCGAGATAAGCGCTGAAATGGCTGCAGTGATGACGGCTGGTGGTTCCGGAGGTGATGTTGCTCCACCAAGCTTAGCTCCTTCAATGGTTACTTCTCTCACTGGCACAGCTATAACTTCTAGCGTCGAAGCTTCGCCACTTGTTACGGCTTCTCCGCCTTCGGTTCGTCCTCACAAAAGGATCTCTATCCCTTCCAGCTCTAAGGAAGACGTGGATATCATGCCAGATCCTGAGGATGCTCCAAAGAAGGACAAGAAATCTCGCAAGAAGCCGGGTAGTGGGTCTAGTGGCTCAACTCCGAAGAAGAAACCCCGGAAGAAGAAGGAGTGAACTTCTCGTTTTACCATGTAGTTGTGAAAGGGAAATTCTTTTTACTTCTCCTTTTCTAGGCCGTGTATAAGTGTGGATTCGCACCCACTTTATGAATTGTTTTTAGTTTTATCACGTAATCAAACTCCATTTTTTTTTTTGATAACATGGAAAACAACTCTTTTCTTTTTTGCTCAAGTATTGCATTGATTAGCTCGTGCTCACATATGCCATAAGCCTTGAATATACGTCCACACTTCGGGGACTTAACATAATTTGTAATTAACAGTTCGGCCCATATTCCGGGAACTTATTAATTATCAGTGTTTATGACTTAGTTCTCTCTCCGGGAACTTGTACTTATACTCTGGTTCGCGCTCCGGGAACCGAGAGTTGCAGTTTATACTCCAATTCGCACTCCGGGAATTTGGAGTTGGCTCACACTCTGGGAGCGATGGATTTATACTCTGGTTCGCGCTCCGGGAACCGAGAGTTGAAGTTTACACTCCAATTCGCACTCTGGGAATTCGGAGATAGAGTTTTATATTCCAATTCGCACTCCGGGAATTTAGACCTATACTCTGGTTCGTGCTCCGGGAACCGAGAGTTGAAGTTTATACTCCAATTCACACTCTGGGAATTTGGAGTTGGCTCACACTCTGGGAGCGATGGATTTATACTCCGGTTCGCGCTCCGGGAACCGAGAGTTGAAGTTTTATGCTCCAATTCGTACTCTGGGAATTTGGAGTTGGAGGAGGGATTGTCGTGCATTAATCCTTGTGAATGTTGATGTAGTGTTCTGCCCCCGAGCTCGGGTTTCACTTAGCGATCGACTAGTCGCATCACAGTCACTCCCTATTTGAATAAATCCCACCGCGTGATGGGACTTAGCTCTCCGTGCATTGTGATATTGTACGTCATATTCAGTAAATCACAGCTCTGGCTCGAAGAGATGGCATTTTATTGCTGAAACGAGAAAATTTGGCAAAGTCAGTTGCCTTATTACAAATTTAAATCTCGAAATGCTAGAATAATATGCAAAGGAATAAATTGACAGGAAGTAAATAAGTAAAGTCTTTCATATGTAGTAGCGATGAAGACTTTCGCTATTCCAAGCTCTCGGCAAGGTAAGACCGTCAACGGTCGATAATTTGAACGTGCCATCTCCGAGCTTTTGTGAAATCACATACGGCCCTTCCCAATTTGGCTTCATGTGTGAAGGAACCGGATAAACCCTTTTGAGTACGAGATCGCCGAGTTCGAAGGTTCGTGGACGGACCTTAGCATTGTACAGTCGGGCGACTTGACTCTGATATGCGGCTGCCCTCAAATCAGCCTCTTCGCGCTTCTCATCGAGCAGAACCAAAGATTCAGCAAGTAATATGGCATTTGTTTTCGGATCATAATACGTTACACGATGAGAGTGCACTTCCATTTCGACTGGAATAACGGCATCAAAACCATAAGATAGAGAAAATGGGGTATGACCGGTTGCAGTTTTATGAGTCGTTCGATAGGCCCATAATGCCATAGGAAGTTCGTCGACCCATTTGCCTCCAGCTTTTTCCAGTCGTTTCTTTAGAATGGACTTGATAACTTTATTAACAGCTTCAACCTGACCATTTGCTTGAGCGTGCGCTACTGTAGAGAATTTCTTATGGATGTGGAATCGTTGACAGAAATTCTTGAATTCAGCACTATCGAATTGAGCTCCGTTATCGGTGATGATAGTATGTGGGAGACCAAAACGGCAGATGATGTTACGTACTACAAAGTTGATTACTTTCTTTGTTGTAATTGTCGCAAGGGGTTCAGCTTCAGTCCATTTGGTGAAATAATCAACTGCGACAATGGCGTACTTCGCGCCGCCTTTGGCCAGAGGCAATGTGCCGATGATATCCATTCCCCATATTGCAAATGGCCAAGGACTGACCATTTGGGTTATCTCAGTAGGCGGGGCTCTAGGAATTCGATCGTGTTTCTGACATTTGTCACATTTTCTAGCGTAGTCTGCAGCATCGCGATTAACAGTAGGCCATTAATACCCATATCGAAGTATTTTCTTTGCAAGTGCTTGCCCCCCAGTGTGATCGCCACATTCTCCTTCGTGTACATCGTGTAACACTCGTCTGACTTCATCGTGCGCGATACGCCGGAGGAGAGGAACAGAGTATCCTCTCTGGTACATGACTCCATTTTGAATAACAAATCGTGAGGCCTTTCGTGGAACTTGTCTTTTCTCGCTTCGTTGCTCGGGCAATACACCACGTTCAATATAGTCTCGATAAGGAGTCATCCACGACTCCTTATTGGAGGTAGCTTCAAATGTGAAATCAGTCTCCCTTCGATCAATGCTCGGAGAGGATAGGGTTTCAACTGGAACAACCCCCAATTGCTGAGCCTCACCCGTACTTGCTAACTTTGCCAATGAATCAGCTTTCTGTTTGTGCTCTCGGGGTATGTAAAAAATGGCATAATAGTCGAATTGTTCAAGCATTTCCAGAACTCGAGTTAGATAAGCGGCTAATCTTCGGTCTTTGGCCAGATATTTTCCTCGAACTTGACATATCACCAACTGGGAATCGCAGTAGACCTCTACAACAATGATTTTCAGATCACGGTCAAGCTTTAGTCCGGTAAGTAGAGCTTCGTACTCGGCTTCGTTGTTGGTTGCACGGAACTCGAACTTTAAAGCATAATATATGGATCGTCCCTCGGGGGTTTCAAGCACTACCCCAGCTCCTGAGCACCGATCGTTTGACGCACCATCGGTGTACAACTTCCAGATGTATTCGGGAGATTTGCTGGTCTCGGGCAAGTATTCAGGGATAGTGAATTCGGCTATAAAATCTGCTAGGACTTGGCCATGAATGGCTCTCCTTGGAGTATAAGTGATGTCGAATTGACTCAGTTCGATGTTCCATTTTAGCAACCTACCAGACGTCTCGGGCCGCGTAAGGACCTGTTGTAACGGCTGATCGGTGTACACAGTAATAGGATGAGCCTGGAAATATGGACGGAGCTTCCTCGAGGCAATGACTAGATAATATGCCAACTTTTCAAGCTTTGGATAATTTCTCTCGGCTCCGGTCAATCGTTTACTCACGTAGTAGACCGGCTTTTGCACTCGGTCTTCCTCTCGAATTAATGCAGCACTGATTGCATTTTCTGATACCGCCAGGTAAAGATATAACTGTTCATGATCTACAGGCTTTGAAAGGATTGGTGGTACGGAAAGATGTTGGATTAGCTATTGAAATGCACCCTCACATTCTGCAGTCCATTCGAATTTTCGTTTCCCCTTTCGAATCAAATCGAAAAAGGGAATGCATTTGTCGGTCGACTTTGAGATAAACCTGCTCAGTGCTGCAACTTTCCCATTAAGACTCTAAACTTGCTTTATGGTTCTCGGAGTTTGGAGATTTCTGATAGCCCAGATCTTCTCAGGGTTGGCCTCCATTCCTCGGGCATTGACAATGAACCTAAGGAATTTTTCGGATGCGACCCCGAAATGGCATTTTGGTGGATTAAGCTTCATCCCGTATTTCCGGAGGATATATTGAACATTGACTCCAAGTCTTTGACATGATCAACAGAGTATCGCGATTTCACCAACATGTCATCTACATAAACCTCCATAGTCTTCCCAATCTGATCGGCAAACATCCGGTTGACTATGCGTTGATAAGTTGCACCAGCATTATTTAACCCAAAAGGCATGACCTTGTAGCAGTACAATCCCAAGTCGGTTACGAAGCTTGTGTGCTCTTGGTCGGGTACATGCATGGGTATCTGATTGTAGCTTGAGTAAGCATCCATAAAGGATAACAACTCATGTCCGGTGGTTGAGTCTACCAGTTGATCGATTCGAGGAAGCGGAAAGCTGTCTTTTGGGCAGGCTTTATTCAGGTCAGAGTAATCTATACATGTTCTCCATTTCCAGTTTGGTTTTCGGACAAGTACGGGATTGGACACCCACTCTGGGTATAAAGCGTCTCTAATGAACCCATTTGATTTCAACTTATCGACCTCTTTTTTCAGGGCGACAGAACTCTCTGGATCCATACCATGTCTTTTCGGCTTGACCGGGATATACCGCGAGTCAATGTTCAAGGTGTGGCTCGCGATGTCAGGCGAGATTCCACACATATCAGAGTGCGTCCAGGCGAATACGTCAAGATTCGGCCGGAGAAAATCAACCAATTCCTGTTGTGCCTTTTGGTTAAGCTGAGACCCAATCTTCAACATTCTCGAGTCATCGTGATTATCGTCAATCGGGACATCAATGGTTAGCTCGGCTGGAGAAGCCTGACTTTCCGTAGATTTTTCTTTATTATCATTGTCCCTTGGATCAAGATCCTTTTGAAATTGGTTGCGGTGCCCAGGCCGAGGCCCAGGCGTTAATTGTCAATCGTCAGTAAAACGGACGCAGAGAGATTCCTCTACGCCCTTTCCTTTCTCTTTTCGCTGCGCCTCCCACAGCTCAGCAACATAACAGGCTCTCCCAGCAGCCTGATCTCCTTGTACAACTCCTATCCCGTGGTCAGTAGGGAACTTCAAAGTTAAACACCATGGGGCAATAGCAGCCCTAAATTCAGCAAGGGCCGGTCGGCCCAAAAAAGGATTGTACGGGGAAGGAATATCCAAGACAACAAATTGCAACATCCGAACTCTTCGGCATTCTCCCACTCCCAACTCCACCAGCAATTCAACCATTCCGGTTGGTATCGTCGCACTTCCGTTGAAGCCGTGGACTCGTGATTGACAAGGTTTTAAGTCCTTAGCTTCCATTTTCATTAAATCGTATGCCCTTTTAAACAATATGTTCATAGAATTCCCACTGTCTACCAAGATCCTCTTCATCCAAGCAGGACCAACTTGAGCGGATATGACCAACGGGTCAATTGTGGGAGCTTCGACTTTATCGGTGTCTCGATTTTTAAATACGATTTCATCAGCCATCGTCTTTTGTTGTTTAGCCGGTGTTCCATCTTCTGAGTTACTATAGCATTCAAAGTCCACATGCTTGATCGAGCTAGCATATGACTCCATTTCTCTCCAGCTTCTGTCTGTTGGATGGGGACCACCACTTATTGTATTGATTACCAACCTTCCGCCCGTACGAGCGGGTTCACCTTGTCTTTCCTGATTCTGCGTTCGATTTTGATTAGATGGGCCCGCTCCACCTGACTGCGGCGCCCGAACAAACTGGTCCAACTTTCTCTCTCTGATCAACTTTTCAATGAGGTCTTGCAAATGTCTACACTCATTGGTATTATGCCCATAACTTTCATGAAACCTACAGAACTTCCCTGTTTGAATCTGCCTCTCCGACGCAGGCTTCGGAGCAGGCTTCTTGTATTGCATAGTATTACAAGTCTGTAAGTATACGTTTTCCAGTGACGTGTTAAGCGGTGTATAACTGTCAAACATTGTGGCCCTACGTCTCGGACCATGATTCTGGTCTTTCTTCTTGCTTCGGTTATCACCGTTTCTCGATCGTTGAGTATGTTTATTTTGGATATTCAACTCGACTTTTCCTGAACTTTCTCCGAATTGTTTAACCGCAACATTACTCTGAATCCCTTCGTTGCTTGGCCTTGCATCGTCCTGCTTCCTAGACTGTTTCGCATCCTCTCGCCTCAAGAATTGAGCGGCTTTGGAATAGAAATGGTCCAACGATGCGGGAGGCTTTCCGGCTAACCAATTTCCAAACTCGAAATCAGGGTCGATTCCTTTAGTCAATGCCATTAGAAAGGAATTATCATTGGGGTTGGTGATCTCTGCGCATGCAGCATTGAATCTCTCCAAATATCATCTAAGTGTTTCTCCGGGAGCTTGAGTGACACTTGATAAGGTATTAACATCTTTAGGTCGGGCAATATGCATGCAAAATTGTTCAACAAATTTGGTAGCTAATTGATCAAACGAAGAAATAGATCGTGGCGGTAATCGTGTAAACCACATTGTCGCAATTCCCCCTAAGGAAATGGGAAAACTGCGGCACTTTACTGCGTCATCAGCTCTCGCAGCAGTCATCGACCATTCATATTTCAGAATATGTTGATTTGGGTCGGAATTTCCTTCATACATGGGAAGGGTTGGCATTCTGAATCGCCGAGGAGGTTCAGCATACAATATGTCATCGGTAAACGGGGTATGACTCCGGGAAATTCCCCAATCGTCATTTGTTAGGCCTTGACTCTAGCAAATCATTTGTCGTACCATGGCTGAGAAGTCTGGTATTGGAAAATTCTGTGGGTGGTGAGCCAAAGTGTGGTCGGGTTCCATAGTGCGAGGTGGGATCGGGCGCTATCGACGATCCATATCTCGCCTCCTTGACTCGACGTCTTCTGGGACATATGGCTCTGGAGCCTGTCCCTGCTGATGATAAATTTGGTTGGAGTGATCTCGAGCATCAACTCCTATGTCAACTGCAGCGGCTGTAGCAGCTCGATCATCTGCAGTGTATTGTGGAATAGTGCCTCCTCGGGAGGAGGGTCCAGTATGGAAGCTGGTAGATGGGCCAACCCTTATTTGCCCAACGGTTAACGCCTGTTGATAGTCAGCAGCTTGCGCATGGTTTCCGTCTAGCCTGGGACGGATAGATCTATTATTGTAGTCCGGTGAAGCGGAGCTTTCGGTGGAAGAATGAGGAGCTTGATCCCTTCTGGATCTTCTTCGATTTTGGCGATTTAGTTGATTGGTTAACTCAGCGTTAGCACGCAACTGCTCAGTTAGCTGTTGTTGGCTTTGGGTTAGTTCCTGGAGTAGCGCCTGGAACTCTTGTCTTGTGACCGGACCCGACTGATCCGTATGCCCAGCAGCATCTTGATTGGTGGACTGTAGCTGTGTGGGATTTTGCCTATCCCGACTTCTTGATCACCAATGTTAGAAGTGGTTCTTGTACTCACCATCTTGAAGCGTTGAATTCTTTCCTAGACTTTTAACAAATCTGAATAGAACGGAAGGAATCTGAATATGAGGTCTGGATCTCTCTCTTAGATTTATGCAATCCGGTATCGAAGATAGATCCAAGGAGCAGGAGAAAAAACTAGGTTTCTCTCAGTGAAAGCACCAAAGTGTTTGTGTCAAAATTGGGCACAACATTCGTCGGAAGTTTTTGAAGAGATAATAAATGAAGAAAGTAAATTAAAACGTGGATTATCTAACAAAAACTCCAAATAGCAGGAAGTAAATTGCACAAGAGACAACGATTTAGAGTGGTTCGGCGTTTTGCCTACGTCCACTATGAAGTTTTGTTACTTTATTGCTTGATATTCGGAGAATACAACTTTTTAATGTCAAAGTACAGCAAGTAGTAAGCCAAAATTCGAAATCAAAGGCAGCGGTGGTGCTCTGAAGCAATTCTGGCAGCGTCCGGGCGCGCTTTATCTCTCTAATTCTCCGATCCCCTTTCTGAATGACCAGGGGCTCTATTTATAAGTGCTGGAGGCTGATATTTCGTCTAAAATTCGGGGAGACCACTTCTGGCACGTGTGGGGGGCCCACATGGCCGAATTCTAGAGATCCGGGCCCACTTTTGGATCGATTCGACCCTTGGTTCAAATCGATCAAAAAGTGTCCAATCGTGATGAAACTTGGCGTGGACATTCTTCTATGTATGTGCAAGCTCCTGTGAAAATTTCATAGCATTTGGACTTGCAGATCTCAAGTTATGATCGATTCAAGATTGCATTTTTAGTTGATATGCGTGCTTCGAATCCATGGTCTTCGAATCGATTGGGTCGAACCCTTGGTTTCAGCTGCTACAACTTGATGGGTTCAATGTTATGGATTCGAAGGTACCCTCATACGCGTCCTTCGTATCGTTCAGAGTATTTCGTAGTTGGTCGATGCGAAGTCTTCTCTGTTTGATGGATTCGAAGGACCTTCATGGGATGGAGTCGAAGATAGGAATACTTCGAGGGATTCGAACCAAGGCAGGTGCGGATGGATTTGAAGCGTGGCTACCTCTGATGGATTCGAACGAAGGCATGTCCCTGATGGATTCTAAGCAGGGATTATATCTCGTGCATTTGAACCGAGACTTGCTCGATGGATTCGAGGCGAGGCCATCTGATGGATTCGAAGGAAGAGGTGAGTTGATGGATTCGAACTAGGGAAGGCCTTTGATGGATTCGGAGCGTGGTTACCTCTGGTGGATTCGAAGTGAAGGCTTGCCTGATGGAGTCGAAGCAAATGCACTCCTCATGGATTCGAGGCAGCACATGTCTGGTGGATTCGAACCAAGGCCTCCTCTTGATGGATTCGAGCCTTATACTACCTGATCCATCTCCCATTGGCGATAACTTGAGCATACGAACTCGTATTGCCCCGAAAATTGGAATGTTGGTTTCTACAGCCCTGCTTGACGTGTCTTATCAATTGTAGCCCGATCTGGACTCGGGTAAAACTCGTCGATATTTGTAGTTGCCCAACAATCATTCAAAGCTAAAGATGTATGATCCTGTCTCTTTCTAGTTAGTTCCTTGGTATCTCGGCCTTGCCAAAAGGCAGGATAACATAAACAAATATAGAAATAAACATAATATAAATCAGTCACAGATAATTCATATCACAAAGGCAGAAACAGATATGAATATAACACGTAAAAGTGTTGATCAGAGTAGTGGTCAAATAAGATCCACAATATCACAAAAGAATAGATACAGGTGCTAGACAAAAGAAAAATTATACATTATGGAGTCTATATCTCAAATGTATAACAACCAAAAACTACTAATCTATTGTAGTTAGCCAAAAAGTCAGATAAGAATCACAGATAAGGAGTCAAGTAGAAGCACCCGTAATATCTCGGTCTGACCCGGGTATTATTTAATAAGAAAATAATAAACGGATCAGTCTAACTATACATATCAAATAAAGATGAGATAGAAGAAGAGATATGATAAAAACGTATGATAACAAAAATTTCATACTGCAACTAGTATACATTAAATAATAACAAAAATCATACAATATCTTAAGAAATCTCGAAGCACTAAAAAGAATGCCATATACTTTGCTTTATTCACTAAACCACAAATGTTGACAGTTACATCAATGTCAATCACAAAACGTTAATGACACACAAATTCATCGATGCACAAATAATGATAAAGCTTATCAATGTAAATCATGAAAATTGATGAAACACAAATTCTAGAAATCGATCAATAGAAATCCAAAAATCACAAAAAGGGGGAAAGTGGCCTGTCACTAGAACGGGAGCTTAAAAACTCACCAACATGTGTATCACAAAACGAAAAGCTATTTCATGGTTGCTAACCATTAATTTTGAACCGAAGCTCCACAAAAACGGACCGAAGACCTTTGAGCCGAAGCTCCACTAAAGCGGTCCGAAGACCTTTGAGCCGAAGTTCCACTAAAACGGTCCGAAGACCATGGGTCGCTACCCCACCAAGACGAAGCTCCACTAGAAACGGGGTTTAGTCTCCCTCGCAGACAAAGAGACATCGCACGCTGCTAGTCTAAATCACAAAATGATCATCATTGATCGATAAGTGTAAATTACACTAAGCTAGTAAATATATGAGTTTAGCTTCATGTCCCATAACCACTAGCTTAACTTAAATATTTACAAACAAATTGTAGATCTCTACTAGAAATTTGTCACAAGAGATTCAATCGAACAAGTCCAAGAATTAACCGATGAAGTAAACGCAAGCGTTTCATACCACTTGTTTTACTAAGTCGTTTAATTAGATTCCTCATACGAGTGAGGTAAAGGTTTGTATATACTAGTAGGTTGGAAAACGGTTTTATAAACGAGTTTGATATTGAAAATAGAGTTTAAATAATCTTTGATAAAGAGTTTGAATATTTACTACTAGTATAGAATCCTTTGTATTTTAAAGTGACAAAACATAAAAATGATTGTAGAAACAATCAATCGTCAAAATTCACATACGAAGACGTGAATCAAATCCAGAGAAACCAATACCAAGTCCATCAAGTGGATATACCCAAAAATTCCTAAAATAGAAGTTATCAAAGTCGACAAAGGTGATAACAACAAATCGGAGAAGAAGAATCCATTAAAGATTGGAAAACAAAGAAACTAGCACATAAATAGGCAAAACAGGCAAAACAGGAGCAGGTCAGTCGACTGAATTCCCTAAGTCAGTCGACTACACACATACCTGAAAAATTTTCGGGCTTCAGCTCAGTCGACTGACTCAGAGAATTCAGTCGACTGAACCTGAATTCCTGCATTTCCTATCCTATTTCAAATGAAGTGCAAACTCACTGGATTTGCAATCGGACAAGCACGGACGCGAGGGGTTTACGCCAATTGGCAACCAGGCCGTATTGGCTCCTCGATGCATCACCAAAACATGAATCAAAACGTCAAAGTTAGGATTTTTAAAGATTTGAACCCAAAAACACTAAAAATTGGAATATTCACCAATTCAATCCAAACCATAAGCAAATTCACGTGAATAAGTGTTAGGAATTCATGCCCAACAATCAAAGATAGATATAGGCATAGATGTGAGATAAAAATCTCACCTTTTTACACAAAAACAAGGAAGGAGAAGCTTGAAAACGAAGGAGGATCAACCACTCTTCAATCCCAACTCAAGGAGCTTGAATCTAAGATTAAAAGAGAAACATTTCCTAAGTTAGGTTTAGGAAATTTCTGAAATAGATGAAGGAAAGAGTTGGAGAAGATGAAGAGAAGGCTTACCAATGGCTCCTCTTTGATTTTGGAGCAAGAATTTGAGTTTGCAAAGGAACTAGGGCTTAGGAATTCTAATTTCCAATCTTTTCCCCCATTATTCTCTTGAGTTTGAGAGAGTTAGAAAATGAGGAATGAATGAAGAGAAGTGGAGAGGGGTTGGGTTGATATAACCAGAATTGGGCAGTGGGCTGAACCGAAACCCAATGCCCTATAGAAAAAGTAGCAAAAATCAACTTACTCCAAACATATCGAAGCTTATTCTCAAAAAGGTTGCAAACGACATTTTGAACTCAATGGAAAGGGTCTCGAGTCCCAATTCGACTGTTTGCAAAAAGTAACTTTTCGGACTAAAATCCGACTAAGATACCATATTTAAATAAAATATTTAAATATACAATCGCTAAATATGCGGGTTGTTACAGGCTCTCCTCCTTAAAGAAATTGCATGTGTCCTCGCAATACTTAAGAAGAAAAATAAAGAGTAACAACCATAAAATCATATCAACACAAAAGAAAATTTGAAATAAGAAGTTCATCATAAAGAGCACGAAAGAGTAAACCCGGACGAGTTCGGTCGATGAATTCTCTAGATTTTGCAAGACCAATCCTTGGGATTTGAGAACCATTGAACTTTCACAAGAAAAACATCCTCATTTCGAAGGCGCTAAAACTCCGAAGCAATGGTGCGAATAAAATGTTGCTCAAAAGTCAAATAGGCGAAACTTCAATTTCTTCAATAAGACCGGGCTCAAGAATAAAAACGGAATCCCTAAGGCATTTCCACAGATAAAAGATGTGGAAATCGTCATGAATAGCAGAAAATTGGGCCGGTAATGAGAGGCGATAAGCCACGGAACCATGGTTCGGTGATAGGAAATGGACCAATATATCAAGGTGCTAATTTTCTCGATCGACTGAAATGCACAACACCCTTCATAGGTGAAAGACGAATAAACACAAAATCTCCCACAGAAAATTCTAATTTCCTTCTTCGGTTATCGGCATAGGATTTTTGTCTACTTTGGGCTTCTTTCATCCTATGACGAATAAGGTCAATCTTTTCTGTAGAATCACGAATAAAGTCTGGACCTAAAACCAGCTTCTCACCGACCTCAAGCCAACAAGAAAGAGATCGGCAGGGTCTTCCATAAAGTGCCTCGAAAGGTGCCATACCAATACTAGATTGGAAGCTATTATTATAGGAAAATTCAACAAGTGAGATATGATCTTCCCAACTTCCACCAAAATCAAGAACACATGCACGAAGAAGATCTTTAAGAGTTTGATTCACACACTCGGTTTGTCTATCGGACTGAGGATCATAAGCGGTGCTAAAATGAAGCTTCGTTCCCAAAGCCTTTTGAAGACTTCCAAAATCCACTAGTAAACAATGGATCACAATCACTAACAATAGAAGTAGGAACTCCATGCAATTTAACAATTTCTTTAATAAAGAGTTTGTCCAAAAGAGGAATGGTCCGGTTAGACCGAACAGGAATAAAATGGGCAGATTTTGTTAGTCTGTCAACTATTATCCATAAGCTATCATAACCCGAACGAGAACGAGGAAGGCCATCAATAAAATCCATGAAAATTTGATCCCACTTCCAAATTGGAATGTCCAAAGGTTGCAATAACCCACCGGGCCTTTGATGCTCGGCCTTAATGAGTTGGCAAGTCATGCAATGCTTAACGAAGTTAGCAATAACAAATTTCATCCCCTCCCAATAATAAAGTCGCTTCATAACCGCATACATTTTATTGCTACCGGGATGAATGGTAAATTTAGAACGATAAGAATCTTCTAAAATGTCTTTACGAAGATCACAAATATTTGGCACTATAATTCTACCAAATTTTCGAATACCGCCACGAACATCGATATCGAAGTCTCTCAATCCTTCAATATTAATTTTATCCCTACAACTTTGGCTAAGAAAAGCCAATTTGGGTTCTAGCTTTTGAGCTTCAAAAATGCAGTCTAAAAGAGAAAGATGAGCTTCAAGGCTACATAAAGCAAGAGATGAACATAAATCGGATCCACTCGAATCTCACAAGTGGATAAAGTCTCAAGATCATTTCACTCGAATATATCATAGAAACAACCATTTGTTGCTTACGACTAAGTGCATCGGCAACACGATTCTCCCATCCGGGAGTAAACAAAGAATATCAAGATCATAAGATGCAAGGAACTCGAGCCAACATTGTTGACACCAATTAAGTTTCTTATGAGAAAATAAATATTCCAACGATTTATGATCAAGGTGGAGAACAAATTTCTCCCCCAAAAATGATGCCAATTCTAAAAGCGAAAACAATAGCCGTGAGCACTAGATCATGAGTGGCATACCTAGTCTCGATAGGCTTTATTTGTAATAGAAGCAAAAGTGATAGAACGTTCTCTTTCGCAAAAGAACGGCACCCAAACCAATACAACTAGCATTGGTACAAACGATAAAGTCTTGGTTCCCTTCGGGAATCACAAGAATAGGAGTATCGGAAAAGAGTTCTTCTAAATGATCTTGTTTCCCGAAAAGCTAAAACTTTAAAAATTACAATTATCTTTATATAATAATCTTTCTAGAAAAATTTACTTTTTACAAGTCAATTTGTTGTGTCAGATTGTCTCATCAAAGCGTTTAGGAGATTCCTATCGATAACGTTGATCAAGCGCACCGACCAGAATTCTTAAAACACTAAATGGGCAATACAATCACAAAATCATCTTCTATATGACAAAAATGTCTCTTAAAAAGTTTTAAGAATATTCTTTGCTCATTTAAGAAGAAAATCCAACTTTACTTATAAATATATCTTATGAAAAAGATTTGTAAAATTTTTAAATTTCTATTTTCATCCAAAATCAATAAACACAAGAATGGTCTCATCGAAATTTTCATAGAATACTCGATTTGTAAAATGGATGAAATTCGCTGGACAAATTGAATGACATAATAAGTCATTCATAAGAATCATAACGAGTGTGGAATGTGGTAAGTGGAATGCTAACTTCCGCGACTCGTAGCAAATGAAAACCGGTGGCAAGGTCGAGCTGAAAAGACCTTAACACCACTTAAATGATTGCTTAGGTTATAATCCTAAGACAAGCTTAAAAATACCGGAATATTCACAACTACCCAAATGAAAGAAATAACACTTTACTCAACATGTGGGCTTATAGAATAAAATGATGCCACCAAATTGGAATCGAAATCACAGAGAAAAACAGATACCTGCTCAACAGATTAAGAATGTCGAAGATAGATAGTCCGCTCGGGACATAAGATATGGACTTCATAATGATTAAGCCAATCCTTTCACAAAAATCAATTCTGAAGCCTAAGTAACGCATAAAATGCAAATCGGCTCGGTAAGAAAAAATCACATAAAATAATCTCGACATCCAAACAAAGCAAATTGAATGTTGTGGATCCACCAACCGGATTCACAATTCTCAAAGAAGTCATCAATCCCAAAATATTTAAAGAAAAAGAATCAGCATGTTCTTTTGATATAAAATAATAAGATGAACCCATATCAAAAAGAACTTGAAAAGGATAATCACAGAACAAATGAAATCAAGGATTGAATGTGAAATACCTTGACCAAGAGAAGTGTCACAAGAGGCTTGCATAACTTTCAACATTCCCTCCCTCTTGCTAGGGAGTTTGGGACATATAGATAAAAGATGGCCCGGATTTTTGCAACAGCGACAGGTAATGGGTTTCGGACACTTAATTACATAATGGTCCTTAGAATTACAATTGTATCATCCTCCACGATTAGGGATTGGAGTCTTTGCTACCAAAGTAGTTTGCTTCACTTTCTTATTAGGATTAGGGCTTTTTAACATAATATGCCTCTTCTTGGAAATCCCAATATCACTATCACTTCCTTTACCAACCTCTTCATGTCGAAGAGTGATATCCACAAGTTGATTGAATGGAACTTCAAGTTTCAAAGGTATAACCATTTCGGGGTTCTTACTCAAAGCACAGATAAACTCTTGATTCTTTACAAGATCCAAAAGTTGTTGGGCAGACATGAATACCCCATCCAGTCTCTACTGGATTGACCAGCGCTTCTACGGCCAGAACCAACCATTTCTCTTCTTTAAGAAAGAAAGAAAAGAGGAAAAAGATTATTCTTAGAATGAATATCAAACAATCATGATTGATAAAACAAGGAATCATTAATAAAATAGGATAGGACGGGTCCAATTGACTCGAATAAAATCCTAAGGCACGACTCCTAAAAAAGACTTAGGACAATGATCCTTGCTAGATTATTCTACATTGTTCGGAAGTTTGGCTCTGATACCAAGCTGTGACCCCCCATCTCTATACCCATGCTAGCCAAAGACACTATGGGGTAATGCCGTCAACTAGCGCGGAGAATAAGGATGTTGAGGAGCGACCATCCGTGTAATTGCTTTGTACGAGCCTCGATATGTCAGATAATATAACATGCATTTCATCTCAAGAGGAAATCTGACACATCAACACAAATTCAAAGCTACCACACGGTGGCTATAATGTCTTCGGAAACAAATATGGAAATAAACATAACATAAATCAGTCACAGATAATTCATATCACAAAGGCGGAAACAGATATGAATATAACACGTATAAGTGTTCATCAGAGTTGTGGTCAAATAAGATCCACAATATCACAAAAGAATAGATACAAGTGCTAGACAAAAGAATAATTATACATCATGGAGTCTATATCTCAAATGTATAACAACCAAAAACTACTAATCTAGTGTAGTTAGCCAAAAAGTCAGATAAGAATCCCAGATAAGGAGTCAAGTAGAAGCACCTGTAATATCTCGGTTTGACCCGAGTATTATTTAATAAGAAAATAATAAACGGATCAGTCTAACTATAAATATCAAATAAAAATGAGATAGAAGAAGAAATATGATAAAAACGTATGATAACAAAAATATCATACTACGACAAGTATACATTAAATAATAACAAAATTCATACAATATCTTAAGAAATCTCGAAGCACTAAAAAGAATGTCATATACTTTGCTTTATTCACTAAACCACAAATATTGACAGTTACATCAATGCCACTCACAAAATGTTAATGACACACAAATTCACCGATGCACAAATAATGATAAAGCTTATCAATGTAAATCACGAAAATTGGTGAAACACAGATTCTAGAAATCGATCAATAGAAATCCAGAAATCAAAAAAATGGGGAAATAGGCCTGTCACTAGAACGGGAGCATAAAAACTCACCAGCACGTGTATCACAAAACGGAAAGCTATTCCATGGTTGCTAACCATTAATTTTGAACCGAAGCTCCACAAAAACGGCCCGAAGACCTTTGAGCCTATAACGATCCCGGGTTTAAATTGAGTATGAATTGATAATTAATTTCATTTCTAAAAAAAAATTGTCAAGTAATTGGTAATTAATATAAAATATTAGTTTAAAAATATGAATTAATTTAAATTTAATTTTGATAGTGTAAATAAATATGCAAAGTAAAAACAAATTTGATAAAGTATAACAACAAAATAAATGTTTAAATTAGAAATAGAAATAAATATATACAAGATAAATTAACAATATAAAGTGATTACACTAGAATAACTTTAACAACATATTAACTATAGAAATTTATTTATATTATAGAGCCATAATGAAGACAAGGAAGAATTTATAAATCAACTACATACAAACAGGATAAAAGTAGTATAAAATAAAAATGAAACAAGTAAAAAAGCAAATAAAAAAGAAGACAAAGAAAATATGTTGTAAATAAAATAATAAACAGTACACATAAGAAAAAAACTACGTAAACAAATTGCTAGAAACAAGAACTGTACATACTACATAATAACAAATAGTAAGCTTGTAAACAAAGACTCTAGCATTTAATGCTTTCAACCTCAGCCATAATACAAGACCATATCTGCCATACCCTTTTGTACACAAAAGTATATATGCATGCACACTTGCAAAATGATGAAAACCAAGACAACAAGTATAAAAAGATGAGTAAATATACAAGGTAAAATAATATATATATATATATATATATATATGCATAAGTATGTACAAGCAAAATAAGATAAAGTTGAGACAAAGTACAAATCTTATCAGCCATGCCTTTAGTACACCCTAACATTATCAGCCTCCATACCAATATCTCTGGCCAAAGATTTAAAAAAACAAGAAAAAGTAAAGAAAATCTTGTACCTTCTTTGTATAAACAAATGATCACCCTGTACATTCAATTTATATACATCCACTTCTCATTTTAAATTTGTTCATTCTTGGCTAAGGAAAACTGAAGTAAAACATATCAAACTTAAACCAGAAATTTGCTTTGAACAAAACAACAATTTAATTAAAACCAGAGATCAAAGTAGAAGGTTTGCAACTGGAAATTGTAAAACCTGGAAAGGAAAAAAAAACAAGCTCTGTCCATTTTCTCAACAACAACCGTGAGTAACTTTATCTTCTAAACTTAAGTATCTGGTTGCTTGATTAGTCCTGAAGATAATCATGTGTTTGTGTTTGTTTATGGTTGAAATTTGTGTATGTGTGAAATAATATGTCTGCGTGTTTGTATTATGTAATACACCCCTGTAACTAAAGTCTGTAGTTCATGCTTTATCTCAAAATCATTTCTGATGGATCTAATGGTTATTAGGACTTAGGATCAAAACGAAATATGTTTGATTGACCATAAAGTAAATTTTAAAAAATTGAATTCAAGTTAAACAATGTAGGTCTGCTCTTAAAAACTTAATATCAGTATAAAACTTGAGTTTTGTAAAAAAAAACTCAAAATTCATAATTCCAGGATCCAGGAAGATGAATCAAACACTTAATCAAAATGTAGATTTTTAAACCTGAATTCACATTTTTGTGCTAATTATTGAAAGTGCATTTCTGGTTTGCACTATTTTGGGGGGAATCACTAGTGATCCCAGTGATTTGAGAGGCCGGATTTCTCTCTGATGGTAGTGGGATGACTAGAGTATGGCAAAATTGGGTGGTAGTTGATCAGAGGTAGGGGGAGGCAGTGGTCACTGGTTTTTGTTCCTAAACCTAATTTTTTCTGGGTGGTATATTATGGATCTGTTTGTTTTCCCTGGAGTATCAAGGTTTACGGGGTTTTGGGGATTGCTAGAGGGAATGTAGGTGATGCCATGGCCGGAGGTGGAGGCACTCCGGTGGTCGGAATTTAAAGAACGTCAAAGTTCCAGGTTTGGGTTTCCTGTTTGTATTCGTTCCAGGTTGGGTTTAATACTCGAATTCAAATTCGAGGAAAAAAACTGATGGGCTATTGATCGGTCTGGGATGTGAGGATGATCGTTGATGTGAGGAGACTGTCGCAGTTGATCGGTGTCGGCTGCGCAGATGTGCATGTGCACGGTAATATTTATTTTCTGATGGACTGGGTATTTGTTTGGTCCGGGGTGGAACAGGGTTTTCGCGTGATTGTCTCGTGCGTTTACTCGAAGGGATTTATATTTTGACTCGAAGCAAAATTTTGGTTTGCTCGAGTAGTTGCTTTGTTACAGGTTTTAATGAAAAGAAAAAAAAACCTGTCTGTTTGATTTTTTTTTTTAAACGAAATTTGATGTTTAAACCTAGATTTTTAAATCAAATCTAAAATCAGAAATTGAAAGATGAATACAAATTAGATTTTGTATCCTAGTTTGAAATTTAAGGGAGTTTTATAAATTTAAATATTTATAAAACTTGAAGGGTATAAAATATATTTTAAATATTTTAAATTCAAAAGAAATTTGGTTAAGCTCATATAAATTTCCTTAATAACAAAATATGCTTTAACATGTAAATCTAAAAATATTAGGGAAATTAGTTTTTAAACTTTATTAAAGATAAATAAGGAATTATTTTAAAACCTTGGATTTAGAATGAAATTAAAAGAAAAGTTTGAAAACAAATGTTTTCAAAACGTGTTTGTATATGATATTTAAGTCACCACTAAGAACGAGTTTTAACTTAAGTGATGAAGATATAATGATGATCTGAAATTTATTAATTTTTAAGTCAATTAAAATGGACAATATATTTAATTAATTAATTTATGAATTGGATTAATTAAATAAGTAATTAAAGGTTTAAATGAATTAATTAAGGTTTAAAGATTTATTAATTAAGGAATAATTTAATTTGTAAATTAAGGATTACCAGTTAAATATTAATTAACGATTATAGTTGATTAATCAAGTGAGTAAGCAATAAATTAATTTAAGGATAATGTGATAAATTAATTAAGATAATTAGTTAGAGAACAATTAACTTATTAAAGATTAATTAATTAATGAAAGTGATTGACAAGTAATTACTAATTAAGAAGTAATTACTTAGTTATTGCAATTAATTAAGAATAATTAATTAATTAAGAACAATTAATTAAGATGATTGATTAATTAATATATGTCAGATGATTTGTAATTGATTAATTAAGATTTGATAATTAATTCAGCAGTAATTAATTAATTATTGTAATTAATTAAGGATAATTAATTGAGAAGTAATTATTAATTAAAGGATAATTAATCAAATGTTTTATAGTTAATTGATTGTTAATTTACCATAACTGGCAAATTTATTCATAGGAATTTATCTGATTTAAACCAATCAGATAATTAAATTTATCCTACTTATGGATGTTTGAATTGTATTGGATGTTGTATTGTTTGATACCCCTGATATGTGATGCTTTGTTTTGATTTGAGCTGTGTGACTTATTTATCTGTGATATATATATCTGTGATCTGTGAATAAAAGATAAGCGTTATGGTTTATGTTGCTTATCAACTATATTTCTTATTTTAATCTGTTATGATTGAATGATGTCGCACTATTGTGTTAAACCCTGGACCACACTTATACACACACCAATATGAATTTCACGAGGAAATTGATTAAGTCACATATTTTTGAAATGATTTTTTTATAGACCATTTGAATTCAAATGATTTGGAAATGGATTGGGTTTAAAGTGAAAAGAAATTGAAATGATATTTCAAAGATGAAACTATTTTGAATAACTTGATCGGGTTTTAAAATTTAAATATTTTGATTTAAATTTGAATTCAATATTTAAAATTGAATTCTATGATTTGAAACTAGGGATTAACGATATTATACTGGTTATATATGAATCAAATCATTTTTAAAGTATTGTTCTTTTGGGAATTTGAATTAACCCAAAGATTGTAACTTGTATAAACGAAATATGGTTTTTTCGAAATAAGACTGTTGTTTCTAAATGATAAAAAGCTTTCATAGGAGGAATGAAATTCAAATTGTATTAAAGTGATTTCAAGTTTAAACTGAAATAGTTTCCCAAGTTATAAATGAATATTTAGAAACGAGTTTTTGAAAGAGAATATTTGGAAAGTTTTGAAAACTATGAAACAAATCTTTGATTTAAAGATTTAAGGAATAAATCAAATTGAAATGGAATTGTTTTGAAATATCAGGAATGAATATTTCAAAAACTGGGTGAACTTTGTGAAATAAATCTTTTTGTTTAAAAGATTTGAAATGGTAATTTGTTTAAACCATTTAAAATATAGTTTTGAATTATTAAGTTGTGACTTAATTGAAATCCCATATCCATAAGTTTTAAATATTACGCTCATTTATTCAGTTTAGCCGGGAGAGGACCTTGTGTCATATATCCCATTCCGAATAATGATATTATGGATAGCATTTGAAGACTGGTAGTGAAGACCAGATATTTTCGAAAACGAAAGGGTTTCTTGTCGAATGTCTTTGCATCGACTGGTTCCCGGTATAGAGACTCCATATGTGATGGGAAATCCGAACGTGATTAGGGATTATCCTGATTGCAAGGACTTCTTTGGAAGTGCCTTCGGTTCTGTTCTAAATCCAGAACAGACTTGTATAGATTGTATGTCTGACATTACATTTTGAGATATAAAGCAGATTTCTTTCAAATACATTTCCGTTGGTGGCGGAGAATTTATTCTCTTAGCTTAACACCCTTAGAGGTTATGTAGTTGAAGGTTATCGACAATATATTCCCAACTTGGTAATGTGGCATGCTGAGTGTTGCTGATCATTTGTTGATCAACGTGTGGCTTTGGAAAAAGAATAGCTTTGTGGACGAGACTTCGTCGAATCTCACAACCCGGAAAATGGTCGAAACAGGAAAGATGCAGCAAGGTTTTCAGGGATTGCGTCCCTAGGATATGTCCATTTCTTCTGGATAAGGGTAGTATCATGGTGTGGAGCCCAGATACTTACTCATGTGGATACACTATATCTATTACTGTGTGGTGTTGTTGGTACTGAGCGCTCGGATAAAGGTTGGTTACGACCGGGGATGGAATATCTGAGGTTGATACTCCCGGGCAGGGAGTACACTGGCTTTGTGTTGGCAGAGATCCATTTGGGATGCTCTAGGACGTCCTTTCAGAGGTGTTCCATTTCGGTATGGGAAGTTCCTTTGCCCGACCATTTGTTGGAAATCCATTCATCTAATACGAGCTTTTACGATTGCAATTGAATAACCTGCCATGGAATGTGGCGGTAACCTGCTATTGAACATGGTAGCCATAGTAGGCATAACTGCGAAATGCCTATGCTGGCTAAGATTTATATCTTTACTTTCGAAATGATTTTTTCTGCACTATGCACTAGTAATAATATCAAATGTTCCTTTTTAATGCGTATCAAGCATCTTTGACTGTCATAAGGAGATCTCCTCCGATTCTGCGTTTGCATTGTGTGTGTGTGCGCGAGGCCTTATGGTAGTCTCATTTCTAAAAAGCATTGCGAATCTATTTTAAAATATTTCTTTATTTGTTTTAAAGATAAAACTATTTTTGTTACTCATACCAGTCTCATGACTGATCCAGAGTCTATTCTTTCTTTTATTAAACTCTGGGTGCTCAAAATTTTCTACACGGACAGTCTAGAGTTGGGTTTTTTCAGATAGTCAGAATAGTATGTTATCTGGAGCTAGTTCAGTCTTTGGATGTGGACGAGACTTGCTTGTCTTGGTGAAATGTAATGGGGGGTTGAGCTGCTGCTGGAGTTCTCTTTTGAAGACTATCTGGAGTTATTTGTTCCGCTGCTGGTGTCATCTATTTTCTTTTCCGCTGCTATTCTATTGTATCACATCTCTTATGTAATTGATATCTATTGTATCATCTGTTGTATCAGATATTGTATCAATGCTGTATATCAATGTATTATTCTTGTTATTCCGCTATGTTGTTTACTTAACTATGTTATAAGCTCCGGCGACTCGGATTTGAATGGTCGAATCTACGGCATTCGAGTACGATGTAAAGTATGGATGTTGATTTTCGAACGAGAAAAATCCGTATCGTCACATTTGGTATCAGAGCTAAGGTTAAACTTTAGCTCAGGAGTATAACACGTTAAGATGGCTCATTAGGGATACGGTGAAGTATACCCTAGAATGAGTACAACCAGTGGAAGCAAAACCCAAATTTCTCAATCTATTCTCTTTATCTGTTGTTATTCTCTAAGATATTTCGTTCGAATGCCTAATCGGATTTCTTACTATTACAGATAGTAAGAATGAATGGAAGAAGAGGACGAAATAGGAGACAGGAAAGTACCACTTCAGCTGGTCAAAGCCCTGTAACGATAGATATTCACATTCAATCTCAACCAAATTTGGCTAATTTATATCGAAGTTTTTCTAGACTTGGTGGAAAGCCATTCACTGGCAAGGAAACTGTTATCGAAGCACAAGCTTGGATTCGATTATGCGAAAGGATTTTCAAGGGATTAAAGTTAAAAGATGATCAGATGCGATTGATTGCTTCTTGGTAACTCCAGGAAGAGGCTTTAGTTTAGTGGGAAACAGTTACCGTAGATGACCCGGCGAATAAATTTACTTGGAATCGTTTCAAAGAAGTATTCGAACAGCGATATATGCCGTTTGCTGGTATCTCTAGAGTGTATCAGGAGTTTATGGATTTGAAGCAAGGAAGTTTATCATTTGAAGAGTACTTAAACAATTTTAATGAGTTATCTCGATTTGGTCCAGAATTGGTGAATATACCAATGAAGAAGAATGAAAAGTTTATTCGGGGAATGAACCAGGAGTTTCAGGAAAGGATGACTATTCATATGAAGGAATCGTTTTCTGAATTAATTGATATGGGCTACCGATACGATACTCTGGAAAAGCAAAAAGATCCGGAGGAGAATAGAGGTACAACTAATCTGAATTGGAGGAAAAAGAAGTTTGGTGGAAGGAAACTGAGAAAGGAAAGAAGGAAAGAAGGATATACAGAAGCACAAGGTGAAAGATGCTACTTGTTTCAACTGCTTCGAGAAAGGTCATTACTTGAACGAATGTAAGAATCCCAGGAAACAAGGACTGAGAGAGCCATTTATGAAGCCGGAACAGGATGTAGAAAATGTTGTTACCGCCACAAGTCGGGGCATAGGATTATGAATTGCTCTGCACTGAAGGAAGTTCAAGCAGCGAGGGCCTATGAAATCAAAGGTGATTCTTTAACCTCAAAAGTTAATTAAGGAAATGAAAATTTATAAGGTAACTATCTCGTTTATGATTAAAATTGTTCGAAATTTGTTCGGCATGAGGACTACCCTTAGTTTCATTTCTCAGCAAATCGTAAATGAGTTAAATCTTGAATCTGAAATCATAATCAAATCTATTTCTGTCTATTTCATTGGGTTTCGATATAATCTACGAACTGTTAGTTATCCCTTCGAACTAACCAATACCTCTGTATACTTCGTAGATCAGGTAACCCAATTATTTCGTAATTGATTGAGTTTGTTCTTGTATTTATTGTTGATATTCTGATTTGGTGAGCCAAATGCAGAATTGATATCCACTTTGATCTGAAAAGATATTTCTCCATCTTTCATCTATCTTCGTTATCTCTCTCTGGCGAATTTCGAGGACGAAATTCCTTTTAAGGGGGGAAGTCTGTAACGATCCCAGATTTAAATTGAGTATGAATTGATAATTAATTTCATTTCTGAATAAAAATTGTAAAGTAATTGGTAATTAATATAAAATATTAGTCAAAAATATGAATTAATTTAAATTTAATTTTGATAGTGTAAATAAATATGCAAAGTTAAAACAAATTTGATAAAGTATAACAATAAATTAAATATTTAAATTAGAAGTAGAAATAAATATATACAAGATAAATTAACAATATAAAGTGATTACACTAGAATAATTTTAACAACATATTAACTATAGAAATTTATTTATATTATAGAGCCATAATGAAGACAAGAAAAAATTTATACATCAACTACATACAAACAAGATAAAAGTAGTATAAAATAAAAATGAAACAGGTAAAAAAGCAAATAAAAAAGAAGACAAAGAAAATATGCTGTAAATAAAATAATAAACAGTACACATAAGAAAAAAAAAAATGTAAACAAATTGCTAAAAACAAGAACTGTACATACTACATAATAACAAATAGTAAGCTTGTAAACAAAAACTCTAGCATTTAATGCTTTCAACCTCAGCTATAATACAAGACCATATCTGCCATACCCTTCTGTACACAAAAGTATATATGCGTGCACACTTGCAAAATGATGAAAACAAAGACAGTAAGTATAAAAGGATGAGTAAATATACAAGGTAAAATAATATATATATATATATATGCATAAGTATGTACAAGCAAAATAAGATAAAGTTGAGACAAAGTACAAATCTTATCAGCCATGCCTTTAGTACACCCTAGCATCATCAGCCTCCATACCAATATCTCTGGCCAAAGATTTTAAAAAAAAAAGTAAAGAAAATCTTGTACCTGCTTTGTATAAACAAATGATCACCCTGTACATTCAATTTATATACATCCACTTCTCATTTTCAATTTGTTCATTCTTGGCTCAGGAAAACTGAAGTAAAACATCTCAAACTTAAACCAGAAATTTGCTTTGAACAAAACAACAATTTAATTAAAACCAGAGATCAAAGTAGAAGGTTTGCAACTGGAAATTGTAAAAGCCTGGAAAGGAAAAAAAAAAACAAGCTCTGTCCATTTTCTCAACAACAACCGTTAGTAACTTTATCTTCTAAACTTAAGTATCTGGTTGTTTGATTAGTCCTAAAGATAATCATGTGTTTGTGTTTACTTATGGCTGAAATTTGTGTATGTGTGAAATAATATGTCTGCATGTTTGTGTTACGTAATACACCCCTGTAACTAAAGTCTGTAGTTCATGCTTTATCTCAAAATCATTTCTGATGGATCTAATGGTTATTAGGACTTAGGATCTAAACGAAATATGTTTGTTTGATGATAAAGTAAATTATAAAAATTTGAATTCAAGTTAAACAATGTAGGTCTGCTTTGAAAAACTTAAGATCAGTATAAAACTTGAGTTTTGTAAAAAAAAAACTCAAAATTCATAATTCCATGATTCAGGAAGATGAATCAAACACTTAATCAAAATGCTGATTTTTAAACCTGAATTCACATTTTTGTGCTAAGTATTGAAAGTGTATTTCTGGTTTGCACTAGTGATCCTAGTGATTTGAGAGGCCGAATTTCTCTCTGATGGTAGTGGGATGACTAGAGAGTATGGAAAAATTGGGTGGTAGTTGATCAGAGGTAGGGGAGGCAGTGGTCACGGGTTTTTGTTCCTAAACCTAATTTTGTCTGGGTGGTATATTATTGGTCTGTTTGTTTTCCCTGGAGTATCGAGTTTTATGGGGTTTTGGGGATTCCTAGAGGGAATGTAGGTGAAGCCATGGCTGGAGGTGGAGGCACTCCGGTGGTTGGAATTTGAAGAACGTCAAAGTTCCAGGTTTTGGGTTTCCTGTTTGTATTCGTTCCAAGTTGGGTTTAATACTCGAATTCAAATTCGAGGAAAAAAAACTGATGGGTTGTTGATCGGTCTGGGATGTGAGGATGATCGTTGATGTGAGGAGACTGTCGCAGTTGATCGTTGTCGGCGGCGCTGATGGTGCATGTGCATGGTACTATTTATTTTCTGATGGACTGGGTATTTGTTTGGTCTGGGGTGGAACAGGGTTTTTCGCGTGATTGTCTCGTGCGTTTACTCGAAGGGATTTATATTTTGACTCGAAGCAAAATTTTGGTTTGCTCGAGTAGTTGCTTTGTTACAGGTTTCAATGAAAAGAAGAAAAAAAACCTGTCTGTTTGATTTTTTTTAAAAACAAAATTTGATGTTTAAACCTAGATTTTTAAATCAAATCTAAAATCAGAAATTGAAAGATTAATACAAATTAAATTTTGTATCCTAGTTTGAAATTTAAGGGAGTTTTATAAATTTAAATATTTATAAAACTTGAAGGGTATAAAGTATATTTAAAATATTTTAAATTCAAAAGAAATTTGGTTAAGCTCATATAAATTTCCTTAATAACAAAATATGCTTTAACGTGTAAATTTAAAAATATTAGGGAAATTAGTTTTTAAACTTTATTAAAGATAAATAAGGAATTATTTTAAAACCTTGGATTTAGAATGAAATTAAAAGAAAAGTTTGAAAACAAAAGTTTTCAAAACGTGTTTGTATATGATATTTAAGTCACCACTAAGAACGAGTTTTAACTTAAGTGATGAAGATATAATGATGATCTGAAATTTATTAATTTTTAAGTCAATTAAAATGGACAATATATTTATTTAATTAATTTATGAATTGGATTAATTAAATAAGTAATTAAAGGTTTAAATGAATTAATTAAGGTTTAAAGATTTATTAATTAAGGAATAATTTAATTTGTAAATTAAGGATTATCAATTAAATATTAATTAATGATTATAGTTGATTAATCAAGTGAGTAAGCAATAAATTAATTTAAGGATAATGTGATAAATTAATTAAGATAATTAGTTAGAGAACAATTAACTTATTAAAGATTAATTAATTAATGAAAGTGATTAAGAAGTAATTACTAATTAAGGAGTAATTACTTAGTTATTGCAATTAATTAAGAATAATTAATTAATTAAGAACAATTAATTAAGATGATTGATTAATTAATATATATCAGATGATTGTAATTGATTAATCAAGATTTGATAATTAATTCAGGAGTAATTAATTAATTATTGTAATTAATTAAGGATAATTAATTGAGAATTAATTATCAATTAAAGGTTAATTAATCAAATGTTTTATAATTAATTGATTGTTAATTTACCATAACTGGCAAATTTATTCATAGGAATTTATCTGATTTAAACCAATCAGATAATTAAATTTATCCTACTTATGGATGTTTGAATTGTATTGGATGTTGTATTGTTTGATACCCCTGATATGTGATGCTTTGTTTTGATTTGAGCTGTGTGACTTATTTATCAGTGATATATATATATATCTGTGATATGTGAATAAAAGATAAGCGTTATGGTTTATGTCGCCTATCAACTATATTTTTGTATTTTAATCTGTGATGATTGAATGATGTTGCACTATTGTGTTAAACCTTGGACCACACTTATACACACACCAATATGAATTTCACGAGGAAATTGATTAGGTTACATATTTTTGAAATGATTTTTTTATGGACCAGTTTGAATTCAAATGTTTTGGAAATGGATTGGGTTTAAAGTGAAAAGAAATTGAAATGGAATTTCAAAGATGAAATTATTTTGAATAACATGATTGGGTTTTGAAATTTAAATATTTTGATTTAAATTTGAATTCAATATTTAAAATTGAATTCTATGATTTGAAACTAGGGATTAACGATATTATACTGGTTATATATGAGTCAAATCATTTTTAAAGTATTGTTCTTTTGGGAATTTGAATTAACCCAAAGATTGTAACTTGTATAAATGAAATCGGGCTTTTCCGAAATAAGACTGTTATTTCTAAATGATAAAAAGCTTCCATAGGAGGAATGAATTTCAAATTGTACTAAAGGGATTTCAAGTTTAAACTCAAATAGTTTTCCAAGTTATAAATGAATATTTGGAAACGAGTTTTTGAAAGAGAATATTTGGGATGTTTTAAAAACTATGAAACAAATCTTTGATTTAAAGATTTAAGGAATAAATCAAATTGGAATGGAATTGTTTTGAAATATCAGGAATGAATCTTTGAGAAACTGGGTGAACTTTATGAAATAAATCTTTTTGTTTAAAAGATTTGAAATGGTAATTTGTTTAAACCATTTAAAAGAAAGTTTTGAATTATTAAGTTGTGACTTAATTGAAATCCCATATCCATAAGTTTTAAATATTACGCTAATTTATTCAGTTTAGCCAAGAGAGGACCTTATGTCATATATCCCTTTCCGAATAATGATACGTCGTTATGGATAGCATTTGAAGACCAGTGGTGAACACCAGATATTTTCGAAAACGAAAGGGTTTCTTGTCGAATGTCTTTGCATCGACTCGTCCTCGGTATAGAGACTCCATATGTGATGGGAAATCCGGACGTGATTAGGGATTATCTGAATTGCAAGGACTTCTTTGGAAGTGCCTTCGGTTCTGTTCTAAATCCAGAACAGACTTGTATAAATTGTATGTCTAACACTACATTTTGAGATATAAAGCAAATTTCTTTCAAATACATTTCCGTAGGTGCCGGAGAATTTATTCTCTTAGCTTAACACCCTTAGATGTTATGTAGTTGAAGGTTATGTAGCTTTGTGGACGAGACTTCGTCGAACCTCACAACCCGGAAAATGGTCGAAACAGGAAAGATGCAGCAAGGTTTTCAGGGATCGCGTCCCTAGGATATGTCCATTTCTTCTGGATAGGGGTAGTATCATGGTATGGAGCCCAGATACTTACTCATGTGGATACACTATATCTATTACTGTGTGGTGTTGTTGGTACCGAGCGCTCGGATAAAGGTTGGTTACGACCGGGGATGGAATATCTGAGGTTGATACTCCTAGACAGGGAGTACACCGGCTTTGCGTTTGCAGAGATCCATTTGGGATGCTCGGGGACGTCCTTCCAGAGGTGTTCCATTTCGGTATGGGAAGTTCCTTTGCCCGACCATTTGTTGGAAATCCATTCATCCAATACGAGCTTTTACGATTGCAATTGAATAACCTGCCATGGAATGTGGTGGTAACCTGCTGCTGAACATGGTAGCTATAGTAGGCATAACTGCGAAATGCCTATGCTGGCTAAGATTTATATCTTTACTTTCGAAATAATTTTTTCTACACTATGCACTAGTAATAATATCAAATGTTTCTTTTTAGTGCGCATTAAGCATCTTTGACTATCATAAGGAGAAATCTCCTCTGATTCTGCGTTTGCATTGTGTGTGTGTGCGGGAGGCCTTATGGTAGTCTTATTTCTAAAAAGCATTGCGAATCTATTTTAGAATATTTCTTTATTAGTTTTAAAGATAAAACTGTTTTTGTTACTCATACCAGTCTCATGACTGATCTAGAATTTATTGTTTCTTTCCTAAACTCTGGGTGCTCAAAATTTTCTACACGGGCAGTCTAGAGTTGGGTTTTTTAGATAGTCAGAATATTAAGTTATCTGGAGCTAGTTTGTCTTTGGATGTGGACAAGACTTGCTTGTCTTGGTGAAATGTGATGGGGGTTGAGCTGCTGCTGGATTTCTCTTTTGAAGACTATCTGGAGTTATTTGGTCCGCTGCTGGTGTCATCTATTTTCTTTTCCGCTGCTATTCTATTGTATCACATCTCTGATGTATATTGATATCTATTGTATCATCTGTTGTATCAGATATTGTATCAATGCTGTATATTAATGTATTATTCTCGTTATTCCGCTGTGTTGTTTACTTAACTGTGTTATAAGCTCCGGCGACTCGGATTTGAACAGTCGAATCTACGGCATTCGCGTACGACGTAAATTATGGATGTCGATTTTCGAACGCGAAAAATCTGCATCGTCACAGAGCCGAAGCTCCACTAAAACGGTCCGAGGACCTTTGAGCCGAAGTTCCACTAAAACGGTCCAAAGACCATGGGTCGCTACCCCACCAAGCCGAAGCTCCACTAGAAACGGGGTTTAGTCTCCCTCGCAGACAAAGAGACATCGCACACTGCTAGTCTAAATCACAAAATGATCATCATTGATCGATAAGTGTAAATTACACTAAGCTATTAGATATATGAGTTTAGCTTCATGTCCCATAACCACTAGCTTAACTTAAACATTTACGAACAAATTGTAGATCTCCACTAGAAAATAGTCACAAGAGATTAAATTGAAGAAGTCCAAGAATTAACCGACGAAGTAAAAACAAGCGTTTCATACAACTTGTTTTACTAAGTCGTTTAGTTAGATTTCTCATACAAGTGAGGTAAAGGTTTGTATATACTAGTAGGTTGGAAAACGGTTTTATAAACGAGTTTCATATTGAAAATAGAGTTTAAATAATCTTTGATAAAGAGTTTGAATATTTACTACTAGTATAGAATCCTTTGTATTTTAAAGTGACAAAACATAAAATGATTGTAGAAACAATCAATCATCAAAATTCACATACGAAGACGTGAATCAAATCCAAAGAAACCGATACCGAGTCCATCAAGTGGATATACCCAAAAATTCCTAAAATAGAAGTTATCAAAGTCGACAAAGGTGATAACAACTAATCGGAGAGGAAGAATCGATTAAAGATTGGAAAACAAAGAAACTAGCACATAAATAGGCAAAACAGGCAAAACAGGAGAAGGTAAGTCGACTGAATCCCCTGAGCCAGTCGACTGAACACATACCTGAGAAATTTTCGGGCTTCAGCTCAGTCGACTGACTCAGAGAATTCAGTCGACTGAATCTGAATTCCTGCATTTCCTATCCTATTTCAAATGAAGTGCAAACTCACTCGATTTGCAATCGGACAAGCACGGACGCTAGGGGTTTACGCCAATTGGCAACCCGGCCCTATTGGCTCCTCGATGCATCACCAAAACATGAATCAAAACATCAAAGTTAGGATTTTTAAAGATTTGAACCCAAAAAAAACTAAAAATTGGAATATTCACCAATTCAATCCAAAGCATAAGCAAATGCACATGAATAAGTGTTAGGAATTCATGCCCAACAATCAAAGATAGATATAGGCATAGATGTGAGATAAAAATCTCACCTTTTTGCATAAAAACAAGGAAGGTGAAGCTTGAAAACGAAGGAGGATCAACCACTCTTCAATCCCAACTCAAGGAGCTTGAATCTAAGCTTAAAAGAGAAATATTTCCTAAGTTAGGTTTAGGAAATTTCTGAAATAGAAGAAGGAAAGAATTGGAGAAGATGAAGAGAAGGCTTACCAATGGCTTCTCTTTGATTTTGGAGCAAGAATTTGAGTTTGCAAAGGAACTTGGGCTTAGGAATTCTAATTTTCAATCTTTTCCCCTATTATTCTCTTGAGCTTTAGAGAGTTAGGAAATGAGGAATGAATGAAGAGAAGTGGAGAGGGGTTGGGTTGATATAACCAGAATTGGGCAAATGGGCTGAACCCAAACCAAAGCCCTATAGAAAAAGTAGCAAAAATCAACTTTGCTCCAAACATATCGAAGCTTATACTCAAAAAGGTTGCAAACGACATTTTGAACTCAATGGAAAGGATCTCGAGTCCCAATTCGACTGTTTGCAAAAAGTAACTTTTCGGACTAAAATTCGACTAACGATACCATATTTAAATAAAATATTTAAATATACAATCGCTAATTATGAGGGTTGTTACATTCAGTTTGGAACTGAAGTTGTTGTTGTATTCGATTTTGTTTGCTTTGCTTTTTCTTTATTTTCAAGTTTTCAGGTTTGAGAATAGCCTGATTATTTTCTCCTATACATGTTTTATGAGATTTTCAAATTAAAAGAAATTTTTTTTATGAGATGCCACTTGTTTATTCCATGATATTACACTTGTTTTTCTATTTACCTCCGTATTTTACAAATGTCAAATGTTACTTAAATTGTGTTTTAAACCTTGCATTATTTTAATTTATGAGTTATGTATTTTAAATCTTATACTTATATTTCAAAAGATATATACATAAATTTTAAGCTTTCATTAATTCCTGTTTACATTTTCTATTACTTACATTTATACAACTTTTTAAAGAAAAAAATGATTTGAAAACAAATTGTATACTTAATAGGTAATCATACATACCTATTTATTAGTTCTTTGAAATAGAAAGATTTTTAACTTTAATTTACTTATAAAATATTTATTATTGAATTCCAAATTCAAAATTTCTATTTAAAAATACATATCATTATTTATTCTAGAAATTTTCCAATCAATTCATCATTAAATCCAAAATTTAAAATTAATTACCAATAATTTCGTAATGTAATTCCAAAATTTGAATTTATTATCAAATTAATTCTGATCCAGGAATGTTACAGATTCCCCCTTAAGAAAAATTTCGTCCTCGAAATTTGCCAGGGAGACAACAAAGAACAGATGAAAATTGTTTCACCAGATCAAACTGAATATTCATTCTTTATTTGGCTTACAACATCAGAATATCATTGATAAATATAAGGATGAACTCATTCAAATATACACAGGATACTTGGGTCAGCAGATATACGAATATGCAGAGGCATTGGTTAGTTCAAAGGATAACTAACCACTCGTAGAATATATCTGGACCCAATAGAACAATAATGGATACTCAATCTAGGTTGAAATATCTCATAATATACACTAGCTTGTCCCTCTTCGGACTTGGATTCACACAAGAAATTATACTAAAATTTCAAATTTTTGGTTTTAATCGAAATCGATACAACCCAATTCAGCTTTATATTCTTGTTTACTAATTTATTTTAATTTCAAATTAATTAAAATTTAAAATGAAAAGCTGATAGCGGGAATACGAATTAAGGACTTATCTATAACGATTCGCAGTGCCACCATCACACCAAAGCACCTCCCTCGACTGCAAAAAGCCATCAAAGAATTGAAATTGGATCAAAGTAGATTGATTTGAGATGTTTTTCTGTTGTTGCAGGATATCGAACATTTGTAGTGGTACTCCCCTGTCCCTTACCTCGTCCTCTTCTTGCACTCATACTCACTATTTGTGGATAGTAAGAGAATTTACTAAGGCACACGAATGGATATCTTAAGGAATACTCATTATGGGGTATACTTTACCCTATCTCTAATGAGTTACCTAATGTGTTATACTCCTGAGCTAAAGTTTCAACCTTTAGCTCTGATACTACGTTGTCACGACCCAAATTTCAGCGTTCGAAAATTGACACCCGTACTTCACTTGTACTCAAATGCCGCAGATTCAACCGTTAAAATCCAACTCGTGCTAGAGCTTATAACACATTAAGTACAATAACATAGAGGAAGAAAAATGAATAATATCATTGATACACAATAGATATAACATGAATATAAATATTATCAAAGATGCAAGACAACAATGGAAAGAAATAACACCAAAAGATAATATCTTCAGAAGTCCACAAGAGAGATACTCCAATTAACACCATTGCCAATGCTACAAGACTAAAAAGACTCCAAACCACAAAGCGAGAACAACCATTAATGCTGAAGTGAAGCAACTCAATCCGTATGCGATTTCCAATACCCAGAGACTAAATGCTATCAAATCTACACCTATAATTTGACTATTCGAAAAACCCAACTCTAGACTGTCCGTGTGAAAAATTATAGGCACCTAGAGTTTAGGTAGGGAACAATAAACTACAGGTCAATCATGGGACTGGTATGAGCAAACAAAAAAGTTTATCTTTAAAACAAACAACAAAAGAATTTAAAATTTGAAATCCGTAATGTTTTTTGGAAAATGAAACTACCATAAGGCCTCCCACTGCACACACAATGAAAATGCAGAATTGAAGGAGATATCTCCTTATGATAGTCAAACATGCTTGATACACAAAATCTTTTTGATATTATTATTAGTGCATACTGCAGAATACCTTTCAAAAGTATAATAATAATCTTAGCCAACACAATGCCTACTATAACTACCATCTAAACAGTGGTGACCACCATAAGTAATTGGTAGGTTATACAACTAAAATCGTACAAGGTGCATATTGGATGATTGGATTTCCAACAAATGGTCATCCAAAAGAACTTTCCACACCAAATGGAATGCCTCTGGAGGGACGTCCCCGAGAGCCTAATCGGATCTCTGCTACACATGGCCAGGTTGCCTCTGTAAGTAGGTAACTACTGACACGAGTATGCCACCCCCCAGTCGTTACCAACCTTTATCCGAGGCACCTATTAAACAACAACGACAAAGCAATAAGTTTTGCAGCAACCACAAAGTTAAATATCTGGGCTCCATATCAACCGGTGCAGAGACATTCGACGAGTTATCCTTTTGCTTTCGAAAATATCCGGTCTTCACCACTGGTCTTCAAATGTTATCCATAACGTCGTATCACTATTTGAAATGGGTTATATGACACATAGACTCCTAGCTAAACCGAACAGTGAGCGCGATACTTTAAAAACATATGGATATTGGGATCTCAATTAAGCCACAACTTATTACCCAAGACTATTCTTTCAAATGATTTAAACAAATTACCATTTTAATCTTTTAAACACAAACATTCACTTTACAAAGTTCACCCATCTTTCACAAAGATTCATTTGCAACTTTCAAAACAATTCCATTTCAAATTTTTTATACAAAAGTTACACCTTTTAGATCCTTTTCAACTTCAAAACAAGGTTCAACAATCTTTCACAAAGATTCAATTATAGCTTTCAAAACAATTAACAATTCAAATTCTTTATACAAAAGATACATCTTTAAAATTCTCTTATTTTGGATACAAAGTTCACTAATCTTTAACCAAGATTCATTTATAGCTTTCAAAACAATTTACATTTCAAACTTGAAATACTTTCAACAAAAATCGGAAATCCTTTCTTCATATGAAAGCTATTATTATTTGAAAAAAAATAGTTTTCGTTTCGAAAAAATCCGATTACATCTTCACGAGTTAAAGCCCTTCAAGTTTAAAACTTGGGTTAAATTCAAATTCCCAAAACAATATTTGGTTTAAAACCCATATAAACACAATTATAACTTGTATAATCTTTTTAAACCATAATTTCTAAAAATATAATTCTATTTCAAATCTTGAATTCAATTTCGAATCGAATTATTTAAATTTCAAAACTTTATCTTTAAAACTCCTTTTCAAAAGCTTTTCACATTTAACCCAATTCCATTTCCAAGACTATCTGGATTCAAAATTCAATTTTCAAAAATAATATTTAAATTCAAAATATCTGTGACTTAACCAATTTCCTTATGCAATCCATATTTGTATGTGTATGGTGTAGTCCAGGGGTTTTACACAATAATGCAACATCATCAATCATTACAGATTCAAGCACATCAATATCGATAAGCGATATATCCTATAACGCTTATCTCCATTCACAGATTCATAGATAAATTTATCACAGATAAATAAATTACATTCATCACAACTCAAAACAAAATAATTCATATCACAAAGCATCACATAGCAAAGATATCAAACAATTTCAAAAATTCAATACAATTCAAACATCCATAAGTAAGGTTAATCAAACATCTGGTTAATTTGAATTGGATTAATTACTTATGAATAAACTACTAATCTAGGTTAATTAATATTAATCTATTACAAACCTTTAATTAATTATTCTCTAATCATTTATTAATTAACCTTTAATTATAAATTAATAAACCTTTATTAATAAATTAATCCACCTTTAATCATTAAATAATTAACCTCTAATTATTTATTTATTCTTTAATTAATTATCCTTAATTAATTAATTAACCCTTAATCAATTACCATTAAATTAGTTATCCTTAATTAATTACAGTAAGTGTTTGTCCTAATTACTTATATTAATAAATCACAAATTAATTATATTAAGTAATTTTCTTTTAACCACTTTATAAAACAATTTTAATTATTAATTAATTATTTAATTAAGTAATTATCTTTAATTAATTAACCCTTTATTTATAAATCATCCCTTAATTATTAATTAATTAATCTCTAATTAATCATAAAATTAAATAAATCACCTTGATAAATTATCCTTAATTTATCTTTAATTACTTAGATCAAGTAATTATTCTTTTAAGTAATTTCCCTTTTTAAATTACTTTTATTAAGTAATTATTTTTGATTAATTTATTAAGAAATCAATCTTTTGATTAATTACATAAATGAATTATCCTTTAATAATTCACATTGGCTACTTAATCACTTTGATAATTATCCATTTATTAATTACCTACCTTAAGTAATTATTTATCAAATTCCATTTGAAAACCCTTTTGAAATTAATTATATAATTAACCAAACATATATTACTTTAGAAACAAATAATTTTCAAATATTTAACTTAAAAATTAAACTATGAAACTTTGTTAAAAACTCTTTTAAAAACGTAGTTAATATGTCTGGAAACTTGATTAATTTTGCCGTTACATTTTAAACTTTGTTTACCTAAAAAAAACTTGATTTAAACATTTGCATTGTTTAAAACTTTGTCACTATTCATTTTAAATATTTAAAACCCTGCTGGGTTTTCAATTAACCCGAGCCAAACACATGTTTACCCGAGCTCAACTTTGGGTTTCCTCCACTCTTCACTTACTTCGAGTATCTCCAACTTTTTTTTCGAGTTTGACCCATCCTTCTTCGTCTTTCCCAAATCCAACACATTCCAGATGCACGGCATTAATCGTGCACGTGCACCTGCCCTCTGACCAACTACAGTCACCACCATGATCACCGACACATTGCCAACAACCCCGCCAATGTTCACGACAACCCAGCTTCCTCAATTTCCCTTGAGATCGAAAGATGAACTTCTCAATCGCCCTAGAAGAAAAACTAGTCACCAGAAATCACCTTTTGTGGCCGCCAGCGTTCATTTGAAACCACGCGAGCCTACCTAGAGCAGCGTCAATGACTCGAGCTTCGATCCCTCCACTTGCGGTGAAGTCCGATTCGACGATGATGATGCAGTTCCCCTAAGAGCAAACTTGACAGAAAACCGAGTTTAAACCCTAAAACATCATCGATGGATCACCATGACGATTTAAAAACTCACCTAGCATTATTTCCATGATCGATGATCCTTACTCTACCTTCAACCATAAACATGACCAACAATTCGAAGTGGATCGTCGGAATTTAATGAAAATGCATTTCCCCTTCAACTTGCAAATACTACCTTAAATCAAAACTAAAAATATTGAAATCATTCTTAAACATCATAGTTTTTGATCACAAAATAGATCATATAAATGAATCCATAAATCATCTAGGTCGAGCTTGGTCATATTTTTGAGTTTACTGTAAATTTTATCCCCGGTGAGAATTTCTTTAAATTTTCACTTTTTAAAAAAAAAATATCTTTAGAACTTGAATCTTGATTTTACAAACATATTTTGTTAAAAAAATCTTAGCAAATAAAAATCAGAGTAATAGATTTTAGACTGGAACAGGTTTTGAATCATGTATGTTAAGAACAGAGATAATGTTCTTGTTTACTGATATTTTCCGCATTTGTATATTTATGTATATACGATCATATCTATATTCATGCAAAAACTTTACTTCAAGAATCAACCATCAATATCAATTTATAGGGACAGATTCAGGTCTTAGAAATTTGCTCACCTTGATTAAAGTTTGAACAGAGGGCCTGGAATGTTTTCAAGTTTGAAAATCTGAAATTGATCTTGCTCTCAGGTTTGAATTATGTTGAAGATGTTTGAGTTGCTTCACTGGTTTTCTTTGATCCAAGTTGATCTTTAAATTCCATTTACTGGCTCATGTTGAAGATTTCTTGATCAGGCTTTGATTTTAAACTTGCTTCAGTTTGGAACTGAAGTTGTTGTTGTATTTGATTTTGTTTGCTTTGCTTTTTCTTTATTTTCAGGTTTTCAGGTTTGAGAATAGCCTGAATATTTTCTCCTATACATGTTTTATGAGATTTTCAAATTAAAAGAATTTTTTTATTTTTTATGAGATGCCAGTTGTTCATTCTATGCTGCTTATTTTTCAGTTGTTATTCTATTTACCTCATTATTTTACAAATGTCAAATGTTACTTAAATTGTGTTTTCAACCTATAATTATTTTAATTTAGGAGTTATTTATTTCAAATCTTATACTTATATTTCGAAAGTTATATACATAAATTTAAAGCTTTCATTAATTCTTGTTTACATTTTATATTACTTACGTTTATACAACTTTTTAGAGAAAAAAATGATTTGAAAATAAATTGTATGCTTAATAGATAATCATACATACCTATTTATTATTTTTTTAAAATAGCAAGATTTTTAACTTTAATTTACTTATAAAATATTTATTATTGAATTCCAAATTCAAAATTTTTATTTAAAAATACATATCATTAGTTATTCTAGAAATTTTCCAATCAATTCATCATTAACTCCAAATTTAAAATTAATTACCAATAATTTCATAATTTAATTCCAAAATTTGAATTTATTATCAAATTAATTCTCGCTAAAATCCCGGAATGTTACATTGTGTTTGATTATTATATGTTTGGGTGTTTATAGATGTTGGTGGAATGAGATGGAAATCAGCATGAATTAAAGTCTAACTTTAGTATTGTTTAAAAATTATGCACTTTGAGTATGATGTTATATGCGAACTTTGAATACGATATTATACATGAACTGGTTAACATTGTTATGCTAAATAAGACTTGAAATTCCCTGGAAAAATGGTGATTTATATTATTTTAAAAACTAAAGTTCAAAGTTTTAATTTTACTTTTTTGTTTTCCAAGTCTTTTTTTATGTTTTATAATGGAACAAAGTTAAAGTAGAAATTAACCTTATGTTATTAAATCCATAACAATAGTAGTTATGAATACAGTTCAGGAAAAATCAACATTTAAATAAAGGTGTTTTCATGTAATTGATTTTGAAATCATTTTCAAAGTATTAATTATGTCTAGAGGATAATTACATTTTAATTAAGTATGATTTTAAAATTTAGTTGATTAATTTATTACTTGAGGATAATAAGAAGTTAATCAGTAGTTAAGTTAAGAAATTAGTAATGAATTATTAATTAAGTAAGTTAATTATAATTAGTTAAACATTTAAAAGTTACTTATTATTTAGTTAATTATTTGGGGATTAATTATTATTTCAATTAATTTTCAAAGATTAATTGTTAAATAATTTTTATTTAAAAGCGCTGAAAATTATTATTTCATTTCTAGCTAAATTTAATAAGTTAAGTTTTAATTAAAACTTAATTATGATTTAATTATTTTAAGTTAAGGTTTAGTCTACTATTTAAGTTTTAATTATGGATTATTTAATTGGTTAATTGAGAAAATTTAATACTTAATTATTATTTAAAAGCATAATTATTATTTAAAAAGTAATTAACGAATGATTATGATTTAATTACTTGTTTAAAGGTTATATATTATTTAAGTAATTATTTAAGGATAATTATTATTTAACTATTTATTTAATAGTTATTTATTATTTAATTATTAATTAAAGGTTTAATTATTATTAAGTAAAGGATTTAATTATTATTAATTTTAAATAAAAGTTTTAAAGTTTTAAACACTTTATTTCTAAAGATCAGTTTGTTTTGAAAGCAACTCCCTTTAGAAAGAAGATTTTAATCAATGGGATTTCTTGGTCGACTATCCTTAAGTAACATCAGTTGAATATGAAACCTAATGATAGTTGATTAGCAGACTAAATCACCGTTCTGCTAATTAAATTGTATTTGACATCAGTTTGTAGAATAAATCCCCGTCCTACCATAGTTCACTAAGTAGATTATGTTGACATCTATTAGGCAAAATAACAACTCATGTTGCCATTATATTAATTTAGATATGTGTTTTGTTGAATATATCCTGTTATATAGATAACTTGGGCATATTCTTATATGATCGATTGTTACTAACTGATTCCCTCATATATATATCTGCTTGTTATGTAAATAACCATGCTATAACTTGAAAAGTAAACTCAGTTAAATGAGAACCAATGTGGTCACTAAGCTTCTTTCTGATTTTTTAAGGTCAATCATACTTTTAATAATGGCTTCAAGTTAAGCACTGATTTTTGTAAAGGTGTTTTAAAAAATCATTTTGTTCATCAAAAAGATTTTACTAAATGAGTTTGTTAAAGAAGTTTTGTTTTAAATAAGGAATATTTACAAGAAAGTTTTATAAATGATTTTGGATATTTATAAAGGAAGTCTTGTAAATAATTTTAGGGATTTATTGAGAGATATGTAAATGGTTTTGATATTTATAAAAGATCTTTGTAAATATAACTTGGTGATTCATAAAGAGTTTTGTAAATGGGTTTGGAATTGAAGTAAAGTATATTCGTAAATAAAAGTGATTTGTTAAGGGGATTTATAGAAGGAAATTTATAAAAGAATTTGAGATTGGATTTCCCTTAGCTGACCTTCTTAATCAAGGTGGTATGGAACATCCATTCACCACTTAACACCAAAGGAACAATGTTTAGGGTTATCCATATCTCTATTTTAAATAACAGTTGTCTTGATCCTTTTAATATAATTTTGAAATGAGAAATCTTTCATAATGTTTTGTGAATATACTTATGCCGGTGTGATAAGTATATGAATATATTAAACAAATATTTTGGAAAGAGATCTAGATAAATGAAAGATTTATTTTGAGGCTTAGTGGTTTCTATGTGTAATTATATCTTTGAATTATTGCTTGTTTGTTTATTTGATAGTTTAAAAACCAACTATAAAATCTGGACCAAAATATAACTCCAGAAATATCTAGGAAAAATACGTAAGTTATATGGCATAGTCATCTTCGATGATACTATACTGTGCATATAGATCTCATTTTGTTCTTCTATAACAAATGATGGGGAAATCCGTCCACTTAACGGTTAAAGGGTGATCCCTGATCCTATGTATTATCTGATTATTTCCAAAAGAACCAGCGTTGAGTTTACCAGAACTATCAAATGTTGTTTCAAAGAGACCAGGATCAGATAAGTATAAATTAACAGAAAACCACTTCGATCCAACTCAAGCATTTCGAACTAAAGACATCCTAAAGATGACTGAAGCGAGAACTTTTGAAGTACAAGAGCTGCTTACTACTAATTCTAATTTAGGATATTTATAAACGAGTTTTATAAAAGAGCGGAGATTTATAAAAGAGTTTTATAAATGATTCTGGATATTTGTAAAAGAGTTTTATAAATGATTTTTGGATATTGATAAAAGAGTTTTATAAATGGATTTGAATTTAAGAAAAAAAGGAGATTTCATGAATAAAAGAGATGTATTTAAGAAGTTTATAAAAGAATTTAAGAAGGGGTTACCCTTAACCGACCTTCTTAATTACGATGGTATGGAACTTTCATTGTATGCTTAACACTGAAGGAAAAGTATTTGGGATTATCCTTATCTCTAATTTAAATAACAATCTTTTAATCCTTTTACTATGATTTTGACATAAGGCACAAATTTTTTGTGAATATACTTATGTCGGTGAGGTAAGTATATGAATGTTTTGATAAGAGTTTTGAAAGAGATTTGAATAGACGAAAGCTAATTTTGAGGCTTAGTGGTTGCTATGTATAATTAAATCTCTAGATTTTTGTTTGTTTGTGTATTTGATAGATAAATATCCGAATATAAAACCTTGGCCAATTTTGACTTAGGAAGTATGATTATATATGCGAGTTCCTCAATGAGGACTCGAATACTTATTGTATACTTCTGAAAGAATCAGGAATGAGTCAACTGAAAAGTATTGATGTTACTTTGGAGAGACCGGAATCAGATATGTTATTCAAAAACCACCTTGAACTAACATATGCATTCAAATGGAAGATGCCTTAAAGATGATTGAAGATGGTGCTCTTCAAAATGCAAAGGCTACTTGCTACTAATCCTTAGGCCGATACCAAAATGGATAGCTGAGGTAGTACCTTCGGTTTCGTTTAGACCCAAAACGAACTTGTATGGAAGAATGCTGGCATTACATTTCCACCTAGTGGGCAGTGTTAGCATTCCAAGTTGGTTTGCTATGAGGTAAAGGAAATTGGGCCTTTCAAAGCCTAATACCATGTGAACGGTAAAAATTGGTTAGATGTGGCAGGGCTATATAGGTTGCACCCGTTAGGATCTAGTATTAATATCACTATGTATGATTTGGAACCTATTTTTGGTTGATGATCATGGCCAAGGGGTGATCATATTCGATACTATCAAGTAAGAGGTAGGCTAGTCCTGTGTTGTTAGAGGTCAAAAGGTTTTCGTCTCACTGTACACGGGTATCTTGAGGTGTACAAATTTTTGGTAGTCCCTTACCTTGCCATTTGTTGGAAATCCATTCTCCAATAAACACCTTCGGTTTGATTGTATACCTATTATTGCAATCATGTAATCACATCACAACTACTTGATATATTTACTTTGAACACTTGGACATTATTATAATATCACTGACTTTATGATAAAATTTTTGGTTGTCAAAAGGTAAAAACCCATTTGCTTTTATGTGCGGTGAGGTCTTACAAGATGCCTTTGATTTTAAAGGGTTTTGCAAGTTAAATAAATAAAATTCCTTGTGATTTGAGTTTCTTGTGCTAGTTTTACCAGACTAATCCGGGTGTCATTTATTATAATGATTGGGTCAGATAGAGCATGTTTTCAGATTAGCTTGGATGCTTTGAAGCATAAGAGGGAAGCTGGAGGCGAAGACATATTTATGTATTTCTGTATATTGCACCACATGACTCTGTTGTATTCATCAAAAATTATAAGGACATGTGTTATAATTGTCCAGGAAGATGGTGGGCTAGTACTTTGATAGATGTATGTATATAAAAGTTTTCTTTTATAAAGATCATTGTTATATTATAGATTATTCATTGCAATGTGAGTTTTTGTGTTGTTTAGTTTTCTTATTGGCCTCTTTCTTCTTCTTTCGCCTAATCTTTCTATCTTTACAGCACTTGATTGTTCGATACGTGAATATCATGGGTGTATTGGTGTTGATTCCTGAGGGTCGAAAGGTCAGATCATTAAAGTTGGTATCAGATCGTAGGTTGAGTGAATACTTAGGTTTTACTAGGGTAATCTCCTTATAGATAAGGTCTGCAGTGCCTTAGGATGAGTTGATTGTACTTTATATATGAGCAAGTATTTGTTAGTTCTATAACATGTTTTATATTCTGTGATTTTTTTGTTGAGTGGCTTATGAATTCTGTCCGACGTGCCTGATTAACATTGTCGATAAGAGTTCCAAAACACTTAAACAAGACAAACAGACATAATATGGTTTTAAAATGGGTAAATAAAATAATTCTACCTGGGATTATATTTCTTATATAATGGAATTTCTAAAAATTTTATAGTTATTTGAATGTGGGTATTAGTTGGAGGAGTGAAGTTGTTTATTTAATAACATTTATAGATGATACCTTTCTCAAAATAATAAATCCTACCTAGAAGTGTATTCCGAGGTTATTTTATTTATGATCAGGTGGTATGATGAGTACTAAAAGAAAACAGGGAAGGTGGCATGGTAGTATTCGATCACCAAAAGTCGAACCCTAACTGGTAAAAGGATAACATTATTAAAAGACGTAGAACCTGTACCAACCCGTGTCGACTTTTAACCTTGTGCAAAGATTTTTCTAATTAGGGAGGAAATTCATTTATGAGCACGAAATCCATGATAGAAGTCTAGGCTTGGTTTCGTTCTTGTGGGAAGATTATCAAAGGATTGGATTCCGAATAAGCAGAAGCACTTTTTAGCATCTTGGTAGTTACAAGATGGACTGGCAGCATGGTGGGATTTTGTTACAGCTAATGTTCTGAAAGAAGATTTTTCTTGGGCTAAATTCAAGAAAGTGTTTGAAAACAGTTCATACTTTCAATTTTGAAAGTCCCATTTATATAGGAATTTCTTAGATCTTAAGCAAGGAGATGGGTCTGTATCGGAATATGAGATCGGGTTTAATGAGTTGAGTTGTCACGTTTTGGACAACAACTCATTAGTACATTCTTTAAGAAGAATTAGAAGTTTTTGAAGGGAATGTGGGAGGAGTTTTAGGATAAAATGACTGCTCATCTAAAAGGATTTTTTTTGGATTTAGTAGATATGACTTTGAGGTATAAAGTCTTTTGGAAAGGAAGCCGACCTCGATACATAACACCAACAACCGAAAATGAGGAAGTTCAACCCAGAAGGGAAAAGAACTTGAAAGGAAAATGAGGAGAAGGATATCAAAGGAACTAGTTCAAGCATTATAAGTGCAATGTTTGTAAGCGGAAGGGCCACATTCCGAAGTTTTGTAAGAATTCCATAGCACAAAATCAGAAAACATGGTATATTTCTCCAATGGCCCAAAACATACCCTGCTTTAATGCCACCAGCTCGGACATATGAAAAGAGATTGTATGCTTGTGCAAAAAGGTCGGCAAGTAAGGGTTTATTCTATTAAGAATAAACCCTCAACCCTAGGGAAGGAGGAGGAAAAGAGAGTTCTGGAAGGTACTTCAGTCATAAGTGGTATTTTTTTCGTGTTTTGTTTTATATCGGAGACTCCCACAAAATTTATTTCTAAAGATTTAGTTGATAGATAAAGATTTAACCCAAATTTGTAGAAATCCCTATTTTTTGACCAACCCTATAGGTGGTACGACTAATTTGTGCATAGTTTGTGAAGATTAATGAGTTACATACCTAATCCATCACTTTCCAAATGACATGTTCATCATGGATTTTAAAGATTTGATGTTTTGCTTGGTATGGATTTTCTAACAAAGAATAGAGCTATCCTGGATTGTGTTACAAGGACTATATCTTTAATAGGCAAATTTGGGAAATTTTTTGAGATATAATGTCAGGATCCTAGTAAACGAATGAGGAGTTTCTTTTACAAACTAAATTTGCCTTGGAAAAAGTTGGAATCACTATGGTTGTTAGAGTTTTTCTGAACATTTTTGAAGTAGTTAATATCCTACCCCCATATCATAAGATCGAGTTTAGTATAAAATTGACCTTTGGATGGAAACCTTTTATGCAGCCTAAGCGTAAGATGGTTCCAAGGGAAAGAATGGAATTAATGAGTCAGATAGAGGAATTATTCAGTAAGCATCTTATTAACTCTCACTTTGATTGGAGAGCAGCCACGAGTTTTGTTGCTATGTTAGATGGTTCACCAAGGATTTGTGTGGACTACAGTGAATTGAATAAGCAGATGTATAAGAATGAGCATCCCTTATCCATCATAAATGACATGTTTAAACAACAACAAGGTGCTAGGGTATTCTCACATATGAATTTCGACATGGGATTTTACCAGTGAAGGATATCTGAATATGATTCACTCATGACAGCTTTTAGAGGACCAGATGCTTTCTTTGACTTGTTGATTATGCCTTATGGGCTAACCAATGCAATCGCTCATTTTGTAGCCATCGTGGATTTATTTTTCAGAGATATGCTCAATAAATTTGTGTTGGTCCCAACAGATGGTATCCTTATTTATTCTAAGAACAAGGAGGAATAAAAGTGCAACTTAAAATCCATATTGGAAACATTAAGGAGGCATGACTTGAAGGCTAAATTTTCTAAGCGCTTTTTTTTGGCAAACTAAAGTAAGACTCCTCAGACATGTAGTGTGGGAGGATAGTATATGTGAGGCTTGCCTCAAGGCATTATAGATAAGTAAGTTGTGTATATTGTATTGTGTAAGAACTATTGTGCTACAGTTGATCAGTGTATGCTTTTATATAAGTTTATGATACTGATATATGCCTTTGTGTTAGTTTAAGTTAACTTCATGTATGATAATTCAGGGACAAAATTCTTTTGGGGGATGTAATGATCCAAAATTTAATCACTTTAAATATGGATATTTAATATATTATCAAATAATTTATCTATGGATTTCATAACTCAAAATACCATTTTTAATTTATAACTAGTAACGGTAAAAGATTCTTAAATTTAGTTTACAAAAATATTTATTTCAAAAGAAATTAGAAAATGTGACCAGAAAGCCTTTATGGAAATTTTCAAATCTTCACCATTAAAAAGTTGTTTAAAAAGTTGTAAACACCTTAGTTAATATATTTACAAATTTTAACTTAATTTATGTACGGATTAGAAATAAAATAAGTGTTAATAACTAAGTACACTTATGTAAGATGATGTGACCATTTGTGAGCTAAAAAAATAAAATAAAATCAAATAAAGCATGAAACATCCTTTCATTTCTAAACCAAGGTACAAAATGAGTATTACATGTTGGTTTATAATAGGGTAAAACATAAGGAAGAGGACAAGGTGGTGAGGTGGCAACATTTGAGTGGAGGTCAAGTGCACTTCAGGGTCGAAAAGTATTTTACTTTATCCCTTTTTATAAAAAATCTTTTTCTCTCTCTTCCTTCCATTGTCAGTTTTCAGGCTTTTCAAAATCTTATTTTCATTTTGAAAACTTAGAAATTATTTTAATGGCTTTCATTTCCATTCTTGGGTTTAAAAATCAAATCATTTTGGTTTAGAAACTTATAAATCCTGCTAAAGTTCTTATATTCATCCTACTTCTCCTTTTTTCAATCTCAAGTTCATATCCACCTCAAAAAGGCCATGGTCGAGCCCAAAGAAGCCTAGGACGAGCCCTTTGGCTTTTCTAAGGTGGAAAAAAAATCGTTTTTTGCTATGGAGTTTTCAAGAGCTGGGATATTTTCAAAGTACAGAAACGATTTGAAAGATTTTTATGTGCAAACTATTTTATATTTTGAAATGCTTTACCTTTATATGTCGAAATTTTATGTTTGAAATATATTTCTAGTTTATGTTGTTTGGTTTTGTATGTGTGGTATTAGTTGCAGTTTGAATTAAATGTAGTCAAAAGTTTTTTTTAGGGTTAAAGTTGTTATCTTGCTTGTATATGTGATGCTATGTAAATTTGGATCAGTAAACTTGGTTGTTTGGATACGAGTTGGGAAAGTTAGTAACTTTATGTGCTAAAATGAGATTGGAGATCACTTGGAAAGGATCAAAAGTTGTTATTTGTTTTCACGTCATTAAAAGATTAAAACTTTATTTAGTTTTCAAAATAAAACCATTTATACATGTTTTCTAGAGAAGTTAAGTTTAGAGTGATGTCAGAAATGAAGTTGAAGTTAGATCTAAAATAAATCTCACCTTGACAAGTTGCATTTATAGCAATAGTCGCTATGAATGCAATTTGGAAAAAGTTAGAGTTTAAATTTCAAAAATGATTCTTTTTGAAATGGTTTGAAAATCTCTTTCAAAATATTAATTAAGTACTAAAGTTAATTACTTTGGTAATTACATAAGAGATTAATAAATATTGAATTAATTATTTAATTAATATAATTATTAATTAAATATAATTAAGTTAATTAATTAGGGTTTATTTATGGGTTAAAGTTAATTAATCAATCAATCAAGGAAGTTTAATAAATGATTAATTAAGTTATAAGTTAACTATGAAATAATTTTGTCAGTTAAGTTATTTATTTAATTATTAGTTAATTCGGGTTAATTAATAATTAATTACTAATTAGGAAAGGTTAAAGTAATTAATCTAATTGGAATTAATTAAGATTGTAATTGAGAATTAATTAAGTCTAATTAATATTTTAATTCAAGATATTTAAGATGTAATTGCTAATCGAATAATGATTTAATTGGTAAATAAATAAAGATATAATTATTATTTAATAAAGTTTTTGTTTTAAACTTTATAAATTATTTCTAAGTCAGTTCTTTTTGTAAGTAAAATGGCTATAACCTAAGGATCACTTATCTGTGCCATTAAGTAGACAACGACCATGAATAACTTATACTAGACTTTGAGATATATTAGCAGAATATAAAATTGTTCTGCTATAGCTTTAATTGAATTAATTATTTGGACATCATTTTAGTAGAATAAATCCTTGTTCTTCTATCACTAAACTTAATAGGTTGTTTGGACACCTATGTAGTAGGACAAATCACCATCTTGCTATTATGTTATTTTGGATTGTATTTACCAGTTGGTTCAAATTTTCATGTTATTTCCTGATGTTTTATGGATTGTATTTACATATATGATTGACTCATGTAAATGACTGTTATGTGACTTGGTAGACAAAAATAAATAAATGGTGACTTGATTTAGTGTCATGGTGGTCACTGAGCCTCCATTCAAATTTGTAACATTACGTTTTTTAAAGTGACTTCAATTCAAAGTCAATTTCAGATGGAGTATTTTGAAATTATTTTGGTGATTTATAAAAGAGTAATAAATTATTTTGGTGATTTATAAAAGAGTTTTGTAAATGATTTTGGATATTTGTAGAAGAGTTTTGTAAATGATTTTTGTATAGTTATAAAAGAGTGTTATAAATGCATTTAGAATTTAAGCAAAAAGGGGATTTCATAAGTGAAAGAATTTATTAAAAGGATTTATTTAAGACGTTTATAAAAAAATATGAGATGGGGTTTCCCTTAACAGACCTTCTTAATTATGGCAGTGCGGAACTTTCGCTCCATGTGTAACACCGAAGGAATAATGTTTAGGGTTATCCTATCTCTAATTTAATTAACTATGTTTGATCCTTCTAATATTATTTTTAAATAAGGAAGCTTTAATGAATGTTTTGTGAATATACTTATGTCAGTGAGATAAGTATATGAATGTTTTGATAAGCATTTTGAAAGAGACTTAAATAAATGGAAAACTTATTTTAAGACTTAGTGGTCGCTATTGGTAATTAAATATCTAGATTTTTGTTTGTTTGTGTACTTTATAGTTAAATAATTGAATATCAAATCCTATCTAATTTTGACTTAAGAAGTATGAATTTATATGTGAGTTCCTTGACGAGGACTTGAATAGTTGTTGCATTCTTCTGAAAGAATCGGGAATGAGTCAATTTAAATTATTGGTTGTTGGTTTGGTGAGACCGCGATTACATGTGTCATCCAAAAACCACTTCAAACCAACATATGCTTTCAAATGGAAGGCATTTTGAAGATGATTGAAGTTGGTGCTCCATAATGTGCTTGGGCTACTTACTACTAATCCTGAGAGTGATTCTAAAATGGAGCTAGTAGAGGTAATGCCTCCGGTTTCGTTCAAACCCGAAACAAACATGAATGGATGAATGATGACATTGCAATTCTACATAGTGGATAGTGTTAGCATTCCAAGATGGTTTACTATGAGGAAGATGTTGGATCATAAGTTTTGAATGCTGACAAGAGTCAAAAGTTCACGAATTTACGACTAAGGAAAATCCGGACTCATCGACTCAAATATAGTTCGTATTGATATTAATGTAATTAGAGTCAATATGTATAGAGTCTAGCATAGAAATTTGTTAAAATCTATCCTCAAAGCTCATCACTCAAAAATTCATTTACAAAACTTGCATATGTTTTATAAAACTTTTATATACAAACACAAGGTTTTATGTGCATTGGAAAAACAGTATTCATTCGATTGAATAATGTATGTCAGTCGAATGATGTTGTTTGAAATTTTTCTTAATATACAGTAGACAATCGACTGAACTACTTAAGTTAGTCAACTAACAATATGCAAACTTTTTGGTGCACATCTAAATTCAGTCGACTGACTATGCAGTTTAGTCGACTGAGTACTGCAACCGTCATATTTTTCGAGAGACACTTCTTTTCACCAAAAGGTTTCTTCTTCGTGGAAGGTTGCATCTCTTTCATTTTGATAGATATCTATTTCCAGCAGTCATATCTCCTCACACACTATATATACTCAAGATTTATTGATTCAAATAACCTAATTTTATATTTTCTTTCGATCTTTAACACTTAGCATTCTTGAGTTCAATATCTACAAGCTTTCATACAATCATTGCTTACGTATTCAATTCTATATTCTTCAAGCAATACTAAACTTCCTATTCTTCATACACATGCAAAAATACACATCTACTTTGAGTATAAGAGTGTAGGAAGGGTGTACTACTAGTGAGAAATCCGTGTTATTAAAGAACACAAAATGTTAAGACACTCTACTTTGTAATCAAGTCCTGTTCTGTTGCTCAGACGATCAAGTCCTGTTCTGTTGCTCAGGCGATCAAGTCATGTTCTGTTGCTCAGGAGGTCAAGTCCTATTCGATTGCTCAGGCGGTCAAGTCCTGTTCAGTTGCTCATGTGGTAAAGTCCTATTCGGTTGCTTAGGCGTGTAATACATGTTCCTCTGGGTTAAGTGAGGGTTGCTAGTTTTAATTCTAGAAGGAGTCTGTGACTGGACGTAGAACGAGATTTCGAACCAGTATAAAAATTCCTGGTGCCATTTTACTTTGTGTTGTTACTATTTCCTACACTAGTTATTTATTATATTCTATATTACTCGATCCTACAGCACAGTCACTTTCAATTGGTATCAGAGCGAGGCTATCATATAACCGTAACATAGTTACCAGATATTGTTTTTATATGGAAAACAACACCAACATTGTTGCTAACACTACCTTTTTAGAAGGTAAATCTACTGCATGACCACCTCTGTTTAATGGAATGAGCTCTAACTATTGGGCTACTAGAATGAGAATCTATATACAAGCAAATAGTTATGAAACCTGGAACATTATGCAATCTGAATATACTATTCCTACTACTGAATATTCAACATGGTCAAACACAAAAAATTTAGACTCCACTGCAAATGCTAAAGCTACGAATATGTAATACTATGCATTAAACAAAAATGAATTCAATAGAATAAGCATGTGTAAACTGCTCGTGAAATTTGGCATACACTTAAAATTACACATGAAGGTACTAACAAAGTAAAACAGAGTAAAATTTCTATGCTCAAAAATCAGTTTTAGAGTTTTAAAATGAAGCAAGATGAGACTATAAATTCAATGTACTCTAGATTTCAAGATATGCATCATTCTTTGATAGCATTAGGATAAACATATATAGATTTTGATATTGTTTCAAAAATCCTCAATTTACTAATGGATAAGTAAGAACGAAAAGTCTAAGCAATCGAAGAAGCTAACGACATTTCAGTTAGTCTGTGAGATGATGGTTTTGATGACAACAACCTTAGAATAGATTATAAAATATGAACACTAACAGTATAAGTTTAGATATATATGTATATGCAGGATTTAACCATGAAAGTACCAAGAATAAAGACTGTACAGTATAGAGATTCAAGATATCAAGATTGAAGACTCATGAGTAACAAGAATGTCAACATTATCAAGATTTCAAAATTTCAAGTAATTTACTTTTTAATTAGAAATTTTGTCAAAACTCCTAGAAAAGCACTGGCATCTTAAAATCCAATTTATTCGTGGAATGGAATCCACTTCGAGCCTGTTAAAGGGATGGAACCCTAAGTAGGACGGAACCTACGAAAAATCTTGTGGAACATTGTTTTGTATCCGCTAACTTTTTGTTCAAAATGATTTTTCAAAATTATATCTTGTTTGTCAAAATGATTTCAAAACCTTCCTTTTAAAAGAATCAAAAACATCTATCCTGATTTCAAATACTTTTAGCCTCAAAATAATCTTGAATTTCAAAGTCAAATTATCCTTGATTTTAAACTATCTTTAAATATAATATATTTAACTTTTAAATATTTATACTTAGATTAAAATTATAGTAAAATTCGATACATATTATTCCATATATTTAATTATTATAGTCAAGTATATTTATAAAGTTTAAAATAGTTTAATATAAGATAAAGGTTATTTTCAAAGAAAATCAAAACACCAAAAATCCCTTTGGGATGTCGACATGCTCAAGTACCCCATGTTGACAAGGTGTCAGTTGGTTTCAAAAATCAAATTTCAAAAGAAGTGTATATTCGCCATAACTCTTCACAAATAGGCATGGCTGTTGGTCTTCTATAAATATGGGTTAGTTTCAACGAATTTTAATTCAGTTTTTCTGGTTTTTTACTCCTCTTCTTCTTCCATATTTCTATATACATATTCTTACCATTACTCTGCCGAAATCAACATTGAATCAACTAGATTGTGATAACCCGTGATTTCAAACCCAATTTAGATGTGATAATCTTTTTAATAAATTAATTAAAATTTGATAAAATTGTTATTTTAAACAATAATAACAAATGGGTTGTAAATATATATTGATTTTAAATAAAATTAATATATACAAGTGGAAGTAGATTTGTCAAAATTTATAAGTACATATTAATTTCTCAAGTTTACAAACACATGATGCATTTAATTTGAATCAAAAATACAAGTTATACATAAATGTTTACACGAATTCACTTTTGAATATTTATTAAAATCTAAAGCTTATTTATATGAGATATATACACATTACATTTATATATATTTCATAATTACATATGCATAGTTTATATAAATTTATAAATAAGAAAACAACATGTGTAAATCATTAATTAAAACATTAAAACACTTGTGAACATGTGCATATGTGTAAGATCATTAGAGCATTAAAGTGACAAATGTCATTCTCTTGATTAATAAAGAATAAAATTAAACAGTGAAATAAAAAGAAGACTTTTGTTTTCAGCTGAGAATTCCTTTATTCCCTTCAACAAAATTGAATGCAAATAAAAAAAAGGAAAAGAAGTAAATACTGTAAAATCTGAGATAAGCAAAAGCTTCATACAATCACCAATAAAAGAAGAAAGATTGCAACCACCTTAACTAATATTACATCCTGATCTGAAAACAAGTTAACAAGAAGCATCTACTCAGCAATAATATCAACTTATTCACAGTCAAATAGCAAACTCTGAAGTAGTTCAAGCATCATATTCAAAGGGCTTTGTTTACTGTACAACTCAGGTACAGGTGAGTAAATGTTCACTTGAATAGTTTAACAAAAGAATTCCGGAATATATGTGATAAATTGTAAGGGAAGGTTGAAATTTGGATTGCATGTTTGTGTTATCTGGTTTTATGCTTGAACTCTCTGTTTAGATATGTATATATCTGTATATATGTATACAGACAGTCTCTGTATATATTTTTGGCTCAAACAACTTCCAAAAGAAAAGAAAAAAAATCTAAATTCACTCATGCAATCAGAGTTGAGCTTTGATTCTTGAAAGGAACATGATTATAACAACATTATATAACTTCTAAAAATAGTTTTCAAAGATTATAATATTGTAATTATTCAAAATTAAGGAAATTACAGTGGTAAGCTGAAATGGGTTATAAATAAACCTTTATAATTTTAAGTTTGGATTTTATAATTTGATTTGTAAGTGTAAATAAGGAATTTATGTATTAAAAACATGATTTTTAATCTTCGGTCTGCTGAGAATTTTGGGTGTGAACGGAATTGACTTTTTCGTCAAATTCCGATGATTGATGATGATCTGGTTACCATAAATGATACTGGAGCAAGATCGTGGGACGGTGGTCATGGAAAAATTAGTGACTTGATTTTCTTAGTACTGTGGTAGCCAGACGAGTTGTTTGTAGGGTTTGGGTTGCATTTTGGGATGGGTTTGTGTTCACGGATGATTTCTTTGTCGTGCTTGAATCGAGATGGTCAAGTGATAAGGGAAAGGGAGTCGGAGGTTAGGCGAAGGTTCAGGGTATAGGGAAGACATCCCTGATGGTCAGAAAAGATGATGAGGGGAACGTTGGCGATAGGAACCGGAGCTTATTGTGGTTCGTTTGTTCAAATTTTTATTGCCGAGATGGTTCGTCGACCTGTGTTGTGAGGCAACTCGTTGGAGGAGTATTGACGTGTCGATGATCGGAGCTAGGTTAGATGCCAGCCGTTTGTCGTGTGCAGGTGCACCGTGTCATGCGTGCAGGAGAATGGAAGCATCAGGTTGTAGAAGAAGAGATGGGGTCTCTGGAGGAAGTTTTTGCTCGAAGTACTACACGGGGTTCCTGTTGTTTTGCTTGAGTAGGACCTCAGTTTCTTTCGTGTGAGTTTGCAGAATTCAAGTTTATGGCTAAAAGTGAGGTATACTCGGGTTTAGACCAGAAGAGTCTTTGGGTTTGACTCGTGGTAAGGGTAAGGCACAATATGTTTTAAAATCAGATTGTTATTAAAATTTAAACTTAAATCTAGCTTAAGCTTCCTTGTTTAGACCTACCCTTTCCTAATTATTTTTCCTCTAAATATTAATTAAGAAGTTTGTACTTAAGTTTATTAATTAATGGATAAGTTTTATTAATAAATATTTAATGAAAAATTAATCTCTGATGAGAGATTAATTAATTGAGTATAAATAAAAGATAATTAAAATAAATTAAGAATTGATTAACTGTTTAGTCAACTATTGATTAAAGATTAATTAATTTATGATTAAGACTGTCAATTAATAATTAAAGAATAATTAATCTAATTAAAAATTAATTAATTGGTTTGCCGAGTAATTCAGAGATGAACTTCCCAGTTGTAATTAATGGGATTAATGAGACAAATCAATTTGTTGATTAATTAAAGATAGTCACTTGGTAATTGTTTAAGTATAATTACTTAATGAGGTTCGTAAGTATTTGATGGATAAGTTATTGGATGTAATTATTATAGGGAAAAATTACTTAATGGAAAGTAATTAAGGATTAATTATTTGATGTAATTAATTAAAGGATTAAGGTAATTTATTAAGAGCTAATTAATTAAGGTAAGTAATTACAAAATGGTTAAGTATAATGTATGATTGATTAAGGTTGATTAATGTAGGTAATTGATTTAGGATCATTAATTGATGTAATTAATTAATGTAATCGATAAAAGTAATCAAAGATTAATTGTCGTAAATGGTTGAGAATAATTAATTTGTGTAAATAAATTAAAGGATAATTACTTTATGTAATTGGAAATAATTAATCATGGATGATTAATTAAAATGGAAAATAAATGGATGATCAATTAATGGTTGTAATTAATTATTTCTAAGAAAGCAAGATTAAAAGTGATTAAAGAAATTAATTTGATTTAATTAGGATTGTGTGACTAATTAATCTTACTTATGAATGATTGATTAATATTCCTTATATGAATTGCTTTTTGATATGATATGTTAGATGATGGTGATAGTGTGATTATCTATCAATTATGAATTGATGTGTTAGAATGTTATCTGGTAATTAAAGTTGAATTGTATTTAATTGGATAATTTGGGTTAAGATGACACCGAATTCGAAGAGACCGGAGTCGGGTATTATTTAATACCCGAAACCATTTCGATTCTTTATAGATTGATTTGTGAAATAATAGGCTGGTATGGAAGGATTTAATTTAATTGGACCTTTTGATCTAAGTTCTGGTACTTAGAAGTTGATGTGTGATGATAGTAATGTCTTTAACAACTTGTGAAGTTGTAAATTGATATAAGTTACCCCGGGTTTATATAAGTGCATACTTTTGTATACTATGTTAGATGGGTTTACTCACGCTGGTTTCCAGCCTGACCCGTGTGTTACTTTGATGTAATGCTCGGGTCAGACCGAGTATTACTGATTTTCAGGTAAGGACGTTTTGAAGCTCAGGATGCGAGCTGGATGGTTGGGACGTATGGAGTATTTACTGCTGTGTATAGTATAGTTGGCTTGGACATGTTGTTTTAAACTATCCGGTGTATTGTAATGTTTATAACTCTGATGTATAAAAATATAATTGTACTAATGACGATTCTTCTTTGTAAAACCGTTATTTATGTCATATTATATTTTGATCCGCTTCAAATGTGAGGTTTCTATGACTGGATTCTGTTTCTTCTTCGTTCTCTTTTCTTCTTTTCACTAACTATCTGGAAATTTCGGGGTCGAAATTTCCGGGTCGTTACATTTGGTATCAGAGCCGAAGGTTAAGCGAGAACCTTGGCTCTGGTGGGATTACTCATTAAGGATAGGGTAAGTGGTACCGTAGGATGAGTTGAGTGTATAAATATGAGAGAGCGTACTTGTTATTTTCTTATATAAAGGTTTTTAAATGATTTCAAAAGTAAATAAATCTTATATAAGAAATAGATTATCTATTATATTAAGAAAATTGGTTGTAGTATTAATTAAATTAAAGGTAATAGTAAGAATTAAATTAAGAAGTAATAGTATGCAACCAAATTGAAATTGGAATTAAATAAAGATAAGTTTGAAATGGATTCAAACTAAAATTGAAATCTTGAATTGGAGAAGTATTTCAAAATAAGATGAACTAGAATTGGTTTCAAACCAAAGAAATAGACGATTATTGTGTTTAATAATGGAATGATTGTTCTTCAATAAACAGTAAAATGTTTTAAGGAAATAACCATTTAAAAAGAGTAACTTGTAAGTTTGAAAGGATGTAAATTAAAGTGGGTTTCAAATTGTGTAGTTTTGAAATCTAAAATTAAACATTTGAATTGGTTTCAAAATGTTAAAGGAGATAATATTTTGAATATGATCTTATTTTGAATAAGAAATGTAATTTAGTATATTCGAATGAAAGAGGTCCTATTTCAAACAAAGATTGTTTGAAATTTTAAAGGAATTTGATTGAATTTAAAACCAAAGGTGGTTTAAAATTTAAAAGTAGCCAGGTGTGTAAAGGAAATAAACTCTAAATGGTGAGTTTCAAATTTGGAATGAGGAATGATTCCCAAAATGATAAGTTTTTGAACTTAATAAGTGGGAAGATTATTTATGTGAAGTTTAAATTTGAAATGGAAGTTCAAATTGGGTAAAGTTGATTGCATTAAGTGAATTGAGTTTAACTTGGGAATTTCAAGATGGAATTGGAATTTAACTTGGGAAGTTAAATGGTTAATTTTAATTGGGAGATGGTGTGATCTCAAAATGGGTTTGAGATCTGAAAATTGGAAATTGATGGATGTTTTAAAATGAATTGTATGATATCATCCTATTGTTATTAATAATCTTTAAGTTGTGAATTGGAATTGTTTAAATGGATGAGAGGAGTATGGTGATCCATTGTTTAGATAAAAGGAAAATTAAACTCTAATTTGAAATTAGGGTATGGAATTACCTTGAACTAAAAATTTGAGTAATTGAATTTGTAAATTAAAATTGTTTGAAACTCTTACTGGAACCTTGTAATGAGTTAAGTAAAGATAATTTAAAATGGAATTTTGAGATTTGAACTCGGAATCGAATTGTTTAAAAACTTTAAAAGAAAATTTATTTAAAGGAATTAAATCAACATTTGAAATTTAACTCAAATTTATATAATTCGAGATGGTTTAAATTTGGGATTTGAATTGGAATTAGATCAAATTGAATTTGATTTGAATTAACTGAAATTGTGATTAAGATGTATAAATATAAATTTCAATTGGAAAATTTGAATTGGATTAATTTGAAACGATTTGAAATTTAAGAGGGTTCAATTTGAAATTAGTCCGAATTGATTTTAATAATTTGAAATTGTAATTAAAGTTGGATAGTTTTAAATTCAAATGGAATTTGAATTGAATTTGGGGAGAAATCAAGAATAATTCAATTTGATTTAGAAATGGAGTTTGAAATTGGGATTAATTCAAACTGGAGATGAAGCAAATTGAAATTGGAACTAGTTCAATATAAATTTATTTAAAATAGTATAATTTGAGATCAAGGTTGAATAAAGTTAAATTTGGGAAGAAACTGAGATTAATTCAACTTGAATTGGGAATAAGTCAAGTCCTATGGAAATTTGAGTCATTTAAAATAGGAATTGGGTCAATTTAAATGAAAGTGGAAATTTAAATTGAATTGATGAGAATGAAGATTGGGAAGTGAGCAGTTTTGACTCTAGACTATTTTTATTATAAATTGATTTAATATAAACCTATTTTTCCAAGCTATTTATTATATATACAAATTTTCTTTTAAAAGCCAAACTATCTTATATTTTTGAAACTGTTTAACAATTTTCTAACTATTTTATAAACTAATTACTATTTTCAACTACTAATTACTATTTTATAGCTACTTTGCTATTATTTAAAATTCCTATGACTATTTAATTATTTTCCAATTATTTAACAATTACTGAACTATTTTACAGCTATTTTACAAACTAGTAATTATTTTTCAACTACTTATCTATTTCTTTAACTTTTCAAGTTATTTTCTAAATTTAAACTGGACGGAGTTCAAACTGTTATTGGTTGAATACCCAATCGACATAATAATAGAGGTGATAATCCAAATGGATTGAAGTAATTGTGAGTAAGTGAATGAAAATCAAAGTGAATGTGAATAGAAATAGAATTGATTTGGCTAATAACAAATAAAGATAAATACATAGGGTGTACGTATGTTATTCTATTCGCATAGTGATTTGATCCAGATTCGACACAGTATTTCGGGACAGTTATATCGATCCGAGTGGGATTTTTCACTCGATTTTCGACGGCGAACCTGGATATGGATTGTTGATTGGTTCTGGATATTCTCTATCATCGTTATGACTATGCAAAGAGAATGACGGTTTCTGATCAAGAAACCAGATCTGTGTCCGCACTAGGAAGTCGGGTGGACGATACTAGTTCGGAAGTGAAATTGTGTGATTGAGTGAGCGATCAGATTAGTATAGCGTACGAATGATATGTGTACATCGTACGGATTTGAATGAAATGATATTGAAAAGAGTAATCAAATTTGAATGTTGATTTTGAGTAAACAAAGTTGAATATCTTTGTTTTAAAGAATGAAACTCCCCTTGTTGAATCTTTTGCCAGAAGGAAAGGATTTTGGAAGTGTTTGAAGTATAAAAGGAGTTTTATACAAGTTTGAAATGATCCAAAGTTTAAAAAAAAATTGTATATATCTGTATATATATATATATATATATATATATATATAAAGGATCTTATGAGGATTTTGGACAAGGTTTTGGGAACCTTTGGATTTGGAAAGGCTTTTGATTTTTGGGTAAAATCAATATTAGAATTTGGAAAGCCTAGTTTGAGAATTATCGATTTTGGAATAATCGATTTTGAGTAAAGGAGCTTTGTATGAGATCATACTGGGTGTATGATTTAGAGATATTATATATGTATAGTATAAAATGTTTTGAAGATGGCTCTGGGGAAAAAGGCGCTCTCTTGAAATGAACTTCTCAGGAGTACCACCGGGTGGTGCTGCCTTGAGCCCCGAGGGGGGGGGGGGGAGGGGGTTCTAAAGTTGATCCTGTGAGGAGTCCAGAAAAAACTAGTTCCTGGGGATCTTGAGTAGAGGTTACCATAGCGAAAGTCGTGTGTTTCGTTGAGAGCCAAGGTCTACGTTTGATTTTATATCGGTAGACTGCGATCTATGGTAACATAGTGAAGGTCGTGTGTGTCGCTGAGAGCCAACAGTCTACGTTTGATTATACATCGGTAGACTGCGACCTATGTTGGAGTGGAGAAGTTTCATTTCGACAGCGAAAATCAGAGGCCGCTGAGAGCCTGCAGTACATGGACTTTTGTTGTGACGGCAACGTAACCCTGGGTGTAACTGTGATCTATTGTATGGGGATCCATAGCGTAATCGAGAGGCCCCTGAGAGCCAGCGATTACAAGGACTTTTGCTGCGACGGCAACGTAACCCAGGAATGTAACTGTGACCATGGATGGGGGTGATGATTTCCAGAGCATTTTCACCAAAAGATATATCCTCAATTTCCAAAAACTGTTTTCTATATTTTCAATAAAATTATTTTTCAAGTATTTTCACTGGATGTTGAAAACGGGTCTGCTAAGTACTTATAGATTTTCAGTCGTACGCCTGATCAACGTATGACCGAATTTCTATGAGAACAAGGATGGACTGGTTGAAACATCGAGTTATAAAAATTATTTTTATAAAACTATTTGACAGTATTATAGATTTTAAAAGTGTTTTAAAATGATCAAAGAATATTTTAACCGATTTTAAAATATTTAATAAATTCTGGCTTCGTTCCTTTTCGAGGACGAAAAGATTCTAAGGGGGAAGGAATGTGATAACCCGTGATTTCAAACCCAATTTAGATGTGATGATCTTTTTAATAAATTAATTAAAATTTGATAAAATTGTTATTTTAAACAATAATAATAAATGGGTTGTAAATATATATTGATTTTAAATAAAATTAATATATACAAGTGGAAGTAGATTTGTTAAAATTTATATGTACATATTAATTTCTCATGTTTATAAACACATGATGCATTTATTTTGAATCAAAAATACAAGTTATACATAAATGTTTACATGAATTCACTTTTGAATATTTATTAAAATCTAAAGCTTATTTATATGAGATATATACACATTACATTTATATATATTTCATAATTACATATACATAGTTTATATAAATTTACAAATAAGAAAACAACATGTGTAAATCATTAATTAAAACATTAAAACACTTGTGAACATGTGCATATGTGTAAGATCATTAGAGCATTAAAGTGACAAATGTCATTCTCTTGATTAATAAAGAATAAAATTAAATTGTAAAATAAAAAGAAGACTTTTATTTTCAGCTGAGAATTCCTTTATTCCCTTCAACGAAATTGAATGCAAATAAAAAAAAAAGGAAAAGATGTAAATACTGTAAAATATGAGATAAGCAAAAGCTTCATACAATCACCAATAAAAGAAGAAAGATTTCAACCACCTTAACTGATATTACAGCCTGATCTGAAAACAAGTTAACAAGAAGCATCTACTCATCAATAATATCAACTTATTCGCAATCAAACAGCAGTTCAAGCATCAGATTCAAAGGGCTTTATTTACTGTATAACTCAGGGACAGGTGAGTAAATGTTCACTTGAATAGTTTAACAAAAGAATTCCGGAATATATGTGATAAATTGTAAGGTAAGGTTGAAATTTGGATTGCATGTTTGTGTTATCTGGTTTTATGCTTGAACTCTCTGTTTAGATATGTATATATCTGTATATATGTATACAGACAGTCTCTGTATATATTTTTGGCTCAAACAACTTCCAAAAGAAAAGAAAAAAATCTAAATTCACTCATGCAATCAGAGTTGAGCTTTGATTCTTGAAAGGAACATGATTATAACAACATTATATAACTTCTAAAAATAGTTTTCAAAGATTATAATATTGTAATTATTCAAAATTAAGGAAATTACAGTGGTAAGCTGAAATGGGTTATAAATAAACCTTTATAATTTTAAGTTTGGATTTTATAATTTGATTTGTAAGTGTAAATGAGAAATATATGTATTAAAAACATGATTTTTAATCTTCGGTCTGCTGAGAATTTTGAGTGTGAACGGAATTGACTTTTTCATCAAATTCCTATGATTGACGATGATTTGGTTACCATAAATGATACTCGAGCAAGATCGTGGGATGGTGGTCATGGAAAAATTAGTGACTTGATTTTCTTGGTACTGTGGTGGCCGGACGAGTTGTTTTTAGGGTTTGGGTTGCGTTTTGGGATGGGTCTGTTTCATGGATGATTTCTTTGTCGTGCTAGCATCAAGATGGTCAAGTGATGAGGGAAAGGACGTCGGAGGTTAGGCGAAGGTTCAAGGTATAGGGAAGACATCCCTGATGGTGAGAAAAGGTGATGAGGGGAACGTTGGCGATAGGATCCGGAGCTTATTGTGGTTCGTTTGTTCAAATTTTTATTGCCGAGATGGTTCGTCGACCTGTGTTGCGAGGCAACTCGTTGGAGGAGTATTGACGTGTCGATGATCGGAGATAGGTTAGATGTGGGCCGTTTGTCGTGTGCAGGTGCACCGTGTCATGCATTCGGGAGAATGGAAGCATCAGGTTGTAGAAGAAGAGATGGGGTCTCTGGAGGAAGTTTTTGCTCGAAGTACTACACGGGGTTCCTGTTGTTTTGCTCGAGTGGGACCTCAGTTTCTTTCGTGTGAGTTTGCAAAATTCAAGTTTATCGGTGAAAGTGAGGTATACTCGGGTTTAGACCTGAAGAGTCTTTGGGTTTGACTCGTGGTAAGGATAAGGTGCGGTACGTTTTAAAATCAGATTGTTATTAAAATTTGAACTTAAATCTAACTTAAGCTTCCTTGTTTAGACCTACCCTTTCCTAATTATTTTTCCTCTAAATATTAATTAAGAAGTAATTAATTTGTATTTAAGTTTATTAACTAATGGATAAGTTTTATTAATAAATATTTAAAGAAAAATTAATCTATGATGAGAGATTAATTAATTAAGGATAAATCCATGATAATTAAAATAAATTAAGAATTGATTAACTGTTTAGTCAACTATTGATTAAAGATTAATTAATTTGTGATTAAGACTGTCAATTAATAATTAAAGAATAATTAGTCTAATTAAAGATTAATTAATTGGTTTGCCGAGTAATTCAGAGATGAACTTCCCAGTTGTAATTAATGAGATTAATCAGACAAATCACTTGTTGATTAATTAAAGATTGTCACTTGGTAATTGTTTAAGTATAATTGCTTAATGAGGTTCGTAAGTATTTGATGGATAAGTTATTGGATGTAATTATTATAGGGAAAAATTACTTAATGGAAAGTAATTAAGGATTAATTACTTGATGTAATTAATTAAAGGATTAAGGTAATTATTAAGAGCTAGTTAACTAAGGTAAGTAATTACAAAATGGTTAATTACGATGTATGATTGATTAAGGTTGATTAATGAAGGTAATTGATTTAGGATCATTAATTGATGTAATTAATTAATGTAATTGATAAAAGTAATTAAAGATTAATTGCCGTAAATGGTTGAGAATAATTAATTTGTGTAAATAAATTAAAGGATAATTACTTTATGTAATTGGTAATAATTAATCATGGATGATTAATTAAAATGGAAAATAAATGGATGATCAATTAATGGTTGTAATTAATTATTTCTAAGAAAGCAAGATTGAAACTGATTAAGGAAATTAATTTGATTTAATTAGGATTGTGTGACTAATTAATCTTGCTTATGAATGATTGATTAATATTCCTGATATGAATTGCTTTGTAATATGATATTTTAGATGATGGTGATAGTGTGATTATCTATCAATTATGAATTGATGTGTTAGAATGTTATCTGGTAATTAAATTTGAATTGTATTTAATTTGATAATTTGAGTTAAGATGACACTGAATTCGAAGAGACCGGAGTCGGGTATTAGTTAATACCCGAAACCATTTCGATTCTTTATAGATTGATTTGTGAAATAATAGGCTGGTATGGAAGGATTTAATTTAATTGGACCTTTTGATCTATGTTCTGGTACTTAGAAATTGATGTGTGATGATAGTAATGTCTATAACAACTTGTGAAGTTGTAAATTGATATAAGTTACCCCGGGTTTATATAAGTGCATACTTTTGTATACTATGTTAGATGGGTTTACTCACGATGGTTTCCAGGTTGACCGGGGTGTTACTTTGATGTAATGCTCGGGTCAAACCGAGTATTACTGATTTTCAGGTAAGGACGTTTTGGAGCTCAAGATGCGAGCTGGATGGCTGGGACGTATGGAGTATTTACTGTTGTGTATAGTATATTTGGCTTGGACATGTTGTTTTAAACTGTCCGGTGTATTGTAATGTTTATAACTCTGATATATAAAAATATAATTGTACTGATGACGATTCTTCTTTGTAAAACCGTTATTTATGTCATATTATATTTTGATCCGCTTCGAATGTGAGGTTTCTGTGACTGGATTCTGTTTCTTCTTCTTTCTCTTTTCTTCTTTTCACTAACTATCTGGAAATTTCGGGATCGAAATTTCCGGGTCATTACATAGATTATCTCTGGTTTGATTTCCTATCACTATCTCAACAAGATCCTCGGTACTATTCAGAGTTATAGGCTTTTTGTAATCAACTTAGCGAGAAAAGGTGTGACTGTAGCTTGGGAAATCAATCAAGCAAGATAAGGTGTGATTGTAGCCTAGGGAAATCAATTGGGTGAACTTGTTGCCCGAGAAATCAAGTATCTCTACCCAGAGGATTTCGATTTTGAAGGGTGTACCTCGTTGCCTCAAAATCGAGGGTGTAATTGTAAAAAAAAAATTTCGAAAGGAAATCCGTACTTGTGTACGGGACTGGATATAGGGTAACTCTGAACTAGTATAAAATCCAATGTGTTCTTTCCTTTACTGCTTTTACTTTATATTTGCATCTGTGTTTGATTCTGTGATCATATCCGTGTCTTAATATTGCATACATTTGTGTTCAAATTAACAAAAACTCAAAAAGATCAAACAATTCTCTAAAACACTATTCACCCCCCCTCTAGTGTTTATTCTAGCCTTAAGATCCTTAATCATCATTTCTCACATTTGGTATCAAAGCAAGGATTTCAAAGTCTCTAATATGATTTTTGAAAAAATTTTCAAAATGGCTACCAACACTGGTATTGTTACTAACACTAGTATCCCTATCACCGGTTCATTTGTAGAAGGTCAGTCTACTGTCAGACCACCACTTTTTAATGGCAGTAACTATGCATATTGGGCATGTAGGATAAAAATATATTTACAGTCTGTAGGACTAGATACTAGGAATATCACACAAATTGAATATTCTGAACTCACAACTGATTTTTCAGAGTGGACCGCCAAGCAAAAGACTGTTGCACAAAATAATTCTAAAGTAATGAATATCATATTTTGTTCACTTGATATAAATGAATATAATAGAATGTCAGTTTGTAAGTCTGCATATGAATTCTGGAAAACTTTCCAAGTGACTCATGAAGGAACAAGCAAAGTTAAACAGACCAAAATTTCCATGCTCACAAATCAGTTTCAATTATTTAAAATGAATTCTAATGTGTCTATTTCTGTTATGTATAGTAGATTTTAGGATATTGTGCATTCTTTAATATCCTTGGGAAAGGAATTTTCTGAAGAAGATCAAATCAGAAAATTTTAAATTCTCTTACTCCAGAATAGGATCAAAAGACACTTGCGATCGAAGAGCCAAATGACATCAGTACCTTAAAGATAGAAGAACTAATTGGAAATCTAATGTTGTTTGAAGTCCAAATGATTAGGAGAAGAGAAAGAAAAGCATCTGAAAAGAAATCAATGGAATTCATTGCATTGACCGATGGATCAGACTCAAACAGTGATAATGATGAAGAGATAGCCTTTATAACCAGAAATTTTAGGAAATTCCTGAAATACAGAAAGATGAATGATCTCAAGAGAAACAACTATAATAACTCTGGAAATCAGAATGTAATGCCAAATAATGTCAAATGTTTCAACTGTGATGAACCAGGCCATATCAAAGAGCCTGTCCCTATCTAGATAGGCATGATCCTCCTACAAACAATGATCCAACAAAGAAATGGAAGCGTGCATTAACTGCTACTCTAGATGACTCATACTCGTTCTCAAGTGATGATGATCAAAAGACAGATAATTCAAATTTGTGTTTCACGGCGGTTCACGACTTCGACTAATTCAGAGAAATGGACTCAGAAAAAGGTACACATTTACAATATAATTGGTTGAAATTGCATGCCTAGAATTAGATGTTTGATTGCTTGATTGATTGATTTTGAATTGGTGTGTTATTTGAATTTTAAAATTTTTACTATTATTTTTATTATTATATTTTTATTATTATTTTCATAGTATAATAATATATTGAAAATACTATAATTCTAATAATATTCCAGATATATACATATACATTAAATATAATAAGTGTATATATATATATTAGAGTACTTAGGAAAAACAAATCACAAAAATTAGTAGGCACATGTCGACATGGTCCCCACCATGATCTCGACATGGGTACCATAATTTGAAATTCAAAATTTGAATTCAAATGGTTGATTTTCCCTCCACCTTTTCACTTCATTCAATTCTCTGAAAAGGTATCTTTTGACCAGAGAATATGTCCTTTGAGAATCTATTTATTCACTATCTTTTATCATATCTTTTCACTCTCATTTTCAAATTCAAACTCTCTCTTCAAAATTTCAAGCTCTCTACTCTCTACTTTAATGGCTTCTTCAAGCAACCCCTCCACCATGAAAATTTCCAGAAAGATAAAAGAGCAACTCTTCAATGATCCGGAGGCAATAACAACATACATCAATTATGCTAATTATGTCAAAGTCCATCCCGAAAAGTATGCTATCTTTCAAGATTTTTCTTCTTATGAAATTGATTCGCTTTTTGCAAACAATCAAATTCTTAGTCTTGTTGATTCTTCTCAAAATGATTTTTTTAGCTATCCAAATCTTGTCAAAGTTTTCTATGCAAATTTAAACTGTGGATATTATAATGGAAATGAGGATGAAATTTAGAGTAGTGCCAAAGGCACTAGAATTGTTTTGAATTGTGATCTTTTGGGTACCATTCTCAATTGCAAGAGTACGGAAATGGATCTTTCTAATTTTAAAATCAATGAAAGTGATCATGAGACATTTCATCACATTTTCGAAGGGAATGATAATTAAGAATTCAAAAATCGAAATATTCGACCAAAAGCAAGAATTGTCAATCTTATTTTGCAACATACTTTGACCCCAAGATCGGGGGATTTTAACAATCCTAATTCAAAAGTTTGCAAAGCACTTTTTGCTATTTTTGGAAATTATGACATTAATTGGGCGCAAGTTATTTTGGATGAACTTTATCCTAAAAATCTTGAAATGGGTGAGACACTTTGTATCATGGAATTTATCTCACTCGGATTTTTAACTATTTTGGAGTGGATTTCAAAGGCGAAAAATTTGTTTCTAGAAAAGTTTTCAATCATTCCAACATTTCTCTTATGAAAATTCCATTTGTTTTTCAACCTTATGAGACTCTTGCTGAAAAGGAAGAGCGTTTGGCTTATGAGGAAATGAAAGAAGAGGAAGAGGAAGAAGAAGGGGATGATATGGAAATTAAAGAAGAAGAAGAAGGTGAAACCTCTTTGGAAAGCATCGACTATCCTCCTAATCCATCCAACAAAACCCTTCTCAAAAACCAAAAGACGATTGTTGAGAATCAATGGATTCTTAAACGATCCGTTAGTAAGAAGTTGGACAAAATTTCATCCAAGATGAACAAGTTCATTTCCAAAGTCAGCAAGAAACTTGGACTTTCTTCATCATCATCATCCTCTAACTAGTTCTACCTTTTTGTATCTTGTTGTATTTGTTTTAATTTATTTTGATTTAAACGTTCGTGTAGTTCTTTATGATTAATCGTTATATCGTCTTAGTATAAAATGAAATGGAATTTCTTTCTGTTATCTAGCTTGTCTTATCTCCAGAATAAATGTTAGTATATTATATAAATATATATACACACACACACATACACAATTATTCACGAAATCAAAGTAGATCATCAAATTTCATTACACCATGTCGACATACCCCTTACGACCATGTCGACATGTACTGGTCAGAAATGACAATTCATTTTAAATTTGAAATTTGAATAACTACATATGTCTATTCATTTCAAACGAATTCCTACACCTATAAATACCTATTTCTTCCAGAACTCATCACTGAATATTATTTCTTATCTTCTCTATCTCTCATGCTTCTCACAATTTCAAATATGGCTAATCCAATTCATAACTTATCCGAAAATCTTGAAGAAACTCTTAATTCGTTCAAGAATATTCTCTCGTTCATTCTTCGTAACCAGAGACACTTAGAATTGAGTCAAATGCAGATGATCAAGGAGTAAGAAAGGAATTTCGATGTAACACAATGGATGATTTCCTCCCTACACAAGGATGATAATGAAGCACATCCTCCAGTCTCTCTCACCAACCACAATGAAAATTGGTATACTATTAAGGCAAACCCTATCTTTGGAGAAGAAGGATGGGTGGAAGTTCCTCGTAAATTTTGATTTTATTTGGTTGCTTTGTTTGAATTGTTTGCTTGGATTGATTTGATTTCATTTGCTTTGACGTGGTTCGATATCGATTGATATTTAGTGTGGATTGATGTTTGTTGTGTAAAACATGTATAATTATATGTTGATATGTATATAATCTTTGATTCATTATTGTGACTATCAATATAATTATCTCTTAATTATATATTCCATTGTACAAGTTTATTAATGCAGGTATTTTAGTCCAAGAATGAGGGGGAGTTATATAATATGGTGTTATATAGTTTAGAGTTAGTTTTTTGTTGATGACAAAAAGGGAGAAGTATAAAATAGGGTAGTTAGGCATCGATTAAAGGGGATTTATTAAGATAGAAGTAGTATTTTATAAACAAAGGTTGTCATCATCAAAAAAAGGCAGATTGTTAGTCTATGAGATGATGGTTTTGATGACAACAACCTTAGAATAGATTATAAAATATAAACACTAATAGTATAAGTTTAGATATATATGTATATACAGGATTTAACCATGTAGGTACCAAGAATGAAGACTGTACAGTATAGAGATTCAAGATATCAAGATTGAAGATTCATGAGTAACAAGAATATCAACATTATCAAAAGTTCAAGATTTCAAGTAATTTACTTTTTAATTATAAATTTTGTTAAAACTCCTAGAAAAGTACTAGCATCTTAAAATCCAATTTATTCATGGAATGGAATCCACTTGAGCCTGTTAAAGGGATGGAACCCTAAGTAGAATGGAACCTACGAAAAATCTAGTGGAACACTGTTTTGTTTCCGCTAACTTTTTATTCAAAATGATTTTCCAATATTTTATCTTGTTTTCAAAATGATTTCAAAACCTTCCTTTTGAAAGAATCAAAAACATCTATCCTGATTTCAAATACTTTCAGCCTCAAAATAATCTTGAATTTCAAAGTCAATTTATCCTTCATTTTAAACTATCTTTAACATAATATATTTAACTTTTAAATATTTATACTTAGATTTAAATTATAGTAAAATTCTATATATATTATTCTCTATATTTAATTATTATAGTCAAGTATATTTATAAACTTTAAAATAGTTTTGATATAAGATAAATGTTATTTTCAAAGAAAATCAAAACACCAAAAATCTCTGTGGGATGTCGACATGCTCAAGTACCCCATGTCGACAATGTGTTAGTTGGTTTCAAAATTCAAATTTCAAAAGAAGTGTCTATTCGCCATAACTCTTCACGAATAGACATGGTCGTTGTTCTTCTATAAATAGGGGTTATTCAACGAATTTTAATTTATTTTTTCTGGTTTTTCACTCCTCTTCTTCTTCCATATTTCTATATACATATTCTTACAATTACTCCGCCGAAATCAACATTGAATCTAACTAGATTATCTCTGGTTTAATTCTTTATCACTATCTCGACAAGATCCTCAGTGCTATTCAGAGTTATAGGCTTTTTGTAATCAACTTAGCGAGAAAAGGTGTGATTGTAGCCTTGGAAATCAATCAAGCGAGGTAAGGTGTGATTGTGGCTTTGGGAAATCAATTGGGTGAACTTGTTGCCCCGAAAATCAAATATCTCTACCCAGAGGATTGTGATTCTAGAGGGTGTGCCTTGTTGCCTTGAAATCGAGGGTGTAATTGTAAAGATTGTTTTTGAAAGGAAATCTGTACTTGTGTGCGGGACTGGATGTAGGTTAACTCGGAACCAGTATAAATCCGGTATGTTCTTTCCTTTACTGTTTTTACTTTGTATTTGCATCTGTGTTTGATTCTATGATCATATCTCTGTCTGAATATTGCGTACATTTGTGTTCAAATTAATAAAAACTCAAAAAGATTTAACAATTCTCTAAAACACTATTCACCCCCCCTCTAGTGTTTATTCTAGCCTTAAGATCCTTAATCCGCATTTCTCACAGTTTCGACCATAAAACTGGAGAAGTTGATAGGAAACCTAATGTCATATGACGTTAATCTCCAGGAAAAATGAGTACGTGTTCAAGGTAGGATAAATATAGCATTCCCAGTAGAAATGGATGAACCAAATTCAGATGAGGAAGATATGGCGTTCATTGCTAAAAATATCAAAATGTTTTTGAAATTTAGAAAGTGCAACAAAATAATAAGAACAGCTCCATCAACAATAACAATAGAAACAAACCATAATCATCTGCTCTAGAATGTTATGAGTGTAACAAGAAAGGCCGAAGAAAGATTGTCCTAATCGAAAGAAAGACAAATTTAAATACAAGAAAGACTGAATCAAAAAGAAAGCCTTCTATGTCACTTAGGACGATTTAGAATCATCTTCATCATCAGAGAGAAATTCAGACAGTGATATTAGACAAGCCAACGTATGTTTTATGGCCACAAAAGACATCAAAAGAAAGTATAAAGAATCTCTTGAAAAACAGAATAGAACCGAAATTGAAGTAGATATGTTAAGAAATGAGAAACAACTTTTAGAAGAAGAACTTGAGATTACTCAGGAATTTTGTTCTAATATGACATCTCAACTCTCTATGTTAAGTTAGGAGATAGAAACTCAGAAAGAAAAGAATGATGCTCTATTAATTGAAAATCACAAACTCAAAGCTTATATTAAAATTTTGGAATTATAAAATTCTAGTCTTAAAACAAAATTAAATGATATTACTAAAAATGTCTAATTTTAACAAAGGTAGAGAAAATATTTCTAAAATTATAGAAAATTCTCAAACTATTTCAAATAAAAGAGGACTAGGATATAAACAGGCTTCTAAATTTATTCCAAAGAAAAAAAATTCCATATAAAAATAACAATAACAAAGTTGAAAAACTAGTTCAAAAGTTTCAAAATTTTCTAAATCAATTAAAGTATAGGTTCCTAAAACAAATAACTCTTTGATTAGAGATAAGTATATAAAATATTTTATAAAAACTATTCATAGAAACAAGGATTTTATTTTTGAAAGGAATTCTGAATCCTCACGGGTTTGGTTTCCTAAGACCTAAATCTTAGGACCCAAATAAAACGGTGGGTACCAATGTTAATTTTATATTTTGCAGGTACCACTTAAAAAGAGACAAAAATTGACAGTGATTGCTCGAAAAATATTATAGAAGACAAAACGATATCATTGTCCATGTTAACTACATGGTCATAGATTATAAATATTATTAGTTTGGAAACTCTCCTTTTAGATGATGACAAAGGGGGAGAAAAACATAAATTATTTATAGGAAATATATCATAGATTCAGAGGGATAATACAATATCAAAGTTGCAAGCATATACTCAAGGGGAGAGATATTTCAACAAATCTTATCGAAGATTCGCTCGTAGAAAATGGAGTTGTCATCATCAAAATGGGGAAGAATGCTAGATCATAAGGTTTTGAATGCTGACAAGAGACAAAAGTTCACGAATTTAAGATTACGGCAAATCTGGACTCATCGACTAAAATATGGTTCGTATTGATATTAATGTAACTAGTGTCAATAAGTATAGAGCCTAGTATAGAAATCTATTAAAATCTATCCTCAATGCTCATCACTCACAAATTCATTTACGAAACTTGCATAGTTTTATAAAACTTTCATACACACACATCCAAGGTTTTAAGTGCGCTGGAAAAATAGCATTCAGTGGACTGAATACTATACGTCAGTCGACTGATGCTGTTTGAATTTTTTTTAATATAAAGTAGACAGTCAACTGAACTACTTAGGTCAGTGGACTGGTACTGTGCAAAAAAAATTGTTGATTGACTATGCAAGTTCAGTCGACTGAATACTGCAACTGTCATATTTTTCCAAGAGACACTTCTTTTCAGCAAAAGGTTTCTTCTACATGGAAGGTTGCATCTCTTAGAGTAGGATAGATATCTATTTCCAGTAGTGATATCTCCTCACACACTATATGTACACTCAAGATTTATAGATTCAAATAGCCTAATTTTCTATTCTCTTTTGATCTATAGCACCTAGCATTCTTGAGTTCAATATCTACAAGCTTTTATATAATCATTGCTTCGTTTTATATTATTCAAGCAATATTAAACTTCATATTCTTCATACACATGCAAATATACACATTTACTTTAAGGATAAGATTATAGGAAGGGTGTACTACAAGTGACAAATCCGTGTTATTAAAGAACACAAAAGGTCAAGACAATCTACTTTATAATCAAGTCATGTTTGGTTGCTTAGGCGGTAAACTTCTGTTCTATTGCTTAGGTGGTAAAGTCCTGTTCGATTTCTTAAGCGATGTTATACTTGTTCCTCCAGATTAAGTGAGGGTTGCTAGTTTTATTTCTAGAAAGTGTCTAGGACTGGACATATAAAGAGAGTTCGAACTAGTGTAAAATTCCTGGTGCCATTTTACTTTACTGCTATTATTGTTTTCTGCACTAGTTATTTATTATATTACATATTACTTGATCCTACAGCATAGTCACTTTCAGAAGAAGTAATCATGGCCTCTCCAATCCTCACACCACGGGAATGGAAAAAACTGAGTTGATGCGGCAGGGCTATGTGGGTTGCACCCATTAGGATATGATCATCCCAAAATCCTGTGTCGATATCTCTATGTGTGCTTCGAGGCCGATTCTTTGTTGATGATCATAGCTAAGAGATGATCATATTCGGTACGGTCCCATAAGGATTAGGTCGGTCCAATGTTGGTAGAGGATGAAAGGTTTTTAGTTTCATTGTATATTTTATCTAAAGGTGTATAGATTTTCGAATGATAGCCCCTTGCTTTACCATTTATTTGAAATTCATTCTCCGATAAGCGCCTTTGGTTTGATTATATACCTATTATTGTTGTCACGTACACGCATCACAACTACGTGATATATTTACTTTAAACCCTTAAATATTATTATAATATCACTGTATTTTATAATAAAAATATTTTGCTTACCATAAGGTGAAAACCCATCCATGTTTAGGTGCGGAAAGGTCTTACGATATGCCTTGGATTTTAAAGAGTTTTGCAAGTCAAATAAATAAAATTCTTTGTGATTTGAGTTTTTTAGGCTGGTTTTAACAGACTAGCCCGGACATTGTATTCTTATAAGGCTTGTGTCCGATCGAGCATCTTTTTAGATTAGCTTTGATGCTTTGGAGTTCAGGATAGAGGCCAAGAGTATCTATGTATTTCTCAATGTTCCGCTGCATGGCTTTATTGTATTTATTAAAAATTGTAAGGGAATGTGTTATAACTGTCCAGGTAGATGATAGGCTAGTACTTTGATGGACGTACTATATAAAATTTTCTTTTGTAAAGATCATTATTATATTATAATTATTCATTGAATATGAGATTCTTTGTGGTTTAGTTTTCTCTCTATCTTCTTTCTTGTTCTTTCCCTTAACCATCTGCCTTTCCGACACTTGGTTGTTTGACAAGTGAATACTATAGATGTATTAGCGTCGACTTCTATGGGCCGAAAGGGCGGATCATTGTAGTTTGTATCAAAGCCTAGGTTAAGTGAACACCTAATCCTTGGTAGGGGTAAATTCATTATAGATTGGGTCAGTAGTGCCCTAGGATGAGTTAAGTGTATTTTATATTGAGTATTTGTCAATGCTATAAAATATTTTATATCGTGTGAGTTTTTCTATTTTGTGGCTAGCGACATCTGGTCGTTGCGCTTGATCAACATTGTCGATAGAGTTCCTAAACACTTAAACAAGAAAAATAAAAACTGTATGGTTTTAAAATGGGCAAATAAAATAAATTTACGTAGGGTTATATTTCTTATATAAAGGAATTTCCAAAATTTATATAGTAATTTGTGTGTGGGTGTTGGTTGGAGGAATGAAGATGTTTTTTTAATATTTTTAATACATGATACCTTTCTCAAAATTACAAGTCCAGTCTAGAGTAACAGTCCGAAAGTATTTTACTTATGATTGGGTGGTAAGATGAGCACTAAAATAAAATGGGGAAAGGGGAATGGCAGTATTTTGATACCCAAGAGTCGAATCCCAGTTGCTAGAAGGATAGGGTCATTAGAAGAAGTATAATATGTCCCACCCTGTGTCGACTTTGCATCCTTGTGCAAAGATTTTTCTAATTTGGGAGGAAAGTCGTTTAAGGTTATGGAATCCATTGTAGAAGTCCAGGCATAGCTTCGTTCTTATAAGAGGATTTTTAAATGATTGGATATTTCAGATGAGCAGAAGCGCATTTTAGCATCTTGGCAGCTACAAGATGGAACAATGGCATGGTGGGATTCTATTACAGCTAATGTTCAGGAAGATGATTTTTCTTAGGCTTGATTTAAGAGAGTGTTTCGAGCTAATGGCATCTTGAAGATGTTTGAAGATGGAGATTTTGAAGCGCAATGGCTACTTGTTACTAATTCTGACGATGATTCCAAAATGGATGTAGCATAGGTAGTGCCTTCGGTTTTGTTTAGACCAAGAACGAACTTGTATGGATGAATGTTGGCATTGCGTTTCTTCTTGGAGAGCAGGGTTAGCATTCCAACATGGTTTGTTGTATAAAAGGTAATCATAGCCTCCATCCTCATAACTTGTAAATGAATAAAGTAGGGACGTACCGTAGGGCTATGTGGGTCGCTCCCATCAGATCATTCCATGGTCGATATTTATATATGCTTTAAGGCTCATTATGTTTGTTTATTGACAATGGGGTGATCATATTGGGTGGTATCCAGTAAGAGGTAAGGTGGGTCCTGAGTAGTAGAGGTGCATTGTGTTGTAGCCTCCCATACATTTTATCTAGAGGTTTACGGATTTGGTGTATAGAACTTTGCTCTTTCGTAGTTCGAATCCATTTTCCATTATGGGCATTTGGACTTGATTGTGTATCTGTTATCTTGGAATTTAATTGATGTAACAATTTCATCTATGATTAATGTGTCTTCGTATCCTAGACATCATTACAATGTCATTAGATTTTTTGTAGAAAACATTTTGGTTATCATAAGGTTAAAACCTGTCCATGTTTATGAGCGATGTGGTCTTACGAGATACCTTTGATTTTCAAAGGGCTTCAAAAGTTAAACGAATAAATTCCTTGTTATTTTAGTTTCTGACGCTGGTTTTACAAGAGTGATCCAGATGTTATTTCTTTATAATGCTTGGGGTAAGTCCAAGCATATTTTCCAGATTTAGCTAGATTCTTTGGAGCTTCGAAGAGACAAGTTGGATTCTCCAAGACATATTCACACACTTTATATTCTTCTATTATTCTGTTTTGTTTTGTTCTTATTTGTATTTATCAGCAATTGTAAGGACAAACCATTATAACTGTCTAGGATGATAGTAGGATAATTTACTCTAATGTTATTAGGTATATAAAAAAGATTATTTCCTTTTGTAAAGATTTTGTGCATATTATATATTGCTCGCCGTGTTTTGTGAGATTCCGCTCTGCCTTTTTCTATCTTCACCCAAAATGACCAGTCTTTCGAACACTTAAAAGTTCATCACACCAATACCGAGGTTGTGTTTAGTGTCGTGTTTAGGTGTAAAAAAGGCATATCGTTATAGTTGGTATCGGAGCACAAGGTTAAGAGATAACCTTGGCCAGGTGGAGTAGACTCATTTCGAATTGGGTAAGTTAGACCATAAGATGAGCTTGAGAGTATATTATACATAAGAATGTGTAAAAACCCAAAATTTTAACCCATGATGATTAGTCCATTAATTAATTAAATAATAAAATAACTTTGTGAAATTATCAAAATTGAGCCACGGGAGTTGCACCATTATGTCCGTGGTAATTTTATAGTCAATTTCCATATATAGAACGTTTGGATCCGAGCTAAAATGAATGAGATATGAATTAAACAAAATAAGCATAAAAAAGAAAAAAATAGAGGTTAGGTCGACCGGCCGGTCGACCTGGGCACAAGGGTGGTCAACCCACCTGTGTTCAGGAGCGAAGAAAATTTTCCATCGTTCCATTCACTCCAAAGGCTTCCTATGATGTGTTTTGCATTCTTTATTTCAATCTGGTCCTTCTAATCTCGCATCCGATGACTCTTATTCAGGTATGACGTGGTTGCATCCTATTCAATCCCCAAATCCAATGGTCTGAGATCCACTTCTGCCCCTATAAATAGAACCCTAAGCCTAACACTTTTTCTCATTCTAAATTCTTTTCCAATTGGGTTCCCCTATTCAGGAAGGACCTTAAGCGGAATAATTTTCCAAGGAGGAAATCGTTTTAAATAAAAATATTTAACAATCCTAAGTGGATTGATGAAGGCCTAAGGGAAGAGTTAAGGACCAGAGGTGAGTAATTACAGTTATTTTAAATTTCTTTAAGTAATTTAAAATAATAGGGTTTCTAATAGTTGTAGTTTTACTATGATTTTTGGAGTAACCTTTTTAGTAATTTATTTACAGTTTTTAGAATTATTTTCAATTAATTTTAGTTTATTTTCCTTCGTTTATTTACAGTATTTTAGTTTATTTACTGTTATCTATATGTTGTTTACTTCTTCTTATGCCTTGGATTTCCTTCTATTTTCAGTTTTCTATTATTCCTTCTTCTTCGCGTATAGATTAGAATAGAATCAACGCAAAATTGGAGTAAACTATAAGAATCTGAAATAATGGAATATAAGATATAAATTATTTAGACTATAATATAAATAGAATTGGACTGAAATTATGCCTAATTATGATATCAATTGGACTGAATTAAAGAGATTGGCCTAGTTAGAACTTAGAATTATAACTAAAAAGAATAAAAAAAGAAAAGAAGCTTATTTTCACACTTAGATCTTGGTTTAAGTAATAAGCATGATTATAACGTAGGTTATAATAAGAAATAGAACAGAAGGCTTATTTTAAGACTTAGGATAAATTAATAAGCATAAATAGTAAGAACAAGAGTAAAGGCCTATTTAAGTAATTTACCTAAGTTAAAAAGCAAAGAAATAAAGTAGGACCTACACCAAATAGCATTCCCCTATTATTTTCTATGGGTACGGTGTTTCACAAAAACTTGAAGTGAGACGAGGGGCACGCTTATGGTAGCAGTAGTAGTAATTGGTCAATATAGAGATGTTCAAATCATGGTGGATTTGGACAAGGGCGCTATTAGATATAGTTTGGATGACAGGCCAGTACGGGCAGCATTCCCCTATATTTTCTATGGACATAGTCTTTCACATAATCCTGAAGCGAGACGGGGGGCACGCTTATGCTGGGCCGAGGTGATAATATGACCCAATAGGTGGAGAAACAGGTAGCATTAGCATGGTGGCAGTTACACGTGCGACTTCCATTTCGGTGCTCAGTAATCGCTATGAGTTCCAAGCGCTTAATATGTGTGTGTTTCATAGACACCATTGCCATCTGTATAGGGAGCTTTGTATCGTTTAGTCCATAGTGGGTGCTTGTGTATCTTTCGTAGTTTACATTAGCTGTTGTGTAGGGAGTTATATAGCGTCTACTCCATAGTAAGGTCTAAGGAGTAGAAGAAGGTAGAATTAGGATTTCAACCAAATTATAGGATTAGGAATTCAGCTTAATCAAGCAGTTATCAAAGACAGTGCAAACAATTCTTATCAATATACATCAAATAAATATATTATAAATAGAATAAAAATTTTATTAGCTTTGAAAAAATAATTCTTATCAATGTTGCCAGATTAAATATTTATTAACCTTTTTAAAAAGATTAAATTTACCAATTTAAATTAAAATTATAAATAAAATGATCAAACCAATTTAATTATTAATACAGATTATTAAATTGATATTGCCTAAAATTCCGGGTCGTTATAATCCTCCCCCCTTAAAAGAATTTCGTCTCCGAAATTTAAAAGCAAAGGTAATTTAATAACCCAGCAAATATTTTAATTTAAAACAGCAAAGCATTTCCTAACATCTATTTACTAAAAACCATAGCAATCAAACAAACCTAAACAATTATCCTGATACAAATCAGAATAAATCTTCAATACTATCTCGAGTTTCCCAAGTATAAATCACTGGAAGACTCGCTCTACAGAAGCTAAAAAAACAACACTACCAAAATCCAATGCTCAACCGATCTCTAGATCCATCAATCTGAACAGAACATCAGACTATACTCAAGTCTAGCACAACTTCCAAATCCAACTGAACTGCAGATTCTAGAATCAATAATGAATCATACACGTACTTCCTCAGAGATACGTGAAATACAATGAATTCCGGCTATCCAAACTGGAAATTCAATCTTATCCTATCAAAACACAGAAACGAAATCTCAAATGCCTTAGAACTAGCCATCCAATCTTATCCAAATACTGTTCTCTTAACCAGAGAAATCTTATCAACAATGAAGTCTCCAACTTCGAATTCCAAACTCCTTATCTCATATCTGCATATCTCAATAGACAATCCTGGGCTGCCAATCTTCTCCCCAATCAACTCAACCTATACTGATACTTCCAGAAACAACTAGACCAAAGCAAATCAGTTTCTGGATCCTATTCAACAGAAAAGTCTTCCAAAATCCGCCGAGATCCGAAACTCAAGCTCTACTTGCCAAGCAAAAGCAAACTGAACTTGCTTCCTTCCTCACACAGCTGCTACCTCGCTTCCGCTGCACAACTCTGATTCTGAAATAGATGAGAATACTACTGATGAAAACAAGTACAAACTTATCCAATATATCTGACAACTTTGTTCATCAAATCCATAAAATATGAGTGACTCATCTGACTCGATCACACAACCTTACAGCAGAAATCCAAACTCAAAACTAGGTCTGACCAATCCAAATTCCAAAAATTCTGAGCAGCTACACCAACTTCTTCTTCTCCAAGAACCATCCAACTTCCAGGCTAACTACCAGAATCACTTCTGAAACCAAAACAATATGGAACTCAATTCTAGATGCAGACAAACTTCTGATTACATCAGTAGCTCCTACTTCCACATGAGAACCCTAAGTCTCAAACAAAAGATAACCCAAGAAAAATTTCCGAACTAATCACAAGTCACTTTTGCGATCCAACCTAATTCGGATTCCAAAGAAACCGTCCTCTCTTTACCAATTAGAACAGCTTTAAGCTTTTCCAAACAAGGTTAACCTTCAAAAAAACTTTCACCAACTACCCGGACTGTTGATCGAAGAACCACAAAGATTTCCCAACTATCAGAGAAACAATCCACACTGCTGCTGCTCCCAAACTCTACCTCGATGATACTGCAGAGCTAAAAGAATTTTTCGTCAGCACACCGAACACTTCGAGCTGTACAGCTACCACAGCTAACCAAAGACTTCTAATCCAAAGGCTTCTCAAAAACCAAAACCATCAACAAATCACACAACGGACCTTCAAGATGGCAGACAACCTCTCAAGAAACTCGGACTCCAAACCAAGCATCAACATCTCGCTCTCCTTAAGGAATGACAACGAGACCATGCCGAAGCGAAGCAACTTATAGACCTTAGTCTCATATTCCAAAACAGAAAATCTCCATGCTAAAGATCCAGATAACTTCTACACAGACGAGTCTTCCCTGCGGCAGGTAAAGACTGCTCCTCAACCACTTCTAAAACTGCTTCAAGAGAAAATATCTTCGGAAATATCCATAGATACTGCATCTCGTCACGCAATTATCAAGATATCATCTCTTACTTCTGCATTTCCAACGGATCCAAACTTACACTTCAAAGATAAACTCCAAATCTTTAAAAAGATTTCCTTCGGATATCAGAGAAATCCTTACTCCAAACAACAAATCTCACTCGAGATGGTATTAGGTCTACAGTCTCGACAAAGACTTCCAACCTCAAACATATGGGCCTCTTCCATTAGTGGTAGTCATGTTACACACACACCACTATTCCATCTACCTCTAAAATTTATGTTGGAAAATCCGAATAGATAACCCAACAGATCAGGTAGATATAGATATATATACATAGTTATATAAAAATTACAAGTATGCTCTCTCAAGAAAGACACCACTCTAGAGCCTAGGTATTCACTCAACCTAATGCTCTGATACCAAATGAGACGACCCTACTTCCTATCTCCAGAAAGTTGCATCGCTAATGAAGAAAGAAAGGGATAGAATAAGAAAAGACAAGAAAGAAGAAACCGAACAACATCAGAGAACTCACAGCGGAATGAATGAAATATAATATATCACATAAAATATTACATAGTATCATATTACATCAGAGTACACAACTTGTGCAACACATATTTGACAGTTACAAACATCTGTCTAACTATACATCTCAAATACACTAGATACGGATACCAAACAACACAGCGGAACCATAATATATCTACACGTGGAAGCCTCCTGCTCCATATCTCCTCCAGAATTCGTCAGGCAAAACTGAATCACTTGACTACTCATACATAATATGAGTACCCAAGAGTTTAATAAAACAGAAAACAAACACTCGGGTCAGACGGGGGTCTGGTGTGAGTAAACGGGTTAAAATTGCTTAACTTTAGAAAAACCTTTGAAAGAAAAGGTATCACGTAAGACTTCCCACACATAAACATGGAAAAGTTGTTACCTTACGCTAACCAAAACATTTGATAAGAAATCCAGTGATATTATAATAGTGTCTAGGGTTTTCAAAATAAAATACTGAAATAGCTGGAATGCTTACATCTCATGTTCCAACATAGTTGGGCACAATCAAAACCGTACAGGAACTTATTGGATTTTGGATTCCATCAATGGCAGGGCTACTGGGGTTCCGCCCGACACAGTACGTGGCCTAGATCAACGTACCGAGGAGTACGCCCGCTCCCCTGCAATACACGGCCGGAACCGTTCCTCACTGAACAGTCCCGAACAAGACCACCCCGTGGTTGGCGCGACCAACCACACACTAAGCCGAAATAGAAAGGGACCTCTAGACAGGGGTAAATCTCACTCTCCAGTGGGGGCTACACACGAAGCCTTGCTGCACCTCCCCTGTTTTAGCCATTCCCAGGTGATGAGGCTTGAGGCTGCAATTACCTTTATAGAACACATCTATCTTAGAATGCTCATCGTCCACCTGACAATGTTCTGAAAGCATTCAATCCATACAAGTTTGTTCCGGGTTCGAACGAAACCGAAGGCACTATCTCGTTGCACTCATTTTCGAATCACCGTCAGAGTCAACGAACATATCCCTTGCACTCTAAATCACCATCTCGAACCTATAAGTACTATTCCGTCAAACTCATTACGGAGTCACCCACAGAGTTATACTGACGTATAGTTCTTACACCTCGAGTCTTCATAGAGCTCCACTTGGATTCACGACCTAACGTTTAATTGGAATCGATGTGGTTTTCGGATATCCAAATATGGAAACCCGATCCTGGTCCCATCGAAACCAAACGCCATTTAAATGTCCAAGTTGTTCTTAAGGGTTTAAACAATTAAAACTTATATACATGATGATATAAACAGGTAGATGAATCACATTATCACAATAGATAATTCATAACAAACATTCATCTCACAAAGTAGCATATCACATATCAGAGATATCCAAATTATCTAACATCATTCAACATCCAATATCAGTCACCCAACATAAATCAACATCCAATATCAATCAATCATCCGTAACATAATTGATCAACTCATAATCAATTGGATTACCTAATTTATTCCAAATAAATAAATCATCTCTTAATGATCTTCTATAATTAATCTTCCTTGATTAATTATCTTTAATTACATTCAAGTAATTATCCTTAATCATATACAGGAATTAACCTTTAATTACTATCATTAATTACAATAATTAATGATCCTTCATTTACTTCCATAAATTAATTAATTATAATTAATTACATTAAACCTCAATTAATTACAATTAATTAATCACACTTAAATTAATTACCTTTATTAATCAACCTTTATTAATTAATTAGCTAATGATCCTTATTAATTATTAATTCCTTTAATTAAATAATTAACTTGTAATTGATCAACTCATTAATCAAAATCTGTAAACAATTTGTAATTACTTATCTTAATTAATTAACATCTTAATTAATTATATTAATCCTTTGATTAATTAATCTAATTAATTAATCTTTAATTACTTCATTAAGTAATTATTATCCAATTAAATTAACAAATAATCCTTAATTAATTACTTTGATAATTAATTACAATTTTAATTAATTACCCTTAGTAATTAATCTTAAATTAATCACATTGATAAATTAATTAATCACATTAATTAATTAACTAAAATAATTAAGTAATTAACTCTTAATTACTTAACAAGTAATTATCTTCTAATTACTTCCATTAATAAATCTTGATTACTTCTTCATTAATTACCTAATAAGTAATTAATTTCATCATTAATCAATCCTTAATTCTTAAATTAATTAATTACTTCATAATTAATTAACTTCAAACAATTAACTTAATCAATTCCTTAATTGATAACATTAAGTGATCATCCATTAATCACCTCAATTAATTACTCCCATGAGTAATTTATCACTAATTACTTCCATTAATAATTACTTCTTTCCTTAATTACATTTAGTAATTAACCACTGAATGATTACTTTATTAAGTAATCACACTTAATTAATCCATAATTAAGTGATTATTTAAAATTAAATAAACATTTAACTAATTATTTAAAATTAATTTAAACAATTAATTAATTAACTTCTTATATTTTCAAAATCCTTAATTAATTAAGAAAGAGCATTTATCTTAATTAATTATTTACTTAATTACAAATCATATTCAATCAAGTATTCTCAAGTTCATATCCAAATAATTTAACCTTGTTTAATTCCATAAATAAATTATTTGAAATTAATCAAATTTAATAACTTAAACAAATTATCCCATTTGGTTTTCAAAATCATAACTATAACTTTATTTAAAAATAAGCATTTAGAAAACAATTTCAAATCTAAAACATTATAAATTATCTAATTTAAACTTATTTATTTTCAAAATAAATTAGGAGAATTTGTTATCAAAACATTACTTAAAACTTTGCTTTAAACCTTTGATTCGATATTTAAATTCAAAACACTCACTTTAAAATTGAAATTCAAACTTTAATTAAGTTAAATTACTTACAAAAGAAACCATCTTAAACAAATTTAAATTTAAAATGAATTCAATTAACACCATTTTTTAAAAGTTTGATTAACTTATCTCAAACACAAGTTTTTAAATTTTGATTTCTTTTATAAACTTGGTTATAAATTTAGTGCTTGATCTCATTTAATTCAACATCAAGTAGATTTTTGCAACATATCAATACACAGTACTAACAAAATACAAACAATCCTAAGAATACTCGAGTAAATCACTAGAACTACTTGAGCTACCCCGAAAACAACCCCAAACCCCTCAACTTCGAGACGACACGCCAGAAACACGAGAGCGACTTCGAGCTAATCTCGTCTTCCTCAAATTCCTATTCTTCCCAGATGCACGGCGTACATGGTGCACATACACTGTTACCTCCGGCCGCCGTTGTTCATCGCGACAGCCAACTACGGTCACAAAATCACTCGCGAGTATAACCAAAAAACCAGATCGAAGAATTCAAGCACAAACCAAAAATTCGACCCAAAGCACTAACAACTGCAGAAAAAACGCAACACAACAAGCCCTCCCAACGCCGACCATCGACGTCGATGAACCATGCCGACCAATCCATCGTGATGCCACAACCAAGATCGTCAACCACCCCAAAATCGAACGACTCTGGTTCCATATCCAAGTCGTAAATCCCTCTACAGTCAAACCGTGCAAAGTCATACTGTAAAACCCTAACTCGATCAAATTCGAACAAATCATTCAAAGGAAAAATTCTACGACAATTTTCCCTTCATGTACACTTCAAATGCTAGCCTCGCTCCTAATTTCAACTCAAATCATCAAGTGGTTCGACGGCAATTCATCAAAACAACCCAAATGTTAAAACCCCATATTCTCCTGATTCATTAATCTAAAAATCATGAAACATGTATTAAAAATCATGATTTTTACTCATTAATTCATTCATGTAATCCAAATCAAAAATTAAGATTTTTGATTTTAATGTATAATAGTATTTTTTACTGTTATTCTTATTTTTAAAATTATTTGTAAACTAAAAATTACACAAACTATTTTTAAAGTTACAATCAAACAATAACATACATTTTTCATTTACATGCCAAGATCAAATATACCTTAGGTGGAAAGATTTTGAATTTTTTTCTAAAAAAAACCATTTTTGTAAACAACAGAGATGAAAACAGACTCTTTTCAATAGCCACTTTAAACCGTTAATCTACATACATAACAATATTTCCTGTAAACATATATCTATCATCAAATCATAATTCAACAGATGCAATAACATTCAATCACAGATTTGATAAAAACTGTTTTTAAAAGAATTTTACTCACCTTTAAAAATAATATGCAGAGCAGTTTTTCTCTTGAATTTTCCAGGCCTTAACATTAATTTTGAAAAAGACTTTTGATTTTGCTTGCTGTTGGAAAATCCCTTTGCATGCCTTTAATTTGTTGATTAAAAATGTTGAACAAATCTTGATCTTATTGTAGAACATCATTTGAATTGCAGTTGTAGGTTGCAGATTGAATTGTTGTTGCAGGTTGAGAAGAACTTCATTTTGTAGATTTGAAAATTACAGACTTTATCTTTTGCTACAGATTTGATTTTTGGTTTAAATTTCAGGTAGCATTTGTCTTTGGTTTTTTTTTTTTTAATTTCAGGTTTGTAAGTGGTTTACTGAATTGCCATTAATTTGAGAAGAAGAAAGAAAGTTTTGGAAAAATGAAAGAGAAACAAATTTTCCTTATGTTTTAAATGAATTATGTTATGTTAATTAATATGTTGCCACATGTTGATTAAGAATTTACATTTGTCATTATATTATTTAATTTTTTACAAGTGTTATCAAGTTGATTAACATATTTACACATGCCTTTCTTAAGTGTTTTTAATAAACTTTTATTTAATTTAAATGTAAATATAAACTTACATTTTTAATTTACTTTATTAAGGAAATATTCTAAAACTAGTTATAATATAAATATACATCTTATACATGTATTTAAAATCTAAAACATTTATATTTGTACACTTATAACCATTTTATATTAAGCATGTTTTTTAATGAAAACAAACAAAATGTTTAAATCCTTTTAAACTATCATATTTAAAATAAATAACAATCTTATATTTTAAAAACAAACAATTATCTTATATTTGGAAACAATTTAATTAATCTAAATTAACTTTTGAAAATATAAATTAAAACAAAGCTTAAAATTACAATATATACTTATATAAATTATCAGTAGATTAAATTATATTTCAAACAACTCAAATTACAACATATACATACATACATATATTACAATTTGAAACTTCATTTTTATTTAAAACAAAATATATTCTATTCACAATATATATCAAATGTATATATTATAAATAGAATAAAAATTTTATTAGCTTTGAAAAAATAATTCTTATCAATGTTGCCAGATTAAATATTTATTAACCTTTTTAAAAATATTAAATTTACCAATTTAAATTAAAATTATAAAGAAAAATTATCAAATCAATTTAATTATTAATACAGATTATTAAATTGATATTGCCTAAAATTCCGGGTCGTTACAAGAACTCTTAGAAATGTTTTTAAGAATAAAAGATTTTTTATAAAAATCCCCTTATAAGTCCAGTTCAATCTCCCTTTGACTCTTTCCTGAACTATCTCTTTCTTTTCGTAGAATGGCTAGTTCCTTAAACCTTCCTGAGTGTATTCCAGTACCAGCCTGGTTTCATAGCTACTTAGAAGGCACGACTCCAGAGGTGCACGGGCTAGCGCTCAATCCTGTACCAGCGGGTGGGAACCACATCAACTCACCGGCCACCATCAATTTCTCTAAGCTTTGTAAGAATTTTGCGAGTTTGAGTGGAAAGACCTTTTCGGGAAAGGAGACTTTTATGGAGGTGAGAGCTTGGCTTAGGGACACCAAGAGGATATTTGGCTTACTAGGATTAGAGGACCGGCAGCAGGTTCAGCTAGCCTCTTGGCGGCTAAAAGAGGAGGCTTCTTACCGGTGGGAGGTTGTTGAGTTGGAAGGAAGAGAAGTCTGTTGGAATGGTTTACGTAGAGGTTTGAGAGGAAGTTTCTATCTCAAGCGGAAGAGAATGTTCGGCTGAAGAGTTTTGTCAATTTGAAGCAAGGGAGTTTAACCGTCAAGGAATACATCAATCAATTCAATGAGCTATTATGGTTTGGTATGGAATTAGAGAACATGCTGCATAAGAAAGCTATGAAGCGAAGGGATTGAATTAGCCCCCTCAGGGATTATTGTTGACTCACGTACCAATAGGAGCTACTTATGAGTCATTGGTTGAGATAACGTTTATGTCGGATGCGATCAAGGAAGAGAGTCTAAACTAGTGGTTAAGTCAGAAGGTCCAAACAAGAAGTGGTGGAAAAACAAAAAGGAGAAGAAGAACGGTGATGGCTGTCATAAGCGGATTTAGAAGGGATCGAAGTGCAATAGCTGTAGGATTGTTGGACATATCGCCAAGGATTGTAAAAGGGAAAAGATGAAGGGAAAGTGCTTCAATTATGGGCAGCCCGGTCATATCAGTAGGAGTTGTCCCTAGAGAGCTGGTCAGGGAGTGAGTGCACTAGTCGCACAGATTCAGGCCCTAGATGCGGCACCTTCCAATAGCATCCCAGATAGAGGTAGGAAAGTCATAGTTGAAGGTTTAATTTCTATATCTTATTTTACCATTCGGACTTTATTCAATTATGGAGCATCACACTCTTTTATTCCTAGTTCTCTTGTGGATTGTTTGCACTAAGACATTTCTTTAGTGGTGGAACCCATCGTTATTTCAAACCTCATAGGTGGATCGACACACTTGTCTATGGTTTGTAGGGGTTTGAAAATTTATATCCTAGCCGTAGAATTTGACAGCGGTGCCTATGTTTTAGGATTCTTAGGGTATGGGATGATCTTGAGTATGGAATGGCTATCCACATATCGAGCTATTTTAGACTAGGAGAGGAGAGTCGTTAGATTAGAGACTTGTAGTGGTAGGACTCTCGAGGTATCTTACGACCCGCAAGGGTCAGTCATGTTGAGCTTTCTCTATTCCCCCGATTCGTCTTCAGCGGAGTTTGACTAGGTACATACCATCGGAGATTTTCTCGATGTCTTTGTGCAAGTTAGTGTACTACCTCCTAAGAGAGAAATTGACTTCAGAATTTATTTGACCGAGAATGCTAAGCCAACGGCGTTACCTGTGAGGCACATGACACCTAAGGAGAGGAAAGAGTTGAGCAAACAAGTCAATGAGCTTTTGGAGAAGGGTTTTATAAGAAGGAGCATGTCGAAATGGGGAGCACTTATCTTCTTCCCTTCTAAGGTGGATGGTTCTCTTCGACTTTGTGTTGATTATATAGAATTAAATAAAATCACCAAGAAGAACCGATATCCACTCCCTAGGATTGATGATCTTTTTGATCAGTTAGTCGACTCTTCGGTTTTCTCTCAGCTTGATTTAGCCATAGGATTCCATCAGGTTAGCATTGCCAATGACACAATAGAAAGGACTGCGTTTAGGACTCAAGATGGACTTTATGAGTGGTTGGTTATGACTTTTGGGCTAACCAATGCCCCAACCTAGTTTGTTGACTTGATGAGCCGCGTCTTTAGAGAAGTCCTAAATAAGTTTGTGATGGTTTTCGTGAATGACATCTTGGAATTTTCCAAGAATATAGAGAAGCATGCTGTTCATTTAGAGGAGGTTCTTCGCCACTTTGTAGTAATCATTTGAGAGCTAAGTTTTCGAAGTGTCACTTTTGGAAAGAGGAGGTATGTTTCTTGGGGCATGTGGTCTCAAAGGAGGGTTTGGTTGTTGACATTGCTAAGATGATAGCCGTACAAGATTGGAAGGCCCCCAAGAACGTCACTGAAGTTTGGAGCTTCTTAGGATTGGCTAGCTACTATAGGATGTTCATTAGAGACTTTTCCAAGATTTCGACACCACTCACACACCTTACTAAGAAGAATAAAGCTTTCGTATGGGACATGGATTGTGATGATTCCTTCACAATTCTTAAGAGAGCCCTTACTAGTGCACCAGTGTTAGTACTACTCGATGGAGCTAAGCCTTTTACTGTACATACTGATGAATGTGGGACGGGCCTAGGAGCGGTGTTGTTGCAAGAAGGAAGGGTGGTAGTAGGAAGTTGAGGATGCATGAAAAGAACTACCTTACCCACGACTTAGAGTTGGCCGCCATATTTTCTACACTCAAGTCTTGGAGGCACTATTTACTTGGAGAGAGGTTTGAACTTTTCACCGACCACAAATCATTGAAGTACCTATTCTCGCAGAAGGACTTGAACTTGAGGCAATAGATATGGATGGACTATTTAGCCTCGTGTGATTTTGAGATCTCCTATACCCCTGGCAAGGGTAATGTGGTTGCGGATGCATTGAGTAGAAAGAAAGCAACCATTTGTCCTTTGTTTCTAGAGTGGAGGAGCTTGGAGTTTATTTCTACTTTTGATTTTAATCCCTCTACGGACATTACTCCCAGATTGTTGGCGACATTAGACGTGAGGTCTACCCTTATGGATCAGATTGGCTCGAGGCAGCAAGGAGATTCGAAAATCATGAACATTATGGATAGGATTAGCTGAGGAGAGGTCTCTACATATCTCCAACGTTATTCTATTGATAGCAAAGGGTGTCTTAGAAGAGATGGTAGGCTTTGTGTTCCACGCGCTAGAGATTTGTTGAGAGCGGTTTTGGAGGAAGCACACCATTCACATATGACTATTAATCCGGGTGGTGAAAAAACATATCGGGATATGAAGAGCATTTTCTATTGGAAGAGACATTAAGCGGCTAAGGAATAAGGAGGTTCTGCTAGTGAAGGTGCAATGGGGAGATGATGTTGCAAATGCCACTTGGGAAGCTGAAGAGAAGATTTGTACTTCCTATCCTCATCTTTTCGATGGTAAGTTTTTAGAATTTCCTATTTCCATCTTCATTTTTGGATAGGCTCTTTCCGTTATTAACCTTTGGGAGGGTAGAACGTAGGATTTAACCTATGGATGGTAAGATTGGATGCAAACATGTTATTAGAACATATTATGAATGATGTACGCTAGTTAGTGCAAGTGTTTGCTAGTGGATGCTAATGGACACATATAGGTACACTAGGCATTATTATTCTTAATGAATCAGCCTAACTAGGAAACTAGAGCATATACATATGGATGTGTATGCATTTTTACCTATTTTTCATGGTTTCTGTAAATGGATATTTAAACATGGTTGTTCTTTTCGGATGACGTATGCAGCATGTATATAGAACTATCAGTTATCATTAGGGAATTTTTACTTTCATTTCGATACATGGCACAAAAATGATTGCAAAAAAGGAGGTCAACTAAATCAGTGGACCGCCTAATCTTTTGCATTAGTTAGGGACGTTAACACTACAGTAATTGCATACATATCATAAATCACATTAGAAAAACTTAAGCACAATGGATGTAATGGGTGATGATTGAGTAGTTGGTTGTAGAACTTGGATGAAAACTTTTATTTCATTCTTCTATCCTTATAGATTTCGGGGACGAAATTCTTTAAGGAAGGGAGAATGTAACAATCCAAAATTTTAACCTGTGATAATTAATTTATTACTTAACTAAATAATAAAATAAATTTGTGAAATTATTAGAATTGAGCCATGGGAGTTGCACCATTATGTCCATGGTAATTTTCTGGTCAATTTTCATATATAGAACGTCATAATCCGATCTAAAATGAATGAGATATGAATTAAACAAAATAAGCAAAAAAAGAAAATAAAATATAGGCCAAGTCAACCGGCCGTTCGACCTGGGCACAAGGGCAGTCGACCGCCCGGTCGAACCGCCTATGTTCAAGAATGGAGAATTTTTTCTTCATTCCAAAGGCTTCCTATGACGTGTTTTGCATTCTTTATTTCAGTATGTCCTTATATTCTTGCATCCGATGGCTCCTATTCAGCTTAAGACGTGGTTGCGTTCTATTCAATTCTCAAATCCAATGGTCTGAGATCCACTTCTACCCCTATAAATAGAACTCTAGGCCTAACACTTTTCTCATTCTATGGTTTTCTTCAATTGGGTTCGCCTATTCAGGAAGGACCCTAAGCATAATAATTTTCCGAGGAGGAAATTGTTTAAATAAAAATATTCAATAGCCCCATGTGGATTCGTGAAGGCCTAAAGGGAAAAGCTAAGGACCAGAGGTGAATGATTAAAATCATTTTAAATTTCTTTAAGTAATTTAAAGTAACATGGTTTCTAATAGTTGTAGTTTTACTATGCTTTTTGGAGTAAACTTTTTAGTAATTTATTTTCCGTTTTTAGAATTCTATTCACTAAATTTTAGTTTATTTCTAGCTTTTACATTTATTTATAGTATATTAGTTTATTTATGGTTATTTACTCGTTATTTACATCTTCTTCTAGCGCCTTGGATTTCCTACTATTTTCAGTTTTCTTTTATTCCTCTTTCTTCTTCTTCTTCGCATATGGATTAAAATACAATTAATGCGAAATTGGATTAAATTATAAGAAATTTGAAATGTTGAAATATAAGATGTAAATTATAAAGACTATAATATAAGTGGAATTGGATTGAAATTATGCCTAATTATGATATTAATTGGACTGAATTAAAGAAATTGGCCTAATTATAACTTAGAATTATTAATAAAAAGAAGAAAGGAAGAAAAGAGGCTTTTATTCGCACTTAGACTTGGGTTAAGTAATAAGAAAGATTATAACGTAGGTTATAATAAGAAATAGAACAGAATGAGGCTTATTTTAAGACTTCGGTTAAATTAATAAGCATCGATAGTAAGAACAAGAGTAAAGGCTTGTTTAAATAATTTATCTAAGTTAATAAGCAAAGAATTAAATAAGGACCCGTACCAAATAGCATTCCCCTATTATTTTCTATGGGTACGATGTTCACATAAACCTGAAGTTAGATGTGGGACACGCTTATGCTAATAGCGTTAGTAATTGGTCAATATAGAGATGTTCAAATCGCAAGGGATTTGGATAAGGGCATTATTAGATATCGTTTGGATGACGGGCCAGTACCGGCAGCAATCCCCTATATTTTCCATGGACACGGTGTATCACATAATCCTGATGTAAGACGATGGGTACGCTTATGCGGCGTCGAGGTAATAATACGACCCAATAGGTGGAGCAACGGTTGGATAAGCATGGTGGCAGTTACGCGTGCGACTTCCATTTTGGTGCTCAGTAATCGCTATGAGTTGCAAGCACTTAGTATGTGTATCTTTCGTAGACACCATTTCCTTCTATGTAAGGAGCTATGTATCATCTAGTCCCCGATGGGTGCTTTATGTATCTTTCGTAGTTACCATTGGCTGCTGTGTAGGGAGTTATATAACATCTAGTCTACAGTAAGGTCTATGGAATAGAAGGCCGATCAAAAGGTAGAGTTAAGATTTCAGCCTAATTATAGGATTTGTAATTAGCCTAATCAATCAGCTATCAAAGACAAGTGCAAAAAATAAAAGTTGACGTATCTTATCCATCATAATAGTTTAATCATATTTTCTAGTTTATCTCTTTCCTATTTCCGTTGTTTCCTTTTGTATATACTAGAATTGTTGAAGAGTCTATTACCTTTAATTTTCTTAAAGATTCTAGTAGTTACTATCACTTGCCAGACTTTTAGTCTGACCTATTTATTTTCACTTTTTCATCCCAATAGGCAATCAAGGGAGTGGGTTGTAGATTGCAGTAGCTTGGAGGATTTTGGGAGAAGATCTTTACCGTGTATTTTTTTTTATTCTAGCTTTAAATCTTTCAGCGTACTGGCTTATTATGAGGAATATTATGTACTCTGATTTTGAGACTGATTTTTTATTTCATGAGACATTTTGGTTTTTTAGACATGTATGTTATATTTAGTATTTGACGTTTTTGGTTTTTGAGCAATTGTAAAGATTTTGTTTTAAATAAGTATTATTTTAATTTCCGCTATTTTTACCTATTTTTGTCTTATGAATCTTAGCCTCTGTTAGTTCTAGTTATACCTACACAGCACCACACAGTTTAATGTGTCTTATTGGGTATATTAAGGGGTGTGGGGTGTTTACGAATGCGTATATGTTAGTGTATAATTTTTTTTTTATTTTGTATGGTTTAATCTGTCGAGTGGCTAAAAAATTCTGGTAGAAGTGTTTGGCTAACGTTATTGATAGGGACTACCTAAACACTTAAACAACCAATCGACACAATATTGTTTTAAAATTGGTAAATGAAATAATTTTACCTATATATATAAAGGAATGATTTTCAAAAATAAAATATAGTTATCTCTGATTTGGTGTTGTTAGGAGTTGATAATATTAAATTATACTCATATAAGATTTGTAATTATGCTCATCCATTTTCCAGCATTGACTATTTTCTAATCTATTAGCAGTTTTTCCTTTTAAGTATAAGTTGGGTAGATGGAACTTATGGGAACATTGAATCGAACACCTTGTGAATTAAGTTGCATAATTTAACTATAAGGCGTTCGATGTATTTGATTTTAGTAAAAGTTGTTCATTAAAGGAAATATTTCAGATGATTCTATAAAATTTAATTTTATAAATCAGGATTATAAAACATATTTTGAAAATAAGGTGAATTTTCAGAGGATTTTAATCTTGATTGCTTTGATAAAGTTTTCAAACGATTCTTGGAAAACTAGTAATTATTTTACTTAAAAATACTTTAAGGTATAAATATTTTGGTAAGGAATTTGAAAGAAGATTTTTTTTGGACAGTTCGAGAATGAATCTCGATCCGTTTTGTGATGATCAGAATAATCTTCGAAGTGACATTCGGGTGTTTGCTTAGGTAGATGTGATAGGGCACATAGTAAATTATTCTCTTTGTCATTGTATAATCGAAACAGGTTCGAATTCGAATGAATCTGAAGCAAATGGATGATAGATACTTTTTAGTTGGAAATATATATATATATATATATATATATATATATATATATAATATTGTTTCTAAAAAAGCCCTTGAAAAGGAGAAGTAACTATTTTTTAATGATTAACTAGTTCATGTGACTTGTAAATGACTAAATTTAGGAAAGAGAAGGGATGGTAAATAGTTCTCTTGAGTGTTACCCTTCTTGGTAAAGGGATATATGATACTATTTTGTAGTACCCAGTTCCTTGACATCATTTTGCAGTTACTCAGGCTATACATATATTTCCTTAAGGTTGATAATAAAGTATCATTTTGAAAAGATTTTTTGAAATAAAAACTTGGTATTTCGCTCCTAAGTTTTCAAAATAATAAGGTATTTACATTAAAAATGAAGTATTAAATGAAGTTCTAAATTTGAGCTAATTTAATAACGAGGTTTGATGAATTATGTTTAATTAAACCATATCTTTTGATTTTAAACATCTAGGAAGTGAAAATTTATTGGATGTTATTGGGTCAGTTAATAAACAACTTTACCTTAAAGGGTCTAAGAAAAAGTAGAGCCTAGGACAGAGTTGGGATACCAGCATCCTATTCTTCATAATAACTTGCCAGACCGAATTGGTAAAGAGGTTGGATTGGTCCACTCGATTTTAAGACCCAAATTATTATAGGCCAACATCTGAATAGAATGAAGTGAATAGAAATAAAAATCAGATGATTTGTATATACTCTTAGGATGTAGAAGAGTATTGTACAAGTAATAAATTAAAACGACTTTATGAAAAGGTTTCATAAATAAGTTGTGTCGTTTTAAATTATTGGACCTAAGTTAGAATTATTATCAAATATTTCCATAAATATTTTAGGAGGGTTGACGTAGTTGGGTAATAAGAATTTTAGGTTAGTACATAAGTTGTATGTAGATCCTTCCTCTTTTCCACATAATTCTCGATCCAAGATTCAAGTACATGACTTAAGACATTTCACACCATTCCGGATAAGGATTCATCATTCGATTTTCTAATGGCGATCACTTGTTAAGGGTTCCTAATGTGGAACCAAAAGTTTTCTACCATAGTATATGGCTATGTAAGGTGAACCGAGGTTTTTGATTAAAAATCCTAGTCAGAGTTTGCACTAGGAAGTCGGGTGAGCGATGCTAGTTCAAAACTAAGATATGTGTTCAAGTGAGTGATCAAATAGCACAATAATGATCTATGTACATCTTACGGATTAGCAAGTAGTGTTAAGTGTTTCTGGATTTAGGGTTGTGGTAAAATTTCAGGGTCAAAATTCTTTCAAGAGGGGAGAATGTAATGACCCAAAATGTGACCACTTTGATTTGCGAATATTTAAATAATTTTAATATTCAAACAAAAGGTTTTATAATTAAAATAAATATCTTTTAAATGATAATTAATGATGGTGAAATAGTTTTCAAAATATGTTTACAAAAATATATAGTTTGAAGAAAAATAAAAAATATGACCAGAATTTTTTTTTCCAAATGTTTGACTTTTCGTCGGCTAAAAGTTATCGAGAAGGTTATAAACTATTTTGTATAAACATACACATATAAATACAAATTAGTTAAGATATGTGTGTGTGTGTGTGTGTGTGTGTGTGTGTGTTTGTATATGTATATACATACTCATATATATAAAGTAAGATGTGCTGTTAAAAATAAAAATTAAATATAAAGATGCCTTAGGAAACTTTTGTAAATATTAAGTATAAGTGTTTAAATGCATGTTTGTTAAGCACGGTAAGGGAGGAAAAGGGAGGTGCTATGGAAAGTGGATGTCAAGGGCGAAGGACAGCGCTGTTTTAGTAATTAACTTTGTTCTTTTGCTTATAAATAGCCCTTTCACTTCTTCAATTTTTTCTCCTCTTCCTTCTACCATACATTTCTCATACCTTATCCAAATGGAGGATTTATTCTTTCAAATCGTAGAAAATTTCCGCGTCTACAACTTTCATGTGCACCACTTCTTCAAATTTTAAGCTTAGCCATGTCCAAATCTAATTTCTTTTGCAGAGTATTTTGGACCTAGATTTTCAAGTCCAAATATATTCTTCTTCTTTTGACCATATCTCCTACAAGGCAAATTCCAATTCGGTGATTCTTTTCTAGAAATTGTAGAGAAAAGAATTCTAAGAACAATCCCTTTGAAAACTTCTAAAGTTCCATGAGTACCTTATCCAAAAATCAGTTGGAAGACGAACCATATTTAGGTTGATTTTTGTGAATTTGACGATAATCCGAAGTCCCTCCACCTTTCAAAGATGAGCTCCACACCCTTGGGTCGTGTCCACCATACCTTGACCGAACCCACTTAAGGCCTTAAGGCCACCAAATCTTTATTTTTCAAAGTACATAGCGCGGGGTCTAGGTTCTATTCTAGTTCTAATGGAAGTTTGGATTGTTTTGGTGAGTAAACTTTGTTTTTAAATTAAAAAGTTTTAACCTTTAATATGTGCTGAATAAATTGTTTGTATGATATCTTGAATTATGTTTGGGTGTTTATAGATGTTGTTGATATGACATGGAAATTTGAGTTGAATTAAAGTCCAATTTTATTATAAATTGTGAACTTTAAGTATGATGTTGTATAAGAACTTTTAATACGTTGTTGTATATGAACTTGTTAGCATTGTTATGTTAATAAGACTTGAAATTCCTTGGAAAAATGGTGATTTATATTGTTTTAGAAACTAAAGTCCAAAGTTCTTGTTTTGATTTTTGTTTTCCAAATCTTTTTCTTATGTTTTATAATGTGACAAAGTTAAAGTAAAGGAGATTGGAAGATAGTAACTTAGAACTAACCTTAAGTTACTGCATCTACAGCGATAGTCGTTATGAATGTAGTTCGTGGAAAATCAACATTTTAAATAAAGTTTCTTTTCACATAATTGATTTTGAAATCATTTTCAAAATATTAATTAAGTATGAGTTTAAAATTTAAGTAATTAAAAATAATTAGAAGTTTATTAGTAATTATGTTAAGTAATTAGTAATAAAGTATTAATTAAGTTAATTATAATTAGTCAAACATTTAAAAGTTAATTATCAATTAATTATTTATTCAAGGATTAACTATTATTTCGATTAATTTCTAAAGATTAATTACTATCTAACTATTTATTTTGAAAGGGTTTAAAAGTATTATTTCCTTTCTAATCAATTTTAAGTTAAGGTTTAATAAAAACTTAATTATGATCTAATTATTTTTAAGTTAAGGTTTAATATATTATTTAAGTTTTAATTAAGGATTATTTGGTTATTTAAATGTGATTATTCAATACTTAATTATTATTTAAATTCTTATTATTATTTAATACTTAATTAATGATTAATTATGGTTTAATTATTTATTTAAAGGTTAAATATTATTTAATTATTTATTTAAGGACAATTATTATTTAATTATTTATTTAGTAGTCAATTATTATTTAATTATTAATTAAAGGTTTAATTATTATCAAATAAAGAGTTTAATTGTTATTTAATTTTGAAATAAATGTTTCAATGTTTTAAACCTCTTTATTTCTAAAGATTGTTTTGTTTTAAAAGCAACTCCCTTTAAAAAGAAGATTTGATCCAGGGTATTTCTTTATCGACCTCCCTTAAGTAATCTAAATTGAATATGAAACCCAATGATATCTGTATAGTAGAATAAATCACCATTATGCTAATACTTGTATTTGATATCTATTTGGTAGAATATATCAGCATTCTATCATAATACCACGTAGATTATGTTGACATCTGTTAAATAAAATAAAAACTCATTGTGCTACTATATTAACTTAGACATGGTTTTAGCAGAACAAATCCCCGTCTGCTATTTTAGTAACATGGACATTCACTTTTATGACTGATTGTTACTGGCCAATTCCCTTATATATATCTGCTTGTTATGTAAATATCCATGTTATAACTTGAAAAGTAAACTCACTTAAATGAGAACCATTGCGGTCACTAAGCTTCTTTTTGATTTTTTTAAGGTTAATCATACTTTTAATAATGGCTTCAATTTAATTACTGACTTTAGCGAGGGTGTTTTATATAAACGTTTTGTTCATTAAAAGGACGTTATTAAATGAGTTTGTTAAATGAGTTTTTTTTTAAATAAGGAATAATTGTAAGAAAGTTCAATAAATGATTTCAGATATTTATGAAGGAATTTTTGTAAATAATTTTGGAGATTTATAAGGAGATATATAAATGGTTTTAATATCTATTAAAGTGTTTTGTAAATTTAAATTTGTGATTTATAAAGAGTTTTGTAAATGGGTTTGGACTTTATGTAAAGGAGATTCATAAATAAAAGATATTTATTAAAGGGATCTACAGTAGGAAATTTATAAAAGAATTTGAGATTTGATTCCCCTTAATTGATCTTCTAAATCAAGGTGGTACGGAACATCTTTACCACCCCTAATTTTTAATAACATTATGCAAGAGATTTAATTAAATAATTAAATAGAATAACGTAAATATTAGTGTGATAAGGGGATTGAGATTTGAAAATTTATTTAGAGGTCGTGTTAAAATAAACTTATAGAATGATTTTATGGAAATGGTTTATTAAATAACAAATAAGAGAATAAAACAAGGGCATTATGGGTAATAGCCACACCCATAATCCCATACCCTTAAAATCTCGTTTCCAATTAGTTGCATGTTCATTTTTCAAAATTCAAAAACATAAATCAAAGAGATTTTAAGCCGGCCATAACCTAGAGAAAGAAAAGTGAGAAAAAATCAATTAAAGCTAAGCAACCAAGCAAGGGAAATTATCCGAAGATCAAATCTCAAGATCCTTATCCTAAGCAAGGTGAATAAAAATCAAAACTATCTCCATTTTCATTTGTAACAATCATTTGATTTCGGGTTTTCTGTTTAAAACCTTTGTAATGATTTTAATGATCGTATGCATGAAATTTATGATATGTTTGATTCAAACATGATTGTTTGATAAATATTTGGTTCGGCTTTAGGTAAAAATCGTAATTACTGGATTTCATATTCCAGGAGGAATTGATATGTGATGTAAAACATTATTTTAGAGATAGGTTTTAATTTTTATAATTTTTCTAAGCTATGGATAAATTATTATTAATTTTTAAAGGAAGAAATGAATAATTGGTTTTAAGTTTTATTTCGGCTGTTAAATGAAGGAATTTGGGTCATAATTTTTTATATATTAGATAACAAATTAAAAATGAATTTCTATGATTTTTGGTGATTTTTTTTAAGTAATTTACTATGAAAATTAAATTAATTTATTTGGAGGATTTAATTGTCTTAATTGTTTTGCTTATGTGAAGGGCTTCTTTGCTAATTACCTTTATTTAGATCAAAAATGAATGTGATAGTTTTTAAAAAAGAGCTTAAAAAGTTTATGGCAACCAATTAAATTTTTACAAATAGGTAGGTTAGTTAAAAAGCAATTACTTTCAAAGGCGATAAAACAATTTTTGTACAGAGGTATAGTTTTGCCACTTCCAATAGTACCTTTCGAACCTATACTTCTTCTTCATCCAAGTCAAAACCAATACACAAGGTATCGATGCATTGGTACGTAGTGGGTTGGATAATAACGGCAGGTATGGAGTCGAAACCATGCTTTGAAGGGGTCGAAACCCTTTTAAATAGCTTTCAAAGATGCGACCTGCCTTGTTTTCAAAAGAGTGCTTTCAAAAGTGTTAAAATAACTTTCAATGAGGTTGCCGCCTTTTTCTTAAATGTAGCTTTCGAATGAGTTACCTTGTTTTTAAATCAATGCTTTAGAAAGGGTAGTTTGAACCCAGTTGAAACTATGCTATCAACGTTTTGCCTTTCGAATTAATAAAAATCATCAGCTAGCTCGAAAGGTAGCTTTTATTTAATAAATATAATAAGCCAATTTCCAAAGCTTTCGAAAGGGCTCTAGTAGCCATATAAGGGTTTCGAAGGAAATGGCTTCGAAAGGGGTTTCGAAACTATCATTTCAAATGTTTTAATTAAACGATTTAAGCTTTCGAAAGGGCACTAGTAGCCACGTAAGGGCTTCGAAGGAAATGGCTTCGAAAGGGTTTTGTAGCAATACTTCCAAATGTTTTAGTTATAAGCTTTTGAAAGGGTGGTTCCAAAGCTATCGGTTTTCCTAAACTCTTTTATATGAAGGTTAATGGTATCAAAAGGGGTACATTCGTTTATGTTCACTTTAACCCAAAAGATATTTTAAAGATGAACCTAACGGTTTCGTAAGAGGTGCTTTCAAATGGATTCAAAGCAATGCTTCTATGTACACTTTAATACTTTAAAAGGATTGTTTTGATGATTTCGAAAGAAAGGTCTTGATGCTTTCGAAATGTTATGAAAGTCATATGTTTTGAGTGTTTTGAATGGTATATGCTTAGTGTTTTGAAAATAAGATTTGAATGCTTTCGTGTAACGACCCGTAAATTTAACCGGTTTTAATAACGTTATTAATTGGAATTTTATGAAATATTAAACGATAAAATTTTAAAATATAAATTTGATATTTGAAATGCGTCTAGTTAAGCATAACAACTGGTAAGTTTTCGTCCGAAAATATGAAAGTTTATTTCGTGCGTAAAATTACTTCAATTTAATCAGTTAAAAGCGATGAAAATAAAACGTTTTCAAAACCAAAATATTTTTACATAGAAAAATTCTAAACCATCTTTTGAGCAAGTTGTCAGTTTGTTGTTTTTTCAAATTCGGACATCTTTGGCTCCGTCGATCTTATTTTTCTGCGATTTTTATGCATTTTCCGCTAGTAGAAAATTTCGAATTTTTATAATCAAATCGTACCACTGATGTCCGTATGCCATTTTGATCGTCTCATCATACTGATCTTAACAGTGTATTCATATCTATATTTATGTGTTTGTAGCGCGTCAGAAAAACGATGATTATTTGATTATCTATATGTGATATTGTATATTATCTATATGTGTATGCGGATCGGCTAACTACAAGAAATGCTATTCATAAACAAAAGAATTGTATCAAAAATCCAACAGAATGTATTTAGCGGCACTACATTTCAAGCAACAAATTAAAATAGAATGTGCAAAAGTATCCTACAAACTAAATTAGCAAGGACGCATACATCTTGTAGCTGCATGCATGCATGACCATATTTCCAATGCAAGTAGCTCACTGGAACAACTCTTGGGAAGGCAAAATTTTGCTTGGTATCCTCCCTTTTCATTCTTACTTTTAAAATATAATTATATAAAAACTAAATTATTCACTGGAAGCTTGGGCGTCTCTTTCTTCTTCATGCCCACTGCGTTTTTCCCAAAACCCATCCTATCTTTTTTTCTTTTCTGTTTCATATTATAAAAAAAATGTGTGTGGAGCTTTCATCTTCAGTAGCGGAGTAATCAAAGATGCTAGCGGAGCTGCTCCCTTGCATCACCACGTCCCACCACCATAGCCGGCGACAGCTTCTCCCTTCGGCCATGCAAACCCTCCCATCGTTCAACCGCCCATCACACCCGCAACTTAGCATCAACAACCCGTGCACGCCGTAGACATCCTCCAATACAGAAACCCACGCCACATCAGTAACGAAACCCGCTCGACCCCCTTCCATTTCCATCTTCCCTCGGCCACAACCACCCGTGGCCCGAGTCCAACAGCACAGGGACCCGTCTCCTCTACCTCGTTTGTCCACCGCTGCCTCTCATCGCAGCACTCGACCCGACCACAAAGTCGCCCCAAACCCGAGCGCAACTTCCCTTGCTATTATCTCTAGCATGGCCGCATACAACTCAAACCGCCACACACGCAACCAAACCCACGCCACCTCTCGCCTGCACCTGACATACACGCTGAACGCTTGTCAGCCTCCTCCCGACCACCTTGTCGCCTAACTCCACCATGTTCGCACTCCGCAACCCAGATCTCCCGCTGCTCTCCTTGTCTTACACCCTCAAACGCCACCTAGACTTCGCCGGCCTCAACTTTGCTTTTCCCTCTACGCCTTGCAGCCTTCCTTACCTTTCTTCAAGCTGCGAGCACTCCATCACAGCAGCCCATGGCCTTGCTCCCCTCTGATCCAACCTCTTCTCGACTTGCCTTAACACCTCAACAAATTTGCTTCACGTTTTCTTCTATTTGGGTGTTCGAATGAAAGGTATAATCATATACACTTTAGTATGTCTATATATATGTTACAGTTTAATAAATAGTAGTTCGCATATATCAGTTCAGTTATGTTTAAGCATACTTGTAGAACAGTTTGTTTATATACATTGGTATAAATATGTGTTTAAGACTATTTGCTAAATGGTTTACTGGTATGTACGTATATATGTATACTTTTGAGAATGTATATATGTTATAATGGATTTTAAACTATAATTTGAAGTATTGTTTACTAGTATATATATATAGCCACAATAAATGTTATTTTATATGTTATATTAGTAATGTAAAATGTTATTTTTTTTATCAATTTTATATATAGTAGTAGTAACGCATGCAGATGATTATATAAAGGTTGTATCAGAAGATTCTTTTTCATAAAATTGTTTAAAATATATATGAGTCGGCTTATTTGTCAAGTACGCGCATACACATATTTGTCAAGTATGCGCATCTTCCTTCTGTCTGTATTGTATAGTATTGATATTTATGACCATTGCCATAAGGTTATATACGTATAAAATTATAATATTATATTTTCCGGTTTATACATATATCTGTTCGCTTTTATATATATATATATGTATACATTTCCAGTATATTTTCAACGCATGAATGTATATTAGTTTATATTGTTGTAAATTGGTTTCTGTGCACATATATATGTTAAGGAGGTTATATGTTGGTCTGCATAAGTTATATCAATTTTCTATTGATAATTGATATATATATATATTGCGTCTGTTTTAATAGTTGTAGTTGTTGAAGGGTGTATATATAAGTATCTGCATTTTTAGTATATATTAGTATTTTATATGTATATAGAGAGGCGACAGTATTATATGTGGGATATATAGGGTAATATTATATATATATATAAGAGTACACTTTGGTTGTAGTTTATATGAAAATTTAAGATTAAAAAAAATATGTATTTGTTTCAATATATAACGTATATATGTTTTATTATATACATGTGTTTAAATATAACGTATAATTTAATCTATGTTTGGATTTAGAATATGATTTTATATATAGTTATAAATGGTTATATGTGTGTGTGTGTGTGTTCACCTATGCCATTCATCGTCATCGATCCAGTTCTGATTCGTTTTCATAAATCCTTATCTATCAGCTTTGTCAAATTCGCGTCCAATCTTGCTTTGCTATGGAATTCGTGCTTGGATGCGTAATTAAATTTCAGAGTCCGTATCGGTGTGCATATCTGTGTCATCTCTTGTTCCCTCTAGCTCCGAAAGGTGAGCAATCACTCACGATTAATATTCTTTTATTTATTAAATTTGATTTCAATTGAAACGACAATTGAAATATGCTGCTGTTATTTATTGCACTGTTATTTATGTATCAGTTCACCTTTGATATCTGACACCATTATCTGTAAATTATACGATGATAATCTTGTTTGGCTGATAATCGATTGATTGTTTGTTATTATATTGGATGTTAAATTTGAAATGTATAAAGTGATAAATATTATGCAATTGAATTTGACGTATGATAGATAAAAATTTGAATCGACATATGTGTTAAATTTGATTATTTAAATTAGTATAATATGACCCCTTAAATGTCTAATTATTTGACATGTAGAAATGGTTAATTACCCTTGAACCATTTGAATTAATGTTGTGTGAAATCGAATGATAAATGACAAGTGAAGAACCATATGAATAATTAGTGAAATAATCTTTAATCTACATGAAATGATAGTGTAGATTCTAGAGATAATTATATTAATTCGCACAAACAACAATGCGAATTAATACGATTATTTCGGGATTATTTAAATTAATTATTGTATTGTTATTGATTATTGTTATTGCTTGTTTATTTACTTTGACACCATCCCAGTTATCACACTGCAAGTTCCCTTTGCTATGCTTTGATTTTTGAATTAAATTGGAATCGGGTTGAAATGATAAATACCCAAATGAACTTGATTTAGGATAGAGAATTAAATAAAAGTCCGATTGGTCAATAATTTGATTTAAAAATAAAAATAATGATTTTTATTCGAATAAAGAATAAGTTTTGAAATGAAGTTGGAATTTGAATTTCTATGAAAGGAAAATGTAAAATAAAAATAAAAATTGAAATCTGAAACAAATGTAGTAATAATTGAGTTTTTAAATGATTAATTTTGAAATCATTTAATAATTACATTTGAAATTATAATTAAGTTTGAAATTATAATTAAGTTTTAAATTTATAATTAAGTTTGAAATTATTAAGTTGAACTTATAATTAAGTTGAAATGATTTGATAATTAAGTTTGAGTTCCTAATTAAGTGGAAATGATTTAATTATTAAGTTGAATTTGTAATTAAGTTGAATGATTTGATAATTAAGTTTGAATTAATAATTAAGATGTAATTATTTAATAATTGAATAGGATTGAATTATTTGATAATTAAATAAAATTTGACTTCTTTGATAAGAGAAATTGAACTTTTGAATAAGTGAATTTGAACTTCGTTAATAAATAAAATTGGGTTTCCTTATTTATTAAGTTTTGGAAAATTATTTAAGTAAGTTAATAAGTGAAATTGAACTTCTTGAATATGTGAAATTAAGTTTCTTTATTAATTGAGTTTTGGAATTTGTAACTAAGTAAAGAATAAGTGAAATTGAATTTCTTAACAAGAAATAAATGTGTTTTATTGAAATTAATGTAAGACTCGTAATTTAAAGAATTGATTTGACGAATTTAATTTATTTCAATTTGAAATTTTGATATAATGAAGTTGGACGTAAGTAATTGATTTAAATGAATTGGAATTTCAATAGAAGTTGTTGAAGGATCAATTTACTTAGCGAATATTGAATGAAATCGATAAATGAATTAAAATTGATTTGAATGAAATTAAACCATTTTAAATGATTTCGGAATGAAACTTATATACGAACTTGAATCAATATTTGAATTGTTTAAATAAAAGTTGAAATCGAATTATAAGATTTTGAAATGGAAATTTGAAACTTTGAACGTAAATTTTGGGAATTGATTTATAAAGACAAACGAAATGATGGTTTACGAATTCTAATTGAAATTGAAACTGTTTTGGTTTTGAAATATATTAATCGACCAATCGGTGTAAAAATTACGGAAGTTATTAAAGAAACCGGAATCGGTTACGGATATACTCTCTATCTAAACCGAAAACCACTTTAATAACTATACGCGGAGTGATGATCCAGAATGAAGTGGTTGGAATGATGCACGTGATGACTGAAGAAAGAGAACGATAATGGATAGCCTTGACACTTGTGTCAAATTGGAAATGACCAAAATCAGGAGCCGTACCGGGCCAAATGGGGTTAGCCACCTCGAGCGAACACACTTCTTCGAAAACTACTCATTACTTGTTATTGATTGGTGCACCCTCGGAATTTCAGAAGTGTTGTTTCGCGGTGTTGCGATCGCTGCGGCGATGCGTTCTCACCAGTCCAGATCAGGCGAATGGTAGTTTCACTACCTTGGGTATTGCCTTATGTGCCTTGTCATACTTGTATCCCTACATACGCGACCACCACGAATTTGTTTTGTGTTATACCTATGGAATACTCCCTGATAGCCCACTAGTTTACGGTGGAGTTTACAGTGTTGTATAGACTATGATATCTATATAAAATGTGTTAAGGGGGATAATGGTAACGCCTTAACACTATTTTGATACTTTATATTACTGATAGACATTATCTATTTAGCGTACACTACTACATAGCAGATAGTTTAACGGATCCTTAGAGGAAGGTGATTCCAACATACTTTGAGTTACTTGTATTTCAACTGCTATTTCACTTGAGTTGGATTTATTGATATAAGAATATTAATCCTGACTCGAGTGTTGTGTTTTGCTTTACGCTTGGGTCAGACTGAGTGTACCAGTATTCGAGGCTCACTTTGGAGTTGGAGCTTTGCTTGAAGATCCAGCCATCTATTCTGTTTCAGTATTCGATGATTCCAGTGATGTATTCTGATTTGTACTTCATGTATCGTATTTCTCTTCTATTGTAAACTCTGATGTATCTTATATATTTATATAGTAGCTTCATGAACTACTATCTCTTTTACTTCCGCTGCATATTATTACTCTGTGTCTGTGATTCTGTGATTATTTATTTAATGTATATCTGAGTTTTGCCAAATTTTAAATTAACAATTCGGTATTTTGAATTATTCAAGTCCAACGTGTGCGGATGCGAATAGTCCAAAATAGCGGGTCGTTAAATTTCGAAGGAAGTTTTCCAATGGTTTTGAAAGTAAAGATCTAAGGTTTCAAAAGCATTAGTTTCAAAACAAAGAACCCAATCTCATTTTTAAAGGAAAACCCATGGAAAAATAAATGAGTCTTAAAATGGCTTTTAAGTATGGAATTTTTGAAGAATCTTTCCTTGATAAAGTAACAGGTTAAAGGTATTAACCATGTTTGATATGAAAATGATTTCAAGGATATTAAACCATAGATGTTGGCATTATTATGTTATTTTGTTTGCTTCTTCTAATATACATATGCACTATGAAATGGACCTATAGCTGTAATTTAGGGATAAAGGGCAAAATAACCACTTAGGTTGACCCGATAGTGAATATAAATTAAACTAACTCCTGAATGAGTAGGATTGCAACTAGGAGATCGGGAAGATCAAAATATAAGATGCCTTAATACAGACTAAAGAAGTTGACAGATAGACAGGTTCATGGTAAACGTATGAAAACTTTGTTTAGAAGGAGTTATTGGCAAGGACCAATAGGTTTATAGTAAACCCATGAAAGCTATGTCCGGATTAAGTTATTGACAGAAGTCAATACGTTCATAGTCAACCCACAAAACTATGATATGATGGAAGTTATTTGAGATACCAATAGGTTTAAGGAGAATCTACGAAATAAATGTGTGAAGTTTTTAGCAGGGGCCAACAGGTTCTTAGTGATCCAATGAAACTATGAGACTGGACAGATAGATCATAAACTTTAAACAGGTTATTAGTCAGCCCATGACAACTAATAGGTTAACAGTGACCCTAGAAACTATAATTGAGACATATAGTCAAATGAATGGGGATGGGAAATCTAGAATAATTTACTTATTTTCGTATCATCATAATATTTTAAATTGTTATGATTTTAACCATTGTGGATGTGGGAGCACGGTATACGGTTATTATAAGTTTTTGATAAGATACTAGTGAGGGAAAACCCATTCCGCGAAGCAGTGTAGTCTCGGATATCTAAAATATTTTGAGATGGCAGGTTATTGTTCATACCAGGCTTTGTGTCTAACTTGAAGTATATGTTTTCCCCTTAAACACTCGGGTGCTCAATTAATTTTGAGTAGTTTGAGAGTTAAGGTTTTCAGGTTCTCCTTACACGAATAAGCTTCCGGAGACATGCAAAGTGAAAGCTAGATAGTTGGAGTTCTTTTCTATTTTGGTTCTGCTATTTTTTGATGTAAAGGCAAAATTGTTTAGTTTCCTAGTTATATATGTATATATACACTCTGAACATCTAAGGGGGCATCTTCATATGTCGCTTTTGCCGTATTGTAAAATTTATGTTTTCTCTAAACGCATTTCTCGAATTTGGGATTATGTAATGAATTTGAAATGTTTTGAAATAGAATAAGATATTTCTTTAATGATTTTAAAATTCTTTCCATATCTATGTGTTTCTGTTATATTAATGTATCTAACATTACCGTATTTGGCAATCGAGAATTAATAACTATGGATCACTACAACATCCATAGCCGTTAGTTTTAGGCCTCCAAGTGGGGGATGTTACAAGTTGGTATCAGAGCAAAAGTTTATGAAAACTTAAGAAATTTAAATCTAAAAGATTTTTCATAACATAATCCAATAAATCAGAAAACAAGATCGGGGTTTGGGTTAACCATATAGCAATGTACTTGTATTTGATATATATATATATATATAAGTATTTCCCTCTCTCTTACGCCATTCTTCTATATCTTACTAAGGCTCGTATGCATATTTATGAGAGAGAAGATATGGAGGTAGAAAACGGAAGATGAAATCTCAGTGGAGGAAGCACAAAAAAAATAAAATGTTCGACCCACCAGGAGGAACCCGTGTCGTTAGGAAAATGGCAATCAAAATGCAAATGCCAATATAGGTACTGGAAACCCGCCAATAGCTATGGGTATAATATGTCAGTTCTTCGTCAATCTGATGCAAGTAAAAGCAGCTAGTGGAGTTGCTAAGAACAATGGAGGGGCTAATCCTATGGCTTCAATTAGGAATAACCATGCTAAGTTGAGTAGGGATGAAACCAGTCTTAGTGGGAAGCCGTTTGTGGGAAAGGAGGATGCCATAGAAGTTGAGAATTTGCTGTTGCATTGTGAGAGAATCTTTATTGACTTGGGATTGAATGATGAGCAATAGAGTAGACTATCCTCTAGACTGTTGCAGGGAGCAATGCTTCATTAATGAAATAACGTTACCGCTAGAGTACCTAAGGAAGAGTTAACCTAGGCAGAATTTCGAAGGAGATTGGAGTAGAGATTTTTGTCTGAAGTTGTTAAGTCGACATTGAGAAAATTTATGGATTTGGTGCAGGGAGACATGTCGGTAATTGAGTATGCTACTAAGTTTGACGAGCTTCCAAGAAATGGGTATGCTACCATTGTCTCTGTCATCAAGATGAATGAGAAGTTTATTCAGGAATTGAGAACCGAGATTGCTAGGGAAGCACTGCTACATCTCCGGGATCCTTGTAATGTTGTTGTGGAGATGGCGATCTGACATGAGGAAATGATTGCTATTTGTGGGAAGGAAAAGCCAGTTGAAACCCAAGCTTCTTAGGGAAAGAAGAGAAAGTCCTTCAAGAAGAAGGGAACAAGAAAGGAGAGGCTACCAAAAAGGCAATGGCTGATCTCGTTTATTTCAAGTGTGATAAGAAGGGTTATTATACTCACGAAAGCCAGACAGGCAAAGGAAAAAAGACTGCAGAAAAGAGGACCGTAAAGTGCTTTAACTGCGACTAAGTTAAGCATTGTAAGGATCATGCCCAAAACCAGTCAAGACGGACAAGGGAAAGGTTTTTTCTGTTGGACCATCATCTGCTAGGCCAATTGCTGCTGAGAAGGAAAAAACTACGATGGAAGGTACGCTTTTGATTCAGAGTGTAGCATTATCGGTTTTGTCAGGATCCGAAGGTCGACATTCTTACGTCCACTGTATCAAATGCCGCATGATCGGATGCCGCACAATCGAATGTCGGAAAACCGAACTGTTATGGTTAAAAAGAAGAGGTAGACGAAAAAGATAGAAGAAGTAAGAAAACAGAACGGAAACAATATTATAATCTCACATATCGCAGCGGAACAACATATAATAGATAAATGAATAATCTTTAAATCAAAGAGCTATATCAGTTATTACATTACATCACATCAGAGTGCACAAAAAAATATACAACACGACAAAACAATGGACAGTTATACAAACATGTACCTACAAGTAAATTTATACAGAGGAAAAGATAATATCATATACAAGTAATACGTCTTGCCATCAAGCTCGCCTCCTGAGCTCCAAAGCACTTCTGAATCCAGAATGACCTGATAACCTGACTCTAGACTGTCCGTGTGGAAAATTATGGGCACCCAGAGTTTAGGAAGAGAACGATAAGCTCCAGGTCAGCCATGAGACTGGTGTGAGAACTTAAAACAGTTATTTATCTTTTAAAACAACAACAACAAGGGAAGTAGAAAAATATCCGCAATGCTTTTGGAAATGAAACTACCATAAGGTCTCCCCTCACACACACAATGCAAATGCAGAATTGGAGGAGATTTCTCCTTATGATAGTCAAAGATGCTTACTACGCAAAACAAATCATTTTTTGATATTATTATTAGTGCATAGTGATGAAAGCATTTCGAAAACAGAATATAAATCTTAGCCAGCATAGGTACCATTATATTATGCCTGCTATAGCTACAATATTAAATGGCAGGTTCTACAACTAAAATCGTACAAGCCTCGTATTGTTTCTTTGGATTTTCCAACAAATGGTCAGGCTAAGGAACTTCCTACTGCCACATGGGATCGCCTTTGGCGGGACGTCCCGAGAACTTAACCAGCTCTCTGCCAACACAAGGCTGGGTTACCTTTGTAACTAGGTAACTACTACACGAACATGCCACCCCCGGTCCTTTGGGACCTTTATCCGAGGGCCCTCTATCACCAAACAACAACCACACAGAAAAATGAGATTGGGTTAACCACATAGGTTAAGCATCAGGGCTCCATACCTGACACCACCCTTTTCCAAAAGGGAATGACATACCCTAAAGGGAGCGACCCTCATAACCTTGCCGCATATTCCTGTTCTGACCATTTTCGGGGTGTGAGGTCTGACGAAGTCTCGTCCACAAAGCTACGTTTTTTTCACAAAACCATGCTTTGATCAACAAATGATCAATAAATAATCATCACACAACAACACTCAGCATGCCACATTACCAAATTGGGAGTATATCGCTGATAACCTTCAACCACAAAACCTCTAAACTCGTACGTTTCAGAGAAGGGTGTTAAGCTAAGAGAATAAATTCCCCTCCACCAATAGAAATGTATTTGAAAGAAATTTGCTTTACATCTCAAAATGTAATGTCCGACATGTAAGCATACAAGACTGTTCCGGGCTCGAACAGAACCGAAGGCACTTCAAAAGAAGCCCTTGCAATCCGGGTATTCACAATCCCGATCGATTTTCCCATCACAAAGGAAATCTCCATACCGTAGCTAACGATGCAGAGACAATCGATAGGTCATCCTATCGTTTTCACAAATACCCGGTCTTCACCACCGGTCTTCAATGTTATCTATTACGTCGTATCTCTATTCGGAATGGGTAATCTGAGTAACGAGCGCAACAATTTAAAAATAAGTGTAGCATTCAATTTCAACCAATTCACAACAAATAGCCATTTAAAGGTCAATATTGATAATCGGTTATTTAACTATCAATCAATTTTCACTACATAACCCGATTTCAAATAATCTTCCCAAATTATTTATTTTCAAAAATATCTTTACAAGATATATTTTCCACAATTCAACCATTTGAAAACCAATTTCAAATTATTTTTCACCCTTCAATCTTTGAGAACAAATTTCAAATCAATTTCCTTAAATGGAAACACTTCCAAATATTTATCCATTTTCAATTTAAAATGGTTCATTTAAATCAATCAAATAAATCCTTACCAATTTATTTTAAACTTATGTTCCAAATCCGTAAATTTATTTCCACACTTCAAAATAAATCAAAGTTTATTTTTAAACAAATTTCCCTTTCTTTTATAAATTCCGTAGTGAATTTACCTTTTCAAAATATCTATGAATATACGATTTCCAAATCGATTTCTAATATTCATTTTCAATTTAACCTTAAAAGGTATAATGTCAAAACATTCATTTCACATTGGAGAACATTTCCATACTTATTCAATAATAAGTAATTCACAAAGCCATTTATCTCAACATTTGGATAATATTCAATATACTTAAATCCAAATTAAGTATATATTTTATTCTTTAAGGAAACTTCTCTTAAACATATTTATTTGGGTCAAAACGAATGTTACGTAAAACATCATTACGACAACCCAAAATCACTAGTATAGGGATTTGAAATTAAGATAGATATATAAACCCCAATACTATACAAAACTTTTCCTTTCGGAAATCATTTACTATAACAAAAGTGTTATAGTCCAACATTTCCTTCTATTTCTCGAAAACGTCTATTTCAACAATGAGTGTTGAAATCTATGATTTCGACACTTAATACGATTTAAAACATCTTTAAATCATTTAATTCCATTTAAAATATCGCTTTCCCAAAATATTTCTTTATTATATTATTCACCGTCCAAAATCGTGAATATACTTCATTTACCAAATTCAATTCCTACATGTTTTATTTAAAGGATTATCCACTGTACCAAAATCGTGGATATATCTCCTTTAATAAGCTATAATAATTAAACTTATTAAAATAAGTCAATTTCGAATTTATAAAACGATGTTTATAAATTCCATTTATACTTTAGAACAGCCTCAACTTATAAAATCACTTTATTAACAAATTCTATCCATATTCCATTTACACGCCAAAATCCAATTTATAAGTTAATTACTTATAAATACTTTATTTCACAAAATCTATTCATTTTATAACTACACAATTTATAAATTTATAGATTTCATCCACTTATGAAATCCATTTATACTTCATTTTTACACCTACAAAAACTCGTTTTATAATTCCAATATTTTAATTTATAAATATCAATTTTATAAATCTTTTATATAAACCATTTATAATAATTCAAAAATCCCAATTTAAACCATTTTATAAATTAATCAACTACTTATTTCGAAAATCACATTTCGGTTATATTTCACAAAAATCATAATTTTTATAACATAAAAGTTACAATGTTTATTTATATAAAATGAATAAATTCCAAAATTAAATTTTGTTATGAATTCTCAACTTAATTTTTCAAAAATCGAATTTTATTTATTTTCGGCATCTAAAGATACCAAAAGTATATTCAGCTAAAATTTAGCCTTTAAAAATTTCAATCACAAAGATAATCACGCAGATTATAAATAGATCAATAAATAGATCAACACACAACATTGAAACAAATTCAAATGTTTGAGGAATCCAGTTGGATCCCTCCAACCTGTTTCCTTGCATCCAAAGATATTAGCACAATACCAATTCCGCTTCAAGATGTAATATCACAGTGTATGGGATTTATAAAATACTATCCGCTATTATGTGGCGCAATAGGGTCTCATCCGCTATGTAATGCGGAAAATCAACTTCAAGTACATGTATAATACCAATTCCATACAAGTTGGAATTATCGCGGTATATGTTTTTAATAAATAACAACCGCTTAATATACGGCGTATAGGGTCTATTTCAATACAACAGATAATAATTATCATCCAATCACACAATTAAGAAATTTTAAATCTAGCAATTTAAAATTTAAATCGAAACAATTCGATTGAGTGAGAAGTTCTCACCTTGCTTTCAATAACAATCGTAGTGTTTTATTTCGAATAAAATTAAACGTGCATTTAATTTTACCCAAAATTCTCACTAACTCCAAATGACTCCAATCCAGCTCCATTACGTAGTGCTCGACAAAACGAAGCCAACACAAGTCGTTTCGTCAAATTCGGACCTTGTATGACAAAGTTATGATATTTTAAACATCGTACAATTTATAATATAAAATGATTTACATTTTTTTTTTATATTTTAACAACCTTCAATCCAGGCCGTTCCTCCTAGCTCAACATCAAGCCATCCCCCCTTTCTCTTCTCGCTCACATACATTCTCCTAGGTGAAAAACGCAAGCATCAACCCATAGCCGCCCTTTAGGGTTTGAAACCACAGCCACCACAACGCACGAGACTACGATCAAACACCTCCACCACGAAGCCCCACTCGAGAGCCACCTTCAGCCGCCACCATGTCAAGCTCGGCCTCCCCCCTATGCATAAAAACGCGTGCGAATCACAGCCGAACACGGGTCTTTTACTGTCGATGCATGGCTCCGAATGCGATCTTGACCGTTGGATAGCTAGTGCTCACTGAGCTCTTTAATTTTGTAGTTGATAGTTTTCTGTAATTATTTGTGGATCATGAGAGATTGAGGGAAGAAGATGGGATGAAGTCGACCATTGATAATAGAGGGAGGCGGCGGCTCCTGAAACCCTAGGGTTTTCTTTTTTTCTTTTGCAATTGTGAATATCTTAGGTCCTTATATAGAAAATTCGTCAAACACTATTCACCAAAAATTTCTGAACTCCAAACGAAGCATGTCGGCTGACGTTCCTAAGGTACCCTGCGTTTTGATCCCAATGGAACATGTTTCGGAGGCTAATTCGATCATACGTGCGAGTTACGGAAACAAACGATCAATTTTAAATTAAATCGATTAAACCAATTTCTATGCGTTTTGGCTTGCCCCGGACAAACGGTAAATCCGATTGACACGAAATTTGAAACCATGCAATAATTTAACATTACGTGTCCGATGAAACTAGTTTCGTCGAAATCCGAGACTATTTGAAAAGTGACTATTTTCACTTGTCAATTAAATATTAAAATATTCAATTTTCACAAATTAACTTTTAATTCAATTTTAAAAGTTCAGAAACATTGTTTTAACTCCAATATGATTGAATATAACTTCATAAATCATTTTTAATCACATTAAACCAATTTCCAATTATTTACGTAACTTCAGATATCAAATTATCGATTTAATTGTCCAATTAAATCCAGATATTCGAAAAATAAATTATTCGACTAATAAATTTTACTTGTTGATATTTAAAATCAATTAAATATCTGAATTTCAAATGACAGAAATTCTAGGTCGTTACAAACTTCCCCCCTTAAAAGAATTTCGTCCTCGAAATTACCAGGTAAGAAAAAAGTTTTGAAATCCATTAACTTTTCAAAACAAACCATTCAAATTTGATTTACAAATCTCTTAAGTGTTTAACTTTTCCAAAATCCAATAGTTAAACTTCTTACAATAACTTTAATAAGTTTTCAAATCCAACTTAGCTATACTTTTCTAAAACCAACTATATCATTAATCTTTTCAACTCAAATCAAAGTTATAGTTTTCAAAATTTTCCAATTTTTCTCAAATTTTTTCTAACGCCTTAAATTTTCAAAATTTTTTGCCATAACCTCCTTTGCGCGGCTAGCTCGGTACGACTACAAAATGCTACAACGGGCCCCCAATTTCAAAAAAAACGAAAAGCCAAGCGGCTAGACAAGAAGATCATCAAATTTCATACTGAAATTCAAATACATACCTTTTTTGTTGAGCAATTCAATTTTTTGTCTTCAAAATCAAAATCCCAATTCCATTTGCTTTAATACGCCTGTATATCCTGCTAGTCATTATATCCAATTACAATATTCAAAAATCAGTTTGCACAATCCTTTACAAAATTTTCAATATATACTTCTTATACCATTTTTACTTTACTATTGAAGTTATATATCCATTTTCATTCCAGATTGCATTATCAATTTCATTCGAATTCAATTTACACTTTCAATTCTGTTTGGATTCAATTTACCTTTTGAATGTTGAATATATCAATTATCTTTCATTCACAATTGATTCATATCACTATTTTAAATTAGTTTTATTTACAAACTCAATTACTTTAGCTTTCAATTTCACTAATTCAATTTCATCAACACTTAATGAATTTATATACAACCAATTTATAATCAAATAACAACCAATGTATATTCAACACAACCAAATTTGTTCACTTTACATTCAACATTCATGTTCACTTTGTTTACCTTCAATTTGGTTCGACATTCAATTAGCCTTAAATGAATTGATACTTATATCCATTAGTTAATATCAATTCATTACATTCAATTGATTTACATTCAATTCATTTATTAATTCAATCTCTAATTCATTTAACCACTAAAGTTGAATTTTCATTAATATAACTCAAGTTTATATTTATCACTTTACTTATTTTACTTTGGTACCAAATCAACTTCATTCAACATTACTTAAGTTATATTCCATTTCAAGATTCATTTTCAATTACATCTACTTGCAATTGTAAATTTATTTATCCACATTCACAATTTTATTTTCATAATTCAAACTCACTTCCAATTCATTTGTTACTAACCCAAATTTTTTTTAACTTAATAAATTTTCTTTAAGTAATCATTTCATATATATAAGATCATTTCACTTAGCATCCTTAGACCTTTCTTTAAATTTACTTTATTTAATTGATTCACTTATACTTACTTTAATTTAACTCCATCCTTTAAGTTGAATTTATTCTATCAAAATTCAAATTGTATAAGTTATCAACTCATTTACCAATTCGATAAATATTTAAAATAGGATTCCAGAGTCTTTTCAACCTCTCAAAACCAATTTTGAAATCAATTCAAATTATCTTTTCAATTTCCAAAATCAAACCCAATTTTTTCAAACAATTTTAATTTAAAACAATATGGCAGCAATTCCTCTTTTGGAAACCCGAAAATGAACACCGATGTTGTCGGATCATCGTCAGAATTATTTTCCAGCGACCAAAAAGAGTTTAGAGCTTTTATCCCTTCCAAAATATTTCTCCAAAATCTTTGAAAATCCTTTTCAAATCAAAAGGATTTAAACCTTCTAAATCTCCAAATCTCTAAAACTTCAAATCTTTTCAAAAACATTTCTCTGGAATTCCATTTCGAATTACAATTCACATTTACAATTTATTATTTACAAATTCCATTTGTATGTGAATTTATTTCTTAACTTTGATTATGATTCCAATTTCTTATTCAATTTTATTGATGCTAATTTGATATTATCAATTCCTAACAAACAAGCAGCTATATACTATAATAATTTACAGAAATTATTTCCTTTATCTACGAAAATAGTTTTGGGTAAAATTATTTCATTTACCCTATTTTAAAACAATATCGTGTCGAATTGTTTTGTACCGGTGTTTAGAGATCCCTATCGATAGAGTTGTACAGACTATACCGACTAGAATCCATATACGACTCAACAAATCAATCATCACAACATAAAACAATTTTAAGTTCACTAACAAATACGTGCTCATATCTATTATCACACTCAACTCATTCTAGAGTACTACTGACTCTATCTCTAATGAGTAACACCCAACAGAGCCAAGGTTGTCACATAACCAAATGCTTTGATACCAAATGTAACATTATCGGTTTTTTCAGGATCTGAAGGTCGGCATTCTTACGTCTATTGTATCAAATGCCGCATAATCGAACGTCAGAAAACCGAACTGTTATGGTTAAAAAGAAGAGGTAGAAGAAAACGATAGAAGAAGTAAGAAAACATAACATAAACAATATCAGAATCTCACATATCGCAGCGGAACAACATATAATAAATAAATGAATAATCTTCAAATCAAAGGGTTATATCAGTTATTACATTACATCACATCATAGTGTACAACAACAATATACAACACAACAAAACAATGGACAGTTATACAAACATGTCCCTACAAGTCAATTTATACAGCGGAAAAGATAATATCATATACAAGTAATACGTCTCGCCATCAAGCACGCTTCCTAAGCTCCAAAGCACTTCTGCATCTAGAATGACCTGATAACCTGACTCTAGACCGCCCGTGTGGAAAATAATGGACACCCAAAGTTTAGGAAGAGAACAATAAACTCCAGGTCAGTCATGCAACTGGTGTGAGAACTTAAAAGAGTTATTTTATCTTTTAAAACAACAACAACAAGGGAAGTAGAAAAATATCCGCAATGCTTTTGGAAAATGAAACTACCATAAGGCCTCCCCGCACACACACAATGCAAACGCATAATTGGAGAAGATTTCTCATTATGATAGTCAAAGATGCTTACTACACAAAACAAATCATTTTTTGATATTATTATTAGTGCATAGTGATGAAAGCATTTCGAAAATAGAATATAAATCTTAGCCAGCATATGTACCATTATATTATGCCTCCTATAGCTACCTTATTAAATGGAAGGTTCTACAACTAAAACCGTACAAGGCTCGTATTGTTTCTTTGGATTTTCCAACAAATGGTCAGGCTAAGGAACTTCCTACCGCCACATGGGATCGCCTCTGGTGGGATGTCCCAAGAACTTAACCAGCTCTCTGCCAACACAAGGCCAGGTTACCTTTGTAACTAGGTAACTACTACACGAATATGCTACCCCTCAGTCCTTTAGGACCTTTATCCGAGGGCCCTCTATCACCAAGCAACAACCACATAGAAAAATGAGATTGGAGCAACCACATAGGTTAAGCATTAGGGTTCCATACCTGACACCACCCTTTTCCAGAAGGGAATGACATACCCTAAAGGGCGCGACCCCCATAACATTGCCGCATATTCCTGTTTTGACCATTTCCGTGGTATGAGGTCTGACGAAGTCTCGTCCACAAAGCTACGCTTTCTTCATAAAGCCACGCTTTGATCAACAAATGATCAATAAATAATCATCACACAACAACACTCAGCATGCCACATTACCAAATTGGGAGTATATCGCTGATAACCTTCAACAACAAAACCTCTGAACTCGTACGTTTCAGAGAAGGGTGTTAACCTAAGAGAATAAATTCCCCGCCACCAAGAGAAATGTATTTGAAAGAAATCTGCTTTATATCTCAAAATGTAATGTCAAACACGTAACCATACAAGTCTATTACGGGCTCGAACAGAACCGAAGGCACTTCAAAAGAAGCCCTTGCAATCCGGGTATTCACAATCCTGATTCCCAGTCTTCACCACCGGTCCTCAATGCTATCCATTATGTCGTATCACTATTCGGAATGGGTAATCCGAATAACGAGCGCAATGATTTTAAAATAAGTGTAGCATTCAATTTCTACCAATTCACAACAAATAGCCATTTAAAGGTCAATATTGATAGTCGGTTATTTAACTATCTATCAATATTCACAACATAACCCGATTTCAAATAATCTTCCCAAATTGTTTATTTCCAAAAATATCTTTACAATATATATATTTTCCATACTTCAACCATTTGAAAACCAATTTCAAATTATTTTTCACCCTTCAATCTTTGAGAACAAATTTAAAATCAATTTCCTTAGACGGAAACACTCCCAAATATTTATCCATTTTCAATTTAAAATGGTTCATTTAAATCAATCAAATAACCGATTTATTTTAAACTTACGTTCCAAATCTGTAAATTTATTTCCACATTTCAAAATAAATCAATGGTTATTTTTAAACAAATTTCCCTTTCTTTGATAAATTCCATAGTGAATTTACCTTTCCAAAATATCTATGAATATATGATTTCCAAATCGATTTCTAATATTCATTTTCAATTTATCCTTAAAAGATATAATCTCAAAAAATTCACTTCATATTGGAGAACATTTCTATACTTATTCAATAATAAGTAATTCGCAAATCCATTTATCTCAACATTTGGAAAATATTCAATATACTTAAATCCAAATTAAGTATATATTTTATTCTTTAAGGAAACTTCTCTTAAACACATTTATTTGGGTCAAAACGAATGTTACGTAAAACATCGTTACGACAACCCAAAATCACTAGTATAGGGATTCGAAACTAAGATAGATATATAAACCCCAATACTATACAAAACTTTTCCTTTCGGAAATCATTTACTATAATAACAATGTTATGGTCCACCATTTTCTTCTATTTCTCGAAAACGTCTATTTCAACAATGAATTTTGAAATCTATGATTTCGACACTTAATACAATTTAAAACATCTTTAAATCATTTAATTCCATTTAAAATATCACTTCCCAAAATATTTCTTTAATATATTATTTACCGTCCAAAATCGTGAATATACTTCATTTACCAAATTCAATTCCTACATGTTTTATTTAAAGGATTATCCACTGTCCCAAAATCGTGGATATATCTCCTTTATTAAGCTATAATAATTAAACTTATTAAAATAAGTCAATTTCGGGTTTATAAACGATGTTTATAAATTCCATTTATACTTTATAACAACCTCAACTTATAAAATCACTTTATTAACAAATTCTATCCATATTCCATTTACACGCCAAAATCCAATTTATAAGTTAATTACTTATAAATATTTTATTTTACAAAATCTATTCATTTTATAACTTCACAATTTATAAATCTATACATTTCATCCACTTATGAAATCCATTTATACTACATTTTTACACTTATAAAAACTCATTTTATAATTCCAATATTTTAATTTATAAATATCAATTTTATAAACCTTTTATATAAATCATTTATAATAATTCAAAAATCCCAATTCAAACCATTTTATAAATTAATCAACTACTTATTTCGAAAATCACATTTCAGTTATATTTCACAAAAATCATAATTTTTATAACATAAAAATTACAACGTTTATTTATTTAAAATGAATAAATTCCAAAATTAAATTTTATTTTCTCAACTTAATTTTTCAAAAATCGAATTTTGTTTATTTTTGGCATCTAACGATACCAAAAACATATTCGGCTAAAATTTAGCCTTTAACGATTTCAATCACAAAGATAATCACGCAGATTATAAATAGATCAATAAATAGATCAACACACTACATTAAAACAAATTCAAATGTTTGAGGAATCCAGTTGGATCCCTCCAACCTGTTTCCCTGCATCCAAAAATATTAGCACAATACCAATTCCGCTTTGAGACAGAATATCGCAGTATATGGGATTTATAAAATACTATCCGCTATTATGCGGCGCAATAGGGTATTATTCGCTATATAATGCTGGAAATCAACTTCAAGTACATATATAATACCAATTCCATACAAGTTGGAATTATCGCGGTATATGTTTTTAATAAATAACATCCGCTTAATATACGGTGTATAGGGTCTATTTCAATACAAAAGATAATAATTACCATCCAATCACACAATCAAGAAATTTTAAATCTAACTATTTAAAATTTAAATCGAAACAATTCGATTGAGTGAGAAGTTCCCACCTCGCTTTCAATAACAATCGTAGTGTTTTATTTCGAATAAAATTAAATGTGCGTTTAATTTTACTCGAAATTCTCACTAACTCCAAACGACTCCAATCCAACTCCATTGCGTAGTGCTTGACAAAACGAAGCCAACGCAAGTCGTTTCGTTAAATTTCGACCTCGTATGACAAAGTTATGATATTTTAAACATCGTACAATTTATAATATAAAATGATTTACATTTTTTTTTATATTTTAATAACCTTCAATCTAGGCCGTTCCTTTTCCTAGCTCAACATCAGGCCACCCCTCCCTTTTCTCTTCTCCCTCACGTACATCCTCGCAGGTGAAAAACGCAAGCATCAACCCATAGCCGCCCTTTAGTGTTTGAAACCACGGCCACCACAACGCACGAGACTAGATCAAACACCTCCACCACGAAGCCCCACTCGAGTGCCACCTTCAGCCGCCACCATGTCAAGCTCGCCCCCCCTATTCATAAAAACACGTGCGAATTACAACCGAACGGGGGTCTTTTACTATCGATCCATGGCTCCGAATGCGATCTTGACCGTTGGATAGCTAGTGCCCGCTGAGCACTTCAATTTTGTAGTTGATAGTTTTCTGTAATTGTTTGTGGATCATGAGAGATTGAGGGAAGAAGATGGGATGAAGTCGGCCATTGATAATAGAGGGAGGTGGCGGCTCCTGAAACCCTAGGGTTTTCTTTTTTTTGCAATTGTGAATATTTTAGGTCCTTATATAGAAAATTCGCCAAATACTATTCACCAAAAAATTTCCGAACTCCAAATGAAGCATGCCGGCTGACGTTCCAAAGGTTTACTCCGCGTTCCGGACACAATGGAACATGTTTCGGAAGCTAATTTGATCATATGTGCGAGTTACGGAAATAAACGATCAATTTTAAATTAAATCGATTAAACCAATTTCTATGCGTTTTGGCTTGCCCTGGACAAACGGTAAATCCGATTGACACGAAATTTGAAACCATGCAATAATTTAATAATACGGATCCGATGAACTGGTTTTGTCGAAATCCGAGACTATTTGAAAAATGGCTATTTTCACTAGTCGATTAAATATTAAAATATTCAATTTTCACAAATTAACTTTTAGTTCAATTTTATAGTTCACAAACATTGTTCTAACTCCAATATGATTTAATATGACTTCGTAAATCATTTTTAATCACATTAAACCTAATTTTCAATTATGTACGCAACTTTAAATATCAAATTATCGATTTAATTGTCCAATTAAATCCAGATATTCAAAAACTAAATTATTCGACTAATAAATTTTACTTGTTGATATTTAAAATGAATTAAATATCTGAATTTCAAATGACATAAATTCTGGGTTGTTACACAGAGTATACTAGTTAGGGTATTATTTGATACCGGTGCATCGCATTCATTCATATCTCAGTGCTTGGTTGATAGGTTCTGCATAGAACCCACATACCACATTACTTCCTTAAGGGTTGCATGTCTGATAGGAGGGTATGCAATTCCAAGGGTATGTAACTCTAGGGATGAGATGTGACCAGTTAGAACTTGATTTGTTTGGTCATAAGTTTGCATGTAGTCTATATGTTTTTGATTTCATAGCTTTTGGAACCATTTTGGGTATGGATTGGTCGGATAGATATAAGGCTATGATATTTTGCCAAGATAGGGAATATCGTTGAGACACCCTGATAGTCATAATCGAATCATATTTTCAGTGGAGAATTCTAACAGAAGTGCTTATGCTTTTTTGAGAGCTGTGGAAGTAGAAGAAGTATTAAGTCAGGTTAGGGTAGCAAGAGAGTTTGTAGAATCTTTTTAGCTAGTTACAGGACTACCACCAAAATAAGCTATTGAGTTTCGAATAGATTTTGTGCCAAAGCTGATCCTGTCAGTAGATCACCTAGCAGAATGACACTGCCCAAGATGAAGGAATTGAAGGTGCAACTTGTGGATTTTGAAAGGAGAAAATTTATTAGACTAAGCAGTTCTCCTTAGGAAGCGGCCATGGTGTTCGTAAAGAAACTGGATGGATCGTTAAGGCTGTGTATTGACTATCGTAAGTTGAACGAGAAGACAATTAAGAATAAGTGTCCTTTACCGAGAATAGATGAACTATTTGATCACTTGTGTGGACCCATAATATTTTCTCAATTTGATTTGGTGACAGGCTTCAGTCAGTTAAGAGTGGTAGAGGACAGTATTACATTGACAGTGTTCCGGGCTATGTATGGTTCGTACAAATGGTTAGTTATGCCATTCGGGTTAACGAACACACCAGCTTTCTTCATGGATCTAATGACTCGATTTTCTTGAGAGTCCTTGGCTAGGTTCGTATTGGTGTTTATAGATGATATTTTTGTATACTCTAAGGATAAAAAGAGCATGAAGATAATCTCAGAGTAGTACTCGAGATGCCGAGGCGACATTAGTTATGTAACGACCTAGGATTTTTAGTAATTAAAATTTTAATATTTAATTAATTTTAAATATTAATAAGTGAAATTTATAAGTCGAATAAATTTTATTTGAATTATTGGATTTAATTGAATAATTAAATCGATAATTTAATATGTTAAATTATGGAAATAATTGAAAATTGAGTTAAATATGATTGAAAATGATTTGTAAAATTTTATTTTATCATATTGGAGTTAGAATGATATTTTAGAACTTTTAAAATCGAATTAAAAGTTAATTTGTGAAAATTTAATATTTTAATATTTAATCGACTAGTGAAAATAGCCAATTTTTGAACAGTCTCAGAATAGAACGAAACCAGTTCCATTGGATCCGTAATAGTTAGTTATTACCGGATTTCAATTTTCGTAGCAATCGGAGTTATCCTTTGATCGTGGCAGCTCGAAACGCATCGAATTATTTTTAATATTAATTTGGCGAGTTAAAATAGCCATTTTCAAACTGTCTCGGATTTCAACGAAACCAGTTTCATCGGATCCGTAATGTGATATTATTGTAAGGTTTCAAATTTCGTGTCAATTGGATTTACCATTTGTTCGGTACAAATTAAAACGCCTAGAAAATCGTTTAAATCGGTTTAATTTAAATCGATCGTTTATAGCCATAACTCGCACATATGATCGAATTAGCTTCCGAAACCTATTCCATTGTGTCCGGAACGCAGGATAAACGCTAGGAACGTCAGTTTCGGCGCGTAAATCGGATTTCGGAATTTCCAGAATGAATAGTGTTCGTTCATTTCCTTATAAATAGCCCCTACCCTTCATAAAATTAAAAAAAAAATATCTAAACCTAACCCTAGCCAGCCGCCACCCCTCAAACGAACGGCCAGAATTGTCAACCCTTCTCCCTCAAATCTCTTCAAATCCGTGAAGTATTGCAACAAACTTTCAACTAGAGAATTGTAGACGGCAGTGAGAGCTTCATGATGACCGGTGGTGATCGAGTTTCGAGCAGTGTGGTGGCCAGAAAATGGGAAGGAAGCGCGTGCGTTCGGCCTCGAACTGCGTGCAAACGCAGCGACCGGACCTAGCCGCACTTGGGCCGTGGGTGGAGCTTGGGGAGGCGCGCGACGTGGTGGCTCTTGATCGGGTTATATGACGACGTGGTGATGGCGAAGTCGAACCCTAGTTTTAGGATTTGGGTTCGGCATGTTCTGGTGATGGATCGCGTGAATGAGAAGAGAGGGAGAAGGGGGGGTCGCGCACAGCTGTGATGCACTGCAGGTTGGATCCAACGGCCATGAGCTAGTGTAGGTTTTAAAATAAATAAAACGTTGTAAATTATATAAAATATAATTCGTGCAATCTTTGAAAATTCATATCTTTTTCATACGAGGTCGAAAACGCGCGAAACCAGTTGCGTTGGAATCGTATGGACGAGCACTACGCGATGGAATTGGATTGGAGTCGTTTTGAGTTAGTGAAAATTTTGGGTAAAATTAAACGTCCGTTTAATTTTATTCAAAATAAAACGCTAAAACGAAATAAAATCAAGGTGAGAACTTCTCACTCAATCGAATCAGTTTCGATTTTATTTTAAATAGTTAGATTTAAAATATTTGAATGCATGTTTGAATGATGATTGATATCTATTGATTGTTAAAATAGACATTATGCGCCGTTAGTAAGCGGATGTTATTTATTAAAAACATATACCGCGAATATTTCATAAACAGTGAAATTGGTATTATATATAATAGCAATATATATATATATTGGCATATGTATATATTGGAGTTATTGATTTCCCGCATTTGTATAGCGGATGAGACCCTATTGCGCCGTTATTAAGCGGATAATATTTTAAATCCCATATACCGCGATAATTTCGTACTGGAGCGAAATTGGTATTGTGCTAATGTTTGTGGATGCAGGAAAACAGGTTGGAGGGATCCAACTGGATTCATCAACAGTATTTATTTGATTATGGATATTTTGATATTCATTGATTTTCATATCGATATATGATATCGTTGTAGTCGTGATTGACAATTTGGTGTGTAGCATCATTGGACCCAGATTTTGGGATTTTAAAATGATTTTAAAGTGATTTTTGAAAGTATACGTTTATAAAAATATTTTTGGAACTGATCCATTTTAAATAAATAAACGTTATAATTTTTAAAGTTATAAAAATTATGATTTTTGAGAAATATAGTTAAAAACTGATTTTTGAGAATACGATGCTAATGATTTTATAAAATAATTTAATCGGGATTTTAGAATTTATTGTGAAAAGTTTAAATATAGGATTTATAAAATTTAATTATTTTATGAATCAAAATGGTGAAATAATAAAGGAGATTAAAGACGTTTTAAAGAATAATATAAATTGATTTATATTAAGAGATTTATAAATGGATATTTTTAAATTGAAATATTGACATTATAAAACGAGTTTTTATAAGTGTTTGAATGAAGTGAAAATGAATTTTGTAAATGAATGGAATTTATAAAATTATAAATGGTGAAGTTATAAATGAAATTTATAAATAGTAAGATTTATAAATTTTGTGAAATTATTAAAGAATATATTTGGATAAATAATTGAATCTTATAAGTTATAAGATTTATAATTATGAAGTTCAAAGAAACGATTTTGTAAAATAATCGTTTTATAAGCATTTAACTTATAATATGAACCTTTAGTTTATAATTGAGTTATAAATCGAATAGATTAATAAAGGAATTTATAAAAGGAAGTTGTTATAAAAATAGATAGAAATAGAATTTATAAACGTTGTTTTATAAATTCGCAAACGACTTATTTTGATAAGTAAATTGTTATAACTTGTTTATGGAGTTATATTCACGTTGTAGACAGTGAATAATCCTTTAGAATAAAGTATATAGAAAGGATGAAATTTTGGTTAACAATTATATTCACGTTTTTGAATAGTGAATAATATGTTAACGAAATTGTTTTGAATGTGATGTTTTAAAATGTGTTAAGATTCGAAACCATAGATTTCAACATTTATTGTTGAAATAGACGTTTTCGAGAAATAAAAGGAAATGGTGGACTATAACACTGTTGTTATAGTAAATGATTTCCGAAAGGAAATGTTTTGTATAGTATTGGGATTTATATATCTATTTTAATTTCGAATCCCTATACTAGTGATTTTGGGTTGTCGTAACGATGTTTTACGCAACATTCGTTTTGGCCCAAAGAAATATGTTTAAGAGCATGATTTCCTTAAAGAATGAAATATATACTCAATTTCGATTTAAGTATATTGAATATTTTCCAAGTGTTGAAAATAAATAAAATTTGTGAATCACTTATGAATAAATAAGTATGGAAATGTTTTTCCAATATAAAGGGAATATTTGAGAATTTATCTTTTTGAAGATAAATTGAAATGAATAATTGAAATCGTATATGCATGGATAATTTGGAATATAAATTCACTATGGAATTTATAAAAGGAAAGGAGGATTTGTTTAAAAATAAATATTGATTTATTTTTGAAGTATTGAAAATTATATATCTAGTAAAGATATTTTGGAAAATAAATAATTTGGAAAATTATTTGGAATCTGGTGATGTTGTGCATATTCATTGATAGTTCAATAACCGACTATCAATATTTCCCTTTGAATGGGTATTTGATGTGATTTGTTTTAATGTGAATGCCACACTTATTTTTGAATAAGCGCTCACTATTCGGGTTAACCGGGAAAGGACCATGGGGTCGTATAACCCATTCCGATTATGTGATACGTCGTTATGATAGCATTGAAGATCGGTGTTGAAGACCTGGTATTTGCGAGAGCGATAGGATGACCTGTCGATTGACTCTGCACCGAGTAGCTACAGTATTGAGTTCTCCATATGTGATGGTGAATCCGATCAGGATTGTGGATATCCGGATTGCAAGGACTTCTTTGTGAGTGCCTTCGGTTTTGTTCGATCCCGGAACAGACTTGTATGGATGGTATGTCTGACATTACAAATTGAGATATAAAGCGGATTTCTTTCAAATATATTTCTGTTGGTGGCGAAGAATTTATTCTTTTAGCTTAACACCATTCTCTGAGACGTACGAGCTCAGAGGTTATGTAGTTGAAGGTTATCAGCGATATATTCCCAATTTGGTAATGTGACATGCTGAGTGTTGCTGTGAAATGATCATTGTGTTGATTATTTGTGATAGGATCGTTTATTTGATCGTCTATCCTGGTGATCATTTCTATGATCATTTGTTGACCCAAAGCATGGCTTTTGTATAAAGTATGTTTTTGTGGACGTGACTTCGTCGAGCCTCACACCCCGTGAATGGTCAAAACAGGAAAGAAGCAGCAAGGTTATGAGGGGTAGCGCCCTTTAGGATATGTGCATTTCCTTCTGGAAAAGGGTGGTATCATGGTATGGAGCCCAGATACTTACTCTTGTTGAAAACACTTTATGATTGTGTGAATTGATTACGAGCGCTCGGTGAAAGGTCCCAAAGGACCGAGGATGGCATATTCGGTCAGTTGTTACTCAGTTAGGGGTAACCCGGCCTTGTGTTGGTAGAGATCCGGTTTGGTTCTCGGGGATGTCCATCCAGAGGCATTCTCATGTGGCAATGGGAAGTTCCTTGGCCTGATCATTCGTTGGAAATCCAAAGAAACAATACGAGACTTGTACGGTATTAGTTGTAGAACCTATCATTCACTTATGGTGGCGCCCCACTGTTTGGATGGTAGCTATAGTAGGCATACGATAATGGTCGTATGTTGGCTAAGATTTATATTCTACTTTCAAAATGAATTTTTTCTACACTATGCACTAGTAATAATATCAAATGTTATTTTAAATGCGTATCAAGCATCTTTGACTATCATAAGGAGAAATCTCCTCCGATTCTGCGTTTGCATTGTGTGTGTGTGCGGGAGGCCTTATGGTAGTCTCATTTTTAAAAGCATTGCGAATTGACTTTAAAAATATTCTTCTATTTTGATTTTAAAGATAAATAAACTGTTTTGAGTTCTCACACCAGTCACATGACTGACTCGGAGTTTATTGTTTTCCTTCCTAAACTCTGGGTGCCCACCAATTTCCACACGGGCAGTCAAGAGTTAGGTTTATCAGGATATTCTAGAGTTGCTGGAGGCAAGCTGGATGGCATGGCGTATTACTAGTTATATAGTATTTCTTTTTCCGCTGCACTGTTTGTTGTTGTATGTTGTTGTACACTCTGATGATATGATGTAATGAAATGTGATGTAATGTAATAACTGATATAGTTCTTTGTTTAAAGATTATTCATTTATTATTATATGTTGTTCAGCTGCGAATTGTGAGATTCTATTGTTGTTCAGTTGTTTTCTATTCCGTTCTATTTTCTTTTCCCCCTATTTTCTATTCTTATCTCTCCTTCTTTTACTTTTACTTTTTCTTAAAACCCTAAGTGTTCGGTTTTCTGTCGTTCGATTGCTCGGCAGTCGATAAAGTGAGTATCGATGTTGAATTTTCGAAAGACGAAGAATCGGGTCCTTACATTTGGTATCGGAGCATATGGTTAAGCGACAACCATGGTTCTGTTGGGTATTACTCATTAGAGATAGAGTCAGCAGTACTCTAGAATGAGTTGAGTGTAATAATAGCTATGAGTGCGTATTTGTTAGTGAATATATAATTGTTTTGTATTGTGTTGACTTATCGGTTGATTGTTTATAGATTTCGGTCGATGTAGTCTAGCTAACTATCGTAGCAAGGGGTTTCTAAACTCTTAAACAAGATAAATCGACAAAGTATTGTTTTAAATTGGGTAAATGAAATAATTTTACCTTGAGTATATTTTATATATAAAGGAATAATTTTTCAGAATTATTAAAGTGTATATAAGTTGATTGTTTAGTTGTTTGAATAATCTAAATAAAAAGAGTTATAAGAATTGAATTATAATTAAAGTGATTTACAATTGTGAAATAAACTTATATATATATATAATAAGTGAAACTATATGAATATATTTATGAATATGAGTTATAAATAAAAATGAATTTAAAGTTAAATGGAAATTTACTTTAGAATTGGAATCTTAATTGATTTATAAGTTGGAATCTAAGTTAAGTAAAAACAAGTGATGTTTGCAAATGAAGTATAACTTAAAAGATGTTGAATGAAGTTGATTTGGGTATCGAAGTAAATTAATAAGGTAAGTGATAAATATAAATTTGAGTTATGTAATGAAATTCAACTTTAGTAATTGAATTGAATTAATAGATTGAATGTTAAATCAATTGAATATAAATAAAATTGGTATGAAATAATGGATATAAGTGTTAATTCATTAAAATTTAATGTTATTGAAAGTTGAATAATTGAATGAAAATCAATTTAATTAAACCAATTGAAAGTAAAGGTGTTAAACCAAATTGAATGAATATAAGCAAAGGAAATTTGGTTGAAATTGATATACATTGGTTGTTATTGATGTTAGTTGATTGTATATAATTCATTAAGTGTTAATGAAATTGAGTTAATTAAATTGGAAGCTAAAGTAATTGGAATCCAATTGGAAGTTAAGTGAATTTTAAATAAAATTGAATTTGATTGGAAGTGAACCAACTTGAATATGAATTAGTAAATATAAACTAATTGAAAATGAATGTTAGTAAAAACATCCACTGTTAATGAATCAAATGTGATTGAATTGAAAACCTATTTCATTGAATATTAATGAGAATATGAATGAATATATTGGTTATGGATGATAGTTGGTTGATGGTTGAATATATTGCTTTTGTTTCAATTGCTGTGTTGACATATATAGTTATTATGTTACTATATGTTGTATATTGATACTATTGTCTATATGCATGTTCTCATGTTGTTTGTTGAGTGATTAGTAGGTGCGGATCGCGTTTGCTTCGCATTTGGAGCTCGCTTTCGCGTTATACTAGCCGTATATGCACGCTAATAAAATATAAGGTACATATCTCGGATTAAATACCGTACTTTTACACTTTTTCCCTTCGGGATGCCTCATTACTTGATGAGATGTATATTTGTGATATATATACTGTCATTTTTTTTTCAGATCGAGCCGCGCAAAGGAGACTATGGCGAATTTTTCCGGAAATTTAAGGCGTTAGAAAAAATTCGAGAAATTTGGAAAGTTTTGAAAATTTTAACTTTGATTTGGAATTGAAAGTTAAACAATAGTAGTTGTTTTTGAAAAGATAACTAAGTATGATTTGAAAACTTAGTAAAGTTATTGTAAGAAATTTAATTATGAATTTTGGAAAGTTGATAGATTTTGTAATTTTCTTACTTAATAATTTCGAGGACGAAATTCTTTTAAGGGGGGAAGATTGTAACGACCCAGGATTTTTAGTAATTAAAATTTTAATATTTAATTAATTTTAAATATTAATAAGTGAAATTTATAAGTCGAATAAATTTTATTTGAATTATTGGATTTAATTGAATAATTAAATCGATAATTTAATATGTTAAATTATGGAAATAATTGAAAATTGAGTTAAATATGATTGAAAATGATTTGTAAAATTTTATTTTATCATATTGGAGTTAGAATGATATTTTAGAACTTTTAAAATCGAATTAAAAGTTAATTTGTGAAAATTTAATATTTTAATATTTAATCGACTAGTGAAAATAGCCAATTTTTGAACAGTCTCAGAATTGAACGAAACCAGTTCCATTGGATCCGTAATAGTTAGTTGTTACCGGATTTCAATTTTCGTAGCAATCGGATTTATCGTTTGATCGTGGCAGCTCGAAACGCATCGAATTATTTTTAATATTAATTTGACGAGTTAAAATAGCCATTTTTCAAACTATCTCGGATTTCGACGAAACCAGTTTCATCGGATCCGCAATGTGATATTATTGTAAGGTTTCAAATTTCGTGTCAATTGGATTTACCGTTTGTCCGGTACAAATTAAAACGCCTAGAAAATCGTTTAAATCGGTTTAATTTAAATTGAACGTTTATAGCCATAACTCGCACAGATGATCGAATTAGCTTTCGAAACCTGTTCCATTGTGTCCGGAACGCGGGATAAACCCTAGGAACGTCAGTTTCGGCGCGTAAATCGGATTTCGGAATTTCCAGAATGAATAGTGTTCGTTCATTTCCTTATAAATAGCCCCTACCCTTCATAAAATTAAAAAAAAAATATCTAAACCTAACCCTAGCCAGCCGCCACCCCTCAAACGAACGGCCAGAATTGTCAACCCTTCTCCCTCAAATCTCTTCAAATCCGTGAAGTATTGCAACAAACTTTCAACTAGAGAATTGTAGACGGCAGTGAGAGCTTCATGATGACCGGTGGTGATCGAGTTTCGAGCAGTGTGGTGGCCAGAAAATGGGAAGGAAGCGCGCGCGTTCGGCCTCGAACTACGTGCAAATGCAGCGACCGGACCTAGCCGCACTTGGGCCGTGGGTGGAGCTTGGGGAGGCGCGCGACGTGGTGGCTCTTGATCGGGTTATATGACGACGTGGTGATGGCGAAGTCGAACCCTAGTTTTAGGATTTGGGTTCGGCATGTTCTGGAGATGGATCGCGTGAATGAGAAGAGAGGGAGAAGGGGGGGTCGCGCACGGCTGTGATGCACTGCAGGTTGGATCCAACGGCCATGAGCTAGTGTAGGTTTTAAAATAAATAAAATGTTGTAAATTATATAAAATATAATTCGTGCAATCTTTGAAAATTCATATCTTTTTCATACGAGGTCGAAAACGCGCGAAACCAGTTGCGTTGGAATCGTATGGACGAGCACTACGCCATGGAATTGGATTGGAGTCGTTTGGAATTAGTGAAAATTTTGGGTAAAATTAAACGTCCGTTTAATTTTATTCAAAATAAATCGCTAAAACGAAATAAAATCAAGGTGAGAACTTCTCACTCAATCGAATCAGTTTCGATTTTATTTTAAATAGTTAGATTTAAAATATTTGAATGCATGTTTGAATGATGATTGATATCTATTGATTGTTAAAATAGACATTATGCGCCGTTAGTAAGCGGATGTTATTTATTAAAAACATATACCGCGAATATTTCATAAACAGTGAAATTGGTATTATATATAATAGCAATATATATATATTGGCATATGTATATATTGGAGTTATTGATTTCCCGCATTTGTATAGCGGATGAGACCCTATTGCGTCGTTATTAAGCGGATAATATTTTAAATCCCATATACCGCGATAATTTCGTACTGGAGCGAAATTGGTATTGTGCTAATGTTTGTGGATGCAGGAAAACAGGTTGGAGGGATCCAACTGGATTCCTCAACAGTATTTATTTGATTATGGATATTTTGATATTCATTGATTTTCATATCGATATATGATATCGTTGTAGTCGTTATTGACTATTTGGTGTGTAGCATCATTGGACCCAGATTTTGGGATTTTAAAATGATTTTAAAGTGATTTTTGAAAGTATACGTTTATAAAAATATTTTTGGAACTGATCCATTTTAAATAAATAAACGTTATAATTTTTAAAGTTATAAAAATTATGATTTTTGAGAAATATAGTTAAAAACTGATTTTTGAGAATATGATGCTAATGATTTTATAAAATAATTTAATCGGGATTTTAGAATTTATTGTGAAAAGTTTAAATATAGGATTTATAAAATTTAATTATTTTATGAATCAAAATGGTGAAATAATAAAGGAGATTAAAGACGTTTTAAAGAATGATATAAATTGATTTATATTAAGAGATTTATAAATGGATATTTTTAAATTGAAATATTGACATTATAAAATGAGTTTTTATAAGTGTTTGAATGAAGTGAAAATGAATTTTGTAAATGAATGGAATTTATAAAATTATAAATGGTGAAGTTATAAATGAAATTTATAAATAGTAAGATTTATAAATTTTGTGAAATTATTAAAGAATATATTTGGATAAATAATTGAATCTTATAAGTTATCAGATTTATAATTATGAAGTTCAAAGAAACGATTTTGTAAAATAATCGTTTTATAAGCATTTAACTTATAATATGAACTTTTAGTATATAATTGAGTTATAAATCGAATAGATTAATAAAGGAATTTATAAAAGGAAGTTGTTATAAAAATAAATAGAAATAGAATTTATAAACGTTGTTTTATAAATTCGCAAACGACTTATTTTGATAAGTAAATTGTTATAACTTGTTTATGGAGTTATATTCATGTTGTAGACAGTGAATAATCCTTTAGAATAAAGTATATAGAAAGGATGAAATTTTGGTTAACAAGTACATTCACGTTTTTGAATAGTGAATAATATGTTAAAGAAATTGTTTTGAATGTGATGTTTTAAAATGTGTTAAGATTCGAAACCATAGATTTCAACATTTATTGTTGAAATAGACGTTTTCGAGAAATAAAAGGAAATGGTGGACTATAACACTGTTGTTATAGTAAATGATTTCCGAAAGGAAATGTTTTGTATAGTATTGGGATTTATATATCTATTTTAATTTCGAATCCCTATACTAGTGATTTTGGGTTGTCGTAACGATGTTTTACGCAACATTCGTTTTGGCCCAAAGAAATATGTTTAAGAGCATGATTTCCTTAAAGAATGAAATATATACTTAATTTCGATTTAAGTATATTGAATATTTTCCTAGTGTTGAAAATAAATAAAATTTGTGAATCACTTATGAATAAATAAGTATGGAAATGTTTTTCCAATATAAAGGGAATATTTGAGAATTTATCTTTTTGAAGATAAATTGAAATGAATAATTGAAATCGTATGTGCATGGATATTTTGGAATATAAATTCACTATGGAATTTATAAAAGGAAAGGAGGATTTGTTTAAAAATAAATATTGATTTATTTTTGAAGTATTGAAAATTATATATCTAGTAAAGATATTTTGGAAAATAAATAATTCGGAAAATTATTTGGAATCTGGTGATGTTGTGCATATCCATTGATAGTTCAATAACCGACTATCAATATTTCTCTTTGAATGGGTATTTGATGTGATTTGTTTTAATGTGAATGCCACACTTATTTTTGAATAAGCGCTCACTATTCGGGTTAACCGGGAAAGGACCATGGGGTCGTATAACCCATTCCGAATATGTGATACGTCGTTATGATAGCATTGAAGATCGGTGTTGAAGACCCGGTATTTGCGAGAGCGATAGGATGACCTGTCGATTGACTCTGCACCGAGTAGCTACGGTATTGAGTTCTCCATATGTGATGGTGAATCCGATCAGGATTGTGGATATCCGGATTGCAAGGACTTCTTTGTGAGTGCCTTCGGTTTTGTTCGATCTCGGAACAGACTTGTATGGATGGTATGTCTGACATTACAAATTGAGATATAAAGCGGATTTCTTTCAAATATATTTCTGTTGGTGGCGGAGAATTTATTCTTTTAGCTTAACACCCTTCTCTGAGACGTACGAGCTCAGAGGTTATGTAGTTGAAGGTTATCAGCGATATATTCCCAATTTGGTAATGTGACATGCTGAGTGTTGCTGTGAAATGATCATTGTGTTGATTATTTATGATAGGATCGTTTATTTGATCGTCTATCCTGGTGATCATTTCTATGATCATTTGTTGACCCAAAGCATGGCTTTTGTATAAAGTATGTTTTTGTGGACGTGACTTCGTCGAGCCTCACACCCCGTGAATGGTCAAAACAGGAAAGAAGCAGCAAGGTTATGAGGGGTAGCGCCCTTTAGGATATGTGCATTTCCTTCTGGAAAAGGGTGGTATCATGGTATGGAGCCCAGATACTTACTCATGTTGAAAACACTTTATGATTGTGTGAATTGATTACGAGCGCTCGGTGAAAGGTCCCGAAGGACCGGGGAATGGCATATTCGGCCAGTTGTTACTCAGATAGGGGTAACCCGGCCTTGTGTTGGTAGAGATCCGGTTTGGTTCTCGGGGATGTCCATCCAGAGGCATTCTCATGTGGCAATGGGAAGTTCCTTGGCCTGATCATTCGTTGGAAATCCAAAGAAACAATACGAGACTTGTACGGTATTAGTTGTAGAACCTATCATTCACTTATGGTGGCGCCCCACTGTTTGGATGGTAGCTATAGTAGGCATACGATAATGGTCGTATGTTGGCTAAGATTTATATTCTACTTTCGAAATGAATTTTTTCTACACTATGCACTAGTAATAATATCAAATGTTATTTTAAATGCGTATCAAGCATCTTTGACTATCATAAGGAGAAATCTCCTCCGATTCTGCGTTTGCATTGTGTGTGTGTGCGGGAGGCCTTATGGTAGTCTCATTTTTAAAAGCATTGCGAATTGACTTTAAAAATATTCTTCTATTTTGATTTTAAAGATAAATAAACTGTTTTGAGTTCTCACACCAGTCACATGACTGACTCGGAGTTTATTGTTTTCCTTCCTAAACACTGGGTGCCCACCAATTTCCACACGGGCAGTCAAGAGTTAGGTTTATCAGGATATTCTGGAGTTGTTGGAGGAAAGCTGGATGGCATGGCGTATTACTAGTTATATAGTATTTCTTTTTCCGCTGCACTGTTTGTTGTTGTATGTTGTTGTACACTCTGATGATATGATGTAATGAAATGTGATGTAATGTAATAACTGATATAGTTCTTTGTTTAAAGATTATTCATTTATTATTATATGTTGTTCAGCTGCGAATTGTGAGATTCTATTGTTGTTCAGTTGTTTTCTATTCCGTTCTATTTTCTTTTCCCCCTATTTTCTATTCTTATCTCTCCTTCTTTTACTTTTTATTTTTCTTAAAACCCTAAGTGTTCGATTTTCCGTCGTTCGATTGCTCGGCAGTCGATAAAGTGAGTATCGATGTTGAATTTTCGAAAGACGAAGAATCGGGTCCTTACAAGTTAAAAGCGAAGTTTCCCAAGTGTTATTTTTAGAAGAACGGGGTTAAATTTCTTGGTCATGTGGTTTTAGAGAATGGCTTGTCATTCGATCCAGATAAGATCAAAGATGTTAATAATTGGAAGAGACTAGATACGGTGACTGAGATTATAATTTTTCTTGAATTTATTGGCTATTATCGAAAATTCATTAATGATTTCTCAATGATAGCAGCACAATTGACTAAGTTAACCAGGAAAGACGTAAAGTTTGTCTTGTCTAACAAATGTGAGGAAGAAATCCTTTAATTAAAGCATTTGTTGACCAATGCACCTATGTTAGTAGTTCCATACGGTAACTAAGGGTTGGTAGTTTATACCTATACTTGTTGGACCGGATAGGAGCAATATTGATATAGAAGGGTAAATCCATTGCCTGCGCATCATGACAGCTTAGACCACATAAAGTACGATACCCCACTCATGATTTGGAGTTGGCAGCGGTGATGTTCGCACTGAAGATATGGAGACATTATCTCTTTGTGGAGAGATATGAGCTATCACAAATCATAAGTGCTTAAGATATTTATTCTCTCAAAAGGAGTGAATATGAGAAAACAGAGGTGGCTGTAGTTTTTAGCATTTTTAGATTTATGTATGGAGTATACACTTGGGAAAGGAAATAAGGTAGCGGATGCTCCTAGGAAAAGACATCAAAATCTGGGGTTAGCAATGTTAGCAGAATGGAAAGATTTAGAAGCTTTGACTACTTGTAGTCTGTAGTTAAGATCGACTGCTAATTCTAGTCAAAGTAAAGTTATGTTGTCCTGTTTAGAAGTTTGACCAATGATGATTGAAATGATTTCTTCTAAGCGGAAAGAGGATCCACTATTAGCTGAGAAGACTAGAAGGCTTGAAGTTGGATCAGAGATCGATGATCTAAATGATTTTGATCTTGACTGGAAGGGATGGTTGAGAAAGAAGGGATGATTGTGTGTTACGAATATGAAGGACTTGAGAAGAGAAGTTCCAAGGGAATGTCATCAATGTAATTTACGATTCATTCTAGGGAGACCAAGATGTATCAATACATGAAGAGGTGCTTCTACAGGGAAGGTATGAAGAAGGATGTTGGCTTGTGGGTTAGAGAGTGTGTAAACTGTCAACACGTGAAGGTCGAACATCAGAAGCCGAGTTGATTGCTTCAACCATTAGAGATTCCAGTTTGGAAATGTGATTCTTATCCATGGATTTTATAGAAGGTTTTCCAAGGTCGAATAGAGAAAATGAAATTATATGTGTCATGGTGGACAGGTTGACCAAGAGTTTCCATTTCCTTCCCGTTAAGTCAACCAGAATGGCACATGTTTTAGCTAAGTTGTTCATGAAGAATATAATAAGAATATATGTATTTTAGTATAGTCAGTGACAGAGATGCTTTGTTTACTAGTGAATTCTGAAAGAGTCTACAGGATGTGTTAGGCGCCAAGCTTAAGGTATTGTATATCACCTTTAGACAGATGGCAGATAAAGAGAGTCAATAAGGTACTCAAGGATTTATTGAGGAATTGTGTGCTAGAATTTGGTGGATATTTGGAAGATCAGCTACACAGTGGAGTTCTCCTATAATAATAGTTATCTGACCAGCATAGGAATGGTTACTTTTGATGCTTTGTATAGAGGGCCATGCAGATCACCAGCATATTGGTTAGAGACTAGAGACAGATTAGTCTTGGGTCTAGATGTAACGAACCGTATTTTTGATAATTTAAAATATTAAATTTAATTAGACTTTGGAATTTAACATTGTCGAAATTTAAAATTTATGATTTATTAATGAAAAAATAATTAGAACATAATTTAATATTATTGTTTGAGTGCATTGACAACTTCTTTAATGTAATCTCAATTAATTGAAATAATTGTAAAGTTAATATCGTTATAATTATGAATAAGGGAAAAAATTAAATGTTGTATATTTAATGGTGAAATTGGATGTAATTTAATTGAAATTGGTTAGTATGGAATTATGAAATCAGTTTTGGTAAGTTGATTTATAACCTTTGGGTGTAAACAATGAATTAATAGACATGAATTACTAAGTTAGAACAATTGATTTATTACCATCTCATTAACTAGATCAGTTTGAAATTTATTTGGAAATTAATAAAATTAATATAATTAAAATATTGAAATTAATATAGTAAAAGATATTAATTGTAGAATAATGAATATAACAAATGGAAACTTATGTCTAATTAATTCATAAGGTATTTGATGATTTGATAATAAGAATTTAAATCAAATTAAAAGAATTTGTTTGGAATTTAAATTATAATCAACGAATTTATTATGGTTGTAATTGAATGTTGAAATTAGTATATTGTTTAAAATCTTGAAAGTAACATGGAATATGTAATTTTAAAAGGTTACTAATTTTTGTGCAACCAAGAATGATAAAATTGTTAACTTTTAAATTTAAATTCAAAAGTGATTAAATTGATTTTAAAATAATAATTTATTTAATTAACATGTAAAATTAGTCTTTTTAGATATTAACATGTATTTTGATAGAACCAGTTTCGTCGGACTCGTAATAATGAATTATTGTAGATTTCACTCTCGTAGTAATCGGACTTATCGTTTGATCGCACGGGCTCGAAATGCGTAGAAATTAATTAGCGGAATTTGAATGAATATAGTTCCATTGAGTTTTAAAATATCAAAAACCTATATTTTGATATATTGGATGACCTATTTTCATTTCGGGAACGAAATGGGCTTTTCGGGTTGTTGTTATCGTTTCAACCCAATTCGATCAGTTCCATCCACTCTTATACATCTCTATCTATGTATAGGCTGTTATAAACCCTTGCAACTTTCTAATTTCAATTTTCTATGCGTACAATTTCTATTTATCTATTCAATTATCAGTTCCTTCTCAATGACAGACATTTCAAAACCATAATTCCGAATTTCAAATCAAATCAAAATTCCACATTCCTCAATCCCTATCATATAATACATCATCGTAAAGCTCTCGACAAATGTAATCTGCATCTGCAATTCATTTTTCGATTGGTGGTATAGTTTGACTTGAAAACTATGAAACAATTTCGGAAGTTCATCCTAGGGTTTCAAGATCGATGGTGGATCGTCGACCAATCGACGATCAGGGAGTTGCATTTGGTAATGCAGGCAATGCAATCTTCATCCATCGGCCTTGTTTTGGTCATAGATGCATCGAGTTTGCCAGAAAATTCATGAAAGGGGGACGGTGGCACTGGCATTTCTGGCGATCTAGAGGAGGCTGCGTTTGGTGGAGGTGGTCAGGTGGATGTGGGCATGGCAGCGCGATGGTTCGATCGAAGTGGCAGCGCCTATGGGAGGCGGTGGCAGTGAAGTTTAGGTAGGGGCTGCAGGGTCTGGTGCTATAGCTGATCAAACGTGTACGTGTTGGGAAGAAGGTAACAATTTTGTGAATTTGCCCTAATATTTTTTTCAATTTAAATTATAAATTTTCAAACTTCTAACTATCATTGCTTTTCCATACAAAATCGGATTTGGACGCGGCTTCTTTCATTGGGATCATATCGAACTTCCAAACAACATCAAATCAGCTTGGTTGAATTTGGAGATTGTTCAAATTTCAGGCTTTCACTGGATTTTAAATCGATTATAAATTAAAGGTGAGTGATTTAACCCACTCATGCAATACTAAACCTTCTTATAATAGTTGAATTAAATTTATGATGTGATAAGAATTTTATGGATTGTTGTTTGGTTATTTATATTATCATTAAATTTAATTTGAATTAAAGTGCCATTTAAATTAATATTGAAATTGAATTGCTGGTTAAATACCTGATATTGATAATTAGTTATTTTTTGTGCTTTATTTGCTGGTTTGGATGTTAATTGCAATGGATGTTTATTTATTTTAATGTCTCTATTATCGCATGTATATTAAGTGAATGGATCCCTCTTGAAATGTCACTTGAAATGTTGCTATAGTTGTATTTGCTTAACTAATATTATATGATTCTGATATGAGGTTCACCTATGACACAAATGGCATGTTATATGATATGCTCTGTGATATATACTAATATGTTATGTTATTTAATTATTGAAATCACACTGCAAGTTCCCTTGTATGTTAGCTAGGAAAATCACCATGGGTTGAAATAATACATACCCGAATGATCTTATAAATCATGGAAATCATTATGGGTTAAAACGATATATACCCCAGAGATTTTATAGATTTGAAAATATATTTATTTGGGATACGGGTTGAAATGATATATATACCCGGCAAATTGAACTAATTTGTGTTAAAATGATACATACCAATTACTTGACCATAGGGTACAAATTTATATACGGACACTATTGGTCGGTTTTATATTATATCGAAATTGTATAGTATGTTTGATTTATAAATTTTATTTTTAAATTTAATTTAACGATTTTATTTAAAATTTATATTTGGAATTTATGGTTTTAAAAGTACATTTAAGATTTTAACTTTTAATTTTATTTAGTTTTACATATATAATTTATATAGTTTAAAATTTAATTTAATAAAATATTTAATATAGTTTCAAGAGATTTATTTAAAATATAATTTAATATATAAATATAGATTTTTATAATAACTTTAATAAACAAAATTGTAAGAAGTTAAGTAGAGATAAATTTGTAATTTAATTTGGTTTAAAAGATATAAATTTAAATGAGATTTTATTTAAGCTATTGTTTATTTGATTTCCAAAGGATAAAAATTTAAAATGAAAAAATTTAATTTAATATGAATAGTGTAGTAATGTTTCAAATCTTAATATGTAATTGAAGTTAAATATTTTAGTATTGATTTAAATTGTAATTTAAGATTCATTATTAAAAATGTTTTATAAAATGATCACGGTGTGAAATAAGCGTTTGATTGTTAAAGAGACCGATGTCGGATATCGTCATACTCTTTGCCAATGCCAAAACCACTTTAACAACTATGTACATGGTGGAAAATCCAGAACAAAGTAGGATGGTTTGACGAGCGCAACCGGAATGAGGTAAGAAGTGCAGCCTTGATCTTTGGGTCATAATTATATGACTAAAATAGTAGCTATACCAGGCCAAGTGGGGTCACTACCTCGATCGAATGCGCTTCTTTGATACTATATCTTTTACTTTATGATTGATTGGTGGCCATCTTTTATTATGGAAGTGTTGTTCGAGGTGGGTGGTAGTAGCTGCTACGCGTTACCACCAGTTCGGGAGTGCAAAACCATAAAATCCTACCTTGAGCATTGCCTCGCGTGCCTTGCCATATTATCCTTATCGAGCCCACTATGATTTTGATTGTGTCATACCTATGGAGTGCTCCCAGATAGCCTACCAGGATTGGTGGAGTTTATAGTACTGTATAGACTACGATGCTTATGAAAATGTGTTAAGGAGGATATGGGTATTGCCTTAACGCTATTTTCAATATTATACTTTACTGATAGACACTATATATATAGGTATTTTACTACATATAGATAGTTTAATAGATCCTTAGGAGATGGAAAATATCGTAACATCTCTTAAGTTATTGCATGCACCTTATACGCGGGATAGGAGATGTAAAATCCCGTAAACATCAGCGAAGCTATCACACTCATATTTACTTGTTGTTAACTTAACTTACATAAGATCATTTAGTTCTGACCCGAGTGTTTTGTCTTTTAATTACGCCTAGGTCAGCCTGAGCATTTCAGTATTGAAGACTTTATTTTTGGAGGATGAAGATGGAGTTTGGTATATTATATTATTAGTAATTTTCCGCTGCAACATTATTGATATGTTGTTGTTGTACTCTGATTATGTTGTAAAAATTTGTGTAATCAAATATATCTGATAAAACAGCTTCATGAACCATTTATTTGATTATTATATTTTGTCATTCCGCTGTGAGATTCTGTGTTTGTTTTCCTTCTTTTCTCTTATTTTTCTTATTAAACCGCATTGACAATCCTCCCTTTCGAATGGTTAGAGCTAGACATGTGTGGTTTATTATCGATTTAAACCGTCCAAAAAGGTGGATTGTCACACCAAATGCAGTTAGAGAGGCAACAGAGAAGATTGAGTTGATCCGAGAAAGGATAATTGATGCTTAGTCCTGAAAGAAGAGTTATGTAGATATGAGGCGTAAAGCCCTACAATCTTAATTGGTGATAGGGATTTCATTAAGGTATCATCGATGAAGGGTGTGGTGTGATTTGGAAAGTTGAAAAAATTGGCATCGAGATACGTTGGTCAATTCCAAGTTATATAGAGGATCGCAATGCTCACATACATAGTAGAGTTGTCGAGCGGTATGCTAGGTGTCCATAATGTATTTCATGTATCTCATCTTCGCAAGAATTTGGATGATCCTGACACTACTATTCCTCCGACAGAGTTGGAAGAGTTGATAGTAGAGCCAAATTTGACTTCTGTTAGGGAACTAATACGGGTTGTAGCGAGAGATGAGAAAAGGTTAAGAAACAAGACAATCAAGTTGGTAAAAGTTCAGTGGGGAAATAACGAGAAGGACTGTACTTGGGAGACAGAAAACATGATTAGAGATACTTATCCCAATCTGTTGTGTGGGTATGTTCTATATTCTTTATATAGATTAATGCTAATCAGGTAGGCTAGTATGATTGTTAGAAGCCGATACTGATGATTGCTACATTTACTATTTAGTCCATACTGAATTTCAAGGATGAAATTAGGAGGGGAGCCTGTAACAATCCGAATTTTTAATAAGATTATTCAGGAGATTTAATTAGATAAATTAAATAGAATAATGCAAATAAGTGATAAGGGGATTGAGATTTGAAAATTTATTTAAAGGTCGTGCTTAAATAAACATAAAGAACGAGTTTATGGAAATGTTTTATTAGATAATTAATAAGAGAATAAAACAAGGGCATTATGGGTGATAGCCGCACCCAAAATCCCATTACTCTTAAGATCTAGTTTCCATTTCGTTTCACATCCATTTTTCAAAACTCAAAAATGCAAATCAATGAGAGTTCAAGCAGGCCATAGCCCAGGGAAACAAAAAGGGGAAAAAATTAGTTAAAGCCAAGCAATCAAGCAAGGAGAATTATCCAAAGATCAAATTTCAAGTTCCTTATCCTAAGCAAGGTGAATAATAATCAAAACAATCTCTATTTAGGTAAAAATCGTATTTACAGGATTTCATATGCCATGAAGAATTGGTATGTTATGTAAAATTTTATTTTGGAGACGGGTTTTGATTTTTATTATTTTTCCAAGCTATGGATAAATTATAATGAATTTTTGAAAGAAGAAATGAATATTTGGGTTTAATTTTATTTTTGCTATTAAATGAAGGAATTTGGCTCAGAAATTTTTACATGTTAGATAACATATTAAAAATGAATTTCTTTGATTTTTTGAAGATTTTTTCTAAATAATTTACTATGGAAATTAAATTAATTTATTTGAAGGATTTAAATGTTTTAATTGTTTTCTTAAGGGAATGGCATCTTTGTTAATTACCTTACTTATATCTAAAATGGATGTGGCAGTTTTTAGAAAAGATTTTGTAAAGTTTATCATAACCAATTAAATTTTTACAAATAGGCAGGTTAGTTAAAAAGTAATTACTTGAAAAGGCAATAAAATAGTTTTTGCATAGAATTATGGTTTCTCCAACTTCCAGTAGTACCTTTCGACCCTACATTGCATGCATTGGTACGTGGTGGATTGGATAATAGCGGCAGGTATGGAGTTGAAACCATGCTTTCAAAGGGGTCGAAACCCATTTAAATAGCTTTCGAAGATGACACCTTGCTTGTTTTCAAAAGAATGCTTTCTAAAGTTTTAAAATAGATTTCGATGAGGTTGCCTCCTTTTTTCTAAAGTGTAGCTTTCAAATGTGTTACCCTGTTTTTATACCAATGCTTTTGAATGGGTAGTTTGAACCCAATTGAAACCATGCTCTCAACCTTTTACCTTTCGAATGGATAGAAGTCATCAACTAGTTCAAAAGGTATCTTTCATTTTATAAATATAAGAAGCCACTTCCCAAAGATTTCAAAAGTGCTCCAGTGGCCATATAAGAGTTTCAAAGGAAATGGCTCCGAAAGGGGTTTCAAAACTATCATTCCAAATGTTTTACTTAAATGATTTAAGCTTTCGAAAGGGCTCTAGTAGCCACATAAGGGTTTCGAAGGCAATGAATACGAAAGGGGTTTCAAAGCTATCCTTACAATTTTTTTACTTAAATGATTTAAGCTTTCGAAAGGATGGTTCCGAAGCCATCGGTTTTCCCCAAACTCTTTTATATAAAGGTTAATGGTTTCGAAAGTGGTACTTTCGTTTATATCCACTTTGACCCAAAAGAAATTTTTAAGATAAACCCAACGGTTTCGAAAGATATACTTTTAAATGGTTTCGAAGCAATGCTTCTATGTATAATTTAATACTTTCAAAAGGATTTTTTTGATGATTTTGAAAGAAAGGTTTTGATGCTTTCGGAAGGTTTCATAAGTCATATGTTTTGAGTGTTTCAAAAGGCATATGCTTAGTGTTTTGAAAAGAAGATTTGAGTGATTCTGAAGGAGGTTTTTTAATGGTTCGGAAGTAAAGGTCTAAGGTTTCGAAAGCCTTAGTTTTCAAAACAAAGAACCCAATCTCATTTTTAAAGGAAAACCCATAGCAAAATAAATGAACTTTAAAATGGCTTTTAAATATGGAGTTTGTGAAGAAGCTTTCTGTAATGACCCGGAATTTTTAGGCAATATCGATTTAATAATCTGTATTAATAATTTAATTGGTTTGATAATTTTTCTTTATAATTTTAATTTAAATTGGTAAATTTATTCTTTTAAAAGTTAATAAATTTTTAATCTGGCAATAGTTGGTAAGAATTGATTTTTTCAAAGCTAATGAAATTTTATTCTATTTATAATATATATATTGTGAATAGGATATCTTTTATTTTAAATAAAGTTGAATTTTCAGATTGTAATATATATGTATGTATATGTTATAATTTGATGTTGTTTTGAAATTTAATATAATCTGTTGATAATTTATATATATATATATATATATATATATATATATTGTAATGTGAAGCTTTGTTTTAGAATTAATATTTTTCAAAAGATAATTTAAAGTTTAGTTCAATTATTTTCAAAATATAAGATAAACTGTTTGTTTTTAAATGTGATAGTTTAAAAAGGATTTAAACAAGCTTTGTTTTAAATTCAATTGTTTTTAAAATATAAGATATTTATTTATATTTAGGTATGATAGTTTAAATCAAAGTTTTGTTTTCTTTAAAGTGTTTATTTTTAAATGATTATAAATGTATAAATATGAATGTTTTAGACTTTAAAATTACTTGTATAAGATGTATATTTATATTATAACTAGTTTTAGAATATTTTCTTTAAAAAGTGAATTTATGTATACATATGTAAATTTTATTTATTAAGATAATTAAATTATGTAAGTTTATATTACATTTAAATTAAATGAAAAATTAATAAAAAATATTTAAAGACATGCGTAAACTAGTTAACACCCTTAATAACACTTGTAAGTAAATAAATCAATTAAGATGACAAATGTAAGTTCTATAACAAGTGGCATATTTATTTAAATTTTAATAAATGTATTAAGAAGAAGATTAGTTTTCTTTCTCAAACATTTCTTTTCTTTGTTTTCACTTCATAACTAAAATAATGGAAATAAGAAATTTACTTCAAATATGAAATGAAAACTGCAAAATCAAAAGCAAAGTGACATCTAAAAAATCAAATATGAATCAAATTGCAAACCTGCAACACCAAATCAACCTGCATTTCAAACGAAATGATCTTCAGCAAGTTCTTTTCAACTTCAACTTGCATGGAGTTAAACCTGCAATTCAAAGACCTGTTTCAACATTTTTTTATCAACAAATTGATGCATGCAAAAGGATTTTCAATCAAAAAAAAGCAAATCAAAGCATATCAAAGCTTTTTCAAATTTAAAGATTAAAGGCCTGGAAAGTTTAAATCTGCTGTGCTCTGCAATATTTGAGGTGAGTAAATATTTTTAAAAACAGATTAATCTTGTTCAAATTTAAATGCATATGATGATCTGTGTGTTGCATAAGATTTTTCCAGGTTTATATTACTGAATTTGTTGATATGTTTATATAAGTAAGTAAACTTTATATTCAAACCCTCTATTATCTATTATTTTCAGGCCTGAATTCTTTCAAAATTTGATCTCCCACTAATCATTTATGTTTAGTCTTGGTGATTGAATGAAATATTTTATGTTAATGTTGAAGGTAATTTAAAAAAAATTCTGTAAAATTAAATTTACAAATAGTGTTTTAAATAGGAAACACGGTGAAACTTAAAATTTAGTTAAAAATCAACTGCTTTAAATTCTGAATTGAATTACATGCATGTAATCTTGGTAGAAAATCACGAATTTTGATATGCAATTTGTGACTTTTAGTTGAGTATTCGTTGAGAATTTTGGGTTTGTATGTTCTTGGGCGTTTTGGTGATTGTCGATTATCCATGCTATAGTTCGGTTTGAAATCTTGGTTGAAGCTTGTGTATAGATTGTTGGTTATGGGAAAAATACAAAATAATTTATTAATTGAGTGAATTGTTAGGAATTGAAGGAACTAGGAATTAAGCTTACAGTTTAGTTCGGCTTGAATGTCGTGGCATTGCGTCGTGGATGATGGATCGAGTTCGATCGCGTTAGGGTAGTAGCTACTAGGGGTCGAGATGAAACTGTGGTGAGGTCGGCGATGGTCAACGGCGTGGAAGTGGTCGTTGGCGATGTGGGTTTGTGGTTCGTTGCTTCTGTAGTTTTTCGTGGGTTGCTCGAATTTTGATTCGAGGGCTTTTTGTAGGATTTGGGTTGAGTTAAGGGTTGTCGTTGATGAGTGAGGTCGGTTGGCAATTGGAGAAAGGCTCAACGACGATGGGTTTCGTCGTTCAACGTGCACGTGGGTTGTTGCGTGCATGGTTTTGGATTTGCTGGAACTTTGCTTTAGAGAAGACGAGGTTCTCTCGAGTATGTTTCGTGCAAGCGTCGGGGGCGACTCGAAGTTTAGGGGAGCTTGGGATCTTCGAGGTAGTCTCGAGTATTTATTATGTTCGACTCGAGATTTCTGTTGCATGTTCTTCTGGTTAGTGATGTGAAATGATACAAGTAGCTGAGTAACTTTTGTTTGAGTTAATGAAGGTAAGCATTGTATTATAAACAAGTTTATAAAGGAAACCAATATACATAATTAAACTTGTTGTTTTGAAATATAATGTAAACTAAAACTTTTAAAAGTGAATGTTAATCAAACTTTAAAAGTATAAACTGAATTTATTTTAAAATTAAAATTTATTTAAAATGATTTCTTTTTGAAAGTAATTTAATTACATTTTGGAGTTCAAATTAAAATAATATTTTGAATTTAAGTATTAAATCAAAGTTTAACTTTAAATTTTAAGTAATGATTTAAAACTAAAATTTAAAATTATATTTGAAATAAATAAGATTAATTTAGATGTTTTAAAGTATTCTTAATTTTGAAATTTGTTTCTAAATTTCTTATTTTCAAAATGAGGTTACTGTTATGATTTGAAATCCAAATAAGATAATTTGTTTAATTTATAAAAAAAAATTGATTTATTCAAATAATTTAATTATAAAGATGAATAGGGTTAATTTATCTTTGTTATTAATTTAAGAATACTTATTTAATATGATTTGTTAATAAGTAAGGTTTAATTAAGATTAATGACTTTCTTATTTAATTAAAAATTTAAAATATAAGAAGATTAGTCAATTAATTATTTAATTAATTTTAAATAACTAGTTAATTGTTTATTTAATTTTAAGTGTGATTACTTAATAAAGTAATCAATGGTTAATTATTGAATATAATTAAGTAAGGAATAATTACTTATGGAAGTAATTAGTAGAGGTTACTCATAGGAGTAATTAAAGTTTGAGTGATTATTGGATAATCACTAGATGTTATTAATCTAGGAATTGATTAATATAATTGTTTGAAGTTAATTAATTATGAAGTGATTAATTAATTAATGAATTAAGGATTGTTTAGTGATGGAATTAATTATTTGCTAAGTAATTAATTAAGAGAGTAATCATTTAATGAAGTAATTAGAAATAATTACTTATGTAAGTAATTAAGAGTTAATTACTTAATGAATTTAGATAATCAATTAATGTGATTAATAAATTAATGAATGTGATTAATTTTAAGATTAATTACTAAGGGTAATTAAATTAAAATGTAATTAATTAATAAAGTAATTAATTAAGTATTGTTTGTTAATTAAATTGAATAATAATTACTTAATGAAGTAATTAAAGATTAATTAGATTAATTAATTAAGGGTTAATATAATTAATTATGAAGTTAATTAATTTAGATAAGTAATTATAGGTTATTAATTACTATTTATGATTAATAAGATGATTAATTACAAGTTAATTATTTAATTAATTAAAGAAATTATTAACTAATAAGGATCGTTAGTTAATAAATGATATTAATCAAGGTTGCTTAATAAAAGTAATTAATTTAAGTGTGATTAATTAATTGTAATTAATTGAGGTTTAATTTAATTAATTATAATTGATTAATTAATGTAAGCAAATGAAGAATCATTAATTATTGTAATTAATGATATTAATTAAAGGTTAATTACTGAATATGGTTAAGGATAATTACTTAAATGTAATTAAGGATGATTAATCAAGGATTAATTTAAGAAGATCATTAAGAGATGATTAATTAATTTATTTATTTGGGATAAATTAATGATGAAGGATTTAGGTAATCCAATTGATTAAGAATTAACCAATTCTGCTTTGGATAATTGATTAATATGGTTTGATTGACTGGTATCGGATGATTGGTTGATATTGGATGATTGATATTGGGTGTTTAGTTGATATTGGAAGATTTGGATATCTATGATATATGTGATATGCTGCTTTGTGAGATGAATGTTGATATGATTTATCTATTGTGATAATGTGATTCATCTATCTGTTTATATCATCCTGAATATAAGTTAATTGTTTAAACCCTTAAGTACAACTTGGACATTAAAATGGCGTTTGGTTTCGGTGAGATCGGGATCGGGTTTCCATATTTGGATATCCGAAAACCACATCGATTGCAATTAAACGTTAGGTCGTGAATCCAAGTGGAGCTTAGTGAAGACTCGAGGAGCAAGAACTATACGTCAGTATAACTCTGTGGGTGATTCCACAATGAGTTTGACGGAATAGTACTTATAGGTTCGAGATGGTGATTTAGAGTGCAAGGGCTATGGTCGTTGACTCTGAGGGTGATTCCAAAATGAGTGCAACGAGATAGTGCCTTCGGTTTCATTCGAACCCGGAACGAACTTGTATGGATTGAATGCATTCAGAACATCGTCACGTAGACGATGAGCATTCTAAGAGATGTGTTCTCTAAAGGTAATCGAAGTCTCAAGCCTCATCAACTGGGAATGGCTAAAACAGGGGAGGTGCAGCAAGGCTAGGTGGGTAGCGCCCATTTCAGGACAAGATTTTCCCTTGTCTAGAAGTCCCTTTTTATTTCGGCTGTGTGGAGCGGTTGATTCCGGACAACTGCCGGGGTTGTCTTGTTTGGGACTGTTCAGTAAGGAACGGTCCCGCCCTTGTGTTGCAAGGGAGTTAGGGTGGCTCCTCGGTACGTTGATCTAGGCCATGTACTGTGACGGGCGGTACCCCAGTAGCCCTGCCATTGATGGAAACGCATTCTTCCTACGAGACCCTACAGTTTTGTTTGTATTACCCACTTTTGTGGCTAGTAGCTGGAATTTAATAAATGTAACAATTTCGGCTATTTCTTTTTTACTTGAAAACCCTAAACACTATTATAATATCACTGGATTTCCTATCAAATGTTTGGTTAGCGTAAGGTAATTATTTTTCTATGTTTATGTGTGGGAAGACTTACGTGATACCTTTTCTTTTCAAAGGTTTTTCTAAAGTTAAGCAATTTTAACCTGTTTACGCACACCAGACCCTTATCTGACCCAGGTGTTTATTTTCTGTTTTATTAAACTCTTGGGTACTCATATTATGTATGAGTAGTCAAGTGATTCAGGTTTGCTTGACGAATTCTGGAGGAGATATGGAGCAGGAGGCTTCCACGTGTTGATATATTATGGTTCCGCTGTGTTTGTTTGGTATCTGTAACTATTGTACTTGAGTTGTATAGTTAGACCGATGATTATAACTGTCTAATATGTGTTGAATAAGTTGTTTACTCTGATGTAATATGATACCATGCAATATTTTAAGCGATATATTATATTTCATTCATTCCGCTGTGAGTAACTGTTGTTGTTCTATTTCTTTATTCTCTTTCTTTACTTCTTCTATCCCTTTCTTTCTTTATTAGCGATGCGTCTTCCTGGAGATAGGAAGTCGAGTCGTTTTAGTTGGTATCAGAGCATTAGGTTGAGTGAATACCTAGGCTCTGGAGTGGTGTCTTTCTTGAGAGAGCGTACTTGCAATTTTTATATATAAATATATATATATACACACACACCTAATCTGTTGGGTTATCTGTTCGGATTTTCCAACATTAGTTTTAGAGGTAGATGGAGTAGTGGTGTGTATGTGGAACACGACTACCACTAATGGAAGAGGTCCATATGTTGAGATTGGAAGTGTATTTGTCGAGACTGTAGACCTAATATCGTCTCGAGTAAGATTTGTAGTTTGGAGTAGGGATTTGATGCAGCGTAACATGCCTGCAAGTTACGACCTAACACTATTTGCAAGTTTCAACCTAACACTATTTGGGAGTTACGACCTAACTCGAGCGAGTTAACAATTCAAGGAAGAAAACTAAACGACCTAACAAGTCGTATTGATCGACCTATCGAGTTAACTCACTGAACGCGCATTCCCTTAGGTCGTTACGTCCTAACGACTTTCGACTTAACATGTTCACCAACCTAAATAAGCTACGACCTACGAGCTACATGCTACTTGGAGTTATGCCGCTTTCTCACTTAGGTCGCTTGTCTTAAGTCGATTCACTTATATCGCTGCCGAGTTTCTTTTGGTCGCTACTGGATGCCGAAGAGTTGAGTAGATGTATTGTTTATTAAGTCGATGTGATGTATTCTTTCTTATGTCACTTGTATATTAAAGTCGTATGGCGTGATGATGTATGTGGCTGTAATTTGTTAAGACTTAAGTCGCGTGATGTTGGAGTATTTCTTAGGTCGCCTGTCTGATGTATTGTTAAGTCGCTGTAGTTGAATCGTAGGTCACGTCTGTTAGGTCATGTACCTGTGTGTTGTAAGCCTATAAATAGGCAGGTTGGATCATTTGTAAAGGAGGTTGATTTTGAATAAACTTTTTTTGAGTGCTTTGTGCCTCTTTAAAATTGGAGGTTGAGTGTTATCTCCTTTCTCCATTTTCGGTTATTCGAGTGCGCTCGAATCAACGATTTTGAAGTCGGTTCACGGAATCTCGTGCGCGAGATCAACGTCGAAGAATCATTGCTCTTCTAACATGGTATCGTGCGCGATCAACATTTTAAAGATAGCTAGAATCCGGTATCTCGCGAGATCAACGGATTTGGGCATTTATTCTTGGTATCATTAATCCATCGATTCATCGTTTTATCGATTTATTTAACACGAAGCATCATCTCGTGATCAAAGTTGTTATCCGCTGCGTCAATTGGTATCAGAGCTACACTTAGCCAATCATAGCTAAGCCGAGCCTATGGGGAGCCGAGTTGAAGTGTTGGAGTTGAGCCGAGTATAAAGTTTGGATCAAGGCCGAGAGTTATAGAAGTTGGAGCCGAGTCAAAGCAGTTACAGCCGAGCCAAGCTAAGTGCAGGCCGAGAAAAGTCAAGTTCAAATTTGAGTGAAAGTTGTGCTAGTGGAAGTGTGTGTTTGGATTTGTTGAAGATTCGACAATGCCGCCGAGACGTGCTAATCGATTTCAAATTGCCGAAGATGTGTATCGAAGACAAGAAGCTGAGCAAATGGAACAAAGTATCAATGAAAAGTTCGATGAAGTTATTGGGAAGTTAGAGAAATTGATGAATGACATGAATCAAAGTCAAAGGAGAAGGTCACCAATCTCGAACCATGGAGGAAACAGGGTTTCGCCATCAGTTTCGGAAGCGAGGAGGGTGTCACCACAATCGTGTCGAGATAGAAGAGAATCATCAATTTCAATGAGACGAGAATACCATGAGTACAGAAATGAAGAGAGAAGAACTCCATGTGAGTTTGGAGATGAGCTATATCGTAATGCTGAAAGACATAGCAGAAGAGATATGCGTGATCGTAGAGATGTTGATGGTCGAGATCGATACCGAAGTACATTTGATTATGATGAAGATGGTGATAGAGGTAGTGTTCATTATCGAGATCGAGACCAAGTACGAACTCAATATCGGGATGTAGAAGATGATCGTCGATGGGAGTCGGGGATGAAAACAGAAATTCCAAAATTCAAATGAGGAATGATTACGGAAGAGTTTCTAGATTGGTTATCAAATGTTGAGGAAAATTTTGACTTCAAGAAAGTACCCGAGCATCGTAGAGATAAGTTGGTTGCTACACGATTAAGGGGAAGAGCTATTGCATGGTGGCAACAAACTAAACTTACACGGGAGAGAATGGGAAAGTCGAGGATTGTTTCATGGGAGAAGATGAAGAAGTTGATGAAGGCTACTTTCTTGCCTTATAATTATCAGTCTCTTATGTATCGGCGCTTACAGAATTTGAGGCAAGGGACAAAGTCGGTAAATGATTATGCAGATGAGTTCTATCAACTGATTGTAAGAAACGATATCATGGAGATGGAGGAATAGTTGACAGCTAGATTTGTTGGAGTATTGAGAATGCAAATTCAAGATATGGTGAATATGTTTGATCCAAAATCCATTTCTGATGCACACCAAAAGGCTCTAGCTCGGGAGAAGCAAGGTAGGAGAGGAGGTGGTGTGTTTACGAATTCTAACAACCAGAACAAGGGTGCTAGTAGCAATACTAATGTTTCCTAGGTTGTTCGTAAATTGGTTGTCAATGAAGTTGCGAAGACCAAGGTCAACAACAATTTCAAGTGTTATAACTTTCAGGAGTTTGGTCATAAGAGCAATGAATGCCTGAAGCCTAAGAAGCGAGCGATGGTTGCTGGTTGTGGATGAGGATGAAGAAATAGAATGTTCCAATTCACCACAAGTTGAGGAGGAAGAAGAATTATTGGCGGGAGATGAAGGATATTCTTTAATGATGAGGAGATCTTGCTTGGCACCAAAGCAGGAAGAGGAGACTAGTTGGTTGAGGAGTAACATTTTTCAGTCGATGTGCACTATTTTGGGAAGGGTTTGTAAGTTTGTTATCGATGCAGGAAGTTGTGATAACATCATCTCCACAGAAGCTGTAAAGAAGTTGGCATTAGAGACAGAGAAGCATCCCGAACCCTTCAAGTTAGCTTGGTTGAGGAAAGGTGGGGAAGTGAAAGTTAGTCGAAGAGCTTGTGTAACTTTTTCCATCGGAAAGAAATATAAGGATGAAATTTGGTGTGACGTGGTAGATATTGATGTATGTTATTTGTTATTGGGGAGACCGTGGCAATTCGATAGAGCCATGCAACACGATGGTAGAACTAACTGCTATAGTTTCATGTTCAAGGGCACTAGAATCACTTTAGTTCGTAAAGAGCGACAACAAAGTGAAAGCAAGTTGGAGAAAATTGAGGAACTAAAAACTCTGTTATCTTTGAAGGAGTTTGTCAAAGAAGTAGTGGATGGGCCTGAAGTATTTCTATTGATTGGACGTGAAAGTAGTGAAGCAACTGAAATTCCTGAGGAAGTTGAGCCAGTGTTGAAGGAATTTGAAGATGTATTTCCTGATGAATTACCAAAAGAGTTACCACCGTTTGGAGACATACAACACTAGATTGATCTTGTTCCGGGAGCCATGTTACCACATAGACCACATTAAAGAATGAGTCCAAGGGTGCACGAAGAGTTGAGAAGACAGGTGGAGGAATCACTTGAACAAGGGCGCGTACAAGAAAGTTTAAGTCCTTGTGCAATACCAGCTTTGTTAGTGCCAAAGAAGGATGGAACGTGGAGAATGTGTACAGATAGTCGAGCACTAAACATGATTACAGTGAGTTACATATTTCCGATGCCTAGATTGGACGACTTTTTAGATCAGTTGAGCGGAGCCGCTATCTTTTCAAAGATTGATCTGAAGAGTGGGTATCATCAGATTCGAATTCGACCAGGGGATGAATGGAAGACAGCCTTCAGGACACGGGAGGGGTTGTATGAATGGCTGGTCATGTCATTTGGTCTTTCGAATGCACCTAGCACTTTTATGTGAGTGATGAATCAGATCTTTCGACCGTTTATTGGAAAGTTCATAGTGGTATACTTTGATGATATATTGATATACAGTGGAAGCGCAGAAGAACATCTACAGCACTTGCGAGAAGTGTTGATGATACTTCGTCAGGATCAATTTTACGCAACAACAAAGAAGTGCATATTCATGACACACATTGTTTTGTTTTTGGGGCATGTGTTGTCCAAGGAAGGTATTCATGTGGATCAAGGTAAAGTTGTAGAAATCAAGGATTGGTCACAACCCAGGACCGTAATTGAAGTGAGAAGTTTCCATGGGTTAGCATCATTCTACTGAAGGTTTATTCCACATTTCAGTAGTGTGATGGCACCAATGACAGATTGTTCGAAAGGAAAGAAATTTGTTTGGACTGAAGATGCTGATTCTGCTTTCCAACAGATCAAGACACGTTTGACTACAACACCAATTCTTAGATATCCGGATTTTCAGTTGTTGTTTGAGTTACATACAGATGCATCTAAATTTGGAATTGGAGGAGTGTTAAGTCAAAGGGGACATCCAATTGCTTATTTTAGCGAGAAACTTTCTGGAGTCAAAACAAGATACAGTACCTATGACTTGGAGTTCTATGCTATTGTCCAAGCCATAAAGCACTGAAGACACTACTTGTTTTATAAGGAGTTTGTGTTGTATACTGATCATGAAGCGTTAAAGCATTTGCAGGGACAGGATAAGATTGCAGCCAGGCATGCTTCACGGATCGCATACTTGCAGCAGTTTACATTTGTCGTAAAGCATAAGTCGGGAGCTACAAACTGTGTGGCAGATGTATTGAGTAGAAGGAATCATTTGTTTACTACGATGAGAGTTGAAGTGATGGGATTTGATGTACTTCCAGAATTGTTTGTTGAAGATCCTTACTTTGCTAAGATTATAGATGAAGTCGAGAAAGGGAAGACAGATGAGTATGTGTTGGTAGATGGTTTTCTATTCAAAGGAAATCAGTTGTGTATACCAGAGTGCAGTTTGCGAATGAAGATTGTGAAGGAATTGCATGAAGAAGGTCATGCGGGAAGAGATCGTACCTTGCAGTTAAATTCTCAATCATATTTTTGGCCTTCCATTAGGAAAGAAGTTGAAAGATTTGTGCAGAGATGTCACATATGTCAAGTTTCCAAAGGGACAACGACGAATGCAGGATTGTATATGCCATTGCCCGTTCCTACTAGACCATGGGTTGATATTAGCATGGACTTTGTTTTGGGTTTTCCAAGAAATCAATGAGGGAATGATTCTATATATGTTGTGGTGGATAGATTTTCGAAGATGGCACATTCCATAGCTTGTTAAAAGACCGCGATGTAGTCCGTGTTGCTCAATTGTTCTTTAAAAAGGTTTATCGACTACATGGGCTACCTAAGACCATTGTTTCTGACCGGGATAGTCGATTTCTTAGTCATTTTTGGTTGAGTCTGTGGAAGATGGTTGGGACTAAGCTGAATTTTAGTAGCGCCTATCATCCACAAACAGATGGGCAAACGGAAGTGGTGAACAGATCTTTGGAAAACTTGTTGAGATGTCTTGTGAAGGATAATTTGAAGAGTTGGGATGTTAAGTTGTGTCGGGCAGAATTCACACATAATCATGCTGTTAATCGAAGTACTGGATTCAGTCCATTTCAAGTAGTCTATTCAGCAATTCCGAAAGAATCGTTGAATTTGTCGATAATTCGACGTCAGAAAGGGGTTGTTAAACGAGCTTATGATTTCGTGAATGAGTTGCAGGAGTGTCACAGGATTGTTCATGAGCAATTGCTTAAGTCAAATGAAAAGTATAAGCAACTGGCAGATAAGAAGCGAAGGAGTGTGGACTTCAAAGAGGGTGATTTTGTTTGCGCAATATTGAATAAAGATCGTTTTTCGGTTGGAACTTACAACAAATTGAAAGCGCGAAAGATTGGTTCAGTAGAAATCCTGAAGAAGATCAATGATAATGCTTACGATTGAGATTACCGGATCATATCCACACTGCAAATGTTTTCAACGTCAAACATTTGATTCCGTATCATGAACATCAGCTTGTCGAGGAATAGGAGAGTGTGAATTCGGGGTCAAATTCTTGTCAACCGGGGAAGGTTGGTGTAGCGCAACATGCCTGCAAGTTACGACCTAACACTATTTGCAAGTTTCGACCTAGCACTATTTGGGAGTTACGACCTAACTCGAGCTAGTTAACAATTCAAGGAAGAAAACCCAACGACCTAACAAGTCGATCGACCTAGCAAGTTAACTCACTCAACGCGCATTTCCTTAGGTCTTTACGACCTAACGACTTCCGACTTAACATATTCGCCGACCTAAACGAGCTACGACCTACGAGCTACATGCTACTTGGAGTTATGCCGCTTTTTCACTTAGGTCGCTTGTCTTAAGTCGTTTCACTTATGTCGCTGCCGAGTTTCTTTAGGTCGCTACTGGATGCCGAAGTGTTGAATAGATGTATTGTTTATTAAGTCGATGTGATGTATTCTTTCTTATGTCGCTTGTATATGTAAAGTCATATGTCGTGATGATGTATGTGGCTGTAATTCGTTAAGACTTAAGTCGCGTGATGTAGGAGTATTTCTTAGGTCGCCTGTCCGATGTATTGTTAAGTCGCTGCAATTGAGTCGTAGGTCGCGTTTGTTAGGTCGTGTACATGTGTGTTGTAAGCCTATAAATAGGCAGGTTGGGTCATTTGTAAAGGAGGTTGATTATGAATAAACTTTTCCTTGAGTACTTTGTGCCTCTTTAAAATTGGGAGTTGAGTGTTAACTCCTTTCTCCATTTTCGGTTATTCGCGTACGCTCAAATCAACGGTTTTGAAGCCGGTTCACGAAATCTCGTGCACGAGATCAACGTCGAAGATCGTAGATCTTCTAACACGGTATCGTGCACGATCAACGTGTTAAAATAGCTAGAATCCAGTATCTCACGAGATCAACGGATTTGGGCATCTATCCTTGGTATCATTAATCCATCGATTCATCGTTTTATCGATTTATTTGACACGAAGCATCATCTCGTGATCAAAGTTGTTATCCGCTACGTCAATTGGTATCAGAGCTAGACTTAGCCAATCATAGCTAAGCCAAGCCTTTGGGGAGCCGAGTTGAAGTGTTGGAGTTGAGCCGAGTATAAAGTTTGGATCAAGGCCGAGAGTTATAGAAGTTGGAGCCAAGTTAAAGCAGTTATAGCCGAGCCAAGCTAAGTGCAGGCCGAGAAAAGTCAAGTTCAGATTTGAGTGAAAGTTGTACTAGTTGAAGTGTGTGTTTGGATTTGTTGAAGATTCGACAATGCCGCTGAGACGTGCTAATCGATTTCAAAATGTCGAAGATGTGTATCAAAGACAAGAAGCTGAGTAAATGGAACAACGTATCAATGAAAAGTTCGATGAAGGTATTGGGAAGTTAGAAAAATTGATGAATGACATGAATCAAAGTCAAAGGAGAAGGTCACCAATCTCGAACCATGAAGGAAACAGGGTTTCGCTATCGGTTTCGAAAGCGAGGAGGGTGTCACCACAATCGTGTCGAGATAGAAGAGAATCATCAATTTCAATGGGACGAGAATACCATGAGTACAGAAATGAAGAGAGAAGAACTCCATGTGAGTTTGGAGATGAGCCATATCGTGATGCTGAACGACATAGCAGAAGAGATATGCGTGATCGTAGAGATATTGATAGTCGAGATCGATACCGAAGTACATTTGATTATGATGAAGATGGTGATAGAGGTAGTGTTCATTATCGAGATGGAGACCAAGTACGTAGTCAATATCGGGATGTAGAAGATGATCGTCGATGGGAGTCGGGGATGAAAACAGAAATTCCGAAATTCAAATGAGGAATGATTACGGAAGAGTTTCTAGATTTATTATTAAATGTTGAGGAAATTTTTGACTTCAAGGAAGTACCCGAGCATCGTAGAGTTAAGTTGGTTGCTACACGATTAAGGGGAAGAGCTATGGCATGGTGGCAACAAACTAAACTTACACGGGAGAGAATGGGAAAGTCGAGGATTGTTTCATGGGAGAAGATGAAGAAGTTGATGAAGGCTACTTTCTTGCCTTATAATTATTAGTCTCTTATGTATCAGCGCTTACAGAATTTGAGGCAAGGGACAAAGTCGGTAAATGATTATGTAGATGAGTTCTATCAACTGATTTCTAGAAATGATATCATGGAGACGGAGGAATAGTTGACAACTAGATTTGTTGGAGGATTGAGAATGAAAATTCAGGATATGTTGAATATGTTTGATCCAAGATCCGTTGCTGATGCACACCAGAAGGCTCTAGCTATGGAGAAGCAAGGTAGAAGAGGAGGTGGTGTGTTTACGATTTCTAACAACCAGAACAAGGGTGCTATTAGCAATACTAATGTTTCCAAGGCTGTTAGAAAACCGGTTGTCAATGAAGTTGCAAAGACCAAGGTCAACAACAATTTCAAGTGTTATAACTTTCAGGAGTTTGGTCATAAGACCAATGAATGCCCGAAGCCTAAGAAGCGAGCGATGGTTGCTGAGGTTGAGGTTGAGGATGAGGATGCAGAAATAGAACATTCCAATTCACCACAAGTTGAGGAGGAAGAAGAATTATTGGTGGGAGACGAAGGATATTCTTTAGCGATGAGGAGATCTTGTTTGACACCAAAGCAGGAAGAGGGGACTAGTTGGTTGAGGAGTAACATTTTTCAGTCGACGTGCACTATTTTGGGAAGGGTTTGTAAGTTTGTTATCGATGCAGGAAGTTGTGATAACATCATCTCTACAGAAGCTGTAAAGAAGTTGGCGTTAAAGACATAGAAGCATCCCAACCCCTACAAGTTAGCTTGGTTGAGGAAAGGTGGGGAAGTGAAAGTTAGTCGAAGAGCCTGTGTAACTTTTTCCATCGAAAAGAAGTATAAGGATGAAATTTGGTGTGACGTGGTAATTATGGATGTATGTCATTTGTTGTTGGGGAGACCGTGGCAATTCGATAGAGCCGTGCAACACGATGGTAGAACTAACTGCTATAGTTTCATGTTCGAGGGCACTAGAATCATTTAGTTCGTAAAAAGCGACAAAAAAGTAAAAGAAAGTTGGAGGAAACCGAGGAACTAAAAACTCTATTATCTTTGAAGGAGTTTGTCAAAGAAGTATAGGATGGGCCATAAGTATTTCTGTTGATTGGACGTGAAAGTAGTGAAGCAATTGAAATTCCTAAGGAAGTTGAGCCAGTGTTGAACGAATTTGAAGATGTATTTCCTGATGAATTACCAAAAGAGTTACACCGTTGAGAGACATACAACACCAGATTGATCTTGTTCCGAGAGTTGTGTTACCACATAGACCACATTATAGAATGAGTCCAAGGGAGCACGAAGATTTGAGAAGACAGGTGGAGGAATTACTTGAACAAGGGCGCGTACGAGAAAGTTTAAGTCCTTGTGCAGTACCAGCTTTGTTAGTGGCAAAGAAGGATGGAACGTGGAGAATGTGTACAGATAGTCGAGCACTAAACACGATTACAGTGAGGTACATATTTCCGATGCCTAGATTGGACGACTTGTAAGATTAGTTGAGCGGAGATGCTATCTTTTTAAAGATTGATCCGAAGAGTGGGTATCATCAGATTCGAATTCGACCAGGGGATGTTTGGTCTTGGTGATTGAATGAAATATTTTATGTTAATGTTGAAGGTAATTTTAAAAAAATAATTTCTGTAAAATTAAATTTACAAATAGTGTTTTAAGTAGGAAACACAATGAAACTTAAAATTTTGTTAAAAATCAACTGCTTTAAATTCTGAATTGAATTACATTCATGTAATCTTGGTAGAAAATCATGAATTTTGATATGTAATTTGTGACTTTAAGTTGAGTATTCGTTGAGAATTTTGGGTTTGTGTGTTTTTGGGAGTTTTGGTGATTGCCGATTATCCATGCTATAGTTCGGTTTGAAATCTTGGTTGAAGATTTTGTATAGTTTGTTGGTTATGGGAAAAATGCAAAATAATTTATCAATTGAGTGAATTGTTGGGAATTGAAGGAACTAGGATTTAAGCTTACAGTTTAGTTCGACTTGAATATCGTGGCATTGCGTCGTGGATGATAGATCAAGTTCGACCGCGTTAGGGTAGTAGCTTCTAGGGGTCGAGATGGAACTATGGTGAGGTCGGCGATGGTCAACGGCGTGGAAGTGGTCGTTGGCGATGTGGATTTGTGGTTGTTGCTTGTGCTGTTTTTCGTGGGTTGCTTGAATTTTGATTCGAGGGCTTTTTGTTGGATCTGGGTTGAGTTAAGGGTTGTCGTTGATGAGTGGGGTCGGTCGGCAATTGGAGAATGGCTCAACGACGATGGGTTCGCCGTGCAACGTGCACATGGGTTGTTGCATGCACGGTTTTGGATTTGCTGTAACTTTGCTTTGGAGAAGACGAGGTTCTCTCGGGTATGTTTCGTGCAAGCGTCGGGGGAAACTCGAAGTTAAGGGGAGCTGGGGATCTTCGAGGCAGTCTCGAGTATTTCCTGTGCTCGACTGGAGATTTATGTTACATGTTCTTCTAGTTAGTGATGTGAAGTGATACAAGTTGCTGAGTAACTTTTGTTTGAGTTAATGAAGGTAAGCATTGTATTATAAACAAGTTTATAAAGGAAACCAAAATACATAGTTAAACTTGTTGTTTTGAAATATAAGTAAACCAAAACTTTTAAAAGTGAATGTTAATCAAACTTTAAAAGTATAAATTGAATTTATTTTAAAATTAAAATTTATTTAAAATGATTTCTTTTTGAAAGTAACTTAATTACATTTTGGAGTTCAAATTAAAAGAATATTTTGAATTTAAGTATTAAATCAAAGTTTAAGTTTAAATTTTAAGTAATGATTTAAAACTAAAATTTCAAATTATATTTGAAATAAATAAGACTAATTTAGATGTTTTAAAGTATTCTTAATTTTGAAATTTGTTTCTAAATTTCTTATTTTCAAAATGAGGTTATTGTTATGATTTGAAATCCAAATAAGATAATTTGTTTAAGTTATAAAAAAAATTGATTTATTCAAATAATTTAATTATAAAGATGAACAGGGTTAATTTATCTTTGTTGTTAATTTAAGAATACTTATTTAATATGATTTGTTAATAAGTAAGGTTTAATTAGGATTAATGACTTCCTTAATTAATTAAAGATTTAAAATGTAAGAAGATTAGTTAATTAATTATTTAATTAATTTTAAATAATTAGTTAATTGTTTGTTTAATTTTAAGTGTGATTACTTAATGAAGTAATCAATGGTTAATTATTGAATATAATTAAGTAAGGAATAATTACTTATGGAAGTAATTAGTAGAGGTTACTCATGGGAGTAATTAAAGTTGGAGTGATTATTGGATAATCACTAGATGTTATTAATCTAGGAATTGATTAATATAATTGTTCGAAGTTAATTAATTATGAAGTAGTTAATTAATTAATTAATTAATTAAGGATTGTTTAATAATGGAATTAATTATTTGTTAAGTAATTAATTAAGAGAGTAATCATTTAATGAAGTAATTAGAAATAATTACTTATGTAAGTAATTAAGAGTTAATTACTTAATGAATTTAGATAATTAATTAATGTGATTAATAAATTAATTAATGTGATTAATTTTAAGACTAATTGCTAAGGGTAATTAAGTTAAAATGTAATTAATTGATAAAGTAATTAATTAAGGATTATTTGTTAATTGAATTGAATAATAATTAATTAATGATGTAATTAAACATTAATTAGATTAATTAATTAAGGTTTAATATAATTATGGGGGAATCAATTTAAAGGACAAAGATTTGTATATTTTTTGCCTCAAGGACACGACCTCAATATTTTTACCACAAGGACAAACATTCTTCTAAAAATTATTCATAAGGACAAACATTTTTCAAAATTATTCATAAGGACAACAAAACTGCTATCGAGCTAAAACTGATACCTAAAAACTGCTACCGATTACTACAAACTGATACCCAAAAACTGCTATTAATAACTAAAAATTGATACCTACAGAAAGTTGTCCTTCAGGATAAAATATTGAAGGTCTGTCCTTGAGGCTAAAAGGCTATGAAATTTTGTCCTTGACAATAACTTCCTATATAATTAATTATGAAGTTAATTAATTTAGAAAGTAATTATAAGTTATTAATTACTGTTTATGACTAATAAGACGATTAATTACAAATTAATTATTTAATTAATTAAAGAAATTATTAATTAATAAGCATCATTAGTTAATAAATGATATTAATCAAGGTTGATTAATAAAAGTAATTAATTTAAGTGTGATTAATTAATTATAATTAATTGAGGTTTAATGTAATTAATTATAATTGATTAATTAATGGAAGCAAATGAAGAATCATTAATTATTGTAACTAATGACAGTAATTAAAGGATAATTACTTAAATGTAATTAAGGATGATTAATCAAGGAAGATTAATTTAAGAAGATCATTAAGAGATGATTAATTTATTTATTTATTTGGGATAAATTAATGATGAAGGATTTAGGTAATCCAATTGATTAAGAATTAATCAATTATGAATTGGATAATTGATTAATATTGTTTGATTGACTGGTATTGGATGATTGGTTGATACTGGATGATTGATATTGGGTGTTTGGTTGATATTGAAGGATTTGGATATCTCTGATTTATGTGATATGCTGCTATGTGAGATGAATGTTGATATGATTTATCTATTTTGATAATGTGATTCATCTATCTGTTTATATCATCCTGAATATAAGTTAATTGTTTAAAACCTTAAGTACAACTTGAAAATTAAAATGGCGTTTGGTTTCGGTGAGACCGGGATCGGGTTTCCATATTTGGATATCCGAAAACCACATCGATTCCAATTAAACGTTAGGTTGTGAATCCAAGTGGAGCTTAGTGAAGACTCGAGGTATAAGAACTATACGTCAGTATAACTCTATGGGTGATTCCGTAATGAGTTTGACGGAATAGTACTTACAGGTTCGAGATGGTGATTTAGAGTGCAAGGGCTATGGTCGTTGACTCTAAGGGTGATTCCAAAATGAGTGCAACGAGATAGTGCCTTCGGTTTCGTTCGAACCCGGAATGAACTTGTATGGATTGAATGCTTTCAGAACATCGTCAGGTGGACGATGAGCATTCTAAGAGATGTGTTCTCTAAAGGTAATCGAAGCCTCAAGCCTCATCAACCGGGAATGGCTAAAACAGGGGAGGTGCAGCAAGGCTAGGTGGGTAGCGCCCATTTCAGGACAAGATTTTCCCTTGTCTAGAAGTCCCTTTTTATTTCAGCTATGTGGGGCGGTTGATTCCGGATAACTTGCGGGGTTGTCTTTTTCGGGACTGTTCAATAAGGAACGGTCCCGACCTTGTGTTGCAGGGGAGTTAGGGTGGCTCCCCGGTACGTTGATCTAGGCCAGTACTGTGACGGGCGGTACCCCATTAGCCCTGCCATTGATGGAAACCAATCGTCCTATGAGACCGTATGGTATTGTTTGTATTACCCACTTTTGTGGCTAGTAGCTAGAATTTAAATAAATGTAACAATTTCGGCTGTTTCTTATTTACTTGAAAACCCTAGACACTATTATAATATGACTGGATTTCCTATCAAATGTTTTGGTTAGCGTAGGGTAAAAACTTTTCCATGTTTATGTGTGGGAAGTCTTACGTGATACCTTTTCTTTTCAAAGGTTTTTCTAAAGTTAAGCAATTTTAACCTGTTTACTCACACCAGACCCTTGCCTGACCCGAGTGTTATTTTCTGTTTTATTAAACTTATGGGTACTCATATTATGTATGAGTAGTCAAGTGATTCAAGTTAGCTTGACGAATTCAGGAGGAGATATGGAGTAGGAGGCTTCCACGTGTAGATAAATTATGGTTCCGCTGTGTTTGTTTGGTATCTGTATCTGTTGTACTTGAGTTGTATTGTTAGACAGATGATTACAACTGTCTAATATGTGTTGTATAAGTTGTTTACTCTGATGTAATATGATACCATGTAATATTTTAAGCGATATATTATATTTCATTCGTTCCGCTATGAGTAACTATTGTTGTTCTGTTTCTTCTTTCTCTTTCTTTTCTTCTTCCATCCTTTCTTTCTTCATTAGCTATGCGTCTTCCCGGAGATAGGAAGTCGGGTCGTTTCACTTTCCTTGATAAAGTAATAGGTTAAAGGGATTAACCATGTTTCACATGAAATTGATTTCAAGGATATTAGACTATAGATGTTGGTGTTATTATGTTATTATGTTTGCTTCTTCTAATATACATATTTACTGTAAAATGGACATATAACTATAATTTGGGGAGAAAGGGTAGAATAACCAATTAGGTTGACCCAGCAGTGAATATAAATTGAATTAACTCCTAAATGAGTAGGATTTTATCAAGGAGATCAGGAAGGCCAGAATATAGGATGCCTTAATACTAACTAAAGAAGTTGACAGATAGACGGGTTAATAATAAACCTATGAAAAGTTTGTTTAGAAAGAGTTATTGGCAGGGGCCAACAAGTAGTGAACCCATGAAAACTATATCCGAGTTAAGTTATTAACAAAAGTTAATAGATTCATAGTCAACCCATGAAAGCTATGATATGAGGGAAGTTATTGGAGATACCAATAGATTCAGGGAGAACCCATGAAATAAATGTACCGTGTTATTAGCAGGGTCCAATAGGTTCTTAATGATCCCATAAAAACTGAGACTGGACAGATAGTTCATAAACTTTAAAAACGTTATTATTTAGTCCATGAAAACTATTATGTAGTCATCCGTAATATTTACTTCCTGTGACCAAATATGGTAATGTTAATGGTATCCATAATATCAAAGGCACTTGAGTATGGAATAAAATTATTATAGATTAAAACACCTTTTTGATTACATTTCAAATTAACATTTCTTATCTAGGTTACATAATCCTAAACGTTTCCTAGGTTCAGATCAAATATAATTATTATGCCATGGGCGACATATGAAGATGCCCCCTTGGGTAATTAGAGTCTAAATAGTCATAATAGACCTAATACAACACAGCAAAAATAAAATAAAACAACTCCTAAATATAGCTAACTTCAGCCTCCTGCTCATTTTCTGAAGCTTTATTCGTCCACTTACTGAAACTTGAAAATCCTCAACTCTCAGCCTACTCAAATCAATTTTGAGCATCCAAGAGTTTAAGGGGAAAGCATAAATTTCGAGTCAGACATAAATCCTGATGTGAATCCTAATATAAATCTCGGTTATCTGATATTAAGCGGGACCACGTCGCTTAGAGGATTGGGTTACCCCTTACTAATATCCTGTTAAAACATATATTTTTGAAAATCGTAATCTTACAACCAAAACAGTTTAAAATAATAAAGCAATATCATGTAAGAATTTAAATCAGGTAACAAATGGATAATTTGTATGAATGCTATAGTTTTTTTGTCTAACTACTAACCTTTGGTTGACTTATGCCTACCAAACAAAATAAACAAATAATCTAACATCTGTTAGATACTCCTCTTCCCGACGGTCTATCCCTAATCTAGTTCTCCTAGGGTCAACTTATGTTCCTTCCTGTGTGTAACATCATTTTAATCTTACCTACGACAATGCCCTACATACGGGAATTTTTTGACTAAATTAGCTAGGGGCTAATAGCTAATGTATAGGGTGCTACCCTATACTAGTCCCATCTGGTATTCTAATGTTTGAGTCCGTTTTGGCTATGGCTCCTGTAAATCTAATTGAGCCAACAATTATGGCCATTCGATTAGTCGATATCCACAGGGTGCGACATCCATGGTGCATGGTGCAACATTCGTCCAAAATGTCGAAACAGTGCCATACGACTTTTAGAGAAGGGTGCATGGATTTGAAACAAAACATTACCATGGTGCAACACTCCCAAGCGATAGTAAATCGAAGACCAGCCACGGTGACCCCGTTTTAATGTAAAAATGCACGTGATGAAAACATGATGGGTAGAAAACTTCCGAAACCCGATTGAGGTTCGAATAGTCTTTTTTGGGTATGAAACTCTCTATTGACGGCTTAAAGCCATCAAAGCCGTATACCTCACAAAGGGCTTCATTTTGACTAGTTATGGCTCTATACCAATCCAATCTGGTATTCTAGTATCTGAGACATTTTACTTAGGGTCATCTGCCTATAAATTTTTTCTTGAAACCATTTCTCTCAAATTGATTTAAACCTTTCAATCATACTTCAAACAAGGAAAATTTACTCTATGCATTATTCAAATCACCCATCCATGTTATATATACTTTACCAAAATTTTATTGAAGAAAATATTTAAACCATTGAAAGTATCCCTTTCGAAACCATTGAAAGTACCCCTTTCGATACAAGTAAAACCTTAGGCCGAAAGGCCAAAACATACCTTTCGAAAACATTGCAAAAGTTTTCTTTTGAAAGCCGTAAAACCATAGACATCCTTTTATCAAAACACTATAAACATTACCTTTTGAAAGCATTGGAGCCTTCCATTTAAAACCTTTCAAAACCTTTGGGGAAACACCCCTTCGGAACCATTATCTTAAACTTTCGAAAGCACTAAATCCTATTCATAAAATCAAAACTTTCGAAAGCATTTGGGTTCGAGTAAAACATAAGGAATAACCATTCGCACCATTTAAAACTATTCATTTCGAAACCATTCGGTTTAGCTTTCAGTAGAACAAAAGGAACACAAAACAATTAAGTCGAAAGCACTCTTCCAAAAACTATTTCCTAAGTAAATAAGTGATGGTGTCGAAAAATGACCTTCGAAAGCATTAGAAAGCGGCTTTAATTTAAAAAAAAAGCGGCCCTTTCGAAACCATTGCTTCTAAAGGAAAAAGGTATAAGAAAGGGTTTTCAGCACCTTCGAAAGCATTTATAGAACAAAAGGCACAACCTCTTTCGAAACCATTCCATTAAAACAATTTGACCTAATTGGAAGCTAACCAAGTCGAAAGTAAAAGCAAAGTAGGTACAATTTTCATTTAAAAATAAAGTTAAGCTTCGATCCCTTCGGAACCTCTTGTTTGGACTACATACCTTTCAGCTATGTCCCATTCGCTGCTGACGCAGCGGATAAATCGAAACAAACTTCAATCGATGGAATGTAGCAATCGGTGAGTTGAGAATACTGCAAGGCCCAAATTTGTTGATCCGAAGATACCGAATTCTAGCTTATCTCAAACACGTTGATAGCGCACTATACCGTGTTCAAAGATCTACGATTCTTCGTACGTTGATCTAGCGCACTAGATACCGTGAATCGGCTTCTACGATCGTTGAATCGAGCGCACTCGATTAACCGAAAGAGGAGATAGGAGATCACACTCAACTACCAATTTGTATGAAAGCACAAAGCTATCAAAAGAGAATTTTATTCAAAAATCAACCTCCAAAAAATTACAACACACTCGCTATTTATAGCATTTACAACACACGCCAACATCACACTCTTAAGTCGTTTGCGACCTACGACCTATACCAGGTCGTTGCCGACCTAACACACAACATATACACACGTATATACAACACAGCGACCTACACAAGGTCGTACGCGACCTAAAAGATGTGACTTAACAGACTCAGAACAAACAGATGCGACCTACGACCTATGTAAGGTCGTTAACGACTCAAGACACAACATAGCTCACTTCCAGAATTGCATGGGAGGTTAGGTCGTTGGAAAGGAATAGGTCGCAAGGTTTTAGATTGGGAAGGAATTAGGTCGGTAAGAAGTTAGGTCGAGTAAGAAATTAGGTCGTGGAGTTTAGGTTGAAGAGAGTTAGGTTGTAAAGAAGTTAGGTCGTTGAGGGTTTCTTTAGGTCGTAACTCTGCTTCACTTGGCCAGTTAGGTCGAAGGTTACTACTGTTAGATCGTTCACGACCTAGACTTACTTCTTTAGGTCGGAGACGACCCACTACTTCTTTGTTAGGTCGTAACTTTGCTTTGTTAGCTCGGAAACAACTCAATCTCAATTCGTTAGGTCGCGCTGCATCATTGTTAGGTCGCGAGCGACCTATTTCTTTCTTTTTAGGTCGTGAGCGACCTAATACTTGCATTTCTTCCGACTGCACTGCATCATCCTCCCCGGGTTGACAGAAATTCGACCTCGAATTCTCAACATCTTCTTCCACAACAATTTCATTTCCACGATACGGAATTAAATGTTTAACATTGAAAACATCAGAAGTGTATACATCCTCCGGCAGCTTCAACTTATAAGCATTCTCATTGATTTTCTTTAAAATTTCAATCGGACCAATTTTCCGCGCTTTCAACTTATTATACGTTCCAACCGGGAAACGGTCTTTTGTCAGTACTGCATAAACCAAATCACCTTCATTAAATTCAACACTTCGTCTCTTCAAATCAGCAGCTTGCTTATACTTCTCATTCGACTTTTCCAATCGTTCCCGAACGATCTTATGACACTCCGTCAATTCTTCAATAAAATCAACAGCTCGTTTAACCGTCCCCTTTGGTTGTGGTACCACCGCTAAATCCAACGGTCCCCTGGGCAAATTTGAATATACAATTTGAAATGGACTGAATCCTGTGCTTCGATTTACTGCATGATTATGTGCAAACTCTGCCTGGCATAACTTCATGTCCCAACTTTTCAGATTGTCCTTCACCAAACATCGCAACAAGTTTCCCAACGATCTATTCACCATCTCTGTTTGCCCATCTGTTTGCGGATGATACGCACTACTAAATTTCAGCTTCGTTCCCACCATCTTCCACAAACTAAGCCAAAAATGACTCAAAAATCTAGTATCCCTGTCAGAAACGATAGATTCTGGCAATCCATGAAGTCTATAGATTTCCTTGAAAAATAGTTGAGCAACACGAACAGCATCCGTCGTCTTCTTGCAAGCAATAAAATGTGCCATTTTAGAAAATCTGTCAACTGCAACAAATATCGAATCATTACCACGCTGTGTTCTCGGCAATCCCAATACAAAGTCCATACTCATATCAACCCATTGTCTAGCCGGTACAGGCAATGGCATGTACAAACCAGCATTGGTCGCGGTTCCTTTCGAAACTTGGCAAATATGACACCGCTCCACAAACCTTCCCACTTCTTTCCTCATCGACGGCCAAAAGTAAGACTGTGAAATCAACTGCAAAGTACGATCACGGCCCACATGCCCTTCTTCATGCAACTCTTTTACAATCTTCATTCTCAAACTATAGTCTGGAATGCATAATTGATTTCCTTTGAACAAGAATCCATCAACTATCACAAATTCATCCGAACTTCCATCCTTAACTTTCTCAACAAACTTTGCAAAGTAAGGATCCTTCCCAAACAGTTCTGGAAACATTTCAAACCCTGTCACTTCAACCTTCATTGTCATTAATAAATGACTCCTCCTACTCAAAGCATCAGCTACCCGATTCGTCACCCCTGATTTGTGCTTAACGACAAAAGTAAACTGCTGTAAATAAGCAATCCATGATGCATGTCTCGCTGAAATCTTATCCTGCCCCTGTAAATGCTTCAAAGCTTCATGATCAGTGTAAAGAACAAATTCCTTCTGAAATAGATAGTGTCTCCAATGCTTAACAGCTTGCACAACAGCATAGAATTCAACGTCATATGTACTGTATCTCATCTTTGCCCCTGATAACTTTTCACTAAAATATGCAATAGGTCTCCCCTGCTGACTCAACACTCCTCCAATCCCCACCTTTGATGCATCAGTGTGTAGCTCAAACAACAACTGAAAATTAGGTAAAACAAGAATTGGCGCCGTCGTCAACAGTTCTTTGATTCGTTCAAAAGCAACTCCCGCTTCCTCTGACCATACAAACTGTTTTCCTTTCATGCAATCGGTAACTGGTGCCATCACACTACTGAAGTGTGGAATGAACCTTCGGTAGAATGATGCCAATCCATGAAAACTTCTAACTTCAGTGATAGTTCTCGGCTGTGGCCAATTTCTAATAGCTTCAACTTTACTCTGGTCCACTTGGATTCCCTTCTCAGACACAACATATCCCAAAAATAACACACTTCTCGTCATGAACACACATTTCTTCGTGGCTGCATAAAATTGTTCCTCACGAAGAATAATCAACACTTCCCTCAAATGTAGAACATGCTCCTCCATACTCCTGCTATATATCAGAATATCATCGAAATAAACCACCACGAACTTCCCAATGAATGGTCTAAAGATTTGATTCATCACCCGCATGAATGTACTAGGTGCATTTGACAAACCAAATGGCATAGCCAACCATTCGTATAACCCTTCTCTCGTCTTGAAGGCTGTCTTCCATTCGTCACCTGGTCTAATTCGAATCTGGTGATAACCACTCTTCAAATCAATCTTCGAAAAGATAGTTGCCCCACTCAACTGGTCTAACAAATCATCCAACCTCGGCATAGGAAATCTGTAACGAACAGTAATCTTGTTCAAAGCTCTACTATCTGTACACATTCTCCATGTTCCATCCTTCTTCGACACCAACAATGCTGGCACTGCACAAGGACTCAAACTTTCCTGAACACGTCCCTGTTCTAACAACTCTTCCACCTGCCTTCGTAACTCTTCATGTTCCTTCGGACTCATTCGGTAATGTGGTCGATGTGGTAAAACTGCTCCCGGAACAAGATCAATTTGATGTTGAATGTCTCTCAATAGTGGTAACTCCTTAGGCAACTCCTCTGGAAACACATCTTCAAACTCTTTCAAAACTGGCTTTGCTTCTTCAGGAATTTCAACCTCTTCACTGCTCTCACGCCCAATCAACACGTATACTTCAGGCTCCTCTTCAACTTCTTTAACAAACTCCTTCAAGGATAATAAAGTTTTCAATTCCTCAATCTCCTCCAGCTTGCTCTCCTTCTGTTGTTGCTTCTTGGGAACCAAAGTAATTTTAGTACCCTCGTACATGAAACTGTAGCTATTGGCACGACCATCATGTTGAACTGATCTATCAAACTGCCACGGTCTGCCCAACAACAGATGACATACGTCCATGTCTACAACGTCACACCAAATTTCATCTTTGTACTTTTTCCCAATAGAAAAATTAACACAAGCCCTTCGACACACCTTCACTTCACCACCCTTCCTTAACCATGCTAGCTTGTACGGTTTAGGATGCTTATCAGTTTTCAAGTTCAACTTTCTTACTGCTTCTGTAGAAATAATATTATCGCAACTTCCAGCATCAATAACGAACTTGCAAACTTTCCCCAGAATAGTGCATGTCGACTGAAAAATATTGCTTCTCAACCAACTACAATCCTCCTCCTGCTTTGGTGTAAGACATGACCTCCTGATCATAAGATTACAACCTTCATCTCCAAACAATTCTTCTTCCTCCTCAACATAAGGTGTATTTGAACACTCTGCTTCCTCACCATCATCCTCCTCAACTTCTGCAACCATTGCTCTCTTCTTCGGCTTCGGACATTCATTGCTCTTATGACCCAACTCCTGACAATTATAACATTTGAACCCACTACTAACCTTCGCCTTCTCAGCCTCCTTCACCACTGGCTTTGTAACAGGTTTAGAAACATTAGAACTTCCACCAACACCCCTTGCTTGATTATTGGAATTAGTAAACACACCTCCTCCACGCCTTCCTTGTTTCTCCCAAGCCAACGCTTTCTGATGTGCCTCTGCCACTGATCTAGGATCGAACATATTAACCATATCCTGGATCTGCATTCTTAGTCCCCCAATGAATCTAGCAGTTAGTTGTTCTTCCGTTTCCATAATATCATTCCTGGCAATGAGTTGGTAAAATTCATCAGCATACTCACTAACAGACTTCGTCCCTTGCCTCAGATTCTGCAACCTTTGGTACATAAGTGATTGGTAATTATAAGGTAAGAAAGTAGATCTCATTAACTTCTTCATCTTATCCCACGATTCTATCCTTGACTTCCCCATTCTCTCCCTGGTAAGTTTAGTTTGCTGCCACCACGCCAAAGCTCTCCCCCTCAACCTAGTAGCAACCAACTTCACCCTTCTATGCTCAGGAACCTCCTTGAAATCAAAGATCTCTTCAACATTAGATAACCAATCAAGAAATTCTTCAGCTACCATCCCTCCTTTAAATTCTGGAATTTCCATCTTCATACCCGATTCCCATCGACGATCCTCTTCAACATCCCGAAATGAATTTCGAACTTGGTCTCGATCTCGATAATGAATACTAGTTCTATCACCTTCTTCAACAAAATCAAAGGTACGCCTACATCGATCTCGACCATTATCATCTCTTCGTTCATGCATGCTTCTTTGACTATGTCTCTCTTCATCTCTATAGGCTTCATTGTCAAATTCATGTTGACTTCTTCTCTCTTCATGTGCATAGTCATGATGATCTCTTCGTGCTGAAATTGATGTTTCTCTTCTGTCTCTACAAGAATGTGGTGATACCCTCCTCGCTTCCGTAACCGATGGCGAAACTCGGTTTCCTCCATAGTTCGAGTTTGGTGATCTCCTCCTTTGATTCAAATCATTCATCAATTTCTCCAATTTACCAATGCCTTCATCAAACTTTTCATTAATACGTTGCTCCATATGCTCAGCTTCTTCTCTTCGATACAAAGCTTCAACGTTTTGATGACGATTAGCTCTCCTTGGTGGCATGATTGAAACTCTTCACAAAACTTCAACAATTTGAACACAAGACTTCAAAGCTTTAACAAAATAACAAGTCACAGCTGCCCTTGACTCGGCTTGCTCTAGCTCGGCAATAAGGAACGACTCAAAGTAAGATCGGCTCCTACTCAAGCACAACGTACGGCTCAAACCCTTTACAAGGCTCGGCTACTTCCCACAAGTATACACGGCCTTCAATTTCAAACACCTTCAACACTTTGATCCGAAATGGAATGGATCGAAAGTTCTCCCTCTTGTTGCAACTTCAATATGAACACGATGAACACAACTTCAAAAATTGGCTCCAAGAATCAACTTAGCTATGATTGGCTAAGTATGGCTCCGATACCAAAACTGACGCAGCGGATAAATCGAAACAAACTTCAATCGATGGAATGTAGCAATCGGTGAGTTGAGAATACTGCAAGGCCCAAATTCGTTGATCCGAAGATACCGAATTCTAGCTTATCTCAAACACGTTGATAGCGCACTATACCGTGTTCAAAGATCTACGATTCTTCGTACGTTGATCTAGCGCGCTAGATACCGTGAATCGGCTTCTACGATCGTTGAATCGAGCGCACTCGATTAACCGAAAGAGGAGATAGGAGATCACACTCAACTACCAATTTGTATGAAAGCACAAAGCTATCAAAAGAGAATTTTATTCAAAAATCAACCTCCAAAAAATTACAACACACTCACTATTTATAGCATTTACAACACACGCCAACATCACACTCTTAAGTCGTTTGCGACCTACGACCTATACCAGGTCGTTGCCGACCTAACACACAACATATACACACGTATATATGACACAGCGACCTACACAAGGTCGTACGCGACCTAAAAGATGTGACTTAACAGACTCAGAATAAACAGATGCGACCTACGACCTATGTAAGGTCGTTAACGACTCAAGACACAGCATAGCTCACTTCCAGAATTGCATGGGAGGTTAGGTCGTTGGAAAGGAATAGGTCGCAAGGTTTTAGATTGGGAAGGAATTAGGTCGGTAAGAAGTTAGGTCGAGTAAGAAATTAGGTCGTGGAGTTTAGGTTGAAGAGAGTTAGGTTGTAAAGAAGTTAGGTCGTTGAGGGTTTCTTTAGGTCGTAACTCTGCTTCACTTGGCCAGTTAGGTCGAAGGTTACTACTGTTAGGTCGTTCACGACCTAGACTTACTTCTTTAGGTCGGAGACGACCCACTACTTCTTTGTTAGGTCGTAACTTTGCTTTGTTAGCTCGGAAACAACTCAATCTCAATTCGTTAGGTCGCGCTGCATCATTGTTAGGTCGTGCGCGACCTATTTCTTCCTTTTTAGGTCGTGAGCGACCTAATACTTGCATTTCTTCCGACTGCACTGCATCAGCTGCGTACCAAGTCTTTGATACAATGTGCATTGGTTTCGATGGTGATGGAGACATAAGTACTTGATCGAAAGCTTGGTGCCGAAAGTGGAAAAATGTGTATAAAGCGTGTATAAACTGATTTTAACCTTTTAAAGCAATTCTTTTCAACTAACCTACCTTGTTTGTCAATACATGATTGGTTGCTAATTTCTTTTCTAAAAGTGCTACCGAAATTTCAAAAATAACAAACTAAATTATTTACAAAATATCCCTTCACCTTTTATAAACATATAAAACATTTAAGTCCCATATCTTAAATAATTTTATATCTATTAAAACACTTAGGAAAAATCAATAAAAATTCCCACAAATCACATTTAATATGTTTTTTAACATATATTAATTTCTGATCCAAAATCATCATAAAATAGCCGTTATTAATTTTAAACCCAAATAACCATTTTCGTTACTAGGAAATTAATATTAAATCATATTAATTCAAAAAATTATGAAAATTGAAACCTATCCCTAAATTATCGTTTTTGTTCATATATTAAAATTGCAAGGCATTTGGATGTCATTTAATAGGCTTTTCACATTAGAACATATCATAAAATATAAATGAATTAGCATAAATCATCAGCAAGCATATATATCCAATTTAACAATAAAAAACATGGCAATATACTTTGCAAAATATTCACATCTGATATTGAAACCAAAAACAACAAACATATGAGATATAACCTATTATTCACCTTAGCTTTATGATTAAGGACTTGAGATTTGATTTTTGTTTAAATTGCTTAAGCTATCCTCTTGAAATCTTCTCTTATTTTCCCTTAATAGTTGTTGGCATCACGTATTGGTTTTTCTTTTGTGAATGTAAATAATGAACATTAGAATGAGTATGGCTTAAGGGTTTAGGGTATAAGAATAATACTTATTCCTATATTACCCTTGTTTATATCCCTATCATTTTACTTCATTTTCTCCCTTAGTTCATTCGTATAAATAGAGCTACTATCTTTCTATTAACACGAACCTCAATCCCTGAATCATCACATTTTTTATTTCATTTCACTAATTAAATGTCCTAAAATAATGTTACTAAATATTAGGGTCGTTACAGACTCCTCTCCTTAAAGAATTTTGTCCTCAAAACTACGAAAAGGTACTTAACAAGTCGATCAAAAAGGTATAATATACCATCAAACAAATTAGGATAAGCGTCTCTAATCCTGCTCTCAGTCTCTCAGGTATAGTATCTATCGTCGTCGCTCCACTGGACCTTAACTAATCCGACTTCCTTGTTCCTCTGCCTCTTCTCATCTCTCGCGACTATACGAACTGGTTTTGTAGTTCAGTTCTACTACTAAGTCTCTAGCACAATCGGTGCTATAGAAGTCTCTGGGTCTCTAATGCACTTTCTTAGATGATAAATATGAAAAACATCGTGGACTCCTACGAAACTGTTCGGTAACTCTACTCTGTATGCGAGTTTCCCAATCCTTTCTATAATATGAAATGGTCCAAAAAATCTCGATGCTAATTTCCTTGATTTTTCGAATCTAATTACACCTTTCATTGGTGATACCTTACTGAGAACATGATATCCAACAGAGAACTCTAAGTTTTTCCATCTTCTATCGACATAACTCTTTTTTCAAGACTGATCTTTCTCCATCCTAGCTCGAATCAATTCAATCCTCTCTGTAGCTTCTCTAACTAAATCTGGACCAAGAACCAACCTATCCCAGGTCTCTAACCAAAACTGGAGATTTGCATAGCCTTCCATACAAAGCTTCAAATGGTGCCATCCTTATACTAGCCCGATTACTATTATTATAAGAAAACTTGACTAAATGTAGATGGTCTTCAATCCCCCAAAATCTAGCACATAAGCTCGTAATAAATCTTCCAAGGCTTTGTTAATGCTTTCCATTTGCCCATCAGTCTATGGATGGTAAGTGGTACTCATCTTGAGCTTGGTTCCTAAAATTTCCTATAGACTCTTCCAAAACTCACTAGTGAATAAGGAATCTCTTCCACTTGCTACTTGTTCTCTAAGAAAGAAAACAAGCACTTTGATCGTTTTATCATGGACACCTAGGAGAAAAGGGTAGAGACAAAGAAAAGGGTAGATAATGCAGTGGTCTTTATCTGTAAAATATTACTAGGGATTCCATGCGGCCTAACTCTATTTTCATAAATAACTTAGCAAAAATAGGTGTCATCCTAGATGACTAACTGGAATGAAATGGGCACACTACGACCCATATATTTTCATTTCCTTTATTAGATCTTGGCAACCCGTCTATAAAATCCATAGAAATAGAATCCCACTTCCATACTGGGATATCTAATGGTCGAAGAAACCCACTTAGCTTCTGATGTTCGATATTACATGTTGGCAGTTTAGACTGCTTTAACCATAAGCCTACATCCCTCTACATTACATCCCAAAAGAAACCCCTCTTCATGTCCTGGTACATCTTAGTTTCTCTCGGATGAATAATGAACTTTGAACGATGGCATTCCCCTAAAAGTTCCTTCCTATTGTCTCTCATATTTAGAACACATAATCTTACTTTCTTTCTCAACCACCCATTCTGTTCAAGACTAAAATCCTTCAAGTCACCGCGCTCTATTCCATCCCTTAACTTCCTGATATGTTTAACTAATATTGGTTCCTCCATCAGTTTAGAAGCAATCTTATCGATCATCATCCGTCGAACTTCTAAACATGATAACACTGTCGTTTCTTTAGTAGATCTAGCTTTGGATCTCTACTGAACTCTACATGTCGTCAACACTTCCAAATCTTTCCACTCAGATATCATTGCCAACACTGCATTCTGATGTTTTCTGCTAAGTGCAGCTTCAACCTTATTTCCTTTTCCTAGTGTGTACTCAATACCAAAGACATAAGTAGCTATTCATTCCAACCATCTCTGTTGTCTCATATTTAGCTCCTTTTGGGAGAATAAATACTTCAACGTCTTATGATTCATATATAACTCAAAGCTCTCTCCCAAAAGGTAATTTCTCCACACCTTAAAAGCAAAAATTCCTGTAGCTAACTCCAAATCATAAGTTGGGTACCTAACCTCATGCGGTCCAAGTCGTCAATAAGCATAGGCGATCACATTACCTTTTTGTATTAACACAGCTCCTATCCCTGTTCCACCAGCATCTGTATACACTACTGAATTCTGATTCCCTCAAGAACAACTAACACAGGTGCATTAGTAAATAAGTATTTCAAGATCTGAAATGCTTCCTAACACTTATCAGTCCAAACAAACTTCGCATCTTTTCACATTAACTTGGTCATCGGTGCTGCTATCCGCGAAAAATCCATTATGAACCTCCGATAATACCTAGCTAATCTAGGAAAATTCTTTATCTCTGTCACTGTCTCGGGTCTCTTCAAATTATTCACTGCTTCCATCTTAGTTGGATCTACATACAACCCCTTCTCTAAGACTACATGACCAAGAAACTTCACTTCCTTCTTTCAGAAATGACACTTCGAAAACTTCGCCTTGAGCTGATGCTGCCTCAACGTCTCAAGCACCACTCTAAGATGAACTTCATGCTCCCTTTCATTCTTAGATTATACCAAAATATCATCTATGAACATCAATACGAACCAATCCAAGTTCTCTCGAAAAATTTGGTTCATCAAATCTACAAAAAATGCTGGCGCATTAGTTTGTCCGAACACATCACTGACCATTCGTATGATCCATGTCTAATTCTAAACACCGCCAAAGGAATACTATCCTCTGCTACTCTAAGCCAAAGAAAACCTTTTGCTAAATCCAACTGAGAAAATACTTTGGATCTACTCAACTGGTCGAACAAATCGTCAATTCTAGGTAACAAATATCGATTCTTATCGTCTTTTCATTCAACTTACGATAATCAATACATAACCTTAACAATTCATCTGGCTTCTTAGAAACACTGCTGCTGCTCCCCAAGGTGAACTACTTGGCCTAAAAAATTCATGCCTACCAATTCCACCAACTACACCATCAGCTCCCTTATCTCGGTAGATGTCATCTTGCTTGGCGGTCTACTCATTAATTTTGCTCTAGGTAGTAAATTTATCCAAAACTCAATTGCTCGTTTCGGTGGTAGTTCTACAACACCCAACAAAGCATTCACCTCACAGCTAGTTTTTTATATAGTATATACAATCCGATCAATACACTTAGGGTGTCTAAGTGATATTTTCCTATAATGGAAAAATATCCTAGCATCATACTTACATAACCAATCCATACCCAAAATAATTTCAATCCCTACGAAGTCAAACACATGCAAACTGCAAACAATGGTATGACCAAACAAATCAAACTCTAGGTGGTCACACTTCATCCCAAGTGACGCATACCTTCCTATCAGATTTGCAACCCTTAAAAAAGTAACTAAATGTGAGGGTTTAGGTTAAGCTTATCTAACAAACAATGAGATACAAAAGAATGCGTACCTCCCAACATGGCTTTTCCTTTTTCCTCTGTTGTTGACCTTGAGGTAAGTGGCTCCAGTAATATACTTTGCACTTCCAATCATTAGCTAGCTCCTTGCATTGGTTCTTGTAATGTCCAATTTGATCACAGTTGAAGCACCTTATATTCTTCTTTCTGATCACCTACTTTCCCTCTCTTGAGTGACATTCATTTGCAAATTACCTTTTCTTATCACACTTAAAGCAGAAAACCCTCGACTTCCCCTTCTTTGCCGCTCCACCCTTCTGCGCTTCTTTCTTATGAAAGAACTTCTTTTACTGACTTTGCCCCCTGGATTTCTTTTCCCTTATTTCTCCAGAAAATCAAGCATCTCCTCATTACTCAAAGCCATTTCCAATACAACATCACATGGACCCTAATATGTGGTAACATTGCCCTAGTAAGTTCAGGCTGCAATCCCCTAATGATCTTCTCATTCCCCTAAATTATGGTATCAATAGTAGCATACGCATGCCTCGCCAACTCCTTAAACCATGTAGCATAATCTAGCACAGTCATCTCCCCCGGCTCTGATTCAGCAAACTTCCTAAGCATAGCAGAACTAGAAATTTTCGTTATAAACTTCTCTCCAAATATCCTCTTGAACTCAGCCCATGTCATGGTTTCCTCATTAACTTCAACTGTAATGTTGTTCCACCAATACAACGCTGCTCATTGTAGCTGTTTAGAAGCGAGTCTTTTCTTCTGCTCATCATTGAGCCCTAGATCGGTGAAAATCCTTTCGCAATGAAGTAACCAGTTCTTTACTTCGATAGTGTCCTCAACACAGATAAATGGCTTTCCTTCCAATCAAGCGTAATCCTTACGCAGAACAACTTAATTTTTGACTACTAGAGCTCCCTGAACTTCTCCTCTAACTACTCCAGCAGCAACACCCTCCTGCATCATGTTTATAACGAACTGATACATTTCGCCTGTATCAAATTCTCCTCCTCTAACTACTCCAGCAGCAACACCCGCCCGCATCATGTTATAACGAACTGATACATCTCTCCCGTGTCAACTTGTGGGAGTCTAGCACCGACATTTCCAACTTGTGCCTGACCTGGGTTTCTCTTGGCATTTGGTCTAGCATTTCCCTTGGTTATTATGCTTCCCCCTCCAAGGTTAACTTTTGCACTTCTTTCATGCATATCTATGTTCAAGCCTCGTAAGATACATAAGAATAGCCTAAGAGAGATAGTAGAATAAAGATATAGCATATACTTATATATAGCAAATATAAGTTCGTTACTTTAGGGTTATCCTATACCTGAACTTATCTCTCAATCCTTAGGATTAAGTTTTCAAAAGTCATTTTAATTTAAAGTTTTTCATAAACCTGGCTATGATGCCAAGCTGTAACATCCCGTATATGGAGGCCCGAAGCAAAGTGTTACATATGCGGCAGTCATCCATAGTATTAACTTCCAATGACAAAATACAGTAATGTTAATGGTATCCATAATATCAGAAGCACTTGAATATGAAATAAAATCATTATAGATAAAAACACTTTTTAATTACAATTCAAAATAACATTTCATATCCAAGTTAGATAATCCTAAATTTTTCCTAGGTTCAGATCGATTATAATTATTACAAAATACACCAAGAGCGACATGTAAAGATGCCCCTTGGATGACGAGAGTACTAAACAGTCATAACAGACTTAATACAACACAGCGGAAATAAGCAAAACAGCTCCTAAATATATCTAACTTCAGTCTTCTGCTCATCTTCGGAAGCTCTATTTATCCACATACTAAAACTTGAAAATCATCAACCCTTAGCCTACGCTAATCAATTTTGAGAACTCGAGAATTTAAGGGGGAAAACATAAACTTCGAGTCAGACATAAAACCTTATGTGAATAATACTATCCATCTTGGTTATTTGATATTAAGTTAGACCATGCCGCTTAACATAACGGGTTTCCCTTCACTATATCCTTTTAAAACATATCTATTTGCAATCTTAGTCCTGCAACCAAAACTGGTTAAAACAATAAAGCAATATCATGGAAGCATATAGATTAGGTAACAAATGGACTATCTATCCGAACACTACAGATTTGTTTGGCCAACTACTAACCATTGGCTGAATCGAGCCTACCAGACAAAATAAAAAAATAATCTAAGTTCTCCCAGGGTCAACTGATCATAATTGTTTTATGGACTCACCAATAACCTATCCTCTCTCTATGTATTCCTTTTTGTATGCAACATCATTTTAGCTTTACCTATGACAAAGCCCTACACACTGGAATTTTGGAATAAATTAGCTAGGGCTAATAGCTAATGTATAGGGCGCGACCTATACTAGTCTAATCTTTATGCTAATATCCGAGTCATTTTACATAGGGTTATCTGCCCAAAAAAATTCCTTGAAAACTTTTTCTCTCAAATTAATTTAAACCTTTAAATCATACTTTAAACAAGGAAAATATACTCTATGCTTTACTCAAATCACCTTGCTATGTTATATGTACTTTACGCAAAACTTTGTTGACGAAAACATTTAAACCTGGTACAGATAAAACCTTAGGTCGAAAGGTGAAAACATACCTTTTGAAACCATTCTTAATAAACCTTTGAAAACTTTGTAAAACCTTTCTTTCAAAATCTTTAAAGCCTCAAACATCCTCTTATCAAAACACTACAAACACTACCTTTCGAAACCTTTGGGGAACCGCCCCTTCGAAACCTTTATCTTAAACCTTTCGAAAGCATCAAATCCTTTTCATAAAACCAAACCCTTTGAAAGCGTTTGGGTTCAATTAAAATATGTGGAATAACCTTTCAAAACCATTTAAAATTATTCCTTATGTAACCCTTGGGTTTAACTTTCAATAGAACAAAAGGGTCATAAAACAACTAAGTCGGAAGCATTCTTCTAAAAACTATTTCCTAAGTAAAAAAGTGATGGTTGAAACTAACCCTTCGAAAGCATTGGAGAAGCAACTTTAATTTAGACACAAGGGGACCTTTCGAAACCATTGTTGCAAAAGGAAAAAGGCCGCAGCAAGGGGTTTCGGCCTGTTCGAAAGCATTTATTTAAACAAAAAATGCAACCTCTTGCAAAACCATTTCTTTAAAAAAATTTGGCCCAATCGGAAGCAAACCAAGTTGAAAGCAAAAGCAAAGTAGGCGCATTTTTCATTTAAAAATAAAATAAAGCTTCGATTCCTTTGGAACCCATTTTTTCGGCTACATAACTTTCGCCTATGTCTAATTCGCAGTGTACTAAGTCTTTGATACCATGTGCATTGATTTCATGTGATGGAGGTGGAAGTACTTGGTTAAAAGCTAGGTGCCATAATTTGTGAAACACATATAAAGCATATATAAACTGATTTTGAACGTTTCAATGCAATTCTTTTAAACTGACTATCCTTATTTATCAAAAATGATTTGTTGCTAATTTCTTTTCTAAATGCACTTCCGTAATTTCTGAAATAACAAATTAAATTATTTTAAAAATACCCCTTCTCCTTTTATAAATATATGAAACATTTAAGTCCCATTCCTTAAATAAATTTATATATCTATTAAAACACTTTGGAAAAATCTATAAAAATTTCTCATAAATCACATTTAATATGTTTTCTAACATATATTGATTTCTGACCCAAAATTATCATAAAGTAGCCATAATTAATTTTAAGCTCAAATAATCATTTTCTTTACTAGAAAATTAATATTAAATCCACACTAATTTAGAAAATTATGAATATTGAAATCCATCTATAAAATATCATTTTTGATCATATATTAGAATTTATAGGCATTTGGATATAATTTAATATGGTTTTCACATTAAAACATAGCATAAAACCTATACGAAGTAGCATAAATAATCAACAAGCATATATATCCAATTTAACAATAAAAAACACAGCAACATACTTTGCAAAATATTCGTAACTGTTCTAGTAACCATAAACTTCAAAAATGTGAGATGTAACATATTATTCACCTTAGCTTTTTGATTAAGGAGTTGAGATTTGATATTTTATTAATTTGCTTAAGCTTTCCTCTTGAAATCTTCTCTTGTTTTCCCTTAATGGTGGCTACCTCTAGTATTGGTTTTTGTTTTATGAATGTAAATAATGAACATGAGAGTGTGTATGGCTTAAGAATTTAGGGTACAAGAATAATACTTATTCTTATATTACCCCTGTACATTACCCTGTTTTATTTCATTTTCCCCCTTAGTTTATTTGTATAAATGACACAGCTGCCTTTCTATTAACACAAATCTCAATCCCTTAATCATCGCATTATTTTATTTAATTTAACCAATTAAATATCCTAAATTATGATACTAAAACTTAGGATCATTACTCCATAACTAAGACATATAGTCAAATGAATGGGGATGGGAAATCCAGAATAATTTACTTGTTTGCATATCATCAGTCAGATGAATGGGGATGGGAAATCTAGAACAATTTACTTGTTTGCATATCATCATATTATATTAATTTGCTATGTTTCTAACCGTTGTGGATTCAGGAGCACAGGATGTGGTTATTATAAGTTTTTCATAAGTTACTAATGAAGTGAAAACCCGTTACGTGAAGCGGTGTAGTCTCACTGGATATCTTAAATGATTTGAGATGGAAGGTGATTATTCATACCAGGCCTTATATCAAACTCGAAGTTTATGTTTTCCCTTTAAACTCTTGGGTGCTCAATTAATTTTGGGTAGTTTGAGAGTTGAGGTTTTCAGGTTCTCCTTAGACAAATAAGCTTCCGGAGACGTGCAAGAGGCAAGCTAGCTAATAGGAATTTTTTTCTATTTTGATTCGGCTGTATTTTGATGTAAAGGAAAAATTGCTTAATTTCTTAGTTATATATACTCTAAACATCCAAGAGGCATCTACATATGTCGCTCATGGCGTATGTTGTAATAATTATATTTTCTGTTAAGGTTGTTCTCGAATTTGAGATTATGTAATGTATTTGAAATGTTTTAAAATGGAATAAGAAATTCGTTTAGTGATTTTAAATTTTTTTCCTTATCCATGTGTTTCTGTCATATTGATGTATCTAACATTACCGTATTTGGTTGTCGAGAATTAATAACTATGGATGACTATAGCATCCGTAGCCGTTAGTTTTGGGCCTCCAAGTGGCGGATGTTACAAGTTGGTATAAGAGCATAGGTTTATGAAAAATGAAGAAATTTTAACCTAAAGGATTTGTCAAAACAATATCGAATGAACCAGAAAATAAGATCACGGTTTAAGTCAATGTTATAGTAACACACTTGTTTTTGATATATATGTGTGTGTGTGTGTGTGTGTGTGTGTGTGTGTGTGTGTATGTATATACGTACGTACGTACGTACGTATGTATGTATGTATATATGCATGTGTGCGTATATATATGTAAAGTACGTATTCTCCTCTCTCTTAGGCTATTTTTCTTTGTCTTACTAAGGCCCATATGCAGATTTACAAGAGAGAAGATATTGAGGCAAGAAATGGAAGAGGAAATCTAATTGGAGGAAGCACCACAACAAATGAAAATTGTAACATCCCGCATATTTTACGATTGTATATTTAAATGTTTTATTTAAATATAGCATCATTAGTAGGATTAAAGTTCAAAATATGACTTCTTTGTAAACATTCGAATCCGGACTCAAGACCCATTTCATTGAGTTCAAAATGACATTTACAACTTTTTTGAGTATAAACATCGATATGTTTAGAGATGATCAGGATTTTGGTATTTTCATTTGGGCTTTGGGTTATGTTCAATCCCTCTTATCTAACAAGATAACCAAATCCTCTACCATATATCCTATCTCCTCTACTCTTCATTCATTCTACTCCTCATTTCCTAACATCCAAGCAAAAGGAAAAATGGGAAAAAAGAAAAGAGATTGGAAATTCCTAAGCCCTAGATTCTTAGGAAATTCTAATTCGAGTTTCAAAAGAAAAGAGAAGCTAGTAAGCATTCTCTTTATCTTCTCCATCTCAATCTCTTTTTAATTTTCAGAAATTCCTATAACCTAACTTAGGAAATTTAATTCATTTGATAATAGATTGAGGATTCTTGAGGTGCTGTTGAAGAGGAATTGATCTTTCCTTGTGGAGCTTCTAATTCCTTGTTTTTGAGTTTAAAGGTGAGTTCTTGAACTCACATCTATGTCCATACCTTTGATGGTAGTTAGCTATGAATTCCTAACATCTATTTCATGTTTATTTTCTTTTGAATTGAATTGGTTTGGGGAATTTTCCAATTTTTGATATATTGAAGACAAAATCTATGAAAATCATACTAAGGATGTTTGGACACATTGTTTGCGTGTATCGAAGAGCCTGTGGGCTGGGTTGTGGTTTGGCATAAATCCCTAGCTTTCATTGCTCGTCCGATCGCTTCCAAATCAATTTGGCCATTAATGGCTTAGGAATATTTTACCCTGAGCTTCAGCTCAGACGTTTGGCAAAATGCTCTGACGTTTGAGGCAAAGGAATTAATGTTCCAGACTTACGGCTCAGACATCTGAGTGATCTGGAAAAATTCCAGACCATCAGCTCAAACGTCTGGGAGAACCATCAAACGTTTGGCACTGTTTAGTTCTGCTAATTTGCCTCTTTTGAGTAGATTTCGATATGAATCGAATTTTTCGTTGATCCGGTAATTTGTTATTATTTATTTTCGACTTTGATGACTTCTTTCCGGATTTTTTAGGAATATCTGTTTCATCGATTTGTTATCGATTATTATGGTTTTAATTCATGTCGTCGTATGTGAATTTTCGGTGATAGATTATTTTTACAATCATTTCTATGATTTGTCACTTTAAAATACAAAGGTTTCTTACTAGTAGTAAATACTCAAACTCTTTCACAAAAATGATTTCAACGTTACTTTTAATAAAAAGCTCGTTTTTAAAGCTGTTTTTCAATCTATTAGTATATACAAACCTTTACCTCATTCGTTCTAGAAATCCAATTAAACGACTTAGCAAAACAAGTGGTATATAACGCTTGCATTTACTTCGTCGGTTAATTCTTAGACTTGCTCGATTTAAACCTTTGATAATTTTCGAGTGGAAATCTACAATCTGTTCATAAATATATAAGTTACGACATAAAGCTAAATCATTTTCTATTATCTTAGTGTAATTTACACTTTTTATTGATCTATGTCGATCGTTTTGTGGTTTAGACTAGCGAAATGCGATGTCTCTTAGTCCGCATGAGAAACTGTACCCTATTCTTTGGAGTTTCATCTCACTTTATGGATTAGCGACCCATGGTTTTTTTATAGAGTACGATTCATCAGGCGTACCGTCATAGTATGTGTTGTTCCGACTTATTCGAGTTTCAGGTTCCTCGGGCATACCATTGTACTACGTCGTTGCACCAGCTCTACGGGTTAGCGACTCATGGGATAGCGTTCCGTGTGTGATACACATGTTGGTGAGTTTTCATGCTCCTGTTTTTGATAGGATAGCCCTTTGTGTTTTGTGAATTTCTAATTATTGATTTCTAGAATTTTTGTTTCGCCAATTTTGATAATATGCATTCATAAGCTCTATCAATGTTTGTGGTTTGGTGAATAAAAATAAAGAATATGACACTCTTTTTGGTGTACGAGAAAATTTGGGATATTATATGATTTTTTTGTTGTTATCATATATATATTTCTCATATCTCTTATCCTATCTAATATCGTACAATATTTATAGCTAGATTGATCCGTTTATTATTTTTCGTCTTAAATAAAACTCGGGTTAGACCGAGGTGTTTCTGGTGCTTCCACTTGACTTCTTATCAAGGGCCGTCATCTAACTTTTGGCTAACTACTTTAGCTAGTAGTTTTGTTTTTATGCATTCGAGATAGAGACTCCTTGATGCATACATATTCTTTTATCTAGCACTTGTACCTATTCCTTTATGATGTAGTGGATCTTATATGACCACTACTTTGATATTCACTTCTATGTGTTATATTCTTATTTGTTTCTGCCTTAGCGATATGAATATTAGTGACTATTTATGTTAAGCTTATTTTATATTTGTTTCCGAAGGCCACATGGACAATGTGTAGTAGCTTTGAGTTTTATTTGATATGTCAGGTTTCTACGAAGAAATGCATGACATACCTTCTGACTTATTGGTACTCGCACCAAGTCATTACATCGATGTTCGCTCCTCAATAGCGTTATTCTTCGTACTAATCGACGGCATTACCTAGTACTATCTTTGGTTAGCATGAGTATAGATGTGGGGCGTCACAGCTTGGTATCAGAGCCAGGTTTCTATCCTGTGACCTGCGGTTTATGGGCCTACCACGCTTCCGCCGTGCCACTTTGATACAAAGTCGTGACGCCCAACCTCTATACTCACACTACCCAAGGACACTACTGGATAATGCCGTCAATTAGTATGAAGAATAAGGCTGTTGAGGAGCAACCATCTATGTAATGGCTTGGTATGAGTATTAATATGTCAGATGGTATGTCATGCATTTCATTTCAAAATTTGACATATCAAACACAAACTCAAAGCCACTATACAGTGGCTATGTGGCCTTCGGAAACAAATATAAAATAAGCATAACATAAATCAGTCACAAATATTCATATCGCTAAGGCGGAAACAGACATGAATATTACACGTAGAAGTGAACATCAAAGTAGTGGTCATGCAAGATCCACAACATCACAAAAGAATAGGTACAAGTTCTAGACAAAAGAATATGTATACATCAAGGAGTTTCTATCTCAAATGTATAAAAAACTACTAAGCTAAAGTAGTTAGCCAAAAGTCAGATGATGGTCCCTGATAAGAAGTCAAGTGGAAGCACTAGAAACACCTCGGTCTGACTCGAGTATTATTTAAGAAGAAAAATAATAAATGGACGAATATAGCTTTAAATATCATATAAGATGAGATAGTATAAGAGATATGACAAACATATATGATAACAAAAAAAATCATATAATATCTCAAATTTTATCATACACCAAAAAGATTGTCATATTCTTTATTTTTATTCACCAAACCACAAATATTGATAGAGCTTATCGTTGCATGTCATCAAAACTGTTGAAATACAAATTCTAGAAATCAATAATTAGAAATCCAGGAAACACAAAGGGGGAGGCCGATCAAAAACGAGAGCAAGAAAACTCACCAACACATGTATCCCAAACGGGATGCTATCCCATGAGTCGCTAACCCATAGAGCTGGTGCAACGACGTAGTACAATGGCACACACGAGGAACCTGCAAGTCAAATAAGTAGGAACAACGACATAGTACAATGGTTCACCTGATGAACCGAAATCCATAAAAAGACCACAGGTTGATAGCCCATAAAAGTGAGATGAAACTCCAAAGAACGGGGTACCCTCCCTCACGCAGACTAAGACGTCTGAGCTGAAGGTCTAGAATTTTCCAGATCACTCAAATGTCTGAGCTGTAAGTTTGGAGCATTTATTCCTTTGCCTCAGACGTATGACGATTGGCCAAACGTCTGAGCTGAAGCTCAGGGTAAATTTGCCTAGGCCATTAATGGTCAAATTGGTTTGGAAGCAATTGGACGAGCAATGAAAGCTAGGGATTTATGCCAAATGACAACCTAGCCCTATAGGCTCTTCGATACACTCCAAACAACATGTCCAAACATTCTTAGTAAGATTTTCATAGATTTTGACTTCAAAATACCAAAAATTAGAAAATTCACCAAACCAATTCAATTCAAAATCAAACGAACATGAAATAGATGTTAGGAATTCATACCTAACAACCATCAAAAGTATAGACATAGATGTGAGTTACCTTTAAAATCAAAAAACAAAGAATGAGAAGCTCTAAAGCAAGGAAAGATCAATTCATCTTCAACAAGAATCCTCAATCTATTATCAAATAAAATAAATTTCATAAGTTAGGTTACAGGAATTTCTGAAAATTGAAGAGAGTTTGAGATGGAGAAAATGAAGAGGATGCTTACCATGCTTCTCTATGCTTTTGGAACGTGAATTATAATTTCCTACGAATCTAGGGGTTAGGTATTTCTAATCTCTTTTCTTTTCCCCCATTTTTCCTTTTGCTTGAGTGTTAGGAAATGAGGATTAGAATGAATAAAGAGTAGAGGAGTTAGGGTATTCGGTAGAGGTGTTAGGTTATCTTGTTAGGTTAGTGGGCTTTAATCCGACTTACGATGCTATATTTAAATAAAACATTTAAATATAAAATCGTAAAATATGCGGGTTGTTACAGACTCCCCTCCTTAAAGAAATTGCGTCCTCGCAATACTTAAGAAGAAAAAAAAGAGTAACAACCACTTTAATGCATAACAACACAAAAGAAAATTTTGAAGTGACAAGTTCACCTTAAGAAGCATGAGAGAGTATGTCTGGATGTGTTCGCTCGATGAATTCTCTGGATTCCCAGGAACAATCCTTAGGATTTGAGGACCATTGAACTTTCACAAGCGGAACATCCTTATTTCGAAGGCATTTAAACTCCGTAGCAATGATACGAATAGTGTGATAACCCGAATTTTAGAATATCTATAACTGATAAGTTAACTGAATTTAGTTAATAGAATACTGATTTATGATTTAATTAAACAATTTTGGTAATAAAAATATATATACCTGTATTGGTTTGATAATCCTCTTAGTATATTTTTTGGCAAAATAGAAATTTACCACAATAATAATAATGTGTTGTTTATATATATGGATATAAATATATTTTAAGTAAAATAATTATTTACAAATTAAATTTGTGATTGTTTAATATATATATATGAGTTAATTTAAATTGAATGTGAATTTGTTATTTGAAATCCAAAAGAATAAATATATATGATTATTTTTTGTGAATAATTAAGATTTTAAATTAATTCCCTTTTAAAGTTATATATGTATAAATACTAGGAAGTATATGAATATAAATTGTTAACCATAAATTGATTAAAAAGAGATGTATTTATCTAAAATGGGAAATATAAAATTTAATTTGTATATGTATACAACATTTAAAACAAATACATGAAATTAATCAATAAAAAATACAAATATGAATTAGTATAGAAACATTCATATACCTACAAAAATACAAGTGTAAGAAGAATACAATGAAAATTAACAAGTGTAAACAAATGTAAGTTGATTTTAACAAGTGCCTTTAACCTCGTTTTATTTTCAAACTAATTAATTAATAAGAAAACTGTTATATAAACATCTCTATATTCCTCTTTCATTTTCTTTGATTAGTTGATTCTCTAAAACAAAAAACAAAAAAAATGAATGAAAACCAAAATGAGATCAAACAAAGAAACGAAAATCCTGTAGCAAACCAGAGGATTTATTCAAACAATAATCTTTTCAAAACAAGTTTTTAACTTCAAGTTAAATCAAGCAAGGTTATTGCAACGTCAAAGCCTAGCTCATCTCAAAAACTTGTAGCAGTTCATCTCAAATTTAAAAAGAAGCAAATTCAGTTCATATTCGGAGAACAAATTCCAGTTTCAAGTTTCCAGATCAAAACCTCTGGCACTTCCAGTTTACAGACATTTGAACTGTGAGTAAACTACACTGTTTCCTCTATTTCTTTTTCGAAATGTCTGTGAGTAAAATTCTGATTAAGGCTTAAATTGATTTAAATACATGATGCATGTGATAATCTTGTATAGCAATGGGGTAGATAAGATTTGCATGAATGTTTTTGAACTGGATATAGTTGAAACTTCCTGTATAATGAGTGCATGACTGAGTAGATGAGTTTGTATCTTCCTCTGATAAACTTCAGGGACAAATCCCCTAAATAAATCCATTTCTCTTCATAAATTAAATGTTGGATCATCAAGCTTCTCAAACCAAGCCTCTCTGTTCAAAAAAAACCGTGAATCAATTTTTATACAGGTGAGTAAACTATTCTCAGATCTAACTTCCCTTACATTATGTTTGAGTATAGTTGAAAGCGAAAGTATTTGATTTTGTAAATATGTCTATGCCTGTATATATGTGTGTAAGAGACCTGTGGAAATTCTTTTACATCTGTTCTTTCTCTGGACATGATCAAATTTGAAAAAAATTCAAGTACTCTTAATTTAAATAATATTAGATTGTAATATTTGAATGAGATAGGTGTGTATTTGGGCATATTACTTTAAAAATAATTTCATAAGCAAAATAATAAGCAATGGCCCTGAAAGGAAGATATATAGTAAAAGGAATTTTTTTATAAGAAATCAACTAGTTGAATTTGTGTTTACACCTACACGAATGAATTCTTCATGGGAAAATAGGAATTTTAGTGGTTATAATGTGATTTTTAGATAAGGGATGAAGTGGAAAGGGAAGTTGATCGAAATTTGGGGTTTTTGTCGACTGCTGGTGATCGCGAGACCCTGAAGCCTCGGGATTTTGACCAGAGTAGGATCAAAGGTGGGAGGTCACGAGAAAAATGGGAACACATTTTTTTGTTAGTCGTAACATCGACGTGATGGGGATTTAGGGTTTGGAGAGGTTTTCTGGACGAGGTTGTTTCATTAATCTTCGCAGCGTCGTGATGGTACAGGGAGGTTGCGCGCGTAGGGGGATCAATGCAGTAGGGGAAGGCGAGTCTTGCAACGAAGTTGGAGGGTCTATGGTGGTAGGATGGTCGGAGCGAGAGCATTATCGTATATCTGTTCTTCCAACAGGGCAGTGAGTCGAAGCTTGTTTCGAACAGGATGGTTAGTCGAAGCTTTGGAAGGGGTTGAATGGAATAAAACGAACGTGTGAGATTGGTATGGTTGATCGGCGTCAGGGCACGATCATCAAAGGGAGTGTGCACGGATACGTGCACGTCTTGTGTCAATCCTGTAGCTTTGAACTGATTTGCTGAAGGAAGGAGTAGGGGTGTTACGTGTAGTATGGGTTTTTGGCTCGAAGCTAAAGGATGTTAGGCTCGAAAATGAATTTCTTGTTTGAGCCATGAAGTGTGTAAGGGAATTATGTATTGACCAAAACATTAGAAATGGTAAACTTTTGGTCTAGCTAGTTCAATATAAAATAACCAACGGATTTAAAACAAGCCTCCATGATTTAAAATTTTAAGGTAAATGCCTTTGAAATTAAATGGTCTTTGGTTGGAATAATCATACAGGGAAATTAAGTTGTGATATTTATTAAATATAATTAATGATTTAAATTTATTAATGTGATTAACTACGGGTAAATTAATTAAAAATTAAAGGATAATAAATCAAGTGATGGTTACTTAATAATTAAATAAGTGTAATTATTTAGTGTAGTCAAATAATAATTACTTAATGGTAGAAATTAAAAAGGATTAATTACTTAAGGTAATTAATTTAAATAATTAATTAAAATGAGTTCAGTTAAAGGATAGTTAATTTCTGAATATGATTAGTCAATGAGTAATGAATGAATGAGGTTAATGAAAGTAATATAGGATGGTTAATTACTTAATGTAAATTAATTAAAAAGTAATTGCTTGAATGTGATTAAGTATAATTACTTAATGTAATTTATGAGGTGTAACTACTTAGTGAAGTAATTAATGAATTACTGGATGTAATTAATTGAAGAATGGTAGTAGTTTGGGTTTAATTACTTTTTGTAATTATTATGAAGGATAATTACTTAGTAGAAGTAATTTATGATTAATTACTTAGTGTAATTAATCAAAGAATTAATATAATTAATTAAAGATTAATTAATTAAGTAAGTAACTACAGAAGGGTAATTACTATTTATGATTAATTAAGATTGATTAATGGAAGTGATTAATTAAAGTATGATTAATTAATGAAATTAATTAAGGATAAATGTAATTTAACTATAATTAATTAATTATTAGAAATAATTAATTAAGGATCATTAATTAATGTAGTTAATGAGAGTAATTAAAGGTTAAGTACTGTAAATGGTTAAGGGTAATTAATTGGTGAAATAAATTGAAGAATAATAACTCTATGTAATTGAAGAATTAATCAAGGTTATTAATTAAGATAAATATTTGAAGAATGATTGATTAATTAACAGGTTGTAATTAATTAATGGTTGATTAAGAAAAGTTAGGTGAGTAATTCTTAAGTAATTGATTCAATTTAAGTTAATTAAATTAATTATAATAGGGATTAACAATGATTGCTTATGAATGATTGTTTGAGTAGAATATCTGAATTGGTTGATATCTATTGGATGATATGCTGTGATATTCTGTGATATGAAATGTTTTGTGATATGATATGTTTGGGTCGACATTTATAATGTGGTTATTTAATGACAATGAATTGCTGTGTAAAAAGTGACATCTTGTATTTAAAGTTGAATTGTGTTTCACTTGAATAACTTGAGTTAAGATGGTAATGAATTCGAAGAGACCAGGGTCGGGTATCAGTAAATACCCTAACCTACTTCAATTTGTATTGTACCATGATTCTTAATAGTTTGATATGTGAAAAAAATAGGTTGAAATGGAATAACTTAAATGACTGGACCATTTAAAACTAAGTAAAGGTACTTAGGAATTGATTTGTGAACATAAGTATTTAGTATAACAAGTTGTGAACTTGTAGTAATGAACGAGTTACCCGGGGTTTTATGTAAGTTTTATGCTGTTGTATTCCATGCTAGATGGGTTTACTCACGCTTCTTTCCAGGCTGACCCGGGTGTTACATTGATGTAATGCTCAGGTCAGACTGACTATTACAGATTTTCAGGTTAGGACATTATGAAGCTCAGGAGGCGAGCTAGATGGCAGGAACGTATGGAGTGTTTCTACTTTGATATATTTCTGTTTTTCTGAGACATGTAGATTTGTATATGTCCAGTGTATGTGTGTAACTGTAATGTATTAAAAAGTGACAAATACAGTATTCTTTTGTAAACTGTTATTATTTGATATTATATTTTATCCGCTGCGAATGTGAGAATCTGTGTTCTGTTATGTTTCTTCTTCTATCTCTTTTCTTCTTTTTCCCTAACTATTTGGAATTTTCGAGATCGAAAATCCGGGTCGTTACATTTGGTATCGGAGCGAGGTTAAGCGAGAACCTTGGCTCTGGTGGAATCACTCATTAAAGATAGGGTAATTGGTACCCTATAATGAGTTGAGTGTGTGTGTGTGTGTGTGTGTATGAGAGCGTACTTGTTATTTTCTTAAAGATTTTATATGATTTCATATAAGAATATATTTTGATATATAAAGAAATATTTCTTTTTAATAAATATTAAGGTAATTGGTGGTTAAATTATTGGAATTAAATTAAGTGGTAATAAAAATACAACCAAATTGAAATTAAATAAAGAGAAGTTTGAAATGGATTTAAACTGAAATTTAAATCTAGAATTTGGGAAGGAGTTTCAAAATAAGATAATAATGAATTAGTTTCAAGATATAGTAATCTTGTTTATTGTCATGAATGATTGTTGTGTTTAATAATAAAATGTGTATTAATGAGTAAGCAAAATGAAATGTTTTAGGAAAGTAAAACATTTGGGTAAGTATGACTTATAAATTGAAATTGGAGATGATCTAAATTGTGAAGTTTTAAATCTAGGTCTAGAAATTCGAAAATTCCTTTTGAATTTAAAACCAAAATGGTTTAAAAATTAAAATAACTTGGTGTGTAAAGGAAATAATATGTATATCTGAGGAATATACATAATATCAAAGATGGTTTGAGATAAACTCTAAATGTTGAGTTTTAAATTTGGAATGAGATGTGATACCCAAAGTGATAGTTTATGAACTTAATAAGTGGAAAGATTATTAATGTGAAGTTTAAAATTTAAAGTGGGAATTAAAATTTGAGTAAGGATTAACGAGATTAAATTGAAGTGAATTTAACTTAGAAGAAGTTAAGTAAGTATGAATGATCAACCTGATTTGGAAATTTCAAGATCAAATTGGGATTTAACTTGGGAAGTTAAATAGTTAATTTGAATTAGGAGTTGTGTGATCTCAAAATGGGTTTGAGATCTTTAAATTGAAAATGTATGGGTGTTTTAAAATAATTTGGATAATATTATCCTATTAATAATCTTTAAACTATGAATTGGATTTGAATTATTATTTGAACTTAGAAATTAGTTTATGAAGAAGTAAAGGTTAGATTGATTTAAGGGAATTAAAGCAACATTTGGAAGTTTAACTCGAATTTATATAATTCGAGGTGATTTAAAGTAAGATTAAATTTGAAATTAGTTCTAATTGAAATTGATTTAAATAATTTGGATTTGTGATTAAAGTTGAATAGTTTTAAATTCAAATGGAATTTGATTTGAATTTGAAAAGAATCAAGGATAATTCAACTTGAATTTGGATTAAATTCAAACTGGGGTTGAAATAAATTGAAAATTTAAAATTGGTTTAGTTTGAAATTTATTTGAATTAATTGGAATTATGATTGAAGATGGATAAGTTTAAAAATTCAAATGGAAATTTTAATTGGATAATTTGAAAAGAAATTAAAGTTGAACGAGTTCAAATTCAAATAGGAAGTTGATTTGAATTTGGAATGAGAATGGAAGTTAACTTAATTTAAATTGAAATTGAAAGTTAATTAGAAATTGGCAATTGATTGGAATTAGGATCAATTCCAATTGGAATTGTATCAATTTAAATGGAAGTGGAAATTTAAATTGAATTGATGGGAATGGAAATTGGTAATTGAACAATTTGGCTCTGGACTATTTTCAAAATAAATTATTTTAATATAAATCTATTTTTCCAAACTATTTACTATACAATCTTTCTTTTTAAAGCCAAATTATCTTATACTTATTTTAGAATTATTTATGGAACTATTTAACAATTTTTCAACTTTTTTATAAACTAATTACCTATTTTCAACTACTTTATAACTAATTACTATTTTACATCTATTTTGCGATTATCTAACTATTTTATAACTATTTAACTACTTTCCAACTATTTTATCAATACTTAACTATTTTACAGCTATTTTACAAACTAATAATTATTTTTCAACTACTTATCTATTTTTGAAAAAATTTCAAGCTATTTTCTAAATATAAGTTGGTCAGAGTTCAAACCGTTTGTGGTTAAATACCCAATTGAGATAAGAATTGAGCTAATAATCCAAATGGACTTGAGACAACTGTGAATAAATTGGATAGAGACAAAAAAGATGTGGATAGAAAAGAGGATTGATTTGGCTAATAATCAATAAAGATAAATACGTAGGATGTACGTATATTATTCTATTCGCATAGTGATTTGATCTGGATTCGAGCACATAATTTCGAGATAGTTTATCGATCCGAGTTGGGATTTTTCACTCGATTTTCGACGGCGAACCTGGATATGGGTTGTTGATTGGTTCTGGATGTTCTCTATCATAGTTATGGCTATGTAAGGAGAATGACGGTTTCTGATCAAGAAACCAGATTTGAGTCCGCATTAGGAAGTCGGGTGGAAGATGCTAGTTCGGAAGTGAAATTGTGTGATCGAGTGAGCAATCTGATTGATATAGCGTAGGAATGGTATGTGTACATCGTATGGGTTTAAATGATATTGATATTGAAATTTATGGATAAGAATTGTAAAATGGTTTTTGAAATGGAGGTAATATGGTTAATATTTTAATAAAAGAGTAATCAAATTTGAATATTTGATTTGGAATAAACAAAGTTATGTATCTTTGTTACATAAGATAAATCTCCCCTTGTTGAATCTATAGCCAGAAGAAAAGGGTTTTGAAAATATTTGAAGTATAAAAGGGGTTTTATACAAGTTTAAAGTGATCCAAAGATTTTAAAATTTTATATATATCTATTTATATATAGAGGATCTTATGAGAATGATTTTGAAAAAGGTTTTTGGAACCTATGGACTTTGGAAAGGGTTATGATTTTTGGAAAAAATCAATATTAGAATTTGGAAAGCCTGATTTGAGATTTATCGATTTTGGGATAATCGACTTTGAGGAAGGAAATTTATATGGGATTCATACTAGGTGTATGATTTGGAAGATACTATATGTGTATAGTATAAAGTGTTTTGAAAATGGCTCTAGAGAAAAAGGAGCTCCCTTGAAATGAACTTCTCAGGAGTGCCACAGGGTGGTACTGCCTTGAACCCTAAGGGGGGTTCAAAAGTTGGTCCTATGAGGAGTCCGGACAAAACTAGTTCCTGAGGATTTTGCGTTGTGTGTAGCGAAAGTCGAGGGCGCTGAGGCCTACAGAGGCATTTGGGTTATGCTCTGACAATAGTTTAACTCGATGTCACTACGATCTAATGCAGACCGTAGCGAAAGTCGTGTGTGCCGCTAAGAGCCAACAGTTCACGTTTGATTATATATCGATAGACTGCGACCTATGGTAACGCAGCAAAAGTTGTGTGTGCTGCTGAGAGCCAACAGTCCGCGCTTGATTTTACATCGGTAGACTGCGACCTGTATGAGAATGGAGAAGTTTCATTTTGGCAGCGAAAATCGAGGGTTCTGATGCCTACAGTTACATGGACTTTTGCTGCGATGGCAACAGAACCCTGGAATGTAACTGCGATATATTGTGGGTTCCATGGCATAATCGAGGGGCGTGGATTGCCTACAGTTACATGGACTTTTGCTGCGATAGCAACGTAATCCAGGATGTAACTGCGACCAAGGATGGGGGTGATGATTTCCAAAGCATTCTCACCCAAGATATTTCCTCTATTTTCAAAACTATTTTCTATATTTTTAGTAAAATATTTTCCAAGTATTTTCACTGGATGTTGGAAATGGGTTTACCAAGTACTTACAGATTTTCAGTCTTACGTCTGATGAATGTATGATCGAATTTCTGTGAGAACGAGGATGGACTTGTTGAAACTTCGAGTTATGAAATGATAATTTTATAAAACTATTTTCAAAATGTTATATAGACTTTCAAGTGTTTTAAAAAAGTGTTCAAAGAGGAAATTTAACTGATATTAAGTATTTTAATAAAATTCTGGCTTCGTTCCTTTTCGGGGACGAAAAGATTCAAAGGGGGAGGAATGTGATAGCCCGGATTTTAGAATATCTGTAACTGATAAATTAGCTGAATTTAATTAGTAGAATACTGATTTATGATTTAATTAAAAAGTTCTGGTAATAAAAATATATATACATATATTGGTTTGATAATCCTCTTAGTATATTTATTTAAATTGGCAAAATAGATATTTAAACACAATAATAATAATGTTGTCACGACCCGAACTCAATGTCCGACAAGCAACATCAAATTCGCATCGCAGGAGCTTGCAACACCCATTAGATGATAAATAACACAGCGGAATAAAATATGATATCACTGATACAACATGAATACAATATCCGATACATCAATTTAATACAATGATAGTTATCAACATCAGAGAATATACAACACAGAATACAGCGGAACATGATACAATAAGAGATAAGTCTTCATAGAATCCCATACTACAACTCTGATCCAAAAACTCCAAAGACAAAGCTCCAAAGCTTCAAGCTTGATCCCCCATCACGTGTCACCTAGACAAGCAAGACTGGTGTGTCATCCATAGACTGAACTAGCTCCTGATAAACTATAAACCTGACTATCTGAAAACAAAACCAAACTCTAGACTGCCCGTGTGGAAAATTTGTGGGCACACAGAGTTTAGGAAAGGAACAATAAACTCCGAGTCAGTAATGGGACTGGTATGAGCAAAAGAAAACATTTGGTCTTTAAAAACAATCAAAAGATTTTAAAATTTAAAATCCGCAATGCTTTTTGAAAATGAAACTACCATAAGGCCTCCCGCCACACACACTATGCAACCGCAGAATTGGAGGAGATTTCTTCTTATGATAGTCAAACATGCTTACTATGCAAAAACCACTTTTGATATTATTATTAGTGCATAGTGGAAAACATTTAGAAAGTATAATATTAATCTTAGCCAGCATAGGTACCATTATATTATGCCATCTATAGCTGCCATCTTAAATGACAGGTTCTACAACTAAAACCGAACAAGGCGCGTATTGTTTCTTTTGATTTTTCCAACAAATGGTCAGGCTAAGGAACTTCCCATTGCCATATAGGAACGCTTCTGGCGGGACGCCCCGAGAACCAACTCGGCTTTTTGCCAACAAGGCTGGCTATCCCCTTCCCAGGGAATAAAACCTCAGATATGCCACCCCCGGTCCTTTGGGACCTTTATACAAGGTACCTCTACACCAACAACATCACACGGTAATAAATATACTATAGTGCCCACATGAGTAAGTATCTGGGCTCCATATCATGATACTACCCTTTTCCAGAAGGAATGGTCACACCCTAGGGGAGCTGCCCCTGAAACCTTGTCGCATCTTTCCTGTTTCGAGCATTTTCGGTTTGCGAACCTTGATGAGGTTTCGTCCACAAAGCCACGCTTTACACAAATACTACTCTGTGCAGAGACAATCGATAGGTTATCCTACCGTTCTCGCAAACACCTGGTCTTCACCATCGGTCTTCAAATGCTATCCATAACAACGTATCATTATTCGGTATGGGTTATATGACACAAAGCTCCTCTCCCGGCCGAACCAAATAATGAGCGCAATATTTAAAAACATATGGATATGAGATTTCAATTAAGTCACAACTTTAAAATTCAAATCTTACTTTTCAAATGGTTAAAACCAATTACCATTTCAAATCTTTTAGACAAAAAGGTTTATTTCACAAATTTCACCCAATTTTACAAAGATTCATTCACGGATTTCAAAACAATTTCCATTTCAATTTGATTAATTCATTTAAATCTTTAAATCAAGATTTATCTCATAGCTTCCAAAACTCGTTTCCCAGATTCGTCCATAATCTGGAAAACTATTTCAATTCGAACTTGGAATTCCTTTAATATAAATTTGAAAGTTCATTACTCATATGAAAACTTTTATTGTTTGAAAACAAACTGTTTTCATTTCGGAAAATCCGATTTTATTTGTACAAGTTAACATCTTTGGGGTTAATTCAAATTCCCAAAACAACACTTTAAAAATGGTTTAAAACCCATATAAACTTGTATAATTGTTTTTGAAACACAAATACCAATATAGGATTCAATTTCAGATGTTGAATTCTAATTTAAATCAAATTATTCAAATTTCAAACCTTTATTAAGTTATTCAAAACAACTTTCATTTCTAAAACACCTTTTCAAAAACCTTTCACTTTAACCAAATTCCATTTCCAAAACCGTTTGGATTTAAAATTCAAGTTCAAAATTATTTTAAAAATCTATGATTTTGACCGATTTCCATGTGCAATTCATATTTGTGTGCGTATAAGTGTGGTCCAGGGGTTTTACCCAATAGTGCACAACATCAATCATCACAGATATATCAATGTCGATAAGCGGTATAATTCGTAACGCTTATCTTCATTCACAGATCACAGATAAAATAAATTTATCAATCACAAAGATTCATCATTCCAATTCGATGTGGGTTTCGGATAACCAACTGGAATCCGACTCCCTGTCGCATCGAAATTTAAATGTCGTTTTACGGGAAAAGGGGTTTTCGTATACATCCAGAAACAAATCACAAATCACGACACAGCATAAGGCAATTCACATCACACAGTACCATTACTACAAACAGACATATCAATCCAGTACACAACATTTGATGACAATCATCTTCAATTTAAGAAGAAGATGATTTAAAAGAATTAACCATATGACTATTTTTATTGATTTATTTAAATCAATGATTAACTCTTCTTAATGATTAAAAATTTTATTAATTTTTTCCTTAATTAATTACTTTTATTAACTACTAATTCTAAATTAATTAACTTTAATTATCTAATTAACAATTTGTAATTACAATTAGATTAAACACTTAATCGTGAATTTAATCAAATCTTTAATTTCAAATCGGCTAATTTCTAGTCATTTAACTAATTGCAATTTTAAATTTAATTAATCATCTTAATTACCCTTTTTAAACAGGGGAAATTAATTTAAAGGACAAAAATTTCTATATTTTTTGCCTCAAGGACACGACCTCAATATTTTTACCACAAGGACAAACATTCTTCTAAAAGTAATTCACAAGGACAAACATTTTCCAAAATTACTCATAAGGACAACAAAACTGATACCGAGCTAAAAACTAATACCTAAAAACTGCTACTGGTAACTACAAACAGATACCTAAAAACTGTTATCAATAACTAAAAACTGATACCTACAGAAAGTTGTCCTTCAGGATAAAATATTGAAGGTCTTTCCTTGAGGCTAAAAAGCTGTGAAATTTTGTCCTTGACAATAATTTCCTCTTTTAAACAACTAATAGTAATTATTATTATTTGTCTTAATTAACATTTCAAATCTTCTTTAAACTTTGAAAATAAATTATTACCAATTTGAAAACTTTGATATTAATTAAATTCTAACACTTAACTTAAGTCATCTACTTAATTAAAATATCAATTAAGATTTTAAAAACATTCTAAAATAGTTAAAACTCGCATTACAGTTTTAACTCAAATCGTTAAACATTTATTAAAAACTTTGTGAAATATAATCGGGTTAACTTAAAAAAAAAATTATTATAATACTGTAGTTCAAAGAAAACTATCCGGGAACTGTTCAAGTTTTACTCGAGCATCACTTCGAGTTTTTGTCCAACTTTCCCGAGTCCCCCTCTCTTTCTCCTCACATGCTTCTTCTTCTTCTACTTCTTTTTTTATTTTAGCTTAATTTTTTTTAAAACCCAAATAACTGCTCCCAGACACGCGCATTTCGAGCTCGACAACCTCGCGATTCAACCTGAAGCAATCAATTCTTATACTCGAGTCACAACTCGAGATTGTTCATCCTAAAGTTTTTGACTTCCCTACGCCGCCGTGCACGTGCACGGCGATGCGCGGCCCTTCCAGCGGACTCCAACAGCTACGGCGAGTCGCCAATCAATCCAACTTAAGGAATCGAAACTCGATTCATCTCAAATTTGTCCAAATCAAAATTTAGCATCTCACTACAAACCTGTAACTTGAACACCACCGCAAAATGCTTCGCCTCGGTCTCTCCCACCACCGAAATCGCCATGACTTCGACCACGCCTTCATCCACATCTCAAGAACATTCTCTCCAAATTTGGCTACGCTCGACGCATTGACGAGCGTGCATGAGCTCGAAACCCAAACGCCACTATATACAGTCCTCAAACCCTAGTTTCACTTCGTCCTATCAATTCTTGCAACAAAATACTTCGGCCACCAGAATTTGATCAAAATGTATTTCCCGATCAATTACAAACCGCTAGTAAAATACTTAACTAAAATTATCCCATTTTTGTTTTAAAAATCTCATTTTCGAAGGTAGATTTCGATTATATAATTGAATCAACAATTTATCATATTCAAATTTTGACATAATGATGCATATGACTGTAAAACAGATTCCCAGTTGATATGTTTTCACCAATATGTTTAAAACAAATTTTAAAGGCTTGTTTTATATTTGAACAACTTCTTTTATTTTAAATTGTAGGCCTATAAATGATTTGACGAAGAAGTTTTAATTTTTGAATAACTATTATACCCCGTAAATCCAAACAGCAAAGAACAGTAGACAAGATTTCACAGAACAATTCATATATACAGGGGGCTATATATATATAAATTTACATATGTAACATAACATGATTTATGATATCTCAGATTCAAATATACTTAAGCCTTCTTAAAATTATGTTTACTCACCTTAATTTGAAGAACATAGAGCAATTGTTGCTGCAGATTGATTTTTTCCTTTTAATTCCTTTCTGCTTTGAACTTGAATGATGCTAAGTTTGTAGATAATGGTGTTTAATGATGTTTAACAAATTTTTCTGGAATACTAAGTTGTGAATGACGGGAATATATTGCATTGCACACACACACACACACACACACACACACACACACACACATATATATATATATATAAGAAGATAGTTTGCATAAGAAGGTGTTATCTAATATAGGCTTACTCCTTTTAGTCAGATATTTTCTTTCATTTGACTAAAGATATTTTTATCTTTGTTTACTAACATAACTTTAACATATTTTTCGGTTGAAAAGATAACCATGTGTGCTTGAGAAGATATTATTAGATGCATGTCTCTAATTTTGTTTACAAGCTTATACTATTTAATTATGTATGTTCAATTTGCTTTGTAAACATTTTTTTTATTTGTTTGTTTATCTTCTTATGCAAGCTTCATTACATAGATATTTTTTCTTGTTTTATTATTTTATTACTTGCCTTTTGTTTTATTTGCATTTCATTTGTTATTATTGCCATATGACTATATACTTTTATCATTAACATATATGCTTGAATTTTTATTTCTATTTAAAGTTTAACTTTCGAACATTTAACTTTTATCCTCATATTTGTATACTTATATTAATTATTGATAAGATAAATTTCATTTTAAACATTTTATAGCTTCATAAAGAAAATGGATAAAACACAATTTATACATTTAATAATAATCATACATACTATTCTTTCCAAAGTATGATTTATAAATCCAATTCATTTAAATACATTTTTAATTTCCAATCCAAATTTATTTATAATTTAATTCAATTGAAAACATTTATTTTGAGCTTCATTCCAAGTTACAAATAAATTAGTATGCACATCTTATTAAATTTGAAAAATTCAAATCAATATGCAATTTAACCCAAAAATTAACTTCAATTACAAAATTAAATTCGTCTTTAAAACCGGGATCGTTGCAGAACCCCCCTTAAGAAATTTCGTCTTTGAAATTTTCCAAGGAGACAACAAAGATAGATGAAAAATAGAGAAATATCTTTCCACATCAAACTGGATATCAATTCTGCATTTGGCTTACCAAATCAGAATATCAACAGTAGATATGACAACAAACTCAATCAATTACGAAACACTTGGGTTATCTTATCTATGAAGTATACAGGGGTATCGGTTATTTCAAAGGGATAACTAACCATTCGTAGATTTAATCAAAACCCAATGAAATAGGCAGAAATATATTCGATTACGATTTCAGATTCAAGATTTTAACTCATTTACGATTTACTGAGAAATAAAACTAAGGTTAGTTCCTGTGCTGAACAAAATTCGAAAAATTTAATCATAAACTAGATAGTTACCTTATAAAATTTCTTTTCCTTAATTAGCCTTTGAGGTTGAAGAATCGTCTCTGATTGCATACGCTTTCTTTTCTAGAGTTTTCTTCTTTGCTGGACAGTTGATGATCCTATGTCCTGGCTTGTGGCAGTAATACCATCCCTTAGATTCCTGATCTGGCCTCATAAATGGCTCTCTCATTCCTGACTTCCAAGGATTCTTGCTTTTATTTGAGTAGTGACCTTTCTCCAAACAATTGAGACAAGTAACATCTTTCACCTTTTTCTTCTGTATATTCTTCTTTCCTTTACCATTCCTTGATTTCTTTTTGCCAAACTTCCTTTTCCTCCAATTCAAGTTACTTGTATCTCCATTCTCCTCCGGATCTTTTTGCTTATCCAGAGTATCGTATCTATAACTCATATCAATTAATTCAAAAAAAGATTCCTTAACGTGAGCATTCATCCTTTCCTGAAATTCCTCGTTCATTCCCCGAATAAACTTTTCATTCTTCTTTAACGGTGTATTCACCAAATCTGGACCAAATCGAGATAATACATTGAATTTTTGAAGTATTCCTCAAATGATAAACTTCCTTGCTTCAAATCTACGAATTCCTGGTACATTCTAGAGATACCAACAGACGGCATATATCGCTGATCGAATACTTCCTTGAAACGATTCCAAGTAAATTCATCCGCCGGCTCATCCAATGTAACTGTTTCCAACCAAATTAAAGACTTTTCCTGGAGTTTCCAGGAAGCCATAAATCACATTTGATCATCTTCTAATTTTAATCCCTTGAAAATCCTTTCGCACGATCGAATCCAGGCTTGTGCTTCGATAACAGATTCTTTGCCAGTGAATGGTTTTCCACCAAGTCTAGAAAAGCTTCGATATAAATCAGCCAAATTTGGTCGAGATTGAATAGGAATATCTGTTGTTGTAGGGCTTTGACCAGTTGAAGTGGTACTTCCCTGTCCCCTATCTCATCCTCTTCTCCTATTCATTCTTACCATCTGTAAATAGTAAGAAGACCGATTTAGGCATTCGGATGAAATATCTTAGAGAATAACAACAGATAAAGAGAATAGATTGGGTTGGATTTTTGATTCCACTGGTTGAACTCATTCTATGGTATACTTCACCCTATCTCTAATAAGTCATCTAATGTGTTACACTCTGTACCTAAAGTTCTTACTCAACCTTTAGCTCTGATACCAAATTGTCACAGTCTAGGCTTTTCAACCATTGACAGCGGCCAATCTCGACTGGTAGGCTTTTCAACCATCCCTACCCCGCCATGGCAGACAATGGTACCCCAGACTTGCTTTTACGGCTAGCCTTTCGACTGTCACAGCTTACGCCTAACCAAGCTCTTAAAGAGGACGTGTGGGGGGAAGAGTCTCCTGCTCGCCACCAAACAAAAAGTAAGAACCCCCCATCACGTTTCACTTAGATACAAGTCTCGTCCACGGACTGAAATAGCTCCAGATAAACTATAAACCTGGCTATCTGAAAACAAAACCAAACTCTAGACTGCCCATGTGGAAAATTTGTAGGCACCCAGAGTTTAGGAAAGGAATAATAAACTCCAAGTTATTCATGGGACTGGTATGAGAAAACGTAAACATTTGGTCTTTAATGTTTGCGTCAAAATTGACCACATACACCCGATATCGTGAAAGCACCCGTTTATGAACACAAAGCAGCAACAATCAATATAAAACTCAGATCTAAGAAATATCAAACACAGCAATTCACAAATAACAATCAGAAACACAGGATTTATAGTGGTTCGGTGATCTTGCCTACGTCCACTCTGAAGCTTATGATTTTATTGATTCACTTGATGATTTCTGTCAATTACAGCGGATTACAGCAAGTTATAGCTCTGATACTTGACTACAACAGCGGTATTGAAGAGTAGAATTGAATCCGGCAGAGTCTGGACGTTGAATGGCCAAAAGATCCCCCTTCTGTAGCCTTCAGGGGGCTATTTATATGCGTAGGAAGCTGAGATGGCACTGAAACTTAGGAAGACTTCTTCTGGCACGTGAGTGGGCCCACGCGACCGACCCCACCAAGTTTCGACTCGATCTGTGATCGATACGAAGTGATTTCGTACCCATCAGAAAATGATCCAATCGAGCTGAAACTTGGCAGGATTGTTCTGCATCATGTATGGAAGCTGCTGTGAAAATTTCATCTCATTTGGATCTGTAATTAAGGAGATATGATCGATGCAAGATTGCATTTTCGTGTACACTGTTTCGTTCGAATCCTTGTTTCGTATCCATGCCTTTCGAATCGATCTGGAGCACATGTGCGCAGTGACGTGGCGTGAGCTTCCCAGATCGCTCCACCTTTTGTGCCATGTTGACCGATTCGTTTCCATAGATTTAGCCTCGTTTGCCTCGGTGACCATTGCATATAGATGCCTTAATTCATATCGATAGAGGTAGCCTCGTTCGCATCCATCGATCCAATCCTTGTTCGTATCGACCAGTGTAGATGGATACGAGCGAGCGGTACTAGCCTTAGCTCGAGGGATGCGAACAACCATTCAAGTATGGCCGCCTAATGGATATGAAACAAAGTCAACTGGACCTACAACCGATGGATACGAAGTGGGTGGTAGGTGATCGAGATGAAATGAGGTAGCTTGATGGGTACGAGGCGGATCGATGCGAGGTTGATGGATACGAACCCAATGGACTCGAACTATACAAGACCTGATGGATTCGAATAGAGCAAGGAGAATTCAAGCCGTTGCATTCGAATCTGATTGATTCGAAGATGATTGATTCGAACCTGATCGGTTCGAACTTGATCGATTCGAGGCTGCTCGTTCTTGATGGATTCGAACAAACCATATGGCGGTTCTCTGATGGATGCGAATAGCGCATCTCCTCTAACTTGTATCGATCATATCTCATTCACATGAACTCCAATTAACCTGAAATTTGAAACGATGGTTACCATGACTTTGCTTGCCGTGTTCTATCAATTGTAGCCTGATCCGGGCCCGAGCAAAATTCATCGATATCCATAGCGAAGCGAAATACAACCAATCTCTGAGACGAACTGTCTTTTGTTTTCGATCAATCTTTTGGTATCACGGCTTTGCCAAAAAGCGGGATAACATTTGCCCCCCAAAACATGCCTTGCGGTAGGGAAGGTGTGTTTTGTAATGCCATAAGCTGGATGTTCATATCCTATCAACAACCTGTAAAGAATTTGATAATTTCATATGACCTCGAATGACGATCGTTCGGGATCGTATGCTATTCGAGGTGAAGTGGGACCGTTCGCGGCCGATGCCGTTCGCGGCGGATGATGGAGTGGGACCGTTCACGGTCGATGCCGTTTGAGGCGGATATCGATCGTTTGCGATCGAGTGCCGTTCAAGGCTGATTGTGACCGTTCGCGGTCGTGTGCCGTTCGAGGTGAATTGTGATCGTTCGCGATCGTGTGTCGTTCGACGCAAGTTGTGATCGTTCGCGATCGTGTGCCGTTCGAGGCAAGTTGTGATCGTTCGCGATCGTGTGCCGTTCGAGGCAAATTATGTGTGCCTGGGGGGACTTAGTATTACCAATGCCGGAGTTCATGTTCGGGGGAGTTTCGGAATTAAAGATTTTGGCGGTTTATCGCCATGCAAGAGGTGCTCGTGGACCGTTCGCGATCCAACAAGAATACAAGTAAATCTTTTCACAGAATTGCAAATATCAATGCAATAATCACACGAATCCCACAATAGAAATGTCCACACAAGCAAAGTCTAAATGTTCAAATCAAAATCAAAGCAAAAAGAAAGATGAAGATGTCAAAGTGTAAACTCTTACTATGGTGCGGTTGGTAGTCATTCAGAGCATGCCTATGGATCATGTGCGATCGCTCACATGTGTAAGTGATTTAACCGCATTAGTGAGAGGTTTACAACTTGTTCATCATTGTTTTAGTCGATCAATGAATAATCAAACGGTGCCCCGAGCCAGGGTTGCCTCTAGCTGATGTAGACGGTGGTCGCTCTGGCTCCACTGCTGCAGTTCGCCTCCTCACATACTGAAGGAGCATACCATTCCTGATATGTCCTTTCACCTCGTCCTTCAGATGCCTACAATCGTTAGTGTTATGACCGTTCAATTCATGAAATACACAAAAATTATCTTATTTTCTTTCGTCAGAAGTTGGATCCCTTCGCATCGGTCTACGATACGGAACCTGCTCTTTGGTATCCTGGTAGATTCGCTCCAAACTCTCATTCAGCTCAGAGTAAGTGGTAACCTTGGTTCCTTTCGCGGACGCATTGGTCTGTTATGGCTACTCTCAGCTTTGCGTTTCCCTTTGCTAGTTTCTATGCCTTTCTCGGGGGGATTTCCACCTTTGACCGTGTAAACATTAAGTTCATCTCCTTCTTCTCTCTCCGCAGTTGCGTCTTCCAGTAGTAGGAACTTTTCTGCCTCGTGATAGAATTCTCGTAGATCCAAAGGTGGATCTTTAGTCAAAGAATTTTTAAATTCTGTGCTATCAGCTATTCCGGACACGGCTTCCATCATAACCATGGATGGATCTGGTCGTTCCACCGATGCTGCTGCTGCGTTGAATCGCGTCAGAAAACTCCTCAGAGTCTCCCCAGCTTTCTGCTTTGGAGTTGCCAAAGTCGTCACATTCTTGGGTATCGCTATGTGAACCCTGAATTGCCTCATGAATCTCTCAGTTAAATCTGCACATGTTCCTATGGAGCCGCTCTCCAGCTGTCTAAACCATAACGCCGCAATATCTACCAAATACAATGGAAAGCATCAGGCCATAACTTCCTCTGATGCCCCCAGCACCTCCATATGCCTCATATATTTTGTCAGATGAACTGTAGGGTCTGTCCTTCCATCATACATATCTAACGATGGTAGCTTGAAATCTGGTGGGTTCCTCGCTCGCCTGATTGCCGTGGTAAAAGGGCTCCTATTAACATCCTCTAAATCTTTGGTTACTAATCCGCCTCTCATGGCTCGCCTAACCATCTCCGCCAACCTGTCATTGTCTCCAAGATGTAATCTTTGTTCATCACTTTCGACCTGCCCCCCGAGTTCACGAGGGAACTCTGGGATTTGCCCCCTTGACTGAGCGTTCACTCCTCTAATACTCCCGGGTTGCGCAGATGCTCCTCTCTCTCTCTTCGAGATTGGATCAACGTTCTCCATGGGTGTGCCTCCTAATCCAGGTGCTATGTCGAATGGTCCTGCTCCATTCTGAACTCCATCAGCTTCTCTGTTCTGTGCTCCAAGTTGCCCTATCTGTTGAAATAAGCTCTGGATCAACTCCTCCAGTTTCTTCATCATTGTCTCCATCTCGTCCCTAGTGATGAAGACTGATGCTTGATTCGCTCCTGAAGAAGCCTCTTGACTTCCTTGGTGTTCACTTCTCTCTGGCCTTTGTCTCTTACTTATTTGCCTCGTCATAGCTCTTAGATCTAAATTCTTAAATCTTCAAACTCAACTTCTCCTGAGTTCAATTCTCAGTGAAAGCCCAAAATGTTTACATCAAAATTAACCACAAACACCCGATATCTTGAAAGCACCCGTTTATGAACACAAATCAGCAACAATCAATATAAAACTCAGATCTAAGCAATATCAAACACAGCAATTCACAAATAACAATCAGAAACACAGGATTTATAGTGGTTCGGCGATCTTGCCTACGTCCACTCTGAAGCTTATAATTTTATTGATTCACTTGATGATTTCTGTCAATTACAACGGATTACAGCAAGTTATAGCTCTGATACTTGACTACAACAGCGGTATTGAAGAGTAGAATTGAATCCGACAGAGTCTGGACGTTGAATGGCCAAAAGATCCCCCTTCTGTAGCCTTTAGGGGGCTATTTATAGGCGTAGGAAGCTGAGATCGCGCTGAAACTTAGGGAGACTTCTTCTGGCACGTGAGTGGGCCCACGCGACCGACCCCACCAAGTTTCGACTCGATCTGTGATCGATACGAAGTGATTTCTTATCCATCAGAAAATGATCCAATCGAGCTGAAACTTGGCAGGATTGTTCCGCATCATGTATGGAAGCTGCTGTGAAAATTTCATCTCATTTGGATCTCTAATTAAGGAGATATGATCGATGCAAGATTGCATTTCGTGTACACTGTTTCGTTCGAATCCTTGTTTCGCATCCATGCCTTTCGAATCGATCCGGAGCACGTGTGCGCAGTGACGTGGCCCGAACTTCCTAGATCGCTCCACCTTTTGTGCCATGTTGACCGATTCGTTTCCATAGATTTAGCCTCGTTTGCCTCGGTGACCGTTGCATACAGATGCCTTAATTCATATCGATAGAGGTAGCCTCGTTCGCATCCATCGATCCAATCCTTGTTCGTATGGACCAGTGTAGATGGATACGAGCAAGCTGTACTAGCCTTAGCTCGATGGATGCGAACAATCATTCAAGTATGGCCACCTAATGGATACGAACCAGAGTCAAGTGGCCCTACAACCGATGGATACGAAGTGGGTGGTAGGTGATTGAGACGAAATGAGGTAGCTTGATGGGTACGAGGCGGACTGATGCGAGGTTGATGGATACGAACCCAATGGACTCGAACTATACGAGACCCGATGGATTCGAATAGAGCATGGCGAAGTCAAGCCGATGGATTCTAATCTGATCGATTCGAGGATGATCGATTAGAACCTGATCGGTTCGAACCTGATCGATTCGAAGCCGCTCGTTCTTGATGGATTCGAACAAACCAATATGACGGTTCTCTGATGGATGCGAACAGCGCATCTCCTCTAACTTGTATCGATCATATCTCATTCACATGAACTCCGAATAACCTGAAATTTGAAACACTGGTTCCCACGACTTTGCTTGCCGTGTTCTATCAATTGCAGCCTGATCTGGGCCCGAGCAAAATTCATCGATATCCATAGCGAAGCGAAGTACAACCAATCTTTGAGACGAACTGTCTTTATTTTCGTTCAATCTTTTGGTATCACGTCTTTGCCAAAAAGCGGGATAACATTTAAAAGCAATCAAAAGATTTTAAAATTTAAAATCCGCAATGCTTTTTGAAAATGAAACTACCATAAGGCCTCCATCCACACACACCAAGCAAATGCAGAATTGAAGGAGATTTCTCCTTATGATAGTCAAACATGCTTACTACGCAAAAACCATTTTTGTTATTATTACTAGTTCATAGCGGAAAACATTTTGAAAGTATAATATTAATCTTAGCCAGCATATGTACCATTATATTATGCCAGCTATAGCTGCCATCTTAAATGACAGGTTCTACAACTAAAACCGTACAAGGCGCGTATTGTTTCTTTGGATTTTTCCAACATGTAGTCAGGCTATGGAACTTCCTATTGCCACATGTGAAAGCCTCTAGCGGGGCACCCAAGAACCTACTCGGCTCTCTGCCAACAAGGTCGGCTACCCCCTTCCCGAGGAATAAATCCTCAGATATGCCACCCCCGGTCCTTTGGGACCTTTATACGAGGTACCTCTACAACAACAACATTACACGGTAATAAATATAATACGGTGCCCACATGAGTAAGTGTAACATTCCCGGATTTTAGCTAGTATAAATTTGACAATTAAATTTAATTTTTGAATTTAATTGTGGACTTATTTGAGTTTTCCCAAACAAAATATGCTGTTTGGTTGTTTGTTTAAATGTTTATAAAGAAGATTTCAAAAGGAATCTTAGTTTTGTAATTCAAAACAAAATAAATATTTTTAAAATAAAATTGGGTTTGAAAGAAAAACTCTATCTTTTAAAATTAATAGAGATTTGTTTTCATATATATAACATACATATGTAATATGTGTTTTGAAAGTATATTTGAATTTAATATGGTAAATTTCTTAAAAAAAACTATTTAGAAAAATATATAATAAAACCCAATATATATGTATACATATTTATTTATTTATGTATATAAATAAATACTTATTTAAAGGTATAATAGTTTGAAATATAATTTACTTTCAAATCATTTTTTTTAATAAGTTGTATAAGTACAATTTATAGAAAAATGCATAGATATAAACATAAATATATGACAAGTTATAAAAGTATGAGATACCAAAGTGTAAATTTATTAACACAAGGGTTTGAATATAAAAATTTTAAAAATTATCTTTTGAAAATAAAATGAAAAAAGTTTAAAATAAAAATTGTAAATTTATTTTTTTACAAGGTTAAAGACATAAAATACCTATATGTAAACAAGTGTAAGCATCTTGTTACAAGTGTTAGTTGTAATTACAAGTGGCAAATTTAAAATTTTCTTTTAATTTAAATTAGAAACACATGTTTAAAAGTTAGTAAGCCCCATCTTCTTTCAAACATTTGAAAACCTGAGCAACAACTACTAGAACATATTCAAACTAGAAGTTGCAATACAAAACAAAGATCAAATTGTTTCAAGCTTAAGGTTGCAAATAAACAAGATCATGATTCAAATCAAAGCAGTAAAGCTATTTCAAAATCTAAAGCATTCCAAAGCAAAGATTTCAACAATCAAGCTTCAGGTCATATACAAATTTCCAAATCAAGCATGTGCAAATTCATCTCAGCAAGTTCAAACTTCAACCTGAAATCTGAAGCAAAAGAAGTAAGTTAAAACCTGGAACAAACAATTTAAGCTATGGATTCAAAAGCAAATCGAAATAAATTATAAATCAGAGCAGTTCCAGGCAAAATTCTCTGCTCTGTTCCAAAATTACAAGGTGAGCAAACACCCATTTTTTCTTAAACTTAAATCTCTTTGCATGTGACAAAATATGTGAGAGTATTGTTGTGAAAATTTTTGATGAGCCTGCATGTTCATGTATGTGTACATAATGATATATATGTGAATGCATGTCTAAGTAAACATATATATATATATATATATATATATATACATACAGGTGCTCTGTAAATTTACAGGCTCCAAAACATCAAACTTAAAGTCTATGGCTCATTATATAGTTGGATTTAGACCTTGATTTCTAAAAGAAAAGTGTTTGTCACAAGGTAATATCATTTCTAAAAATAAATTTAAGAACATTCGCTGAGCAACTATTTCAAAAATTCAAATTCACAGTAAAAACTGGATGTGGGTCAAAATTCGAAGATGTGATTTTTAAAATTTTGCTTATATAAATAAATTGGTGTTTACAAACTATGATTTTTAAAATAAAAATCGGAAATTTTAGGATAGTAGTTTGGAAAGAATTTTAAGCTAAACAAGAAGTGTTAATTCGCCAATTTCTAGAAATCGAAGTAATAATAAATCTTGTGATTAAATGGGAGGCATGTTCGGTGGTCGAAGATCATCAGAAAATTAATATATGGATTTATAATTCATCATAGAAGTTGAGCTAGAGCGATTTTGTATTTAACCCTAAGTTTTGTTATTGTCAGGATTCGAGAGATTGCGGCAACGTCAATGCATCGAGTTCGATCGCACCGAGATGGTTGGGTTCGTAGTCGAGTGGCAAGGCTTTAGAAGTGGTGGTGAGGCTTCAGATCATCGGGATGGGCAGCACGAGGTGAATTTTCCGATCGAGGTTGGCTACAGATTTTCGAATGAGAGGCTTGATTTTGATTTGATGTTGCAAGCGTGGAACTGGGTTGTCAAGTTGAATGTCGCGGTCATCATTGACCTGTGGGGACTATCGGTGATGGTCGGAGGGACTCAGGCCATCTGTGCACGTGCACGATCTCGATAAGGGGTCAGCAGCTGTTAGGGGTGAATGACTCGAGTTGATACTCGAGTAAGACACTGCGTCACTTCGGGTTGGAGCGTGAGTATGGAACCAGATTATTAAGTTTTAAAACGTAAGAAAAAGGAAAGAAAAAAAATGAAAGGAGAAGTACGTGAAGGAGAGAAGGCTTTGGGTAAAAGGGAGGGGGAACTCGAGTGTTTACTCGAGTAAGGGAGAATTTCGTTCGAGGTGATGGTTTGGGCCTAAGTCCATTTTGCTATTCCTGGTTATACGGGTTTTAAGTAAAAAAAAGAAGAAGAAAAAGAAAAAAATAATAATAATGTACAGGTTTAAAGTTTGAGCAGAACATAATCCAGATTTTAATAAGCAAAGGGAATCAAGCTTAAAAGTAAAGGGAAGGTATAATAAGTTTTTAAGTTTATAAAACCAGACTTTAAATTTAAAATAAGTCTAGTTTAAATATCTCTCTTACATAAATTTCTTTTATGCAATATAAATATCTCCTTTACCATTTGATTAAGAGGTAATGAAATTTGTTTAATTTAAAATTTTGTTAAGTTAAATTGACAGGTTATTTTAAGAAAATGTTTTTATCTTAAAGTTAAAATCATTAAATCTTTAAGGTAATTAAAATGGTTTAAATAATTTAATTAATTAATGTTTTGGATTAATTAATAAAGTAATTAAGGGTTTAAATTTATTCATTAATTAAGGATTAATTAATTAATTAACTAGAGGATAATTAGAAAATTTAAGGTTAATTATTTAAATGATAAAAGGGTTGTTTTAAATCAAGGTTGATTAATTATTGATTAAAGGTTAATTAATTAATAATGGTGATTAAGGAATGTTAATTAGTTAAGCAGTAATTAATTAACTGAATTGAGTAATAATAGTTAGTTAGATGGCAATTAATCAGAGGTTCATTAATTAGTGAAGAAAAAATTAATTATAATTAAGATTTAATTAATGATTAGGGGTTTATTAATTAAAGTAATTAGTTAAGGAATAAGCAACTAAGATTTAATTAATTACAATTAAGGGTTAATTAATTTAGATAATTAATTTATAAAGGTAATTAAGACTTAATTAATTGTAGTTAATGATAATTAACTACTAATGAAAGTAATTATGTGGTTGATAAATTTAAAAAAAAAACCACTCAAATTATTCATCTTAATTGTAAATGTTTGATTTCTATTGAATGCTATGTAATCGATTAATATATTTGATATGTGATGTGATGCTTTGCAAATGCTTTGTGCTGAGTTGCTATTTGTGATGAATATATTGTTATATGGATATGCAAACGCTTGACCCGTAAATGACATTTGAATTTCGATCCGACAGGGAGTTGGATTCCAGTTGGTTATCCGAAACCCACATCTAATTGTAATGATGAATCTTTGTGATTTATAAATTTATTTTATCTGTGATCTGTAAATGAATATAAGCGTTATGAGTTATACCTCTTACTGATATTGTTATATCTGTGATGATTGATGCTGTGCACTATTGTGTAAAACCCCTGGACCACACCTATACACACACAAATATGGATTTCACGAGGAAATCAGTTAAGTCACAGATTTTTTAAAAATAATTTTGAATTTGAATTTTAAATTCAAAGGGTTTTGGAAATGAATTGGGTTTAAAGTGAAAAACTTTTGAAAAGGTGTTTAGAAAAATGAAAGTTATTTTGAATAACTAAATAAAGATTTGAAATCTGGAAGTTTTGATTTAAATTGAATTCAATATCTGAAATTGAATTCTTATCTGGTATTTATGACGTAAAAAAGTTATACAAAGTTATAAATGTGTTTATATGGGTTTGTAAACCATTTTAAAAGTATGGTTTTGAGAATTTGAATTTAACCCAAGTTTATATTCGAAAGGCCTTAACTCGTGTAATTATAATCGGGTCTTCCGGAGATAGAAATAAGTGGTTTAAAATAATAATAGCCTTTATATAAGAAATGAATTTCCCAATTATGATGAAAAGATTTCATGTTTGAAATAGAATGGCTTTGAAAGCTATAATTGAAACTTTGCGAAAGATAATTGAACCCTATTTTGAAATTGGAGAGGATTTTTAAATGGTGTATCTTTTATATATAAAAGATTGAAGCGAGAATTGTTTTGAAAATTATGAATGAATCTTTGGAAATTGTTTGAAAGATATGAAAATGAGGCTTTGATTTAAAGACCGGATGAGCAAATCCAATTTGAAATGGAATTGTTTTAAAAGGCTATAAATGAATCTTTGTTGAAGATTGGTGATCCTTGTTTTAAATTGAAAGGGGATTTTAAAGTGAATCTTTTGTTTTAAAGATTTAAGTGTGGAAATTGTTTAAACCATTGAAAAGTTTCTGGAAGAAAATCTTTTTGTTTAAAGATTTATAAATGGTAATTTATTTAAATCATTTGAAAGGAAAGTTTTGGATTTTAAGTTGTGACTTAACTGAGATCCCATTATCCATATGTTTTTAAATATTGCGCTCATTATTCGGTTTAGCTGGGAGAGGACCTTTGTGTCATATAACCCATTCCGAATAATGATACGACGATATGGATAGCATTTGAAGACCGGTGGTGAAGACCGGACACTTTCGAAAGCGAAAGGATGACCTGTCGAATGTCTCTACACCGAATGGCCCCGATATAGAGATTTGAGCACCCATTGTGATGGGAAGTCCGGACGTGACTAGAAATTATCCGAATTGCAAGGGCTTCTATGGAAGTGCCTTCGATTCCGTTCGATCCCGGAACGAACTTGTATGGATGTGTGTCTGACGTTACACTTTGAGATGTAAAGTTGGTTTCTATCAAATACATTTCTGTTTGGTGGCGGAGATTTAATCTCTTAGCTTAACACCCTTCTCTGAGACGTACGAGCTCAGAGGTTATGTAGTTGATGGTTACTAGTGATACATTTCCAATTTGGTAATGCGGCATACGAAGTGCTGCTGATCATTTGTTGATCAAAGCTAGGCTTTTATGAAAAGTGTAGCTTTGTGGACGAAACTTCGTCGAGCCTCACAACCCGAAAATGGTCGAAACAGGAAAGATGCAGCAAGGTTTCAGGGGTAGCGCCCCTAGGCTATGACCATTCCTTCTTGAAAAGGGTAGTATCATGGTATGGAGCCCAGATACTCACTTATGTGGGCACTGTAGTATATTTATTACTATGTGATGATGTTGGTATTGAGGATCCTAGGTTAAAGGTACCAAAGGACCGGGGGTGGCATATCTTAGGTTTTATTCCTTGGGAAGGGTGTAGCCGACCTTGTGTTAGCATAGAACTGAGGGATGGTTCTCGGGGCGTGTAACGACCCGAAATTTTCTAACCCGAAAATTCTAGATAGTTATGAAAAAGAAGAAAGAGATAGAAGAAGAACAGAAACATCAAACATCTCACAATCGCAGCAGATAAAATATAATAATAATTAACAGTTTAAAAAAGAATATTATATCTATCGATTACATTTAATATACATCAGAGTTCCACATATATATACAGTCACTGAATACAAACAATTATCATGACTCAGATTAACAATAATATAAATACAGCGGATATACTCTATACGATATTGCCATCCAGGTCGCCTCCTGAGCTCCAAAACGTCCTAACCTGAAAATTTGTAATACTTGGTCTGACCCAAGCATTACACCAAAGTAACACCCGGGTCAGGCTGGAAACCAGCGTGATTAATCCCATCCAACAAGGAATTCAAAGCATACAACATAAATAAAACCCGGGTAACTTATATCAATTTAACCAATTCACAATTTGCTATAGACAACACTTATTTCACATATAAATTTTTAAGTATCAGACTTAGATAAATTAATCCAGTTCACTTAAATCCTTTCATTCCTGCATTTTGATTTACCAAATCAATTTATAAAAATTCGAAGCGGTTTTTGGGTATTTCCTAATACCCAACCCCCGTCTCTTCGAAAACTCATGTCATCCCAACCCAAGTTATCCAATGAAATACACAACATCTCATACTAGAGATATCAACTCATTCAAAGCTTCTAATACCATTCAATCATCCATAAGCAAAACTAAATTACATACAAATCAATTCGATTGATTCTAATTGAATTTTAATTAATTCTGATTTAATTACTAACCTCAGCCACTTAGATTTCTTCTTTTATTATTAATTTATTTCAAATAAATTAATCAATCATTCCTTCATTATTCATCTTAATTAATCCCCTGGTTTAATTATCCTTTTATATTACTTACATTGATCCTTGATTGATTACTCAAATTATCTATCTTATAATCACTATTGATCAATTATTCTTAAATTAATCATATTCCTTAATTAAATTCTTTAATTAACCAATCCTGCATTAACTACTCTAAATAAATAACTCTTTTATTATTTTTTTATCAAGTAGTTATCCATTTGTTAATTACTCTTCCTTAACATAAAATAATTACAACCCAATTAACGATCCATCTAATCGCTTCCAATAATTAAATTTTTCTCTTTTTTTTTTCAATTACTGTTATAAATATCTTAAGTTAATTTCATTATATGATTATTCTTTGATTTTTTTTAATGCATTTTTACTTTTTCCCATAATTGCTTAAAATAATTAATTAACCCTTAAATCAATCTATTGGTTAATCAACCATTTATCATTCAAGACCTTAATCAATTTAAGATAAGTCATTATCTTAATTACTTACTTGATCATCATTATTAAATTCCATTTGATCCACTTAAGAACTAAATGATTATCCTATTATATGATTATATTTAATCAAACAATTTAAAACATAAGACCTATAATTTAGAATTTAAAAAAAAAACTTCCAAAAACTCAACATGTTAGACTTCGAAATTTGACATACCAGGCTACTGACTCTTCCATACTTCCAAATTTTCAATATCTCAACACTCCCTCTTCAAAACACAAAACATGCTACACTACTGACTATTCCTAATTTTCAAAATTTTCAAACTTACGTGCCTAGTTACTAAATTCCCAAATTGTCTGTACATTTCACATGTACCTTCATTGAAACAAAATGAACAGTGTTACCATTTGCATTAATATATAAGTATACTAGGAAACGTAAGCACTAACATAGGTATCATATCAACATTCTTTACACATGTCTCTGCACAAAACAGACAAGGACAGAGGCCAAAATTTGAAAGCAAGTCATGCTAGTGAAATGATATTCTCATTCAAGGTCTCGGGTTCTTATAAATATAGACGAGAAAACTCACCTAAAAGTCGAAACCCTAGCTTAGCGAGAAACTCAGAACCCCACTACCTCTGCCGAAAATTCAAATCGCCTCCCACTGCTAACGCGCAACAATCCTCGAGCCTACGTCGCTCCTCCAATGTCTCTACGTCGCCGCGCTCGAACCCGAGTTCGGAAGCTCCACCACCGATCGCGACCCAATCGCGAACCACCCCCTTTGACTCTTCGCGACATCGCCACCACAAACCAACGCACACGAGATGCTTCTGTCGCGCATCGTCACCAGTTACGCGATCTGAAATCGTGGCTTGAATCATAGGGCTGCGGCCATTTTTTTTATCGAGTTCGATCCCTTCTTCTGAAAAGAGAGAGAGGAACGGCTGATAAAAATTAATTTGGGTAGCTTCTAGCATACGTTTGTTTATAAAAATTAAATATTGAAAATATCTCGTATCGCACCGTGAAATTCGAGCCCCGAATTAGACATGCCGACAGGCGCTTATATAGATTTGCTCGCATTCCGATCACAATGGAATGTGTTTCGGAAGCTAACTCGATCATATGCGCGAGTTACAAAAGAAAACGATCAGTTTTAAATTATATCGATTAAAATAGTTCTAAGCGTTTTGAGCTGCTAGGATCAAACGACAAGTCCGATTGCTACGAAAATTGACACCCGATAATAACTAACTATTACGGATTCAATGGAACTAGTTTCGTCGAATTCCGAGACTGTGCCTCGGAAGGCTATTTTTAAATTCAATTTGAACGATATATTTTTAAAATTGAACAAATTACCTTTAAATCGACCCTTCTATTATATTCAGTATCATCATTATAAATTTTATAAGCCTTCATATTATTTTAAACAGGCTTAGAAATTTATGATCCAACAATTTCCCCAATTTCAATTATTAAAATCAATATTTAAACTATATAATTCAATGATTTAATTTATCAAGTAAATATTGATATTTGGAATTCAAGTTTAAAATTAACTTTTGAATATTTAAAATCAATTAACTATTCAAAATTTTAAATTGTTAGAAATTCCGGGTCGTCACATTCCTCCACCCTTAAAAGAATTTCGTCCCCGAAATTACTAGTTAGGAAGAATGGACCAGTACCCGTTTACCTTTTCTCCAAAACCAACAGTTTTATCAATATCCTACCAACTGTCTTTTATAAAAGATTTCTTATCCTTCTTAGTGACTTCCCAAACTCTCTCACAGTGTTCAATCAATACCCTTTTGGCCAATCGCTTAAATTTCAATTTAAAACCAAATTTTGAATTATCAAAATTTTCTCAAAATTTTTCTAACTCTCTAAATTCCCCAAAATTTTTGCCGGTGTCTCCTTTACACGGCTAGCTCGGTACTACTACAAAAGGCCTCTACGGGCTTCCAAATTCCAAAAGAAAACAAAAGCCAAGTGGCTACATCAAAACCTAATCCAATCCATACAGAAATTAAAATACATACCTTTTTTTTTGTCGGGCAATACAAATTTATCTTTTGGAATCAAATCCAATTTTCCTTTCCCTATAATACCTGCATATCTACTTAGCAATAATATCCAATCATAGCCTTTCAAATCATTTTATACATTTCCTTACAGAAGTTTTCACTTCTACTTCTATGCAAATTAGTTTTCCCCGTTTTCATACAAATTCAATTTATTTTCAATTTTGAATATTGAATTTTATTTTTCATTTATAACTGATTTATATTTGTTTCATCTACAAATTTAATTTAAATTTTCAATTTGAAATTGTTTTGTCGTTAACAAAATTTTTCCCAACAATTTTCTAACTCCCAAAATTTTGAAATTTTTTTGACAGAGTCTCCTTTGTACGGAGGAGCTTTGGCAATTTGACAAGAGATATAAATATATGTACATCGACCCACACGGTCGGAAAAAGCAAATGCAGTTCATATTTCCTATTTTTATTGTGTTGGCGTACCTTATTTAGCATTTTAAGCAAGCAGCTTATTAATTTAAGCAATTAGCGCAAAACCAGCCAAACGGCCTTCGGGTACCTGTACTTACTCAATTTAAACATATAAGCACTATATATATGAAGTTTACAACATTTCTCTTAGTTAAACAACTATAACACTTCAATTCTAAAGGAAATGCATTCAAAATAACTTCCATGAGCAACATATAGGTTTTCAAAACTAATTCAATTGTTTTCCAACAATTCATATATCATTCCGTTCAATCTTATTGGTTTACAACTCAACTGCCTTTCCATTAAATTTTTAATCCAAACAAGCTCATATTCAATTCAATTGGTTCAAAATCAATTTTTATTTGCGTCTATTAATTTATAGAATTTTAATTACTTTTGTTTACGTCAAACGACAACTATTTTTATGCAATTTCGACTATATTCTCTAACATAGTATTTATTTTAGTCTATAACTATTTCAAATTACTTTTCAAATCATTATGTAATTAATTCCACTTCATTTCTAATTTATTCACCAACCATTCATTCATTTCATTTCATTTCCACAATTGTTCCATTCAAAACAATTTATTATGCTTGGCTCATTCAATATTTATAAATTAATAACCATTTTCCAAATTAATTTAATCTAAGCTTTTATTTAATGGGCTTCCACTTTTATTCGAAGCCAAGCTTCCATAAATTTTAAACTTAAGTTAATTTACTTTTATTTATTCCAACATCAAACTTAAGTTTGCTTCTATTTGATTCTCATTTAAGCAACTTCCATTAAATTCAATTAGCCCATCTATTTTAAATTTTAATTTCAAATTCACCTTCTCAATTTATCAAAATAATATCCAAGCACATACTTAACTGATTTATACTTCAAATTTATATATCACCAAATTAAGTTCAGTCTGATAATCCAATTCCAATCACCACTTTGATTTAGTTTTTATTTAATCAGACTTCATCCATTTATTATTTAACTCAATTAACCCATTTAAAATTTTTAATTTACTTACTTAACTCATTTCGAATTTATTTCATTAATACAAAGTCATTCTCAATTTATTTCTATTCACTTGGGTTTTGTTTGCACTCAAACCAGTTCTATTATAATTCACTTTCATTTCATTCGACAACACTTCTCTTATATCTAATTTACTTGCAAATTTCGTTAAATATTATTCATATCACACTTGAAATTTGTTTGTTATTCAAACCATCACTCTTTCGATCCAACTCCATTTTATTTCTGTTTTTATAGCATCTATTTAATTCATTATCAAATCCAAGTCAAATTCTACTTACAATTCGAATTCAATTCCAAACTCCATTATTAATTCACAATCCATTTTATTTACCCAAGTTAAATTTTATTAACATACTCTATCAATTAATTATTTAGCCAATTAGCTGACTTCCAACTTCTAAATCAATATTCAATTTTAATTACAAAATCACTTCATTAAAATTCTAGTTTGGATTTCCTTTTATTTCCCCAAAATTCCAACATCTTTATTTTAAAAAAAATTAGAAATGTTTTTAAATTCACATCAGACTAATAAAATAGCTCTTTTACACAAATACTTCTTATAACTCGATGTCTCAAACCGTCCATCCTTGTTCTTACAGAAATTCAGTCATACGTTGATCAGGCGTAGGACTAAAAATCTATAAGTACTTGGTAAACCCGTTTTCAACACCCAGTGAAAATACTTGGAAAATAATTTTATTGAAAATATTGAAAGTATTTTGAAATAGAGGAAATATCTTTGGTGAGAATGCTCGGGAAATCATCACCCCCATCCATGGTCGCAGTTACATTCCAGGGTTACGTTGCCATCGCAGCAAAAGTCCATGCAACTGCAGGCTCTCCCCGGCCTCTCGATTACGCAATGGAACCCACAACAGATCACAGTTACATCCCGGGTTACGTTGCCGTCATAGCAAAAGTCCATGTAATTGCAGGCTCTCACTGGCCTCTGATTTTCGCTGTCGAAATGAAACCTCTCCATTCCTACATAAGTCGCAGTCTACCGATATAAAATCAAACGCGGACTGTTGGCTCTCAGCGGCACACATGACTTCCGCTACGTTATACCATAGGTCGCAGTTACATCCTGGGTTACGTTGCCATCGCAGCAAAAGTCCGTGTAACTGTTGGCACTCTGCGGCACACATGACTTTCGCTATGGTATACTCAACTCATAATCCTCAGGAACTAGATTTGTCCGGACTCCTCACAGGATCGACTTTAGAACCTGCCTTGGGGCTCAAGGCAGCACTACCCTGTGGCACTCCTGAGAAGTTCATTTCAAGGGAGCGCCTTTTTCCCCAGAGCCATCATCAAAACATTTTATACTATACACATATAGTATATTCAAATCATACACCTAGTATGACCTCATACAAAGCTCCTTTACAAAAAATCGATTATCCCAAAATCGATAATTCTCAAACTAGGCTTTCCAAATTCTCATATTGATTTTACCCAAAAATCAAAAGCCTTTCCAAATCCAAAGGTTCTCAAAACCTTTTTAAAATCCTCATAAGATCATTTATATATATATATATATTCAGATATATATAATTTTTAAAACTTTGGATCATTTCAAACTTGTATAAACCCTTTTATACTTCAAACACTTTCAAAAATCCTTTCCTTCCGTCAATAGATTCAACAAGGGAAGATCTATCTTATATAACAAAGATATATAACCTTGTTTATTCAAAATCAAATATTCAAATTTGATTACTTTTTTTATATCAATTCATTCAAATCCGTACGATGTACATTTATCATCCGTACGCTATACCAATCAGATTGCTAACTCGATCACACACTTTCACTTCCAAACTAGTATCGCCCACTAGACTTCCTAGTGCGGACACAGATCTGATTTCTTGATTAGAAACCGTCATTCTCCTTGCATATCCATAACTATGATAGAGAATATCCAAAGCCAATCAACAATCCATATTCAGGTTCGCCGTCGAAAATTGAGTGAAAAATCCCAACTCGGATCGATAACTATCTCGAAAATTCTGTGCTCGAATCTGGACCAAATCACTATGCGAATGGAATAATATACGTACATCCTACGTATTTAACTTCATTGATTTTTAGCCAAATCAATTTCTCTTTCTATTCATATTTTCTTTAATTCACATTCACTTGTTTACAATTGTCTTAATTCTCATTGAATTATCACTTCAATTCTTATCTCAGTTAGGTATTTAAATCAATAACAGTTTGGACCCCGACCAGTTTATTTTTAGAAAATAGCTTGAAAATTTTAAAAATAGAAAAGTAGTTGAAAACTAATTATTAGTTTACAAAATAGCAATAAAATAGTTAACAAATCGTAAAATAGTTGGAAAAATAGCTAAATAGTTTTAGAAATTTTAGATATTTGCAAAATAGTTGTAAAATAGTAATTAATTTGTAACATAGTTGAAAAATAGTAATTAGTTTGTAAAACAGTTGAATAATGATTAAATAGCTCCAAAAATAATGGTAAAACAAATATAAAATAAGTTAGCTTTAAAAAGAAATGTTGTATATATTTAATAGCTTAGAAAAATAAGTTTATATTAAAACAATTTATTTAAAATAGTCAAGAGTCAAACTGTTCACTCCCCCAACTATTCAATGTACACTTCCATTTGATTTTAATCATGTTCAACTTTAATTAAGTTTCAAATTATTCCAATCAATTTGAATTATTATCAATTTAACCCATTTCAAATTCAAATTATTTCAACATAATCCAATCCAATTTCCCATTTAAATTCTTGAACTTATACATCTTCAATCACCAATCCAGTTAATTCAAACCTAATTCAATTTTGAACTAATTCAATTTCAATCTTGAATTTTAAGCTACCTAGAATTATATAAATTCGAGTTAAATTCTCAAAGGTTGTTTTAGCTCTTTAAACCAAATTAACTTTTATTCAAAGTTTATAAACAATTTAATTTCTGAGTCCAATTCTCAAAATTCCATTTTAAATTATCTTAACTTATGTTTTTCAAGGTTCAAATAAGAGTTTAATGCAATTTTATTTTAAAATTTTAATTTATTATTAAATTTTATCTTCCAGTTTGAAGCTAGTTCTTAAACAAGTTTATTTTATAATTCAATTATTCAAATTTATTTTAAAACGTCCATCCATTTCCAATTTTTAAATCTCAAACCCGTTTTGAGATCACACAAATTCCCAATTCAAATCACCCATTTATCTTTCCAAGTTAAATTCGAATTTCGTCTTGAAATTTCCAATTCTGGTTTCTTTTTCTACACTTATTTAACTTCCCCAAAGTTAAATTCCAATTTACTTAATCCAATCAACCTTGCTCAAATTGAATTCCCGCTTCAAACTTCAAAATTCTTTCCCTCTTATAGGTTCAAAACATATATCACCTTGGGCTTTTACATCACACTTCAGGGGAAAATCAAAAATCAACCTCTTAGAGTTTATTTCAAATTATCTTTGATATCATGTATATCCATACATACATACATATTTATTTCTTGGCTCTTCCAGCCATGTTTTAAAATTTTAAACCACCATTGGTTTTAAATCCAAATCAAACTTCAAACAACACATTGTTTTCAACAAGTCCTAGTTATCCAAATATTATTTATTTATTATTTTTCATTACTTTGAAACAAAATTTCCGAATTCTGGGACCAGATTTAGAATTTCATTTTCAATCCATTAAATTTTAGTTTGGTAGTATTTCTATTTCTACTTAATTTAATTCCAATTCAAGATTTCAATTTGGTTGTATTATATTACTCCTTCATTTTAATTTCAATATTTAGCAACCAATCGTCTTAATATTTATTAGAATGAAATATTCCTTTATATACAAAAATATACTTTTATATAAAATCATTTAAAATCTTTATATAAGAAAATAATAAGTACGCGCTCATATATATATATATATATTCCCAACTCATTTTAGAGTACTACGACTCTATTTAATGAGTAATCCCCACCAGAGCCAAGGTTCTCGCTTAACCTTTCAGCTCTAATACCAAATGTAATGACCCGAAATTTTCTAACCCGAAAATTCCAGATAGTTATGAAAAAGAAGGAAGAGATAGAAGAAGAAGAACAGAAACACCAAACATCTCACAATCGCAGCGGATAAAATATAATAATAATTAACAGTTTACAAAAGAATATTATATCTATCGATTACATTTAATATACATCAGAGTTCCACATATATATACAGTCACTAAATACAAACAATTATCATGACTCAGATTAACAATAATATAAATACAGCGGAAATACTCTATACGATATTGCCATCCAGCTCGCCTCCTGAGCTCCAAAACGTCCTAACGTGAAAATCTGTAATACTCGGTCTGACCCGAGCATTGCACCAAAGTAACACTGGGTCAGGCTGGAAACCAGCGTGAGTAATCCCATCCAACAAGGAATTCAAAGCATACAACTTAAATTAAACCCGGGTAACTTATATCAATTTAACCAATTCACAATTTGCTATAGACAACACTTATTTCACATATAAATTTCTAAGTATCAGACTTAGATAAATTAATCCAGATCACTTAAATCCTTTCATTCCTGCATTTTGATTTACCAAATCAATTTATAAAATTCGAAGTGGTTTTTGGGTATTTCCTAATACCCAGCCCCCGTCTCTTCGAAAACTCATGTCATCCCAACCCAAGTTATCCAATGAAATATACAACATCTCATACTAGAGATATCTACTCATTCAAAGCTTCTAATACCATTCAATCATCCATAAGAAAACTAAATTACATACAAATCAATTCGATTGATTCTAATTGAATTTTAATTAATTCTGATTTAATTACTAACCTCAGCCACTTAGATTTCTTCATTTATCATTAATTTATTTCAAATAAATTAATCAATCATTCCTTCATTATTGATCTTAATTAATCCCCTGGTTTAACTATCCTTTTATATTACTTACATTGATCCTTGATTGATTACTCAAATTATCTATCTTATAATCACTATTGATCAATTATTCTTAAATTAATCATATTCCTTAATTGAATTCTTTAATTAACCAATCCTGCATTAATTACTCTAAATAAATAATTCTTTTATTTGTTTTTATCAAGTAGTTATCCATTGGTTAATTACTCTTCCTTAACATAAAATAATTACAACCCATTTAACGATCCATCTAATCGCTTCCAATAATTAATTTATTTTTTCCAGTTACCGTTATAAATATCTTAAGTTAATTTCATTATATGATTATTCTTTGATTTTTTTTAATGCATTTTTACCTTTTCCCATAATTGCTTAAATTGATTAATTAACCCTTAAATCAATCTATTGGTTAATCATCCATTTATCATTCAAGACCTTAATCAATTTAAGATAAGTCATTATCTTAATTACTTACTTGATCGTCATTATTAAATTCCATTTGATCCACTTAATAACTAAATGATTATCCTATTATATGATTATATTTAATCAAACAATTTAAAACATAAGACCTATAATTTAGAATTAAAAAAACTTCCAAAAACTCAACATGTCAGACTTCGAAATTTGACATACCAGGCTACTGACTCTTCCATATTTCTAAATTTTCAATGTCTCAACACGCCCTCTTCAAAACACAAAACATGCTACACTACTGACTATTTACAATTTTCAAAATTTTCAAACTTACATGCCTAGTTACTAAATTCCCAAACTGTCTGTACATTTCACATGTACCTTCACTGAAACAAAATGAACAGTGTTACCATTTGCATTAATATATAAGTATACTAGGAAACGTAAGCACTAACATAGGTATCATATCAACATTCTTAACACATGTCTCTGCACAAAATAGACAAGGACAGTGGCCAAAATTTGAAAGCAAGTCATGCTAGTGAAATGATATTCTCATTCAAGGTCCCGGGTTCTTATAAATATAGACGAGAAAACTCACCTAAAAGTCGAAACCCTAGCTTAGCGAGAAACTCAGACCCCCACTGCCTCTGCCGAAAAATCAAATCGCCTCTCACTGCCAAAGCACAACAATCCTCGAGCCTACGTCGCTCCTCCAATGTCTCCACATCGCCGCGCTCGAACCCGAGTTCGGAAGCTCCACCACCGATCGCGACCCAATCACGAACCACCCCCTTTGAATCTTCGCGACATCGCCACCACAAACCTACGCACGCGAGCTGCCTCTGTCGTGCGTCGTCACCAATTACGCGATCTGAAATCGTGGCTTGAATCAGAGGGCTACAGCCCTTTTTTTATCGAGTTTGATCCCTTCTTTTGAAAAGAGAGAGAGGAACGGCTTATAAAAATTGATTTCGGTAGCTTCTAGCGTACGTTTGTTTATAAAAATTAAATATTGAAAATATCTCTTATCGCACCGTGAAATTCGAGCCCCGAATTAGACATGCCGACAAGCGCTTATAAAGTTTTGCTCGCGTTCCGAGCACAATGGAATGTGTTTCGGAACCTAATTCGATCATATGCGTGAGTTACAAGAGAAAACGATCAGTTTTAAATTGTATCGATTAAAATAGTTCTAAGCGTTTTGAGCTGCCAGGATCAAATGACAACTCCGATTGCAACGAAAATTGAAATCCGATAATAACTAACTATTACGGATTCAATGGAACTGGTTTCGTTGAATTCTGAGACTGTGCCTCGGAAGGCTATTTTTAAATTCAATTTGAACGATATATTTTTAAAATTGAACAAATACCTTTAAATCGACCCTTCTATTATCTTTAGTATCATCATTGTAAATTTTATAATCCTTCATGTTATTTTAAAAAGGCTTAGAAATTTATGATCCAACAATTTCCCCAATTTCAATTATTAAAATCAATATTTAAACTATATAATTCAATGATTTAATTTATCAAGTAACTATTGATATTTGGAATTCAAGTTTAAAATTAACTTCTGAATATTTAAAATCAATTAACTATTCAAAATTTTAAATTATTAGAAATTCCGGGTCGTCACGGGGCGTCCCACCTGAGGCATACCCATGTGGCAATGGGAAGTTCCTTGGCCTAACCATTTGTTGGAAAATCCAAAGAGACAATACGCGCCCTTTACAGTTTTAGTTGTATAACATGCCATCTACTTATGGTGGCGCCCCACTGTTTGGATAGTAGTCATAGTAGGCATAGTAAAAAATGTCTATGCTGGCTAAGATTAATATTATACTTTCGAAATATTTTCCACTATGCACTTATAGTAATAATATCAAAGGATTTCACGTATCAAGCATTTTTGACTATCATAAGGAGAAATCTCCTCCAAGTCTGCGTTTGCATTGTGTGTGTGGTGGGAGGCCTTATGGCAGTTTCATTTTCCAAAAAGCATTGCGGATTTTCAATGTTTTTCTAAAATTCTTTTGTTTGTTTTAAAAGATAAACTGTTTTTGTTTGCTCATACCAGTCTCATGACTGACCCGGAGTTTATTATTCCTTTCCTAAACTCTAAGTGTCCACAATTTTCCACACTGGCAGTCTAGAGTTGAGTTTTTTCAGATAGTAGATATAGATATCGATCCGGTAGCTCTTAGCTTTCTCTTTGTATTCTTTGGAGATCTTGAATATTGGAGTCTTTGGATTCGTGGGCGAGACTTACTTATCTTGGTGCAATTTGATGGTGGTTCGAGCTATTTCTGGATTGGTGTGGTTTGGAGTTATAGCTTTGGAGCATTGGATTGGGGTTATCTCTTGTTTTGTTTTCCGCTGCTATATCTTATTGTTATTCCGCTATAGCGTTGTTATCTTGTATCTCTAATATTGATTCATATAGTATCGAATGTTGTATATCAATGATATTCATTTCTTTTCTTCCACTGTGTTGTTATACTTGATGTGTTATAAGCTCCGACGAACCAGATTCGATGTTTGGATCAGTGGCATTTGAATACGAGTGTTGTATTCGGTGTCGATTTTCGAAGGTTGAGTCAGGGTTAGTCACAGTAAGTATCTGGGCTCCATACCATGATACTTCCCTTTTCCAGAAGGAATGGTCACACCCTAGGGGAGCTACCCCTGAAACCATACCGCATCTTTCCTGTTTCGACCATTTTCGGTTTGTGAGGCTCGATGAGCTTTCATCCACAAAGCTACGCTTTACTCAAAAGCCATGCTTTGATCAACAAATGATCAACACACAGCAACACTTAGCATGCCACACTACCAAATTGGGAGTATATCGCTGATAACCTTCAACTACATAACCTTTGAGCTTATACGTCTCGGAGAAGGGTGTTAAGTTAAGAGAATAAATTCTCCGCCACCAACAGATATGTATTTGAAAGAAATCTGCTTTATATCTCAAAGTGTAGTGTCAGACATACAACCACACAAGTCTGTCCTGGGTTCGAACAGAACCGAAGGAACTTCTGAAGAAGGCCCTTGTAAATCTGGGTATTCACAATCTCGATCGAACATCCCATCACTTAGGAAATCTCTATACCGTAGCTACACAGTGCAGAGACAATCGATTAGTTATCCTGTCATTCTCGCAAACACCCGGTCTTCACCACCGGTCTTCAAATGCTATCCATAACGACGCATCATTATTCGAAATGGGTTATATGGCACAAAGGTCCTCTCCCGGCTAAACCGAATAATGAGCGCAATATTAAAAATTAATGGATATAGGATTCAATTAAGTCACTACTTTAAAATTCAAATCTTTCTTTTCAAATGGTTAAAACCAATTGCCATTTTAAATCTTTTAGACAAAAAGGTTTATTTCACAAAGTTCACCCAGTTTCACAAAGATCCATTCACGGATTTCAAAACAATTTTCGTTTCAATTGGATTAATTCATTTAAATCTTTAAATCAAGATTTATCTCATAGCTTCCATAACTAGTTTACCAGATTCATCCATAATCTGGAAAACTATTTCAATTCGAACTTGGAATTCCTTTAATATAAGTTTGAAAGTTCATTACTCATATGAAAGCTTTTGTTATTTGAAAACAAACTGTTTTCATTTCGGAAAATCCGATTTTGTTTATACAAGTTAACATCTTTGGGGTCAATTCAAATTGCCAAAACAACACTTTAAAAATGGTTTAGAACCCTTATAAACTTTTATAATTCTTTTTAAATCATAAATACCAATATAGGATTCAATTTCAGATGTTGAATTCCAATTTAAATCAAATTATTTAAATTTTAAACCTTAATTAACTACCTTAATTAACTACTAATTGTAAATAAATTAACTTTAATTATCTAATTAACAATTTGTAAGTACAATTAGATTAAACACTTAATGTGAATTTAATCAAATCATTAATTTCAAATCGACTAACTAATTACAATTTTAAATTTAATGAATCATCTTAATTACCCTTTTTAAACAACTAATAATAGTTATTATTATTTGTCTTAATTAACATTTGAAATCTTCTTTAAACTTTGAAAACAAATTATTACCAATTTGAAAACTTTGATATTAATTAAATTCTAACACTTAACTTAAGTCATCTCCTTAAATAAAATATTAATTAAGATTTTAAAATCATTCTATAATAATTAAAAATCGCATTATAGTTTTAACTCAAATCGTTAAAAATTTATTAAAAACTTTATGAAATATAATCGGGTTAACTTAATTTTTTATTATTATAATACTGCAGTTTAAGGAAAACCATCCAGGAACTGTTCAAGTTTTACTTGAGTATCACTTCAAGTTTTTGTCCAACTTTCCCTAGTCCCCCTCTCTTTCTCCTCGTATGCTTCTTCTCCTTCTACTTCTTTTTATATTTTAGATTAAGTTTTTTTTTAAGCCCAAATAACTACTCCTAGGCACGTGCGTTTCGAGCTCGAGAACCTCGCGATTCAATCAGAAGCAATTGATTCTTATACTCGAGTAACAACTCAAGATTGTTCATCCCAAACTTTCTGACATCCCTACGCCACCGTGCACGTGCACGGCGATGCACCACACTTTTGGCGAACTCCAATAGCTATGACGAGTCGCAAATCAATCCAACTTAAGGAATCGAAACTCGATTCATCTCAAATTAGTCCAAATCAAAATTTAGCATCTCACTGCATACCCATAACTTGAACACCACTGTAAAATGCTTTGCCTCGGTCGCTCCCACCATCGAAATCGCCACGACTTCGGCCACGCCTTTGTCCATATCTCAAGAACATTCTCTTCAAATTTGGCTACGCTCGACGCACTGTCGAGCGTGCATGAGCTCGAAACCCAAACGTCACTCTTCACGGTCCTTAAACCCTAGTTTCACTTCGTCCTTTCAGTTCTTGCAACAAAAAATTTTGTTTTCATTTTTCCTGAAATCATTGATGACCGTACTTGCTCCATGCCAAGTTTTACCATTCGAAAATTCTTCGGCCATCGAATTTGATCAAAATGTATTTCCTGGTCAACTACAAACTGCTAGCAAAATGCTTAACTAAAAAATCCCATTTTTGTTTTAAAAATCTCATTTTCGATGGTAGATTCAGATTATATAATTGAATCAACAATTTATCATATCCAAATTTTGACATAATGATGCATATTGACTGTAAAACAGATTCCAAGTTGATATGTTTTCACCAATATGTTTAAAATAAATTTTAAAGGCTTGTTTTATGTTTGAACAACTTCTTTTATTTTAAACTGTAGGCCTACAAATGATTTGATGAAGAAGTTTGAATTTTTGAATAACTATTATACCCTGTAAATCCAAACAGCAAAGAACAGTAGACAAGATTTTACAGAACAATTCACATATACAGTGCTATATATATGTATATATATAAATTTACATATGTAACATAACATGATTTATGGATATCTCATATTCAAATATACTCAAACCTTTTTAAAATTATGTTTACTCACCTTAATTTGAAGAATAGAGAGCAATTGTTGCTGCAGATTGATTTTTTCCTTTTAATTCCCTTCTGCTTTGAACTTGAATGATGTTAAGTTTGTAGATAATAGTGTTTAATGATGTTTAACAAATTTTTCTAGAATACTAATTTATGAATGACGGGAATAAATTGCATTACATATACATATACATATATATATATATATATATATATATATATATATATATAAGAAGATAGTTTGTATAAGAAGGTGTTATCTAGTATAGGCTTACTCCTTTTATTCAGATATTTTCTTTCATTTAAATAAAGATACTTTTGTCTTTGTTTACTAATATAACTTTAACATATTTTTCGGCTGAAAACATAACCATGTGTGCTTGAGAAGGTATTATTAAATGCATGTCTCTAATTTTGTTTACAAGCTTATACTATTTAATTATGTATGTTCAATTTGCTTTGTAAACATTTTTGTTTATTTGTTTGTTTATCTTCTTGTGCAAGCTTCATTACATATATATATATATATATATATATATATTCTTGTTTTATTATTTTCTTACTTGCCTTTTGTTTTATTTGCATTTCGTTTGTTATTATTGCCATATGACTATATACTTTTATCATTAACATATATGCTCGAATTTTTCTTTCTATTTAAAGTTTAACTTTCCAACATTTAACTTTTATCCTCATATTTGTATACTTATATTAATTATTGATAAGATAAATTTCATTTTTAACATTTTATAGCTTCATAAAGAAAATGGATAAAACACAATTTATACATTTAATAATAATCATACATATAATTCTTTCCAAAGAATGATTTATAGTCCCAATTCATTTAAATACATTTTTAATTTCCAATCAAAATTTATTTATAATTCAAGTCAATTGAAAACATTTATTTCGAGCTTCAATTCCAATTTATAAAATAAATTAGTATCCACATCTTACTAAATTTGAAAATTCAAATAAATACACAATTTAACCCAAAAAATAAATCCAATTACAAAATTAAATTCATCTTTAAAACCGGGATCGTTACAATGTGTTATTTATATATCTGGATATAAATAGATTTTAAATAAAATAATTATTTACAAATTAAATTTGTGATTGTTTAATATATATATATATAAAAGAGTTGATTTAAATTGAATTTGAATTTGTGATTTGAAATCCAAAAGAATAAATATATACATGATTATTTTTAGTGAATAATTAAGATTTTAAATTCATTCTCTTTTAAAGTTATATATGTATAAATGCTAGGAAGTATATGAATATAAATTGTTAAACATAAATTGATTAAAATGAGATTTATTTGTCTAAAATGGGAAATATAAAATTTAATTTGTATATGTATACACCATTTAAAATAAATACATGAAATTAATCAATACAAAATATAAATATGAATTAGTATAGAAACATTCATATACCTACAAATATACAAGTGTAAGAAGAATACAATCCAAATTAACAAGTGTAAACAAATGTAAGTTGATTTTAACAAGTGTCTTTAACCTCGTTTTATTTTCAAAATAATTAATTAATAAGAAAAATAAGTTATATAAACATCTCCATATCACTCTTTCATTTTCTTTGATCAGTTGATTCTCTAAAACAAAAACAAAACAAAAAAAAATGAATGGAAACCAGAACAAGATCAAACAGAGAAACCAAAATCCTGTAGCAAACCAAAGGATTTATTCAAACAATAATCTTTTCAAAACAAGTTTTCAACGTCAAGTTAAATCAAGCAAGGTTAATGCAACATCAAAGCCTGGATCATCTCAAAAACTTGTAGCAGCTCATGTCAGTTTTAAAAACAAGAAAATTCAGTTCATATTCAGAGAACAAATTCTAGTTTCAAGTTTCCAGATCAAAACATCTGGCACTTCCATTTTATAGCTTTCTGTCCAAACATTTGAATAATGAGTAAACTACCAGTTTCCTCTATTTCTTTTTCCAAATGTCTGTGAGTAAAATTATGATTAAGGATTAAATTGATTTAAATACATGATGCATATGTGATAATCTTTTATGATAATGGGGTAGATAAAATTTGCATGAATGTTCTTGAACTGGATATAGTTGAAACTTCTTGTATAATGAGTGCATGACTGAGTAGATGAGTATGTATCTTCCTCTGTTAAACTTCAGGGACAAATCCCCTAAATAAATCCATTTCTCTTCATAAATTAAATGTTGGATCAAGCTTCTCAAACCAAGCCTCTCTGTTTAGAAAAAAAACGTGAATCGATTTTTATACAGGTGAGTAAACTATTCTCAAATCTAACTTCCCTTATATTATGTTTGAGTATAGTTGAAAGGGAAAGTATTTGATTTTATAAATATGTCTATGCCTGTATATATGTGTGTAAAAGACCTGTGGAAATTCTATTGCTTCTGTTCTTTCTCTGGACATGATCAAACGTGAAAAAAATTCAAGTACTCTTAATTTAAACAATATTAGATTATGATGCTTGAATGAGATAGGTGTGTATTTGGGTATATTTACTTTCAAAAATAATTTCATAAACAAAATAATAAGCAATGGCCCTGAAAGGAAGATATATAGTAAAAGGAAATTTTTTATAAGAAATCAACTAGTTTAATTTGTGTTTTCACCTATACGAATGAATTCGTCATGGGAAAATAGGATTTTTAGCGGTTATAATGTGATTTTTAGATAAGGGATGCAGTGGAAAGGGAAGTCGATCGAAATTTGGGGTTTTTGTCGGATGCTAGTGATCGCGAGGCCCTAAAGCCTCGGGATTTTGACCTGAGTAGGATCGAAGGTGGGAGGTCACCAGAAAAATGGGAACACATTTTTTTGTTTGTCGTAACATCGGGGTGATAGGGATTTAGGGTTTGGACTGGTTTTCTAGACGAAGTTGTTGCGTTGATCTTCGCGGCGTCGTGATGGAACAGGGAGGTTGCGTGCGTAGGGGGATCAATGCAGTAGGGGAAGGCGAGTCTTTCGATGAAGTTGGAGGGTCTACGGTGGTAGGATGGTTGGAGCGAGAGCATTATTGTATATTTGTTCTTCCAACAGGGCGGTGAGTCGAAGCTTGTTTCGAACAGGGTGGTTAGTCGAAGCTTTGGAAGGGGTTGAATGGAATGAGACGGCCGTGTGAGATTGGTATGGATGATCGACTTCAGGGCATGATCATTAGAGGGAGCGTGCACAAATACGTGCACGTCTTGTGTCAATCCTGTAGCTTTGAACTGATTTGGTGAAGGAAGGAATATGGGTGTTATGTGTAGTATGGGTTTTAGGCTCGAAGCTAAAGGATGTTAGGCTCGAAAATGAATTGGGTTTTTTCTTATTCGAGCCGTGAAGTGTGTAAGGGAATTATGTACTGACCAAAACGTTAGAAATGGTAAACTTTTGGTCTTGCTGGTTCAATATAAAATAACCAACGGATTTAAAAGCAAGTCTCCATGATTTAAAAGTTTAAGGTAAATGCCTTTGAAATTAAATGGTCTTTGGTTGGAATAATTATACAAGGAAATTAACTTGTGAGATTTATTAAATAGAATTAATGATTTAAATTTATTAATGTGATTAACTACGGGTTAATTAATTAAAAATTAAAGGATAATAAATCAAGTGATAGTTACTTAATAATTAAATAAGTGTAATTATTTTGTGTAGTAAAAGAATAATTACTTAATGGAAGAAATTAAAAGGATTAATTACTTAAGGTAATTAATTTAAATAATTAATTAAAATGTGTTCGGTTAAGGGATAGTTAATTTCTGAATATGATTAGCTAATGAGTAATGAATGAATGAGGTTAATGAAAGTAATTAAGGATGGTTAGTTACTTAATGTAAATTAAGTAAAAAGTATTTACTTGAATGTGATTAAGTATAATTACTTAATGTAATTTATGAGGTGTAACTACTTAGTGAAGTAATTAATAAATTACTGGATGTAACTAATTGAAGAATGGTGTAGTTTTGGGTTCAATTACTTCGTGTAATTAATATGAAGGATAATTACTTAGTAGAAGTAATTTATGATTAATTACTTAGTGTAATTAATCAAAGAATTAATATAATTAATTAAAGAGTAATTAATTAAGTAAGTAATTACAGATGGGTAATTACTGTTTATGATTAATTAAGATTGATTAATGGAAGTGATTAATTAAAGAATAATTAATTAATGAAATTAATTAAGGATAAATGTAATTTAACTATAATTAATAAATTATTAGAAATAATTAATTAATTAAGGATCATTAATTAATGTAGTTAATGAGAGTAATTTTAGGTTAAGTACTGTAAATGGTTAAGGGTAATTAATTTGTGAAATTAATTGAAGAATATTTACTCTATGTAATTGAAGATAATTAATCAAGGTGATTAATTAAGATGGATATTTGAAGAATGATTGATTAATTAAAAGGTTGTAATTAATTAATGGTTGATTAAGAAAAGTTAGGTGATTGATTCTTAAGTAATTGATTTAATTTAAGTTAATTAATTATAATAGGGATTAACAATGATTGTTTATGAATGATTGTTTGAGTAGAATATCTGAATTGGTTAATATCTATTGGATGATATGATGTGATATTCTGAGATATGAAATGTTTTGTGATATGATATTTTTGGGTGGACATTTATAATGTGGTTATTTAATGATGATGAGTTGCTGTGTAAAAAGTGACATCTTGTATTTAAAGTTGAATTGTGTTTCACTTGAATAACTTGAGTTAAGATGGTAATGAATTCGAAGAGACCGGGGTCGAGTATCAGTAAATACCCGAACCCACTTCGATTTGTATCATACTATGATTATTAATAGTTTGATATGTGAAAAAAATAGGTTGAAATGGAATAAGTTAAATGACTGGACCATTTAAAACTAGTAAAGGTACTTAGGAATTGATTTGTGAACATAAGTATTTACTATAACAAGTTGTGAACTTGTAGTAATGAACGAGTTACCCGAGATTTATGTAAGTTTTATGCTGTTGTATTCCATGTTAGATGGGTTTACTCACGCTGGTTTCCAACCTGATCTGGGTGTTACTTTGATGTAATGCTCGGGTCAAACCGAGTATTACAGATTTTCAGGTTAGGACATTCTGAAGCTCAGGAGACGAGCTAGATGGCAGGAATGTATGGAGTGTTTCCGCTGTGATATATTTCTGTTTATCTGAGACATGTTGATTTGTATATGTCCGGTGTTTTTGTATGTGTGTAACTCTAATGTATTAAAAATGACAGATACAGTATTCTTTTATAAACTGTTATTATTTGATATTATATTTTATCCGCTGCAAATGTGAGAATCTTTATTTTGTTCTGTTTCTTCTTCTATCCCTTTTCTTCTTTTTCCCTAACTATCTGGAATTTTCAGGACCGAAAATCCAGGCCGTTACAAATAGAATGTTGCTCATAAGTCAAATTAGGTGAAACTTCAATTTCTTTAATAACACCAGGCTCATAAATAGAATTGGAATCCCTAAGGCATTTCCATAGTTGAGAGATGTGAAATACGTCATGAATAGCAGAGAACTGAGCCGGTAATAAAAGTCAATAAGCCACGGAACTAATCCATTCGGTGATGGGAAATGGGCTAATATATTGAGGGGCTAACTTCTCGATCGACTGAAACGCACAACATCCTTCTTTGGTGAAACAAGAATGAACACCAATTTCCCACAGAAAATTCCTAATTCCTTCTTCGGTTATTGGTATAGGACTTTTGTCTACTTTGAGCTTCTTTCATCGTATGACGAATAAGGTCAATCTTTTCTGTGAAATCACGAATAAATTCGGGACCTAAAACTAGCCACTCACTGGCTTCAAGCTAAAACAAAGGATATCAGCATGGCCTTCTGTAGAGTGCCTCGAATGGTGCCATACCAATACTATATTGGAAGCTATTAATGTAAGAAAACTCAACAAGAGAAATATGACCTTCCCAACTTCCACCAAAATCAAAAACATATGCATGAAGAAGTTCTTTAAGAGTTTGATTCACATGCTCGGTTTCTCCATTAGACTGAGGATGATAACCGGTGCCAAAATTAAGCTTCATTCCAAAAGCTTTTTGAAGACCATTCTATAATCCACTAGTAAATAATGGATCACGATCACTAACAATAGAAGTAGCAACTCCATGCAATTTAACCATTTCTTTGACATAGAGTTTGGCCAAAAGAGGTAAGGTCCGGTTGGACCGAACGGGAATAAAATTAGTGGATTTCGTAGGTCTATCTACTATCACCCGTAGATTATCAAGACCCAAATGAGAACGGGGAAGACTGTCAATAAAGTCCATGGAAATTTGATCCCACTTCCAAGTAGGAATGTCCACTCGGATTTTGGACTAGTAGGCTTAGGAATGGGTCCGACAACCTGGGCGTTCTTTAAAAGATCTAAAAGCTGTTGGGTAGACATGAATACGCCATCCTGAGGAGTTGCATTGGGCTGACCGACGCTGGGACGACCAGGTCTAACCGTTTCTCTTCTTTAAGAAAGAATGAAAGAAAAAAGAGAAGAAAAGGCTATTCTCAAAATGAATATCAAACAAACTTGATTGATAAAACAAGGCATTGTAAAAGAAAATGAGATAGAATGGGTCCTAAGACTCGAATTAAATCCTAAGGCATGATTCCTAAGAGAGACTTAGGACAATGATCCTTGCTTGATTATTCTACGTTGTTCCAAAGTTTGGCTTAGAACATGCGACCGCATCTTTTCTCGCATGAATCTTATAGATCTGCATCGAGTCCAAGTGGCTTCCAGCATGCTCCAAGAAAGAGCATTAGATTGGTATGAGCTTTTGATTTCTAAAATTGTTGAAGCAGATCTTACTTGGGAGAAATTTTGGGAAAGTTGCAAGTTAAAGTTTGTGCCGAAAGCTGAAAAAGTAACTTCAGCCCGACGCTTTATTGACCTTGTTCATGGTGAATCTTCTGTGATAGATTATGTCGTATCTTTTGAATCCCTCTCTAAATATGAGATTGAGTATATTAATATACCATTGAAGAAAAATTAGAGGTTTATCGATGGGTTGAATAAGAACCTCAAAAAGGCTTTACTTCTGAAACTCGAAGTTTCTTTCAATCAGTTTGTTGAAATCGCTCTTTGACTTGAAGAAGCCGATAAGGAGAGTGATGTTGAAGTTGTGGGTGCCAAACAGAACTTCAACATCAATAACAAGAGGCCTATTAAGTTCAAAGGCCCTAATACCAACAAAATAGGAGAGTAAGCAATTTCGGTAGCAAAGACGCCTGTCCCTAATCGTGGAGAGTGATACAATTGTGGTTCTAAAGACCACTATGAAAATTAGTGTCCAATATCGCTTTATTGTCACTATAGAAAATGTTCAGGTCATCATATATTTTCATGTCCCAAACTTCAAAGCAAGAAAGTGGGGAAGCTGAAGCTGTGCAAGCCCTAGTAACACTTCTCTTACTTAAGGCATTGCTCATTTTGTCCTAGATAGCATTATTATGTTCCATAATCATCATGTTCGAGTTCTTTTCGATACGGGTGCATGCCACTCTTTTATCAAAAGAACTTGTTGATACTTTTTCTTTAAATGTTATGTGCTTGATGACTTCATTGAAAATTGCGAATCCAGTTGGTGGATCCACAATACACAGTTTATTTTGTAAAGATGTCGAGATGATCTTATGTGATTTCCAAGCCAATTTGCATGTTATACGCTACGTAGGTTTCGAAATGATTTTGGAATGAATTGGCTTAATCGTTATGAAACCAAATCCTATGCCCTAAGAGGACAATCCATCTTCGACATCCTCGATCTGTTAAGTAGATTTCTATTATTCTTAAAGATTTAAATTCCAATTCAGTGGCATCTTTATATTCTCTAAATCCACATGATGACGATAATGATAATGAGGAAGTGCCATTTACCTCATTCGCGTTGTTCGTGAATTTCCCGATATATTTGATCCCATTTTAGGATTACCACCTAAGCGAGCAATTGAGTTCAGAATTAGTCAAATACCTGGAGCTCTACCTATCACTCGTCCTCCTTATCATATGTCCAATAAGGAAAATGAGGAGATGTGTAAGCAATTATCGAAATTAGAAGAGAAATAGTTTATTTATCCTAGTTCCTCTCCTTGGGGAGCTTCAACTATCTTTATGAAGAAATCCGATGGCACACTTTAGCTTTGCATTGACTATGGCAAGCTTAATGATCTTACCATTAAGAATAAATATCCCTTACCTCAGATTAATGATATATTCGATCAACTTAAAGAAGCTAGAGTATATTCACAGTTAGACTTAGTAACCGGTTTTCATCAGCTTCGTACTACGGAGGATAGCAATCCTTTGACGTCGTTTCGTACTCGTTATGGATCGTATGAATGGCTTGTTATGCCATTTGTTTTAACCAATGCTCCAGCTCATTTAATTGACCTTATAAACCGAATTTTCAAGGACTTCCTTGATCGATTTGTTCTCATCTTCATAGATGATATTCTTGTTTATTCTAAAACCAAGGAAGTGCACAAAAAACATCTTCGGATTGTATTGTAAACCCTTAGAAGTAATCAATTGAAAGTAAAATTTTCTAAATTCCATTTTGGAAATCCCATGTGAAATTCTTAGGATGTATTATTTCTTTAATCTGGAATTTCCGTGGATCCTTTGAAGATTGAAGTGATTTAGAATTGGAAGAGACCGAAGAGTGTGATGGAAATTCGTAGTTTTCTTGGATTGGCGGGCTATTATCGTCGGTTCACAAAAGACTTTTCGTAAAATTTCCGTACCACCTGTTAGTTTGACAAAGAAGGGAGTTTAGTGCATTTGGCTAGATAAATGTGTAACTTCTTTTCAAAAATTAAAAGAACTCTTTTCCGATGCTCCTATTCTTGTGATTCTCGAAGGAAACCAATATTTCACTGTTTATACCGATGCTAGTCCTGTCAGTTTAGAAGCCGTTCTCCTGCAAAGGAACGTGTTATCGCTTATGCTTCTAAGCAGTTAAAGCCTGTCGAGACTAGATATGGCACTCATGATTTAGAGCTCATGGCCATTGTTTTCGCCATTAGAATTTGATATCATTATCTTTCGAGAGAGAAATTTTGTTATCTACACCAATTATAAGTCTTTAAAGTATTTATTTTCCCAAAAGGAACTTAATTTTCGTCAACAACGTTGGCTTGAATTCCTTGCATCTTATGATCTAGATATTCTTTATACTTTCGAAAAGGGAAATCGTGTTGCCGAAGCCCTTAGTCGAAAGCAACAAGTGGTTGTTTCCATGATGATATCCGAATGGAGTGAACTCGAGACTTTGTCCACTTGTGAGATTCAAGATTGTGAATCCAATTCATGTTCATCTCTTGTGTTATGTAGCCTTGAGGCTCATCCATCTCTGTTAGACCGCATTCTTGAAGCTCAAAAACATGATCATGAATTGGCTCTTTTTAGCCAATGTTGTAGGGATAAAAATGATACTGATGGTCAGAAAGACTTTGAAATTGATGCACATGGTGGCATTTGAAAATTTGGTAGACTTATTGTGCAAAATATTAGCTATCTTCGTAAAGACATTTTAGAAAATTCTCATCGTTCTAAATTTACCATTCATCTGAGTATTAGTAAATTGTATGCATACATGAAGCGACTTTATTATTGGATGGAATGAAATCTAATATTTCTAACTTTATTAAGTGTTGCATGACTTGCCAACTCGTTAAGGCCGAGCATCAAAGGCCGGGTAGGTTATTGCAACCTTTGTACATTCCTGTTTGGAAGTGGGATCAAATTTCCATAGACTTTATTAATGGTCTTCCCCGTTCTCTTTTGGGTCGTGATAGTCTATGGGTGATAGTAGATAGACTTATGAAATCCACTCATTTTATTCCCGTTCGGTCCAATCGGACATACCTCTTTTGGCCAAACTCAATGTCAATGAAATTGTTAAATTGAATGGAGTTCCTACTTCTATTATTAGTGATAGTGATCCGTTATTTACTAGCGAAAGGTCTTCAAAAAGCTTTGGGAACGAAGCTTAATTTTAGCACCGCTTATTATCCTCAGTCTGATGGACAAACCGAGCATATGAATTAAACTCTTGAAGATCTTCTTCGTGCATGTGTTCTTGATTTTGGTGGACGTTGGAAAGATCATATTTCTCTTGTTGGTTTTCTTATAATAATAGCTTCCAATCTAGTATTTGTGTGACACCTTTCGAGGCACCCTATGGAAGGTCATGCCAATCTCCTTCGTGTTGCCCTGAAGCAAGTGAGAGGCTAGTTTTAGGTCCAGATTTTATTCGTGATTTCACAAAAAAGGTTGATCTTATTCCTTACAGGATGAAAGAAGCTCTAAGTAGACAAAAATCCTACGCCGATAACCGAAGAAGGAATTTGGAATTTTCTTTGGGAGATTTGGTGTTCATTCGTGTTTCTCCTATGTAGGGTATTGTACGTTTCAGTCGATTGAAAAAGTTAGCACCTCGATATACTGGCCCATTTCCCGTCATCGAAAGCATTTATTCCGTGGCTTATCGCCTTTTATTGCCGGCTCAGTTTTGTGCTATTCATGACGTATTTCACGTCTCTCAACTACGGAAATGCCTTAGGATTCCAAATCTATTCTTATGTGATAACCCGGATATCTGAGCATCTGTAAGTGATAATATAATTGGGTTAGTTAATAGGAATACTGAATTATAGATTGAATAAATGAATCTGATCAAATTTAATTTGCGTTGCTTAATACATACATATATTTGAGATGATTTCAAAATTAGACTTTAAATTGAAAATGAATTTGAATTTGGATTTAGATTTAAATCTAAAAGATAATTATTTTAAATATTTTAGGTTTAAAAATATATGAATAAGATTTGTTTTATATTATTTTCCTTAAAGAACTTTATTTACATAAATTAAGGAAGTATTTATTAAATAGGAAAAATAAATTAAAAGCTTTATAAAAACATTTAAAAGTAAATTAAAAATGCATAATTACAAATGTTAAAAGATTAATTCATATTGTAACATGTGTAATACGCTTAAATTTTGTAGTTGACAAATGTCAAAGAAATTTAACAAGTGTCAACCATTTAGATTATTTTATTTTATATTTTAATAAATCTTAATTTAATCTATATATGCATCTTTCCCTTTTTCTTCAAATCTTTTCCTATTCTTCATTTCAAAACAAAGAAAACTAAAAGAAGAAAAAACCAATCAGAGAAATAAAATTCAACAACAATCTAACTACCACAAGCTAAGACTAGCTTGAATTAGTTTCAAATTACGATCAAGCCGGAGTTTCAAATTCTTTGAGTTCAAACGCATAATCAGCTTCCAGTTCAAAAGATTTCTCTGTTCTTGTTTTTCTAAGACAGGTGAGTAGAATTTCACCTGAAACTAAATCTTCTTTATATTTCTATTGTATATGAAATTCATAATAGTGATGGTTGTGAAATATTTTGCATGTACATATAACATGTTATGTTTGATATATATATAGACATACATATATATATATATATATATATATATGCTGTAGTATGACTATGTATAAAGGTATAAGCTTTTGCTTGTTTTAAAAAAAAATGTTTGTTAGTATAAGCAGCAGGTAGTTTTACTGGGAAAAGAAAAATTTTATGAAAGCAAATTTAAGTCAGAAAATTAAACTTTAAAATTTCGTGATTCAAAGTCATATTTTGATTCATATTTGAAGATCATGATTTTTAGTAAAGATTACAAGATTTTTAAGCCTGTAGTTGTAGGGATATAGCGAGTTGAACGGAGCTCGATTTTTCATCAATATCTGGCAATTGGTAGAGTGTTTGTCATCGAGATCGATGATGCAAGAGGCTGAAGGGTTGGGTATCACGAGAAAATTGGTCAGAGAGATCATTGACCACCATGGCGACGTATTGACGGCAATGCAGGGTTTTTCGATTGAATTTGGTCGACGATGTTCTAGTAGCTCGTGCGACAACGAGGGGGAATCGCACATAATCGTGGTTTGAGGGATCTATGCGTGGTACGCAGGCGGTGGTTCAGGCATGAGGCCCTGGCCTTCGATGGACGGTGATGGATGATTTTGGTGATTGTTGATTGGAATTCAGCCAATATGTTCGTTTTTTTTCGATTTTTAGATTCGCAGACTGGTTTGGATATCTAAGTGTTCGGCAACGTTGAGATGGACTTCGCCGACTTGTCTGAAGGCGCAACTACGATCGGAGCTATAGCGAGAGTTGTGCACGTGTACAGTGTCCTTTGTATAAGATGTCAATTGTGTGCTGTGTTGAGCTCGGGAATGGGTGCGGGTGGAACGAAATTTGGCTTGAGTTTTCGGAGAGAAGGAAGGCTTTGGGTTCGGTCGCGTGTACTTGCAAGATTTTGCTCGGGATGCTTTGCTAATTTGAATTTTTAAATTTGAAGTTTTTTTTTTGTTTTAGAAACAAACCTTTGTACATATTTTAAACTAGAGAAGGAAGTTGATCGGAAATAAAAAGTAAGTATATTAGTGGATAAGTTTCTTAAGTTAATATCAACAAGTTTCAAAATATATAGTTTAAATACAAATGTTTGAAATTAAATTGTTTTGATTGATTAATTATATGTTAGGTTAATTACTGAATCTCTAATTTTTTTGAATATAAGGATGTTATTAAATAGATAATTAAGAAATGAGGTATTAAACTTTAAGATTCAAGCGGTTTGTATAAATTAATTTCAAAATTTTGGTTCAAATAAGATTTAAGTGTTAATTAAGTAATTAAATTAAGATAATGGGTTATCTTTGAATTAATTAAAGTCTCGTGTCATTAAAGATTAGTTAATTAATTACTAAGGATAATTAATTTGTGATAAACTTAAGGATAATTACTTAATAAAAGTAATTAGTGGATAGTTGATGAAGTAATTAGTGATGGTAATTGCAGGGTGAAATTAATTGAGGATTGAAAGTAGTTTTGGGTTAATTACCTGGTGTAATTAATATGAAGAATAATTACTTGTAAAAGTAATTAATAATTAATTACTTAGTGTAATTAATTGAAAAATTGACTAATAAAAGTTATGGGAAGTTAATTTTGTAATGTAATTAAATACAGAATGAGACTAATCAAGGGTGATTAATAAATATAATTAATTAAAGATTAAGTATAATTACTTAAGGTAATTAATGAGGTGTAATTCCTTAGTGAAGTAATGAGTGGATAATTACCGGATGTAATAAATTAAAAGGGAAATTTTGTGATGGGATTTAATTAAAGGATAATTACTTGGTGGAAGGAATTAAGTGATAATTACTCAGTGTAATTAAAGGATTAATGAATATAATTAATCAAGGAGTTGGTTTAATTGATGGAGTAAATTAGAAAGTTAATTTCTGATTGATCAATCAAGGTTGATTAATTAATGTAATTAAGTTAAAGGTAATTTATTAAATGAAATTTAAGAATAATTAACTAGTGAAAATAATTAGAGGATCGTTAATTAATCCAATTAATGGGAGTTATCAATCTTGCTTATGAATGATTGAATGATGATAAGTGCTTTGAATTGGTTGATATCTCTGAAATGAATTACTTTGTGATGTGATTTGTTGGATGGACGGTGATAATGTGATTATCTATTCAATTATGAATTGCTATGTAAAAGTGATATCCGGTATTGAAATTTGAATTGTATTTAATTGGATAATTTGGGTTTAGATGACAATGGATTCGAAGAGACCGGAGTCGAGTATTAGTAAATACCCGAAACCACTTTGATTCTTTATAAATTGATATGTGAAATCAATAAACTGAAATGGAATGATTTAAGTGACTTGGACTATTTAATAAAAAAATTGGTACTTAGAAATTGATGAGGGAAATAAGTAATTTCTATAACAACTTGTGAGTTTGAATATTGATGCAAGTTACCCAGGTTTATATAAGTTGTATGCTTTTGTATTTTATGTTAGATGGGTTACTCACGCTAGTTTCCAGCCTGACCCGGGTGTTACTTTGATGTAATGCTCGGGTCAGACCGAGTATTACAGATTTTCAGGTAAGGACGTTTTGGAGCTCAGGAGTCGAGCTAGATGGCAAGAACGTATGGAGCATATACCGCTTTATATATTATAGTTGTCTTGGACATGTTGTTTTAAACTGTCCAGTGTATTGAAATGGTTGTAAATCTGTTGTGTAAAATATAATTGTACTGATACAGTTCTTCTCTGTAAAACTGTTATTTATCTTATCTTATATTTTCATCCGCTGCGAGTGTGAGGTTTCTATGACTTGTTTCTTTTCTTCTTCTTTCTCTTTTCTTCTTTTCCTAACTATCTGGAATTTTCAGCATCAAAATTTCCGGGTCGTTACATTTGGTATCAGAGCTGAAGGTTAAGTGAGAACCCCGGTTCTGGTGAGATTACTCCTTAAGGATAGGGTCAATGGTACCCTAGAATGAGTTGAGTGTGTGTATATATATATATATATATATATATATGTGAGAGCGTACTTGTTATTTTTCTTATATAAAGATTTTAAATGATTTTATATAAGAATATATTTAGATATATAAAGCAATATTTCTTTGTAATAAATATTATGGTACTTCGTTGTTAAATTATTGAAATTAAATTAAGTGGTAATAGAAATACAACCAAATTGAAGTTAAATAAAGATGAGTTTGAAATGGATTAAAACTGAAATATAAATCTTGAATTTGGGTAGGAGTTTCAGAATAAGATAATAATGAATTAGTTTCCAGATATGATAATCTAGGGTAATATCATAAATGATTATTGTGTTTAATAACGAAATGTGTGTTAATGAGTAAGCAAAATGAAATGCTTTAAGGAAGTAAAACATTTAGGTGAATATGCCCTATAAATTGAAGTAGGTTTTAAATTGTGAAGTTTTAAATCTGAGTCCAGAATTTGAAAATGGTTTCAAAGTGATAAAGAAATAATAAATAATATTATTTGAATGGAAGGGTCCTATTTCAAACAAGAGTTGTTTGAAATTTAAAGTAATTTGTTTTCAATTAAAACCAAAGGTGGTTTAAATTTTAAATTTTGGCTTGGTGGGCCAAGGAATAAATATGTATATATAAGAGATATACATAATATCAAAGATGGTTTGAGGTAAACTCTAAATGTGGTGTTTTAAATTTGGAATGAGATAGGATACTCAAAGTGATAATTTTTTGAACTTAATAAGTGGAAAGATTATTAATGTGAAGTTTAAATTCGAAATGGGAATTCAGATTTGAGTAGTGTTAATGGGATTTAAATTGAATTTCACTTAGAAGAAGTTAAATAAGTTTGAATGGACAACCTGATTTGGAAATTGAAATTTGGATTTAACTTGACAAGTTAAATGTTTAATATGAATTGGGAATTTGTGTGATCTCAAAGTGGGTTTTGGGATCTGGAAGTTGGAAATGGATGGATGTTTTAAAATAATTTGAATGATACCATCCTGTTGTTATTAATAATCTGAAATTGGATTTGTTTAAATAAATGAAGTAATAGGGTGTGGTAATATATCCATTACTAAGATGAAATGGAATCATTTTGGACTTAAGATTTGAATATTTAAAATAAAATTCAAAGGTTTGGTTTCAAAATTGAAATTTGGTGATAAATTGAATCTCAAAGATTCAGTTGTTTAAAAGAAAATTGAATTGTTATTTGAACTTTGAAATAAGTTTAAAATGGAATTTGGATTTAGAATTAAATGGCTTATAGATATAAGTTGATTTGATTTAAAGGATTAAATCAACATTTTTTTAAAAAAAAAATTAACTCGAATTTATATAATTCGGGATGGTTTAAATTTGAAATTCAAATTAAATTAGTTCAAATTGGATTTGATTTGAATTAATTGGTATTGATTGAAGATGTATAAGTCTAAAAATTCAAATGGAAAATTTGAATTGGATTGATTCGAAATGAAATTGAAGTTGAATGAGTTCAAATTCAAAATGGAGATTGGGATTGGGATTAATTCAAACTGGATTTGAAATGAATTGAAATTGAAACTAGTTCAATTGAAATTTATTTGAATTAGTAGAAGTTGGGATCAAAGTTGAATAAAGTTAAATTTGGTAAGAAACTGCAGTTAATTCAACTTGAATTGGGGTTAAATCAATTTCAATGGGAATTGAAGTTATTTATATTGGAACTAAGTCAATTTAAATGAAAGTGGAAATTTAAATTAAATTGTTTGGAAATGGAGGTTGGGAATTAAACAGTTTGACTCTAGACTATTTTCAAAATAAATTGTTATAGTACAAATCTATTTTTCCAAACTATTTACAACTTTTCTTTTAAAACCTTAAACTATCTTATATGTACAAAATTATTTTTGGAACTATTCAACAATTTTTCAACTGTTTTATAAACTAACTATTGTTTTTCAACTGCTTATAACTAGTTACTATTTTATAGCTATTTTGTAATTATTTAAAAAAATTTATAACTATTTGACTATTTTCCAACTACTTTACAATTACTCAACTATTTTGTAGCTATTTTACAAACTAATAATTATTTTTCAATTACTTATCTATTTTTAACTTTTCAAGCTATTTTCTATATTCAAACTGGACAGAGTTTAAACTTTTATTGATTAAATACCCAACTGTGGTAAAAAAAATTGAAGTGATAGTCCAAATAGGGATTAAGGCAATTGTAAATAAGTGAGTAGAAATTAAAGGAAATGTGAATATAAAGGAAATTGATTTAGTAAATAATAAATGAAGTTAAATATGCAGGATGTACGTATATTATTCTATTCGCATAGTGATTTGATCCAGATTCGAGCACAGAATTTCGAGATAGTTATATCGATCCGAGTTATAATTTTCCACTCGATTTTTGAAGGCGAACCTGGATATGGATTGTTGATTGGTTCTGGATATTCTCTATCATAGTTATGACTATGCAAGGAGAATGACGGTTTCTGATTAAGAAACCAGATTTGAGTCCGCGCTTGAAAGTCGGGTGGACGATACTAGTTCGAAAGAGAAATTATGTGATCGAGTGAGCGATCAGATTGATATTGCATACGGATGATATGCATACATCGTACGGATTGGAATGAAATTGATATTGAAAGTTTGTTGATAAGAACTGTAAAATGGTTTTTGAAGTGAAAAATATATTTTGTGAAATATATGATGAAGTAAAATGGAAATTGGAATATTTTGTTTGGAATATACAAAGTTATATATCTTTGTTATATAAGATAAATCTTCCCTTGATGAATCTATAGCCAAAAGAAAAGGGTTTTGAAAATATTTGTAATTAAAAAAAAGGGAGTTTTATACAAGTTTGAAATGATCCAAAGTTTTAAAAATTATATATATCTATATGTATAAATAGGATCTTATGAGGATTTTAGAAAAGGTTTTGAGAACCTTTGGATTTGGAAAGGCTTTTGATTCTTGAATAAAATCAATATGAGAATTTGGAAAGCCTAGTTTGAGAATTATCGATTTTGGGATAATCGATTTTGTGTAAAGGTGCTTTGTATGTTATCATACTAGGTGCATGATTTGAAGGATACTATACGTGTATAGTATAAAGTGTTTTGATGATGGCTCTGGAGAAAAAGGCGTTCCCTTCAAATGAACTTCTCAGGAGTGCCACCAGGTGGTGCTGCCTTGAGCCCCAAGGGGGGTTCTAAAGTTGATCTAGTGAGGAGTCCGGACAAAACTAGTTCCCGAGGATTATGAGTAGTGTGTACCATAGCGAAAGTGGCGTGTGCCACTGAGAGCCAACTGTCTGCGTTTGATTTTATATCGGTAGACTACGACCTATGGTAACATAGCGAAAGTCGTGTGTGCCGCTGAGAGCCAACAGTCTGCGTTTGATTTTATATCGGTAGACTGCGACCTATGCAGGAGTGGAGAAGTTTCATTTTGACAACGAAAGTCATGTGTGCCACTGAGAGCCAACAGTTGCATGGACTTTTGCTGCGATAGCAACGTAACCTTGGAATGTAACTGCGATCTATTGTGGGTTCCCTGGCGTAATCGAGGGGTGCGGAGTGCCTAAAGTTACATGGACTTTTTTCTGCGATGGCAACGTAACCCTGGAATGTAACTGCAACCATGGATGGGAGTGATGATTTCCGGAGAATTCTCACCAAAGATATTTCCTCTGTTTTCAAAAATGTTTTATATATTTTCAATAAAATTATTTCACAAAGTATTTTCACTAGTGTTGAAAATAGGTCTGCTAAGTACTTATAGATTTTCAGTCCTACGCCTGATCAACGTATGACCGAATTTCTGTGAATATAAGGACAGTCTTGTTGGAACATCGAGTTATAAAAGTGTTTTTATAAAACTAATTTGGCAAAATTATACAGATTTTAAAGTATTTTAAAAATGATCAAAGGTGACTTAATTAATATTAAGTATTTATAAATTCCGGCTTCATTCCTTTTCGAGGAGGAAAAGATTCAAGGGGGGAATGTGATAACCCAGATTTCTGGGCATCTGTAAGTGATAATATAATTGAGTTAGTTAATTGGAATACCGAATTATAGATTGAATGAATGAATCTGATCAAATGTAATTTACGTTGCTTAATACATATATATAGTTGAGTTGATTTCATAATTGGACTTTAAATTGAAAATGAATTTGAATTTGGATTTAGATTTAAATCTAAAAGATAATTATTTTAAATATTTTAGGTTCAAAAATATATGAATAAGATTTATTTTATATTATTTTCCTTAAAGAACTTTGTTTACATAAATTAAGGAACTATTTATTAAATAGGAAAAGTAAATTAAAAGCGTTATAAAAACATTTAAAAGTAAATTAAAAATGCATAATTACAAAGGTTAATAGATTAATTCATATTGTAACATGTGTAATATGCTTAAATTTTGTAATTGACCAATGTCAAAGAAATTTAACAAGTGTCAACCATTTAGATTATTTTCTTTTATATTTTAATAAATCTTAATTTAATCTATATATGCATCTTTCCCTTTTTCTTCAAATCTTTTCCTATTCTTCATTTCAAAACAAAGAAAAAAAATCAATCAGAGAAATAAAATTCAACAATAATCTAACCACCGCAAGCTAAGACTAGCTTGAATCAGTTTCAAATTATGAACCAGCCGGAATTTCAAATTCTTCCAATTCAAAAAGCTTAAGCGGCTTCCAGTTCAAAAGATTTCTCTGTTCTTGTTTTGTAAGACAGGTGAGTAGAATTTCACCTGAAACTAAATCTTCTTTATATTTCTATTGTATATGATATTCACAATAGTGATGGTTGTGAAATATTTTGCATGCACATATAGCATGTTATGTTTGATATATATATATATATATATATATATATATATATATATATGCTGTAGTATGACTGTGTATAAAGGTATAAGCTTTTGCTTGTTTAAAAAAAATGTTTGTTATTAAAGCAGCAGGTAGTTTTACTGGGAAAAGAAAAATTTTGTGAAAGCAAATTTAAGTCAGAAAATCAAACTTTAAAATTTCGTGATTCAAAGTCATATTTTGATTCGTAATTGAAGATCATGATTTTTAGTAAAGATTACAAGATTTTTAAGCCTGTAGTTGTAGGGATATAGCGAGTTGAACGGAGCTCGATTTTTCGTCAATATCTGGCAATTGTAGAGTGTCTGTCATCGACATCGATGGTGCAAGAGGCTGAAGGGTTGGGTATAACGAGAAAATTGCTCAGAGAGATCATTGACCACCATGGCGACGTATTGACGGTAATGTAGGGTTTTTCGATTGAATTTGGTCGATGATGTTCCAGTAGCTCATGCGACAATGAAGGGGAATCACACATGATCGTGGTGTGAGGGATCGATGCGTGGTACGCAGGCGGTGGTTCAGGCACGAGGCCCTGGCCTTCGATGGACGGTGATGGGTAATTTTGGTGATTGTTGATCGGAATTCAGCCAATAGGTTCGTTTTTTTCCGATTTTTATATTCGCGGGGTGGTTTGGACTTCTAGGTGTTCGGCAACGTTGAGATGGACTTTGCCGACTTGTTTGAAGGCGCAACGGCGATCGGAGCTGTAGCGAGAGTTGTGCATGTGTACAGTGTCCTTTGTATAAGATGTCAATTGTGTGCTGTGTTGAGCTCGAGAATGGGTGCGGGTGGAACGAAATTTGGCTCGAGTTTTCGGAGAGAAGGAAGACTTTGGGTTCGATCGCGTATACTTGCAAGTTTTTGCTCGGGATGGTTTGCTAATTTGAGGTTTTAAGTTTGCAGTTTTTTTGTTTTACAAACAAACTTTTGTACATATTTTAAACTAGAGAAGGAAGTTGATCGGAAATAAAAAGTAAGTATATTAGTGGATAAGTTTCTTAAGTTAATATCAACAAGTTTCAAAATATATAGTTTAAATACAAATGTTTGAAATTAAATTGTTTTGATTGAATAATTATATGTTATGTTAATTATTGAATCTTTTTTTTTAAAATATAAGGATGTGATTAAATAGATAATTTAGAAATGAGGTATTGAACTTTAAGATTCAGGCACGAGGCCTTGGCCTCCGATGGACGGTGATAGGTGATTTTGGTAATTGTTGATCGGAATTTAGCCAATAGGTTCGTCTTTTTTTTTTTTTTTTAGTTTCGCGGGGTGGTTTGGATTTCTAGGTGTTCGGCAACGTTGAGATGGACTTCGCCGACTTGTCTGAAGGCGCAGCGGCGATCGGAGCTATAGCGAGGAGCTGTGCACGTGTACAGTGTCCTTTGTATATGATGTCAATTCTGCGCTGTGTTGAGCTCGGGAATGGGTGCGGGTGGAACGAAATTTGGCTTGAGTTTTCGGAGAGAAGAAAGGCTTTGGGTTCGATCGCGTGTACTTGCAAGTTTTTGCTCGGGATGGTTTGTTAATTTGGGATTTTTAGTTTGCAGTTTTTTTTGTTTTAGAAACAAATTTTTGTACAGATTTTAAACTAGAGAAGGAATTTGATCGAAAATAAAAAGTAAGTATATTAGTGGATAAGTTTCTTAAGTTAACATCAACAAGTTTCAAAATATATAGTTTAAATACAAATGTTTGAAATTAAATTGTTTTGATTGAATAATTATATGTTATGTTAATTATTGAATCTCTATTTTTAAAAAATATAAGGACGAGATTAAATAGATAATTAAGAAATGAGGTATTGAACTTTAAGATTCAAGTGATTTGTATAAATTAATTTCAAACTTTTGGTTTAAATAAGATTTAAGTGTTAATTAAGTAATTAAATTAAGATAATGGGTTATCTTTGAATTAATTAAAGTCTTGAGTCATTAAAGGTTAGTTAATTAATAACCAAGGATAATTAATTTATGTGATAAACTTAAGGATAATTACTTAATAAAAGTAATTAGTGGATAGTTGATGAAGTAATTAGTGATGGTAATTACAGGGTGAAATTAATTGAGGATTGAAAGTAGTTTGGGATTAATTACCTGGTGTAATTAATATGAAGAATAATTACTTAGTAAAAGTAATTAATAATTAATTACTTAGTGTAATTAATTGAAGAACTGACTAATAAAAGTTATGGGAAGTTAATTTAGTAATGTAATTAATTACAGAATGAGACTAATCAAGTGATTAATAAATATAATTAATTAAAGATTAAGTATAATTACTTAAGGTAATTAATGTGGTGTAATTCCTTAGTGAAGTAATGAGTGGATAATTACTGGATGTAATAAATTAAAAGAGAAATTACGTGATGGGAAGTAATTAAAGGATATTTACTTGGTGGAAGGAATTAAGTGATAATTACTCAGTGTAATTCAAGGATTAATGAATATACATAATCAAGGAGTTGGTTTAACTGATGGAGTAATTTAGAAAGTTAATTTCTGATTATGATCAATCAAGGTTGATTAATGAATGTAATTAAGTTAAAGGTTAATTATTAAATGAAATTTAAGAATAATTAACTAATGAAAGTAATTAGAGGATCATTAATTAATTTAATTAATGGGAGTTATCAATCTTTCTTATGAATGATTGAATGATGATGAGTGCTTTGAATTTGTTGATATCACTGAAATGAATTGTTTTGTGATATGATATGTTGGATGGACGGTGATAATGCTATTATCTATCAATTATGAATTGCTGTGTAAAAATGATATCCGGTATTGAAATTTGAATTGTATTTAATTGGATAATTTGGGTTTAGATGACATTGGATTCGAAGAGACCGGATTCGGGTATTAGTAAACACCCGAAACCACTTTGATTCTTTATAAATTGATATGTGAAATCAATAAACTGAAATGGAATGATTTAAGTGACTTGGACTATTTAATAAAAAATTTGGTACTTAGAAATTGATGAGGGAAATAAGTAATGTCTATAACAACTTGTGAGTTTGAATATTGATGCAAGTTACCCGGGTTTATATAAGTTGTATACTTTTTTATTCTATGTTAGATGGGTTCCTCACGCTGGTTTCCAGCCTGACCCGGGTGTTACTTTGATGTAATGCTCAGGTCAGATCGAGTACTACAGATTTTCAGGTAAGGACGTTTTGGAGCTCAGGAGGCGAGCTAGATGGTAGGAACGTATGGAGCATAAACCGCTGTATATATTATAGTTGTCTTGGACATGTTGTTTTAAACTATCCAGTGCATTGAAATGTTGTAACTCTGTTGTGGAAAATATAATTGTACTGATGCAGTTCTTCTTTGTAAAACCGTTATTTATGTTATCTTATATTTTGATCCGCTGCGAATGTGAGGTTTTTGTGAATTGTTTCTGTTTCTTCTTCTTTCTCTTTTCTTGTTTTCCTAACTATGTGGAATTTTAGTAATCGAAATTTCCGGGTCGTTACATCTTGATCCCGGTGTTACTGAAGAAATTGAAGTTTCACCTAATTTGACTTATGAACAACATCCTATCCGTATCATTGCTATAGAGGTTAAACGTCTTGGAAATAAAGATGTTCCGCTTGTGAAAGTTCAATGGTCCTTAAATCCTAAGGATTGCTCTTGGGAATCCAGACGGTTCATCGAGCAAACACGTCCGGACTTAATCTCACATGCTCCTTAAGGTGAACTTCTCGCTTCAAAATTTTCTTTTGGGTTGTTATGCATTAAAATGATTGTTACTCTTTGTTTTCTACTTAATTATTACAAGGACGCAATTTCTTTAAGGAGGGGAGTCTATAACAACCTGCATATTTTACGATTGTATATTTAAATGTTTTATTTAAATATAGCATTGTTAGTCGGGTTAAAGTCTGAAATGTGGTTTGTTGTAAACATTCGAATTCGGACTCGAGACCACTTCCATTGAGTTCAAAACGACGTTTACAACTTGTTTGAGTATAAACATCGATATGTTTGGAGATGATTAGGATTTTGGTATTTTCATTTGGGCTTTGGATTATGTTCAAGCCCACTAACTCAACAAGATAACCCAACTTCTCTACCAAATACCCTAACTCCTCTACTCTTCATTCACTCTACTCCTCATTTCCTAACACTCAAGCAAAAGAAAAATGAGGGAAAAGAAAAGAGATAAGAAATTCCTAAGCCCAAGATTCTTAGGAAATTCTAATTCAAGTACAAAAGGCAAAGAGAAGCATGGTAAGCATCCTCTTCATCTTCTCCACCTCAGTTTCTCTTCAATTTTCAGAAGTTCCTACAACCTAACTTAGGAAATTTATTTCATTTGATAATGGATTGAGGATTCTTGAGGTTTTGTTGAAGAGGAATTGATCTTTCCTTGTTTTGGAGCTTCTCATTCCTAGATTTTGAGTTTAAAGGTGGGCTCTTGAACTCACATCTATGTTTATACCTTTGATGGTTGTTAGGTATGAATTCCTAACATCTAAATCATGTTCATTTGCTTTTGAATTAAATTGGTTTGGTGAATTTTACAATTTTTGGAATTTTGAAGTCAAAATCTATGAAAATTCTACTAAAGATGTTTGGACATGTTGTTTGGAGTGTATCGAAGAGCCTATAGGGCTGGGTTGGTTTGGCATAAATCCCTAGCCTCCATTGCTCATCCAATCGCTTCCTATCCAATTTGGCCATTAACGGCCTAGGGAAATTTTACCCTAAGCATCAGCTCAAACGTTTGGCAAAATGCTCAAATGTTTGAGGCAAAGGAATAAACTCTCCAGACTTACGGCTCAGACAATCTGAGTGATCGGGAAAAAGGTCCAGACCTTCCACTCAGACGTTTGGGAGAATCACCAGATGTTTGGCGCTGTTTAATTCAGCCAATTTGCCTCTTTTGAGTAAACTTTCGTTTGAATTGGTTTTTTTTTTGTTGATCCAGTTATTTATTGTCATTTATTATTAGCTTTGATGACTTCTTTCACGATTTTTTTGAGAATATCCATTAGATGGATTCGATATCTATTTTGATGGTTTAATTCACATCGTCGTATGTGAATTTTTGGTGATAGATTGTTTTTACAATCATTTCTGTGATTTGTCACTTTAAAATACAAATGTTTCTTACTAGTAGTAAATACTCAAACTCTTTCACAATAATGATTTCAACGTTACTTTTAATGCAAAGCTCATTTTTAAAACCGTTTTCCAATCTATTATTATATACAAACCTTTACCTCATTAGTTCGATAAATTCAATTAAACAACTTAGCAAAATAAATGGTATAAAATGCTTGCATTCACTTCATCGATTAATTCGTGGACTTGTTCGATTGAAATCTTGTGACAATTTTCGAGTGGAAATCTACAATCTGTTCATAAATATTTATGTTAAGCTAGTGGTTATGGGACGTATGGCTAAACTCATTTATTTACTAGCTTAGTGTAATTTACACTTTTTATTGATCTATAATGATCATTTTATGGCTTGGACTAGCGATATGTGATGTCTCTTTGTCTGCATGAGGTAATGTACCTCGTTCTTTAGAGTTTCATCTCACTTTTATGGGCTAGCGACCCATGGTCATGGAGTTTGGTTCATCGGGCATGCCGTTGTATTATGTCATTGTTTTGGCATATTTGAGTTGCAGGTTCCTCGGGCGTACCGTTGTACTACGTCATTCACCAGCTCTATAGGTTAGCGACTCATAGGAGAGGGTCCTATTTGTGATAAATGTGTTGGTGAGTTTTCTTGCTCTCGTTTTTGATCGGCCTTCCCCTTTGTGTTTTCTGGATTTCAAATTATTGATTTCTAGAATTTGTGTTTCGCCAATTTTGATGATATGCATTGATAAGCTTTATCAATATTTGTGGTTTGGTGAATAAAAATAATGAATATGACATTCTTTTTGGCGTATGAGAAAATTTGGGATATTATATGATTTTTTTTGTTATTATCATATATATATTTTTCATATCTCTTATCCTGTATCATCTTATATAATATTTATAGCTAGACTGATCCATTTATTTATTTTTTTCTTCTTAAATAATACTTGGGTCAGACCAAGGTGTTTCTGGTGCTTCCACTTGACTTATTATCAGGGACCGTCATCTGACTTTTGGCTAACTACTTTAGCTTAGTAGCTTTTGTTTTTATACATTAGAGATAGAGACTCCTTGATGTACACATGTTCTTTTGTTTAGCACTTGTAACTATTCTTTTGTGATGTAGTGGATCTTGTATGAACACTACTTTGATGTTCACTTCTATGTGTTATATTCATATCAATTTCCGCCTTAGCGATATGAATATCTATGATTGATTTATGTTATGCTTATTTTACATTTGTTTCCGAAGGCCACATAGCCATTGTGCAGTGGCTTTGAGCTTGTATTTGATATGTCAGATTTCTAAAATGAAATGCATGACATATTGATACTCGCGCCAAGCCATTACACAGTTGGTCGCTCCTCAACCGCTTTATTCTTTGTACTAATTGACGGCATTACTTAGTAGTATTCTTGGGCAGTATGAGTATAGAGATGGGGCATCACAAAAATATTCGACTCACCAAGAGGAGTGCGAGTCAAGTGGCAAATTCTAATCAAAATGAAAATGTCAATGTAGTGCTGGAAATCCGTCAGTAGATATGTGGATGATTTATCAGTTGCTTGTCAATCTGATGTAAGCAGAAGTAGTTGCTTGATTTGTAGGGAATGATGGAGGAGATGACCACATGCCTCCAATTGGCAATGCTAAGTCGAGCGTGGATTACACCAATCTTGGTAGGAAGCTGTTTATGGGAACAGAGGATTCCATAGAAGTTGAGAATTGGCTGTTGCATTGTGGGAGAATCTTTGCTGAGTTAAGATTGAACAATGAGAATAAGAGGAGAGTAGCCTCTAGATAGTGGCAGGGAGCAGTGCATCATTAGTGGAAAACTGTTACCACTGGAGTACTTGAGGAAGAGTTGACTTGGTAGAATTTCCAAAGAGATTCGAGTAGAGGTTTTTGTCTAAAGTTGCTAAGTCGGCATTGTTGAGAAAGTTTATAGATATTTTGTAGGGAGAGATGACGGTAATTGAGTATGCTACCAAGTTTGACAAGTTATCCAGATATGGTTATGCTCCATTGACACTATCATGAAGAGGAATGAGAAGTTTATTCGGTGATTGAGGCCTGAGATTACTAGAGCAACACTGCTACATCTTTGTGATCCTTGTAATTTTGTTATGGAGATGGCAATCTAACATGAGGAAATGATTGCTATTTGTGAGAAGGAAAAGCCAGTTGAAACCTAGGGTTCTTAGACAAAGAAGAGGTCATTCTTTAAGAAGAAGGGAATCCAGAAGGGAGAGGCTGCCAAGAACGCAAAGGCTAATCTGGTTTGTTTCAAGTGTGATAGGATGGGTTATTATGCTCATGAATTCCTAATAGGCAAGGGAAAGAAGGCTGTAGAAAAGAAGAGCGTGAAGAGCTTTAAATGTGACCAAGTTGGCATTATAAGAACCAGTTCCCAAAACCAATCAGGGTGGACAAGGGAAAGGTTTTAGCTATTGGACCATCATCTGTTTGGCCAACTTCTGCTAAGAAGGGAAAGACTATGATTGAAGGTACGCTTTTGATTCAGTGTTTACCAGTTAGGGTACTATTTGATACCGGTGCATTACATTCATTTATATCTCTGTGTTTGGTTAATAGATTATGCTTAGAACACACATACCTTGTTTTTTCCTTGAGGGTTGCGAATATGATAGGAGGGAATGTAACTCTAGGAATGAGATGTGACAAGATAGAAATTTATTTGTTATGTCATAAGTTTGCATGCATTCATATTTTATTGATTTCGTAGATTTCGAAATCATTTTGGTTATGGATTGGTTAGGTAGATATGTGGCTTGGATATTTTGCTTGGATCGGGAAATATCGTTGAGACACCCAGATAGTCATAACCGAATCATATTCTCGGTGGAGAATTCTGACATAAGTTCTTGTGCTTTGATGAGAGTTATGGAAGTAAAAGAAGAGTTAAGTCATATTTAGGTAGCAAGAGAGTTTGCAGATGTTTTTGAGACGGTTATAGGACTATCACTGAAACGTGCTGTTGAATTTCGTATATATCTTATGCCAGGAGTTGAACCTGTAAGTAGACCACCTAGTAGAATGACATTGGCTGAGATGAAGGAATTGAAGGTGCAACTAGTGGATGTAGAAGGGATAAATTTTATTAGACTAAGCAGTTCGTCTTGGAGAGCGGCCGTGGTGCTCGTATAGAAACTGGATGTGTCATTTAACGATGTGACTATCGTATCTCTTTGCAAATAGACATGATCGTTGTTTCTCTATGTATACTAGTCTTCCAAACAAATTTTTAATAAGTAATTTCTTTTTTTTCTCTCCTCTTTTGACTCTTTTGATTTCTAAAGAAATTTCTATCGAAACTCTACCGAAATTCAACCAGAATCAAATTCAATCATTACTAGTTTTATTCAATCATTATGTAATTATATTGATCTACAGACCTTATTATGACAGTCTTTTTATTCTTAGTTTGATTTTATTGTGTTATTGCAGAGTCAGCATCTCTCAAGCTGCCTTGTTACTAGCGATTACCTAGGAAAATTTGTCAAGTTAAGAAAAGATTACTTTAACAAGTACCTGCTCTTAAAATCCTAAAGATTGGCTAAATATTGTTTTCTCAGAGATCTACAAAAGATTTACATATAACATCCATGACTTCACTTTGATTTTTTCGGTGAGGAAAAGGAAAAGTTTCTTAAGGAAATTCTAACATATTATATAAATTAATTTGTGGTCGTGATAGTCCCCCACCTGGGGAATGGGATTATAGAAAATGCCCTCCATTTGTTACCCTAGAAGGATTTGATTCCACTTTTGAATCAACATTACTCTTTCCACTAACTCTTTAGGCAGAGTTAAAAATGCTATTCTATTCTTTAAGTGTGATAGGGCAAAGAGAAAAATTGATTATAGCTATGATGTTTTACCCACTATCATATTTCATCCTGATTTGTATCCTCCAATATTATTACAAAAAAAAAAAATTGTTCTTTGGGTATTGAATTCTTTTTCATTTTATAGGAATCATAGTTTATAACTATGTCACTTTCGTAAGATCCTTCATCTTGTTTTACTAGTCTTTAGGGATAGATTGATTGTGGATCATGAAAAGGGAAACTTATCCAAAGATCCTTTGTCTACCATACTTCAAAGTAGTACTCAAGCGATGGAATGGCATAGGAATTTTTTGCTTCAAAAGGCGATCATAGAGGCCTGAAGGATCAAATTACTAGTCTCAAAACGGATATTAAGAAGAAAGATGAGATGGTTTCTCAATTAAAACTTCAAATTAAATCAAATTCCTTGACCTACTTCGATCTTGAGATGTCCAAGCTTTACCAATAAGTAAGTGACTTTGAAATAAAGCTGAAGGATAGCCAAGGACCGTAAATCTTTGGAATTTATTATGGGAGGTGATATATTGAATATTAATTTACCAATTTCTCCAATCACCTTAGCTATTGGGTGATCGAAAAATTCTTTTACCTTATCCATTCAAAAATCCTCGCCACAATAAACCCTCCTCTAGGTTTGGATGAAAAGTGGCGGGTGAATGGTGTCGAAAAGTCAAATTTGAAATGATGAAATATTTTGACAATCAACAGAAAGAAAGATGCTCACAATGCATCACTGAGTGTGCAGCCAAAATTCAAAAACTCGAACATGAAAGAGATCGTTTTCAAAAACATATTGTTGAATTGGAAAGACAGAATAAGACTCATAGAGGTGCAAATAACACTTTTAATCGTGCTTTGAATATTAATATCGACTCTACTGATGTTGGTGATGAGATTAGGAAGAAAGAAAAGAAATTCAAAGAAACTCTTTGTGTAGCTATACAACACATTGTTGATCCCTTAACCAATAAGGATCTAGATAAGACTGCACAAGGCCTTTGAAGCACAAAATTGTTTTTGATCTTTCAATACCAATATTTTAATGTATTGTACAGTATATTTTGTACATAATTTTGTTGATTATATAAATATCACCTAGCTTGTAGCCTTTATCTGTACTTGTTTCATTGTTTCTGAATCTACTTCTTGATAACTTTGGCTATAGTTTATATATTTATTAAATAATTTTATCTTCCTAGTCAATCTTATTTTCCTAAAATGCACAAAGCAAACAACATTTTTGATATTTATATACGAATATGTCAGCAATATTTCCATGTTATTGGGTATGTTGTTAGGATTCCTGATAACAAAAGTCGAAATCTACAAATAATGGAAAATAATAGATCTTCATCCGAAGATAATAAGTGATGACAAATCTACAGCTGGGAACGACTAAAAACCAGCAATTGCTGTCTGATAATAATAGAAACCCCGAGAGTTAACCTTAATAATGATAAAAGAAGACAAGAAATTCGACTCTGATTATATAATAGAAGACTAGAAATCTAATTATGGAATTCATAATAGAGGGTCAGAAATCCAAATCCAATATTAATAATAAAAATTTAGAGAACCTGCTTCTGCAAATAACTAATAGGGAGCCAAGAACAATTCTCTGATAATAATAAAAGTCCTGAAATCACTTCTAGAAATAAATAATATAAGTCTTGGAATCCTCATTTGGGAACAAATAATAGGAGTCCAGAAACCTTTATTTGGAAATAATAGAAGATCCCAAATCCAGATTCGGGTATTGATAAGTGATGTTTAGAAATCAACTTATAGGTACAGTGGAAGATTATTAATTTATAATAAAAGACTCAAAACCTAGATTTAGGTATTGATAAGTGAAGTATAGAAGTCATCTTATGGATAACTTCATACCTAATAATGAATGTAATTTGGGAATTATCGTCCGGAAATAATATTAGAAATCCATTCCTAGCAATAAGAAGGAAAGTTTTGAAATCATTATTTGAAAAATAAAAGTTCAGTGATTCTTATCTGCATCTTTCATTCTGCACCACTCTCTGGGCTTTGATTGTTTGAATATTTTGCCTTGTGTTACCTCCCCATTTCCATGTACCTACTTCTTTCGATATACACCATCATTTAGGCTACGTATATTGTTAATGCTTTGTGTGCCACTCCATGGGCTTGGATATCTTAGTCCATTGTTGTCTGGTGCGCTTGGTTAGCTTATCCATAAGCAAGACTCAAGGACTTACCTGACCTTCCTCTAGGAGGTGCTCCAGCTAGGGGTTACAGGCAGGACTGAAGGCTTGTACAGTGCCTTGACTAGGCTGTGGCATGGCAGGATTAAGGGCTTACTTCGTCCTTCCTCTAGGAGGCGCTACAGCCAGGCCTTATTGGCAGGACTAAAGGCTAGTCGGTGCCTTGTACTGGCTATAATATGGCACGTTCAAGGGCTTACTCCGTCTTCCCTTTAGGAAGTGCCCTAACATGGCCACGTAGGCATGCTCAAGGGCCTACGGATGCTTTAGCCTAGCCATTTTTGACGCTACTAAAGGCTTACTCTAACCTCCCTCCATGAGACACTTTGACCTGGCCTTCTTGGCGCGAACAAAGGCTTAAGACCGTTTAAGTTAATTTCCACTTTTAAGGAGAATCTTACTCCAAACCATTTAGATTTTCTTATTTGAAAGAGTCTTTATTTAATTCATCTAGGATTGCTTACAAATCTAGCAATCTTTCCTTGTTCAAAAAAGTCAATGAACATCCCTTTAAGTGCTATGCATTGATTAGTTTCATGTTCATTCACTATTATAATGGTAATAAGGCCCTCCAAGATTTCTTTCGTATTTGGGCCTTTTTTAAATGGACAGTAATTGAGATCCTCTTTTGTTAGTAAGTACATATTCTTGATTAATGCAGTCAAGTTGCATTCTTTAGGGAGTCTTGATTTGAAGCTTGTCTTTTCAGGTTGATTTCTAGATCTTTCGTTGCTTGATTCTAGAGCTTCACCCTTAATAGCCAATTTACATTTTAAGATATTCCAAAGCTCGTATGGAGGTAATGGTCCACGTGTCACTTGGTGCCATTTTTGAGCAAATGTATAGTAGTCGGCCATCATTCCTTCTTCAAAGATAGTTCTTTAATGTAAAATTGAATAGTCTTCTTCATTTGAACAAACAAATTATCACCCTACTTCTTGTTTCTCCTAAAGCAAAGATGGTGTAGGGCCAATATGAAATGGATTTAAGGCCCTAATCTCTGTATCCTAAGATTTAGCTGTCTTCTTTTCCATGATCCTTAAACGTTCCAATCTTAACGTTTGCTTTTCATATAACTTCAAATCTTTAGATATTTCATGAGAGAATCCAACCAAGTATGGTTCTGAAGATCCTAGCTCAGACTTCTTTATTTTTTTAAGCATTGGGATTTTGGGGCTAAGGTTAGCTTGGAATGGAATATAGAAAAGGGAAAGTAATGTAGGAAATTCAATAAGGCGGAGGTTTAATCCTTCCTTCTAGGGGGAAAAATGTTAACAAGATATCTAGTCAACACCCGAAAGAGAGGTTAGAAGAGCGTCTGACCCCTTCAAAACCACTTTAGAATTAGTTGCAGTGATCTAAGGTCATATCCTAGTGAGAATAAAGAGAAATAACCAAGTCGAACGAGTCCTACTCCTTCGAAAGGAACCCCTTCGAAAGGCATCGAAATGTGTATTAGATAAACGAGATCATATGCAAGCAATGAATTAGACTTCATGCATTCGAAAGTGCCATGTATTTACTTTAATGATAATTGGTATGAAATCAAGGTTTACAAACACAATTTGATTTAGAAATCAAGGTTTAATGATAATTAGAGAAATCCCCAATTTGATTTAGAAATCAAGGTTTACAAACACAATAAAAGTACAAGTATGGAAGTAACCAAATCGGATCCTCCAAAACAACACCATAGGGTCTTATTTATAGGTGTAGGTTGGACCCATTCGCATCAATTATTTAAACTTAGTCGAAAGGATGCCTTCATGACCTTCCACTAGTGTTAAATCTAGAGTGCCTCTCTAATGTTGCTTTCGAATAAGACTTGGATGCCTGCGACTCCATCGGAAGGTATATGAGCAACTATTATGCTATTGTAGATGTGTTGGGTAAGTAGGAAAGGACGTCACATCGTGTATGGAAGGTGCATATCAACACTTGCAAAGAGTGTTGTTGCTTTCTTTGTTCAAGATTTCATAACATTTGAATCTTCGTTCTAGCATTGGGCATCGAATTGATTACCACACCACTTATACGCATCTTTGAAGGCTTTCATCACAATCGAAAGGGTATTTTCATGGTTTCGAAAGGGTCGTAGCATAGTTGAAGGCTTTTGGACCTCTTCATTGTTGATAATATCTTGTGACAATATGGTCGGTTGTTACTTGAACGAGTTAGGCAGGATCATTATGAAAGGTTACTTATAATGAAGGAGGCTTCTTGATGATAGATGTGTTGTAGAAGGTGGCTTTCAAAAGCAATCTCCTTAGTTAATGCGGAACCTTTCTTTTGATCCCGTCAGAAGTACATACTTGGTTGGTTATGAAAGGCATCCTTGTTGACTCTTTCGGAAGCATTGGACTCGTTCAACGCTTGGCGAAGGGTAGTTCTAGTTGACATTTCTTTTGTGGGAAGTAAACAATAATGGAACAAATCATTTTGAAAGGTTCAGCTGATGTGAAAGTGGTAGTTTTGGTGGAAGCCAATGCTTATGGAAACCTCTTGATTTCTTTGGAAGCTATTTTTAATGCTTTCAAAACCTTCTTTTGAATCATGGAGGAACCCCTTTTCAAGGCTTACAAAACCTCTATAATGCTTTCACAAGTCTTCTTTTAACAATTGTGGAACCAATTATTGCAGAAGGGATCAACTGAAGCGGAAGGATTGTCTTCTCCCCATTCGACCCCTTTGGAAGCTAATAATTCCTGTAGTACTTGCAAACGTGTCCCTTTGAAAGTCCTCGCTATTGTTATTGTTCTTCATAATGCTCTTATTCATAATCTTTTAGGTTCGACAGGGTTGAAGTGATTTTTGGTGGTAATAGTTTATATCTTCCTTATGTTTATTATTGATATTTATATTTCGATTTTAGATACTTATAATTTATAACTATGTTGATTATTTACATTTATTAAATATTCTTGTTTAATATTTCAAAATTATTTGATAACGATTTATAAGTTTTAATATGACCAAAATATGTATAAACTATGTTTGAATGTATGCACAAAGCTTCAAAATATTTTACAAAACTTAATATATTTTCAAGACAATTTTTATTGAGTAATTTTTCAAAATAAAAAAGGATATGTAGATATATCCTCTGCAAGTATGTAGATATACTAGTTGTATTTTTCAAAATTTAAATTTGAATGGCAGTGTCTTTTCATCGAATCTCTTCATGAATGGACATGACCATTGTTTCCTAATATATATCAGCCTTCCAAACAAATTTTTAATTATTACTTTCTTATTTTTCTCTCCTCTTCCAGCTCTCTTGATTTCTAAAGCAATTTCTACCGAAACTCTATTGAAATTCAACCAGAATCAAATTTGATCATTACCAGTTTGATTCTACTTTATATGCTCTTTGATTTCTCTTATCTCTCTCAAGATCAAGTGATGTTCAAGAGTTATAGGGTCAATTGTAATCAAAATCGAAGAGCTAAGTCTGTAAACTCTATCAACTCATACTTTAATATTCTGTGGTGTGCTTGGTATCTCGAAAACCAAGTAGGTATGATTTTATCCTAATTAAATCAATTAGGTGTGCTTAGTATCCCATAAATCTAGTGCGTATGCTTGTGGTTTGGAAATTAAGCAGCTTTACACAGTGGTCGGGATTTCGAAGAATGCATCTTGTAGCCCTGAAATCGAGATTGTATTTGCATTTACTCGTTGAAAAGAAATCCGTGCAAGGAATTATGTGGAACTGGATGTAGGGAAATTTCTAAGCAGTATAAATTCCTGGTGCGTTCTTTCCTTTTTACTTTTATTGCATTCACTTTTATTTGTATTTTGATTCTATGATTGTTTCCACGATTGTTAATGCCATCATTCCAAGTAAAACCTTAAAGAATTTGCAAAATATTTATATACTCCATTAAACACTATTCACCCCCCTCTAGTGTTGATTTAACCTTAAGATCCTTATTCTGCTGACTTACATGTTCCATAGTTAACACCGAAGGAATAATGTTTAAGGTTATCCTTATCTCTATTTTAAACAACATTTGTTTTGATCCTTTTAATATGATATTGAAATGAGAAATTTTTCATAGCGTTTGTGAATATATTGTGTGATAAGTCTATGAATATATTAAATAAATATTTTGGAAAGAGATTTAACAAGTGAAAGATTTATTTTGAGGCTTGGTGGTTGCTATGGGTAACCAAATCTTTGAATTGTTGCTTGACTATTTGTTTGATATTTAAATAATCGATTGTCAAATCTAGACCAAATATCACTCCAAAGCGAGAAACACATAAGGTATATGGCATAGTTATCTTTGATAATGTTGTACTGTACATATAAATCTCCTTTTGTTCTTCTAGGATAAATGATAGGGAAATCCGTCCACGTAACGGTTACGGGTAATCCCTCCTTTTATGTATTGTCTAATTATTTCAAAAAGAACTAGAATTGAGTTTACCTGAACTATTAAATGTTGTTTCGAAGAGACCAGGATCAGATAAATATAAATTATCTGAAAACCATGTAAAGGCCCGATTTTCGACACCCGAAAATCGACATTAATACGCCCACTGTACCAAATGCCGAACAATCGAATGCCGGAAAACTGAACCATTAGGGTTAAAGAAGAATGAGATAGAAGAAGGAATAGAAAACAAAACAACAACAAGATCTTACGATCGTAGCGGAATAAAATATAATAGATAATACCTGATCTTTACACAAAAGAAACTATATCTGATTTATACATTACATCATCACAATACTACAGAATTCGTAACACACAATTGGACAGTTACGTAGCCTGTCCTCACAAAACTGACTATGTAGTTAATCGAACAGAGCAGAATATTCATCAAATATGCGTGATACGTGTCGCCATCCAACTCGTCTCTAGAGCTCCACAACCTCTTTTCATGTATCTATACTACCCGGTCTGACCCGAGCATTATAGTAAATAATACCCGAGTCAGTCTGGAAAACCCGCATGAGAAAACAAACTCAATTGGATTATTAAAGTTTCAAAATCCTTTGGAAATCAAAGGTATCTCGTAAGACCATGCCACAAATAAACATACTGGGTTTTTACCATACGATAACCAAAACATATTTATCAAAACCATCTGATATTACAATAGTGTCTATAGAAAGTAAAATTGAATCTAGTTGGAATGCTTGCATCTCACGTTTCAGCATAGTTGGGCACAATCAAAACCGTACAGGCGCTTATTGGACATTGGATTCCATACCATGGCAGGGCTACTGGGGTACCGCCCATCACAGTACGTGGTCTACATCACCATACTGAGGATCCACCCCGATCCCCTACATCACAAGACCAGAGCTACCCATTACTGGATAGTCCGAATAAGTTCACCCCGCAGTTGGGATCAGCAACCGCCCACACAGCTAAAATAAAGGGACATCTAGAAAAGGTTGACCTTACCCTAATTGGTTGCTAGCCACTTAGCCTTGTGTGCACTTTCCCATTTTAGCGATTCCCGGTTGATGAGGCTCAAGGCTATGCGTTACCTTTTTAGCACACATACACTTTGAATGCTCATCATCCTTCTGACGATGTTCTGAAAGCATTCGTCTATACAAGTCCGTTCCGCGTTCGAACGGAAACGAAGGCAATATTCCTACTACATCCATTTTGGAATCACCCTCGGGATTTGTAGCAATTAGTCCTTGCACTTCACTGCTACATCTTCGACTCCGAGCACTTGTCTTCCTTGAAAACATTCAAACCGGATCGAAGTGATTTTTTGGAAATTAATCCTGATCCCGGTGTCTTTGAAACGATCAGCACATTGGCCAATATTGATAGCCGGTCATTTAACAATCAAATAACATTCACAAACAACCATCAAATTTAATAATTTCCTAAATTATTTATTATTCAAAATATCTTCGCAAGATATTTTCTACACTTCAACCCCTTGAAAATAGTATTAAAATTACTTTTTCTCTCGTGGAATACATTCCACCGAATTTGTTTTATTTTCCTTGAAATCACCAAGTTTTAATACTTAGATTTAAAAAAAATTAAATCACTTTATACAAAAATATATACTTCGAAACATTTAACATAAAACTATTTAAACACTTTAATTAAAATACTAGTTAAAATATATAAAAAATTTCATGTAAAACCTAAGCCAACAAATTTCAAAATAAAAGTTATGAAATTCAATACAAGTTTTCAAACAAAAACTTTAGCCAAACTATCATTAAAAATAAAACTATTTTATAAAATATAAAAATTAATAATTATCTTTTTAAGCCATAATACCAATTAATCTTTTTAAAATAATTACTACTATAACTAATTTAATAAAATATTTATCTTCAAAATTTTAAACAGTTTAAATAATAATTCTCAAAAACATTCTTTTAAACGACTATAAAACTTTTAGCTTAACTTAAAAATCCACTTGAAAACGTTCTTGGATTTTCAGGGGAACGCACTTTTCTTTCTTAGCTTTAAAAATAAATCCCTATTTATTTTTAAAACAAATTACCCATTCCTTTATAAATTCCCGTTCTGAATTTATACTTTCAAATATCCACTGATATCTTATTTCACTTTATAAACCCAGTTTATAAATTTTAAAACACAGATTCAAACACTAAATCAATTTCCAAATCGCTTTCCAAAATTTATTCCATTTTAAAATAAATTCCTTTACTTACTCAATTTGTTTCAAAACTCATTAATTTCAGATTTGACTTCCTTATTATAATTTAAAATCTTATTTAACTAAAATTACCCGTTTCATGCTTTTCCAAATTTCATCTTTATCTTTTTCCAAACAAAATTAAAACTTGAATTTACAATAAATTCTTCATTCCTTTAAATAATAACACTTATGTTTAAAAATTCAATTATTCCTATTTATTCAAAATATCTTTTCCATATTTAGAATTTATTTAATAGAATTTAAAAATCAACTTTTATCCTTTTCCAATTCATTCTTTAATTATCCAAAATTTCCTATAATTATTTACTTAAAAATTCTCTCTTTTATTTCCCTTTAAAAATCTAATCTATATATTTTTGATAACTTAGTATATCCAAATATATTCAATCAAACCATAGCATTCAATATTTCAATTACCAAATAATTGATCATGGATTATCAAATAAACCATATCACAGAATATTAAACAATGTAAATAATTTTAATGAATCCAGTTGGATCCCTCGAACCTGTTTCCCTGCATCCACAGATGTTAGCACAACAAATTTAAAATACCAATCCCACTTCAAGGCTGGATATCGCTGTATAAAGGGTCATCCGCTGTTATATCGTGCGCATAGGGTCTCATCCACTATATAATGCGGGAAATCAATCACTCCAATATATACTATATATACTACTATATATACTATCACATCCAGTCAATTCAATCCATCAACCAATAATTTAAATTAACTATCTAAATTAACCAAAAATCCGAGAAGAGTTAGATTAACTCACCTTTATTTGTTTGCAATCCATTCCAAACCTGCTATTTCCTCTATGATTTTGACTTCATGAGCAACTCCACGTGGAAAAGTTCCCCTGTGGCATGAAGTTTCCAAGCTATCATTTCCCTAGTACCAATACAAGGTTGCTTGTCTGCAGTATCAATCCAAAACAAAGGCCCAGTTTTAAGCAAGTCCAGAAACCTATCTTTCACAAGTGCATCCACCCCGATTCCAAGTACTGATGAATTTTCTTCATTTCCAATAAACACAGCCACAACCGTGTTTTTCAGAGTTGGCTTCTTCTCACCTAGTCTTCTCATCAGCTCTGTTACCAGTGCTACATGTCCAAGACAATCTGTTGTTCCACGCCTTCTTAACTTATCACTATCCACACTTAAAGAAAATGGATCGAAGTCCCAATCAGTAGGATCAACAGTTACAACATCCTTATGACATCCAACCAAAGACAAAAACTTTCCCTCAATGGTACCAGGATGCTCCACAATGATATTTCCCCTGCCATCAGAGTAACTTATGTGACAGACAACGAAGGGGCCACCACGATGGTCATGCTTAATGGAAGCAGCGAGTCGAGCATGTGCCTGGCCACGCGATCTTCCTTCGAAATAAGGTCTGTAGGATTGTCTACACGTGCTTCAATTTGGAGATAACTTTTGAGAGGAGAGTTTTGTAAGAGTCGCGGTCTAAAGGACCCAAATAATCTTTCAAGGACTCGGAAGACATTATTAGTTATGTTAGGAGGAGGGAGAAGGTTTTTGCTTTGAACTGGGTGAAAGGAAGGACACGTATCTAAATTATCCTGCTATAATGGCATTTGGAACAACGACGAAAATTCTAGGTGTGAGAATATACGTCAATCAACCAAATTTATATATAAAAATTTAAATTTTAAATTCAAATTCCTTTGATAAACGCAACTCAAAATCTTAACCTCCTGTCGAGGCATGCCGCTAGGCGTTCATAATGTTATACACCTATTCCGAACACAATGGAAAAGGTTTTGAGTCCTAATTCGATCGTATGAAGAAGACAGCTTTTTGGACCCCGTTACTATATTTAATTTTCGATAAAGATTTCAACGCGTTTATATACCGTACGGTCAAACGATCACCCAAACACTATGAAAATTTAAATCCAATAATAATACACTATTACCGATCCAATGGAATTGGTTTTGTCAAAATTCCGAGACTATGCCCCGGAAGGCCATTTTTTAAAGTCAATTTAAACTATAAATTTTTAAAACTGAACAAAACACTTCCAAATTCAATTTTAACAATTTTGCTATCTTCAGTATTGTCAATATAAATTTTACAAGCCTTCAAATTATTTTTAATAAGCATAAAACTAAAGGCTCAATATTTTTCTCAATTTTCAATAATTAAATTCAACAATTTAATTGTCCAAATAAATAGTGATATTTGAAATTTAAGTTAAACTAACTTTCAAATATTTAAAATCAAATAATATCATATTTCTAATATCCAAAAAATTTGGACCGTCACATTCCTTCCCCTTAAAGAATTTCCCTCCCGAAATTAATAGTTGAGAAGAATGGTCCAATACCCGTTCACTATTTTTCCCAAACAACTAGCTTTTAAAAACTTCCCAAAACCAAACGGTTTTAACAATACCCAAAACCAAATAGTTTTAACAATACCCAAAACCACCTTTTTAATAAAGACATTATCACCCTTACTAACTTTCCAAACTTCTTCCATAGGTTCCAACCAATATCACTTACCCAACCATTCAAATTTAAATTTAAAACCAAATTTTAAATTATCAAATTTTCTCAAAAAATTTTTAACTCCCTAAATTTTTGAAATCTTTCGCCAGCGTCTCCTTTGCGCGGGTAGCTCGGTACAACTACAAAATGCCTCTCCGGGCCCTTGGATTTTAAAAAGAAAACAGAAAGTGCCGAGTGGCTAGATAAGAAAATCATCAAATTTCATACAGAATTTTAAATACATACCTTTTGTCAGGTAATTCAATTTATCTTCTGAAATCAAAAATTCCAATTTCCTTTTGCTTTTTAAATACCTGTATATCCTACTTAGCAATAATATCCAATTAGAGATTTCAAAATCATTTTATTCACTTCTTTTCAAAATTTTCAATACCTATTTGATTCAAGTCTGTATGATGTACAAATATCATCCGTACGCAATACTAAATCGGATCGCTCACTCGATCACACAATTTCATTTTTGAACTAGCATCGTTCACCCAACTCCCAAGTGCAGACTCAAATCTGGTTTCTTGATCAGAAATCGACATTCTCCTTGCATAGCCATAAACTATGATAGAGAACTTCCAGAATCAACCAAAAATCCATATCTAGGGTTCGTCGTCGAAAATCGTGGACCGAAATAATTATCTTGAAATTCTATGCTCGAATCTGGATCAAATCGCTGTGCGAATAAAATAATATAAATACATCTTACGTATTATATCCATCAATTCTCTTTTATTCACATTCATTTAGATTTCTATGCACTTATTTACAACCATCCCATTTCACAACTTCCAGTTAAATTTTCATCCAATTATTAACTTAGTATATTTTCAATACCAAATTTACTTAATAACTTTCACCCTTAACTTTTCTAAAGTTTAATATAAGTATTTTATATACTCTTATATTATTACTTTCACTTTACCACATGGTTTTTATCTATATTTATTCAAATTGGATTCCAATATCATATAGATTCAATTTGCTTCAATTTACCAAATAAATTTCAAATCTCAATGCTTTTCCCGATTTTCATCCTGATTTTCATTTTCAAGAATTCAATTTATCCTCAAACTCTGAATATTGAATTTTATCAACTATCTTCCATTCACAACTGGTTCATATCATTATTTTAAATTAATTCCACTTACTAATTTATTTCAATTTCCAATAAATTTTTAATTCTTAGAGCTTTGTTCTTTAGTCCACTCAAACTAAATTTCCAATTCCTCTTTACTTAATATAATTCAAAACAATTCCAATATTTAAATTTTAATTCATTTGCTTACCCATTTGAATCAATTGGTTTACTCACTAGTTTTATTTCTGTCCTTTATTTTACTTAGTCAAATCTTGACTAACATCCATTACACACAGTTCAAATTAATTCCCAATATTCAGTTTCAATCCTATCTACATACAAACGCAAATTCATTTGTCTATCCACAATCTTATTTCCAACTGATATCTTTTTATTTAAGTAACTATTTCTCTTAGTTTCCTTAGACTTTCTTTAAATTCACTTTTACTTAACTTATTTAATTACACTCCAATTCAATTTAAATTTTAAATTCCTATAAGTTTTCAATTTATTTCCATTCCATTTATCAACCTCTTTAATTTACTTCATTTAATTGGCTTACCTTCCTAACTTTATTCTCTAGTCACACTTACTTCTATTTAACCACTTTTAAGTTCAATCTTATCCTACAAATTTCAAAATTTTATAAATTATCAAACTTATTTATATTCTAAAAACATGTTAAATTAGATTCCAGAGTCTCTTAAACAATTACTCAACATTTCAAAATCATCTTTGAAATCAATTATATCCAAAATCCTTTGGTAAATTCAATTATCTCTTTGAATTTCAAAACCAAACCCACTTTTGCAAACAATTCCAATTCAAAATCTCCAAGCAGCAATTCCTCTTTTGGAAACTCGAAAATGAACATCAATGATGCTTCAGTCATCACCGAAGTTATTTTCCAACGAACGAAGTGAGTTCAGTGCTTTTATTCTTTCCAGAAACCTTCTCTAAATAGTTTTAAATTTCAAATCTCACCAGTTTTCATATCCAATTCAAAAATATTTCCAAATAATATCACCATTATTTCTCGAAAGCTTTTGAAAATCATTTTCAAAATTAAAAGGAATTAAATTTTCAAATTCCACATCCTTCAACTCATATTCAAACATTACTCTTGAATTTTACCTCATATTAATTATAAATCACACTATAGTTCACATTTATAAATTTCATTTGTTAAATGAATTTATCTCCAAACTTTTGATTATACCCTTATTTCCATATTTCAGTTATCATAACAACAATGATAATAATTTTAATATTATTACTTCCTAATAACCAAGCAACCGTATACTATAATAATTTACAAAATTACTTCTTCTATATACAAAAATAATTTGGGCAAAATTATTTCATTCACCCCATTTTAAAACAATACTGTGTCGGTTTAAGTTTTTTAAGAGTTTAGAAATACCTATCGATACAGTTGGCCAGACTGCACCGAACAGAATCGATAAACACTCAACCGATAGGTCAACACAATATAAAAACAATTTATATATTCACTAACAAATATGCGCTCATATCTATCAATACACTCAAGCTCATTCTAGAGTACTACGGACTCTTTTTCAATGAGAAATCCCCGCCAGAGCCAAGGTTATCACCAACCTTGCTCGGATACCAATCTGTAACGGCCCGATTTTTTGACACCCAAAAATAGACATCTTTACGCCCACTGTATCAAATGTCGAACAATCGAATGCCGGAAAAACCAAACCATTAGGGTTAAGAAGAAGGAGGTAGAAGAAGAAATAGAAAACAAAACAACAACAAAATCTTACCACCGTAGGAGAATAAAATATAATAGACAATAACAGATCTTTACACAAAAGAAACTATATCTGATTTATACATTACATCATCAGAGTACAACAGAATTCATAATACACAACTGAATAGTTATCATAACTGTCCACACAAAACTGACTATGTGAATAATCAAATACAACAAAATATTCATCAAATACACGTGATACGTCTCGCCATCCAACTCGTCTCCTGAGCTCCACAGCATCTTTTCCTGTATCTATAATACTTGGTCTGACCCGAGCATTACAGTAAAATAATACCTGAGTCAGTCTAGAAAATCAACGAGAGAAAACACACTCAATTGGATTATTAAACTTTTTTGAAATCAAAGGTATCTCATAAGACCATGCCACAAATAAACATGTCAGGTTTTTACCTTACGATAGCCAAAACATTTTTATCAAATCTGTCTTATATTATAATAGTGTCTATAGAAAGTAAAATTGAATGTAGCTGAAATGCTTGCATCTCATATTTCAGCATAGTTGGGCACAATCAAAACCGTACAGGCGCTTATTGGAGATTGGATTCTATACAATGGCAGGGCTACTGGGGTACCGCCCGTCATAGTACGTGGTCTAGATCACCGTATTGAGGATCCACCCTAATCCCCTGCATCACAAGACCGAAGCTACCCCCTAGCTGGATAGTCCGAATAAGTTCACCCCGCTGTTGGGATCAGCAACCGCCCACATAGCCAAAATAAAGGGACATCTAGACAGGGGTGACCATACCCTAATTGGTTGCTTGCCATTTTGCCTTGTGTGCACCTTCCTTGTTTTAGCCGTTCCCAGTTGATGAGGCTTGAGGCTATACGTTACCATTTTAGCACACATACACTATGAATGCTCACCCTTCTCCTGACGATGTTCTGAAAGCATTCATCCATACAAGTCCATTTAGGGTTCGAACGGAACCGAGGGCACTATTCCTACTACATCCATTTTGGAATCACCCTTAGGATTAGTAGCGATTAGTCCTTGCACTTCATTGCTTCAACTTCGACTCCAAGCTCTTGTCTTCCTCATGAAAACGTTCAAACCGGATCGAAGTCGGGAAATTAATCCCGATCTCGGTCTCTTCGAAACGATTAGCGCATTAGCAAATATTGATAGTCGGTTATTTAACTATCAAATATTCACAAAAAACTATCAAATTTAATAATTTCCCAAATTATTTATTATTCAAAATATCTTCGCAAGATATTTTCTACACTTCAACCCCTTGAAAATATTTTTCAAATTACTTTTTCTCTCATGGAATAAATTCCACCCAATCTGTATTATTTCCCTTGAAATCACCAAGTTTTAATACTTAGATTTAAAAAAAATTAAATCACTTTATAAAAAAAATATAGTTTAAAACATTTAAAATAAAACTATTTAAAACGCTTTATTTAAAATACTAGTTAGGAAATTTAATAAAAAAATTCATGTAAAATCTAAGCCAACAAATTTTAAAATAAAAGTTATGAAATTCTGCACAAGTTTTCAAACAAAAACTTTAGCCAAACTATCTTTAAAAATAAAACTACTTTATAAAATATAAAAACTAACAATTATCTTTTTAAACCATAATACCAATTAATCTTTTTAAAATAATTACTACTATAACTAAGTTAATAAAATATTTACCATTAAAGTTTTAAACAATTTCAATAATAATTCTCAAAAACATTCTTTTAAACAACTATAATTTTTTTAACTTAACTTAAAAATCTGCTTCAAAACATTCTCGGCTTTTCAAGGAAATACAGTTTTCTTGCTCACTAAAACAAATTACCCATTTCTTTATACATTCCCATTCTGAATTTATACTTCCAAATATCCATTGATATCTTATTTCACTTTACAAACCCAGTTTACAAAATTCCATAGTCTCATACTCCTTTTAAAACATAGTTTCAAACACAAACTCAATTTCGAAATCGTTTTTCAAAATTTATTCCATTTTAAAATAAATTTCTTTACTTATTCAATTTATTTCAAAATACATTAATTTCATATTAACTTCCTTATTATAACTTAAAATCTTATTTAACTGAAAATACCAGTTTCATACTTTTCCAAATTTCTTCTTTATCTTTTTCAAAACAAATTTAAACCTTGAATTTAAAATAAATTCTTCATTCCTTTAAATAGTAACACTTAAGTTTAAAAATTCATTTATTCCTATTTATTCAAAATCTCATTTTCCATATTTGGACTTTATTTATTAGAATTCAAAAATCAACTTTTATGCTTTTCCAATTCATTCATTAACTATCCAAAATTTCCTATAATTATTTACTTAAAAATTCTCTCTTCTATTTCCCTTCAAAAATCCAATCTATATATTTTTGATAACTTAGTATACCCTAATATATATTCAATCAAAACATAGGATCCAATATTTCAATTACCAATATAGTTTACCATGGATTATCAACTAAACCAGATCATAGAATATTAAACAATCTAAATAATTTTGAGGAATCGAGTTGGATCCCTCTAACTTGTTTCCCTGCATCCACAAATGTTAGCACAACAAATTTAAAATACCAATCCTGCTTCAAGGCGGGATATCGTGGTATAAAGGGTCATCTGCTATTATGCGGGGCGCATAGAGTCTCATCCGCTATATAATGCAAGAAATCAATCACTCTGATACATACTATATACACTACTATATATATACTATCACATCCAGTCAATTTCAATCAATCAACCAATAATTTAAATTAAATATCTAAATTAACCAGAAATCCAAGATGAGTGAGATTAATTCACCTTTATTTGTTTGCAATCCAATCCAAACCGGCTATTTCCTCCATGATTTTGGCTTTGTGAGCAAGTCCACTATGGAAAGGTTTCCTTGTAGCATGAAGTTTCCAAGCTATCATTCCCCCAGCACCAATACAAGGTTGCTTGTCTGTAGTATCAATCCATAACAAAAGCCCATTTTTAAGCGAGTCTAGAAACCCATCTTTCACAAGAGCATCCACTCCAATTCCAAGTACTGATGAATTTTCTTCTTTTGCAATAAACATAGCCAGAACCGTATTTTCCAGAGTTGGCTTCTTCTCACCTAGTCTTCTCATCAGCTCCGTTACAAGTGCCACATGTCCAAGACAATCTTTTGTTCCACGCCCTCTTAACTTATCACCATCCACACTTAAAGAAAATGGATCGAAGTCCCAATTAGTAGGATCAGCAGTTACAACATCCATACGACAACTAACAAAAGATAAGATCTTACCTTCAACGGTACCAGGATACTCCACAATGATATTTCCCCTGCCATTGGAGTAACTTATGTGACGGACAATGAAGGTGCACCCTGGAGGTCGTGCTTAATGGAAGCAGTGAGTCGAGCACGTGCCTGGCCACGCGATCTTCCTTCGGAATAACGTCTGGAGGATTGTTCTACTCATGCTTCGATTCAGAGATAATTTTTGAGAGGAGAGTTGTGTAAGAGTCATGGTCTAAAGGACCCAGATAATCTTTTAGGGACTCGGGAGACATTATTAGTTATGTTAGGAGGAGGGAGAAGGTTTTTGCTTTGAACTGGGTGAAAGGAAGGAACGTATCTAAATTATCCTGCTATATGACATTTGGAATGACGGTAAAAAGTCTAGATGTGAGAATATATGTCAATCAACAAAATTTATATATATATAAATTTAAATTTTAAATTCAAATTGCCTCGATAAATGCACCTCAAAATCTTAACCTCCTATCGAGGCATGCCACTAGGCGTTCATAATGTTATACCCCTATTCCGAACGTAATGGAAAAGGTTTTGAATCCTAATTCGATCATATGGAGAAGATAGCTTTTCAGACCCAGTTTATATATTTAATTTTCGATATAGATTTTAGCGTATTTATCTACCGTACGGTAAAACGATCACCCCAAGCACTATGAAAATTGAAATCCGATAATAATACACTATACAGATCCAATGGAACTGGTTTCGTCGAATTCCGAGACTGTTTCTCGGAAGGCCATTTTTAAAAGTCAATTTAAACTATAAAGTTTTAAAACAAACAAAACACTTCCAAATTCAATTTTAACACTTTTGCTATCTTCAGTATTATCATTATAAATTTTACAAGCCTTCATACTATTTTTAATAAGCATAAAACTGAAGATTCAATATTTTACTCAATTTTCAATAATTAAATTCAACAATGTAATTGCCCAAATAAATAATTATATTTTAAATTCAAGTTAAACTAACTTTCAAATATTTAAAATCAATTAATATTCCAATTTCAAATATCCAAAAATTTTGGGTCATCACAAACCACTTCGATCAAACTCAAGTATTTCGAACTAGAGATATCTTGAAGGTTATTGAAGCTGGAGCTTTAGAAGTGCAAGGGATACCTACTACTAATTTCGAGGGTGATTTCAAAATGATGTAGTTGATAACCCAAAAAATGGAGCAACACCCTAGATTGAGCGTTAAAACACTAGATTTGTTTATAAGGCAAATAAAATAGAGACGAGGAATGATAACATGTAGATAAAGTAAAAAGACAAGAGATTTTTATGGTGGTTCGGATGTTAAAAAATCCTACGTCCACTTTATAACTTTTTTTATTAACTGAAAGTAATTACAAGTTGAATCTGATTACCATTTGATTGGATCTTATAAGTCAGATCAAGTCATCAGTGTTAGAGTTCACTGAAGAATCATAGTGAACCCTTTAGATGATTATTGTGTGGAAGGAGAAGAGTGAAGAATAGTTTGTGTAGAGTTTCAGCAGCTAGTCCAAAAGATCCTATTATATGGCAGACGGGTCAGTAATTATAGGGATTAGAGAGTTATTGGGCAAGGCCGCCTTGCCAGAAGCTTGCAGTTGATGGTACGAAGGTGCTCAAGAAATTTGGTAGCCAGCCGAGCCAAAATGAAGGATCGCTAGCGATCCATAGTCCATGGATCGCTAGCAATCCATAGTCCATGGATCGCTAGCGATCCATGGATTCATAAGATTTCCGGTTCATTTCAATTGGATCATTTTACCTGCCTTCGGTAGATGCTTTCCATGCAATTTCATGACTAGATGCTTTGTTTGTTGGTGATTCATGTACTGATTATATTGAACTATTAGATGAATGCCCACTTCTTGAACTAGATCGCTTATAATATCATCAAACTTGGAAGACATCCCTAAAAATCTTATTTGATCATGATGCAAAAGGATAGAAAAATCCATGAACAACGCTAATGGATCGCTAGGGATCCATCAGTGATGGATCGCTAGCGATCCATCATCTTAGTCGATTTTTGGTTTCCTTAAGCCTTTCTTAGTTCCTTCTTCTAATCATTTTGGTTGATTCTTAAGTTGTTTCGACTTGACGTAGATGGTCTAACCTCCTTTGAATCCCATTGGGTCAAAAACTCGAATAACCTTTCCCTCCTAGAGTATGCTTTCGTTGGAAATAAGGTATGCTTTGAAAGTTATTGCATTTGAGTTTCCATTTGGTGAAGTTCAAATGATCATGTTTCGGCCATCATGTGAATTTGGATTTGGTTATTCATGGAACAAAATTTCAGCTTTGCCCTGGTGCTTGACAGGTCTTGCTATCTTCGTCCATAGAATCAGAATTAACTTGCACCAAGTTACATTGTTAATCCGATAGGATATCTCGCGAATTGGTTTTAGTTTTTCTAAGGAGACGATAATAGCATAGGGTAGCATCCCACATGCAGCTTATGCTGTTATCATCTTTCGGAGAGCTTAAATTGACTTACATTGAGAATTCTCTACTTGATTTGGACTCATCAATCTGTTTGCTCACTTCTGGTCGGTCCCGTTATTGCACGGTCGATATACCTAGAATAGGAAGAGCTTCTGGTATCACTTTGGATAACGGATCATTTATCGATCATTGATCGATAATTGATAAGTGTAGGAGAAATAACATTACTAAATGATATGAGAAGCACTTTCCTTTCTTCACTACGGGTGAACTATATGCATAAGATAGAGCACTTGTAGTGTTCAAGAAACCGTGCCCATGCTGCATAAATAACACACTGCGCTTGCCTCTAATCAACACTGGGTACCCGTTATGTCGGCGTAGATCAATATTTTTTTGGAGTTATAAAATTGGACGACGTTCGATTTTATCTAATACTCAACTAACTCCAAATTTAATGAAATTTGTTTCAGTGCAAAGCTAACATTTCTATGAGTCTAGCGCAACTGACCGCATCCTCATCCAACTTCGTACAAGGAAGATACTCAATTTATAATAAATTTGGGTTAAAAATTTAATTAATTATAATACTAATTTACTAATCACTTTTGATACCCCTAGTACTTCTTTCTCAACCCAATATCAGTGCATGAACACATGTACGGGTGTATGAAAGAAACCCAAAACTTGGTTTCTTGAACCCACGATTTCTCCTTTATTTTTCAATGAAATCAGCCACCGATTTCTCTTACGGATCAAACTACGTGACCTCTCGCCATCCTTCCCACAAGATGAAGCATGGTCAATACAATTAGGATATGACCTGGGAAAATCAAAAGGAAAAACTCCAAATTACGATCTCCTCTCATGCACTGCTTGCCTCTAAAGCCTCATAACTCGAGCGCCTTGCCACCTGGAACTCAATGCAACCAATATTGTTGGTTCACGTCGTCTAACTACTCAAGCCAACTAGTATGCGACCCATAGTTTTTAGTGTTTTATTTGAAGATAGTTGAAATTTGGTTTGAATAAAAAAATTGTTGGTTTGAATCTTTCATTTTTAAATAAAAGAAAATTTTAGGATTAGTAGACTTTTCTATACTTTAAATAGTTGTGCGTGTCTTTAAAAATCATTCAAGAAGTCATTTTATTTATTTGGGCTATGGACTAAATGCTTAGGCTTTTATTTCATGAAGATATTAGTAAGGAACTTAATAAAAGAGGTTATCTAATTCTTATTACGTTGTAAATTAATGCCTAAAGCCCATGTAATTTAGTAACTATGAAGAAATGAGAAAAGTTCCTAAATACAAGCTACAATACATTTATTCTTATTTCTTATTCAGTTTGCAGTAAATAGAAACCTAGTTTTGCCCTTTTTCAAACCTAAAAGCTAAATCAATTAATTTAGTTCAATTCCATTGCAAATTAGATCACTTTTAAAAAAAATAAGTTTAAGTAATTTCTTTAAACCAGAATACATCTCAATAACTACTTTAATTTCAGTTTCAGTAAATTAAATTGGATTTTTGGTTGTTGTTTGGGTTCGCGGTTAAGGTTTATTGATTTCTAGTTTTAAGATGCTACAGAAGTAATAGCAGCTTAAATGTAAGGAGAAGAGCTGAGTTAATCCTGACATAATCTATCTTTGAATTTCTAATTGCATGCATTTGATTTTATATAACTGGTTGAGAAATTGGAATGATGATTTGTGTTTTTGTGGTTGTAAACTTGTAGTTCTTTCTCTATCAAAACCCTTTTCTATAAATTAGTTTTTCAACGTCTTTTTCAGTGTTTTGATTACTAAGTGAATCCCTGTTGAATGCATGCTTGTTTTCTGAGTCTATAGTGCAATTTCATATTCCTAGAAAGCATTGAACTCACATCGAAATAATCATCGTTCGTCGGTGGGAAGAGAACGGAACCTGGAGGCCATGCCCTAGGACCCCACCGGTCGATTGGTGGCTTATGACCAGTCGACAGATCCTCTCCTAGAGTGCAAGCTCTAGGTTCCTATCCCTCCTCCCTACTTTTTTGCTTTTCTCAGTTGTTTCCATGCTTTATTTTGTGATCCCTACTCCTATTTTAGCTTCTGATTTCTAAGTTAGATTCTTCGATGTGGAGATTCATTTAGATTCGAAGATTTGGAATTTCATAAACATATGTACATCTATTATATATGGTTTGAATAGAAGTAATTTACAAATAAAGAAGGTTTATTATAATTTACTGATTTCAAACTTTTTTCTGAATCAATTTAATTTATTTTGTAAATGGCTATAAAGTGGTAATTATATACTAAATATAGTAAGGTAGAAATAGTTTATAGATTTAGACGTATGATTTTGAAACATAAGCCTATGTTTTCGTAAATAAATATTTGTATATTTATATGGCTTTTGGAATATGGTTTACAGACTAGATACCTTTTAATAGGATTTTGAAACAACTATATATATATATATATATATATAAAGATAACTACATTTGGATATCAAATCATATTTATAGCTTATTTTATCAAGTATTAAATATATCTAGTTGAGCAATAAATGAGTTTTTGGATTTTAAAGGAGAATTTTGAAAGTGTGTATATATATAGTTCTATAGCAATAATTTTATATATAGTGAATTTGTAATAATTGCTTTCAAAAATATATTCTCTTCTTGATGTTTATTTAACTTGGCCTTTGGCTATATATGCCATTTGGCATTTCTTTTGTGACTATTGGAACTATTGCTTTCTTGCAATTTATGCCTGCAGTTGAATGAGATATCTAATTAAATGATTTAGCAATAGAAGTGGTATGGAACATTTGTATTACTTTATAACTTAATTCTTGGACTTTTCAACAGAATATTTTACTTGAGTGGGATTTACAATCATTTAGTACATATTTAAGTATCGCAAAATAGTTATGGAACATTGGGCAATTCTCATTTATCTACTAATTGAGAGTATATTACACTTACCGATCATAAATGATCACTATGGCATGTGAAGTGCTCATTTCCTGTGTTGGCTTGCCAAATGCATGCATTTGGTTTTGACTGGCGAAGTGCTTATCTTTTGTGTTGACTCGCGACGTCACTTATCGTTGCTTACGAAATGCATGCTTTTGTATTGACTTGCGAGGTGCTAGTCTTATGTGTTGACTCACGAAGTGCATTACTATTATCGTAACTTGCAAAGAGCTCTTCTTTTATGGTTATTGGTGACTTACGAAGTGTTTGCTTTTGTTTTGACTTATGAAGCGCTTGTCTCTATGATTATATGATTTATGACTCGCTTCTATGCCATTCTTTTGGTTTTGACTAGTTTCAAGCAGTCTTTTATTTTCTGGAGTATGACTTGCTTTCATGTAGTCTCTTTTATTCTTTTGATTTTGAAATCAGTTTCCTTATAACCATATTTGAGATGATTGCTATTTATTGGCATGAGAAGTGTTAGTGACATGGTGATTTTGTATTAATGTCTTTTATTTGGATGTAGTATATTATGCCTTGTGTAATATGCCAGTTTGTTAGTAGTTGATTTTATTGTGATGCCTTATGATGTTTTGTAACGCCCCACCCCGAGACCCACATTAACAAAGAGTATTATTGGATAATACTGTCTGCTAATGCATAGAATAGGGCTGGATAGGAGCGACCATCTATAGCCTTGTCTTAAATATCTATTGAATACGTCGACAATGCCATATTTCTTTTTTTCCTGATTCAAGTGGATCGACATATCCAGTAAATACTTAATATAAAGCCATAGGTGGCTATAGGATCTATCAGAACAAAATACAACAACTCAAATGTAAAACACATCACAGAACAGCAGATAATCGCATAGATACACACATACACAGATACATCACAAAGTATACAAAATGATACATCACATATGTGGTATGACGGCGACAATACAAACACGAGTCAAAAGAATATACATATCATAGTGGCAAACCAAAAAGGACTACATAAAAAGCTATAACAAAAAGAGCTAGCAGAATAGTTCATGTAGAAGCGGAATAGGCTAAGTCCAAAAGTACCTACCTGAAACACCTCGGTCTGACCCGAGTATAAAATACACGGGTCAGTCTAGCTAAACGAATCAGTAAAAGGTGATAGCAGAATAATAGAGCATAAGATCATGGTGATATTCTTGTTAAGAAACCATAAGAAAGCTAACTATAGTCATATGGAGGATATAGAACATGTATAGCATATATGGTTACACTAGGTGATAGAACACTATTGCTTAAATAAGCATAAAACACAAAATCTCATGAATCGCTAAAATGTAGCATGCCTCATATCATCGGCAATCATAAATCAATAAGAATGGTTTAGGGAATAGTAAAATGTAAACTCCTAAAAGAGTAATACCCAAACCCGCCATATCGGCAACTCCAAGGAAAACATAAGCAAAAGCCATCTCGACAAAAGCCATAAGGCAAATGTTGACAAAGAAATAAAAATCTCATACAACGCCAAAAGGCAAATCTCATAAATAGTGCCAATAGGCAATCTCAATATACATATACACCAAAAGGCAAACCTCAACACGCCAGTGAAGGCAATGAAAATCTCAAAAAAACTCCCAAGAGTCCAAAAATCCAAAAGTAATCGCCACCGGATGGTTCAAAGGACCGATTCCAAAATGATGACACACAAGGGTAAAAATTATCTCAAAAAGGTTTTGCACGTGCTATTTTTGCCGAATACTGTTTCACATAATAGGTACCTCGCCCAAAGGCAAGCGTCAAAAGACAAATATGCCGCAATGGAAAATACGCCGCAATGGCAAACGTTCGAAGACAAATACGCCACAATGGCAAATGACCCGACGGTCCAGTACTGGCACGCCAACAGGCAATGTGTCACAAACTCTCGGAAAGGAACCCGAAAAGTGTTAACGTGTGTCCCATACCACCCGTTCGCACTAAACGATTTACTAACCGCTAGTAAATTTCACACTCAAAGCAGTAAAAGGTTCACCTCATATCATCGGTAAACTAGACCCGTATGCCAAAACGATCAAACGGACAAGTTAGGAATTAACCGAAAGGATAAACGCACGTATCTCATACTACGCGTTTTACCCAAATGTTTAACTCTCCTTCTCATTCGCTCGACAGTGCAAAAACGTGTAATTTTTATAGAAAATAATTTACCTTGAAAATAAGCTTTTAAACTGATTTCGAAAACTATTTGGAAACCATATTTGAAAATTTCCCTTATTATAAAGAATAAATAGGTTTTATACTTGAAAATACTTTAAAATATTACATAATAATTATTTTTAAATCCCCTAAATTTTAAAAATCTTTTCAAAAAGAATTAGAGAAAATTGTGCTCAAAAACGACCAAAGACAAGCAAAATTCCACTCAATCCGAAAGTCAAATTTAAATTCAAATTAAATTCAAATAATTCAAAATTTGAATTCAAAATTCATCTAAACTGGGCTAACCTATTGATAGGCATCATAGCCCTCAAAATACTTCAGAAATATCACAAAAACATGAGTAAATATCAAAAATCGGATGGAAAAATGACATAAAAACATTTGGTCAAAATAATACCCAGGTCTGAAAACTTCTCCGGGTTCAACTTTCGGATATAAAACAGGTGGACGAACAATCTTTGTTCATATGAAAATTAGTATACATTTATTAAAAAACTTCGTCTTTCAAATAAAAAAAGAATCAATGAATTCCAGAAGAAAATGGAAAAGTTATGTTGTCACAAACATGGACTCAGACCATGTTTGTAACAGTTCAACAAGGATGTGCCCAGGCTTAAAAATCAACTCTAGGTTCAACTTTCAAGCATAAAAGCGAGGATCAAATGACATCGGATTGAGCTAATATATCGGTAGTCATGTAGTAGGGAACTTTATCTCTTAAACGAAAAAGGATTCATGCAATTTGGATAAAATATGAGAATGTTATGATGTCTTAAAATTGAACCCAGACAGTGTTTTCACTGTAAAATCTGGACAAAAACATGCTCGGAACCAAAGTTCGGCAGCTTATTTCTATAAGCTATATCGATCAAAATGATCTAAAATTTGATGTTCATATATTATAAAACTCAATCTTTCAAACAAACAAAAAAAGTTACACAATTTCATCAAGAAATTAAAGAGTTATGACATCGCAAACATGGACTCAGGCCATGTTTGCAGCAACTCTGAACACAAATGTATAGGTAAATTTCAAGTTGTGCATTGATTTTGCAGCAAGGAATTCTGGTATCAAACGAATATTTTTTGCAATGAAATTTTGCAGATATATACTGCAACATATGAACTATCAATAGAAGAAAATCCGGCAGCATTTCGTTGCTGGAATTGAGAGAAAATTTCATGCAAAGTGACACCCAAGCTCAGTTTTTACAGCAACAAAAACATCAACAAAATCAATATTTTCAAGCATTTTATGCATATATTTCTGCATTTGAAGCTTTGCTTCAGCTAGATATCGTGAGTTATTAATTCACCTACGCAGATATGAAGACCAAAGTTTGGAGAATTGAAGAAAGTTGAAGGCTTTTTGCTTGACTCTAGCCTCTAGGAACCTGTAGAACAAAAGAAAAAGACATGCAAGAAGAATTCAACCATAAATTAGAAAACCCAATGGCCAAATTAGGATTTTGCTGAAATTATAGGGTTTTGGAGTTGATTACCTTTTGAATTATCACTCTAGATTGAAAGAAATTGCTATTTATTGAATTTAATTGAAGAAATCTAGTTGGATTTTGAATTTGATGGAGTGGGTTCTATGTTTGCTTACTGGAGGAAGAAGAGGAGGAGAGTAGCAATGTACGTATTTTTTTTTGTTTCTCACATCTTTCTCATTTCTGACTTTAGTGCACTAATGGGCTTTTGGAACCAAATTGGAGTTAGAGAAAATAAATTAGGCTAAATGATTAACTAACATATGAACTTATGTACATATACAACATACCAAATGCATTTTCTCCATATTTACACATAAGAAAAATATGAAAACTTGTATGCATACAAATAAAATATTTTCTATCATATAAAAAGATTAATTTTTATTTTTAAATGTTTTTTATTATTAAATTCCTTTATTTAACAAAAATGCACTATTTACTTAAATAAATGAATAAAACCATGTTTTTAACTCCTACAATTCCACAAAATTTATTTTATCACTTAAAAAAATACTTCAAACCATTTCAAAACATTATTTATAACCAAAACTTATTTTTAACCCAATTTTCACTTTTTATTTCAATAAACAACCTTTAAAAATCAAATACTTCCTTTAAAAATTATTAAAAGAAGTAATTGGCAATAATTAATAAAATTATTGCAATTTCTCTAAAAAATATATTTTCCACTCGTTATTAACCCCAAACAAACAAAATAAAGCTTTTAAACTTTATTTTCACATTTTATTTCCCAAAAATTCATTGTTTATTCCAAATAAGAAATTTAAAATCTTCAAATCTTGTTTTACTTCACAATATTAAATAATAACTACCATTATAATTTAATATTTACAGGTAATCTCCAAAACCAGGGTTGTTACATGTTTAGTGTAATCCACTATAAGGATTTCTACATCTTTGATATGTATGATCATTGTGTGATCTCACCTTTTAGATATTAAGACGTATTCTGACCCGTTTATTATTTTTATAATCCTCGGGTCAGGCCAAGGCTTGATATATATAGGGACTCAGTGACCTTGGATGTGGGCTAGCTTAAGAAGTTATATATAGTATGTTTTTATCTGCTTATATATCATTCGAGTCTTGCTTACATACTCATTGTAGGTTTTTTATGTTATAGACTTTTGTAGTTATGTATGTTTGAGATCAATCATAGTCTATATACGTATATGTTAATATATGTGAGTTTAGTGTTTTCTTTTTATGTAGACTCACCCTGTGAAGGTATATTTGATGCAATATATTCTCATTGTGACATGTGATTCTAGGTTGTATGTTATGTGATACATTGTTTCATTCTAATTGGGCCAACGTTTTTATTGCTTTGTCCCAAGACTATTCACATCAATTTATGGAGTTCTGAGGTAAATGTTGATGTGATTGGGTTAGCTCAAGGAAATAAATGTGGATGGTCGCTCCTATCCAGTCTTATTCTCTATATTAATCGACAATATTGCTTGTAATACCCTTAGGTAATTTAAGTATAAAAGTGGGGCATTATAGCTTGGTATCAAACAAAGGTACAGAATAATATAGAATGCAAGAAGCACGAATGTTGGCCTAGATAGACTTTGAGTTCCGTCCTTTAGTTGTGCAAGGTAGAATTTAGAATTTATTTCCTATTTTGAATATAAGTACAAATGATTATTTGGAATAATCATCAGGGCATATTTTTGAAAATTCTGAATCAATTTACAAACTATTGTTATAAAAATGATTTCAAAATTTGGAACTAACTTTTATCCAAGAGTAAGATTTTACGGATAGGATGATTATGCCTTAGATGGCTTAATGCTGAGTAGTGGTGTCTTAATCCATTAGTGACCAAAGTTGCGCAGCGAAAGCTGATCGACTGCCTTCACTGAGCATAGTAATTAGCTTATTTATATAAGTTTGATTTGCTGATGGATGTTGGATTGTATAAATTAGTACTGAGTAGGGATCACACCATATAATTTAGAAACCTACTCGATATTAATTATCAGATCTTGCGGTATCTTTAGTAGTGTATCCACTATGAAGGATTGTAACATCCTCTATCTTGAGGCCCAAATCTAAGCACTGTAGATGTTGCATTCATCTATAATGTTAACTTCTGGTGACAAAATACGATAATGTTAATGGTACGCATAATATCAAAACACATGAATATAAAACAAAATCATAGATTACAAAAACAGCCACTTTACTGATTACATCACACAAAACATGTTTCATATTCTATTACATAATCCCATACATTGATTAAAATAATTATTATAATAACCAAGAGCGACATAGGAAGATGCCCCCTTGAATGATCAAAGTATTAAATAGACAAATACTATCTTAATACACCATAGTAGAAATAAAAACATAACAACTCCTAAATAGCTAACATCATCCTCCGGCTCGCAATCTGGAAGCTTTATTCATCCACCTACTAAAACTTGTAAATCTCAACTCTCAAACTACTCAAATAAATATTGAGCACCCGATAGTTTAAGGGGAAAATTATAAACTTCGAGTCATACATGAAGCCTGGTGTGACTAATACTATACATCTCAGTTATCTAATATTACGTGACCACGCCGCTTAGAGAAATGAGTTTACCCTCACTAATATTCTTTTAAAAGTTTATCGTTTGCAAACCAAAACCTATAACCAAACTGGTTAAGACAATAATAGTGATATCATGTATGTATAAAAATTAGGTAATAATTGGACTATCTGTCCAAACATTATAGTTTTATTTAGCTAACTACTAACATTTGGCTGACCTGGGCCTACCATACAAAACAAACAAATAATCTAACTTCTGTTGGATACTCCTCTTTTGGTTAGTCTATCCCTAACTTACTTCTCCCAGGGTCAGCTGATCCTAATGGTTTTGCAAGCTCACCAATAACTTATCCTCACTTTGTATATTCCTTTCTGTGTATAACACCATTTTAGTCTTACCCGGGAAAGAGCCCTACATGCTAGAATTTTGGACTCATACTAGCTAGGGGCTACTAGCTAAAGTATAGGTGCGACCACATACCTGCCACGTTTGGTATTCTAATATCCGAGTCATTATACTTATGGTCATCTACCATTAAAATTTTCCTTGAAAACCTTTCTTTCAAATTAATTTAATCATTTTAATCGCACTAAAACAATAAAAATATACTCTATGCTTTGCTCAAATCAGTTTGCCATGTTATATATACTTTACACAAAACATTGTTAATGAATTTTTTTGAATCCTTCAAAAGTACCCCTTTAGAAACCATAGAAACCATTGAAAGTGCCCTTTTCGATACAAGTAAACTACTTTACCTTATAATCTAGATCGAAGGCCAAAACATACCTTTCAAAACTATTTACATTAAATATTTTGAAAACATTAAATCATCTATTTCAAAAGCTTTATAAAACCATAGACATCTCCTTTCAAAACTCTTTAAACATGCCTTTCAAAACCATTGGAAACCTTCGATTTAAAATTTTTTGAAAACATTAGGGAACCACTCCTTCAAAACCTTTCCCTTGTACCTTTCGAAAGCATAAAATCCTTCACATAATTCAAACCTTTCGAAAGCATTTGTTTTCAAGTAAAATATGTGGAACAACCTTTCAAAACCATTTAAAACTATTCATTTTGAAACCTTTGGGTTTAACTTTCAATAGTACAATAGGTCCTAAAACAACTATGTCAAAAGCACTCTTTCGAAAGAAATTTCCTAAATAAAAGAAGTGGACAGTGTCGAAACAAATCCCTTCGAAAGCATTGGAGAAGCGGCATAGGTTTTAAGACAAAGAAACCTTTTCGAAGGCATTGCTTTGAAAGGTTAGATACGGCAGCAAAGGGTTTCGACCTCTTTGAAAGTTTATTTATAAAACAAAAGGCATAACCTCTTTCAAAACCATTCTTTAAAACCATTTGGCCAAGTCGAAAACTATCTACGTGGAATGTATCTTTTTCGAAAGAAAAGTAGGCGCATTTCATTTTAAAAGCAAAGCAAGGTTTTGACCCCTTTGATACCCTTGTTTCGACCTTATATTATGAAATCTGAAACCCATTTCTAAAATTTGAAATCCCTTGCATAAATCATTTTGATAATATTAAATCCAGATTAATTCAAATAATTATGAAATTTGAAACCCATTTCTAGAATATCATTTTTGACCTTATATTAAAAATGCAAGGAATTTGGATGTCATCTAATAGGGTTTTCGCATTAAAATTTATCATAAATCCATATGAAATAGCATAAATCATCAATAAGCTTATATATCCATTTTAACAATAAAAACATGGCAATATACTTCGCAAAAATATTCGAATCTGATCTACAAACCGAAAACATCAAAAACATGGGATGTAACCTAGCATTCCCCTTTAGCTTGTGGTTAAGGAGTTGAGACATGATCTTGGATTAAGTTGCTTAAGCCTCTTCCTCTTATCTTCTTCGTACTTTTCTTTAATTGTGGTCGGCCTCTCTTTTGTTTTGTTTTTTTTTGAATGTGAGATGAACGTGACTTGAGGGTTTAAGGTATAATAATATACTTATTCCTACTTTTCCCTTACCTATTACCCTTAACTATTCCATAATAAATCACCCTTTAGTTCATTAGTTTAAGTTGGCATGACTATCTTTATTAACACAAATCTTAATCCCTTAGCCATTTCATTATTTCATTCAATTTAACTAATTAAATGTTTTAAATGATGTTAATCAAAATTATGATCGTTACAGAGTCTCCTCCTTAAAGAATTTCATCCTCGAAATTACGATAAGGACACAACAAATCAGTCATAAAGGTAAAACGCACCCTGAAACAAATCAGGATAAGAGTCTCTAATCCTGCTCTCTTTTTCTCAAGTACACACTCTCTCACTGTCGCTCCACTGCACTTTAAGTACTCTCGATGTCTTGTTTTTTAACCACTTCTCATCTCTTGCGACTATACGAATTGGCTTCCTAACTGTAATCAAATTGGGTTCCACTGCTAAGTCCTCTATCACAGTTGGTGTTATAGTAGTCTCAGGATCTTGAACACACTTCCTAAGATGAGAAATATGAAAAACATCGTGGACTCTTGCCAAACTATTTGGTAACTCTACCCTAAATGTGAGTTTTTCGATCCTCTCTACAATTGAAAATGGTCCAATGAACCTCGATGCCAATTTTCCTTATTTCCCGAATCGAATTACACCTTTCATCGATTGTACCTTGACGAAAACAATATCTCCAACTGAAACTTTAGGCCTTCCATCTACTATCAGCATAACTCTTCTACCTAGACTGAGCTTCCTTCATTCTAACTCGAATCAACTCAGTCTTCTCTACAGCTTCTCTAACAAAATCTAGACGAAGAACCAACCTATCCACTTCTCTAACCAAAAAAACAGGTGATTTGCATGGCCTTCCATATAAAGCTTCAAACAGTGCCATCCCTATACTAGCCTGTTAAAAGTTGTTAAATGAAAACTCGACTACGTGTAGATGGTCTTCCCATGATCCCTAAAATCTAGCACACGAGCTCTTAACAGAAATTCCAAGACTTGTTAACTCCTCCTGTTTTCCCATAGTCTGGGGATGGTAAGCGGTACTCATCTTGAACTTGGTACCTAAAGTATCCTATAGACTCATCCAGAACTCACTAGTGAATAAGGAATATCTATCACTTACTATATTACTACAAATTTCATGCAGTCTAACTACATTCTTCATAAATAACTTAGCTAAAATAGGTGCCGTCCTAGTTGACTTAACTGGAGTGAAATGAGCATTCATGGTTAACCTGTCCACTATGACCCATATGCTTTCATTTTCTCTATTAGATCTAGGAAACCCATAAATAAAATCCACTGAGATAGAATGCCATTTCCATACTGGAATATCTAAAGGCTGAAGTAACCCACTCAATTTTTGATGTTCGCTTTCACCTGTTGACAGTTTAGAGACTGATTTACTCATAAACCTACATCTCCCTTCCTGCCTTCCCAAAAGAAACTCCTCTTCATGTCATGGTACATCTTAGTTCCTCCCGGATGAAAATTGAACTTTGAATGATGGAATTCTTCAAGAACTTTTTACTAATGCTTCCAACATTCTGAACACATAACCTTCCTTTCTTCCTCAGCCACTCATTTTGGTCAATTAAATCCTTCAAGTCATCGCTCTTTGTTCCATCCCTTAGTTTCCTGATCTATTGGGTCCTCTTATTGATTAGAAGCAATCCTTTCAATCATCACTAGTGAACTTCTAAACATGACAATACAACAGTTTCCTTACTAGATTTAGCTTTAGATCTCCATTGCACTTTGCTTGTCATCAACGTTATTAAATCTTTCCACTTAGCTATAATTGCCAACATAGCATTTTGATGTTTTCTACTAAGTGCATCAGCAACCTTGTTACCTTTTCCTATTATATATTCAATTCCAATGTCATAAGTAGCTAAAAACTCTAACCACCTTTGTCGTCACATATCTAACTCCTTCTGAGAGAATAAATACAACAATGATTTATGATCCGTATACAATTCCAATCATTCTCCCAAAAGATAATGTCTCCGTACCTTCAATACAAAAATTACCACGGATAATTTTGAATCATGCGTTGGATATCTAACCTCGCGTGGCCTAAGCTGTCGAGATGCATAGGCAGTCACTTTATCTCTTGGAATTAACATAGCTCCTAATCCTATTCCACATACATTTGTATACACTACTAAATCTTGATCCACTTCTGGAACAACTAACACATGTGCAATTGTCAATAAGTGTTTCAGCTTATGGAATGTCTCCTCACACTTATCAGTCCAATCGAACTTTATGTACTTTCGTATTTGCTTCGTCATCATAGCTGCTATCCACGAAAAATCCTTTATGAATCTTTGATGATTACCAGCTAATCCAAGAAAACTTTTTATCTCAGTCACTGTCATAGGTCTCTTCCAATTTTTCACTACTTCGATCCTAGACTAATCTACCGACAACCCTTTCTCTGAGACTACATAACCAAGAAACTTCACTTCTCTCTTCCAAAAATGACACTACAAAATTTTTGCTTTTAGCTGATGCTACCTCAACGTCTCAAGTACCACTCTAAGATGAACTTCATGCTCTCTTTCATCCACAGACTATGTTAAAATATCATCTACGAAAACTGGCATAAACCTATTCAAATGCTCTTGGAAAACTCGGTTCATCAAATCTACAAAGAATGATGCTACATTATTTGTCCGAACAGCATTTCTAATCATTCGTATGACCAATATCTGGTTCTAAACGCCATCAAAGAAATACTATCCACTGCCACTCAAAGCTGATGGAATCCTGTCACTAAATCCAACTGGAAAAATACTTTGACTTCATAAACTGGTCGAATAAATCATCAATTCTAGGCAATGGATATCGATTCTTTATTATCTTCTCATTCAACTTATGATAATCGATACATAATCTTAATGATCCATCTGGTTTCTTAACAAACAGTAGGCTGCTCCATATGGCGAACTGCTTGGCCTGGTAAATTTCTTGTCTTCCAAATCCACCTACTGCACCTTGAGCTCCTTCATATCGGTAGGTGTCATTCTGCTTGGCGGTCTACTCACAAGCTTTTCAACATGCACTGATTCTATCCGAAACACGATGGCTCGTTTCGATTGCAATCCTACTATGGGTTCAAAAACATATACGGATCCCCTAACCATGAAAACTCGATTCAACTTGTCTTCTACCTCTAGAACCCCTAACAAAGCATTAACCTTAGAACTAGGGTTTTCTACAAAGTATGCTATCCGATCACTACCGTCAGAGTGTCTAAGAGATATTTTCTATCATGGAAAAATATCCTAGCATCGTATTTACATAACCAATCCATACCTAAAATAATTTCAAATCCTATGAAATCAAATGTATGCAAACTGTAAACAAATTTATGACCTAACAATTCAAACTCTAAGTGGTCACATCTCATCCCAAGAGTTGCTTAACCTCCTATCGGATTCGCAACCCTTAAGGAAGTAACTAGGTATGAAGGTTTTAGGTTAAGCTTATCTACTAAACAATGAGATATAAAAGAACGCGATGCACCGATATCAAATAGAATGCTAACTGACATACCAAGAATCATAAGCGTGCATCTTGACACAGCCTTTCCCTTTTCCTCTATTGTTGGTCCTGAGGTAGTTGGCTCCAATGCAAACACTTTGCCTTTCCCATCCTTGGTTGGCTTCTTGCACTAATTCTTATAATGTCCAATTTTATCGTAGTTGAAGCATCAAATATTCTTCTCGTTGATCTTTTTCTTTCCATCTCCTGAGCAACATTCCTTCGCAAAATACCCGTTCTTGTCACATTTATAGCAGACAACCTCCACCTTTCCTTTCTTGGCAACTCCACCCTTCTAAGCTCCTTTCTTATGGAAAAGCTTTATCTTCTGACTTTGCCCTCCTTGAGCTTCCTTTGCCTTATTCCTTTCCAGAAAAGCAAGCATCTCTTCATTCCTCAAAAGCCATTTCCACTACAATATCACATGGATCCCTGATATGCATTAATGTAGCCTTAGCAAACTCAAGCTTCAACCCCTTGACGAACTTCTCATTTCTCTTAATCATGGTATCCACCATGGCATAACCATATCTCGCAAGCTCCTCAAACTTTATTGCATACTCAAGCATGGTCATTTCTCCCTGCTCTAACTCCACAAACTTCCAAAGTACAGCTGATTTCATAATCTCTAACATAAACCTTTCCTCAAATCTCCTTTTAAACTCAACCCATGTCATTGTCTTCTCATTAACTCCAACAGTATCACTCTTCTGCCAATACAATGCAGCTCCTTATAGCTGTCTAGAAGTGAGTCTCCTTTTTTGCTCATCATTGAGCCCTAGATCAGCGAAAATCCTCTCGTAATGTGTAAACATTTCTCTACTTCTATTGCATCTTTAGTATCAATAAACGACTTTCCTCCTAGTCGATCATAATCTTTACTCAAAATAACATAGTTATTCACCAAGGGCTTCTTGATTTCCTCCTCAAACTACTCCAACAGTAGCACTCGCTTGCATCATGTATACAAAGAACTGATACATCACTCTCATGTCAACTTGCGGGACTCTGGCATCCACATTTCCAACTTGTGCCTGACCCTGGTTCCTTCTCGTATTTTTTCTAGCATTTTCGTTTGTTGTGGTGCTTCCCCTACAAAGGTTAAATCTTCCACTTCTAGCATTCATATCTGCATTCGAGTCTTCGTAAGATACGGAAGAATAACATAAGAGAGATGAGAGAATAGAGATACAGCGTATACCTATATGGAGAAAATACATGTATGTTGCTGCTGTTTTATCCCATACCCGATATTTTCTCTAGTTCCTTTGGATTATATTTTCAAAAATCATTTTAGCATATAGTTTTTCATAAACCTATGCTCCAATACCAACTGGTAACATCCATTATCTAAAGGCCAAAGCTAAGCGCTACAAATACTCAATCATATGTAGTATAAACTTTCGACGATAAAATATGGTAATGTTAATGATATCCATAATATCATACGCACGTGAATATGAAACAAAACCATAGATTACAAATACAGCCACTTTACTGATTACACTCCACAAAATATGTTTCCTATTCCATTACATAATCCCAAACGTTTCCCAAGCATTAATCAAATATAATTTTTACAAAATACGCCAATAGAGACATATGAAGATGCCCACTTGGATGATCATAGTACTAAATAGACAATGATTGTCTTAATACATCACAGTAGAAATAAAAACACAACTCCAAAATAGCTAACATCATCCCCGTGCTCGCAATCCAAAAGCTTTATTCATCCACCTACTAAAACCTGTAAACCTCAACTATAAGCCTACCCAAATCATGAGCAATCGTGAGTTTAAGGGGAAAAACATAAACTTCGAATCAGACATAAAGTCTAGTGTGAATAATACTATACATCTCAGTTATCTAATATTAAGTGAGACCATGCTGCTTAGCCGAATGGGTTTACCCTCACTAATATCCTTCTAAAAACTTATCTTTTGCAAATCAAAACCTACAACCAAACTTGTTAATACAATAATAGCAATATCATGCATGCATACAAATCAGGTAATAAATTGACTATCTATCTGAACATTATAGTTTTGTTTGGATAACTAATAACCTTTGGATGACTCGGGCCTACCACATAAAATAAACAAATAATCTAATTTATGTTAGATACTCCTCTTCTGGGCGGTCTGTCCCTAACATACTTCTCCTAGGGTCAACTGATCTAATGATTTTGCAGGCTAACCAATAACTTATCCTCACTCTGTATATTTCTTTCTATGTGTAACATCATTTTAGTCTAACCTATGACAAAGCCCCACACACTTTAATTTTAAACTTATATTAGCGAGGGGCAGCTAGCTAAAGTATAGGTCGCGACCACATACTAGTCCCATTTGGTATTCTAATATCTAAGTTATTTTACTTTGGGCCATCTACCCTTAAAATTTTCCTTCAAAAAATTTCTTTCAAATTGATTTAATCCTTTAAACCATACTTAAATAAGGAAAATATACTCTATGATTTACTCAAAGCACTTTTCCATGCTATATATACTTTACATAAAACATTGTCGATGAAAACATTCAAAACCTTTGAAATTACCCCTTTCGAAACTATTGAAAGTGCCCCTTTCGACAAAAGTAAACTACCTTAACCTATAGCCTAGGCCGAAGGCCAAAACATACCTTTTAAAACTATTTACATTAAACCTTTCGAAAACATTGAATCATCTCTTTTGAAAGCTTTATAAAACCATAGAAATCCTCTTTCAAAACACTTTAAACATGCCTTTTGAAACCATTGGAAACCTACCATTTAAAACTTTTTGGAAAAAAAATTAGGGAACCACCCCTTCGAAACCTTTCTCTTATACATTTCGAATGCATAAAATCATTTACGTAATTAAAACCTTTCGAATGCATTTTTTTTCAAGTAAAACATGTGTTTCGAAACCATTTAAGACTATTCCTTTCGAAACCTTTGGGTTTAACTTTCAATAGTACAATGGGTCCTAAAACAACTAAGTTGAAAACACTCCTTTGAAAGCAATTTCCAAAGTGAAAGAAGTGGACGGTGTCGAAAGCATTAGACAAGCAGCTTAGGTTTTAAAATGAAGAAACCCTTTCGAAGGCATTGCTTCGAAAGGTAAGATGCTGCAATAAGGGGTTTCGATCTCTTCGAGAGCTTCTTTATAAAACAAAAAGTGCAAACTCTTTCGAAACCATTCTTTAAAACCATTTGACCAAGTCAAAAGCTATCTAAGTCGAAAGCATTCTTTTTGAAAGTAAGGCAAGCACATTTCCTTTGAAATGCAAAGTAAGGTTTCGACCCCTTCGGAACCCCTTGTTTCGACTATATACCTTTTGCCTATTTCCAATTCACTATGTACCACGTGTATGATACCATGTGTTTGCACAAAAAATGGGCAAACACCTCCAAGTCGTATGATTTAGTTGATTATATGTGGTTCTTAGCGATTTGGGTGATTTATGCGAATATATAAAATAGATGGACTAAACTGTAAAAGACATGCAGATTTATAATGGTTCGGCCGGAATGTGCCTACGTCCACTTTATATGTTATTCTCCTTTTCTATTCAGATTACAAGTAAAAAGCTCTGATTACAAGTAACTGAAAGTTGTTTGAAAGTTCTATCCGTGCCTGAGCTCTCAAACTTGTCTGTCATTGTTGTACCCCTGCCCCTCTATCTATAGAGTGAGGCTGAGGCTAGGGGTCCTAGATGTATATAGCTGCTGGTGGGCCTGGGCTGAAGCAATCTGGCCTGGCAAGGTTGGTCTAGTACTCCTTGATCGGTAGTACGTTGGTTCGGTGGAGGTTATTTTGGTGGAGGTTGGTCCGGCGGTGGCCTCCCTTGCTTCTGGTCCGGTGGTGCTACTTTGATTTGGTTCGGTAGACACTTGGAGTAGGATGGTTCGGTGGTAGATGGAGCAGGATGGTTCGGTGGTAGATGGAGAAGGATGGTTTGGTGGTGGATGGAGAAGGATGGTTTGACATTGCATGGAGAGGAGGTGGTTCGGCATTGCTTGGAGAGGAGGTGGTTCGGTGGTATCTTCCCTTCATTGATTCGGTGGTGCTTCTCTTTTTTGTTTCGGTGGTGGTGGAAACGCACCCAACATTTTCCCCCCAAAGTGGGGCATATTCTAGCATATGTCGCGCTTTGTTTTTTTCATAGTTTGGATAGTCTCATTCGGTTCTAAGTGCCGAACTGTTTGGTCTGGTGTCCTGCGCTCGCCTATAAGTAGGGGAATCACGCCACTGTTATTCCTTTATCGTTTTGAGATAGCCGAATCAATCGTGTACCGGATCAACTAAATACCGAATCAACTAAGTGCCGAATCAATCAAATACCGAATCAACCAACTGCCGAATCAAACCTAACTGCCGGACCAGGTGAGTTTTCTTCTGCCGAATGTGTTCTTATGATGGGCTACCGAATGAAACATGGGGTTCGAATACCGAATGAATTTTTATTTTTGAATTGCCGAATGAGACTTGGGGGTTTGAGTGCCGAATGAACCTTATATACTTGAATTTTTATGTTTTGAATTACGAGTGAAATTCCGGACTACATATACTTGCATGTTTATACCTTCCGTTTTAACGATATACTTTCTTGTGTTGCAGATAAATGTCTCATAAAGTGGAAACTCGATCAGATAAGAGGAAATCCATGGACAGAAGAGACTCCCCCGTTGTGCCTCCAACCCAGCCAGGACCGGGACGACAGGGACCCATCCCGAGATCACTAGTGGATGGATATGGCCCTCAGGAGCTCTTGATCTCTCCTTCTGACTGCTTTCCTAGCTCCGTCAAAGAGGAGCAGCTTGATGTTATATCTCGCTCCTTTGGGATTTATAGAGCACGCATGTTGTTGCCAGGGAAAGGGGTCATGCCATGTAATCCCCCTAAAGGATACTTCGCTTATAGTAGGTACCACTGCATGTGTGGGGCCATTCCTCCAATCAATGCTTGGATAGTTAGCTTCGTTACCTATTTGAAGGTGGCCCCTTTCCAGCTCCATCCCAACTCCTACGCTATCTTGGTGTGCCTATTCGTGATTTTCCAGAGAAAGTACGGGCGCCCCCTTCCAACCGGGAGATTCGGTACCTATATAACTTGAAGGGTTACAAGAAGGGGTCTCCATACATCAGCTTGGAATCGGCCTTGTCCTTCAAGCCGGTCCTGGACTTGTATTCAAAGTTCACCATGTTTAAGAAGGAATGGTTCTTCGTCCAGGATGACTCCATTTCTATCCACATCTTCACCTCTGGCTATAAGTTGAAGCTTATCTATAATCTCCGTTCTGACTGAAAAGCTTCTTCTCATGTGTTTTTATTTCCTGCTAGTGACAGGTGGCTTTGCGGTTGTGGAGAACGATCACCTAGTTTAGATGGCCGCGGAGATAGAAGCCATTTCGGGAAGGGATAGGTCAGCTTCTTACCTGATCAGGAATGCTACTCTCCTGGGACACAACTTGATTCTAGCACATCAGTCTGTGGTCAAGCAGAGGGATACGGATGAGGAAAGGGCTGCTAAATCCAAAGCAGGGGCCACGACAAAGAGCGGCAAGAGGAAACCCTTCTCGATACCTCCAGTCGTCGGGGGGAAGAAGCTCAAGAAAACTGATGGACCCTCTCACAGCACGTGCCCAGATGTTCCGGAGGAGGAAAGTGGAGAGGAGGAAAGAGGCGAGGAGGAGAGCGGAGGTGATGGAGAAGGTGATGGTGGTAATGGTGGCGAAGGACAAAGTGGTAGTGGCGTTGGTGCCTTGACCTCGGGGCAAGCAGGTGAGATTCAAGAGTGGACGTATGATGCTTTCCGCCAAGCTTTTGAGGGTTTGGAGGAAGGGTCGGCCTTGGTGGATAAATCGAAGAAAACTGATTAGGCCGGGACTGGTGCCAGTCCATCTTCTGAGAGCATTTCAGCTAAGGCAACTCTGGTGGTTCAAGGTGAATTTTTGACTCCTCTTTTAACTTCACATGTTTCTTGGATTATAGTCTCATGTGTGCTTGTAACACTTGGTTTTTATTCCAGAAACGGGTAAGGCGGCCAAGACATCAGACATTCGGCACCACCTCGAGCAATTCAAACTCCTCAAAGCTTCTGCTAAACCGAAGACTTCGACCAGTCGTTTCGGGGACGTAGTTGGCTACCGTCCTCTTCTCGGAGTTATTAAAGAGGATATTCAAAAGAGAAAGAGGAGTCTCTCCATGTTCGAACCTTCACTTGGACCTCAGCCCCCAACCCAGCTTATTCATGATATCAAGGGGGAGGATACTGAGTCCATATCATCTCCGCATCCATCAGAGAATCCTACCGTTACTCATGTTGATCGTCCCGGCTTGGCTCGTAACCCATTTGCGGGTCATACAGATCTGGACCCGAGTTCTCATGATATTTCCTTTGATGAGGTTACCAGTGAGCACCTCCTACCCCGCAATCCTATGGTAAGGGTGCTTGATGAGGCTAAGTCTTTGGATCTCGACTTGTTGACCACTCGGATTGTGACTATGGGGGATGAGGCCAAGGCAAACATCGATCGGGTGGCTGAGAAGACCAGGAAGTTGATGGGGCATCACGCCCGACTGGTCAAGGCCGAGGAGGAAATTGGGAGTGACAACATAAGATTGCGGCTAGTGATTGCCGACCAGGCTAAGCTACTTGCCGATCAGGCCATCCAGATCTCTCAGCACGAGGCTGCCTCCAGACGGCTAAAGAAAACTATGGAAGAGGCTAGCAGAGCCGAGCTGCGAAAAATGGAGGCCATCTGCAAGGAACGGATCGATATAGCCATTGCAACAGTAGACGATGTTCGGAAGGCGGACCTCGAGCAGGTAGAGGAGTTATCCGGGAAGCTTAAAGGTGCGGAGCTTGCTCAAGCCAAGCTGAAGGAGGAGATGGAGGCGATGAGGAAATCCCTTCAGGCTGACTGCTCGTGATACCGATCGGAGAGGAATGCTGCCGTTGCAAAGCTGTTAGCTTCTGAAGTCTGAATGAGAGAGTTCGAGGAAAACGAGGGGATGATGGACGAGATGCTCCAGGATATGTATTTTCGTACTTGCAAGCAGGGCAACTTATCCTGGATGGATGACTATCCCCGGATGATGGGCAGGATTTATCTTCGGGCTGTGGAAGAGACCAAGGCTGAGGCGGATAAGGAGGGTAGTATGTCCTTCAGGATGGATGTGGTTACGGCCCAGCTTACTAAGGAAGAGAAAGTGGCGGTGAAGGAGGGCATGCGGTTGCTTGCTGCCGAGGAGGTAGGCGTGTAGTTGGGAGACGACGATCAAGGAACGGATGTTGATAAGTCTTCCCTTTAATCCTTTTCATAGCTTGGCTGCTTATTGTCTATCTAATAGATTCTTCTCCTGAATTGGACAGGTGGGACCTCTGTTCAGCATGTTGGGAGCTCTGATCCTGCGGTCTAGTAGATCTTGGGGGGTCGGAAGGATAGAGATGAAGTTCTGACGCCGCCGACTATTTTGGCTTGATCCGGATATTTTTCGTTTTACTTGACATTCCTGTATATACTAGTTCCAAAATATTAATGTACTTTCAGGTTGTAATTATGTCATTGCAACGAACGACTTTATTTTTTACATGTAATTTTATAACATAAGCTGATTCTGTCATATTTGGATGCTGTCATTATTTTGATGTGTTGCATAAGAAATATAGCTGTGCATGTGCTAGTGATTCAACTGTGTTTGATATCAAGTTCTTGCTTAAAGTATAATTTCATGTCTTGCAATGTTAATGTGATGTGTGAATATATCAGAGCTACTTATTTGTATACAAGAGAAGAAAGTACCGCCCTTTCGATTTTTAGTTGTAGATGGTAGCTTTGAATGCCTTGTGTTATCGAATACGGGTTGAGTGACCCGTCATCCAGCTGAGAGTTCTCATTCCCATTAGCGAGTGCATCCTATTTAGTGTCCTGTACTTTAGGGGTTGTTATAGAGAATGGGAGGAAAGTTTTTATAAATAAAATGGAAATATAAGGAATAGTAAAACCTACAATCATGGAAGGCCTTCGATGTGCTTAAGTTCGTGGCGAACGGGTTTTGTAGTCACTTTCCCTAGCTGTGGGTCTTGGAGACATTCGTCACCCATCTTACGCCTCCGCGGAGAGTTTTCTTTTTTACCACAACCGTACTTAAGACACATAGGAGCCGAGATCGCGCACAGTAAATACCCGAGCCATTATGGCCCGTAATTGTGGGTATTATTCGATTTACCGTGGCCGGCTAGCGTGGGTGCCAATCGTCAACTGTGAACTGCCCCTGGCTGGCCACACCTTATGTTGGAGCTTATAATCGGTTCACAGTCGCCAGCGAGCCGAACGCCGTAATGAGCTGCCTCGGCTATAGTCGGCCTTCTCGGTGGCTTATGATCGGCTCATTACAGTTGGCTTTGAGGGCCATCGTGAGCAATGAGTTAACCCAGAGCAGAGGGATGCTGGAGAAAAAGTGTCTCATTGACGAGGGCATAGGTTCGTATAGTACCTGTTAGGTCTTGTCCAAGTGAGGTTGTGCTGTGAAGTGTCCAGAATGGAAATGCCGTTATACAGGATTTTGTTCAACAGAAAAGGATAAAGCTTAACAAGCAGACAAGATATAAAGGAACAAGTTAAAGAGAGACAAGATTTTTAAAGTGGTTCGGCATGAAAATGCCTACGTCCACTGATTCTCTTCGTTAATTCACTTCATATGGGCAGTACAAGTTAAGAAAAGTATTGACGAAGGTGTTGGATGTTCCGTGCCCTCTGGAACAGCTCTCCGTCCATTGTTGACAAAATATAAGCTCCCTTGTGGAGATATTTATGAATTACATAGGGTCCGTCCCAGATTGGATCTAGCGCTCCGGGGCGCGGGAAGATCCGTTTGAGAACAAGATCTCCTTCTTGTAAGCTGCGGTGCTTGACTTTGGAGTTGTATCGTGCTGCCACTTTTTGCTTGTGAGCTGCCGCTTTAAGTGCTGCATCATTTCTTCTTTCTTCAATTAGGTCCAAAGACATGTATAGGAGTTCTTCATTCTCTTCTAGTTGTAGTGGATCCTACGGTGGGATGGCACTACAGTTTCAACTGGGAGCATGGCCTCCGATCCGTATGCCAAAGAGAAAAGAGTATGCCCTGTTGATGTTCTGAAAGTCGTGCGGTAGGCCCAAAGTGCCGTAAGAAGTTCGTCCACCCAAGCGCCTTTTGACTTTTCAAGCTTCTTCTTGGTCAGAGTTTTGAGAATTTTGTTGACAGCTTCGACTTGTCCATTTGCCTGGGGATAAGCCACAGATGAGAAGCTTTTGTGAATTCCGTGCTCTCAGCACCAGTCGGTGAACTCCTCGCTGTCAAACTTAAGTCCATTGTCCAATATGATTTTGAGCGGAACCCCGTACCTGCATAGAACATTTTTGATCAAGAAGTTAATAACTTTTGCCGAAGATATTTTATTTAAAGGTTCCGCTTCCACCCATTTGGTGAAATAGTCGACTACCACTATAGCATATTTGGTTTCGCCTCGGCCCATCGGCAGTTTGCCAATCAAGTCAATTCCCCATACCGCAAAGGGCCAAGGACTGGTCATTTGAGAAATCTCATTTGTTGGTAGTCGAGGAATCTTAGCAAATTTCTGGCATCTGTCACATCTTTTGACGAAGTTTAAGGCGTCTTTGTTTAAGGTGGGCCAGTAATACCCATATCAGAGTATTTTCCTTGCTAGAGTCTGCCCTCCAGTGTGATCTCCGCAACTTCCTTGATGGATGTTGGACAGGACTTCTTTGGCTTCTCTTCCAGCGACACACCTTAATAAGGGGTTAGAGAAGCCGCGCCGATAGAGGATGCCTTCTTGTATTGTGTAGCGGGAAGCTTTCCTCAAGATTTTCTTGACTTCGTTGCGTTCGTCGGGCAGTGTGCCACTTTGTAAGTACTTCCGGATGGGAGTCATTCAAGTTTCCTCTTCGATTGCAGCTATCAGATTCACTTGCTTAAAACTCTAGGCTAGTTGCTTTTAGATGGTTATTGCTCTGGAAGTGGCGCCGTCCTTCATGCTAGCTTGCTTTGCCAGTTCGTCGGCCTCCTGATTCTCTCCTCGAGGAATGTTTTTGATTAAATAGTGATCCAATTGATTGAGCGGGAGCTTCGTCTTCTTTAGATATGCTGTGAGTCGTTCTCCTCGAGTTTGGAATTCTCCCAGTATTTGATTTACCATACGTTGAGAATCACTATGGAGACATAAAGACCCGACTCCAATCTTTAGGGCAAGTTCTAATCCGGCTATCACTGCTTCATATTCTGCATCGTTGTTGGTGGCAGCAAATTCCAACTTTAGGGCATAGTGCAGCTTCCTTCCCCTAGGGGTGATTATCACAATACCTACCCCCGATCCTTGTTCGTTTGATGCTCCATCTACAAAGAGATTCCACTTGATATCTTTTGTTATTTCAGATCGATCTTTACCTTCGTTCGTAATGAATTCGGCAATGAAATCGGCCATGGCTTGTCCCTTGATGGTGGTGCGAGGGTGGTAGGTGATATCATATTGACTCAGTTCTATGCACCATTTAAGTAGTTGCCCAGAAGTGTCGGGGCGATGGAGTATCTGCCTTAGCGGTTGATCGGTTAAAACTCTGATGGAATGAGATTGGAAATAGTGTCGCAGTTTCCGTTACGTGATTAGCAAACAGTATGCTAGCTTTTCAAATTTAGGGTATCTGACTTCTGCCCTTGTAAATCTCTTGCTTACAAAGTATATGGGCCGCTGCGTGCGGTTGTCCTCTCTCACCAAAGCGGCGCTTAAAGCATGGGACGATACATCAAGGTATAGGTATAGTTCTTCGCCTTTATTTGGAGTTGAGAGTACTGGTGGTCTCTGAAGGTGTTCGATTAGGTTAAGGAAGGCTGTTGAGCATTCGTCAGTCCATTCGAACTTTCCTTTGTCTTTCTTTAGAGCTTCGAAGAAAGGGATGTATTTGTCGGTTGCTTTAGAGATGAACCTGCTTAGGGCAGCCACTTTTCCGTTTTGGCTTTGCATCTCTCTTCGAGTGGATGGTATCTTGAAATCTTGCAGAGCCCGGACTTGTTCGGGGTTTGCTTCAATCCCCCTGGCATGGATGATGAATCCCAAGAACTTTCCCGACGATACTCCGAAAGAGCACTTTAGAGGATTCAGCTTTATTCCATATTGGCGAAGTACTTGAAACATCTCGTCCAGGTGGTTTATATGATCGTTGGCTTTCCTTGATTTTACCAGCATGTCATCCACATAAACTTCCATTGTTCGTCCAATTAATTCCGCAAATATCTTGTTGACGAGGCGCTGATAAGTAGCTCCGGCGTTTTTAATTCCAAAAGGCATTACTCTGTAGCAGTACAATCCCTGGTCAGTGATGAAACTAGTGTGGTCTTGATCGGAGGCGTGCATAGGGTCTGTTTATATCCTGAGTATACGTCCATAAAGGATAAGAAGTCGTGTCCGGCTGTGCCGTCCACGAGTTGATCGATTCGGGGGAGTGGGAAGCAGTCCTTCGGGCAAGCGTTATTTAGGTTGGAGAAGTTGATGCATGTTCGCCATTTTCCATTAGCCTTCTTTACCAGTACCGGGTTGGCGATCTATTCTGGGTAGTTGGCTTCTCGTATGAAGTTATTGGCAAGTAGGTTCTTTACTTCTTCCTCGAGGGCTGCTTATCGTTCTGCCCCCATGCTTCTCTTTTTCTGCTTTACTGGCACCTTGGTGGGATCGATGTTTGGTACGTGGCATGCTACGTATGGGGAGATTCCAGTCATGTCAGCGTGCGTCCATGCAAATACATCCAAGTTGTGGCGAAGAAAATCGACGAGTTGATTCTTCAATTCCGCTCTTAACTGAGACCCGACTCTCAGTAGTCTAATTGGGTCGTGTTTGTCTACAGATACAAACTCCATAGCCTCTGCAGGCTCGGTGGTGACCTCCTCCTCCTTGTCCTTGGGGTCTAATTCGTTGAAAGGATTGCTGGTATATCGAAGAGGAAGGGCTTTCTTTATTTGCTATGCTTCCAAGTTTTTCTTGCAGAGAGAAGTCTCTGCATCCTTCCCTTTATCCTTCCTGCGGTTATTGCGAAGTTAAGTTACATAGAAATCTCGAGCTGCGTCTTGATCTCCCTCTATTTCTCCTATTCCGTTATCCGTTGGAAATTTCATCTTCAGGCACCACGGGGCTAGGACAATTTGGAAGTCAGACAAGGCTGGTCTTCCAAAAAGGCATTGTAGGATGAGTGGTTCTCTATTAGCACAAATGTTTGTTTTTGCACAACGGAGCGGGGATGACTTCCTATTTCGACAAAGAGGTTCAGTTGCCTGAGGAGCATCTTCGCATCTCCAGTGAAACCATGTAACGGTTTGCTGCAGGGAGACACATCCTTCATTGACAACTTCATTTTGTCGAAAGCACGCTTGAATAGGATATTTACTGAGCTTCCACTGTCTACTAGAATTCGAAAAACCTTGGCTGGACCGAACCACGCAGAAATGACCATAGGATTCATGTGAGACTATTGCCTTCCCTCTAGATCACGCCTACTGAATGTGATGTCATCATTCTCTTTCCATTTCGGGTGGCATTCTTCTGTAACAGAATTAACGTAGCCTTCATTGTTTCTAAGTGACTTACCGTATCTCTCCATCTCTGCCCATCTTCTGTCGGCGATGTGTGGTCCTCCTGATATGGTAAGGACCACTTTCTTCTCTTGACTGGAGCCGCTGGTGTTGCGATTTCCTCCGCCTACTTCCGGGAGGGGTAGCCCTAGGTTCTCATTGGCAGGAGTTGAAGTCCTGTTCTGACCTTTCACATAGCGCTCTAGTCTCTTCCTTCTAATGTGTTCTTCAATCAAGTCCCGGAGATTATGGCATTCATTGGTGTCATGCCCATGAGATTCGTGGAAGCGGCAGAACTTTCCGGACTTAATTGCATTATCTGATTCCTTCTTGTGCGGGGGGGCGCTTGTATCTAACTTCGTCTTGGGTGGCCAAGAAGATGTTTTTGATTGTTTCATTTAAAGGAGTGTAAGAGTCAAATCTCGGTCTTGGCCTATATAAGCGCTTTTCCCCCTTCTTGCTCCCAGCACTATCTCTGGAGTCATTTCTTCGAACGTCCTTTGCTACTGCGGGTGTGTTTCCATGAGCTACCTTGATTTGTTGCCCTGTCTGCCTTTCAATGGCAGCGTCTTCAAGTCTCATATATTTCCCGGCTTCATGGAAGAAATAGGGTAAGGTAGCTGGCTTTTCTTTCGTTACTCTCCTAGAAAATTTAGTATCCTGATGCACGCCACTACATAGGACCATTAGGATAAGTTTCTCGTCGGCATCATGGACTGCGGCCGCTGCGGCGTTGAATCGGGTTAGATATTGTTGCACTTTCTCTCCGGGTTTCTGTTTGATATTAGATAAGGAATAAGCGTCCTTGGGTTGTTCCACATGAATGCGGAACTGGCTGATGAACTTTTCTTTCAACATTTCCCATGAGCTGATGGACCCTTGGGGTAGATGGCAGAACCAAGAGGTAGCTAGATCTGCCAAGAATAGTGGGAAGCATTTACACAACACTCCCTCTGTTGCTCCGCTCATGAGCATATGCTGTGTGTATCTCTGCAAGTGTACAACGGGGTCAGAGGTTCCCTTGTAAGGTTCCATTGTTGGCATTTTCCATTCTCGGGGGGTGATGGCAGTTTCGATATTGCGGATGAAGGGGCTGGTTAACCTAGAGCCTATCCCCCGATCCCTTTGGTCCCGTTGGACGCACTCTCTGAACAATCGCGCCATCCTTTCATCAGAACTTGGAGCGGATAGAAATGAGTTTGGTTCTTCCCTGCGGTATTGATTCCATCCAGATGACCTGTAGGGATAGTATCGTTTGTCACTCCTAACATTCTCCAATGGCTGCCTCTGGTCTTCCGGAGGCACGCTGGGGCCAACCACAGTTGGCCCTTGCCTTGATCTTCCCCTGCTGGGTTCTGTTCTCAACACTTCCTCGGGTCCGACTTCGGGCTAGACTCCAGCTCGACCCCGCCTACTGGTGTTTCCATGGTTAGGTAGCATGGCAGGCTCAGCTACATCCGACCCCTGCCTGGTACTTCCCCCGTTGGGTTCGATTCCAAGTGTTTCCTCGGATCGGAATTCGGGCCGAGTCCGGGCTCGGCTCCTACCATTGCTGTTTCTGTTGTTAGCCTCTTCGAAGAAGAAAGACCTTTTTCGTCTCCCAGATCCTCCAGACCGGGACTCGCCCCATGATTCAGTGTTGCAGTTAGATTCTTCAGCATCCCTTAAGTGTGACATGAGTTGGTCGACCAAGGCTTCTTGTTGAGATGCGAAGCGGTTAGTTACTTCAGCCACAACCCTGTCTAGATCCATCCTTGTAATTGGTTGTTCCGTAGCAGGGGCTGTTGGATTTTCCTGATTTCCATTTGCTATTGGAACCGGACGATTTTCTTGATCTCTGATCACTGGATATGGGATACTGCTAGTTGCGATGTTCTTTCCTTTGTTAGCATCTTTCTTTCGTCCGAGAGGCATGTTTTCCAAGCAATGAACGATGTTGATAGGAAAAGGGTTAAGTGAGAGAAGGTGAAGCTTCGAGCTCCTGTTCTCAGTGAAAGCACCAAAAATGTTTGCACAAAAAATGGGCAAACACCTCCAAGTCGCATGATTTAGTTGATTAGGTTCTTAGCAATTTGGGTGATTTATGCGAATATATAAAATAGATGGACTAAACTGTAAAGACACACAGATTTATAGTGGTTCGGCCAGAATGTGCCTACGTCCACTTTATATGTTATTCTCCGTTTCCATTCAGATTACAAGTACAAAGCTTTGATTACAAGTAACTGAAAGTTGTTTGAAAGTTCTATCCGTGCCTGAGCTCTCAAACTTGCCTGCCATTGTTGTACCTCTGCCCCTCTATTTATAGAGTGAGGCTGAGGCTAGGGGTCCTGGATGTATATAGCTGCCGATGGGCCTGGACTGAAGCAATCTGGCCTGGCAAGGTTGGTCTGGTACTCCTTGATCCGGTAGTACGTTGGTTCGGTGGAGGTTATTTTGGTGGATGTTGGTCCGGTGGTGGCCTCCCTTGCTTCTGGTCCGGTGGTGCTACTTTGATTTGGTTCGATAGACACTTGGAGCAGGATGGTTCGGTGGTAGATGGGGAAGGATGGTTCGGTGGTAGATGGAGAAGGATGGTTCGGTGGTAGATGGAGAAGGATGGTTCGGCATTGCTTGGAGAGGAGGTGGTTCGGCATTGCTTAGAGAGGAGGTGGTTCGGTGGTATCTTCCCTTCATTGATTCGGTGGTGCTTTTCTTTTTTGATTCGGTGGTGGTGGAAACGCACCTAACACCATGCGCATGGGTTTCAATGAAGATGGAGGTGGAAGTACCTAATCCAAAGGATGGTCCCGAAAATGGTGAAATAGCAAAAGTATGGTTAAACTGAATTTTAACTTTAAAAAGTAATTCTTTTCAACTAACCTGCTCTGTTTGTCAACATATGATTAGTTGCTAATTTCTTTTTTAAATTCTTTTCTGAAAGTGCTACTGAAATTTCAGAAGTAATAATTTAGAATGTTTACAAAATTCCCCTTCTTCTTTTATAAGTAGTGAAGATTAGTCATGCATCCCTAAAACCAATGTTAATTCAAACGGCATGTCCCTAAAATAAATTTGCAAAGCGGGTCCCTATATTTATTTTACTATAGCATCATGTATTTTTTGTGTTTTTTTGCGCCAGTGCTTAAATAAATTTCAAAAAATTGTAAAAATTGTAATTATTTTCTTCAAAAGAATAAATAAAAATAAATAAAAATTGCAGACATATATGGAATTATTCCATATAATTGCAGATGTGTCTACAACTATTCATTGAATAATTACATTCGATAAACGACTAAATAATTGCAGATATGTATGCAATTATTCCATATAATTGCAGATATCTCTGCAATTATTCACTGCATAATTGCGTTGAATAAAAATTTATATAATTGCAGTCATGTCTGCAATTATTCCATATATTTGTAGATATGTGTTCGATTATTCACTGAATAACAACACTATGATTTAACAATCTGGATATTTACATAAATATCTGCATTTACTCCTTAAAATTGTAGACATATCTCCAATTTTTAATTGCAAAGGCATGCTATCTAGAATACGTGCAGACATATCTGCAATTATTCTCCAAAATTGTATACATGTTTGCAAGTATTCCTGAAACATAATGTGTGTCATTTTTTTCACTTTTCATCCTTGTTTTTTGATTTTTTTGACATGAATGTGAAGATAAATATTAATTGAAATAAGTTTAAAAATTGGATTTTTTTTTGTTTATTGATGATTTTTGAAAAATAAAGACCTAATTCACATACTTTTGTCCACTGGGGTTTTTGTGAATTTTGAAACCTATCAAGGACCTGTGCCAAAAGCACCCTTATATAAAACATTTAAGTCGCATACCTTATATAATTTTATATACTTATTCAAACACTTAGGAAAATTCTATAAAAACTCACACAAATCACTTTTAATATGTTTTCTAAAATATATTAATTACTGACCCAAAAACGATATAAATTAGCCGTATTTAATTCTATACCCAACTAACCATTTTCTTCATTATAAAATTAGTAATAAATCCACATTAATTTAGAAATTTATGAAATTGGAAAATCATTTCACTACAACAAAGTAGTCATTTTACAACGGGCAATGCCCGTTGTAATATGGTTTTCGCAACGGGCATGTGCCCGTTGTAATAGGCCTCGTCGTAATAGATCTACCACATTTTACAATGGGAAGTCGCCGTTGTAAGAAGCGCATATAACAACGCACATTGCCCATTGCAAAATAAATGCAAATTTAAAAAAATTACAGCAGCATCCATGCAACACATCCATACTAATACTAAATATTATCGTAAAATAATTAAAATCACATACGAAAAGACTAAAAGCTAGAGTCATAGAATTGTAACACTTTAAAATTTTAGGTAAGTTTACATGCCAAATACATAAAGCATTAACACATAACAGTTCGCTACACATATCATGTTCTAAGTACAATCATACTATGCCACAGAATTTTGACAGCCAACTACATCCAATGTCAGCAGTTCATCCACTACATTCACATCCACTACCATACAACACCATCCAATCACGCCGACCATCGCAACAGCACCTACCTTCACCTATAATCACTTCCACTACACATCAGTACTGCTACTTCATACATCCACCATTAAACTCATTCAAACTGTTACCAAACCATACATGCACAAAACCTTGTTCACTGCTATAAAACTTCTATCATAAAACTGCCCAAAACTCTCTGCCTTGCTTCTGCCTAAACCATTTCGACCACATTCACCCTGCCTTGTACATCCAGCTACTTGCCAAAACTACCATAGCAGCCTCTACATACAAGCTCCTTGAACCACATCATCCCCTATACAGCAACGACAATGCACTCCATCCCTACTGTCCCTTACTATATCTCTCTACCAAATCTCCCCACTGACAACCACATACTCAGACACTGCTGACACTTCACATCCTCTGTCATTCATCAAACTTCATTGCAACATTCACATACTTCCATCCTCAAAACAAACTGTGCTTGCACAATATCATATCATCCTTGTATCACCAAAAAGACTTCTCCAATCCCTGTCCACACATATCACGGCTGCATACATATCACTCCTCAAACTACCTTACAAACTATCGTGATCTTCTTAAGCAAACAACAACCATCCTTCACTAATATCTATATTTCATCAACCACTTTCATTTGTCAAATACTGCAAGCATACAATAACTCCACTGATCATCACTACCTACCTGCTGCTCAACATCACCCATTGTGGCCAAAGAAACACCCACTTCCCTTTTGCACAATACCACTTCCTCCATTATCACCAGAAACCGCTCCACAACATCACCAAAAATCCAACAACTTCTGCAACTTCACTTGAATCAATGCACATACTTATCATCTTACTGCTGCTTTCCATACCATCTCTGTCACTGTTTTCTGCCACATCCATCCTTACATTTCATTTCCACTACTACAACACAGTTCAATTTTCTTCACAACAAGTCAACTTCCTTCAACATCCACCAACCTACCGCAAACCCCAATTCACAACATCTACACTTACTTGCTTGCCACACTACACATATCATTCCCATACCTAACATCATCGTGGTTCTGTTGCTTAGCTTCCACCACTTCCCCTATGCGGCCATATCACCGCTTCCCTTAATCGAAACCAATGTGCTCGAATCCAAATTCGAAACTTGAATTCAATTTCGCGATGACATGAAACGACGAACATCGAGAACACCACACGCGACCAGAAAACAATGAGCAGCCGTGAGAAAAGAATAATTCACATACCGCTGTAGATGAACTCGATTCAAATTGGAGAAGCCATATGCTAAAAGAAGAGAGCATCGATCAACAAAGGAAGCACGTAAATCATCATTCGATCGAGCAATTGAAGATGGCAGCTTCAATTTTTCCCAAAGCCCTAATTTCAAGCAAAGAGGAACGAGCAAAGGAGCAAGGCCAACATTTTTACAGAGCAAAGTAGAGGAATGAAATAAAAGAAATAAAAGGGCCGACCTTGCTTTTTTTAATAAAGGCTTTAGTATAATTGAAAATTAGGGTAATTTGCGACCGTTGTAATTTGGCACATCTTACAACGGGCATTTGGTGACCATCGTAAAGTTGGCATCTATTACAACGGGTCTGAATGGACCGTTGTAATAGCCTTCTATTACAATAGGCAACCAATGCCCTTGTAAAAAGGGCATTGTATATGGCATCTTTTACAACGGGCCTGAATGGACCGTTGTAATAGCCTTCTATTACAATGAGCAACCAATGCCCGTTGTAGAAAGGGAGTTGTAATAGGGTATTTTTGTTGTATTGTTTCTAAAATATTATTTCTAACCTTATATTAAAATCGCAAGGCATTTGGATGTCATCTAATAGGGTTTTCACATTAAAATTTATCATAAATCCATATGAAATAGCTTAAATCATTAGCATGCATATATATCCATTTTAACAATAAAAAACATGGTAATATACTTCGCCAAAAATATTTGGATCTGATCTAGAGAACAAAAACATCAAAAATATGAGATGTAACATATTATTAACTTGTAGCTTGTAGTTAAGGAGTTAAGATTTAATCCTGTATTAAGTTGCTTAAGCTTCTTCCTGATATCTTCTTATTTTCCCTTAATGGTGGCCGTCCTTTTTTTTAACATGAGATGAATGTGACTTAAGGGTTTAGGATATAAGAATATACTTATTCCTACTTTTCCCTTACCTATTACCTTTATCTATTCCATTTTAAATCCCACTTTGGTTCATTGGTTTAAGTTGGCATGCCCACCTTTGTTAACACAAATCATAATCCTTTAACCATTTCATTATTTCATTTAATTTAACTAATTAAGTGCCCCAAATAATGCTGATCAAAACTAGGGTCTTTACAAGAATATTCAAAACTTTACTTCGTCTAAAATGATAACTTTATTAGTGTAACTAATTAAATAATAGGATAAATGTGGTATTAGATAATTGCAAGATGTATGCTTAGATGAATGGTTATATTATTGAATTGTTTATGGTATATTATCATTCGTATGAAAATATGGAGATTGATAAATTCGGGAAATTAGTTTGTGCTACATTGCCCGTTGAGTGCTTTTAGAATTCCGATCGATGCGTCTGACTAACGTTATTGATGAAGTTTCCTAAACACTAGGGATGTGACAATCGGATATGGTATTTGAGTTATAATGTTTAAAGAATTATAAATAAATATGAATGTGTTATAATTATATTTCAAAAGGAAATAACATTTTAAGTGAGTTAAATATTACTTCAAAAATCGAATAAATATTTGGAAAAGCACACATACACACATATATATAATTATTTTAAAGAAAGGTGTCTTGGAGATGAAGAATGTTTTCAAAATGAATATTGTGAGCTATATGTTTGTTTTAAAAGAAAATATTATATGGAGTTTTGATAGTAATATTAAGCGATTGATTTGGAATTGAATAATATTATTTGAAAAGATAGAATATTATGTGGAAACATATTTTAGGTAAATAAATTGAAAATTTTATCTACTATAAAAATAGTCATCTATATGTGTATTTGTGTCTTTTTTTGGAGGTTTAGAAAATTATATAGAAAACAATAAGGATGCATTATATGTATTAGTTTTTGATGATGTATGCAGCCACCAAGCATAACAACATAAGAAGTCTGTGGTGAGGCAATGTTGATTTACGGTCAAAATTGTAGCTATATAATAATGCAATTCGTTAAACAAGGTAGCGCCATTATATTATTTGATATATGCAAAACTTATGTGCGTCCATTTTTAAGATATATGCTAATATGAAATGTGTGTGGTGCTTTTGATTTGTGGTATGCACTATATTATGATGTAAATGGAAAAAAACATTTACATATGAGTTCTAGTCTAAAGAAACTTAAAATAAAAGATGATTGTGTTAACAAATTTTAAAAAATATCCCAATAATTGAGGAGAATGGATCTTTAAATTTTGATAATTTGAAATTATAAGATAAACTATATAAAAATGATTTGGTAATCATAAGTAACCATTATATTCCTTGAAAAGTGTAAAATTTGAAAAATATTATCTGGAGTTTTGTTGAAAAATAAATAATGACAAATAAATCATGAGAAGAGAGTAGAAGGGTAAAAATTAATATCACCTTAAAATGACTAGATTAAAAAGATTAAACTTTGGAATTATGTTTGAAATAGGTGGTGGAATTTGGAAATAAAAATATTTTCAATTTAAGTAGCTTAACAAAATAATAATAATGAGATATATAAGTTCTTTTGTAAAGCAAAGAAAAGAGATTTTGGATATGAGTTTTGAATTTGTGTATGAGAATATGACTTATACTAAACTAAATTTTTGTAGTTATGAAAGGAAGTCTACAAAATGAAGTATGATAATATAAATATTTTAGTAAGAGAAAAAAATTATTTTATTCTGATTATCTATGCACTTCTTATTAGAAGTTGGTCTTCCAAGTTTATGAATTTCAAATATAGAAATTCGAACTTAAAGGAATTAAAAAGTTGAGTAATGATTTATTATTTTTAACTTTTCATGTTATGGAAAAATATTTCTTAGATAAATGATTTTTTTTTAAAATGAAATTAATTGTGAGGTTTTAATATATACAATAAGGGAAAATTGTTTCACATCCTTACTCTAAAAGTTTAAACATGTTATATATCTTTTTAAAAACTTAAATATTTAGTGTCCTAAACTATAAAAAGGAGTTATATTATTTTAAAGGATGTGAAATATTTGTGTAAACTTATTTTCAAACTAGAAAATAAGAAAAAATGATGTGCAATTTTTTTTAAATTGATTTGCTAAGTTAAATTTATGTTTTATATTAGTGGAGTTTGGTAAAAATTTAAAGAATGAAGAAGGATTTACAAAATGAATTTTTTTAAGAAGTATATATATATATATATATATATATATATATATATATTAGACTTTTCTCTGATTTGGAATTGTAAGGATGCAAATTCTTTAAGGGGAAAGTCTTTAAGAACCCGTATTTTTTCGAGTTTCTTAAATAAAATAAATAATGATGTAACTAGGAGATTTAAATGTGAAATTTGATTTATCAAATGTTGAAATTAGATAAATTAGGATTTTAATGTTTAATTTGAAAATAATTGATATTAGGGTTTGGATAGGGAAATTTAATTGGTTTAATCTTTTATTTTTGAATAAAAGAAAATGTTGGGATTCATAGACTTCCTTATTTTAAATAGTTATTCCTCACTTTAAAAATCATTCAAGAGCCATTTTATTTATTTAACTTTGGTTAAAATAAGTAGGCCTTTGTTTCATGAAGATATTAGTAAGGAACTAATTAAAATAGGTTATTTAGTTCTTATTGGGTTGTAAATTTATTCCTAAAGTAACTAAGAAGAGATGAGAAAATTTCCTAAGTACAAGCTACTATACATTTCTTCTTATCTCTTATTCAGTTTACGGTAAACAGGAATCTAGATTTTCCATTTTTTCAAACCTAAAAGCTAAATCCTTTAATATAGTTCAATTCCATTGCAAATTTGATCGCTTTTGAAGCAAATAAGTTAAAATAATTTTATTAAACCAGAATACATCACAATAACTACTTTAATTTCAGTTTATAGTAAATTAAATTGGGTTTTCGGTTGTTGTTTTGGCTGAATTATTGTTAGGTTTCTAATTTGTAGTTTTAAGCTGCTGTAGAGGTTATAGCTGCTTAATTGCAAAGAGAAGAGGTGAATTAATTCTCACACAATCTATCTCTAAATTTCTAATTGAATGCATTTGATTTTATATAAATGGTTGAGAAATTGGAATAACCGTGATTTGCGTCTTTGTGGTTGCAAACCTATAGTTCTTTCTCTGTCAAAACCCTTTTCTATAAATCATTATTTCTACCTCTTTTCGATGTTTTGATTGTTAAGTGAACCCTTATTGAATGCATTCATGTTTTCTGAGCTCACAACCCAGGTCTCCACTGGTCAATCGATGGCTTATGACCGATCAACCAGTCCTTACCTGGAGCACGAGCTCTAGGTGACTACCCCTCCAGCCTTCTCTTGTGCTTTGCTCAATTGTTGCCTTGCTTTGGTTTGTAATTCCTATACCTATTTTAGCATCTGATTTTTTGAGTTTGATTCTTCAATTTGGTGATTCATTTTGATTCAAAGATTTTCAATTTCATAAACATATGCATATCTATTTTGTATAGTTTGAATGCAATTAATTTGCAAACAAATAAAGTTTATTATTATTTTCTAATTTTAAACTTGTTTTTGATTCAATTAATTTTATTTTGTAAATGGCTATAAAGTACTAATTATATAATAAATATAGTTAAGTAGAAACAACTTATGGATTTAAAAGCATGGTTTTGAAATGTAAGCCTATGTTTTCGTAAAGAAATTTTCGTATATCTTTGTGGCTTTTGGAATATGGTTTATATGCTAAATCCATTTTAATGGGATTTTTAAACAAATATATATATATATATATATGTAAAGATAATTATATTTTTAGAATATTTTATCAAGTATCAACATATATAATTGAGCAATAAATGAGTTTATGGATTTTAAAGGTGTAGTTTGGAAGTATGTATATATTGTATTACAAAAATCATTTTACATATGGTGAATTTGAAAAAATTGCTTTCAAAATTATGAACTCTTCTTGCTCTTGATTTTGCTTAGCTTTTGGCTATATATGCCATTTTGGCAATACTTTTATGACTTTTAGAACCTTTGCTTTCTTGCAATTTCTGCCTTCACTTGAATGAGAAATCTAATTAAATGATTTAGCAATACAAGTGGTATGGAACATTTGTATTACTTTATCGGTTAATTCTTGGACTCATTCAATTGAATAATTTAGTCGAATTGGATTTGCAATCTTTTAGTAAATATTTAAGTATCACAAAGTGGTTATGGGACATTGGGATGTACTCGTTTAATTACAAATTATGATTATATTAGACTTATTGATCGTAAATAATCACTATGGCATGTAAATTGCTCGTCTCTTATGTTGGCTTATGAAGTGCTAGCCATTAGTTTTGACTAGCAAAGTGCTCATCTTTTGTGTCGACTTGCGATGTCTATTATTATAGATTGCGAAGTGCTTGCTTCTGTACTAGCTTACTAAGTGCCCGTCTTCTGCGTTGACTTGCAAAGTGCATGTCTATTATCGTAACTTGAAAAGAACTCTCTTTTGTGGTAACTTGCAAAGTGTGTGTCTATTATTGTAGCTTACGAGTGCTTTCTTTTCGTTGACTTGCGAAGTGTTCGTCTGTGACGACCTAGAATTTCCGATTATTTGATATGAAATCTTTAATTGATTTTAAATATTTGAAAGTTAGTTTAGCTTTAATTTCAAATATCTCCATTTATTTAATTAGTAAATTAATTGAATTTAATTACTGGAAACTGCGAAAAATATTAAAAGTTGAGTTTTTAAGCCTAACAAGAGAAACCACTTTAGGAACATCCATGGTCACTGCGTCCCACCACACAAATGCTCTTTCTTGAAGTTTCCAAGATACTATCACTCGCTTCTACTCATTCGATAGATCTAAACTCCCAAAAATCCACTCATACGAGCACAACCAAGCATACACTTCAAAGGTGGACTATGTACCTTAAAAAGGCTTCCTTTCAAGATAGGTAAAATCCCTACACAATGTCGCAAAGCTTACTCAAGACGATATTAGGTCTACAACCTCAGCAGATACTCTTCCAACCTCAACAACATGGCCTCTTCCATTTGTGGTAGTCGACCTACACACACACCTTTGCCCTTCTACTTCTAAAACTCATGTTTGGAGAACCCGAACACATAACCCAACAAATCAGGTAGATACGTACATACATACATATACATACATAGATATATATATATATATATGAATACAAATACGCTCTCTCAAGATAGAATAACATTCACAAACAACCAGCAGATTTAAATAATTTCCCAAATTATTTATTATTCAAAATATCTTCGCACAATATCTACTACACTTTAAACTTTTGGAATCAGTTTCAAATCTCTTTTCACTCGTGGAACAAATTCCAAAATTGTTTATTCCCAATGAAAATCACCAAGTCTAAATATTTTTGATTTTAAAATAATTTAAATTACTTTACTCTAAATATACTTTAACATTTAAATTAAACTACTTAAACACTTTACTCAAAAATATATACTTTAGAAATAATTAAAATAAAACTACTTCATGAAATATGAAAATAATTTTTTTTTAAATAAAAGTTAAGCCAAACTAGATTTAAAAATTAGAGTTATGAAATTAGATACAAGTTTTTAAATAAAACTTTAACCAACCTATCTTTGAAATAAAACTACTTTATAAAATATAAATATTAATAATTATCTTCAAAATCATAATACTAGTCAAACCTATCAAATAACTACTACTATAATTAATTTAAATAAATATTACTTTTAAAATTTAAATAACTTAAATAGTAATTTCTAAAAAACATTCATTTAAACAACTTTAAAACTTTTAATTTATACTTAAAAAATTTCTTTGAAAACGTACTTGGCTTTCCAGTGAAATACACTTCTCTTTCACACCTTTTAAAAATAAACCACTATTTATTTTTAAGACAAATTTACCCATTCCTTTATTAATTCTCACTGTGAATTTATCTTTCCAAATATCCACTGATATCTTATTTCACTTTATAAACCCAGTTTGTAAATTCCATAGTCTCATCTTCTTTTAAGACACAATTTCAAACTCTAAATCAATTCCCAAATCGATTTTCAGATTTTACTCCATTTTAAAATAAATTCCTTTACTTTCTCCATTTTTATTTCAAAATCCATTAACTTCAAATTTAATTTCTTAATTATGATTTCAAATCTTATTTAATTGAATATACAAATTTCATACTTTCCAAGTTCCTTCTTTATCCTTTCCAATAAATTTAAACCTTGAATTTAAAATAAATTCTTTATTCCTTTGAATAATATCACTTAAGATTTTAAAAATTCATTTATTTCCCTGTTATTTCTTCCCAGACCATTTGAATCCTGAATTTTTAAAATAAATCTTTTATTTCTCTAGATGATATCACTTAAGTTAAAAACAACCATTTACTTCCATTTATTCAAAATCTCCTTTACCATACTTGGAATTTGGTGTTAGAATTTAAAAATCAACCTTTATTCTTTTCCAATTTATTCTTTAATTAATCCCAATTATTTTTAATTACTTACTTAAAAATTCTCTCTTTTTATTTTCCTCTCAAAATCCAATCTATATATTTTGATAACTCAGCATACCCAAATATATTAAATCAAACATAGCATCCAATATTTCCAATTACCAATATAATCTATCTCAGATTATTAAATAAACCACATCACAGAATATTAAAACAATCTAAATAATTTTGAGGAATCAAGTTGGATACCTCCAACCTGTTTTTCCTACATCCACAGATGTTAGCACAATATAAAATACCAATTCCACTTCGAGGTGGAATATCGCGGTATATGGGTTTATATCATCTCATTCGCTATTATGCTGCGCATAGGGTCTCATCTGCTATATAATGCAGGAAATCAATCACTCTAATATATATATATACTATATATATATATATATAGACACACACACACACACACTATCACATCTAGTCTATTCAGTCCATTAACCAATAATTTAAATTAACTATTTAAATTAACCTGAAATCTAAGATGAGTGAGATTAACTCACCTTTGCTTTTTATGTTGCCCATCCACAACAATCTCCACTTGGTTCTCCCGATTTCAGGCTTTGTATAACATTATATTATTTATTAACACTTGAATTAATCAAATAATTAATTATTATTATTTATTTAATTTAACTTATAATTTGAGTTAAATTCATAAACTAGAATTTTCTTAAACCAATTATTTTTAGTAACCAAAAATTAAATAAGTTAATTAAAACAGTTTAATCACCACATCCATCATCTTTAAAGTAAACTAGTAAAATAAAAATATTTACATATGTATATTCATTTTATTTTCTTCTTTGAAACTATTTATACCAAAATAACCTATATACATTTTTATAAAAATCCAATCTTAAAAATTCTACAACGTCTTAAAATTTCTATATATTTTCCAAAGTCTTTTCTACATATCACTTTTTTTCTCGGTTAACCTATGAATATATATACATCTAAATCAAAATAGGCATGTATAATATATTTTCTCTTCAGAAATGGGTATTCCTTTTACTGTAAATTTTTTTCAACAATCTAATCTGTAAATGCATGTTATGCAAGCTAAAAAATAAATAAATATAATAATAAAAAAACGAATAGTAGCAGAAAAACAGCTCAGGCAACAGCACCTCGGCAAGCATTGACACACGCGACCACCCTGACCTACTCGTCGATCGAATCCCCAAAGAAGAAGTCGCACCTCATCTTCTTGCTCAAACCCTTTTAATTTTTCACTCAAATCAACACAGGCGAGCGTAATCCAAAGCAACACCAGAAATCGCGCCCCTACCAACGCCTAAACAACCTTCATGCCACGGCTTCGTTGAATCTTGAACACGCGCCCCAAATTCGAAGGCGGCCAAATTTCCTCGACCCACAAATGCAGCTTCCCCCTCGATACCACCTACGACCTCATGAAGAGCTTCACCGCCTCATTCATCGTTTATTCGATTCATTCGAGTAAACTGCGTACCCCTTTTTCCGAGCTCGATCGAAACGGTTGAAGAAAAGAGAAACGCGATTTTATTTTTATTGTTATGCGGCCATGGTTTCGTTCAATATTTATTTTGAATCGGTTGATGATTTGTATGCATTCTTACTTCTTTTATTCTATATGTCTTTTTTTAAAAACGCATGTATTTAGATGGCGAGAACCAACAGACAAGTGGCCATGGTATGAAGGATAAATTCTGATGTGAAGAAGTTTGACCCGCCATTTATATTATATTTAAACTTAAATTTGAATTTAAATCTTCTTGAATTCGCAGCTTAAAATCTCGAACTTCTATCCAGGCGTGCCGCCAGGCATTTATAATGTTAAACCCCTATTCCGAACGCAATGGAAAAAGTTTCGAGTCCTAACTCGATTGTATGTAGAAGATATATTTTGAACTCGGTTATAATATTAAATTTCCGATACGGTTTTCAGCGCGTTTACTTACCATACGTTCAAACGATCACTCCAAACACTACGAAAATTTAAATCCTATAATAATACAATATAACAGATCTAATGGAACTGGTTTCGTCGAAATCCGAGACTATGCCTCGGAAGGCTATTTTAAAACTCAATTTAAACTATATATTTTTAAAACTAAACAAAAACTTTTAAATTCAAGTTTACCATTTCTACTATCTTCGGTACTGTCAATACAAATTTTACAAGCCTTTAAATTATTTTTAACATGCTTAGAATTTTAGATTCAACCTTTTACCCAATTTCCAATTATTTAATTAAAAAATTAAATCACTCAATAAATAGTGGCATTTGAAATTCTAGTTAGAATTTAATTTTCAAATATTTAAATCAATTAAAAATTCCAATATTAAATGACCAAAAATTCCGGGTTGTCACATTCCTCCGCTTAAAAGAATTTCATCTTCAAAATTACTAGTTAAGAGGAATGATCCCTAACCCGTTAATTACTTTCCAACACAAATAGTTTTTATCAACTACCCAAAAACAAACGGTTTTTAACAATACCCAAAACAATATTTTTATTAAAGGCACATTATCATCCTTATTAACTTCCCAAACTTGTCCATAGATTGCAGTCCATATTGTTGGCTCAATCTTTTCAAATTATAATTCAAAACCAAGTTTTAAATTTTCAAAATTTCTCAAAATTTTTCTAACTCCCTAAATTTTCGAAAAATTTCGCTAGCGTCTCCTTTGTGCGGCTAGCTTAGTACAACTACAAAATGCATCTATGAGCCCCCAGATTTCAAAAGAAAACAAAAGGCCAAGTGGCCAAATCAGAAAACCATCAAATTTCATATAGAAATTTAAATACATACCTTTTTTGTCAACAAACTCAATTAATCTTCTGAAATCAAAACACCAATTCCCTTTTTCCTATATAACACCTGTATATCATACATCGCAATAATATTCGATTACAACATTCAAAATCATTTTATCCAATTCTATAAAGAAGTTCCAATATCTAATTCATTTCAGCCCGTACGATGCATATATATCTTCCATACGCAATACCAGATTCGATCGCTCACTTGACCACACAATTTCACTTCCGAACTAGTATCGTCCACTCGACTTCCTAGTGCGGATTCAGATCTAGTTTCTTGATTAGAAACCATCATCCTCCTTGCATAGTCGTAGCTATGATAAAGAATTTCTTGAATCAATCAAAAATCCATATCCAGAGTTCACCGTCGAAAATAGAGTGAAAAATTCCAACGCGGATCGGTATAACTACCTCGAAATTATGTGCTCGAATTATGGATCGAAGCGCTATGTGAATTAATTAATATACGTACATCTTACATATTTATGTCCATTGATTATTAACTATATCAATTCTCCTTTATTCACATTTAATTTGATTTCTATTCACTTATTTACAACCATCCCATTCCCAACTTCCAATTTACATTTCATCCCATTATTAACTTAGTATACTTTTAATACCAAATTTACTTAAGAACTTTCACCCTTAATTTTTCTTAAGTTTAATATAAGCATTTTATATACTCTTATATTATTACTTTCACTTTACCACTTGGTTTTTACCACAGTTAACCAATTTGGATTCTAATTCCATATAGATTTAATTTACATCAATTACTAATTAATATCAAATCTCGATACTTTTTCCCAATTTCATCTGGATTTTCATTTTCAATTCTACTTGAATTCAATTCATTTTCAAACTCTGAATATTGAACATTATCAACTATCTTCCCTTCACAACTGGTTCATATCATTATTTTAAATTGGTTCCACTTACTAATTTATTTTGGTTCTCTTTGAATTAATTCTATAACTTCCATTATTTTACATATTTCAAATATTATCCAATATACAACTCCAATTCATTTGCTTAACACCTTGAATCAATTAGTTTACTCGCTAATTTTACTTCAGTCCCTTATCTAGTCAAATCTTGACTATCTTCCATTACACACAATTCAAATTAATTCCCAATATTTATTTTAAGTCATATTTACTTACAAATACAAATTCACTTGTCTATCCATAATTTTATTTCCAACTTAACTATATTTAGTTACACTCCAGTTCAATTTAAATTTTAAACTTCTTTAAGTTTTTACAATTTAATTACATTTTCTAACTTCTTTTAATTCACTTCAATTAATTAGCTTACCACCCAACTTATTGTTTTCATAATCATTTTAATTTAACTCTTCTTAAGTAATTTTTTTTCTATTCTAGAAAATCTCAAATTTTACTAGTTATCATACCCATTTATATTTCCATAAATATTTTAAATAAGCTTCCAGGGTTTAAACTATTCAAAATCAATTTCGAAAACATATATATTCAAATCAATTATTCTTTTGCATTTTCAAATTATTCTTTGAATTTTAAAACTAATCCCAGATTTTACAACAACTCCAATTTAAAATCCCGAAGCAACAATTCCTCCCTTGGAAACTTGAAAATGAACATCGGTGATGCTGCAATCATCACCGAAGTTAATTCCCAGCGACCGAAAGAGTTCAATGCTTTTATCTCTTTAAAGCCCCTTTAAATATTTATTTTTTTAAATTCAAAATCTCGCCAGATTTCAAATCCAATTCAAAATGCTTCTGAAATAATATCACTATTATGTCTTCAAACTTTTGAAAACCATTTTCAAACCCAAAGGAAAAATTTTCCAAATTTTCAAATTTCATATTCTTTCAATTTATATTCAAACATTACTCTTAAATTTTATTTCATTTTCAATTACAAATCACATTTACAATTCACATTTACAAATTCCATTTGTATATGAATTTATTTCTTAGCTTTTAGTTATGACTTTCGATTTCTTGTTCAATTTCTGCTCAATAATGATAATAATTTAATATTATCATTCCCTAACAACCAAGCAATCGTATATAACTATAATAATTCACGAAAAATTATTTCTTTTATATATAAAAATAATTTGGGTAAAATTATTTCATTTACCCTATTTTAAACAATAATATGTTGGTTTATCTTGTTCAAGAGTTTAGAAACCCCTATCGATGACATGGCGTCCCATACATCGACCAGAATCCATAAACACTCAACTGATAAGTCAACACAATACAAAAAAAAAATTTATATACATTAACAATTATGCGCTCATGTCTATTAATACACTCAAACTCATTCTAGAGTACTACGGAGTCTATTTTAATGAGTAATCGTTACCAGAGCCAAAGTTCTCGCTTAACCTCGCTCTAATACCAACTGTAACGACCTGATTTTTTGCCGTACGAAAATTGACATATATACGTTCACTGTATCAAATGCCAAACAATCAAATGCCAGAAAACCGAACCATTAGGGTTGAAGAAAAAGGAGGAGGTAGAAGAAGAAATAGAAACAAAATCAAAATCTCATAATCGTAGCGGAACAATATATAACAAATAAATGATTAATCTTTAAACAACAAGAACTATATCTGTTTATACATACATCATCAGAGTACAACACACATTAACAACACAATTACTGGACAACTATATTAACTTGTCCTCACCAAACTGACAATACAACTTACAACACAACGAAAATGTACATCAAGTACGTATGTTACGTCTCGCCATCCAGCTCGTCTCCTGAGCTCCACAGCATCCTTACCTGTATCTATAATACTCGGTCTAATCCTAGCATTATAGTTAAATAATACCCGAGTCATTCTGGAAGCCAACGTGAGAAAACACACTCAATTGGATCATTAAAGTTTCCAAAATCCTTTGAAATCAAAGGTATCTCGCAAGACCACGCCATAAATAAACATGCTAGGTTTTTACCCTACGATAACCAAAACATTTTTATCAAAATCTGTCTGATATTATAATAGTGTCTATAGAAAGTAAAATAGAATCTAGCTGAAATGCTTGCATCTAATGTTTCACCAATAGTTGGGCACAATCAAAACCGTACAGGCGCTTAGTGGAGATTGGATTCCATAGAATGGCAGAGCTATTAGGGTACCGCCCGTCATAGTATGTGGTCTAGATCACCATATCGAGGATCCACCCTGATCCCATGCATCACAAGATCGGAGCTACCCCTTACTGGATTGTCCGAATAAGTTCACCCCGCGGTTGTGATCGGCAACCGCCAACACTGCCAAAATAAAGGGACATCTAGACAGGGGTGACCTTACCCTTATTGGTTGCTAGCCACTTAGCCTTGTGTGCACCTGCCCTGTTTTAGCCATTCTCGGTTGATGAGGCTTGAGGCTATGCGTTACCTTTTCAGCACACAATCACATAGAATGCTCATCGCCCTCTTGACGATGTTCTGAAAGCATTCGTCCATACAAGTCCGTTCCGGCTTCGAATGGAACCGAAGGCACTACTCTTACTACGTCCATTTTGGAATCACCCTCAGGATTAGTAGCGATTAGCCCTTGCACTTCACTGCTCCATCTTCGACTCCAAGCTTTTGTCTTCATCACGAAAATGTTCAAACCAGATCGAAGTGGTTTTCGAGAAAATAAATCACGATCCCGATCCCTTCGAAATGATCAGCACATTGGCCAATATTGATAGTCGGTTATTTGATAGTTAAATAACTGATTATCAATATTGGCCAATTCGCTGATCGTTTCAAGAGATCGGGATCGTGATTTATTTTCTCAAAAACCACTTTGATCCGGTTTGAACGTTTCGTGATGAAGGCAAGAGCTTGGGGTCGAAGATGGAACAGTGAAGTGCAGGGCTAATCGCTACTTATCCTGAGGATGATTCCAAAATGGATGTAGTAGGGGTAGTGCCATCGGTTCCGTTCGAACCCACAACGGACTTGTTTGGACAAATGCTTTCAGAACAACGTTAGGAGGACGATGAGCATTCTAAGTGATTGTGTGCTAAAAAGGTAACGCATAGCCTCAAGCCTCATCAACTGAGAATGGCTAAAACAGGAGAGGTGCACACATGGCTAAGTGGCTACCAACCAATTAGGGTAAGGTCACCCCAATCAAGATGTCCCTTTATTTTAGCAGTGTGGGCGGTTGCTGATCCCAACCGTAGGGTGAACTTATTCGAACTATCCAGTAAGGGGTAGCTCCGGTCTTGTGATGCAGGGGATCAGGGTGGATTCTCGGAATGGTGATCTTAACCATGTGTTGTTACAGACGGTACCCCAGTAGCCCTTCCATTGTATGGAATCCAATCTCCAATAAGCGCATGTACGATTTTGATTATGCCTAACTATTGCTCAAATGTGAGATGCAAGCATTTCAGCTATATTCTATTTTACTTTCTATAGGCACTATTATAATATAAGATAGATTTTGATAAAAATGTTTTGGTTGTCGTAAAGTAAAAACCCTGCATGTTTATTTGTGGCGTGGTATTACGAGATACCTTTGATTTTAAAGGATTATGGAAACTTTAATAATCCAATTGAGTGTGTTTTCTCACGCTGGTTTTCCAGACTAACTTGGGTATTATTTAACTATAATGCTTGGGTCAGACCGAGTATTATAGTTACAGGTAAGGATGCTGTGGAACTCAAGAGATGGGCTGGATATCGAGACATAGCATACGTACTTGATGTATAATTCCGCTGTGTTGTAAGTTGTATTGTCAGTTTGGCGAGGACAAGTTAATATAACTGTCCAGTAATTGTGTTGTTAATGTGTGTTGTACTCTGATGACGTAATGTATAAATAGATATAGTTCTTTTTTGTTTAAAGATTAATCATTTATCTAATATATATTTTTCTGCTGCGATTGCGAGATTCTGAGTTTGTTTCCATTTCTTCTTCTACTTCCTCCTTCTTCTTTGACCCTAATGGTTCGGTTTTCTGGCATTTGATTATTCGGCATTTGATACAGTGAACCTATAAATGTCGATTTTCGAACTCGAAAAATCAGGTCGTTACACTTCAATCTTTTGAAATCATTACGTCATAAAAAAAATTCCATTTCGAGGTGGAATATCGCGGCATATGGGATTATATCATCTCATCCGCTATTGTGTGGCTATAGGGCCTCATCCGCTATAAAATGCGGGAAATCAATCACTCCAATATATATACACTACTATATGTAATATACCACATCCAATCAATTCAATCATTCAACCATATATTTAAATTTAACTATTAAATTTAAATAACAATCCAAATGAGTGAGATTAACACACCTTTGATTTTGCAATCCACTTCAACTTTGCCTTGTTTTCACTGTTTTTCGACCTTGTATAAGCATTAGATGATTTATTAATATTCAAACAAATCGAACAAACAATTATCGTTTAATAGATTTAATTTTAACTAATGATTTATTTTAAAAAAAATTAAATTTTGAACTAACTTTCCTTTTAAAGATCTCTAGTAACTAATATAATTAATTAAGTTAATTAAACAAATAAACCACCTTAATAAATTATCTTAAAATAACCTAGTAACATTAAAAAATGCAGATATGTATATTTATATTTTTTCTTTGAAACTACCTATATATATACATATACTTGTAAAAATTTCTCATGTAGGTTAAAAGATTAATTTAATATAACTTTACAAAAACTATAAAATTCCTATACATATATATATTCAAAAATCTTTCCTATAAAAATCTCTATTTACATATATATATATATATATATATGTATGTATGTATGTATGTATGTATGTATGTATGTATGTATTAAGATAGGCATGCCAATATATATATTTCCTTTACTGTAAATAACCTTTTTTTCTAACCTATATTTTCTTTTTAAAACTCATTGTAAATAACTATTCCTGCATACACATATTTATAAAAAGCAGAAAGGGTTCTGATACTATTATAATATATTTTCTTTTCTGTTTCCTCTATTTGTATTTCAACCCATAGCCAAAATTTAACCAAAATATGAATTTGCAATCAACACACGAAAATATACGTGAGGGATAACACACCACATCACTTACGACAACCCATGAAGCCGCTCCACCGTGTTGCCGCCATAGGTCGCAAATCCTACCGCCGAGCCTCGCCTGAACAACTTCACAAAATCAAGACGCGAGCATTCTCATGCGACGCCTCGTCCTCCTCCTTCACCTCACGAATCCCACCGACCTTCCCACCTCAGGCCACCTACTTCCCCGTAGCCGACATCGACTCTATCGAACACGAATCGATAGGTCATGCATATCGGCACGAGGTTGAGAATCGATTCAAATCGAACTCGATTTTACTTTTAGGTCACTTTCTATTTCGATTAGAATGAGACGGCCTCACCCGATAGGGAACCGGAACAAGATTTTCCCCCTTTTCATTTTGTCGATTTATTACCTTCGTTCCTCTATTAATTTTATTCGGTCATCGAAAATTCGTCCTTCGTTCGTTCATTTATATATATATATTTTTTGAGATGAAAATGAACGCATGTTAAAATTGAAGGATACATGTTAAAATTTTCTCCGCGTGTCACAATTGCTACAGTAACGTTTCAAATAATTGGTAGAATGCCCTGGTGTGAAAAGAGAATGCATTACTTGTTTATATTTGAATTTAAATTTAAATTTAAACTGTGCCAAATACGCAACTTAAAATCTCAACCTCCTACCGATGAATGCCGCTAGGCATTTATAATGTTAAACCCCTATTCCAAACGCAATGGAAAAGGTTTGGAGTCCTAATTCAATCATATAGAGAAGATGGCTTTTTGGACCCAGTTATAATATTAAATTTTCGATATAGATTTCAGCGCGTTTATCTACTGTACGATCACATGACAACTTCGAATGTTACGAAAATTAAAGTCTGATAATAAAAAACTATTACGGATCCAATGGAACTGGTTTCGCTAAAATCCGAGACTGCGCCTCAAAAGGCTATTTTTAAATATCAATTTAACAATATATTTTTTAAAATGAACAAAACACTTTTAAATTCGATTCTGTCATATTTATTATCTTCAGTATTGCTAATATAAATTTTATTTTCTATAGACACTACTATAATACCATACGGATTTTGATAAAAATGTTTTGATTATCGTAAGGTAGAAACCCGGCATGTTTATTTGTGGCGCGGTCTTACGAGATACCTTTGATTTCAAAATGATTTTAAAACTTTAATAATCCAGTTGAGTGTGTTTTCTCATGCTGATTTTCCAGACTGACTCTGGTGTAATTTAACTATAATGCTCGGATCAGACCAAGTATTATAGAGTACAGATTTTGGATGGACTGTTGTGAAGGTCAAGAGACGAGCGGGATGGCGAGTCGTATTTTCGTACTTGATTATTATTCTGCTGCGTAAGGACATGTTACCGAACTATCTGGATTAGATGAAATGATTCTTGTACTCTGATGATGTAATATATAAATCAGATATAGTTCGTTTATTTTAAAGATTAGTCATTTACCTATTATATATTGTTCCGCTGCGATTGTGAGATTCTGATATTGTTTTCTATTTCTTTTTCAACCTCCTCCTTCATTAACCCTAATGGTTCAGTTTTTGGGCATCTGATTGCTCGACATTTGATACAGTGGACGTATTGATGTCGATTTTCGGGCCTCAGAAAATTGGGTTGTTACATCATCTCTATAATTTAGTGATTTATGACTCAATTCTGTACTATTCTTTTGGATTTTTACATGCTTTCAAGAAGTTTAATATTTTCTGAAGTTTGACTTGGTTTTATGCAGTCTCTTTTGTTCTTGTGATTTCATAATTGGTTTCCTTATCACCGTATTTGAGATGATTGTCATTAATAGGCATAATAAGACTTGGTGACATAGTGATTTGGCATTGCTGTCTTTTATTTGCATGTGATATTATGTGTACTTATTATTAGGCCTTGTGTATTATACAAGTTTGTTTGTGGATGAATTTATAGTGATGCCTTACGATGTTTACTGTAATCCACTACATGGAATTCTAAATCTTTGATGTTTATGCATGATCATTATGTGATCCCACCTTTTTGATATTTAGAGATAGTCTGACATGTTTATTATTTTTATAATACTCGGTTAAGACCGAGACTTAACGGTTACAAGGACTCAGTGACCTTGAAGGTGTGATAGCTTAAGTTATATACCGAATGTTCCTATATGTTGATATACCATTCAAATCTAGCTTATATACTCGTTGTATGTTTGTTTGTGTTGTAGACTTTGAAGTTATGTATATTTAAGACTTGTCGTAGTTTACATATGTATATGTTTATATATGTTTGTCTAATGTTTTCTTTTTCTGTAGACTCACTTTGTAGAGGGATATTTGATGTATTATATTTCAATTGTGACTTCTGACTGTATGTTGTATATTATGTGATATTTTATTCTGTTCTAATTGAGGAAACGTGCTTATTTCTTTAAACCGAAACTATTAACATTAATATACGAAGTTATGAGGTAAAAGTTGACGTGATAGTGTTAGCCCAAGCAAATAAACACGGATCGTCTCTCTTATCCAACTTGTTTCCCTGTATTACTCAAAAATATTACTTTTAATAATCTTAGGTAATAAAGGTGGGGCATTACATATAGGTTGTTTGTTTGTGTTTAACCGTTGGTGGCCTCTTTGTATAGATATGTCATATTATAAGATATGTTCCTTTTTGTTTACTATACAATGTGTTGACCTTTATTATATATATTTTGGGAGAAATATTATAAGTAGAAAAACTCATCTGGACACTTAACTAATGGTGAGTGCATTGTAAGACCGAATGTTTAAAAAATAAATTATAGCAGACAAAGGACATGCTAAGTTTGTTATGAAATCATGGGTTATTATCACTGTGTCTTAAAATCTATAATTTATAAATAGGTTAGTGTGTATTTATTATGAATAAAGAAATAGGCTGCCAGTTCTAGGATTTATCGTATAAAATTAGGGTCAATCATTAACTCACTGAACGAATCTCGATTACCAGAAGGTATGGCTTGATTGTTTAAATGCTTTTGAAAATGCTTTTGAATGTTGGTTTTAAATGCTCGTGAAAATTTCTATCCAAATGTTCTAAAAGAAGAATGGCTTTTAACGCTTTTGGGAATTTGAGTTTCCAAATCATTTCACTAGTTTGATTGGAAGGGAGTATAAGGTTTTTATGGAAAATGAGAATTTCTGATATTTAAATGCCACTTAATTAGGGTAGGAAGGATTAACGTATGAGTGGATATAAATTTAGCGGTGCATTAAGGGCAGCAGTAGATTTAGTGTAGATGATAACAAAGAGAAAACCTATTTTATTATTGAAATTACTATGTCCATACCTTGTTAGCAACCGAATTTTGTTCCTAAATTTAATTCCGCTGCAAAATTTTAAAATAACGACCTAATGCGTATTGTACTTGGAAAAATTAAAAAAAACATCAGGCAATAGAGAAAGTTAAAAGGTATAAAGGAATCAATATCCAATAGAATGGGGGAAATGTAAAATTCTCCATTTAAATTACTTTTTCGATATAGGAGTAAAGGTTTAGGAAATGAAAATGTGATATGTTAGATTTTTGGATGGTTGGGATTAGATGCAAATTGGATGAACCATACTCCTATTCGTAGTATTGTGGAAATTATTGTGTGAATAAGTATTTTTAAAACTTATATACGAATAGAACTGCCAGTATATATAGGTTGTTTGCATCATATTTTCAAACATGTTTTTCAAAGAATGCATTCGAATAGGAGACACCGATTTAGAATCATTATGTATGCTTGTCTTATTTTTTGTGACACAACATGTACTTATGCATGTTTGGCTGCAAAATTAGTTGTACACTAATTAACTGATTGGTTTAGGATGTGCTACGCCCCATGATTCAATCACTAGGAATTTGAGGATGAAATTCTTTTAGAAGGGGGAGAATGTAACACTCTGTAAATTTATGATAGTTAATAAATAATTATTAAGGCACAAAAATGGAATTTGAGCAAATGTTAGAATTTAACCATGAAATTTGCACCATTGCATTCGTGGTGATATTCTAATTAGCTTCCATTTTTGGAGTTTTGCGATTGGATTTCAAATGAAGAATTTATCGGTGTTTGATGTTTTCGAAATGAAATGATTAAAAAACGAAAATAGTTAATAAATATTATTAAATGCAGACCCTCCCGCTAGTTGTCGACCACCTATAGAGGAGCGGTGTACCATCTTGTAATGGCGGCTAGGGTTTGAACCTTGGCCAAACAACTCGAATAATTATTTTAACCTAACATATACGATTGATTCGAGCGCCTATAAATACAGGCCTACCCCTTCACTTTTCTTTTTAATTTTTCTAATCAAAGCAGCTACGCTCTTCTACATTCCCTCTCCACTATTTTGGAAATTATCGGATGTTTTATATTTAAATAAATCAGAGAAGAATGGAAAATAAAAGAGAAGAAGCGAATCAACATTGTGAAAGCAAAAAGGAAATTTCTATAATTAACAATCTATATTCCCCTTAAACCCAAATTTCTACTCAGATCTGTAATTCTAGTAGTACATATATAACTTGTTATACATATTCTTTTGGATTGGAAAAGAGATTTAGAAGGTTTGAAAGGTGTGTGGAAAATTATATAATTTATTTATAACATTGAAATTTATATCGTTGAATTTTATTTAATTATTATGCCTATATAAGATCTGATGAGTTGTAGGCTTAAAATGAACGTGTAGGAAAATTGCCTATATATTTTGTAAAATAGGAAATTTGAATAGGAAAATTTACATGCTAATCTAGGAAATTGGAAATCGGTCCCTAAATTTCTTAAGCTTTAATATTGATAAGGTTGTAAAGTTTATTCTTGATTTATATTTCGATTATAAAATGTTAGTATTAGCTTAAATTACTTTAATTTGACCTGGAATGTGAATTTCTATGTTTTAATTTATAGGGAGAGAGGTATATTTCCATCATAACTATTTTCGAGTAATTTCCGTAAATTATCCAATTTCGTAAATTTTTAAAAATTGCGTCGTTTGAAATAGTAAGGAATGTACCAAAATGGAAAGAGATATGTAAAATATGAAAGTTCTCCTCCATAGTTTGCACTATCTATTTCAATAAATGAAAAGAGGTAATTCCATGTAGTTTCAAACCAAGCAAAAGTATCACTTTTGGATAATTTAGGGAAAGTTATAACGGTGATCCTTTTTAGGAAGGATGGCTCTAATATATTAAAATATGGAAACAAATGGTCTGGGATTCCGAAGCGTAGGAACTAATGATTTATAAATAGGTATAAAGACACACATACAGGTATAACCATGGATACTAATTATATATATAGAGCATAATATTCGCTAATATTCATAATTGTTACAATTAGGATGTCCATTTACTAATCGCATAGTAAATTATAGGATTAGGAGGTGTTAACGGGAAAGAAATAGTAACTCCAAAATCAATAAAGAAATAATTATGAAGTTAATATGGAGTTACGAAAATTAAATTGGAGCATAAATATTTTTAATGGGATTGGTTAAATTATTTAATACGGTGCAAATCCACATCTTAACATAATTAGGATTCAATCAATGAGTTAATGCATATGATTGACCATATCATTAAATAGTTGATATTAGACTATGAAAAAGTTTTCTTTTATTTTAGAACATCAAAGAACACTTAAGTATATTTATAAATTTTAGCTTTTAAGGCAGGGGGATAGTGACCCGTGTGCATCACACCAATCCTTCCCTGTCATTCGCTTGCTAAAATTTATTTTCTCCAAAATTCTAAAGTTTTGTCGGTTTCGAGCATGTGACGAAACGGATTTTTGACCCTCGAAAATCGGCACTATTACATCCTTGATATTCACGTGCCGCAAATCCAAGTGCCAGAAAGACCGATTGTTAATGGAAAAATAAAATAAAGATAGAATAGAATCTCACACGAATGGAGTAACATATATTATTTCAACAATAATCTTTACAGAAGAAAATTTTGAACACAATATAAGAGTCTAACCCAGATTCATCCTAAACGGTGATAAATCCTCTGTCCTTACAAAGTTGAAAAAAAAAAGTAAATAACATAATACGTCTATACGTAGATGAAGATCTCCAGCTCACCTTTGGAAACCGCAAGCATCTTCAACTAAACTTGAAACTACTCGAATCTGACCCATGTATTAAAATTACCCGAATCTGGCTTGACAAACCAGCATGAGATACTCAAAATTTTAAATGTATAGATCATGCTGGTGTAAAAAAACCTTTGAAAAGAAAGGTATCTTATAAAACCATGCCCACATATTAACACTTTTGTACCAAAATAATTTGATATTATCTTTAATCGCATTCCTTTGAAAATACTTTTAAAATAATATATCAAGATAGAAAAATTATTACATTGATTAAATTTGACGGCTTACAAGCTACTTTTTAAAAGTAGGTTCTACAACCAAAATCGTAAAGGCAATGTATTGGAATCGGATTTACAACATGATGTGGAACTAGCGACTATTCAAACCGAAAATCCATGTATAACAATCCAAATTCATAGCAATGGCTTTAGACAATCTCCATTAGCCACTAAACTATACTGCTACACTACCATGAAATAGAGTGTTACTCAATGGCTTTACATGATCTCCGTCAGCCTCCATACCTTTCCATTCATACAATAAGGCAATAAGTGCCTAGAGGCACATCTTCCCTCAACAATAGTCCAAAATTTGTCCTTCGGCCACGTAGTATCCTATATCATTCTTGGGATGTGAGGCTCTTGAGGTTACGTTCCATAAATCCTTGCATTTTTTTCACAAAGCCATGCTTTAATAATATCAAGTTCCACTTTGAACGCCACATTGCCATTCCTTCGATCACTATTGACTTTCATGAACATACAACCTCGTTGAGCTTGTTTGCCATAGAGAAGCATGTTAAACTAAGAAAAGTTGCGTTCTCTGCCACCAAACCGATGTACATTTGTAAAAGTCAACATTGCGATCTCAGAAATGCAATGTCGTACATTTATCTGTACAATTTCATTCTGAGACTAAAAAACCGAAGGCACTCCTCCCACTACTATTGGTAGCGAGTAGTCCTTGGATCGAAGATTTTCACAACAGGGCACTGCTGCCACCATAAATATATGTTATGGTAATTTTCACCCCATAGGACTAGTGGCAAGAAGCCCATTCATTATGAAGAACCCCGTCTTCAAAAATCATCAACTTCATTATGTCTTCACTTTCGAATGTATACATTGGTACGAATTGGTTTTCAGATAAACGTTACCCTATCTGACCCCGGTTCCTCCGAACTAATCATCTATTAAAAATATTTTAAGTTCTTATATGATTATCAATCATCATTCAATTTAATTCATCTTTTTATTCATTTATAAATGTCTCAGTAAGGCATATTATTTTAAATTATTCCATTTATCTTCACAATAGTATATGGAATCATTAAGCCTCACTTATCAAATTGTTTTGGTTAATTAAACCTTTTTGAAGTTTGGAAAAATTCCAAATCATTTATTAAAATCTTATATTGGAAAATATTATTGAGTAAAGAGGATCAAGGAAATTATAATAATTCTACTCAATATATGTTTTTGTATTCAACCTTTACAATCCATCGAATAATGGTGAAATCTCCTTTTAAATTCAACTGGATAGTACAGATTCCCTCTTCGGAATTTAACACCAAGTATAAGAAGAATATTTCTATGCAATACAAGTTGTATAAATTTTGAAAATTATATCTTTTGTGCTTTGAGAAATTTTGATCCGAGTAAATAAAATTAATTATCCTCTCCGTCGGGCCCGTCCGAGCTGCTAGGGTGGGCAGGCAACTAGTTTCCCAAACCTAAGACTAGAGACTACCTCTCTATCACCCATAAGGTGGTACAGTTATTTGATCGACTCTAAATATTTTAACATACCAAATTAACTTTTAATTATTTAAGAGCATCAGAGATTTTCCTTCGATCTATGCCGTTCCTCGGTCGGATTTTCTATGACACCCACAAATGGAACACATGTGCTAGTCATTTCCACATACTCATTTTTAAACCTCTTAATTATCTTTAAATTACTTAATTATTTATTTTAATAAGTTCACAAAAGATTTGGGAAAGAATAATTAAGTTAAAACCATTATTTGCAAAAGTTATTTAAAATGTATTACGAAAAAGTGCCGCGAAAAAGTGCTGCAAATAGTGTTTCAAAAGCTATGTTGATCAAATTGACTTTTCTATCTTTTGGAAATTCATCTTTCAAATTCAAATCTATTTTAAAACATTTTAAAAGATTTATAGAATTTATTCCATGTTTTTAAATAATTTAAAAATATCGTTGTAAAAGAATTTCCTTTATGGATTCCAAACTACAAAACCGCGATTATTTTGAAAACTGGTTTTGTACCTATTTAAAAATATACAAGATAAAGTCTTGATTTTCTTTCTTCATTTAAAAACTATGGATATAATCTTCCATAAAATTCTTATAATTTCAAGCTTTATTCCATCCTCTACACTTATTTGACTTTTACAGCGCGAAATCACAAACTACAGTTATTTCCCATATGAAATCTCATATTCACTTTTTAACCACTTCGTAATATTATAATATTGTAACATTTCTCTCCAAATTTATTATATTTTAAAACCATTAAGATGCTAAAAAACACTCTATACACATATTATTATGAATTCATATTCTATTAATTAACCATTTTTATTATGATTTCTAATCTCAAAACCAAGTTATCAATCGTATGAACATCCATATAGTCAACCAAGTTATCAAACATTCATACAATTCATAAAGAGATTAAGTGGTCATATTATCACACTTAAAAATAACTATAGAGCGTATGAATCATTTAATAAGCATTGATTACTCACTATTAGTTTCACTCCTTCAATCTTTTCCGTAGCTTCTCAAGTCAATTCCAGCAGCACTTTCTCCTCTTTTCCTTTCTCCGAAGCTTTCCAAACTCCTTTTATCCTTGATGGGCTCAGCCTTGATGTGTTTGGGATGTATTCTCTTGGCCAATGGGATGGTGGTGGTCGTGGGTTTGAGGAGAGGACAGGAGTTGATTTGCTTTGGTTTTGAAGAGTTTTGATCACTTTTGAATATGTTTATGTTTTTACTTCTTTTTGGAGATACTTTTGCATTATTTTGACATGCCTTAGGAAGTGATTAAAATAGCTTAGAATGAATAAGAAGAAGAAGAAGTAGAAATTATGAAGAAATGAGAGAAAGATGGGTGCTATTTATAGCCAAAAAACACAAATATCCTATAGCACTTCACCTCCTTCCCATTACCCGTTGACCTCTATAATTTCACATGTTGGTACGCCCCCTCCATGTGTTCAGTCACTTCACTCCCTTCCAAGCCTCGTGCATTGACTTTAGAACGCTTAAGGAGTAAGAAAATGTAAATATCTTGGATATTTTCTATGTATATGTGCGTGTATATATATATATATATATATATATATATATATATATATATATATATATATATATATATGCGTTCGTGTATATGTTAGGAGTGTATTTGTATGTTATATATGTGCACATGACATATAAACAAGGTTGCAACAACTTTAGAACAACTTTTGTTCGTTAAACCATTGAAAATCGGGAAACTGATTCGCGGTCACATTTTTACTTATTAATTAATATACATGTAATTGTAAAAAAAATTGAAAATTAGTTTCTTATCATTATTAATTTATTAAAATGATCACATTTCAATTACAAAACAATGTAAATCAATAATAACAATTATTTACAAAAATTGCTAATATACCGATAAAGCGATATCCATTTTCCTTACATTTTCAAATCGTTTATATATCTTTGTAAAACTGTTATAAATCATTAATTATCACTTTATAACTAATTGAAATGAATTATAATCATTTAAACAAATTATTTAAATCATTAAAATAATTATTAAATCATTAAATCTCAATTTAATTAATATATCAATCATTAAATATAAAGGCATCACTAATATGTCATAAATACTTTTATTTTTTCGAGAAATAAAATTATTTCATATTCTTGCTCAAAATTAAAAATAAGTGTATGTATCCAGCTCCGTGCATGACGTTTTACTATTTTGGAGTTGTTTATCGATGGAATGCTTTTCGGTCATTTTATCGGTATTTTTTAAAAGCAAATATTTTTCAAAACATTTTTCCAAAATAAGTTTATTATCATTATTGATCACCTAATACTTGATTATTTATAGAAAATAGTCTATATTTGAATATTTAAATAAATTAAATAACCCTAATTAAAGCGATTAAATTTCAGGTCATTATAGAGCATTATTTATTTTTAGTTGATAATTTAATTCATTTCCTAACTTGTTTTTTAAACTTCCAACCTTACTATGTATTCGTCACTAGTTAAGTGTCTTTATGAGATTTTCATATTTACGTTGTTCTCCAATATATAGCAGTTAAACCTCATCCAGAAATTTAACATAGTAATAAAATTGGAACATATATTATATCATATCATGCGCATTTTCAATACTCAAAAGGGGACAACTAGTGATTGTAATCCAAATAACCTAAAGAAACAATTACTAGAAGCTACCCTTCGCTATAAACTAGTATTAATGATAACGATGTTATAGCCTTATCACTTCTTACTTAAATAAAATGGACAATTTTATTATGCTATTATACTGTAACCCTGATATCTTAACTTACCGTTTTAGTTCATAATAAATAATTCATCCGTCACTTCAATTATTACAACCAATTGTGGGTTAAACTGTGCATTTTCGCACTATAGTGGGTAAGAAATATAAACTCTGCACATTTATAATAACTCATTGAAAAATGGTTTAGCGAAACAACTTTCTTACCACCTATCTTGCCTTTTTAATACTAAGTCAACCAACGTCCTCTATGTGTGTTTGTTGTCTCATAATCCTCTTCTCCAATTATATTCGTAACACCCATAAAATTTAATAATTAAAATAAGACTAAAATATAATTTCTATAAATTTTGGAATTTAATAAAAAGTGGCAACATTGCGTCCATGGAGATTTTTTGATGAATTGTCATATATAATATGTTGAAAACAAAGTTCGTATAAAGAAGCTACAAGCATTTGGAGTTTTAAATTTAAAATAATTTAAAATAAATTTGAAATATAAGATACTAATTTTGGGAGAATTTCAAAAGTTCAATATTTGAATTGGAACATTTACGTATGCTGGAATTATCGTGAAGGAGAAATTAAAGTTAATGTTGATGTAATTGGAATTAAAAACAGGGAATAAATCAACAAAAGGGGCAAACAATCAAAAGCCGCTAGCTGAAACGAGGCCAGTCGACCACTAGCGATCTGTCGCCCCTATAGTAGAAGTCGACAAGTCATTTCATTTTAGGGCATTTTTGCCCTGGCTGAATGGCCTGGATTCGTTTGGTTTCGATATAACGGTCCTTATTTTTCTTCCTATCTCTATAAATAGTCCCTTGACCCCCACTTTTGTTTCATAAAATTTTGGAAACACTAACGAAGCTTTGTTAAAATATTTCCCCTTAGGGTTTTAGAAATAGTAAGCTTTTCTGGTAAGTAACTCTAATTTCTAATCTCAAATTTAAATTAATCCTTCTTCTCCCTATCTTCTGATTTCTGAAATCTAATTTCTAAATACAGTCTAATTGTTGTATATTCAAAACGGGAAAGACCTAACAAAGAACTAGGAGTGATACACATCTAATCTCTTCTTCTTCTTTGTGTTTCAGAATCTCTTAGGATTTATAGGTATATGGGTTACATGTTTAATTCTTTTGATTTCTAATTCTATTTCTCTCGAGTTTCAGATTCTAAACCTAATTTCTATATATAATTCACTTTGTTGTATATTCCAAAACAGGAAGATCTGAAAGAGAATTAGGCGTAGTGAAATCAAATCTAGTTAGGTAGTAAACAAACCTCTATGAGTTGAAATATCAAGTTTTTCACACTTTGTAACTAAACAATATTTAGTTGGATTTGTTGTATGCCATGAGAAATTTTGGAAATGAAAACAAAACATCTAAAACCCTAAAATTTTCCTAAGTAAAAAATCAATCTTTGTATGTGTTAGAATTATTATTGTTTTTGGAATCTAATTAATTGTTAGAATTAGATAATCTATGGTCATTTTAACCTATTTTCCCTTTTTTGATTTAAAGTGTTAAAGGGGTCAGAAAGAAAATAAATTCGAAATAATGTCTAAATTTTGGATTGTATTATTTGTAGTTTACACCACCTATTTCTACCACTTAAATAGATAAGGAATTCCTTTCTCACTTCAAAATGTTATATACAAAGGTAGAATTAAATATAGGTGATCTAATTTGCGTTGATCTGTTCTTTAAAACAGAGAAGGGATTCTAGTGTATTCACGTGGAATAAGGGTCGATATTCATATTTGTATAAATCTATTTTATTTGACTATGATTGTGGCTTTATTATTGGAATTATTGATTCATATGAGATTGATATTCAGAATACCTTATAAGGGAATCATTATCGAATTATTATAACATAATGATTAGACCTTAAATTTCAAACGTGCGTGCGTGCGTGTGGAACGTATTGATTATAGTGTATTGAACATGATAATTCATATTATTAGGATAGTTAAGTAATATTAATATATAGGAAGGGAGTTAGAGTAAATTAGGGAATTAATCCTTAATTAGGGGAAGAATAAAAGGATACCTTATATGGCCTCAATTATTATTCCTATAGGGTGATGTATGTATATAGCGGATATATATATATGTAGGTAGGACTAAGTTATAGTGATGTGAGGTTAGTCCAAAGCTACATAGAAGTTTGCCTAGTTAAATCGAACTACGAGTGGTGTGGCTTTGTGGACCAATATGGGATATCACCTATGATTAATAACTCCAATGGACACGGTGGTAGTCCCAATCCTATAGGGTAAATCTATCCAATTAATCTGGCTACATGTATCAATGAATAGTCAGACTAATGTGAGATGTCACAAGTGGGTTAAAGGTCATAAATTGTGTTTTAGATATGGTAGTTGACATTCCTAGGAGAGGTCCCTTCGGATTTGAGTTATTAAGTGGTTATGGTAGGGTGCCTCTTTCTTAGGTGAAGTATTAAGTAACCTACTTGGATTTCTTACGAGGATAGAAAGGAGGAACCATGTAGGGACACCTCTTTGGATTTGGTCTTAAACGACAAGGATCTGCCTATTTTATTGACCTTAAATGATTAAAGTCTGCTTAAGCCTCATTAAAAAGGTAGTAAGTGGTTTTTGTATTTCCTCTTACATCGTATAAGCTAATTACATTGAGTTATGTAGTTGGACTGGAAGGGACTTCGGACTTACAATTAACTTTTGTCTAGTCAGGCTGGAAGGGACTTCGGGCCTACAGTTGACTTTATACGAATGTTATAAAGGTTGATAGGAAGAGCCTTTGTGCTTACAGTTGACTTTATACATATATTGTGATTTTATACATAAGACATATTCCTGTTTAAATAATATTGCCCAAGTACAATTATGTTAAAGCATGAGATTTTTGTTTCGCCAGAAACTTATTGTTTTAACCTACTCCTCATTACAATGTAGATTAGAGAGACAAATGTTGATTTAGGAGACTGTAATAACTTGCCTTTTCGACCCCTAAATGTCAACACTTACATCCTCAGTATTCACGTATCGAGCACCCAAGTGTCGAAAAGATGAATTATTAGGGCTAAATAAAAGAAAACGAACAAGGAATGAGGAACACAGTATAAGGATCTTACAACGGAACGAACATATAAAATATCAAAAGATAATATAAACTGTCATTCTAAGGTACAATTTTTTTTAGAGTTATAGTATTCAGCCTACACAGTTATAATAATATCTCCTCAGAAATGCTGATGATACAAATGCAGCAGAAATAAATACAATGGTAGGTAGAATTCCAATTCTTCACCGGAAGCTCCAAAACATCCACGACTAAATCTGGAAACATACATGGGGCTGACTCGAGCATTATAAGAAAATAACACTAGAATTGGTCTTGTAAACCAGTGTGTGAAACTCAAGAAATATGAGTGACGTGTAAAAATAACTATTGAGGCCGTATAGATTTTAGGACCGGTTTTCCCCTTAAAGAAATTGCCATTCATTAAGCTTAGCATGCAGCGATATGATAGATAATGTCTAGAGTGTAGCACATAAGTCATATCAAATAGTTGTTGTGTGAATGCCACAACAATAATAGGTATACAATCAATAGCGCTAAGGCACGTTTGCATATATAGATTAATCATAGAGATCTCTTCGAGGAAGCCGAATCTGAACTTCATCAAAAGGATCAGAAACTACCCTTCAAACGACGCATCTCTAGATGGAATATACTCTAAGGAAAACGTAACTAAACCACTCTCGGTGTGTGATCCAAGCCATGCCAACTCCTAGTACCAACATTGTAATGACCCATACTTTACATATCAAAGGATTGTAAAATTATTCTATTTAATTCATTTGAGGTCGTATCATTATAATATTTTGAAATATAATTCTTAAGGACGTTTTACATGTCTATGATTTTCCTGAATTTCTATGTGACCATTTTACCTTTGAAAATTTTATTTCGACCATAACTTTTGATAGTAGCTGAATAGATGTTCAAACCTGGTACATTGCCTTGGGATGTAGGTTTCCCATCCGTAGAGTGGTCATATAGGAAAATTAAATATGTGGTTAGGAAGTTATAGCAGTTCTAAGTTTAGTAAACTACCGGCCAAAATTAGATAGGGGATTAATAAGCCAATTAACAAGCCCATTAGTCTAATCAGGTTTGGCTATAAATATGAGACGAGAGAGACGATTTGAAACTTTTTTCCCTCATTTTATATTAACCTCAAAACCTACCTCCACCCTAATTCTCCATTCATTGCATAGATTTCATTTCAAATTGTCTCTTATCTCAAATTAAAGGCTAGATCTTTATAGAGGTGCTTGATCTCGTCGATTGGATCACATCTACATCCAATTTTCTATCGTCTAGATTGAATCTCCTTTCATTTTCATAGGTTTCACCTGTTAATGATGGATTATATGTTGTAATTAGGTGGTTATAAGTTAGAATTGTCAGACTAAACTGCAAATTGATTACACATAGGTAATTTCGAACTTAGAAACCCTAGATCAACCTAAATAAAAAATATAATATGGATTAAATCATTTTCTAGTTTATTTATGCATATATGCCTGAGTAATTCTATGATTTGGATTGGATCTATGCATGTTTATGATCACTAGTTGAAATGGATGACTTGAATGTTTATGATTGTATGTAAATGAATGAATTGCTATGTTTGATTCACTATTATGATTGATTTTCTTGCTATGCTTGATTTTCTTCGTAGCCTTGTGCATGTTTAGGACTTAGATTGGTGATCGGAGCATATTAGGAGCAAAGTTCGTCAGCATCATATGAAACTTGGAGGACAGGCTCTGGAGCATGCAAGGAAGACACCTTGTAAATTTCACAAGATTGGATCAAAGTATTTGGATTGGAGCCGATCCAATCCAATTGGGTCGGTACCGATTTGGATTTTGTACACCAATCGACGTTAGATCCAAAGGGATGGTAGAACATGGATTCCAGTGACGCTTTATGAAGTTGGATCAAAGGATGGGCCAAGTATTGAAAATTTATGGATCATCTATGTTGGATTAGCTATGAAGCATAGATAGAACGACCAAGTGGCTAAGAGGAAAAGCAAGGGGTCTATGGCATCTAGACGAAATGCACTACAGGTTGGAAGTGAGAGGGAGCTAAAAATTGGCTAAATATTATGATCGATACGGATTTGATCCAACTAGATCGGTACCGATCTAAATTATTGGCTCCAATTGTCGTGAGATCCAAAGTGGAGAAACTAGAGTTATAGTGGATCATGCTAGAATTTGTGGCTCACAGACTGCTTCTACGATTTGGTAGTTATGGCATGATGAAGTTTAGCTCTTCAATTGGAAACTCGGATAGAAGTGGGATCGAAGGAGTAGATTGACTGCTCGGGATGGAATGAGGCTGTAAGATAATGGATTCAGATGAGTAGTAGGCTCGCACTCGAAAATTGATTGGAGTTTTGTAAAGCACTGAAAATTTGGTAGTGCCAAGGAAGCATTGATAACTTGAAGTATCCTGGTTGTGTTCAAAGAAAGTGTACTATACATGGGGGCACCCGAGGGCTAGTAGTGCCTGCTATGTGCTCTACACCGGCAGGTTCTAGGTTAGGTGGTATAGGGGTATCGCAAGAGATAACCTTGCAGGGTTTTTAATGGATGAGTTTTGCTGGATCTTATATTTTTATTAATGACATGAAATTCAATCGACACGAAGGTTCATGAATCTATAACAAAGAACTACGAAGACCGGACTCAAATATAAGGTATGGTTCATATATATGTATATATATATGTTATTTAGAGTCAAAGTCTAGCTTTAGTTATGTTAAAATCTATCCTTAAGTAGTTCAAAAACGTACACATTCTAAGCATTCTATAAAAATAATAAAAATTATGTCAAAAATAATACAAAACAAAACAAAATAAAATAACAACAATAATATATGCAGCAAGACTTGAATCATTGGTAAAATCATATTTTAAATAAAAAATAAAGTTTTCAAAATGTGCATGGTGTAGGGTCCGAACCTAGGTCACTAGTATCGAAGACAAGTGCTTTAACCAAATGAGCTATGGTAATTGTTGTTTATCAATAGAATTCAGTCGACTGAACAATGTCATTCAGTCGACTGAACATCCATAGGCAGTCTATTGAACTTTTGCACAAATTTATGCATGTTTATGTTTTCAAATTCAGTTGAATCATATAAAGCAAGACTCGAATCATTGGTAAAATCATATTTTAAATAGAAAAAATCAAGTTTCCAAAAAATGCATGGTGTAGGCGTTGAACCCAGGTCACTAGTTTAGAAGACAAGTGCCCTCCAAATGAGAAATGGTAATTTTTGTTTATCAATAGAATTCAGTTGACTGAAAAAGGTCATTCGGACGATTGAATATCTATAGGAAGTCTACTGAACTTGTGCACATATATATGTACGTATATATTTTCAAAATCAGTTGACTGACCTGGTTCAAACTGCCATTTTCTGAATGGACACTTCCTTTCATGAACAGTTTTCTTCTTCGTAGAAGGTTATGAACATTGATGTTTGATAATATCTTTTCACCAGAAGTTGTAACTTTCTATCCACTATATATATGCATGAATTTAAACATCAAAATATTCAACTTTCTTGCTTTTACTTGATTCATCTTTTCTGAAATTACTACTCTCTTGAATTCATTTATTCATTGCTTACGAACATAAATCTATATTTCTTAAGCAATCTGAAACTTCCTAATCTTCATATACACATAACTACACATGATACTTGAGGAAAAGACTATAAGGGTGTATTGCAATTGACAAATCCATTTTGTTAAAAGAACGCAAAAGGTCAAGACAATCAATCTACTTTGTATTCAAGTCCAGTTCAGTTGCTCAGGCGGTCAAGTCATGTTCGGTTGCTCAAGCGGTCAAGTCCTGTTCGGTTATTCAGGGGTGTAAACCTAGTCCACCAGGTTAAGTGAGGGTTTCTAGTTTTAGTTCCAGAAGGAGTCAACGACTGGACGTAGAACAAGAAGTTCGAACCAGTATAAAAATCTATGGTGCCTTATTTACTACTATTTTATTTTATAGTTAGTTTTCGCACTAATAAGTTTAGTATATATATTCCATATTGCACGATCCTACAGTAGTCACTTTCAAGTTTGGTGAACGTGATCGAGAACTGGAATTTCCATTAGTCTCTGGCAAAGCGAGGACAAGGCCATACGAGTTATCGTATGTTCAAGGATTCAGGAGACGATAGCTAGGTTTTCGATTTTACGGTTGCTTTGATTGCTATGTCTACTCTTGGGTAGGCTATCATCAATAGGAATGTTGGAGAAGGGATTGGGAATATGTCCAATGGTGGAGGCTGTTTAGATTCTTCTATCCTGTTCTATTACAGTATCCCATTGTCGTTTATCTTGAGTGGCATATTATATCTCATTATTATTTGCTAACTCTTTGGTTGCAGGGACAGGTCAAGTATGGTTTTGTGTACCTGTCTAGTTCATATTTTCTAGTATAGCTTTTGGCAGTCACCTACTGCTCACACCAGACTATTTTCTGACCTAATGTTTTATGTTTCCTCTTATCATCTTAGGCATTCTTAAATGAGTAGAATAGATGACAGGTTTGAAGTCGCAATTGTTGTACAAAGATGAGCCTGGAGGAGCTATAGCATATTACTCTATATTTCTAGTTTTCTTTGTTTGTTATTATATACTCTGAGGAATATAGTAAAGAAATGTTGTACTAAGATATTATGATATTTGTACCACAACTCGTGATGTTATAGTAGAGATGTTATCTTTCATTTGTTATGACTCACTATACTTCTGTTGTATATTTTCTATATGCAACAGGTTTTCTACTTTAAATTTAAACCTTAATGATCTTCCCATATCAACCTAGCATGTTTACAATGCCCTTTTAGGTCATTTTGGTGCGGGTGGTATGGGGCGATCTTTACATTTGGTATTAGTGCTTTGGTTACGAGTTAACCAATGAAATTCACGAGTATGCGCTAAAGGTGGGAGCGTACTTGTTAATGAAGATACTAGGTTATCTAATATTATTATATAGTATAGTATGCACTTGGGTACCTTTACAGCTTTTCTTGGAAAGAGGCTAATCATTCTTGTTACATATAAGGATGAGTCAGAACATAAGAAATGTTGTTAGGAGTAACCCTGCTTAGGAGTGGAAGAGGGAGAGAGAGCTACTACAACCGATTTTCAGGCCATATTCGATGCAATGATGGCTTCACTGATGAGAAGAGCCCAAACTACTCCTAGTGTGGTTTTATAAGGTGTTTCTCCTATGCTAGTGCCTACAGTCGACTTCGTCAAGCTTTGTAATTATTATTTTCTCTAAGAAGGAAGCCATTTTTGGGGACAAAATATACTTTTGAAGTGCAAGATTGGATGGATACTTGTGAGCGCATTTTCAAGGATATGGAGGTGGAAGATGCTATGAAAAGGAAACTTGCTTCAAGACAACTACAGAGCCAAGCAATGAATTGGTGGAATGCTATTACCATTACTACTCCAAAAGGTCAGATTTCTTGGGTGCAGTTCAAAGTAAGATTTGAGGACATGTTTATTCCAACGGCTCAAAAATCAGTGCTCTAAAAGAAGTTTGCTGAGTTGAAGCAAAGAAAGATGTCTGTTTCTAAGTATGCGGTAGAGTTTAATGCTTTGTCGATATAACAACCATGCATTTTGTGATTTTTTTAATTGTATATTTTAATTATTTTAAATTGAATTTCCTGATTTGAAAACTTTATTTTATTAATTAAAATGAATAATTTTTGTTATTTTAAATATAAATTTTGATTTTGATGTAAATTATAATTCCAAACATAAATAAATAGAATATTCTCAATGAGTGTGAATATTGGTCAATATGGTCAAACTTTTACTTTTAATTTAAAATTTTAAATTTTTAAATTTCGAAATTTATTTTCTTTTATGACAGTAAATAAAATTTTAAGTATACTGCCTTCCGTTTCGTTGGAATCTGATTAATATTGTGAAAGTTATGCTTTTTAAACCATTGTATGTAAATTATTTTATTTAACAAAATTGTTTATTTTAATTTATATAAATAATATTTTTATTTGTCATGTCATGTTCTAATTTATGTTTACATGTGTAACATGACATGTTATGGATATATATTTTATTTTAAAATGTTTTAAAAGTGTAGTAGAAATTTTCAAATGTTAGTTGTATTTTGTTTACAGGTTTAATTCTAGTTTCAATTAAATAAAGTATTTTCTTTATTTATTTTTTATTTTTCCTATAACTATTTATTTATTTTCAGTTCTACTTTATTTTTTTTAACTTTTTATTTTATTTACTTAATTTATTTGTTTATATTGGATATAAAAGAATTGGAAATTCAAAGAGACAAAGTATTTAAAACGTGTGACTTTTCATTATCCTATGCCTCTTCATTGTCTTGACTTTTCATTTTGCTTCCTAGCCATGCATTTCTTATTGTTTATCATGTGAAAAACTTCTCATTTCCTTCATTCTTACGACATTTCATTTCTGGAAAAAAAAATAGTAAGTTATGGCTCCCATTTTTCTACTTTTCTTCCTCATTTTTGCTTTGATTTTTGCCTTGCTCTTCTCAAGTTTGCTCGACCACACACATCATCACCTTCACCGACCACCACCATCATCCCCTCCTCATCATCTATGGCCTAAAACCTTCCTTCCTCTGACCAGACCAAGCCATGACCACCAAGTGAGCAAGCAACACAAAAACTTCAAACAATGCCTAGCCAAGCCATGTATTCCCATCACCTTCATGTTTAGCCTTGGCTACCACCTCTAACACAACCATCACTTGCTGCCATGACCTCTAGCCATCACCATCAGCTTCTGACCTGACCTGTAGTGACATGGTCGAGCGCGAATATTGGCATAGGCCGAACCTATGTTGCACCAAAACCTTCCATCCCTTGACCCCTTGCATACTTTTTCCTCTCCTTGCCTTTGCCTTCCATTTTCATTTCCATAGCCATGTCTCATGACTCATGGCCGAGCATACATGACCTAGTCCGAGCCTAAGTGTGGTTAGATCCCATTTTCATTTTGGCCAAGCTTATGTTGTCTTGTACAAGTCTTTTGCTCCTAAGGTTCGGTAATCTCTCTTGTTTTGCAATTGTTTTGAAAACAAAAATTGTTAACTTTATTTGTATGTCAATATTTATATTTGTGCTTATGTATGTTATATTTCATGTTGTTTACAAGGCTCTCCATCCATTCAAATCTAATCGTGCTTGTCGTGCTTTTGAAATCGTTCTTGAGTGTTTTTTTAGGTCTCTAGCTTTGATAAAGGTGAGTCCTTCTCACTCTGACATTATTACTTATGAAATGGTAAATGGATGACAAGTGATTAGTAATAAAAATGTTTATGCAAGTTGATGATGATTATATGATATGTATTTCATGTTACTACCATGTTAAATTTGTCAATTATCACCTGACATATGATATATGACAGTATATTGAGACATCGACATGTTAGTATAATTGTATATATTGTTTGTAACAGCCCGCAAATCTGTACCCCTTGAGTCAACACTATTCTACAACAATCAACTCAAGTTGCACAGAAATACGAACCATTTGGGTTTAAGAAGAAGAGGTAGAAGAAGACAAAACAAAATCAACATCAGGAATCTAACCATCGCAGCGGAATAAAATATAATAGAGAATAAATAATCTTTACTCAAAATCAAATATATCAGTTTACATATATTACATCATCAGAGTACATCAGTCACAGCTCACATCAATAACATACAATGGGTACACAACAACTCAACACAGCGGAAATATATATATACAAGTACGAGAGTACGTATCGTCATTCAGCTCGTCTCCTGAGCCCACAGCACCAAATCCTGTATCCTATAATACTCGGCCTGACCCGAGCATTATAGTTAAATAACACCCGAGTCAGTCTGGATAACCAGCGTGAGAAAATCACACCCAATTGATTATTAAAGTTTCAAAAATTATTTGAAAACAAAAGCATCTCGTAAGACCACGCCACAAATAAACATGTCGGGTTTTTACCTTACGATAGCTAAAACGATTTTTATAGAAATCCTCTGATATTATAATAGGGTCTATATACAAGTACTTATAAAATAGCTGAAATTGTTACATTATTAATTTCCAGCTACTAGCCACAAAAGTGGGTAATACAAACAAAACTCGTATAAGGCTCGTAGGGAGAATGGATTTCCAACAATGACTAGGCACTGGGGTACCACCTGTCACGGTACGGGGCCTAGATCACCGTACCGAGGATTACTCCCTTCATCCCCTACAACACAAGGCCGGAACCGTTCCTTACTGAACAGTCCCGAACAAGATAAACCCCGTGGTTGGCGCGACCAACCACCTACTAAGCCGAAATATATAAGGGACATCTAGACAGGGGAAATATCTTGTCCTGCTTGGGCATGACCCACCTAACCTTGCTGCATATCCCTTGATTTTCAGTCATTCCCATTTGATGAGGCACGAGGCTAAGCGTTACCTTTAGAACGTTTTCACTTAGAATGCCCATCGTCCACCTGACGATGTTTCGCAAGCATTCATCCATACAAGTCCATCCCGGGTTCGAACGGAACCGAAGGCACCACTCCTACTACATCCATTTTGGAAATATCCTAAGGATTAGTAGCGACTAGCCCTTGCACTTCACTGCTCCATCTTCGACTCCGAACACGTTTTTGCACGAAACGTACAAACCAGATCGAAGTGGTTTTCGAGAAATTAATCTCGATCCCGGTCTCTTCGAAACGATCAATGCATTTGTCCAATATTGATAGTCGGTTATTTAACTATCAATTTATATTCACAACATCCATCACACAATAAATAATCTTCCAAATTATTTATTAATCTCTAAAAATATATTCACAAGATATATTATTTCTATTTTCAACCCTTTGAAAATAGTTTTCAAAACCATCTTTCTTTTCAGAATCAACTTTCTCAAATATTTTCTATCTCCTATGAAATCACCAAGCACAAAACTAGATTTAAAATAATCTAAAACACTTTACTTAGAAATAAGTACTTTTTAAAACATATAAATTACAACTACTTTAATAATTTGTTATAAATACATTTTCTATGAATATTTGAAAATAAAGTTACTTAATAAAATATAACTAGATTTCCACTTTTTGAACAAAATACCAAGTCACTTGTTAAAATAATTACTACTATAATAGATTTGAGGAAATACTTACTTTAGAATTTAAATATTAGAAATAATACATTTCACAGAGACATACTTTCTAAAACAACTTTAAAATCTTTTAACTTATATTTTAAAAAAAATTACTTTGAAACGTACTTGGTTATCCAGGGAGAATTTCAAATCTCAACCATTTAAATCAATCTCTCAAATTGATTTCCAATTTTATTCCATTTGAAATCAATTGCTTTACTTATCAGTTCATTTCAAAAAAATTCATTAGTTTTGGACTTAATTGTTATTATTTTCTATGTGATCTTAAACCCCTTTTAACTGGAATATACAAAAATTCAGGTTAATCCCAAATTCTTCTTTATTCTTTCCAATAATTTAAATCCTGAATTTTAAAAAAATGTTTTGTTCTTTTTAAATAATAACACTGAATTTTAAAATTCATTAGCTTTCTGTTTATTTAGATTTTCCTTTTTATATTCACAATATATTTATTAAAAATTTAAAGTCACTTTATTTCTCCTCCAATTCATTCCTTAACTTTAGTCTATATTTACCTTACTTATAGATTCACTTCTTCTATTTTCCTCTAAAGCCCAATTGTTATATATTATTTTGGTAATGCATTATGCCCAATTATATCAATCCAGCCATAGCATTCAATATACCAATATAACTTATCATAAGATATCAAATAATGACAACAGAAAATATGGAATAATTTAAATAAATGTGAGGGGTCCAGTTGGATCCCTCCAACCTGTTTTCCTGCATCCACAGATGTTAGCACAACATAATATCCATTCTAAAATATACCAGACTAAAGCACATCAATCAGTTCAACCATTCAAGCAATTATTTAAATTTAATCATTTAAATTTAAATTATTCTGAGTGAGATTAACTCACCTTTGATTTTTCGATTATGCAACTCAATCCAACCCGGCTCGTTTCCAATGTTTATGACCTTGTATAAACATTATAGGATTTTATTAGTATTTGAACTATCGAACAATAAATTTCCCATTTTATAAATTTAATTAACTAATAATTTTATTTAAACTAATTTTACCCTATAATAAATAAAGTTTTAAGTTACAAAAATAATTAAATAAGTTAATTTAACTACTAATCCCCTAAATGCCTATTTTTAAATAACTAGTAAGTTTAAAATGTGTGGAGGTACAATTTTTTTTTTCTACTGTAAAATTTAAAATCTGATCTATTTACGCATATTCCTACTTTAAACAGTTTATATTTAAAATATTATATTACAAGTCCATTCATCTCAATTTAAAATTCAAATTAAATTTAATTAAATAAAATAAATAAATAAATAAATAAAGAAAAACACAGCAGCAGAACCCATACCAAGAAGATCGGCGGCCTTCCCCGAAGCAACTGTCCCATCGTCTCCGCACATGAATTACCAAAGACGCCATCGACCTGACCATCGTACCTCCGATCCTTTTCCCAATTGCCGTGACACCCTACGCGATGCTCCCCTACGAAATCGTCTGTAACTACGACCATTTTCCCTCGAGCCTTGTCGCGATTCGAACCTGGCTTCAATCGAACGCGAATCGTTTGATTTCCTAAGAGTATTTGCGTGATGATTTCCTTGTAAACGATTTCACTTTCCCAAAATAAAATCCTCGATTCGAATTTTGAAAGGAGGCCATGTTAGATTCGTGAAGAGGAAGACGGAGCTTCTGTTAGATCGAGCAAAAGCAAGAGGTGATTGGATTTATTTTGAGGAACTGGAAAATTGGAATCGCCCCCCCCCCCCCCCCCCCCCCCCGTTTTTTTGTTCAGCTATGAGTTCGTAAGGGTTTGAGTTGAATGGAAAATGAAAACAAAAGCTCGTGATCATTTATCTGCCATTTTTTTTCCAGCATCTAAATTTCACTGGAAATGGAAAAGGTTTCGTATCAAAAAGAAAAGAGGATGAAGAATCGTGTTTGGGAAGCCAAAGGAAGCGTGCGCTGGAAAGAACTGGAAAGATTCTGATGTAAATTAAGTTTGACTAACAAGTACAGTATTTTCTTATTTTCAATTAAACTTTAACGCGTTTATATATATCGGACACTCACACACTAACTCCGATCAATACGAAATTTGAAATCCGACAATAATTAAATATTACAGACCCAATGGAACTAGTTCGTAGAATTCCGAGACTGTGCCACGGAAGACTATTTTTAAATCCGATTTAAACGATAAAATTTCAAATCTGAACAAATCACCGTTAAATTCAGTTTTACAACTTCTATTATCCTCAGTATTATTAATATAAATTTTATAAGTCTATAAATTATTTTTAAAAAGCTCCAGATTCCACATTTTACCTAACCTCAACTTATTTAATTTAATAATTTAATTATCAAATAAATTGTAATATTCGTAATTTAAGTTAAAATTATTTTATTGAATATTTAAAATCAATTAAATAATCCGATTTAAATTTCTTAAAAATTCCGAGTCGTCACATTTTTTATGCATATGTTCACACTGCAAGTTCCCTGTTAGAGTAGAATCACTATGGGTTGAAATGATACACACCTGAACGGACATTAGAATAGGGAAAAATCATTATGAGCTGAAATGATAGGCTCAAGTGATTTTTATTGTATTTTGTTTGAATTGGGATTGAGGGTATGAAATGATAGAACCCGGGTTATTCTTTTTAAATTGCGGATTGAAATGGTACATATCCATATCACTTGACCTAGGATAGAAAATTATATACGAACCCCGTTGTATATTTTAAATTTTTTATATAAATATGTATTTTAAAGTATGAAATTATGATTTAAATATTTTTCTTATATTTTAAGAAAGTTAAATATTTGAATTAAATTTAAGTAGGTAAATTTGATGTGAATTTGATTTTTGACTTAAATTTTATTTTTAAAAATGCAAGTAAATAATGGAAATTAAATTTAAAGTTTTGAAAAGATATTTGAAGTAAAATATTAAAGTTTTGTAAAATTAATAAGTTAAGACAATAGTGAAATTTTGACTTAATAAATGAATTGAGTTTTAAATTGGATATTTAATTATAAAATTTTGTCATGATAAATCATATGTTAAATTGATTTAAATGTGAAGTTTTGAAGCCTAAAAATATGATTTATAAGTTTAAAATTTGCTAAAATTGAAGTTTTTTGTTTCTAAAAAGTAATAATAAAATATGGAATTTTATTGATAGCATTTCCAAAAATGCTGTGGTTTTACGATGGCATTTGTTAAGTGCTATAATTTCTAAAATTTAACTAAGTTTTGACATAACTAAATATCTATTACCGCATTTATAAATGTTGTTGTTTTAGAACTGAACTATTTTGGAAATTAAATACCTACTATAGCACTTTATAAATGTCGTCGTTGCTAAAATTTGGCAATGTTTTGAAATGTTATAGATTTTAACACTGTTTGAGTTATATTTTAAAGTGATAATGATTTAACTTTTGGAATTGATAAATTACGAATTTTAACGAGTTTGAATATATTTTAATATTTAAATTTGAATTTTTAAGGAATTTAAATTGAATTTGAATTTAAATAATGGTTACTTTGTTATGTGTTAAATGGAATGAAATGAAATGAGATAAATGAAATTTTGAATGGAATTTTGAAATGTGTTTTGTAATGATATTTGGAATAATAAATGAATGACTTGTTTGATTTTAAAATGATATTTAATTTGAATAATTGAATTAAAGAAAGATAATGAATTGATAAAGGATTTGAAAGGAACTGATTTTAAAATGGTTTTAGTTTCGAAGTATAAACTATTTTGAAAGGAATATAGTTTGGAAATGAAATGATTTGATTTTGAAGTATGAACTATTTTGAAATGACCACGGCGTTATAATAACGATTGGTTGTTAAAGAGATCGGGATCGAAAGTTGTCATACTCTCTGCCAACTCCAAAAACCACTTTAACAACCGTGTACGCGGTGGAGATTCTAAAATGAAGTAGGATGGTGGAGACGTCCTTTGAGGTGTATATATATGGACCCGGCTCCCGTGAGTTGGCATAAGGTGGCTAAAACAGGAGCGATCTTCGGCCAAGGAGTTATCCCCTCTTATCGGACACATCCCTTCGATATTATACTCTGACTTTTTGATTGATTCGGTGGCCACTTTTTATTTTTGATTTGGGGGCATGGCTCGAGGTGGGAGGTAGTAGCTGCTACGCGTTACCACCAGCCCATGTGCGTAATTGGTATATCTACTTGGCATTGCCTTGTGTGCCCTAGCGCGCCTTCTACGAGTTTGGTTTTCTCCCATTGCCCGTAGAGTATCCTTTAGTAGCCTCCCGATCAAGAGGTATTATGATACTGGATGGACTACTGGGAGTATTACGTGTTAAGGTGGAAAATGTAAAGCCTTAATGCTATTTAAAATTAAGTATATTTTACTGTTGACATTATTATAATAGCGAATATTACTACATAGTAAATAGTTTAACGGATTGTTGAAGGATGGGCGATCCCAAGCATCCTTTAAGTTACTGATGCATTTTGTTATTGTTCACTTGAGTTGATTTATAGTAAATAAGTATGTATGTCCTGACTCGAGTGTTTTGTGTTTTTCTTTACGCTCGGGTCAGACTGAGTGATTCAGCACTCAAGACTCACCTTCAGAGTTGGAGCTTTGCATGAAAATCCAGCCATCTATTTTTCTTTCGGTATCCAGTGATTCCAGTGTTGTACTCTTATTTGTACCTGATGTATCTTGTTACTCTTCTGTTGTATCTTGTTTAACTCTGATGTATCTCATATATATATATATATATATATATATATATATATATATATATATATATAGTAGCTTCATGAACTACTATCTCTTTTACTTCCACTGCATTATTATTTACTCGGTGTCTGTGATCTTTGATTTATTTACTGTATATTCTGATATTTTCCAAATTTAAATTACAATTCGGTATTTTGAACAATTCAAGTCCGACATGCGTCGATGCGAATGGTTGAATATATCGGGTCGTTACATTTTGGTATCAGAGCTTTGGCTCTAGGAAAACTTAGCATATATTGTAAATTTATTTATAGAATCACTTTCTTCGAGTTTGAATCTCTTCCTCCACGATTCGAATTTCCTTTAAATTTTGGAACGTTTCCTACGGTTCCAAAATCCATTCACGTCCCTCACTACTCATCATCTTTTGATTTTGGGGTATCCTATAACTCCATTTCGAATGAACTTTATAATGGTTCAGGGGTCTCGCCAATCTCAAATTGATTTGTAAAGGGGGTGAAACTCCTTTACAACGGTATCGATTCACCAAAGATTTTATATCCTTGGTTTAGATGCTATTATCTCTTATTATCCTAAATTCTATCTCTTGAGATCGAATGTAGATTTACCCAAAAATCCATATCGATCTTATTCTGTAAGTCACGGTTGACCGGTTTGAGTTGCCCACGATTTATTTAAGCTTATCCATCTCCCTATTTTGTTATTTAATCGTCTTGTCTTTTGTTTCCAACCTCTGGTCAAAACATTTTTGAATTGTACTTGTAAATCTATATTTAACGTTTTGTTTTATATTGTGTTGTTTGAGTTGGTGATGTTGATTTGGTTCCGATCGATTCTTCTGATCAACGCTATCGATAAGATTTCCAAAACACTCGAACAGAGCCAACTGACACAATATGGATTTTAAAGTTTAGTAATGAAATAAATTTTGTAACTATATTATAAATTTTTATGGATTTTTATTAAGTTGGTTGTTAAGAAATAATATTTGATTTTATATATCATTACCCTAGTTTCATATATGAATAATTGAACTATAAAACATGGTTATAAATTTAGTTGGAAATTTAAAATGAATTTAAAACAAGAATTTGAGAATTTAATTTCCGATGGTTTCAAACCTTGTGTTTAAAGTTTTAAAAGGATATATTATTTAAAGTATTTTTGAATAGAAATTTGTTTCCAAAGAATTTTAAAGTTTAAAATTAGTGTTCTTCTCTTTGTTGCTAGAAAATAATTTCAATGATGACTGCAACGTCATCGACATTCATTTTCGAGTTTCGAAGTGAAGAAACCATTCTGTAATCTTGCTATAGTTTTGTTTTGGGGAATTTAATTGATTTGAATTTCTAAAATAAGTCTGAATTTGTAACATATGCTGATATATGATTTAAAATTTGAATGGTTATATATATAGCATATGTGCATTTATTTATCTCTAAATAGTTGGAATTTATCGAAAATTTAATTCCTAAATTTTATCTTGAAAGATAATTTCAAGAATAATTTCAAGATTTGAATAAATATGCAAGCTTGAAATGACTAAATTAGAAGGTTTAATTTGTATAATACATAATTTTGTTCCAATATAACTTACCTAAATTATACAGAAGTAGAATATGTAATTGGATAGTATACAATACAAAAAGATTTTATAAACAAAATTTGAGTGGTTATAATAAATATTATACACTTAAATTTTAGTTATAAAAAGGTTAACATATGTAAATAGAGAAAAGGGCAACGGAATAATTTACAATATAAAATGATGTTAAAGGAGCTAATGATAAATTAAAGCAGTTATAATAAGTGTAAATATATTTAACATAGGTGAGAAAATATATTGAGAGGAAAAAATTTAATTTTAATTAGGAATAAAGAAAATCAAATTTATTGAGTACATTATGAGTATAATAAATGATTTTTTTTCAAATTAATTGTAACAACCCGCATATTTATCGATTTTATATTTAAATATTTTATTTAAATATTTCATCGTTAGTCGGATTTTAGTCCGAAAAGCTACTTTTTGCATACGGTCGAATTAGGACTCGGGACCACTCCCATTGAGTTTAAAATGCCGTTTGCGACCTTTTTGAGTATAAGCTTCGATATGTTTGGAGAAAGTTGATTTTTGCTACTTTTCACTTTGGGTTTGGTTTGGGCTCAGCCCTATGTTAACTTATGCTCAAATCTGAGCCACTCTTCCCCACTCACCCTCATTCTCTTCTCTTTTCAGTTCTAAGGTATTAATGGTGGGAGAGATTGGAAATTAAAACTCCAAAACCCTAGTTCCTTTTGCAAATTCAATTTCCTAGCTCCAAATTCAAGAGAACCCTTTGGTAAGCATTCTCTTCTTCCTCTCCAACTTATTCTCTTACCAATTTCAGAAATTCCTAAACCTAATTTTGGGAATGTTCTTGTTTTGAGCATAGATTCAAGCTCATTTGGGTTGTGTTGAAGAGAGGATGATTCTCCATTTGCTTCCAAGCTTCTTCTTGTTTGATTTTGTGAAAAGGTGAGATTTTTATCTCACATCTATGCTTATATTTATCTTCGATTGTTAGGTATGAATTCCTAACACTTATTCGTGTGCAATTGCTTTTGGTTTGGATTGATTTGGTGAATATTCCAATTTTTGGTGTTTGGGGTTCAATCCTTTAAAAACCATAACTTGGATGTTTGAACATGTGTTTTGGTGATGCATCGAGGAGCCAATAGGGCCGGGTAGCCGTTAGGCATAATTCCCTAGCGTCCGTGCTCGTTCGGATGCGAATTGGTGGAGGTTGCATATAAATTTATGGGCATCAATTTGCAGAGCAGCTGGTTCGGCCGACCGACCCCCCTGGTTCGGTCGACCGACCTGCTAGTAAAAGTGCAGATTGCACTTCTGTTTCTGGTTCGGCCGACTGACCCCCCTGGTTCGGTCTACCGACCTGATGCCGATAAGTTTTTTAAAACAAGGTCCGGTCGACCGAGCCCTGCAGCCGGCCGACCGACCTGTGCAATTTTTGCCTATTTTCGCCTAATTGCTTGAATTTCCAACTCTAATCGATTTGTGTTGTTTCCCTATTTGTTGTTATCATTTGTTATTAACTTTGATGACTTATTTTCTTTGGGAATTCTTGGAATATCCATTTCGATGGATTCGGTATCGATTTCGTTGGATTTTTATTCACACCTTCGTATGTGAATTTTAGTGATTGATTGTTCCTACAATCTTCTTTGTGTTTTGTCACTTTAAAAATATAAAGGTTTTCTATACTAGTAGTAAATATCAAAACTCTTTCCTCAAACGATTTCAATACTATTTTAATACGAAATTCGTTTATAAAACCGTTTTTCCAATCTATTAGTATATATAAACCTTTACCTCACTCGTATGAGAAATCTAATTAAACGACTTAGTAAAACAAGTGGTATGAAACACTTGCGTTCACTTTGTCGGTTAATTCTTGGACTTGTTCGATTGAATCTCTTGTGACAATTTTATAGTGAAGATCTACAGTTTGTTCGTAAATATTTAAGTTAAGCAAGTGGTTATGGGGCATGAAACTAAACTCATATATTTACTAGCTTAGTGTAATTGACACTTCTCGTTGATCATGATGATCATCTTTGTGATTTAGACTAGCAATGTGCGATGTCTCTTTGTCTGCGAGGGAGACTAAACCCCGTTTTGTGGAGTTTCGACTCAATTTGGTGGGGTAGCAACCCATGGTCTTCGGGCCGTTTGTGGAGCTTCGACTCAATTTGTGATGGTTAGCAACCATGGAATTAGTGTTCCGTTTGTGATACACGTGTTGGTGGGCTTTATGCTCCCGTTTGTGATAGGCCTCCCCCCTTTGTGATTTCTGGATTTCTTGAGATGATTTCTAGAATTTGTGTTTCACCAATTTTCGTGATTTCCATTGATAAGTTTTATCAATATTTGTGCATTGGTGAATTTGCGTGTCATTGACTTTTGTGATTGACATTGATATAATCGTCAATATTTGTGGTTTGATGAACGAAATAAGGAGTATGGCATTTCTTTGATTCTTGTGTAGATTTGGTGATATTGATTAATCTCTCATTGATTTTCAATTACTTATATATATCACAGCTTGGAATTGTGATTATTATGTGTTTAGTCATATCTCTTATTCTATATCGTTTCATATGATATCTATAGTTAGACTGATCCGTTTATTATTTTCTTATTAAATAATACTCGGGTCAGACCGAGATGTTACAGGTGCTTTTGCTTGACTTCTCTCTTGGGATTGATTTCTCTGACTTTTGTCTTACTACTTAGATTAGTAGTTTATTTTGGTGTATACATTCGAGATATAGACTCCATAATGTATACTTATTCTTTTATGTAGTTCATGTAACTATTCTTTTGTGATATTGTGGATCTTTTTAGACCACTACTCTGATGTACACTTCCTAGTGTAATATTCATATCTATTTCCGCCTTTGTGATATTAATTGTCTGTGACTGATTTATGTTATGTTTATTTCTATATTTGTTTCCGAAGATATTATAGCCACTGTGTAGTAGCTTTGAGTTTGTGTCGGTATGTCTGATTTCCCTCTTGATAAAGAAATGCATGTTATACTATCTGACATATCGATGCTCGCACAAAGCAATTACACGGATGGTCGCTCCTCAACAGCCTTATTCTCTGTGCTAGTTGACAGCATTACTTCGTAGTGTTCTTGGCTAGCGTGGGTATAGAGGTGGGGCGTCACAGCTTGGTATCAAAGCCAAACTTTGGAACAATATGGAATATTATAACAAGGATCATCGTCCTAAGTCCATCTTAGGAGTCGTGCTTTAGGATTTAATTCGAGTCTTCGTACCGTTATATCCTATTTTCTTTTATGATTCCTTTTTTTGTCTATCAAGATTTCTTGATATTCATTAGTGAATAATCTTTTCCTTCTTCTTCTTTCTTTCTGAAGGAAGAGAAATGTCTAGACCAGGCCGTCCCAGAGCTGGACCATCTAGTGTTCCACCCCAAGATGGAGTTTTTATGACTGCTCAACAGCTTCTTGATTTAGTGACGAATGCTCAAGCAGCTGGAGCTAACCCGGAACCTACTCACCCAAAGTCGGGATTTGCACGCTTGTGTAGCGATTACACTAATTTGGGTGGGGAGCCATTCAAAGGTTTCGAAACTGTTATTGAAGTACAGGCTTGGCTAAGGTCATGCGATCGAATCTTTTCTCGCATGAATCTTGTTGACCTTCACCGAGTTCAGGTGGCCTCTAGTATGCTCCGAGAAAGAGCATTGGACTGGTACGAACTTCTTATTTCTGAGATTAATGAAGCGGATCTCACCTGGGAGAAATTCCGAGAACGCTTCGAGTTGAAATTTGTACCAGAAGCTGAGAAAGTGACATTGGCTCGACGATTTATAATCCTTGTTCAAGGTGAGTCCTCCGTGACTGATTACGTCGCCTCCTTCGAGTCGCTTTCCAAATATGGGGTTGAATACATCAACACCCCTTTAAAGAAGAACCAGAGCTTCATTTATGGCTTAAACAAAAATCTCAAGAAGCCGTTACTTCTAAAATTAGAAGTTTCTTTCGACCAACTCGTTGATATCGCTCTTCGTCTTGAAGAGGCGGATAGGGAGAATGATGTTGAAGTGGTGGGTTCCAAACCAAACTTCAACAACAAGAAGAGGCCAAATAAATTCAAAGGACCTTATCCCAATAAGAAAGGGAAGCAAGCAACCTCCGTGGCAAAGACTTCTTCCTTTGGCCGTGGGGAATGCTATAATTGTGGTTTGAAGGACCATTATGTGAACAAGTGCCCAAAGTCTCTCTCTTGTCGCTACTGCAAAGTTCTCGGTCATGTTATATCTTCATGCCCCAAACTTCAGGGCAAGAAGGAGGGAAAACTTAATGTTGCTCAAGCCCCTGGCAACACATCTCGTGGCCAAGGTATTTCTCATTCTATTTTGGATGGAATTATTTTATTTCGTGATCATCCTATTCGAGTTCTTTTTGATACGGGTGCGTCCCATTCTTTTATATCAAAAGAACTTGTTGATACTTTTTCTTTGGATGTTTTGTGTTTAATGACTTCTTTGAGAATTGCGAATCCGGTTGGTGGATCCGCAACAATCAGTTTATTGTGTAAAGATGTTGAGATTATTTTGTGTGATTTTCCTTTCCTAGCCGATTTGCATGTCATGCGTTATTTAGGCTTTGGAATGATTTTGGGAATGGATTAGCTTAATCGTTATGAAGCTCATATCCTATGTCCTGAGCGGACTATTCATCTTCGACATTCTCAATCTGTTAAGCAGATTTCTATTAATCTTAAAGATTCAGATTCCAGCTTGGTTGCATCTTTGTATTCTTTAAATCCTCGTGATGACGATGATGATGACGAGGGTGATATTATTTCTCTTATTTACGTCGTTCGTGAATTTTCCGACTTGTTCGAGCCCGTTTTAGGATTACCACCTAAGCGAGCAATTGAGTTCAGAATTAATCTTATTCCTGGAGCTCAACCTATCACTCGTCCTCCTTATCGTATGTCCAATAAAGAAAACGAGGAGATGCGTAAACAATTATCTGAATTGGAGACGAAGCAATTTATTCGCTCTAGTTCCTCGCCTTGGGGAGCTTCAGCTATTTTTGTGAAGAAATCCGATGGAACACTTAGGCTTTGCGTTGACTACCGCAAGCTTAATGATCTTACTATCAAAAATAAATATCCTTTACCTCGGATTAATGATCTATTCGATCAGCTTAGTGGTGCTAGAGACTTTTCACAATTAGACTTAGCTACTGGATTTCATCAGCTTCGTATTGCAGAGGATAGTATTCCATTGACCTCGTTCCGTACTCGTTATGGATCTTATGAATGGCTTGTTATGCCATTTGGGTTAACGAATGTCCCGGCTTATTTCGTTGACTTAATGAATCGAGTTTTTAAAGACTTCCTCGATCGATTTGTTCTCATCTTTATCGATGATATTCTTGTGTATTCTGAAACCGAGGAGGAGCATGAAAAACATCTTCGGATCGTGTTGGAAACTCTTAGGAGTAATCAATTAAGGGCAAAATTTTCTAAATGCCACTTTTGGCAATCTCGTGTGAAGTTTCTCGGTCACATTATTTCCGAATCCGGAATTTCCGTGGATCCTTCAAAGATTGAAGCGATTCAAGATTGGAAGAGACCGGAGACTGTGACGGAGATTCGTAGTTTTCTTGGATTGGCAGGTTATTACTGCCGTTTTATCAAAGACTTTTCTAAGATTGTCGTGCCTCTCACTAGCTTGACTAAGAAAGGTGTCAAATACATTTGGTCGGACAAATGTGAAGCTTCTTTTCAGAAACTAAAAGAACTCCTTTCTGATGCTCCTATTCTTGTTATTCCCGAGGGGAATCAAGATTTCGTTGTTTATACCGATGCTAGTCGCGTAGGTTTGGGTGCTGTTCTTATGCAAAGAGAACGTGTTATTGCTTATGCTTCTAGGCAATTGAAGCCTGCTGAGACTAGATATGCCACTCATGATTTAGAACTCGCGGCTATTGTTTCTGCTCTCCGGATTTGGCGTCATTATCTTTTAGGAGAGAAATTTGTTATTTATACGGATCATAAGTCTTTGAAATATTTATTTTCTCAAAAGGAACTTAATTTGCATCAACAACGTTGGCTCGAGTTCCTTGCTTCTTATGATCTTGGTATTCTTTATACACCCGGTAAGGGTAATCGTGTCGCCGATGTTCTTAGCCGTAAACAACAAGTTGTTGTTTCTATGATGATATCCGAATGGAACGATCTCGAGATCTTATCCACTTGTGAGATTCGAGACCGCGTATCCGATTTATGCTCATCATTTGTTTTATGTAGCCTTGAGGCTCATCCTTCTCTTTTTGACCGCATTCTTGAAGCTCAAAGGCTAGATCCCGAATTGGCTCTTCTTGGCCAAAATATTAAGGATAAGATTGATATTGAAGGTTTGAAGGACTTTGATATCGATTCTCGTGGCGGCATTCGAAAATTTGGTAGACTTATCGTGCCAAATATTAGTGATCTTCGTAAAGATATTTTAGAAGATTCTCATCGTTCTAAATTTACCATTCATCCCGGAAGTAGTAAAATGTACGCGGATATGAAGCGACTTTATTATTGGGAGGGAATGAAACTTGACATCGCTAACTTCGTTAAGCGTTGCATGACTTGCCAACTCATTAAGGCCGAACATCAAAGGCCTTGTGGGTTATTGCAACCTTTAGAAATTCCAATTTGGAAGTGGGACCAAATTTCCATGGATTTTATAGATGGCCTTCCCCGTTCTCGTTCGGGTCATGATAGCTTATGGGTGATTGTTGATAGGCTTACTAAATCTGCCCATTTTATTCCTGTTCGGTCTAACCAAACCGTTCCTCTTTTGGCCAAGCTCTTTATCAAAGAGATTGTTAAATTGCATGGGGTTCCTACTTCTATTGTTAGTGATCGTGATCCATTGTTTACTAGTGGATTTTGGAAGAGTCTTCAAAAAGCTTTGGGAACGAAGCTTAATTTTAGCACCGCTTATCATCCTCAGTCCGATGGACAAACCGAGCGTGTGAATCAAACTCTTGAAGATCTTCTTCGTGCATGTGTGCTTGATTTTGGTGGAAGTTGGGAAGATCATATTTCACTTGTTGAATTTTCCTATAATAATAGCTTCCAATCTAGTATTGGTATGGCACCTTTCGAGGCACTCTATGGAAGGCCATGCCGATCTCCTTCTTGTTGGCTTGAGGCCGGTGAGAAGCTGGTTTTAGGTCCAGATTTTATTCGTGATTCCATAGAAAAGATTGATCTTATTCGTCATAGGATAAAAGAAGCCCAGAGTAGACAAAAATCCTATGCCGATAACCGGAGAAGGATGTTAGAATTTTCTGTGGGAGATCTTGTGTTCATTCGTGTTTCACCTATGAAAGGTGTTGTACGTTTCAGTCGATCGGGAAAATTGGCGCCTCGATATATTGGGCCATTTCCTATCACCGAACGTATTGGTCCCATGGCTTATCGCCTTTTATTACCGGCTCAATTTTCTGCTATTCATGACGTGTTTCACGTTTCTCAATTACGAAAGTGCCTTCGAGATTCCGATTCTGTTCTTGAGCCCGGTGTTGTGGAAGAGATTGAAGTTTCACCTAGTTTAACTTATGAGCAACATCCTATTCGTATCATTGCTTCGGAGGTCAAACGACTTCGAAATAAAGATGTTCCGCTTGTTAAAGTTCAATGGTCTTCAAATCCTAAGGATTGTTCTTGGGAATCTAGAGAGTACATCGAGCGAACACATCCGGACTTACTTTCTCGTGCTCTTTGAGGTGAACTTCTTATTTCAAACTTCTTTTGTGTTGAATATGCTTTTATGGTTGTTAATATATTTCTTCTTAAAATATTGCGAGGACGCAATTTCTTTAAGGAGGGGAGTCTGCAACAACCCGCATACTTATCGATTTTATATTTAAATATTTTATTTAAATATTTCATCGTTAGTCGGATTTTAGTCCGAAAAGCTACATTTTGCATACGGTCGAATTAGGACTCGGGACCACTCCCATTGAGTTTAAAATGCCGTTTGCGACCTTTTTGAGTATAAGCTTCGATATGTTTGGAGAAAGTTGATTTTTGCTACTTTTCACTTTGGGTTTGGTTTGGGCTTAGCCCTATGTTAACTTATGCTCAAATCTGAGCCACTCTTCCCCACTCACCCTCATTCTCTTCTCTTTTCAGTTCTAAGGTATTAATGGTGGGAGAGATTGGAAATTAAAACTCCAAAACCCTAGTTCCTTTTGCAAATTCAATTTCCTAGCTCCAAATTCAAGAGAACCCTTTGGTAAGCATTCTTTTCTTCCTCTCCAACTTATTCTCTTGCCAATTTCAGAAATTCCTAAACCTAATTTTAGGAATGTTCTTGTTTTGAGCATAGATTCAAGCTCATTTGGGTTGTGTTGAAGAGAGGTTGATTCTCCATTTGCTTTCAAGCTTCTTCTTGTTTGATTTTTTGAAAAGGTGAGATTTTTATCTCACATCTATGCTTATATTTATCTTCGATTGTCAGGTATGAATTCCTAACACTTATTCGTGTGCAATTGCTTTAGGTTTGGACTGATTTGGTGAATATTCCAATTTTTGGTGTTTTGGGTTCAATCCTTTAAAAACCATAACTTGGATGTTTGAACATGTGTTTTGGTGATGCATCGAGGAGCCAATAGGGCCGGGTAGCCGTTAGGCATAATTCCCTAGCGTCCGTGCTCGTTCGGATGCGAATTGGTGGAGGTTGCATATAAATTTATGGGCATCAATTTGCAGAGCAGCTGGTTCGGCCGACCGACCCCCCTGGTTCGGTCGACCGACCTGCTAGTAAAAGTGCAGATTGCACTTCTATTTCTGGTTCGGCCGACCGACCCCACTGGTTCGGTCGACCGACCTGATGCCGAGAAGTTTTTTAAAACAAGGTCCGGTCGACCGAGCCCTGCAGCCGGCCGACCAACCTGTGCAATTTTTGCCTATTTTCGCCTAATTGCTTGAATTTCCAACTCTAATCGATTTGTGTTGTTTCCCTATTTGTTGTTATCATTTGTTATTGACTTTGATGACTTATTTTCTTTGGGAATTCTTGGAATATCCATTTCGATGGATTCGGTATCGATTTCGTTGGATTTTTATTCACACCTTCGTATGTGAATTTTAGTGATTGATTGTTCCTACAATCTTCTTTGTGTTTTGTCACTTTAAAAATATAAAGGTTTTCTATACTAGTAGTAATATCAAAACTCTTTCCTCAAACGATTTCAATACTATTTTAATACGAAATTCGTTTATAAAACCGTTTTTCCAATCTATTAGTATATATAAACCTTTACCTCACTCGTATGAGAAATCTAATTAAACGACTTAGTAAAACAAGTGGTATGAAACGCTTGCGTTCACTTGGTCGGTTAATTCTTGGACTTGTTCGATTGAATCTCTTGTGACAATTTTATAGTGGAGATCTACAGTTTGTTCGTAAATATTTAAGTTAAGCAAGTGGTTATGGGACATGAAGCTAAACTCATATATTTACTAGCTTAGTGTAATTGACACTTCTCGTTGATCATGATGATCATCTTTGTGATTTAGACTAGCAATGTGCGATGTCACTTTGTCTGGGAGGGAGACTAAACCCCGTTTTGTGGAGTTTCGACTCAATTTGGTGGGGTAGCAACCCATGGTCTTCGGGCCTTTGTGGAGCTTCGGCTCAATTTGTGATGGTTAGCAACCATGGAATTAGCGTTCCGTTTGTGATACACATGTTGGTGGGCTTTATGCTCCCGTTTGTGATAGGCCTCCCCCCTTTGTGATTTCTAGATTTCTTGAGATGATTTCTAGAATTTGTGTTTCACCAATTTTCGTGATTTCCATTGATAAGTTTTATCAATATTTGTGCATTGGTGAATTTGTGTGTCATTGACTTTTGTGATTGACATTGATATAATCGTCAATATTTGTGGTTTGATGAACGAAATAAGGAGTATGGAATTTCTTTGATTCTTGTGTAGATTTGGTGATATTGATTAATCTCTCGTTGATTTTCAATTACTTATATATATCACAGCTTGGAATTGTGATTATTATTTGTTTAGTCATATCTCTTATTCTATATCGTTACATCTGATATCTATAGTTAGACTGATCCGTTTATTAATTTCTTATTAAATAATACTCGGGTCAGACCGAGATGTTACAGGTGCTTCTGCTTGTCTTCTCTCTTGGGATTGATTTCTTTGACTTTTGTCTTACTACTTAGATTAGTAGTTTATTTTGGTGTATACATTCGAGATATAGACTCCATAATGTATATTTATTCTTTTGTGTAGCTCATGTAACTATTCTTTTGTGATATTGTGGATCTTTTTAGACCACTACTCTGATGTACACTTCCTAGTGTAATATTCATATCTATTTCCGCCTTTGTGATATGAATTGTCTGTGACTGATTTATGTTATCTTTATTTCTATATTTGTTTTCGAAGATATTATAGCCACCGTGTAGTAGCTTTGAGTTTGTGTCGGTATGTCGGATTTCCCTCTTGATAAAGAAATGCATGTTATACTATCTGACATATCGATGCTCGCACAAAGCAATTACACTGATGGTCGCTCCTCAACAGCCTTATTCTCCGTGCTAGTTGACAGCATTACTTCGTAGTGTTCTTGGCTAGCGTGGGTATAGAGGTGGGGCGTCACATTAATGATTTTAGAGATTTTTATTTAAGATAATTGGATGATAAGATAATGAAGTTAGAGATGGTTAAGATTTATTTAACTTATGTTAAACTAATATTCAATTTAAGATGAAATTTTCATTGTTTCAAATTTATTATCTTATTTTGTTTTTCAGACTATCTTTTGGTTTATTTCCCTTAACTTGCTACAGAATGGGGAAACCATTGCTTATACCGGTCTGTTTGGAAAACTTTCTATAATCTTTGGAACTCATTTTGAATTTGAGCACTGCTGGCCATCCACAGACCATCGGTCAAGCGAAAAGGGTGAATCAGATTCTAGAGGATCTTTTTCGAGCTTGTGTCCTTGATTTTGGAGGATCTTAGGAAGATCATCTCCACCTTGTTAAACTTACCCATAACAACAGTTATTAGGTATAATTTAAACCACCTTGTCATCTTGTCTTAATCCTATTTCATTCCATCTTGTTTTGTGTTTTCCCGTATGTCATTCCTTTTCAGGAACGAAAAGTTTTGAGTGGGGGAGAGTGTAACAACCCTGCATTTTATGATTTTTTAATTGTATATTTTAATTATTTTAAATTGAATTTCCATATTTAAAATTTTTATTTTGTTTATTAAAATGAATAATTTTTTATTTTAAATATAAAATTTTGATTTTGATGTAAATTATAATTCCAAACATAAATAAATAGAATATTTTCCAGAAATGTGAATTTTAGTCAATATGGTCGAACTTTGACTTTTAATTTTAAATTTTAAAATTTGAAATTTTGAAATTTACTTTCCATTTATGAAAGTAAATAAAATTGTAATTATACTGCTTTTCGTTTCGTTGGAATCCGATTAGTATAGTGAAAGTTATGCTTTTAAAACCATTGTATGTAAACTTTTTTATTTAACAAAATTGTTTATTTTAATTTATATAAATAATATTTTTATTTGTCATGTCATGTTCTAATCTATGTTTACATGGTAACATGACATGTTATGGATATATATTTTATTTTAAAACATTTTAAAAGTGTAACTGAAATTTTCCAATGTTAGTTGTATTTTGTTTACAAGTTTAATTCTAGTTTCAATTAAATAAAGTATTTTCTTTATTTATTTTCTATTTTTCCTAAAACTATTTATTTATTTTCATTTCTACTTTATTTTTGTTTAGCTTCTTATTTTATTTACTTAATTTACATTTGTTTATATTGGATTTAGAAGAATTGGAAATTCAAAGAGACAAAGCTTTTAAAACTTATGACTTTTCATTATCCTATGCCTCTTCATTGTCTTGACTTTTCATTTTTATTCTTGGCCGTGCATTTCTTATTGTTTATCACGTGAAAAACTTCTCATTTCCTTCATTCTCATGGCATTCATTTCTGAAAAAAAATTGTAAGTTATGGCTTACATTTTTCTACTTTTCTTCCTCATTTTTGCTTTGATTTTTGCCTTGCTCTTCTCTAGTTTGCTTGGCCACACACATCATCACCTTCACCGACCACCACCATCATCTCCTCCTCATCATCCATGGCCTACAACCTCCCCTTCCTCTGACCAGACCAGGCCGTGACCATCAAGTGAGCAAGCAACACAAAAACATTGCAAAACTCCAAACAATGCCTAGCCAAGCCATGTATTCCCATCACCTTCATGTTTAGCCTTGGCCACCACCTCTAACACCACCACCATTTGCTGCCATGACCTCTAGGCATCACCATCAACATCTGACTTGACTTGTAGTGGCATGGCCAAGCCCAAATGTTGGCATAGGCCAAGCCTGTGCTGCGCCAAAAACCTTCCATCCCTTGACCCCTTGCATAATTTTGCCTCTCCATGCCTTTGACTTCCATTTTCATGTCCATAGCCATGTCTCCTGACTCATGGTCGAGAATACATGACAGTATATTGAGACATCGACATGTTAGTATAATTGCATATATTATTTATGCATATGTTCACACTATAAGTTTCCTGTTAGAATAAATCACTATGGGTTTAAATGATGTACACCCGAACGGACATTAGAATAGGGAAAAATCATTATGAGCTGAAATGAAAGGCTCAAGTTATTTTTATTGTATTTTATTTGACTTAGGGTTGCGGGTTTGAAATGATAGGACCCGGGTTATTCTTTTTAAATTGCGGATTGAAATGATACATATATGTATCACTTGACCTAGAATAGAAAATTACATACAGACCCCTCGGTATATTTTAAATTTTTTATCAATATGTACTTTAAAGTATGAATTTATGATTTAAATATTTTTCTTATATTTTAAGAAAGTTAAATATTTGAATTAAATTTAAGTAGGTAAATTTGAAGTGAATGTGATTTTTGACTTTAAATTTTATTTTTAAAAATGTAAGTAAATAATGGAAATTAAATTTAAAGTTTTGAAAAGATATTTGAAGTAAAATGTTAAAGTTTTGTTAAATTAATAAGTTAAGGAAATAGTGAAATTTTGACTTAACAAATGAATTAAGTTTTAAATTGGATATTTAATTATAAAATTTTATTGTGATAAATCATTTGTTAAATTGATTTAAATGTGAAGTTTTGAAGCCTAAAAATATGACTTATAAGTTTAAAATTTGCAAAAATTAATTTTTTTTTGTTTCTGGTAGGTTATAATAAAATCTGGAATTTTATTAATAGCATTTCCAAAAATGTTGTGGTTTTACAATGGCATTTGTTAAGTGCTATCATTTCTGAAATTTAACTAAGTTCTAGCATAACTAAATATCTATTATGGCATTTATAAATGCTGTTGATTCTGAACTGAACTATTTTGGAAATTAAATACCTACTGTAGCACTTTAAAAATGTTGTCGTTGCTAAAATTTGACAATGTTTTGAAATGTTATAGATTTTAACACTGTTTGAGTTATATTTTAAAGTGATAATGATTTAACTTTTGGAATTAATGAATCGTGAAATTTCAGCAGTTTGAATATATTTTAATATTTAAATTTGAATTTTTAAGGAATTTAAATTGAATTTGAATTTCAGTAATGGTTACTTTGTTATGTGTTAAATGGAATGAAATGAAATGAGATAAATAAATTTTTGAATGGAATTTGGAAATGTGTTTTGTAATGATATTTGGAATAATAAATGAATGACATATTTGATTTTAAGAAGATATTTAATTTGAAAAATTCAATTAAAGAATGATAATGAATTGATAAAGGATTTGAAAGGAAATGATTTAAAAATGGTTTTGGTTTCGAAGTATAAACTATTTTTATTTGAATATAGTTTTGAAATAAAAATGGTTTTGGTTTCGAAGTGTAAACTATTTTGAAAGGAATATAGTTTGGAAATGAAATGATTTGATTTTGAAGTATAAACTATTTTGAAATGACCACGGCGTTATAATAACGACTGGTTGTTAAAGAGACTAGGATTGAAAGTTGTCATCCTCTCTGTCAACTCCAAAACTCACTTTAACAACCATATGTGCAGTGGAGATTCTAGAATGAAGTAGGATGGTGGCGACGTCCTTTGAGGTATATATGGGGACCCGACTCCCGTGAGTTGGCATAAGGTGGCTAAAACAGGAGCGATCTCCGGCCAAGGAGGTAGCCCCTCTTATCGGACACATCTCTTCGATATTATACTCTAACTTTCGGATTGATTCGGTGGCCACTTTTGATTTTTGATTTGGGGGTGTGGCTCTGGTGGGCGGTAGTAGCTGCTACGTGTTACCACCAGCCCGTGTGCGTAATTGGTATATCCACCCTGGCATAGCCTTGTGTGACGTGTCACATATCCTAGCACACCTTGTACGAGTTTGGTTTTCTCCCGTAGCCCGTGGAGTATCCTCTAGTTGCCTGCCGATCAGGAGGTATTATGATACTGGATGGACTACTGGGACTATTGCGTGTTAAGGTGGAAAATGTGAAGCCTTAACGCTATTTAAAAGTAAATTTATTTTACTATAGACAGTATTATAATAGCAAATATAACTACGTAGTAGATAGTATAACGGATCCTTAAAGGATGGGCGATCCCAACCATCCTTTAAGTTACTGATGCATTTTGTTACTGTTCAATTGAGTTGATTTGCATTTCATAAGTATGTATGTCCTGACATGTTATCCCATTTTTGGTCAAAACTGGAATATCAATGTTGTGTGCATTTCCACCACGACCGAACCAAGAAGAAGCAGCCAGCAGATATAAGTCTGGGATTTCACTCATGATTCAAGTACAAAAGTCCATTCGGTATCAAAGGTTTAAAGTTTCATTCGGCAATGTAGAGCGAAATCTCATTCGGCATTCAAGATGCCTTGGTTCATCCGGCATTCCCAATACAAGAGCTCATTCGGCACTCCCAAATATAGAAGTTCATTAGCCATTCCCAACTCACTGCCGAACCAAGTACACCCCTTCAACATCGAACCAACTCGTCTCCCCCGTCCTGCCAAACCAACTGCCCCCGAACCACAACTCCAACAACCCACTACCGGACGAGAACCAACACCGGACCACCCTACACCGAACCAGGTGACCGCCGAACCAAAGCTTCTCCATCCTTCTCTCCAAGCACGGCCGAACGAAGGAACGCCGAACCAGATGTTCCAGGCCAGATTGCTTCAGCCCAGACCCACCAGCAGCTATAAACATCCAAGACTCCTGCCCCAACCTCACTCTATAAATAGAGGGGCAGGGGTACAACAATGGCAGAAAAGTTTGAGAGCTCAAGCACGGATAGAACTTTCAAACAACATTCATATACTTGCTTTGTACTTGTAATCTGAAGAGAAAAAGGAGAATAACATATAAAGTGGACGTAGGCACGTTCTGGCCGAACCACTATAAATCTGTGTGTCTTTTACAGTTTAGTCCCTGCTTTTTACATATTTGCATAAATTACCCAAATCATTGAAAACAACATAAAATCAACTAAATCATACGACTTTGGGGTGTTTGCCCATTTTTTGCGCAAACATTTTTGGTGCTTTCACTGAGAACTGAACTGAAGGATTCTACCGCTTGGAATTCGAACTTGAGAGTTTAGAGATTCAGATTGGAAGAGTCATGGCAAGACAATCAAGCAGAAGACCAAGGCCAAAGAGATGTGAACATGGAGGAAAATCAAGAGGCTTCTTCAGAAGCTAATCAGGCATCGATCCTGCATGAGGGCACCACACTTGGAGCATGTTGATCCAATCCCAGAGAGAGAGATAGGGGCCTCTGAGCAACCTTGTAAGGAATGAACGCTCATGCAGGGGGTAGGTAAAATTCCCTCCTGAACTCGGGGGGGCAGGTCGAAAGAGATGAACAAGTCGCAAACCTCTCACTAACACAGTTAGATCATTTACACATGTAAGCGATCGCGCACGATCCATAGGCATGCTCTGAATGACTACTGAACGCACCATAGTAAGAGTTTACACTTTGACATCCTCGTCTTGCTCTTGCTTTGATCTTGACTTGAACATTCATGTTGTGGAATTCGTATGATTATTGCTTTGATATTTGCAAATTTACTTGTATGCTCGTTGGATCGCGAACGGTCCACAAGAACCTCTTGCATGGCGATGAACCGCCAAAGTATTTGATTCAGAAACTCCCCCGAACATGAAATCTGGCAAACGATCCAGGGACCCACTCGAACATGAACCTGGTATCAACAATACCAAGCCCCTACGGGCACACTTATTCGCCTCCAACAGGCACATAAACGATCCAGGAACTCACCCGAACGTGACCCTGGCATCGGTAATACCAAGCCCTCCCGGGCATACTTTCTTGCCTCGAACGGCACCCGACCGCGAACGGTCACAACTCCCCTCGAACGGCACCCGACCTCGAACGGTCACAATTCGCCTCGAACGGCACCCGACCTCGAACGGTCACAAGTCGCCTCGAACGGCACCCGACCTCGAACGGTCATAGTTCTCCTCGAACGGCACCCGACCGCGAACGGTCACAACTCGCCTCGAACGGCACCCGACCTCGAACGGTCACACTTCGCCTCGAACGGCATCCGACTTCAAACAATCACAAACTCGCCTCGAACGGCACAACACATCTCGCCACAAATGGCTCGATCGCGAAAGGTCGCCATTTGAGGTCCACCCCCTGACCGCCAACAGTCGCATCTTACCACGAATGGCTCAATCTCGAACGATCGTCATCCGAAGTAAGGCGCTTGACCGCGAACGGTCCCATTCCATCTTTTGCCGCGGACGGCACCGGCCGTGAACGGTCACATTTCACCCCAAGTGGCTTGATCGCGAACGGTCGCCATTTGAGGTCCGCCCTCTGACCGGGCTCGGTCACACTTTACCTCGAATGGCTCGATCCCGAACGGTCGTCATTTGAAGTAAAGCGCTTGACCGTGAACGATCACATTCCACCGCAAATGACTCGATCTCGAACGATCGTCGCATGGATTTAAACGCTTGACCGCGAACGGTCGCACTTCACCTCAAATGACTCGATCGCGAACGGTTGTCATTTGAAGTTAGGCGCTTGACCATGAACGGCCGCGCTTCATCCCAAATAGCTCGATCCCGAACGGTCGTCATTTGGGGCCATATAAAATATCAAGCTCTTTACAGGTTGTCAACAGGATATGAACATCCAGCTCATGGCATTACAAAACACGCCTTCCTACTGCAAGGACATCAACAGGATATGAACATCCAGCTCATGGCATTACAAAACACGCCTTCCTATCGCAAGGCATGTTTTGGGGGGCAAAGTGTTATCCCATTTTTGGTCAAAACTGGAATATCAATGTTGTGTGCATTTCCACCACGACCGAACCAAGAAGAAGTAGCCAGCAGATATAAGTCTGGGATTTCACTCATGATTCAAGTACAAAAGTCCATTCGGTATCAAAGGTTTAAAGTTTCATTCGGCAATGTAGAGCGAAATCTCATTCGGCATTCAAGATGCCTTGGTTCATCCGGCATTCCCAATACAAGAGCTCATTCGGCACTCCCAAATATAGAAGTTCATTCGGCATTCCCAACTCACTGCCGAACCAAGTACACCCCTTCAACACCGAACCAACTCGTCTCCCCCGTCCTGCCAAACCAACTGCCACTGAACCACAACTCCAACAACCCACTACCGGACGAGAACCAACACCGGACCACCCTACACCGAACCAGGTGACCGCCGAAACAAAGCTTCTCCATCCTTCTCTCCAAGCACGGCCGAACGAAGGAACGCCGAACCAGATGTTCCAGGCCAGATTGCTTCAGCCCAGGCCCACCAGCAGCTATAAACATCCAAGACTCCTGCCCCAACCTCACTCTATAAATAGAGGGGCAGGGGTACAACAATGGAAGAAAAGTTTGAGAGCTCAAGCACGGATAGAACTTTCAAACAACATTCATATACTTGCTTTGTACTTGTAATCTGAAGAGAAAAAGGAGAATAACATATAAAGTGGACGTAGGCACGTTCTGGCCGAACCACTATAAATCTGTGTGTCTTTTACAGTTTAGTCCCTGCTTTTTACATATTTGCATAAATTACCCAAATCATTGAAAACAACATAAAATCAACTAAATCGTACGACTTTGGGGTGTTTGCCCATTTTTTGCGCAAACATGACACGAGTGTTTTGTGTTTTGCTTTACGCTCGGGTCAGTCTGAGTGATTCAACATTCAAGACTCACCTTCGGAGTTGGTGCTTTGCTTGAAGATCCAGCCATCTATTTTCCATCCAGTATCCGGTGATTCCAGTGATGTATTCTTATTTGTACCTGATGTATCTTGTTACTCTTCTATTGTATCTTGATTAACTCTGATGTATCTTATATATATAGTAGCTTCATGAACTACTATCTCTTTTACTTCCGCCGCATTATTATTTACTCTGTGTCTGTGATCTGTGATTTATTTATTTACTGTATATTCTGAGATTTGCCAAATTTAAATTAACATTCGGTATTTTGAACAATTCAAGTCCGACATGCATGGATGCAAATGGTTGAAAATATCGGGTCGTTACAGACGGAGTATGAGATGTCTTTTATTGATACACCTTTGAAGAAGAATGAGAAGTTTATCACTGGATTGGATGACCATTTAGGAGAGAAGCTAGTGGACCATATTGAAGTTGTCTTTAAGAAACTTATTGAGAAAGCCCTTAGACATAAGAGTTTATACCCAAAGAATAAAACTGCAATTATGGATGTTGCTGAAAAGGGGAACCAAAACCGCAATAAAGTGGTGAGGGTAAGAAGAAATGGAATGGGAAGAGGAAGCAACAACAGCAGCAACAACAACAAGGAAAAAGGAAGCCAAAAGAAGCGTAAGGGTGAGGTTGTTTGTCGCAATTGCAGTGAGAAAGGTCACTGTGCTAATGAATATAAGGCGGCTAAAAAGTTCTTCAACTGTGTAAGCCTGGGCATATAAAAAGGAATTTTCCAGACTGCCTAAGTATAAGCAGATTGTGAAGGCATATGTTTTGGATGTTTTTCCGACTTTATCTTGTGCTCTTGCTACTAGGGTAAGGGGGAAGGAGTCATGGTGCATGGTATGCTTTCCATCGAAGATCTTTCTGTTGGAGTTCTTTTTGATACTGGAGCTTCGCATTCTTTTATCTATGGTGAGCTTGTATGCATACTAGGTTTGGAACCTGAGATAGTAGGTCGATTTTTTATTGTGACCAACCCAATTGGAGGATATGCTAATCTTTTTATGATTTGTTGAGGCTTAGAGTTATCGAGTCATGGATGTTCTTTGTTTGTGGTTGCTTTTTTCTTAATTTTTCTGGGTTCGGAAATATTTTAGGAATAGACTGGCTTAAGAGGTATGTGGATGTAGTGGATTGCGAGAACCTAGAGGTGACAATTGGGAATATGGAAGGATGATCGGTAGTTGTAACGACCCGCAAATCTGTACCCCTTGGGTTAACACTATTTTACAACAATTAACTCAAGTCGCACAGAAATACGAACCATTTGGTTAAAGAAGAAGAGGTAGAAGGAGAGAAAATAGAAAATAACATCAGAATCTAACCATCGCGGCGGAATAAAATATAATAGACATTAACATATCTTTACACAAAATAAAATATATCTGTTTCTATATTACATCATCAGAGTACATCAATCATAGCTCAACATCAATAACATACAACTGAATACACAACTACACAACACAGCAGAACATATATATATATAAACAAGTACGGGAGTACGTATCGTCATCTAGCTTGTCTCCTGAGCTACACAACATCATATCCTGTATCCTATAATACTCGGTCTGACCCGAGCATTACAGTTAAATAACAACCGAGTCAGTCTGGAATACCAGCATGAGAAAATCACACTCAATTGATGACTAAAGTTTCAAAAATCCTTTGAAAACAAAAGCATCTCGTAAGACCACGCCACAAATAAACATGTCAGGTTTTCACCTTACGATAGCTAAAACATTTTTATAGAAATCCTCTGATATTATAATAGGTTCTATATACAAATAATTATAAAATAGCCGAAATTGTTACATTTTTAAATTCCAGCTACTAGCCACAAAGTGGGTAATACAAACAAAACTTGTTCAAGGCTCGTAGGGAGTATGGATTTCCAACTAATGACTAGGCACTGGGTACCACCTGTCATAGTACATGGCCTAGATCACAGGACCGAGGAGTACGCCCGATCCCCTGCAACACAAGACCGGGACTACCCCTTACTGGATAATCCCTAGTGAGATCACCCCGTGGTTGGGATCAGCAACCGCCCACTAAGATGAAATAAAAGGGACATCTAGACAGGAAGGACCTCACCCTGCTTGGGTGCTACCCACATAGCCTTGCTGCATAACCCCTGATTTTCAGTCATTCCCATTTGATGAGGCTTGAGGCTAAGCGTTACCTTTTAAGAACATATCCCTTAGAATGCCCATCATCCACCTGACGATGTTTCGCAAGCATTCATCCATACAAGTCCGTCCTGGGTCCGAACGGAACCGAAGGCACTATTCCTACTACATCCATTTTGGAAATATCCTCCGGATTAGTAGTGACTAGCACTTGCACTTCACTGCTCCATCTTCGAATCCAAAATCGTTTTCCACGAAACGTACAAATCGGATCGAAGTGGTTTTCGAGAAAATAATCTCGATCCCGGTCTCTTCGAAACGATCAACGCATTTGGCCAATATTGATAGTCAGTGATTTAACTATCAATTAATATTCACAAACAACCATCAAACAATAAATAATTTTCCAAATTATTTATTAACCTCTAAAATATCTTTACAAGATATATTTCTATTCTCAAAACCCTTTAAAAAAAGTTTCAAAACATCTTTCTTTCACAGAATAAGCTTTCCCAAATATTTTCTGTCTCCACTGAAATCACCAAGCACAAAACTAGATTTTTTTCTGAAATAATTTAAAACACTTTACCTTTAAAATATACTTTAAAACATATATGTTAAAACAATTTCAATAATTTGTTAAAAATACATACTATATGAATATTTGAAAATAAGGTTACTTAATAAAATATAAAACTAGGTTTTTACTTTTTAAAACAAAATACTAAGTCACCTTTAAATAATTATTACAATAATAGATTTGAAAAATATTTACTTTAGAATTTTAAACATTCAGAAATAATAAATCTTCTAAAACATGTTTTTTCTTAAAACAACATTAAACTTTTATCTTATATTTTAAAATTTACTTTGAAAACGTACTTGGCTATCCAGGGAAATATACTTCTCTTCACAACCTTTTAGAAAAAAATCACTATTTACTTTTAAACAATTTTTCTCATTCCTTTAATAAATTCCCACCTTGAATTATTCTTCCAAATATCCAATTTCATACTTAAATTAATTTCCAAATTGATTTCCAATTTACTTCATTTATTCAAAAATCCTTTAATTTCAGATTTTATTCCTTAATTATGATTTAAAATACTTTTAATTGAAATACCAATTTAGATTTCTCAATTTACCTCTTATTCCTTTAGATAAATTTAAAACTTTAAGTTTTAAAATAATTCTTTATTCATTTAAATTAGTATCACAAAATTTTACAATTCATTAATTACTGTTTATTCAAATACTTTTCTTTTCAAACTCGAAGTTATTTATTAGTATATAACATACTTCCATTCCTTTTTCAATTCATTCTTAATTTATTAAATTTTCTAAGATTATTTCGTTTACAAATTTACTTCCTTTATTTTCTTTCCAAAACCCAATTTATATATTTTTGGTAATTCATTATACCCAAATATATCCAATCAAATCATAACATTCAATATTCCAATATATTCATCATAAAATATCAAGTAATCACAACAGAGAATATTAAATAATAAATGATGAGGGGTCCAGTTGGACCCCTCCAACCTGTTTTCCCTACATCCACAGACGTTAGCACAATAATATGCCAATTCCAGAATATACCATACTATACCACATCAATCAGTTCAACCATTCAAAAAATTATTTATATTTAATCATTTAAATTTAAATTTAAATTAACTGAGTGAGATTAACTCACTTTGATTTTATTTGCAGTCCGCTTCAATTCTGTCTTGGTTTCCCGGTTTATAACCTTGTATAAACATTACATAATTTTTATCAACATTCGAGTCAATTTGAACAATTAAATTTCCATTTATAGTTTAATTAACCAGTGATTTCATTTTCAAACAAGCAAATTTGTTTTAAACTAATTCCCTTTTTAGTAGAATATTTTAGCATCCAAATAATTAAATAAGTTAATTAAATAAATAAATTTTCAAATATACACTATATATTTTTTTAGATTCAAACATCTAGCCATTTATAAAATTATTTGGCATTTAAAATCCTTATATACTTTCCTTAACTATATACACATATGTATATAATACATGTATATTTATACCTTCTTTTATAAATAAACAAAACATGATTTTTCTTTACTGTAATTATTATTTTTCTGAAACAGCATATACCAGAAAACTGTATAAATCCAACTTATATAAATTTCTACATATCAATTTAAATCTAAATCAGAGGGTTGAGATATTATATGTTCTTAATCTATTCAACCATAAATATATAATTAAGAACAAAATAAAAAGAAAATACACTACTGCTTCACACCACTCGTGCTTCCCACTATTTCCAAACTTGACCTCCCTTCGCGAACGCCATCGCGCTGTCCTACACCAATCTCGATCCACCCACCACCTCGATTCGCGACAGCATTGCTTACGCCCATAGGTTCCCTCACAACCCAGATTATCGGTCTATCTTGTTTAAGAGTTTAGAAATCTCTATTGATGAAATGGCATCCCACACACCGACCAGAATCCATAAACACTCAACAGATAAGTCAACACAATATAAAAATAATTTTATATTCACTAACAAATACACGCTCATATCTATTTATACACTCAAACTCATTTTAGAGTTCTACTAACTCTATTCTATGAGTAATTTCTTACCAAAGCCAAGGTTATCACCAACCTATGCTCTGATACCAACTGTGACGACCCGCCCTTCTACTACCAGAAAGACGTATCATCATTAAGAAAGAAAGGGATAGAAAATAGAAAAGAAAGGAAAAGAAAGAACAGCAACATCATAATCTTACAGCGCAACGGAACAAAATATAATATATCACATAAATTTTTCATAGTTTTACATATATCAGAGTTATACAATATCAATACATATGACAGTCATACATACATCTATCACTATATACATCAGAGGTACAGTACATATCAACTAATACAGCGGAACTAGATAGATAGCTATATACGTCAGGAATCTCCTGCTCCAAGCTCCTCCAGAAATCAGAGTCCATAACCTATCACTTGGCTACTCATAAAAATTTGAGTACCCAAGAGTTTATGAAAAACAAAATATAAACTCCGGGTCAGACATGGGTCTGGTATGAGTAAACGGTTTAAAGTTGTTTAAGTTTGAAAACATTTGAAAATAAAGGTATCACGTAAGACTCCCCACAAATAAATACGGGTAAGTTTTTACCTTACGCTAACCAAAACATTTCATAGGAAATCCAGTGATACTATAACAGTGTCTAGGGTTTTCAAGTAAATAGAAAATAGCCGAAATTGTTACATCTATTAAATTCCAGCTACTAGCCACAAAAGTGGGTAATACAAATCAAAACCGTAGGGTCTCGTAGGGAAAATGGATTTATGGCAGGGCTGCTGGGGTACCGCCCGTCACAGTACGGGGCCTAGATCACCCTACCGTGGATCACTCCTGACCCCCTGCTACACAAGGCCGGAACCATTCCTTACTGAACAGTCCCGAACAAGATAAGACTCGTGGTTGGCGCGACCAACCACCCACTAAGCCAAAATATAAAAGGGACATCTAGACAGGGGAAATATCTTGTCCTGCTTGGGCATGACCCACCTAACCTTGCTGCATCTCCCCTGTTTTAGCCATTCTCGGTTGATGAGGCTTGAGGCTTCGATTACCTTTAAAGAACATATCTCTTATAATGCTCATCGTCCGCCTGACGATGTGCTGAAAGCATTCAATCCATACAGGTTCGTTCCGGGTTCGAACGAAACAGAAGGCATTATCTCGTCACACTCATTTTGGAATCACCCTCAGAGTCAACGACGATAACCCTTGCATTCTGAAAACACCATCTCGATCTTCATTTCAGGATTCACGACCTAACGTTTAAATTGGATCGATGTGGTTTTCGGAGAATCAAAATTGATTCTTCCAATCCCGGTCTCATCGAATCCAAACGCCATTTTAAAGTCCAAGTTGTCTAATTAACTTATGCAGTTTTAGTTCAACAATTGAATTCATATAGCAATTTAACACAGATAAATAACATCAGATAAATCATATAGCAATTTAAACAGATAAATTATACACAATCATCACAGATATATCCAGAATATCACAGAACATCATAGGAAATAAATAAACATCAGACTCGATCAAATAGAACCACCGAGTCATATCAACAAGTTTGATTTATTTTAAACTTAATTACATACTTAAGAGTAAACTATATTTTAGTCCTGCTGAATCAATTACTAATTAATTAACTTATTTCAATTTATTAATTACTTATTAATTATTTACTTAATTAATTAATTGCTTAATTATCAATCAATAACTTAATTATTGATTTATAAAACTCAATTACACAATTAATTATTATTAATTTCTTAATTAATCATTAATTATTTAATTAATTCGTTAACTACGAATTGTTAATTAATCAACTTCAAATGATTAATTAAATTCTTAATTACACATGAGATTACATAAGATTATTAAAATCTTTAATTATAAATTTGATTATACTTTGAACTACTTATTCAATAACAATTTTAAAATTAATTTCATACATAATTAACTTTGATTTTAAACTAATTACTCATCTTTGTTACAGTAAAAATTTAAAGTTCATCTTGACTCAAAACAATTTGTCAATCATTATAACTTTAAATGATACTTAACTTATAGACCTTAAACTTAGTATTAAAGTTAACTAATTCCAGAGATTAGAAACCCGAAGCAAACCACGTGATTACTCGGGTCGAACTCGAGATTATCCAGCATTTCTCTCGCGTCCTTCCCTGTCTCTCTTCTTCTTCCCCTGTTTCTTATTTTTTTTTCTGTTCTTTTTTTTAAGGCTAAAGTTTTAACAGTTGAAACATGTTAACCCACACGCAATCCTGACCAGAGCAAACACCCGAAGTCAGGAGCAAATAAACTCGAGATATTCTCGAGTCCACACCCATCGAAACTTCTCCGCCGCCGTGCACGTGCACGGCGGTTCACCACCGCTCCATCGCACCTCGACACCACCATCATATCACGTAGCTTCTCTTCTCTCGAAATCACCACCCAGCTCAATCTCAAAACTCACGAGAACAAAATATGCCAGAAATGTCACAAAGCTACCTAAACAAAATTTATAAAATCACCTCGCGATCGTGATCGCGACCACCTGAGATGACGTGGCTTCGGCCATACGTCGCTGTCAACACCTCCTACTACCTCCCAAAATCTCACAACGCTCGGTTGCGCCATGTCGACGCAAGCATCAATAAACAGCACTCGAAAACACAGAACCCATAAACCCTATTTCCAATCAATCCAAAAAAATCTTGCAATTGAAAATTTTTCTCACGTTTTTCTGTTGATCTAGAATCAATACACAAGCTCCATGTTGAATTACAACAACTATAATTGTTTGAATCATCAGAATTTCACAAAAATGCATTTTTGGCTTACTATCTAACTGCTCCTAAAATTGTTAACTACAAATTACAATTTTTATCTTAAAAATCATATTTTTGTGTGTAGTTTCAATATACAAATTCAAGTTTATGATTCGAGTTATTCAAATTTTGATCTTATTTTTAATTTTACTGTAAACTGGTGCTTACAGTACTTATCTTTCACTGCTACTAAAAAAATCATATAAACCTTAATCTTAAACTTAAACTTATTTATTTAGTGATGTTACTACTTAGAGACAAGGATTTTATATAAAAAAGTTTGATATAATCACTGTTTTGTTTTCTTTGCCTCAGTAAAAAATGTTGGAACCTGAAAGAACAACCATATACAAAACTTACAGTAAATAGTAAAGCATTCCAGAATATCATGCATTAGCATGTCAATTTGTCATGAATCACTTATTTAAAGTTATATTTTGAATAAGTTTACTCACCAAAAATATTGTTGAAACTTGAAACAGAGGCTAGTTGTTGATGGACAAAGAAGACTATAGTTTGCAAATTTGAATTCGAGTAAACTTCATTTGTTTCCTGAATTTGATTTGAACTTGAAAATATAAAGTTTGTTTATTTTCTTTTGCTTCTTCTCAGGTTTGTTTTCATAAGTTAATGACTGAACTAAATGAAATAAGAAATGAGGAATACATATATATAACTTGAACAAGCTGCCTTCTTGAACAAGCTTTAACTTGATAAAATATCTTGCTTTATTTTATTTGTAATAAGGTACTAAATCCTGAAATGATTCAACAATTTCGGCTGGGACATAAATGTGGGCTATTAAATGTTTATGTTAACATATCACAATGTTTGCTGACACAAACATTTGTACAAAGATATTGCAGCTTTGATTGTACAAAGATGTTTTCAGATTTCTATTTGTACTAATGTGTATTCATATAAGTTTACACTTTTAATGCTTGCTGACAAACCTTGTTTTGATAGTTGCATATTTTGGTTTGAACATACTTGTGTTAACATATAAACAAAATGTCTGCTGCAGGTTTTTATTTGTGTTTGTACAGTGATTTTTGTTTTATTTTTGATGTGAATACTTGTTCTCTTATGTTCATATATAATTAGTGTTTGCAGACAAGTTAAAAGATATTAGCTTCTTCCTTTATTTACGGATTTTCAATGTTTCTTTTACCATAGTTAACATTTTTATTTATACCTTATATATATTATAGTTTTGTACTTATGTTTGTATTATGGTTTCTTATGTCTTCATACTTATATTAATATAAATCTTTTGAACTTATGTCTGTAATCCTACTTTTAGGTTATAATCAAATTTTTATGTTATACTCATATTAAATATTTATAAGCTTACTTTATTTTAATTATAAACATTCCTTAATCTTATTTTTATTTAAAGGTTTAATCTTTCCAATATTTGATTTGTAATGTATTTGCACTAATGTATTTTATATTTATATGAATATGATTGTGTTATTATACTTATTATTATTAACTGCATTCATATATTTGGTATTGCATATTATTCATACATAACTTTTAATATAATTGAATAACATAGATTTATTTCTGAATATTGTTGAAAGTGTCTATTTTATAAATTCCTTTATAATTCATATACAACTAATAATATCCAAAATCTTATTTATTTCAAATGAAAATATTAGATTTTATTTAAATTTGATCAAAAGCTTATTATAATAATGGGGTCAAAATTCTGGGATGTCACATTCCTCCCCTCTTAAAAGAATTTCGTCCTCGAAATTTAAACAATAGTTAATTTCAAAAACGTAATATTAACATTCTAAACATGCATATCATCCATACAAACAAACAATCAAATAGTCAATTCTAACAGCATTATTAGTTATCCGGACAAAAATTTGGATAAGCTTTTCTAAAACTATCAAGAGTTTCCCGGATACAATCTCTGGGATCCTCACTCCACTGCACCTTGACGAGTTTCACCACCTTGTTCCTGAGCTGCTTCTCGTCTTGATCTACAATCTTAACAGGATCTCTAACCACAGTCAGGTTGGGTTCTACTTCTAAATCTTCCTGAACAACTGGTTCTATCACCAATGATGTGTCATGAATAAATTCCCTTAAATGAGACACATGAAATACATTATGAATCCCAGACATCCGTTCTGGCAATTCAATCCTGAAATCTACAGTATTAACTCTTCCCAAATTTTATTGACTTCTTTACAGAATTTCAATATCTATTTTAATCAGGCCCGCACGATGTACATATACCATTCGTACGCAAATATCAAATTCGATCGCTTGCTCGATCACACAATTTCACTTCCGAACTAGTATTGTCCACCCGCCTTCCTAGTGCGGACTCAGATCTGGTTTCTTGATCAAAACTGTCATTCTCCTTGCATAGTCACAACTATGATAGAGAATTTCCACAACCAATCAAAATCCAAAACCATGGTTCGTCGTCAAAAATCGAGTGAAAAATCCTAACTCGGATTGATATAACTATCTCGAAATTCTGTGCTCGAATCTGGATCAAATTGTTATGCGAATAAAATAATATACGTACATCCTACGTATTTATATCCATTGATTATCAACCATATCGATTTTCTTTTATTCACATTATTCTGATTCTATCCACTTGGAAAATTTTTCTCAATATCAATTCACTTAAGAATTTCACCACTCGTTTCTTAAGTTTAACATAAGCATTATATTTTCCCTTATATTCTTACTCTACCACTGTAGCCTTTATATCCTCTTATATCTACTTATTTCCAATTTGAATTCCTAATTCCATGTGAATTCAAATTTTCTTCAACTCTAAATATTGAATTTTTATTGATCATCCTCCATTTATAACTGATTTCTATTATCATTTTAAATTAATTTTCATCCACTAATTTAGTTTTAATTTCCAATTTGAAATTGTTTTGTTGCTAAATTTTTTTTTAGTTTCAAATTTTAAAAAGTTTTGGCAAAGTCTCCATTGTTTAGCATTACATATTTTCATAAGCACATATGTATAGTTTCAATCCTTATTACAATTAATTTCAATCAATTCTCAAATCATTCCCTTCAGTTTAAGTGGTTTATAACTTACTTGCCTATATATATAATCCATTTAAGCAAAACAAACTCATATCCAAAATATTCTTATTTTGCTTCCAATAATTCATAGAATTTATCTAATTTCATTTACTTCAAACAACCCATTTTCTTATACAATTCAACAATGCTATCGTGAATAAATAATCACTTAAGCTTTATAACAATTCTTAAATTGATTCCAACTCAATTTACACTTGACTCCATCACAATTAATTTATTCACAATCTCTACATTTCATTTGCTTTTATCTCAAAAGTTTGATCCAAACCATTTTATTAAACTTGACAACCAGTATTTTAAATAATCATCTCACCATTTACTTAAGTCATTTATCTTCTTCAAACTGTTCCACCCAATAACTTAAGTTTATTCTATTTCACCAATTTTCATTTAAGTTTCGATTTGATTTTCCTTAAATCAAATCCCAACTATTCACTAGTTAGTTTATTCCTTTATCCACTCTTAAATTTTAATTTACATTAACAATTCATTATTGAATTTATTCATAATAAGGTTATTCAATTTATACTTGAATTAGATTTGTTTACAACTCACACCATTTCTATTTAAATCCAATTCAATACTTACTTTGGTTTACGTTTACTTATTTACTTAAGAATTTTATTCTATTCAATATATTTATAACTCGATTGAATCCATTTGAATTTAATTTTATTCCAACTCAATTCCAATTTAATTTAGCTACTTGCCATTCTTTTAAATTTATTTCTCAAAATATGAGCTCAAAACTTGTTTATCTACTTAACAGCCTATATTACTCATAATCACAATTCCAGATTATTTATATATATAGCACTTACTGTCTTAATGTATAAATTTCCACCTCACAATTACAATCATTTTACCTCAAATTCTATAGCCAATTAAGTTCATTTTGAACTGCAATTCCATTTAACTTATCTCAGGTTAAGCTCCAATATGTTCCCCTATTTTCATTTACTTAAGTTAAATTTTAATTCCTGGATTAAAAATTCCCAATTTCTTCTTGTTAATATCAACTATACTTTATAAGTTCAACAATCAATTCATTTAAACTTTTCACATTATCTAAATAGAATTTCTTAGAATTCAATTGCCCGGTTTTCATTTCCAAAACCATTTTGAAATGATAACTACACTTACCCACTTGGTATATGAAATCAAATTTCTAAATTTCAAGCACTTGTTTTCATCAATTTTCCTTTTCTTTTTTTTTCTTTTTTTTGAAAATTTCTAAAACAACTTGTATACCCAACAAGTCCAACAATATCATGACCAATTATCCTGGTAGCAATCCATCACTTTAGAAACTCGAAAATGAATTCTAGTAATGTGGCCAGCATCATCAGGATTATTTTCCAGCGACTGAAGTGAGTTCAGTGCTTCCTTACTTTCACAAATTCTTTTCAAAATAATTTCCATTCAACAATATTTTCCAAAACAATAACCCATTATTGCCTTCAAATCTTTGGAAAAACATTTCAAATATTCCCAAGATTTCAAATTGTTTAAATTCATTTAAACACCCTTTAAATTCCCGGGACTTAAATTCTAATTTAATCAGATTTCAGTTATATTCCTTTTTATTTAAAATAATTCTTAGACAATTTAAATTTGGTTATAAACCACTCACATTTAGACTTTTATTTGATTGTACTATTAACAATCAAACATCCAAGTATATATGGTTATTTCAGAAAAATATTTCTTTTATGTCAAAATATAACTTGGGGTAAAATTATTTCATTTACCCTACCTTTAAAAACAATACTGTGTCGGTCTATCTTTTTTAAGAGTTTAGAAATCCCTATCGATGAAATGGCGTCCCACACACCGACCAGAATCCATAAACACTCAACAGATAAGTCAAAACAATATAAAAATAATTTTATATTCACTAACAAATACGCGCTCATATCTATTTATACACTCAAACTCATTTTATAGTTCTATTAACTCTATTCTATGAGTAATTTCTTACCAGAGCCAAGGTTATCACCAACTTATGCTCTGATACTAACTGTGACGACCCGTCCTTCTACTACCAGAAAGACGTATCATCATTAAGAAAGAAAGGGATAGAAAATAAAAAAGAAAGGAAAAGAAAGAACAGCAACATCAGAATCTCACAGCGGAATGGAACAAAATATAATATATCACATAAATTTTACATAGTTTTACATATATCAGAGTTATACAATATCAATGCATAAGACAGTCATACATACATCTATCACTATATACATCAGAGGTACAGTACATATCAACTAATACAGCGGAACTAGATAGATAGCTATATACGTCAGGAATCTCCTGCTCCAAGCTCCTCCAGAAATCAGAGTCCATAACCTATCACTTGGCTACTCATAAAAATTTGAGTACCCAAGAGTTTATGAAAAACAAAATATAAACTCCGGGTCAGACATGGGTCTGGTATGAGTAAACGGTTTAAAGTTGTTTAAGTTTGAAAACATTTGAAAATAAAGGTATCACGTAAGACTCCCCACAAATAAATACGGGTAAGTTTTTACCTTACGCTAACCAAAACATTTCATAGGAAATCCAGTGATACTATAACAGTGTCTAGGGTTTTCAAGTAAATAGAAAATAGCTGAAATTGTTACATCTATTAAATTCCAGCTACTAGCCACAAAAGTGGGTAATACAAATCAAAACCGTAGGGTCTCGTAGGGAAAATGGATTTCCAACAATGGCAGGGCTACTGGGGTACCACCCGTCACAGTACGGGGCCTAGATCACCGTACCGAGGATCACTCCCGACCCCCTGCTACACAAGGCCGGAACCATTCCTTACTGAACAGTCATGAACAAGATAAGCCCCGTGGTTGGCGCGACCAACCACCCACTAAGCCGAAATATAAAAGGGACATCTAGACAGGGGAAATATCTTGTCCTGCTTGGGCATGACCCACCTAACCTTGCTGCATCTCCCCTGTTTTAGCCATTCCCGGTTGATGAGGCTTGAGGCTGCGATTACCTTTAAAGAACATATCTCTTAGAATGCTCATCGTCCGCCTGACGATGTGCTGAAAGCATTCAATCCATACAGGTTTGTTCCGGGTTCGAACGAAACAGAAGGCATTATCTCGTCACACTCATTTTGGAATCACCCTCAGAGTCAACGACGATAACCCTTGCATTCTGAAAACACCATCTCGATCTTCATTTCAAGATTCACGACCTAACGTTTAAATTGGATCGATGTGGTTTTCGGAGAATCAAAATTGATTCTTCCGATCCCGGTCTTATCGAATCCAAACGCCATTTTAAAGTCCAAGTTGTCTAATTAACTTATGCAGTTTAAGTTCAACAATTGAATTCATATAGCAATTTAACATAGATAAATAACATCAAATAAATCATATAGCAAATTAAACAGATACATCATACACAATCATCACAGATATATCCAGAATATCACAGAACATCATAGAATATAAATAGACATCAGACTCGATCAAATAGAATCACCGAGTCATATCAACAAGTTTGATTTATTTTAAACTTAATTACATACTTAAGAGTAAACTATATTTTAGTCTTGCTGAATCAATTACTAATTAATTAACTTATTTCAATTTATTAATTACTTATTAATGATTTACTTAATTAATTAATTGCTTAATTATCAATCAATAACTTAATTATTGATTTATAAAACTCAATTACACAATTAATTATTATTAATTTCTTAATTAATCATTAATTATTTAATTAATTCATTAACTACGAATTGTTAATTAATCAACTTGAAATGATTAATTAAATTCTTAATTACACATGAGATTACATAAGATTATTAAAATCTTTAATTATAAATTTGATTATACTTTGAACAACTTATTCAATAACAATTTCAAAATTAATTTCATACATAATTAACTTTGATTTTAAACTAATTACTCATCTTTGTTGCAGTAAATTTTTAAAGTTCATCTTGACTCAAAACAATTTGTCAATCATTTTAACTTTAAATGATACTTAACTTATAGACCTTAAATTTAGTGTTAAAGTTAACTAATTCCAGGTATTAGAAACCCGAAGCAAACCACGTGATTACTCGGGTCGAACTCGAGATTATCCAGCATTTCTCTCGCGTCCTTCCCTGTCTCTCTTCTTCTTCCCCTGTTTCTTATTTTTTTTTTCTGTTCTTTTTTTAAGGCTAAAGTTTTAACTTGAAACATGTTAACCCACACGCAATCCTGACCAGAGCAAACACCCAAAGTCAAGAGCAAATAACTCGAGATATTCTCGAGTCAACACCCATCGATACTTCTCAGCCGCCGTGCACGTGCACGGCGGTTCACCACCGCTCCATCGCACCTCGACGCCACCACCATATCACGTAGCTTCCCTTCTCTCGAAATCACCACCCAGCTCAATCTCAAAACTCACGAGAACAAAATATGCCAGAAATGTCACAAAGCTACCCAAACAAAATTTATAAAATCACCTCGCGATCGTGATCGCGACCACCTGAGATGACGTGGCTTCGGCCATACGTCGCTGTCAACACCTCCTACCACCTCCCAAAATCTCACAACGCTCGGTTGCGCCATGTCGACGCAAGCATCAATAAACAGCACTCGAAAACACAGAACCCATAAAACCCTATTTTCAATCAATCCTAAAAAATCTTGCAACTGAAAATTTTTCTCACATTTTTCTGTTGATCTAGAATCAATACACAAGCTCCATGCTGAATTACAACAACTATAATTGTTTGAATCATCAGAATTTCACAAAAATGCATTTTTGGCTTACTATCTAACTGCTCCTAAAATTGTTAACTACAAATTATAATTTTTATCTTAAAAATCATATTTTTGTGTGTAGTTTCAATATACAAATTCAAGTTTATGATCCGAGTTATTCGAATTTTGATCTTATTTTTATTTTTACTGTAAATTGGTGTTTACAGTACTTATCTTTCACTGCTACTAAAAAAAATGATACAAACCTTAATCTTAAACTTAAAGTAATTTATTTAGTGATGTTACTACTTAGAGACAAGGATTTTATATAAAAAGGTTTGATATAATCACTGTTTTGTTTTCTTTGCCTCAGTAAAAAATGTTGGAACCTGAAAGAACAACCATATACAGAACTTACAGTAAATAGTAAAGAATTCCATAATATCATGCATTAGCATGTCAATTTGTCATGAATCACTTATTTAAAGTTATATTTTGAATAAGTTTACTCACCAAAAATATTGTTGAAACTTGAAACAGAGGCTAGTTGTTGATGGACAAAGAAGACAGCAGTTTGCAAATTTGAATTCCAGTAAACTTCTTTTATTTCCTGAATTTGATTTGAACTTGAAAATATAAAGTTTGTTTATTTTCTTTTGCTTCTTCTCAGGTTTGTTTTCATAAGTTAATGACTGAACTAAATGAAATAAGAAATGAGGAATACATATATATAACTTGAACAAGCTGCCCTCTTGAACAAGCTTTAACTTGATGAAATATCTTGCTTTATTTTATTTGTAATAAGGTACTAAATCCTGAAATGATTCAACAATTTCGGCTGGAAGATAATTTTTTTTTCCAGACATAAATGTGGGCTATTAAATGTTTATGTTAACATATCACAATGTTTGCTGACACAAACATTTGTACAAAGATATTGCAGCTTTGATTGTACAAAGATGTTTTCAGATTTCTATTTGTACTAATGTGTATTCATATAAGTTTACACTTTTAATGCTTGCTGACAAACCTTGTTTTGATAGTTGCAAATTTTGGTTTGAACATACTTATGTTAACATATAAACAAAATGTGTGCTGCAGGTTTTTATTTGTGTTTGTACAGTGATTTTTTTTTTTGATGTGAATACTTGTTCTCTTATGTTCAAATATAATTAGTGTTTGCAGACAAGTTAAAAGATATTAGCTTCTTCCTTTATTTATGGATTTTCTATGTTTGTTTTACCATAGTTAACATTTTTATTTATACCTTATATATATTATAGTTTTGTACTTATGTTTGTATTATGGTTTCTTATGTCTTCATACTTATATTAATATCAATATTTTGAACTTATGTCTGTAATCCTACTTTTAGGTTATAATCAAATTTTTATGTTGTACTCATATTAAATATTTATAAGCTTACTTTATTTTAATTATAAACATTCCTTAATCTTATTTTTATTTAAAGGTTTAATCTTTCCCATATTTGATTTGTAATGTATTTGCACTAATGTATTTTATATTTATATGAATATGATTGTGTTATTATACTTATTATTATTAACTGCATTCATATATCTGGTATTGCATATTATTCATTCACAACTTTTAATATAATTGAATAACACAGATTTATTTCTGAATATTGTTGAAAGAGTCTATTTTATAAATTCCTTTATAATTCATATACAACTAATTATATCAAAAATCTTATTTATTTCAAATGAAAATATTAGATTTTATTTAAATTTGATCAAAAGCTTATTATAATAATGGGGTCAAAATTCCGGGATGTCACAACTAACTTCCCAAATTCCCCCATGGTTTTCAAACCATATTATTTGCTCGATCATTCAAATTTCAATTCTAAATCAAATTTAAAATTATCAGAATTTTCTCAAAAATTTTCTAACTCTCTAAATTTCTGAAAAATTTCGCCAGCTCTCCTTTGCGCGGCTAGCTCGGTACAACTACAAAATGGCTCTATAGCATCCCAAATCCAAAAAGAAAACAAAACGCCAAGTGGCTCGATCTAAAAACCCAATCAAATTTCACAGAAATGAACACATACCTTTTTATCGAGCAATTCAAATTTATTATCTGAAGTCAAGACCAACTTTACTTTCCCTTTTCATACCTGCATATCCTGTTTAGCAATAATATCCAATCACAACATTCAGAAACATTTTATTGACTTCTTTTACACATTTCCAATATTTGTTTTACTTAAGCCCGTACGATGCACATATATCATCTGTACGCAATACCAAATCTGATCGCTCACTCGATCACACAATTTCACTTCTGAACTAGTATCGTCCACCAGACTTCATAGTGCGGACTCAGATCTTGTTTCCTGATTAGAAACCGTCATTCTCCTTCCATAGCTGTAAACTATGATAGAGAATTTCCAGAATCAATCAAAATTCAATATCCAGGTTCGCCGTCGAACATCGAGTGAAAAATCCTAACTCGGGTCGATATAACTATCTCGAGTTCTGTTCCCGAATCTGGATCAAATAGCTATGTGAATAAAATAATATACGTATATCCTACGTATTTGCTCCAATTGATTATCGATTATATCAATTTCCTTTTCATTCACATTTATTTTGATCGTTATTCACTTATTCACACTTTCCCTTGTCACAACTTCCAGTATTTATTTAATCAATTTGGATTCCAATTCCAAATAAATTCAGTTTGCTTCAATTTGCGAATTAATTTCAAACCTCAATACTTTTATTCTCATCCTTTATCCAAATTTCATTTTCAATTTTTCTTGAGTTTAGTTCACTTTCCAATTCAAAATATCGAGTTCAATTCATCTCATTTCAAACAATATTTGATTAATCATTCCTTAAATTAATTTCACTTACTAATTTGTTTTTATATTTCAAATAAAAGTTAGTTTGCAAACTTTTTCTATCTTCAATTTCTTTGAACAATATCTTTAGTTCATCGTACTTTACATATACAATTTAAATTAGATTTCAACATTCAATTATAATTCTATTTGCTTAACAAATTTAAATCATTTGTCGTTAGTGAAAATTTCCAAAAGATTCAAAAAAAATTCTAACTCCCAAAATTTTCAAAAATTTTTGGCAGAGTCTCCTTTGTACGGAGGAGCTTTTGCAATTTGACAAGAGATGTAACGCCTCGAAAATTTTCGACTTTCGAAAATTCAACATCGATACTCACTTTATCGACTGCCGAGAATTCGAAGGTCAAAAACCGGAATGTTATGGGTTTTTAAAAAGAATTTAGGAAAAGAAAAGAGAAGAAGGTAGAAGATAAGAAGGAAGAAAATAGATCATTTTAAAATAGAAGAAAATAGAATATAGAGGAAAAAGAAAAACAGAAGAAAATAGGACGGAATAGAAAACAACAGAACAACATCATAATCTCACAATTCGCAATGCTTTTAAAAATGAGACTACCATAAGGCCTCCCGCACACACACACAATGCAAACGCAGAATCGGAGGAGATTTCTCCTTATGATAGTCAAAGATGCTTGATACGCATTTAAAAATAACATTTGATATTCTTACTAGTGCATAGTGTAGAGAAAAATCATTTCGAAAGTAGAGTATAAATCTTAGCCAACATACGACCATTATCGTATGCCTACTATAGCTAACTATGTTCAATAGCAGGGTACCGCCACATTCCATAGCAGGTTATACAACTAAAACTGTACAAGTCTCGTATTGTTTCTTTGGATTTCCAACGAATGATCAGGCCAAGGAACTTCCCATTGCCACATGAGAATGCCTCTGGATGGACATCCCCGAGAACCAAACCGGATCTCTACCAACACAAGGCCGGGTTACCCCTAACTGAGTAACAACTGACTGAATATGCCATCCCCCGGTCCTTTGGGACCTTTCACCGAGCGCTCGTAATCAATTCACACAATCATAACAAAGTGTTTTCAACATGAGTAAGTATCTGGGCTCCATACCATGATACCACCCTTTTCCAGAAGGAAATGGACACATCCTAAAGGGTGCTACCCCTCATAACCTTGCTGCTTCTTTCCTGTTTTGACCATTCACGGGGTGTGAGGTTCGACGAAGTCACGTCCACAAAAACATACTTTATACAAAAGCCATGCTTTGGGTCAACAAATGATCAACACAATGATCACAAGGATAGACGATCAAATAAACGATCCTATCACAAATAATCAACACAATGATCATTTCAGCATCACTCAGCATGTCACATTACCAAATTGGGAATATATCGCTGATAACATTCAACTATATAACCTTTGAGCACGTACGTCTCAGAGAAGGGTGTTAAGCTAAAAGAATAAATTCTCCGCCACCAACAGAAATATATTTGAAAGAAATCGGCTTTACATCTCAATTTGTAATGTCAGACATACAATCCATACAAGTCTGTTCCGGGCTCGAACAAAACCGAAGGCACTTCTTACGAAGCCCTTGCAATCCGGGTATTCACAATCCCGATCGAATTTCCCATCACTTAAGGAATCTCTATACCAGGAGCTACCCAGTGCAGAGACAATCGATAGGTCATCCTATCGCTTTCGCAAATACTCGGTCTTCAACACCGATCTTCAAATGCAATTCACAACGACGTATCACATATTCAGAATGGGTTATACGACCCCATGGTCCTTTCCCGGTTAACCCGAATAGTGAGCGCTTATTCAAAAATAAGTGTGGCATTTAAATTCAAACAAATCACATCAATTACCCATTCAAAGGGAAATATTGATAGTCGGTTATTGAACTATCAATGGATATGCACACATCACCAGATTCCAAATAATTTTCCAAATTATTTATTTTCCAAAATATCTTTACAAGATATATAATTTTCACACTTCAAAAATAAATCAATATTTATTTTTAAACAAATTCTCCTTTCCTTTATAAATTCCTTAGTGAATTTATAATCCAAAATATCTATGAATATTCGATTTCAATTATTCATTTCAATTTATCTTCAAAAAGATAAATTCTTAAGATATTCACTTTATATCGGAAAACATTTCCATACTTACTTATTCATAAGTAATTCACAAATTTTATTTATTTTCAACACTTAGAAAATATTCAATATACTTAAATCGAAATTAAGTATATATTTCATTCTTTAAGGAAATCATTCTCTTAAACATATTTATTTGGGCCAAAACGAATGTTGCGTAAAACATCGTTACGACAACCCAAAATCACTAGTATAGGGATTCGAAATTAAAATAGATATATAAATCCCAATACTATACAAAACATTTCCTTTCGGAAATCATTTACTATAACAACAGTGTTATAGTCCACATTTCCTTTAATTTCTCGAAAACGTCTATTTCAACAACAAATGTTGAAATCTATGGTTTCGAATCTCAACACATTTTAAAACATCGTTAGGTCGTTTTAATTCTATTTAAAACATTCAAATCTAAACCATTTTCTTTAACGTGTTATTCACTATTCAAAAATGTGAATAAACTTCGTTAACAAATCTCATCCTTTTATTCATTTTAATTCAAAGGATTATTCACTATTCAAAAATGTGAATATAACTCCATTAATAGGTTTCAACAATTTACTTATCAAAATAAGTCATTTGCGAATTTATAAAACAACGTTTATAATTTCTATTTCTATTTATTTGTAAAAACTTCCTTTTTATAAATCCTTTTATTAACCTATTCCAGTTTATAACTAAATTATAAACTAAACGTTCATATTATAAGTTAAATACTTATAAAACGATTATTTACAAAATCGTTCCTTTTAAACTTCATAATCATAAATCTTCTAATTTATAAGATTGTTTATTTATCCAAAATTCATTTTTTCAATAACTTTATAAATTTTACAAACCTATTGTTTATAAAATTCCATTTATAACTTCACTGTTTATAACTCTATAAATTCCATTCACTTATGCAATCCATTTGCACTTCATTCAAACACTTATAAAAACTCGTTTTATAATTTCAATATCTCAATTTATAAATATCCATTTATAAATCTCTTATATAAATCAATTCATATTAATATTTTAAAACGTCTTCGAATTCCTTTAAAAACTTCATCCTTTTGATTTATAGAATAATCAAATTTTATATATCCTATATTTAAACTTTTCACAATTATTTCAGAAATCCCAATTTAAAGTCATTAATTCCTTATTTCCAAAAAATCAGCTTTTAACTATATTTCTTAAAAATCATAATTTTTATAACTTTAAAAATTATAACGTTTATTTATTTAGAATGGATCAATTCCAAAAATATTTTATATTTTATATTTTCAAAGATCACTTTAAAAATCATTTTAAAATCCCAAAATCTGGGTCCAATGATGCTACACACCAAATAGTCAATCACGACTACAACGATATCATATATCGATATGAAAATCAATGAATATCAAAATATCCATAATCAAATAAATACTGTTGAGGAATCCAGTTGGATCCCTCCAACCTGTTTTCCTGCATCCAAAAACATTAGCACAATACCAATTTCGCTCCAGTACGAAATTATCGCGGTATATGTTCTTATTAAATATTATCCGCTTAATAACGGCGTAATAGGGTCTCATCCGCTAAAAATACGGGAAATCAATCAACTGCAATATATACATATGCCAATATATATATATTGATATTATTTATAATACCAATTTCACTGTTTATGAAATATTCGCGGTATATGTTTTTATTAAATAACATCCGCTTACTAACGGCGCATAATGTCTATTTTAACAATCAATAGATAACAATCATCATTCAAACATGCATTCAAATATTTTAAATCTAACTATTTAAAATAAAATCGAAACTAATTCGATTGAGTGAGAAGTTCTCACCTTGGTTTTAAATTCCGTTTTAGCGATTTATTTCGAATAAAATTAAACGGACGTTTAATTTTACCAAAAATTCTCACTAACTCCAAATGACCCCAAACCAACTCCATCGCGTAGTGCTCGTCCATACGATTCCAATGCAACTGAGTTTGCATTTTTTCGACCTCGTATGAAAAAGATATGAATATTTGAAGTTACACGAGTTTTAATATATAAATTACAACCTTTTCTTTATATTTATAACCTACATCAATCTTGGCCTTAGGATCCTTCATCATGCAATCACCACCGCACCCATCATCTTTCCAAACCCACGCAACATCATCAGGTCGCACACGAACCCATAATGATAATTAGGGTTAAATTTACAAGCCTCCTCGCTCGATGATTCTTCGATCAGGCAACACCATCACGCTCGCGCCCCCCGGCACCACCCACGCCCAGAGACCGGCCACGCGCGCACCCCCCCAGCGCCTCGAAATGCGTGCGCAGCATCAGGAAACGCGGCCCCATTCTGCCTCCAAACGGCGACGATAGCACGAATCCACCGTTGGATCTGTAGTTCATACCGTGCTCTACAACTTTCGTGTTGGAACTTTTGCGAATCGATGTATGGATTTGGAGTTTTGAGAGGAAGATGGAAGATCATTTCTGGCCGTGGGTTTCACTTCTGGCGGCTAGGGTTTTGATTCATATTTTTTTTTTTTTATTTAGAGAGAGGTAGGGGCTATTTATAGAAGAAAAATCGAACACTATTCATCCGGAAATTCCGAACTCCGATTTAGGCGCCGAAACTGACGTACCTAGGGTTTATCCCGCGTTCCGGACACAATGGAACAGGTTTCGGAAGCTAATTCGGAAGTATGTGCGAGTTATGGCTAAAAACGCTCAATTTGAATTAAACCGATTTAAGTCGATTTCTAGGCGTTTTAATTTGTAACGGACAAACGGTAAATCCAATTGACTTGAAATTTGAAACCTTACAATAATATCACATTACGGATCCGATGAAACTGGTTTCGTCGAAATCCGAGACTTTTTGAAAAATGGCTATTTTCACTCGCCAAATTTAAATTAAAAATAAATCGATGCGTTTCGAGCTGCCACGATCAAACGATAGCTCCGATTGACACGAAAATTGAAATCCGGTAATAACTAACTATTACGGATCCAATGGAACTGGTTTCATTCAATTCTGAGACTGTTCAAAAATTGACTATTTTCACTAGTCGATTTAAATATTAAAATATTCAATTTTCACAAATTAACTCTTAATTCGATTTTAAAAGTTCTAAAATATCTTTCTAACTTCCATATGATAAAACAAAATTTTACAAATCATTTTAAATCATATTTAACTCAATTTTCAATTATTTCCATAATTTAACATATTAAATTATCGATTTAATAATCCAATTAAATCCAATAATTCAAATAAAAATTTATTTGACTTATAAATTCACTTATTAATATTTAAAATAAATTAAATATTCAAATTTTAATCTCTAAAAATTCTGGGTCGTTACAATCTTCCCTACTTAAAAGAATTTCGTCCTCGAAATTACAAGTAAGAAAATTACAGAATCTATTAATTTTCCCAAAATTCATAATTAAACTTCTTACAATACTTTACTAAGTTTTAAATCATACTTAGTTATCTTTTCAAAAACAACTACTATTGTTTAACTTTCAATTCCAAAATCAAAGTTTAAAGTTTTCAAAATTTTTCAATTTTTCTCAAATTTTTCCTAACGCCTTAAATTTTCGGAAAAATTCGCCATAGTCTCCTTTGCGCGGCTCGATCCGAAAAAAAAATGACAGTATATATATCACAAATATACATCTCATCAAGTAATGAGGCATCCCGAAGGGAAAAAATGTAAAAGTACGATATTTAATCCGAGATATGTACCTTATATTTTATTAGCGAGCATATACGGCTAATATAGCGCAAAAGCGAGCTCCAAATGCGAAGCAAACGCGATCCGCACCTACTAATTACTCAACAAACAACATGAGAATCATGCATATAGACAATAATCTCAATATACAACATATAGCAACATAATAACTATATATGTCAACATAGCAAATGTAACTAAACAACAAATGCAAACATCAACCAACTATCATCCGTAACCAATATATATTCATTCATATTCAATGAAATGGTTTTTTCAACTTAAATCATATTTGATTCATTTACATTGGATTTTTATCAACATTCATTCTCAATTCAATTAGTTATCACTTACTAACTCATATTCAAGTTGGTTCACTACCAAATCAAATTCAATTCCATTCAAATTTATTTGCTTTCTATTTGAATTCAATTTCATAGCTTTCAATTTCATTAATACTTAATGAATTATATACTATCAACTAACAATCATATAACAACCAAAGTATATTAATTTCAACCAAATTACTTTACTTATCAATTGGTTTAATTAATTGATTTTCATTCAATCTCTCAACTTTTAATAACATTAGATTTTTAATGAATTAACACTTATATTCATTATTCCATATCAATTATTTACATTTAATTGATTTACATTCAATTCATTCATTCAATTCGATTCAATTCAATTTCTAAAGTTGAATTTCACTTACATAACTCAAGTTCACATCCACCACTTAACTTTATTAATTTTACTTTGATCTCTTAAGTTATACTTCATTTATAAACATCACTTGTTTTTACTTAACTTAAATTCCAACTTATAAATCAATTCAGATTCCAATTCTAAAGTAAATTTTCCATTTAACTTTAAATTCATTTTTATTTACTACTCATATTCATAAATATATTCATATAGTTTCACTTCTTATATATATAAGTTTATTTCACAATTGTAATCACTTTTAATTATAATTTAACTCTTATAATTCTTTTTTGCTTATACAATTTATTCTTTTATTTAGATTATTCAAACAACTAAACAATCAACTTATATACACTTTAATAATTCTGAAAAATTATTCCTTTATATACAAAATATACTCAAGGTAAAATTATTTCATTTAACCAATTTAAAACAATATTGTACCGAATTGTTCTATTCAGGTGTTTAGAAACCCCTTCGGCATAGTTGTCGAGACCACGCTGACGAAGGTTCATATACCACTCAACAAACCAATCATCACAATATAAATAATTTTATATATTCACTAACAAATACGCTCTCGTAGCTATTATTACACTTAAATTCATTCTAGAGTACTGCTGACTCTATCTCTAATGAATTATACCCAACAGAACCATGGTTGTCGCTTAACCATAAGCTCTGATACCAAATGTAACGCCCCGAAAATTTTCGACTTTCGAAAATTCAACATCGATACTCACTTTATCGACTGCCGAGAATTCGAAGGTCAAAAACCGGAATGTTATGGGTTTTTAAAAAGAATTTAGGAAAAGAAAAGAGAAGAAGGTAGAAGATAAGAAGGAAGAAAATAGATCATTTTAAAAAAGAAGAAAATAGAATATAGAGGAAAAAGAAAAACAGAAGAAAATAGGACGGAATAGAAAACAACAAAACAACATCAGAATCTCACAATTCGCAATGCTTTTAAAAATGAGACTACCATAAGGCCTCCCGCACACACACACAATGCAAACGCAGAATCGGAGGAGATTTCTCCTTATGATAGTCAAAGATGCTTGATACGCATTTAAAAATAACATTTGATATTCTTACTAGTGCATAGTGTAGAGAAAAATCATTTCGAAAGTAGAGTATAAATCTTAGCCAACATACGACCATTATCGTATGCCTACTATAGCTAACTATGTTCAATAGCAGGTTACCGCCACATTCCATAGCAGGTTATACAACTAAAACCGTACAAGTCGGCACCCAGAGTTTAGGAAGGAAAACAATAAACTCCAAGTCAGTCATGTGACTGGTGTGAGAACTCAAAACAATTTATTTATCTTTAAAATCAAAATAGAGGAATATTTTTAAATTCAATTCGCAATGCTTTTAAAAATGAGACTACCATAAGGCCTCCCGCACACACACACAATGCAAACGCAGAATCGGAGGAGATTTCTCCTTATGATAGTCAAAGATGCTTGATACGCATTTAAAAATAACATTTGATATTCTTACTAGTGCATAGTGTAGAGAAAAATCATTTCGAAAGTAGAGTATAAATCTTAGCCAACATACGACCATTATCATATGCCTACTATAGCTAACTATGTTCAATAGCAGGTTACCGCCACATTCCATAGCAGGTTATACAACTAAAACCGTACAAGTCTCGTATTGTTTCTTTGGATTTCCAACGAATGATCAGGCCAAGGAACTTCCCATTGCCACATGAGAATGCCTCTGGATGGACATCCCCGAGAACCAAACCGGATCTCTACCAACACAAGGCCGGGTTACCCCTAACTGAGTAACAACTGACCGAATATGCCATCCCCCGGTCCTTTGGGACCTTTCACCGAGCGCTCGTAATCAATTCACACAATCATAACAAAGTGTTTTCAACATGAGTAAGTATCTGGGCTCCATACCATGATACCACCCTTTTCCAGAAGGAAATGGACACATCCTAAAGGGTGCCACCCCTCATAACCTTGCTGCTTCTTTCCTGTTTTGACCATTCACGGGGTGTGAGGTTCGACGAAGTCACGTCCACAAAAACATACTTTATACAAAAGCCATGCTTTGGGTCAACAAATGATCAACACAATGATCACAAGGATAGACGATCAAATAAACGATCCTATCACAAATAATCAACACAATGATCATTTCAGCATCACTCAGCATGTCACATTACCAAATTGGGAATATATCGCTGATAACATTCAACTATATAACCTCTGAGCACGTACGTCTCAGAGAAGGGTGTTAAGCTAAAAGAATAAATTCTCCGCCACCAACAGAAATATATTTGAAAGAAATCGGCTTTACATCTCAATTTGTAATGTCAGACATACAATCCATACAAGTCTGTTCCGGGCTCGAACAAAACCGAAGGCACTTCTTACGAAGCCCTTGCAATCCGGGTATTCATAATCCCGATCGAATTTCCCATCACTTAAGGAATCTCTATACCAGGAGCTACCCAGTGCAGAGACAATCGATAGGTCATCCTATCGCTTTCGCAAATACTCGGTCTTCAACACCGATCTTCAAATGCAATTCACAACGACGTATCACATATTCGGAATGGGTTATACGACCCCATGGTCCTTTCCCGGTTAACCCGAATAGTGAGCGCTTATTCAAAAATAAGTGTGGCATTTAAATTCAAACAAATCACATCAATTACCCATTCAAAGGGAAATATTGATAGTCGGTTATTGAACTATCAATGGATATGCACACATCACCAGATTCCAAATAATTTTCCAAATTATTTATTTTCCAAAATATCTTTACAAGATATATAATTTTCACACTTCAAAAATAAATCAATATCTATTTTTAAACAAATTCTCCTTTCCTTTATAAATTCCTTAGTGAATTTATAATCCAAAATATCTATGAATATTCGATTTCAATTATTCATTTCAATTTATCTTCAAAAAGATAAATTCTTAAGATATTCACTTTATATCGGAAAACATTTCCATACTTACTTATTCATAAGTAATTCACAAATTTTATTTATTTTCAACACTTAGAAAATATTCAATATACTTAAATCGAAATTAAGTATATATTTCATTCTTTAAGGAAATCATTCTCTTAAACATATTTATTTGGGCCAAAACGAATGTTGCGTAAAACATCGTTACGACAACCCAAAATCACTAGTATAGGGATTCGAAATTAAAATAGATATATAAATCCCAATACTATACAAAACATTTCCTTTCGAAAATCATTTACTATAACAACAGTGTTATAGTCCACATTTCCTTTAATTTCTCGAAAACGTCTATTTCAACAATAAATGTTGAAATCTATGGTTTCGAATCTCAACACATTTTAAAACATCGTTAGATCGTTTTAATTCTATTTAAAACATTCAAATCTAAACCATTTTCTTTAACGTGTTATTCACTATTCAAAAATGTGAATAAACTTCGTTAACAAATCTCATCCTTTTATTCATTTTAATTCAAAGGATTATTCACTATTCAAAAATGTGAATATAACTCCATTAATAGGTTTCAACAATTTACTTATCAAAATAAGTCATTTGCGAATTTATAAAACAACGTTTATAATTTCTATTTCTATTTATTTATAAAAACTTCCTTTTTATAAATCCTTTTATTAACCTATTCCAGTTTATAACTAAATTATAAACTAAACGTTCATATTATAAGTTAAATACTTATAAAACGATTATTTACAAAATCGTTCCTTTTAAACTTCATAATCATAAATCTTCTAATTTATAAGATTGTTTATTTATCCAAAATTCATTTTTTCAATAACTTTATAAATTTTATAAACCTACTGTTTATAAAATTCCATTTATAACTTCACTGTTTATAACTCTATAAATTCCATTCACTTATGCAATCCATTTGCACTTCATTCAAACACTTATAAAAACTCGTTTTATAATTTCAATATCTCAATTTATAAATATCCATTTATAAATCTCTTATATAAATCAATTCATATTAATATTTTAAAACGTCTTCGAATTCCTTTGAAAACTTCATCCTTTTGATTTATAGAATAATCAAATTTTATATATCCTATATTTAAACTTTTCACAATTATTTCAGAAATCCCAATTTAAAGTCATTAATTCCTTATTTCCAAAAAATCAGCTTTTAACTATATTTCTTAAAAATCATAATTTTTATAACTTTAAAAATTATAACGTTTATTTATTTAGAATGGATCAATTCCAAAAATATTTTATATTTTATATTTTCAAAGATCACTTTAAAAATCATTTTAAAATCCCAAAATCTGGGTCCAATGATGCTACACACCAAATAGTCAATCACGACTACAACGATATCATATATCGATATGAAAATCAATGAATATCAAAATATCCATAATCAAATAAATACTGTTGAGGAATCCAGTTGGATCCCTCCAACCTGTTTTCCTGCATCCAAAAACATTAGCACAATACCAATTTCGCTCCAGTACGAAATTATCGCGGTATATGTTCTTATTAAATATTATCCGCTTAATAACGGCGTAATAGGGTCTCATCCGCTAAAAATACGGGAAATCAATCAACTGCAATATATACATATGCCAATATATATATATTGATATTATTTATAATACCAATTTCACTGTTTATGAAATATTCGCGGTATATGTTTTTATTAAATAACATCCGCTTACTAACGGCGCATAATGTCTATTTTAACAATCAATAGATAACAATCATCATTCAAACATGCATTCAAATATTTTAAATCTAACTATTTAAAATAAAATCGAAACTAATTCGATTGAGTGAGAAGTTCTCACCTTGGTTTTAAATTCCGTTTTAGCGATTTATTTCGAATAAAATTAAACGGACGTTTAATTTTACCCAAAATTCTCACTAACTCCAAATGACCCCAAACCAACTCCATCGCGTAGTGCTCGTCCATACGATTCCAACGCAACTGAGTTTGCATTTTTTCGACCTCGTATGAAAACGATATGAATATTTGAAGTTACACGAGTTTTAATATATAAATTACAACTTTTTCTTTATATTTATAACCTACATCAATCTTGGCCTTAGGATCCTTCATCATGCAATCACCACCGCACCCTTCATCTTCCCAAACCCACGCAACATCATCAGGTCGCACACGAACCCATAATGATAATTAGGGTTAAATTTACAAGCCTCCTCGCTCGATGATTCTTCGATCAGGCAACACCATCACGCTCGCGCCCCCCGGCACCACCCACGCCCAGAGACCGGCCACGCGCGCACCCCCCAGCGCCTCGAAATGCGTGCGCAGCATCAGGGAACGCGGCCCCATTCTGCCTCCAAACGGCGACGATAGCACGAATCCACCGTTGGATCTGTAGTTCATACCGTGCTCTACAACTTTCGTGTTGGAACTTTTGCGAATCGATGTATGGATTTGGAGTTTTGAGAGGAAGATGGAAGATCATTTCTGGCCGTGGGTTTCACTTCTGGCGGGTAGGGTTTTGATTCATATATTTTTTTTTTTATTTAGAGAGAGGTAGGGGCTATTTATAGAAGAAAAATCGAACACTATTCATCCGGAAATTCCGAACTCCGATTTAGGCGCCGAAACTGACGTACCTAGGGTTTATCCCGCGTTCCGGACACAATGGAATAGGTTTCGGAAGCTAATTCGGAAGTATGTGCGAGTTATGGCTAAAAACGCTCAATTTGAATTAAACCGATTTAAGTCGATTTCTAGGCGTTTTAATTTGTAACGGACAAACGGTAAATCCAATTGACTTGAAATTTGAAACTTTACAATAATATCACATTACGGATCCGATGAAACTGGTTTCGTCGAAATCCGAGACTTTTTGAAAAATGGCTATTTTCACTCGCCAAATTTAAATTAAAAATAAATCGATGCGTTTCGAGCTGCCACGATCAAACGATAGCTCCGATTGACACGAAAATTGAAATCCGGTAATAACTAACTATTACGGATCCAATGGAACTGGTTTCGTTCAATTCTGAGACTGTTCAAAAATTGACTATTTTCACTAGTCGATTTAAATATTAAAATATTCAATTTTCACAAATTAACTCTTAATTCGATTTTAAAAGTTCTAAAATATCTTTCTAACTTCCATATGATAAAATAAAATTTTACAAATCATTTTAAATCATATTTAACTCAATTTTCAATTATTTCCATAATTTAACATATTAAATTATCGATTTAATAATCCAATTAAATCCAATAATTCAAATAAAAATTTATTTGACTTATAAATTCACTTATTAATATTTAAAATAAATTAAATATTCAAATTTTAATCTCTAAAAATTCTGGGTCGTTACAAGAGATATAAATATATATACATCGACCCACACGGTCGGAAAACAGAAAAACAGTTCATATTTCATATTTGTATTGCGTAGGCGTATCTTATTTAGCATTTTAAGCAATCTGCTTATTTATTTCAGCATTTAGCGCGGACAAAACCAGTCAACGACGTCCAAAAACCTGTACTTACTCAATTTAAACATGTAGGTGACAAATATACAAAGTTTATTAATATTTCACTTAATTACAATAGCTAAACAGATGTATAATATAAGCAATATACCCGAATAACATTTCATAAGCAATTTATATGGTTTCAACACCTATTTCAATTGTATGTTTGCATAATTTCATTGGAAACCATTTTATTTAGGCTTGACCACCTTTCTTGCTTGCATATTAATAACCCTTTCCTAAGTAATTGAACTCAAACTTTTATTTAATGGATTTCATTTACATCCAAAGCCAAGCTTCTATAAATTCAAACTTAAATTAATCTACTTCAAATTATTTCAATTTCATAACTTATGTTCATTTCCATTTTATTTTATTCTCATCAAATTCCATATAATTCATTTTGTTCATTCTCTTTACCCATTTTAAATTTTAATTTACCTTTTCCATTTATTTCTAAACTTATTCGCTAATAACAAGACTAATTCAAATTTTATTAATACAAGGCCATTTCCAATTTATTTCTACTCATTTTAGGTTTATTTGCAATTCACACCATTACTATTAGTATTTAATCTTATTTTATCTCCTAGGGTTGGATTTTTATTTCAATTCCAAAATACCCAACAAATTTACTCAGGCTTAATACTTTTCTTGCAGACTTTATAAGTCATACACTTATTACTTTTTCCCACTCCCATTCAAATTATGATTCTATAACTCATCTCATCATAATTTTTCAATTCCATCCTGAATTTTAATAAAAAAAAATTCTCCCTCAATTGTTTTATTCGAAATCATTTCATAAAACTCGACACAACCATTCCACAATTTTACTTAAATTAAGCTTTTATTCAAATATTACTTAAGTTATTTTATTTTTCGTCAAGTTATTTCAACTTTAAAACTCAAGTTATATATATAATATAAGCACTTTCCAGTTTTAAATCCTTAATTTGACTTCAATTACCAACCGATTTCATCTACTAACTAATTTAAATTGGTTTATTCAGTCAACCATTTTGAATTTCACACTTCCAATTATATTCAATTCACCGACAATCCAAGCTGAATTCATTTACACTTCATTGTTTACATTCAATTTATTTTTCATCTAAACAAGCCATATTTATTACAATTGATTCAAAAACCAATTTTATTGGCATCTGTTAACCAATAGAATTTATATAATCTCGTTTACGTCAAACGACAATTATTTTTATGCAAATTCAACGATATTTACTTCAAAGAATATTCATTCCAGTTTATAATTATTTTAAATAATACCAATTCAATCTATACTTAATTTCAATTCATTTTAATTGATTCTGTTCAATTTATTTCACATTCCATATCCTCATTCAATTTATTTAAATCCATTTATTAATCTTGGAACATTTCATATTGGTTACATCAAATACTCATTTCATAATTTATTTGCAAACTAAACATTTGCCACATTAAATTAGTATTCGACTTTCATTTAACCAATTCAAGCTCCATCTCCATATTTCATTACCAATTAATTATTTGTTTGTTTATTCAAGGTTTTTTCCCAATATTTTTTTTCTTTTTTTTAATCTCGAAACCACTTTAACTATTTTACTGGAGATCAATTTATTTTATAATTTAAGTTTTGAATTTTTCATTCATTTCCCAATATTCAAATCAATTTTATTTTAGCTTATTTATTTCACTTCTAAATTTTATAAGTCACAAACTTATTTATTTTCATATTTCATCTATTTACAATCAATCTCATTCACGTTTTGCTTTTAATCGGGGATTATACATTTTATTTAGCCAAGTATATATTTTTATTATTCCATAAACATTTAAAATAAGATTCCAGAGTTCAAACAATTTCCTAAAATCTCAAAATCACTTTTGAAATCAACTACATCCAAGATCGCTTGGCAAATTCAATTATCCCTTTGAATTTCAAAACCAAACCCAGTACGCAAACAAATTCCAATTTAAAATATTCAGGTAGCAATTCCTCTCTTGGAAACTCGAAAATGAACACCGATGATGTCGCGATCATCATCGGAATTATTTTCCAATGACCGAAAGAGTTTAGTGCTTTTATTTAATTAACAACATTAATTACTTTTAATTTCGAAATCTCAACAAGATTTCAAATACAACTCAAAATTATTTCCAGAATATTAATATTATTCCTCCAACCTTTTTTTTGAAAACTGTTTTCAAACCCAAAGGAATTTAAAATTTTCCCAAAAATTCGAAATTGCAATTCCTTTAAATCTATATTCAAACATTCTCTGGAATTTTATCTCATTTCAGTTTCAAATGGTTCTCTGGAATTCTATTTCAAAACTATAATCACCATTACATTTTACATTAACAAATCTCATTTGTATATGAAGTTCATTTCAATTTATAAATTATATTTATTATCTATATTTCAAATTACATTTTGTTATATAAATTTATCTTCAACTTTGGTCATAAGTTTTCAACTTCTTATTCAATTTCTACACAATAGTGTTAATAATTTAATATTATCCTTCATTTAAAATCAAGCATCCAAATACTATAATACTTCACAAAAATTATATCGTTTTATATACAAAAATAATTTGGGTAAAATTATTTCATTTACCATACTTTAAAACAATACTGTGTCGAATTATTCTATTCAAGTGTTTAGAGATCCCTGCCAATAACGTTAATTACTCGTATTGACCAGAATCCATATACTACACAATAAACCAATCAACACAATATAAAATCATTTTATATTCACTATCAAATACGCGCTCATATCTATTAATACGCTCAAACTCAGTCTAGAGTACTATTGACTCTATTTCAATGAGTAATTCCCACCAGAGCCAAGGTTATCACCAACCTAAGCTCTGATACCAACTGTAACGACCCGCAAATCTGTAACCTTTGAGTTAACACTATTCTACAACAATCAAAGTTGCACAGAAATACGAACCATTTGGTTAAAGAAGAAGAGGTAGAAGGAGAGAAAATAGAAAATAACATCAGAATCTAACCATCGCAGCGGAATAAAATATAATAGATATTAACATATCTTTACACAAAATCAAATATATCTGTTTATATATTACATCATCAGATTACATCAATCATGGCTCAACATCAATGACATACGACTGAATACACAACTAAACAACACAGCGGAACATATATATATATATATATATATAAACAAGTACGGGAGTATGTATCGTTATCCAGCTCGTCTCCTGAGCTCCACAACATCATATCCTGTATCCTATAATACTCGGTTTAACCCGAGCATTACAGTTAAATAACACCAAAGTCAGTCTAGAATACCAGCGTGAGAAAATCACACTCAATTGATTATTAAAGTTTCAAAAATCCTTTGAAAACAAAAGCATCTCGTAAGACCATGCCACAAATAAACATGTCGGGTTTTTACCTTACGATAGCTAAAACATTTTTATAGAAATCCTCTGATATTATAATAGGGTCTATATACAAATACTTATAAAATAGCCGAAATTGTTACATTATTAAATTCCAGCTACTAGCCACAAAGTGGGTAATACAAACAAAACTCGTACGAGGCTCGTAGGGAGTATGGATTTCCAACTAATGACTAGGCACTGGGTACCACCATTCACAGTACGTGGCCTAGATCATAGTACCGAGGAGTACGCCCGATCACCTGCAACACAAGACCGGGACTACCCCTTACTGGATAATCCCGAGTGAGATCACCCTGCGGTTGGGATCAGCAACCGCCCACTAAGCCGAAATAAAAGGGACATCTAGACAGGAATGACCTCACCCTGCTGGGTGCTACCTACCTAGCCTTGCTGCATAACCCCTGATTTTCAGTCATTCCCATTTGATGAGGCTTGAGGCTAAGCGTTACCTTTTAAGAACATATCCCTTAGAATGCCCATCGTCCACCTGACGATGTTTCGCAAGCATTCATCCATACAAGTCTGTCCCGGGTCCGAACGGAACCGAAGGCACTATTCCTACTACATCCATTTTGGAAATATCATCAAGATTAGTAGCGACTAGCCCTTGCACTTCACCGCTCCATCTTTGAATCCAAAATCGTTTTCCACGAAACGTACAAACCGGATCGAAGTGGTTTTCGAGAAATTAATCTCGATCCCGATCTCTTCGAAACGATCAACGCATTTGGCCAATATTGATAGTCGGTGATTTAACTATCAATTAATATTCACAAACAACCATCAAACAATAAATAATTTTCCAAATTATTTATTAACCTCAAAAATATCTTCACAAGATATATTTCTATTCTCAAAACCCTTTGAAAACAGTTTCAAAACATCTTTTTTCCCAGAATAAGCTTTCCTAAATATTTTCTATCTCCACTGAAATCACCAAGCACAAAACTAGATTTTTTTCTGAAATAATTTAAAACACTTTACCTTTAAAATATACTTTAAAACATTAATGTTAAAACTACTTCAATAATTTGTTAAAAATACATACTATATGAATATTTGAAAATAAGGTTACTTAATAAAATATAAAACTAGGTTTTTACTTTTTAAAACAAAATACTAAGTCACCTTTAAATAATTATTACAATAATAGATTTGAAAAATATTTACTTTAGAATTTTACACATTCATAAATAATAAATTTTCTAAAACATGTTTTTTTTAAAACAACATTAAACTTTTATCTTATATTTTAAAATTTACTTTGAAAACGTACTTGGCTATCCAAAGAAATATACTTCTCTTCACAACCTTTTAAAAATAAATCACTATTTATTTTTAAACAAATTTTCTCATTCCTTTAATAAATTCCCACCTTGAATTTATTCTTCCAAATATCCAATTTTAAACACTTAAATCAATTTCCAAACTGATTTCCAATTTACTTCATTTATTCAAAAGTCCTTTAGTTTCAGATTTTATTCCTTAATTATGATTTAAAATACTTTTAATTGAAATACCAATGTAGATTTCTCAATTTACCTCTTATTCCTTTAGATAAATTTAAAACTTTAAGTTTTAAAATAATTCTTTATTCATCTAAATTAGTATCACAAAATTTTACAATTCATTAATTACTGTTTATTCAAATACTTTTCTTTTCAAACTCGAAGTTATTTATTAGTATTTAACATACTTCCACTCCTTTTTCAATTCATTCTTAATTTATTAAATTTTCTAAGATTATTTCATTTACAAATTTACTTCCTTTATTTTCTTTCCGAAACCCAATTTATATATTTTTGGTAATTCATTATACCCAAATATATCCAATCAAATCATAACATTCAATATTCCAATATATTCATCATAGAACATCAAGTAATCACAACAGAGAATATTAAATAATAAATGATGAGGGGTCCAGTTGGATCCCTCCAACCTGCTTTCCCTACATCCATAGATGTTAGCACAATAATATGCCAATTCCAGAATATACCTTACTATAACACATCAATCAATTCAACCATTCAAACAATTATTTATATTTAATTATTTAAATTTAAATCAACTGAGTGAGATTAACTCACTTTGATTTTATTTGTAGTCCGCTTCAATTCTGTCATGGTTTCCCGGTTTATAACCTTGTATATACGTTACATAATATTTATCAACATTCGAGTCAATTTGAACAATTAAATTTCCATTTATAATTTAATTAACCAGTGATTTCATTTTCAAACAAGTAAATTTGTTTTAAACTAATTCCCTTTTTAATAGAATATTTTAGCATCCAAATAATTAAATAAGTTAATTAAATAAATAAATTTTCAAATATACACTATATTTTTTTTTTTAGATTCAAACATCTAGCCCTTTATAAAATTCTTTGGCATTTAAAATCCTTATATACTTTCCTTAACTATATACACATATGTATATAATATATTTATATTTATACCTTCTTTTATAAATAAACAAAACATGATTTTTCTTTACTGTAATTATTATTTTTCTGAAACAGCATATACCAGAAAACTGTATATTTCTACATATCAATTTAAATCTAAATCAGAGGGTTGAGATATTATATGTTCTTAATCTATTCAACCATAAATATAGAATTAAGAACAAAATAAAAAGAAAATACCCTACTGCTTCTCACCACTCGTGCTTCCCACTATTTCCAAACTTGACCTCCCTTCGCGAATGCCATCGCACTGTGCCACACCAATCTCGATCCACCCACCACCTCGATTCGCGTCAGGATTGCTTACGCCTCTAGGTTTCCCTCACAACCCAGATTATCGTTCGCAACCTCTTCTTGCACATGTCGACATGCCAAGGCATCCAGGTCGATCACGATTTGCTTCTCTAAGGCGATATCGCGATTTCCTTTTGGAGGTGGATTTCGAATTCGAACTGAATTCAATTGCTCAATATTTGAGAAGAAGCAAGTGAGCGGCCTTTAATTCGATTGGGAAGGAGCTGGTTATCATTGGGAAGGCCTACGAAAATTTGAGGCTACTATCAATAGAAAGGAGGAGGGGAAAGTCGAACGCAAAATCAAATCTAAGATCTTCATTCGTTATTTTCTTCGGCCATTTAATTTGAAGGTTTCAATTTTGAAAAACTAAGGGGAAAGGGATTTCTTATTTGGTATAGCCCGGCCATTTTTTTTCTTGAATTGAATAACGAGAGAGAGAGAGGAATAGGCAATTATAAAAGGAACGAGAAGGAACTGCTTGATGTGAACGAAGGGATAAGTAGCGTGATTAAGCAGAGATTAGGTCGACTTGCTTCAGGAGACAGAGGAGAATAGGTCGAAAAAAGAAACATAGGGCGACTGTGGTTTGATTGGTGACATAATATATTATATTTAAATTAAAACGATAAATTATTGTCTATGAGTTTTTATCTCGTACGATCACACGACAACTCCGATCAATACGAAATTTTAAATCCGATAATAATTCAATATTACGGATCCAATGGAACTAGTTTCGTTGAATTCCGAGGCTGCGCCTCGAAAGGCTATTTTTAAATTCAATTTAAACTATAAAATTTTAAAACTGAGCAACCACTGTTAATTTCAATCTTACAACTTCTATTATCTTCAGTATTATCAATATAAATTTTACAAGCCCTTAAATTATTTTCAATAGGTTTAAAAACTTTAGATTCAACATTTAGCTCAACTTCCAATTATTTAATTCAATAATTTAATTATCAATAATTAGTGATATTTGAATTCAAGTTAAAAATTTAATTTTAAATATTAAAATCAATTAAATATTCCAATTTCAAAAGCTCAAAAATTCCGGGTCATCACAGTAGTGATGCACTACTTATTAGAGGATGGGATATTAGCCATCTTTCTTTATTCACTTGAGATTCCTCAGAAAGGATTATCATCTGCGCCTATCGCTAAAGAGTATCCTGATACCATCGTGGAAGTGACAGGATTTTCGTTGAATAGGGAGAACGAGTTTTGAATTGAATTAGTGGATGGAGCCATACCCATGTTATGCCTTTGAGGCGTATGAAACCAAGAGAGAAAAACGAGTTTTAGGTGAAAGTGGAAGATTTTCTAAAGAAAGAATTCATTCTAAGAAGCATATTTGGATGGGGTGCACCTATTTTATTCGCAACGAAGATGGATGGTTCTCTAAGGCTATGTGTGGACTATCGCAAATGGAAAAAGGTTACAACGAAGAATAAGTATCTACTTCCATGGATTGATGACCTGTTTGATCAACTACACAATGCAAAGGTGTTTTCTCATGTGGATTTGGCAACAGGATTTCACCAGTTGAGTGTAGCAAAAGAAAGTATGCCTCTTATTGCATTACGAACATCATAAGGTTTCTACGAGTTGTCGCCGATGCCTTTTAGATTGAATAATGCTCCAGAGTACTTTGTGGATCTTATGAATAGAGTCTTCAGAGATCAGTTGAATAAGTTCGTACTTGTGTTTGTGGATATTCTGATTTACTCCAGAACCAAGAAAGAGCACAAGACACACTTAAGGATTGTGCTTGAGATTTTAAGAAAGCGCGAGCATAGAGCTAAGTTCTCTAAATGTTAGTTTTATAAAGAAGAAGTGAGATTCTTAGGACATGTCGTGTCAGGAAAAGAAGTTGCAGTGGATCCCACAAAGGTGGTAGAGACCTAGGAATTGAACCAACCCAAGAATGCTACGGATGTGAGTAGCTTCCTTGGATCGACAGGATATTACAGGCACTGCAAAAGGACTTCTCAAAGGTTGCAGCACGTTGTCTAATTTGACCTAAAAGAATCAGACTTTCACTTAGGATGCAATATATGAGCTTGCATTTTTAACTTTGAAGGAAAGATTTATAAGTGCACCTATATTGGTTATTCCGGTGGGGATGGAGAGATGGTAGTATACATCGGTGCTTGTGGTACTGGTCTTGGAGTCGTGTTGATGCAAAAAAGGAGAGTTGATGCTTATGCTACTCGACAGTTGAAACCACATAAAAGAAATTATCCAACTCATGACATAGAGTTAGCGGTGATTTTTTGATTTGAAAATGTGGAGGCATTATCCATTAGGAGGATGATTTGATTTATTCACGGACCACAAATCCTTGAAGTATCTTTTCTCTCAAAAGGATCTTAACCTTCGGCATCAATGATGGTTGGAGTTCCTAGCTTCTTATGACTTTGATATTTCCTACACTCTATAGGTAATCCAGTTGTAGGTTTATGGAGTAGAAGACATATTGAATTAGGAGCTATTTTTTTGAAATGAAAACATTTGGAGTATATAACTGGATTTGATTTCAAGCCACGTTGAGAGCTTAAGCCTAAGACGCGACCAATTTTTTCGATCAGACCAAGTCTTATTGAAAGGATTGGTACTACTCAGAATCAAGACGTTAAGCTAGTAGAGATCATAGAAAAGGTTGAAATGGGAGAAGAATTCGAAGATTTAAGATAATACGAGATTGACCAAGATGGTTGGCTTCGTAAGGATAAGACACTAGTTGTTTAAGATATTGATGGATTATGAGATGAAGTACCATGAGAATGCCATCATTTCGGATTAGCCGTTCATCCTGATGGTAAAAATTGTGTAGGGATATGAAAAGGACTTACTACTAGGAAGGAATGAAGAAGGATGTGGGAAGAATCTAAAAGTGTGTATATTGCCAGTTAGTAAAGGCTGAGAAGAAGAAGCCTAGCGGAGTACTAAAACAACTAGATATTCCGGAATAGAAATGGGAGCAGATATCTATGGATTTTATAGATGGATTGCCAAGGACTATAGCATGATACGACAGTATTTTGGTAGTGGTAGATCGTCCGACTAAGAGTGCAAGATTCATACATGTCAAGTTTACCAAAATGACACCCATGTTGGAAATATTATATGTTAAGTGGATTGTTCGATTCTATGGTATGCAAAAGATTATTATAAGTGATAGAGATTCATTGTTTATTGGTGGATTCTAGAAGAACTTACAAGACATTTTTAGAACTGAGCGGCATTTGTGTACAGCTTATTACCAACAGACGGATGGCCTGACCGGGAGAGTGAATCAGATTTTGAAAGATCTTCTTCGAGCATGATTTATAGATTTTAGAGGATCTTGGGTTGATCACTTGCATCTAATGGAGTTTTCCTACAAAAACAGTTATCAGTCGAATATTGGCATGTCACCATATGAAATATTATGTGGACGACCTTGTATTTTGTGTCATGTTGGTAGGAAGCCGGTGGGAAGTCGATATTTGGACTAGAAATGATTAGAGAGACTTTCGAGAAGGAAGAGGTCATTCGGCAATGAATGAAGACAGCTCAGGATCCTCAAAAGAGCTATGCAGACGAGAGAAGAAGACATTTAGAATTCTCCGTTAGAGACATGGTATTTGTTAAGATTTCTCCTCTAAAGAATGTTCAATTTAGTAGGAAGGGAAAGTTTGCAATCAAATTTGTTGGACCTTTACCAAATATCGAGAAAATTAGGAAATTAGCTTATAACGTAGATCTACCTCTGAAGATGACGAGTTGCACAATGTTTTTCATATCTTTTATCTACAAAAATTTGTGCATGACTCAGGTATTGTGGTAGAACGAGATCAGTTGGAAGGAATAGAGGTTGATCCAAAAGTTTGACGACCTCATAAGCCAATTCAAGCTGATGGGAATGACACAAAACAGCTTAGGAGGAAGATAGTTAAGCTAGTTAAGGTACAAATGAGTGAGGATGACAAAAATTGTACATGGGAGACTAAAGAGAGTATGAGGGCGACCTATCCAGAACTCTTTGAGTGGTAATACACATAGGTTGTATCTACTTGCATCATTGTATCTTGTACTATTAGAATTTCGCATGCTTAGGTAGGTTTTGCTTGCTATTGCTGATTTGGCTACTTGGATTGTTAGACGGTTGCTAATGGATGGTAGGCTTGCGGGATAACCGTGGTTGCTTATGTTTGTCTAGCTATTTCGAGGGCGAAGTTTTAATGGGGGAGAATGTAACGACCCTTATTGTACATATCAAATGATCATAAAATAATTTTATTTAATTCATTTGGGGTCGTATCTTGAGATATGATTCTTAGGGATGTTTTACACGTTCATGATTTTTCCTGAATTTCTATATGACAATTGTTCCCTTAGAAATCTTATTTTGGCCATAACTTTTGATAGGAGCCGAAATTTATTTTCTAACCTAGTTCATGGCTTCGGGATGATGGTTTCTTATTCCCTAGGGTGGTCATATAGGAAAATCGGATAAGTGCTTAGAAAGTTATAGCAGTTTCACGTTTTGAAAACTGCTAGCCAGAATTAGAAAAAGGATTAATGGACCAATTAGCAAGCCCATTAGTCTAATCAGATTTGACTATAAATGTGAGGTGAGAGAGACCATTCGAAACCTTTGTCTTTCATTTCATATCTGTCTCAAAACCTACCTCCTCTCTAATTCTCCATCCCTTGCATAGATTTTATCCCATATCAATCTTAGCAAATTAGAGGCTAGGTCTTCATCTAGGGGCTTGATCTCGTCGACTGGATCACATCTACGTCCAATTTGCTATGATCTAATATCTCATCTCATTTACATAGATTTGATTGGTTTGATGATTGGTTATGATCTCTCGTTGATCTATGATGGATTATATGTTGTAATTAGGTGATCATAAGTTGGGACTATCAAATTAAACTATAAATTGGTTAAACAGAGGTAATTTAAGATTTAGGAACTCTAGATCAACCTAATTAAAACAAGTACTATGGACTAAATCATTAGTTAGTGTTATTTATGCATACTACTATGTAATTCTATGATTTAGATTGGATCTATGCTTGTTTATGATCATTGGGTAAATTGGATGATTTAAATGTTTATGATTGTATGTAAATAAATGATTTGCTATGTTTAATTCACTATTATGATTGAACTGCTTGCTATGCTTGATTCGTTTTCTAGTGTTGTGCATGTTTAGGACTTAGATTTGTTATAGGAGCATATCGGGGGCAAAGTTCGTCAAAATCGTACAAAACATGGAGGATAGGCTCTGCGACGCGCAAGGAAAACACCTTGAAAATTTCATGATGATTAGAGCAAAGTATTTGGATTAGTATCGATACGATCTAATTGGATCGGTACCAATTTCCATTTTTCCACCAATCAATGTGAGATCCATGGGGATAAAAGAGCATGGATTTTAGTAATGCTCTATGAAGTTATATTGGAGGATAGGCCAAGTATTGAAGATTTATGGATCATCTATGTTAGATTGGCTATGAAGCATAGAGGAAGGACCAAGAGGCTAAGACGTAAAGCAAGGGGTCTTGACATCTAAAGGAAATGCATTAGAGGCTAGAAGTGAGTGGGAGCCATAATTGGTTAAGTATTCATATCGATACCGATCCAAATTATTAGCTCCAATTGATGCGGGATCCAGAGTGGAGACTCTGGAGTTATAGTGGATCATGCTAGAAGTTAGGGATCGCCAATTGCTTTTACAGTTTAGTAGTTATGGCATGAAGAAGTTTTAGCTCTTCGATCGAAAACTCAGATAGGAGCGGGTTCGTAGCAGTAGATTGACAGCTCAAGGTGGAATGAAGCTCTAAGATAATGGAATGGGATGAGAAGTAAGCTCGTGCCTAGAAATGGATTGGAGTTGGGGAAAGCTATGAAGATTTGGTAGTGCCAATGAACCGTTAATGACTCTGAGTGTTCTGGTTGTGTTTAAAGCAAGAGCACAATATGCGGGGGCACCTAAGGGTTGGTAGCGGCAGCCATGTGCTCTAGACTGCTAGGTCTAGGTTAGGTAGTACGAAGGTATCATAAGAGACAACCATGCATGGTTTTTAACTAATGAGTACGGTGAACACGATCGAGAACCGAGATTTTTGTTAGTCTTTGGCAATGCAAGGACAAGGCCATATGAGTTATCATATATTCAAGATTTTAGAAGATGATATATGGGTTTTGGATTCTATGGTTGCTATAATTACTTACTTTTGGGTATGCCACCATCTTTAGGAATGCTGGAGAAGGGATAGGGAATAAGACTATTCTTTTACAGTATCCTATTGTCATTTATTTAGAGTGGCATATTATATCTTCTTATTATATGCTGACACCAGACTATTGTCTAATCAAAGATTTTATGTTTCCTCCTATCATCTTAGATACTCTTAAATGAGTAGACTAGATGACATGTTTAGAGTCACTGTTGCTGTACGAAGACGAGTTTGGAGGAGCAATGGCGTATTACTCAATATTTCTAGTTTCCACTGTTTGTTGTTATATACTCTGAGGAATGTAGTGAGGAAACATTGTACTGAGATAATATGACATTTGTACCGTATCTCATGATGTTCTAGTAGAGATGTATCTTTCATTTGTTAAGGCTCACTATACTTCTGTTGTATATTTTCTATATTATATTTTATCCATGTGCTATGAGATATGCCATAAGTTTTCTACTTTAAATTTCAACATTGATGATCATCCCATATCAGCTTGCCACGTTTACAACGCTCTTTTAGGTCATTTTATTTCGGGTGGTATGGGTGGCCGTCACAAACATATTGATAAACATCTCTAGACATGGATTTAATATAACCTTGAATTTATTGAACCTCCCTGGATATGTCCCTTCTTAGTTTTCTGTCATTTTTCCATATATTAAGGCTACGTTCGGCACCTTTCACACAACTCTTCATCGCTCGAACAGAGAACGAATTCCCACGTTTTAACGCTGGCCTTTCTTTTGGACTTAATCTTTGGATTGACAGTTCAATTCTATAACATTCCACTTCTCAATTACTTCCAGAATGTTGATCGTGTATATAGTTTTGAAGTGGTTTGGGGTTCAACTCACTTCATATAGGTACACTCTTACCACTTACCGAACTCTTCAGAACCAATCGATGAATTTCTAATTAACTGAATTCCAATTCTCATAGAATTAAGCAAAAGCTAGAGATGTTTTGTACCAATATCCTCCCTGGGGGTTCTTATTGGTATGAAATTGTGAAGCATTTCGATAATTTTCTAAGTCAATATTTCGCTAAGTTCGATAATCAACTAATCGATTATCTAGTCAAAACCATTGCTTATACAAATAACGATTCGAATGCTAAACTCGTTTTCGACATTCCAACTTAAATATTCCTTTCCCAACACTGAAGCCATGTAAGTTTGGGCCCTAGTTGCATCAACCCTTGCTGTAACAACACGAATTCCAATGGGTCTAGATATTTTGTAAAAATGCTAAAACCCAAGCTCACTTAGACCCGAGTTGGGAATCTGGTATCCTGCAAATAGGCAAAGAAAAATATATCAAAGCTCAATTAAATATCTCATAGCAGAAATGACTAAAATATAATAGTAAGTAAATACTCACCAATATAATAACACTTTCTAAACAAGTGTCTTAATGATGGGAAGTCATTACCATATACCTAACCTGTAGAATGTTATGAGGAGGGGGTCAGAACTAAAGTTCTGGTGAATGGATAAATTATACACTTTTAAGCTTAATTCTACATATACGATTTCATATTCATTTACTGTTATTTCAAGTTCACCGGGTTTATCATACTCTCGTCTCTGTGTGTGAATCGTACCCTTCTACTCCTTAGTAGATTGAAACCTAATAGCAGATATATATGTGTGTGTGTGTGTAGCTATATGCCCAATGACTATATTGGTCCTAGGTACTACCCATAGTAACTTTCGTATCCTCCTCACAATGGACTCCATCGTCTTGCTCCTAAGCATTATGCGACTACATGTGTAAAGGACAGCTCCGTGAGGCTTACAATACAGATGTTCCATCATCTACTATGAAAACGTAAAACTTCATCTGCAATAGTCTGTACTAATGCTCAGACTTCCGCAACATACCACCCAGTGCATACATTGAGGACTATACATGATTGTTCTGTCTACTCTCTGAATCACGCCAACAAGGTCTACCTTGTGAAGAACTCGGTCAAAGATTTTCTATATCTATAAAGGACAGCTTCATTAGGTATATCATAAGTATGGTTTATTTATGTTATTAATTAACATAACTCAAACCATCAAACTATAATATAACAATTATACCACCTATAAATTCTCATAAAAATGAAGCCAAAGAAAAAGCTATTTTAAGTATGATCTATTTACTATTGTAATTAGTAAGATAGACCATCAAATTTTTTTTTACTTTCTTTTCAAAATCAAAAATCAATTAGCAAATGATGATGTAAATTGTGTTTATGTTGAATAAGAATAGTTCATTTGCATAAGCAATATAGGCTATCAAACCCACTTGTATAAACTTACATCAAAATTCACTTTCATGAAGCACAAGCAAAAGAGATCACAAATCATAAAAATGCTGAAATTACATAAAGTTAGAGAGCTTCATTACTCCTAAATTGAAGGGTTTTAGCTATCATTTGTGTTATCATATCACATGTAAATTTTAATATTAAAAGTAAAAGAAATAGAAACTAAACAAAGGAGTAAAATGGGATTAACTATTAAGCTACTTGCATAAAAGAAATAAAACAAAACTACACTACTTGCATGAATATAAATCTAATCTACTAAAAAACGAAAGAATAGAGCATAGAAGTAAAAATGAACATAAAAATAAATAAACACAAGTAGAAAAGAGAAGACAAAGAGGGTAGGAAGCCATTTTTATTTCATTAAACATAGAGTTTACAACTCTCATTTTGATTTCCTAACTAATTTCAAAGAGTAGAAGATCATTTTCATGTACATAAGCGAGCTATTTATACATGCAAGAAACCCTAATTCAATTTTTAGAGTGCTTCCTAGAATGCCTTTTAGGAAGTGTGGCCATCAAGTAACCATTTGCCACTAATTAATCCATCATTTAATATGCATGAAGCTTTAACCTCCACTTAGTTGTTCATTAGCTTCTAATTATATATTTAGGTTGTGGATGGGGTCCTCCATGATCATGAACTTGAGTTATTTCCTCTTTATTTCTTTGTATTCCCTTGTGCATGCATTTATCTTCATGAATCCCTCTTCCATATGCATCTTAATTTGCAATAAAAATTAAAAAAAATGTTCAAGTAAGAATTCTCAAATTGACACATGCGCAAAAACGACCATTTTGGCCCTGAACGAATATGAATATATGATGATTTGAAAATAATTTAATTTTTCTTTTAAACATGTTAAAATGCTCAAATATGAATTTTATTTAATTAAAAATAGATAAAATATGTATGTAAATATATGCACATTTACGTGCACCTCATGGATTTTCCAAGGACATCTCTTCAGGGAATCTGAATCTGAACTCCATATCAAGGATCAAAAAATACCTTCTAAGAAAAGTATATCTTTAGATGGGATATACTCAAAGGTAAACATAATTAGACTACTTGTTGTGTGATCCGAGCCATACAAACCCCAAGTACCAACGTATTGATAAGCATCGCCAGACATAAGGTTGATATACCCTTTAGGTTGCTAAACGCCCTGGACGTGTCCCTTCTCTATTTTTTTATTGTTATCCTGATTTCCATGCTATGTACGACATCTTTTGCGCGAGTCTTAATCACTCGAATAGAACATGAATTCCCAAATGGATACTCATATCTCGAATAGATTACAAATCACTACATGGATTTGAGCATCTAGGATAGATCTCGAACCTCCATATAGGATCCTCGCATAAGTCCACTGATGAATGCTAATATTGTCCTCTCTCTTGAAGTACTCCTCAAGGTAAATAGTCCTATATGATAGCATCATTTAGAAAGTTAAGGCTGACCTTTCCTTTAGACATAACCTTAGGATTGACAATTCAAATCCTTACAATTCCACTTCTTAACCGCTTCCTAAACAGAAATCACGTATATGGTTTTAATGTGATTTCGAGTTTAAGTCATCTCATATAAGTACACTCATTCCATTTACTGGACTTTTCAAAACCAATTGATGAATTTTCGATTAAATCAATTCTGGTACTCTTAGAAGTAAGTGAAAGTTAGAGACTGTTCGTACTAATATTCCTCTAAAGCGGTTCTTATTGGCATAAAATCACAGTGACATTCGATGACTTCTTAAGTCAATATTTAGTCAATTTGACAAATGACTAATGGATTACCTAGTCCAAATAATTGCTTATACAAATCACAATTCATACGCTTAACTCATTTTCGACATTCCAACTCAACTATTACTCAGCCAAAATTGAAGCTAGGCAAGTCTGTGCACTGGTTGCATCAAGTCTTGCTTAATCATTTCATTCTTGAATCTCACAGACATATAAGTCTACCTCATCGACTTTTAGTATTAAGTATAGTATTAATGATTTCCATAAACAATAAGAAATCAACACGATTAACACATTTTTGATATTTTACAACTTACTATTCCTCTGTCAATAGGGAAGCTCGGTAGGTTAGAGCTCTACTGCTCCATCCTTACTCAATTTTAATCTTAACTCTTACAGATAGACGGGCCTTACTTCGTCGGCTTTTAATGCTAGGCACAATTAACTTCCTTTCTAATAGTACTTGAAAATATTTTCTAAACCTTTTTTTTATACTTTCAAAATACTTGAAAATACCTATAATAGGTTTTTAGAACATTTACTCAAAATATTACTTGGAAATAACAAATTTACAATTTTCCTTAAAACGTGAAAATAACATATTTTGAAAATTTCTCTCCTCTAAAAATTCATAACTGATTCTTGAAAATTCATTAACATCTCAAAACACATTTGAAATAATCTAATAATAGTTAGCAAATGTTTTAAAAAGAATGAAAAAAATAATTAAACTCAAATATCTTTTCAACGGTTCAAAATCAAGGCTAAACAGGGCAATAGCACTAGTGATGTTTTGGCCACTTTTTGAGACGATACTTCACTTTTTATTATTCGTGTTTTTGATAGAAATATGTGTATATATATAAGAAATTATAAATATTGTGTGAAATCCCTAAGGATCTCTCTACAAAGTTCCATAGCAATTGCCAAAAACAAGGCAATTCACAACTGCATCTATAAAGGCTATCGCTCTAAGTGCACTTTCAAATCTATGTCCAATCTAAACCAAAGTCCATCTATAACCTATATGCTTTGTTCAAGTTCTTATTATATTCCATAAACATCCATTTCAAGTTCGTTCAAGTCCATATACATGGAACACATACATAACTTTCTTTTAAAACAAGAATCTAAACCAACGATTTAATATAAGTTAACAAAATTTTAATCAACATGTATATAGTCAACACTACATGTGTATGTGTTATATTTTTTATTTAAAGTAAGGTTTTAACTCACCTTTAACCACACAAACAACGAAGATCCTAGAATCCAAGCCAAACCTCTACCTTGCAACCACCTCCTTTCTCCTTCTTCTTGCTTCAACTTGTTATTTTCCTTCCTCCCTCTCTCTAATGCTCATGACCAAAGCTTCCTACAGAATTTGGCTTTGCTTCTCCAACTTTTGGAATGGTGGAAAGTTTTCTAATATTATACTAAGCCTTATGGCAAAGTTTGAAGTGATTTGGTGCTGATTTGCAACACTTTTTTTAGAACATAAGAGAGGAAGAAGAAGAGAAGCCGTTAGAAAAGCTTGCATTTGTTTTTGTGAATTTGTGATTTCAATCCTAAAGGTATGCCCTCCTTTTATAGGCTTTGAAATGTGATGAGGAAAGAAAAAAAAACCTCTTAAGACCCAACTAACATTAATTACTTCTAACATGACTACTTTACACCATATATCTTAACATTTAAGCATTTCCGTATTTGCTCATTTCCTTAATATCGACGATGCCATCACCTATGACAAACTTCATAAAGTTTATTTCCATAAATGGAAAAAAATTATTCCATTAAATTGATTTCCTAAGCAAGTAAGTGTATGTAAAAAAAATTAAACAACTACTAATAGTTATAAATCTGTTTATCCATAAAAACAATTTTTGGTTACATTACAAATATCTTTCCAAAGAATATAATTTTGTAAAAAAAATTCAAAAACTAGTTTCTTATTATTATTCCTTAATTAAGTGATATCTAACATGGTTATAAGATTACATTTATAATACTTAGTTGTATTTTAAAATATTTCAATATTCGAAGAAGAAATATTCACATTTTTTCGGGTCACTATAGAGACGAAGGTGGATATGAAGATTGTGGCACTTATCTATCTATTTTATTGTACTAGTTTAGACAGTTATTTTATGTACTTTGGAGGCTTTAAGTAAACATGTTATAATGTTTAACATGCTATGTTTATGAAATGGTTTTCTTTATGAAATGGGTACTTGTTTTGGATATTATGTCTTATCCATTCCACGGTGAGATTTTGAAAATATAGATAGATAGCTTTGTGTACTGTGTAATATTTTAATTTTATCAACATAACTAAAACGGACAAGGGATTAAGGATCTTAAGGCTAATTTAACACTAGAGAGGGGGTGAATAGTGTTTAATGGATTATAAGACTTATATGAACTAATTTAAAATTTATGATATAAACAAACGAAGAACTTAATTACAGAACAATCATAGAATCAAACGCAGACGCAGAAAGTAAATATAAAGCAGTAAAGGGAAAGAACACACCAGATTTATACAGGTTTGGAGTTACCTTACATCTAGTCCTCTACCAAGGCAAACCACCTCATATACATTTTTATTATACCAATGTCAGGATTACAATCCTCAATTTCTAAAGGCCTTGCGGTATCCTCCTATCTCACGACTACGGGGTAAACTCTCTTGATCTACAGTACTCAAGATCGCCCAATTTATTTCCAGGCACAACCACACCTTATAGAGAGACTAGATAAACTTTTGATCACAAATTGAGCCGATAAATCTGAATAGCACTATGATCTTCAAGAGAGGGTAGAGAATCAAACAAGAATGAGATTCTAATTTGATTCACTTGAGAATTCAGCACAATTTCGACACGATCTTAAAAACATGAAAATTTTAAAATTTGGATTTGTAGAGAAAAAGAAGTGAAGAAAATAAGAAAATAGTTTGTTAAAAAATTCGTTTATAAAGGCTATTTATAAAGCACCGGCGGTCAAAACCATTTGTGAAAAGATTTAAACGAATTGACACTTCTTTTGAAAATCGAAACTTTTGAATGCAACGGCCACCATGTCGACATGGGGTATCCCATGATGTCGACATCCCTAGTTAAAAAATAATGTAAAATTTGTTTTTAAAATGAAGTTTAAAACAAGATTTTATTTTAAAACAAAAACAAATAATATTTTAAGGCTAAAACATCTTTTTGAAAATCATTTGAAAAATATAATTTTAAGGTTAAAATATTTTGAAAAGCAGTTTTGAAAATTATTTTGAAAAAACCATTTTGAAGCAGTTTTGCAAGCTTCTTCCTGCAGAATATCTCATCACATCAAGACTCGAGAACTTGTACAAAATCAGGATGTTCGTGGGTTTGTAAGCCACTTGTCAAACCTCTGTTTGCAAGCTACTTTTCGTGGGTTTGTAAGCCACCAAGAAAGTAGAAATGGGTTCCATCCCAAATGAAATTTGGAATGAAGATCTCCATGCTATCATGAAGTTTTATCAAAAACTAGACATATATATTGAAATCTTGATCTTGATACTCTAGAGTCTTCAATCTTAAGTCTTGCGTCGTTATACTGATCAGACTTCAGTAATCAATACATGTATATAAATATACATACATACATACATACATACATACATATATATATATATATATATATCTTGCATATACATATCTACCTAGACAGTAGTGTTAGTATATATTTTATAATATGATAAGTTAAAAAGGTTGTTGTCATCAAAACCAACATTTCAATTTCTAACATTAACAACTTGCTTTGAGATGGGCCTAAGGTTCGATAGGTTTTTATTGGGGCGAAATCAGGTCCATTATCTGGAGGGTTGTCATATTTTTATATCGGAGCTTAGGTTACCCGATCAATGGGGATATTATTATCTTTTGGGTTAGAAATTAAGGATTGATTGTAATTTTGCTTAGTGAAACTAAAATATGAATATCTTGTGATTAGAACTGCAAAATTTGACTATAAGATATTCCTATAAAAAATCAATTGGTTGAAAACTATAATTTAGAACTTTCATAACCCTAGATATTCAGCCTTAAGAAATGATAAATGATTTGATAATTACAAAATGGGTAAATAAGAACAAATACCTCATGAATTAAGTTTCACAATTTGACTATAAGGTACTTGATGATAATGCGAAGAGAAATAATATTCTTTTTAGGAAAGACCAAACCCATTGAACTTCGCTTCACTTTGTTGGGACTTCGAGTTCTTAAGACAAAGAGAGTTCTCGGGACCAGAAAAGATCATAGAAGTTAAGGATTGGTTAAGCAAATGTGATGAGCTCCAGTGTAGCATGGTAAGCTTCATCTATGGATCGTTTAGGGAAATGATAAGCAATACCCTAAAATTTGAAGATGCTGTTCTACAGCCGATTACTGAAGCACCAACCAAGAGAAAAGGGCATAAGAAGAACAAAGTTCGTTGTTTTAATTGTAGATAGAAAGGTCACCTTGCAAAAGAACGTAAACTAGGAGCAAACATCAAAACATTTAAGAAAACTGTCTCCAAGAGTTGTTATTACTGCAACATTTTAGGACATATCGCCAGAGACTGTCCAATGCTCAAGGCGGCAGAACAGCCGAGGTCTTTTGTTACTCTTACTCGTCCACCAACTGCTGCAGAAAAAGGGAAAGGGATAGTGAAAGTCTAAGTTAGTTAAGCATGTATAAGTCGACATTATCTAAGTACTGTATGACTTTTGCAAAACTTTTTGGGTGTACTTCTTAGAAATCACTTAGTATGAATGTATTTTGGAATCAATATATAAACTATCATTTTGCTGTTTTATCAATATCCAAATTCTGCTAGAGCCCTTTTAGAAAAAAAATAAGCTAAAAATGAAATTTTTGATAGGAAATGATAACTTATTTTGAGTTCTCATATATAAAGTTGTAGAAACCAACCAGGCCGAAAGACTGGCACTTAGGCAAAGATTGAGGGAAGCCTTAGCTAAATACGGAGACTTAGAAGTTTTTGATACACCGATCATGAGTAAGAGGAAGATATACCAGTAGGAGGACCCTCGGGGATAGCACCAGGATCATTTGACCACCCGATAGATATCTCCGACGATGAGGAGTTGATAGTTATTCCAGATGATGAGGACGTGTTGCCCGTAGACATAGAGATCGATGCAGGAGAAGAGGCAGATGACAAGGCAGATGATGAGGCACATTACTGGATGTTAGACCCCTTGAGCGAGGATGAGGAACCAGAGGAAGAGGAGCGCATGGAGATCGAGGCACTGATCAGAGAGCCCATGGAGATAGAGACGGAAGTCTTAGGGATTTACGATGCGTGGTTTAGCGAGGAAGATTATTTGGAAGATGGTGCGGAGATTATTTGGGATATGGGTACTCCCATTCTGGAGATAGGATCTCCCATTCCGGAGGTAGCTGAGGATATAGGTTTAGAGGATATTGTGATGGGGCAGCAAGAGCCGTGGATCCCAGGAGGCCGGCAGTGGCAGCCGTTAGGTGGGACATAGCTCCAGAGATAGATGAGGAGGAGCCATTTGAGGAAGATGAGGAACCAGAAGAGATAGACTTGGAAGCACCATCAGAGGGTTCATCCGATGAGTAGTGTTTCACTTTGAAACATTTTTTTGGTTGTTGTATTATAGCCGTTGTGATTCTCTTAAGAACGTAATACGCGCTAAGATATGGGATGTAGTCTTTTTTGTATGATATTTTAGGTTGACTGATGTAGATAGTTGACTTGTGACTTTGTATTTACCTCAAGTGTGTAGTACGCACTCAAGTTGGGAATAGGAATAATGATTGTATTTTATGATTGGTATTTAGTGGTAGTATTTTCTTTGACATATATTATTGACCTTTATAGTTCTGTATCTTTGATTTCATTTCGAGGACGAAATGCTTTTAAGTATACGAGAATGTAACGACCCGTAATTTCGCTACTTCGAAAATAAGAGATTTCGTTCGATTTAAATCTAAAAAGGAGTTTAAATCTTAAATAAATATGTTATATGTAATAAATAATTATCTATTCTTATAGTTAATAAATTAAAAAGTATAAATTTAGATTTTAGAACAAATCGACAAAAGTTAAGTTTTGTTAAGAATAAATAAAGGCTTAAATAAATGGATTTAAATATTTATTTAAAAAGGTAAATCTTATTTAAAACACCTAATAAAGATAATAAAAGTATGTTAAAAGATTTAAAAGTTTGTTAATAATCGTTTTACGAAAATAACCAAAATTTGTCGTATTTTATCAGTTTTACATACACTATAAAATTAAAGATTTTGATATTAATTAAAGTTAATTTTTAAATATAAAGAGACTTGTTTTGATTTACTTAAAGAAGTAAAAATTCCATTTTAAAGTTTGGTTTACTTCAATATATAGCTTAATAAAAAAATCAAATTTTGACTGTAAAATTTGTCGACGAGAACACCATTTACAACCAAAACAAGCTGTCGACAAGTTGTTGTAATTTGGTACATTTTCTAACTTATAAATACAAGTTTACAAGCTATTTAAACATTCTACATTTAGCACTAAAAACAAAAGGAGTTTACTTTTGAAAATATTTACATAAATATGAAAAGATGTAAAAGTATGATTCGACAAATTTAAAAATAATTAAAGCTTTTATAAAACAACATCACTACCTCATTTCTCATCTCATTAATGAGAGGTCATACTTATGCATATAAAAGGAGCAAATGGAAAGTGAAAAGAAAGCTAATTTAAGGAATTAATGACACATACACCCACCATTAATGCAAATCAAATCACTACGAAAGTCTTCCCTTTAAAACATAAAATCTAAGAAAGAAATGATAAGTAATCATTTCTATTTTTACCATCACCATTAATACATATCAAATCTCTCTTTTCACATAAAAGAAAATGTATATTTAAGAATAGGGTATTAATGTCATTTACCACTAAAAATCTCCACTTATAAATACAACTACAGATCTCTTCATTTCCACTTTACTTTCATTTCACAAAATTTTCAAAAAAAAACCTTCTATACTTCCACCATTTTCCTTCTATCTTCAAGCTATCACCTCCATACTCCAAACCATCACCTTACATCACCAAAACCAAGCTTAACTTGCACCTACCCCTTCCAAAACCCCAAAGCCGAGCCTCACACACCCTCATCCTCACATACCCAAGCCATGCCACCTCCTCCTCACCCAAAACCCACGTCTACCCGCTACACCACCCAAGGCCGAGCACTACACACCAAAACCCAAACCTCATACCCTCCTACACCCTCCTACACGCCTAACCCAAGGCCACACCCCCTCCACACCAAGGCTGTGCACCCTCTCCTCCATATAAAAAAAGAGAAGAAAAGAAAATGAAAAAGAAAGGAAAACAAAAGCATTCGTAAGGAAATAAGCTAAGACGAGAATTCAAGACATTCGGGAAAAGCGCGTTGTTCGAAAGCACGTAGCCTACGAGAAAGTCTGACGGAGTGGATACGATGGTGATAAATTCTCAACGCTTTTAGAATTATATTGATTATAATGTTTAATTGTTATGTTAGATAATCACTATTTGATGATATGGATGTTTGATTGATCGTTTGAATATATTGGATAATCCGTAGTAATGTTATGACATTTACCGTATTGAATATGTTGAGGTATATGATTGTCATACGGTTGTGATGATAATTTGGACATCAAATTTCTATTAATTAAGTAATCCCTTCGTTTAAAAAGACCATATTTTAATAATATGAGATTGTGAAAAAATAAGTCTCTTTTCATTTAGAAGTGAAATTAAAGTCAAAATGAAAGAGAATTTGAAATTGGAAGTGAAACGGATTTGAAAAGGATAGATAATTAGAAATTGAAATTGAGATGAATAGTGAAATTGAAATTGAGATGAATAGGGAAATTGAAAGTGAAATCGATTTTGAAAAAGTGAAGTTTAGTTCGAGGTTGAATTGAAGTTTAAATTGAAACTGGATTTGAAATCTAAGTTTTAAAAGTGTTTAATTTGAGATTAGAATTGAAATGGAGTTGAAATTGGAATTTAAAATTTAATATTTAAATAATGGGAATATAATAATATTATAATGTGGTAATAGTGAAAATACATTTTAAATACTTTAAAAAGTGAAAATATTGATTTAAAATGATTTGTAATGATTTTATAAGTGAAAAAATTCAATTTGAATAGATTATTTCAAATATTGAAAAATAAGTTAAAACTAAACGCGTCGCGCAACGGTAGTTCGCGATTTCGCACCGAAAAGTTCAAATGAATGTGTAGAGTGAAATATGGCTTGGAATTCTTCGAGATAAGAAAATTCCAGACTATTATATCCATATCTTCGAAATGAAGAATGAAAATCAAAGTTTCGATAAGTATATTTTGAACGAAGTCCAAATCAATTTTCCAGAAAAATCGCGCTAGTGCAGTTTAGTGACCATAACAGGAAATCTATTTAAATGAATGATTTTAATTATGGAAAAATGTGAAATAAATTTGATAAATCTATGTAAATAATTTAAAAGAGATTTGGATTGGAAAATATGAGTTATTGAATGTTTTAAAAGTTGACTTAATTCAAATAAGCTTATTTAGCACTTTCCGGCACTTTTACGCTACGAATTCTATAACTTTTGGAATATGAGTTTAAATGTAACGACGTTTCCCAGAATAAATTGTGAATGTTTTAAAAAGGATAATTAAGCGTTTTTGAAAGATAATTTGGAATATTTATAAGCAATTCTAAAATAAGTTGAAAATCTGAGTATGCGGAAACGACCAGTACATTTGTCCCGCCTGTGAGATTTGGGAAGATAAAACAAAGCGTTTAACTAAGGTTAGAGATGGAGCAACCAGTGCCCTGAACTTACCTGGCCTATGTTTTCTTTTCCTAGGCGAGGGGTGGAACAGATTGAAGGGAAAGCCCGGATGCTCTTAAATAAAAAGATTCTGTTAAGTTTTCCAAAATAAAAGAAGATTGGTATTATCCAAAAGTTAAGCAATCTCCAAAAATGAATGATTTCTATGATCCTATTTACTTCAAAATGTTTGTTAAGATTGATTTAGGGTTTATCATAAATGATGTCATAAATAACATTATTTTTGACCCGTATAAAAGTAAAGAATTTGATTGAATGTTAAATAAGGGAATTCGAGATATTTTCCAAAACAAAAGAATGAATTACTTAGAATTATCCTAAGTCAAAAGGAAGAGATTTTGAAATCATCCGAAAAGAACTGAAGTGAAAAGAGACTTAATAAATCCTGTATACTCATATTCACTTTTTATCGATAATTGGATCTCGAAGGAACCAGAGTCGGATTTGAGTAATTCCTATCCAAAAACCACTTTGAACCAATGTATACATTCGAACGTGAAGACAAGTTGAAGATGATGATTATTGAAGACCGTGGAGCCTCATAGCGTGAAGACTGCTTATTGAACATGCTCTGGGTAGCCCTTATTATAGAGTTATTTATAGTATGGTCTCCTCATGATGGAGATTTTTCGAATTGCAAGGACTACTCGCTACTAGTGATAGTTGAAGAGTGCCTTCGGTTTGTCCTGTTCCTGGACAACTCGTACGGAAGTTTGTCTGACATTGCATTTCTAAAGATTATGTACATTGGTTTTTACAAACATACATTAGTGGTAGTGGAGAAGGCAACTTCTCTTAGCTTAACACCCTCCTTGAGACATAAAAGCTCAAGGTTTGTATTTTTATGGAAGGCAATTAGTAGTTAACGGAAATGGCAATGTGGCATTCAAATATGTGATATGTGCTATGTGAAAAGGTAATCGTTTGCCTCAAGCCTCATCCAACCGGAAATGACTAAAACATGGTTAGATGCAGCAAGGCTAAGTGGGTCATTCCCAATTAGGATATAGTCATCCCCTTCTAGATATATTTTTGCACGCTATGATGTCGTTTATCTGATTATTATGGTTTGTATGCTATGAGGGCCCTCGGAAAAATGTCAGTAATGATCGGAGGATGACATATTCTGTACTATCTAGTTACAGAGGTAGGCCGGTCTTGTGCTGGCATAGGATCCTTTGTGATGGTCCTCGGGACATCCATCTAGAGGTGTACCCCTTCGGAAGGCAGTCCCTTCATCTGGTCATTTGTATAGAAATCCATTCTCCAATAAGAACCTTCAGACTTGATTGTAAACCTAATATGCTGGAATTTAGTCAATGTAACAATATCGTCTAAGATTAATAAGTTTATTTGCAAAGGTTTTCAAAGGATGTCATTAGAAATAATATCAAAGGTTTTGAGATAAAAGTGTTTTAATTATCATAAGGTAAAAACCCTTCCGTGTTTATGCGTGGGTGTGGTTTTATGAGATACTCTTTCTTTTCAAAGGATTGTTATTCAAAGGCTAATATATGACACTATCATCTGTTATTGAGTTTTTCTCACACTGGTTTATCAAGCCTGATGCGGGTATTTTCAATACTCGGGTCAAATCCGAGTAGTTTCTGTAGGATCTCGATTAACCCTAATTCTATTAGGCATTCTCCATTCAAAACCGTCTAGAGGGTGAATAGGGTTATAGCAAATTTTCTCGATTTAAACGTAAAAATGAACTGCAGAAATAAATATGCTGAAAAGTAAATCACACACAAAATTTACCCAGCTTCGGTAACCCCTGCCTACTGCTGCATTCCCAGATTTCTATTAGAATTAAACAGTATCCCGCTTACAAACACTCTACTAGACTCGCAAACCCTTTTGCTCCCGCTCACAAACACTCTCATAAACTTGCACACCTTGCTCCGCCTATAGAGTTTCGCTCACTCGCAAACTCTGCTCCGCCTACAGAGTTTTGCAAACTCGCACACCCTGCTCACTGAACTAATTCTAACTAGACAATCTGACACTACCTACAACCTAGGTGGTGATTTACCAATTCTTTGACTCGAAAAGAAAAAAAAGACTTCAAAAATAAAGCAGGAGCAAAAATTAAAATGCAAACGTGAATCCGTAATTTTTTGCTCAAAATAAAAATAAAAAACCCTTCAATTAAAACCCTAAGTAAAAACCAATCCCCTTTATAATACAGGCCGGCCCACTAATTCTTAAACCCGATCCTTCTTTCTTTTGGCTTGTGAAAAATGTCGGCCTCTTTATTCTTCCTTCTAAAACAATTGCGGCTGATCCCTTTGTCGAATTAGGGCTTCGGTTTCTTTCTCGAATTAGGGCTTCGGTCCTTTTATCTTGTGAAAATTAGGGCTTTCGGCTCTTGCTCGTCCTCGATTTCTGATGATCGATTGTTGCCCTTGCTTACTGCTTCGCTTATGATTGGTTCTGGTAGGCTTCGAGATTGCGAATTGTTTGCAGCTGCTTCTTTTGATCGAGTTCACTGTTGCGGTATGTAATCTCTTTGCTTGTTTGTGCTTTTGTGATTTTCGAACTCAAACTCGATGCCGATGATGATAATTGGGTTTTGTATTTATATGAATTCGAGACACTTGTTTTCGTTCGTATCAATTCGATACTTTCCCAATTTTTCTATTGCTTGATGCGCCGCTTTCCTGATTTACTTTCTTTCTTGATGCTCACGGCCTTAACTTGAGACGTTCGATACGGCAAAGAACTTTCCTCTTTTTTGATTACTTTGACTATTTCAAAGAATACAGATACGCACTTGATTTTTGAAATTGATTTCGTCTTGATTAGTATTTTACTTCAGTCATCTCTGCAATGTTGAACTTCGTCCATCCACTGATGCTTTCGACTTTACACGGCATTGATTCTTTTGGCACGTCTACATCCTTATCTGCGTTCATCTCTGCACTTTTATTTTTCACTGTAACAGATGCTACACTTGTTTACGTATTCGACATTGTTCGCTTTGACACAAATGCTTTGATACATTGCCATGCTATTCACTGTTGCATTTTGCATTTGGTCTACACTTTCACTGTTGCACTCGAGTTTTGTTCATCCAATTCGTTGATCCTTGTAGATTGCTATATTGTCTCTGACCTGTGCACATTGTTGCATTGTTGAAGTTCTTTGTAGTTTTCATTTTGGTTGTGCATTTGTATCACTTGAATTTTTATCACTGCGTTGATTATCTGTATTGAGTTCTTCGGTTTCATATTGGCATTGGCTGTTGTTATATTTGTTGGCATTGTCTTCTGTCCATGGTACTGCTCATGTTGAGTTGTTTCGACTCTTGGTTCGGTCTGTCATTTGAGTTTGAGATTGTGGCGATTTCACTGCGTACTTGCATGCATATTGCCTCTGGTTATGGCCACAGGTTTGTGTTGTTGTCTGGTTCACTGTGTCACTTAGGTGTACTTCATGTTAGATCGAATTGCACTTGCTCTACTTGTAGTCTCTGGTACTTTATTCTTGCATTCACTTCATTGTCACTACTGAAGTTGTGCACTAGTGGTCTTCATTCTGGTTTGCACTAGCATCACCACTGTAACATATGTTACCGTCTACTTGAGTTTGCTTCTTTGGTTGTATATAGCTTGGTTCATGTGAACACATTTGTGTTGCATTGCAGTTAATTCATTAGTTCATTTGATATGTCGTCCACCTGAGTTTGAGCATTTGCACATTTGTAGCCTTGGTCTTCATATTGTATTCTCTGTTTTGATTTGGTTACACTGCATAGCATATTGGTACAAAAAAAATGTCGCATATATGTGAATAATTCTGTTCTTTGACATTCCTTCATGCCTGACTTGATGCTGCACTTGGTCTTTTGTTATAACTGACCTGTTGCCCTCAGTTGCTTGTTTGTATGTTGTAAATGTTGCATCGACTTGTTTTGTACTAGCGCACTTCTGTTTGCTGTCATGTTTGAGCATAGCATTCATGTGTACTTTTTGATTTGCGCCTGAGTTGAATCCAGTTTTAAAACTCGGGTTTGACCTTGCGCTCGTGTCGTAATTTTGAATATATTGCATGTGAGTTGAACCCGGCTTTTCATTTGGGTTTAACCTGTGCTCACCTGTCCCTATAGCATTATCAAGTGTATACCGATGTGCACGGCCTTGTGGCATGTATAGTGATACACTATGCATGTCACGCTGTTCGTGTGTGATGAATTCAAGTGTGAATGATGACGAACAACCCAAATAACTGAGGCAAACCATATTTCAAAAATCATATTTCATTTTATATTGCAAAAACATTTCTTTTTCAATTTTATTGCGTTAGTGAATATTTTTGCAGATTGCTCAGATGCTGGATTCAAACTGGAATGCAGTTGAAGACGAAATATGAGTGTGAGTGATATGTAGTGAGGTTATTAATGTAAACTGAATTATGATGTAAGCAAAAATGTATATGTATAGTGAGAGCTTGAATTTGTACTATTCAAGATTGTAATAAATATTGGTTTGAATAAAATTTCTGTTTGAATACAAATTCTGTGTAATTTACTTTATTCAGCAAATATTTATTTAACCTATGAAAAACAAAATAGTACATTACCAAATACATTTAAATGAATATATATGTTTATTATCATCAAACAAAAACATATAAGCGCATATTCATACAATCTCCCCCTTTTGATGATAACAAACATATATTTAAGATTTTGACCGTGTTAAACGTATTTGATCAACGATATACTCTAATTGCTCCCACTATTCAAATGCTTCCTCTCTACATGATGCTCCCCCTACATATATGCATACAAATAGAAATATTCAAATAAGCCTAGATGCAAATGGAAAATTATTTGACCTTTGCTTGATTCTATTTGACAAAATCTTAACTTTTCTCTCCCCTTTTGTTATCAGCAAAAGAATAATAGTGTTATAGAAAAATAGAGATTAAGTTATCAATATTAATCCAACATTAAACTCAAATTGAATATAAATATTAAACTCTAATAAGAATCAAACAAAAAATCATAACTACCCTTGTTAGGCGCATATTCCACTTTTAGAAATAATGGAAATGATGTTCTAATATAAAATCATACAATTGTATCAACTTGTGGTACATTTATATCAGGAATTTGAATATCTACTAATCATACATAACCGTTAGGACTTTTAAATGAGATTAGTAGTATTCCAATTTAATTTTTTTTTAAAATGAAATCAAGTATCTTCTAACCACGCATGACCGTGAGGACTTTTAATTGGGATTAGAATCAACTTGTCTATTTAATCAATTAATTTTGATATGCGTTCCATACATGCATAACCGTAAGGACTTTTAAATGAGCATGGAAGCACATAATCAAAAATCCAAGTAATTCACCCGTGCATAACCGTGAAACAATTGCTCAAATGTCGGCCTCTTTATTCTTGAACCCGATCCTTCTTTCTTTTGTCTTGTGAAAAATGTCGGCCTCTTTATTCTTCCTTCTGAAACAATTGCGGCCGATCCCTTTGTCGAATTAGGGCTTCGGCTTCTTTCTCGAATTAGGGCTTCGGTCCTTTTCTCTTATGAAAATTAGGGCTTTCAGCTCTTGCTCGTCCTCGATTTCTGATGATCGATTGTTTCCCTTGCTTACTGCTTCGCTTATGATTGGTTCTGGTGGGCTTCGAGATTGCGAATTGTTTGCAGCTGCTTCTTTTGATCGAGTTCACTATTGCGGTATGTAATCTCTTCGCTTGTTTGTGCTTTTGTGATTTTCGAACTCAAACTTGATGCCGATGATGATAATTGGGTTTTGTATTTATATGAATTCGAGACACTTGCTTTCGTTCGTATCAATTCGATACTTTCCCAATTTTTCTATTGCTTGATGCGCACAGCTTTCTTGATTTACTTTCTGTCTTGATGCTCACGGCCTTAACTTGAGACGTTCGATACGGCAAAGAACTTTCCCCTTTTTTGATTACTTTGACTATTTCAAAGAATACAGATACGCACTTGATTTTTGAAATTGATTTCGTCTTGATTAGTATTTTACTTCGGTTATCTCTGCAATGTTGAACTTCGTCCATCCACTGATGCTTTCGACTTTACACGGCATTGATTCTTTTGGCACGTCTACATCCTTATCTGCGTTCATCTCTGCACTTTTCTTTTTCACTGTAACAGATGCTACACTTGTTTATGTATTCGACATTGTTCGCTTTGACATAAATGCTTTGATACATTGCCATGTTATTCACTGTTGTATTTTGCATTTGGTCTGAACTTTCACTGTTGCACTCGAGTTTTGTTTATCCAATTCGTTGATCCTTGTAGCATGCTGTATTGTCTCTGACTTGTGCACATTGTTTCATTGTTGATGTTCTTTGTAGTTTTCATTTTGGTTGTGCATTTGTATCACTTGAATTTTTATCACTGCGTTGATTATCTGTATTGAGTTCTTCGGTTTCATATTGGCAATGGTTGTTGTTACATTTGTTGGCATTGTCTTCTGTCCATGGTACTGCTCATGTTGAGTTGTTTCGACTCTTGGTTCGGTCTGTCATTTGAGTTTGAGACTTCGGAGATTTCACTGTGTACTTGCATGCATATTGCCTCTGGTTATGGCCACTGGTTTGTGTTGTTATCTGGTTCACTGTGTCACTTAGGTGTACTTCATGTTAGATCGAATTGCACTTGCTCTACTTGTAGTCTCTGGTACTTTATTCTTGCATTCACTTCATTGTCACTGCTGAAGTTGTACACTAGTGGTCATCATTCTGGTTTGCACTTGCATCACCACTGTAACACATGTTACTGTCTACTTGAGTTTGCTTCTTTGGTTGTATATAGCTTGGTTCATGTGAACACATTTGTGTTGCATTGCAATTAATTCATTAGTTCATTTGATATGTCGTCCACCTGAGTTTCAGCATTTGCACATTTGTAGCCTTGGTCTTCATATTGTATTCTCTGTTTTGATTTGGTTACACTGCATAGCATATTCGTACAAAAAAAAATGTCGCATATATGTGAGTAATTCTGTTCTTTGACATTCCTTCATGCCTGACTTGATGTTGCACTTGATCTTTTGTTATAACCAGACCTGTTGCCCTCAGTTGCTTGTTTGTATGTTGTAAATGTTGCATCGACTTGTTTTGTACTGGTGCACTTCTGTTTGCTGTCATGTTTGAACATAGCATTCATGTGTACTTTTTGATTTGCACCTAAATTGAATCCAGTTTTAAAACTCGGGTTTGACCTTGTGCTCGTGTCGTAATTTTGAATATATTGCATGTGAGTTGAACCTGGCTTTTCATTTGGGTTTGACGTGTGCTCACCTGTCCCTGTAGCATTATCAAGTGTACCGATGTGCACGGCCTTGTGGCATGTACAGTGATACACTGTGCATGTCACACTATTCGTGTGTGATGAATTCATGTGTGAATGATAACGAACAACCCAAATAACTGAGGCAAACCATATTTTCAAAAATCATATTTCATTTTATATTGCAAAAACATTTCTTTTTCAATTTTACTGCGTTAGTGAATATTTTTGCAGATTGCTCAGATGCTGGATTAAAACTGGAATGCAGTTGAAGAAAAAATACGAGTGTGAGTGATATGTAGTGAGGTTATTAATGTAAACTGAATTGTGATGTAATCAAAAATGTATATGTATAGTGAGAGCTTGAATTTGTATTATTCAAGATTGTAATAAATATTTGTTTGAATAAAATTTCTGTTTGAATTCAAATTTTGTGTAATTTATTTTATTCAACAAATATTTATTTAATCTATGAAAAACAAAATAGTACATTACCAAATACATTTAAATGAAAATATATATATATATATATATGTTTATTATCATCAAACAAAAACATATAAGCGCATATTCATACAGTTTCAGGATAGTCGAAGATGGTTGGACTTTCTAGAGAAGAGCTGGAGATATTCATTGATGTATGAGCATATTCTATTATCTATTGTATTTAGTGTATTTTGGTTAATGTTTGTCATCAATTGTAAGGACAAATGTTTATAACTGTCCAAGCAGAATTTAGGTCAGATTCTCATATATGTATTTAAAAGTTTTCCGCTGTAAAAATATTTGTTCAATATTATACGTTATTCCAATCGACTAAGATTCTGTTCCGTCTACTTTTCTTTTTGACCCATAAAGATCCGTCTTTTCATGCAATTTGAGTTAGACATGTGTGTTTTATTGTCGATTCAAAGAGTACGAGAAAACAGGTCGTTACAGTGAATTTTAATATTTTTATTTTTTGAGTGTAGGTTCCGCGTAATTTCTATAAATTATCTAATTCCTTAAATGTGTAAAAGAGCGGCGTTTGAATTTCAAAGGTTATGCCAAAAGGGAAAGAGATGTGTAAGATATGGATATCCTTTTTCATGGTTTACACTATTTATTCCAATAAAATAAGAAGAATCAATCCCTTGTAATTTCAAGAAAAACAAAAATATCACTTATTGTTAATTTGTGGAAGATTATAACGGTAATCCTTTTTGGAAGGATTGCTCTTACAAAATAAAATACAGGGAGGAATGTTATTGTTTAGAAATTAATGATTATAAATAAGAAATATAAAAATATGTAGGACTAGGATTGATGGACATTAATTACAGATTTAATGGATAATAAATTTGAAATCAATAAAGGATAAAAAGGAATTAAACAAGGGACTGATTAAGGAATCTTATATGGTATTTATGGAAGGATTGAATACTCAAATAAGTACGCTTTGAAACTGGTAAATCGATTTAAAGAGATCAAATAAGGATTGGTTAGAGATTGTCGATTTTGACATTAAGAACCAGTTATTATGGGTAATGGATATTACTAGAACTAAGAAGGAAAATTAAGGAAGGTGCATAACAGTGAGTGACATTCTGGGAATGTACATCTTAAATTAGTAAGAAGAATTAGGACCTCAACATCGTTAACACAAGTTAATGATTCGAGGAGGCTTCCAACAAAAGTTTTCTTTTAGAGTTTTTGGGTTAAAATTTCTAGTTGTTGCCTTTGGGAAGCAGTAGATATGGTATAAGGCATGTTCTCGATTTATCGCTGTATTGATTCTAGTGATGGGACTAGACTATAAAATAAATATATATTAAGGAACATCGTAAACAAGGAAATTTCAAAAAGATACTAAACTTGCAATAAACCGAAGATAAGACTAGAAGTTAGTAAGGAAATTAGATTGGAATGCTTCAAACCAAAAGCTTATGGAGTGTCACCATTCACCTTGAATGTGATAAATTGTATAGGGACATAAGGAGAATTTCGTAGTTGGTCAGGAATGAAGAGAGAGTCGTTGAATAAATTTCCAGATATTTGACATGCCAAAGAATTGAAGCTAAGAGTAGGAAAGCCCAGAAGATTATCATTACCATTGGAGATTCCAACTTGGAAATGAGAGCATATATCTATGAACTTTGCAGATGGATTGCCTTGAGGCAATGATGCTATTAGGTTATAGTAGATTAGCTTATTGTACCTCCATCGGGGGTAATGGGATTGTAGCATCTCTAGAATAGATTTTTGATTAGGGAGTGGTGCAACTACATGGAGTTCCAATTAGCATTATCAGTGATAGAGACCCTTTAATTACTAGTGAATTTTTAGGCGTCTTCCATGTGCTTTGGGAATGACTTTGGATCTTAGCACTACTTTTCACTCTCTCACCGATGGTTAGATGGAAACGGTGAATAGGAATTTTGAGGATTTGTGGAAGATTTACATCATGGATTTTCGAAGGCCGTGGAGAAAGTAGAAGTGTTGAGGCGGAAGTTGAGGGCCGCAATGGACCATCAAGAGTCCTAGTTAGACAAGTGAATATAGAAATTGGAGGCTTTAGTTAGGGAGATGTATTCGTAAAGGTTTCCCCTCTAAGGAATGTTATGAGGTCTTGTACTTTCTAGGAAGTTGGTGCCTAGGTTCATTAGGCCTTTCCCGATTTTAGAGTGAGTGAGGGAAACTAGCTTGTTAGGTGCCACTTTTGAACAAGTTAGCGGGAGTCTATGATGTCTTTCATGTCCCACAATTGAAGAGATGTCTACACGACATTGCCTCTATAGCAGAGCTTGATCAGTTAATTGATGTTGAAATGGAGCCTATTGCACCCTCATGCTCCTACCCGCATAATAGAGTGTTGTATTAAGAGGCTTTGTAATGAAGAAATTAGGTTGATTTGAGTAGACTGAGAGATAACCCAATGGAAAGTACATGGAAAACCGAAGGAAAGGCAAAGGTTTATCTTCACGAGCTTTTCTTTGGCAAACTTTATCCCCAAGAAAATAAGTTTTTAGATGCATCGTGTTTGCTAGATTATATGGTAAAAGATGGTTACCAAAATTTTTACTGTTATTTTTGCATTCTGTAACGATCCCGATTTTTAATTAAATCTAAATTGATAATTAAAATAAATTTTTGAATAAAATGGTAGATTAATTTGAATTTTTTCAAATTAAATAGGATATTTGGACCTTGATTTTAAAATTTAAATTGGATATTTAATATCTTATAAATAAAATGTAACATCCCAAAATTATCAATTAAGATAAATTTAATATACTTAAACTCTTGGAATTTAATTTGAGAATAAATTGAGAGAAATATCTTAAACAAATCAAATAAGTGAAAATAATATGTAAATAAATTCCCATCTTATTTTGAGTTGAAAATATTGAAATAATAAATGTTTTAAAATGTTATTTAAATTTAAAATCTTATACATTGGTACTCTGCATATATGAGAAAATTGAATACATATTGGAAATTAATTTAATTTTTTTTCTTAGGATATGTGTGAATATAACAAATGGACATAAATGTTTGTATTTCAAGTTTAAATTTGAAATTGAAATTTTAAGTGTTTTGAAAATAAGTAACATTTAAAATCATTGAGAGATAAAGTATACAATGGTCAAAACAACTTTTCTTTAAACTTTGTACACATGTGTGTATATATATATATATATACAAAATAGTAAAGATATACATTTATTTTTAAAATGTATAAGATATAGATATAAAATTTTCTTTTGCTTTGTAAACATCAAAGGCTAAACATACATTGCACATGGAAGGTAGAGTAGAATAATTGAAAAAATCTTGATCATATGATGATTTCTTACAAATGGCATCAAAAATAATTAATTGAATAAATTAATAAAATTAAAAATTACAAGAAACCTTCCCATTTCCCAACATGCATTCATAAAACAACTCAGCAAATCTGAACAACGGTAAAAGATTTGAGGCATTTCAAATCTCAACATCCAAAAGAAAAAAAAATGATGGGAAGGAGAAATCAGAAGGAGAAAAAAAGGGGGAAACATGCAAGTTCAGGCAAGCAAAAAATTTCAAAACACCTTAAAAATTTGAAAACAAGCAAGGCTTCAACCTCAATCTTAAGCAAAGCAGGGAAAATTAAAACAAAAGGATCAAAACAAAAACCTGGAAATCAAACAACCAGATCAAATGTTCCAGATCTTTCAAAACAAAAGTATTTCCAGTTCAAGTATCAAGAAACAAATCAAGCTGTAACTTATGTTCCTTCTCTCAGGTAAATGTTAAACTTTAAAGTTTAATAGATTTGTGATTTCAAAATCAAGTTTTAACATAAAAACAAATTCAAAATAAAAACTGCAGATTTGTAAAAGGGGGAGCTTTAGTTTTGGCCAGTAAGCAAGATTCTCTGGGAATAAATGAAGTTAAGTAAAATTCTTTTAAAAGATTTGAATTTTATGTTGTTAATCAGTAGTAAAATAAGGATATGATCAATAAATTTAATAAATTGCAGAAGAAATCAAGCTACTCAGAGATTTTATCTATCTCTAGTTTTCAAGTTGCGGAGAGGATAAAAAGGCTTCTCTGTTATATACAGTCAACTGTAAGTAAGTAGAATTAAATTTGTTGGGTTTGATGAATTAAAATGAACAAATACAACAGTGATTAAACAAAAGTTTTTATTCACGAGTTCCAGACTCCAGCCTCATGCATGACTAATCAAAATCAAAATAAGGAAAAATCAAAAGCCTGCAAACTCAAAACAATCTTTCCTGTCCCTGTTCTTGTCTCTGCTGCAAATCATCAGGTGAGCAAATTTATATATATATATATAGAAGATCCTAAACTTGCTTATCTTGATGATCTGTTGAAGTTTAGTATGAAGGATGTTTGAGTGATGGTGTGAATATGCTTGCATGTCTATATATAAATGATTCCAGTTAAAAATCATAGAACCTAAGTTTTAAACCTCTATAAACATGCTATATCCTGAAAGTAACAAAATTTACAAGTTTAAAACAATTGTTTGATTAATCTGATGCATGCTGTAATTCTTGAATCTATGATGTGATGCTTGCATGTTTGTTTAGGTATGAATTGGATATATATATGTGAATATTGTTGTGTGTATGTCTGATATCATCTCTGTAAGTTACAGAGTAAAAAAAGAATGTAACCAAATCCCAAATCAAAATCAAGTTCAAAACCCAAATCCTCTTCCTCTGATTTCTTTTAAACTATGATATTTAAAAGAAATCTGTTTGTTTTGGTATAATACAAGTTTTAAAAATGATCACAAGTGAAATTATTGGATAAATATTCTGGAAACTGGAAATTACAGCATTGGGTATTTTCAAACAAAAAAATCGAATATTAAAATTTTAAGTTTTGTTGATATCATCGGATTCGAATATGAAAACTGAGATTTTTGAAATAAATATCATGATTTTTAACTGTATAAATCATGAGATATGATAAGTTGACTAGATTTTGGGTTTTGTTCGATTCATGGCGATCGGGTTGTAGTTGTTCATCGCGATTGTTTGTGAAGATAGCGGGAAGGAGGAAGAAGACCGGAAAAATAGAGATTTGATTTATTGTTGGACGTAGCGGCTCAGCGATGTTAAATTAGGGTTCGAGTGTGCTGTTGATCATCGATGTTTATAGAAGTGGTTAGTCATCATGGATGAATCGAGTTGAACCAAACTTAGGGAAATGAAAGAGGAGTGTTTGGTGTTGCTTTAGGCGCGACGCGGAGTTCATCGGTGGTCGGAGGTGACAATGCGTGGTGGGTTTTGGATCAATTCGGGTTCAGGTGCTCGGTTATATAGCCCGATTTTGATTTCACGCTCGAGTCGACACTTAGGGGATCAAGAACGATGGTGGAGGCCAGCAGTGATTGGTTGGCAACGACAGGGAGGGCCGGAGGCATTTCGATCAAGTGTACACGTACACGTGCACGCGACTGTGTCTGGGTAGAGAGGCGTGGAAGAAGATGAAGTTTAACTCGTGTAGGTGGTGAGTTAACTCGAGCTTCGAATTGGGTAATTTGCGTCTGAAGAATCACAGTTTTAAAAAGTTTAAAATTAAAACAAAGTTCAAAGGAAAAAGAGGAGAGGTTTGTCTAGGGGAAGACGCGGGTTTAACTCATTTTGGCTCGGGTTTTAAAAGTCTGGGCTTAGTATGATTTATGTTTAGTTTCAGGTTTTAAAACCTGTAGTGTTTTGTTAAAAAAAAAAAAATATTGAAAACGGAAGTTCAAAAGGGAAAGTAAAGTTCTAAACAATTTTTAAATAAAAGTTAAATAAAAAAATAAAGCTTTTAGAATTTAAATTGTTTTAAACCTTAAAATATTTAAGTAATTGGAATTTAAAAATGAAGTTTTAAAATATGAGCAAAGTTTTAAATCAAAGTTTAATCTAGAATCAAATTTAAGCTGTATCCAATTTTGAAATGAAAGAAAGTTTTTAAATTTAAATTTTATTCATTTTTAACCTTAAATTTAAAAAGGAAATTTGGAAGTAAACTTGGAAGTGAATTGTTTCAATACTTTGTGTAATGACATCATTAATAAGAATAATGTTTTTCTTAAAATTTAATCAGGATTTAATGATTTGAAATCCATTAAATTAATAAGTTAATTAAAAATGGATAAATTATTTATTTAATTAATTTTCAATTTGGATTAATTAAATAAGTAATTAAAGGTTTGAATTAAGATTTAAGATCTATTAATTAAAGAATAATTAATTGGTAATTAAGGATTATTAATTAGACAATAATTTATGATTTAATTTGATAAATCAAGTGATTAATTAAAAATAAATTTTAGGATAATTTATTAATGGGATTAAATAATTAAGGTAACCAAATTGAGGATAATTAATTAATTAAAGGTTAATAATTTAGTGAAAGTAATTAAGGGATACTATAAATTAATAATTAATTAATCTTGTAATTAACTTAAGGTTAATCAATTGTTTGTAACTAATTAAAGGATAATTTATGTAATAGTAATTAATCGAGGGTTAATCAATTAATTAAAGATAATTTATAAATGGTGAACTAAATAATCAAAGGTTAATTATTTAATAATTAAAAGACGATTAATTCATCAGTTTAGGTTAATTAATTTATTGTTAATGGTTAGTTCATAAATGATTTGTAATTTGTAAATGTTAATTAACCAGGATTAGTAATTTTCATATGAAATTAAAATTGATTTGAATTTATCAAACAATTAACTGATCTTACTTATGGATGTTTGGATTCTATTGAATGGTTGAATTGTTTGATACCCTGATATGTTCTGCTTTGATTTGAGCTGTGTTAATGTAGTTTATCATCTGTGATATATATATCCGTGATCTGTGAATGGAAGATAAACGTTATGGTACATACCGCTTATCAAATATATGCGTTATAGTTTATACCGCTTATCAAATATAATGTTGTATTTGGATCTGTGTTGATTGACGATGAGGCACTTTTATTGTGTTGAACCCTGGACCACACTATACACACACAAATATGGATTGCACGCGGAAATGGCTTAAGTCACAGATTTTTGAAATAGTTTTAAAAATTGTATTTTTGAATCCAAAATAGTTTTGGAATTTGAACTGAAGCTTTTGGAAAAGTTATTTTAAATAACTTGATTGAGTTTTGAATTTAAATAATTTGATTTAAATTTGAATTCAATATTTGGGATTGAATTCTATGGTTTGGAAACCATGGGTTAAAAAGGTTATTCAACTTATAAATGTGTTATATAGGTTTTAAACCATTTTAAAAGTGTTGTTTTGGGGACTTCAAATTCAACCCAAGATTTCAACTTGTATAGATAAAATTGGATTTCTGTGGAACGAAAACTATTTGTTTTCAAAAAACAAAAGCTTTCCCATAAGGAATGAACTTCCAATTGGTGTTAAAAGGATTCAAGTCTAAAATGAAAACGGTTTTCCAAGTTATAGATATATCCTTGGAAACGTGTTTTGAAAGCTATAAGTTAAATCTTTAATTTAAAGATTTAATGAGTTAATCCATTTGGAATGGAAGTTTGTTTTGGAAATCTATAAATGGACCTTTGTGAAACTGGGTGAAACTTTGTGAAATAAATCTTTTGTTTAAAGATTTAAATGGTAATTTGATAACCATTTGAAAGAAAAGCTTTGGATTTTTAAGTTGTGACTTAACTGAAATCCTATATCCATATATTTTAAAATATTGCGCTCGCTATTCGGTTTAGCCAGGAGAGGACCTTGTGTCATATTGCCCATTCCGAATAGTGATACGACGTTATGGATTGCATTTGAAGACCGGTGGTGATGACCGGGTATTTGTGAGAACGATAGGATAACCTATCGATTGTCTCTGCACCGAGTAGCTACGGTATAGAGATTCCCTTAGTGATGGGAAGTCTGATCGGGATTGTGGATACCCGGATTTGCAAGGGCTTCTTCGGAAGTGCCTTCGGTTCTGTTCGAACTCGGAACAGACTTGTATGGTCGTATGTCCGACATTACACTTTGAGATATTAAACTGATCTCTATCAAATACATTTCTGCTTGGTGGCGGAGAATTTATTCTCTTAACTTAACACCCTTCTCTGAGACGTACGAGCTCAAAGGTTATGTAATTGATATTAATCAGTGATATATTCCCAATTTGGTAGTGTGGCATGCTAAGTGCTGCTGTGTGTTGATGATCATTTGTGATCAAAGCATGGCTTTTGTATAAAGCGTAGCTTTGTGGACGAGTCTGCATCAGGACCTCACACCCCGGAAATGGTCGAAACAGGAAAGATGCGGCAAGGTTATGAGGGTCGCGCCCTTTAGGGTGTGTCATTTCCTTCTGGTAAAGGGTGGTATCATGGTATGGAGCCCAGATACTTACTCATGTGGTTGCTCCAATCTCATTTACTGTGTGGTTGTTGCTTTGAGGCACCTCGGATAAAGGTCCCAAAGGACCGGGGAATGGCATATGCGTGTAGTAGTTACCTAGTTACAGAGGTAACTCGGCCTTGTGTTGGCAGAGATCTAACCGTAACGTTAGTTCTCGGGACGTCCCGCCAGAGGCGATCCCATGTGGCAGTAGGAAGTTCCTTAGCCTGACCATTTGTTGGAAATCCATTCATCCAATACGTGCCTTGTACAGTTTTAGTTGTAGAACCTGCCATTTAACATGGCAGCTATAGTAGGCATAATATCATGGTACCTATGCTGGCTAGGATTAATATTATACTTTCGAAAGATTTTCCACTATGCACTAGTAATAATATCAAAGAAATTTTCTCGTATCAAGCATATTTGACTATCATAAGGATAAATCTCCTCCAAGTCTGCGTTTGCATTGTGTGTGTGGCGGGAGGCCTTATGGTAGTTTCATTTTCTAAAAAGCATTGCGGATTTTCAAATTTAAATTCTGTTGTTTGTTTTAAAAAGACCAAATGTTTTTGTTTGCTCATACCAGTCCCATGACTGACCTGGAGTTTATTGTTCCTTTCCTAAACTCTGGGTGCCCACTATTTTCCCACACGGGCAGTCTAGAGTTGGTTTTTTCAGATAGTCAGGTTTAGTAGATTATCTGGAGCTAGTTCCGTCTTTGGATCGGGACTGCACTTGCTTAGCTTTGTGCATCGTTATTGAGAGTCCGAGCTATCGCTGGATTGGTGATTTGGAGATGGAGATTACCGATGCTGGAGTTCTTTCTTGAAGACCATATTGGAGATTTTTGTTCCGCTGTTGTGTTATCTTTTCTTTTCCGCATCTGTTATCTTGTATCATATCTCTGATGTATAATGATATCTATTGTATCGTCTATTGTATCATATTGTATCAGATGTTGTATCAATGATGTATATATGATATATGTTATTCTTTTTCTTCCGCTGTGTTGTACTTAATGTGTTATAAGCTCTGGAGAACCAGATTCGACGTTTGGATCTGCGGCATTTGAATACGAGTGTCGTATTCGGTGCCGATTTTCGAAGGTCGAGTCAGGATCGTCACATTTGGTATCAGAGCTGAGGATTAAAACTTTAGCTCAGGAGTATAACACATTAAGTAACTCATTAGAGATAGGGTGAAGTATACCCTAGAATGAGGATATCCCTAAGATATCTGTTCGAATGCCTCAGTAAATTCTCTTACTATCCACTGATAGTAAGTATGAGTGCGAGAAGAGGACGAGATAGGGGACATGGAAGTACCACTACAAATGGTCAATACCCTGCAACAGTGGAAACAACTTTCTTCTCAATCTCCTTTGATTCGATTCCCAATTCTTTTGATTGCTTCGTAGCAGCTCTAGACGAAGATTCGATGTGACGGTAGCATTACGAATAGTTGTAGAAAATCCTTACTTCGTATCTTCATTGATTTCTTATCAGCTTTTCAACTCTAATGGATTTGAAATTGAAAATTTAAATTAAAATAAATTGGAAATTTTAAATTAAGATAAATTGGTTAACAAATATAAGGATAAATTTGAATTGTATCAATAAAACGATATCGGTTAAAACCAAATTTGACATTCCATTATAATTTCTTGCGTAGATTGAAGTCCGATGAGGGACAGGTTGGTATATACTTTGGGATATTCAGACCTAAATTTTGAATCCATATCTATTGTTTGAGAGTTATAGAAGATTGAATCGATCTATCTATTCTCTGGGGACCGATATACTCTACGAACGATTAGTTATCCCTTCGAACTAATCAATGCCCTTGCATATTCGTAGACCGGTGGACCCGAGTATCTTGTAAAATAATTGTATGAGTTTGTTCTCATATTTGTTGATATTCTGATTTGGAAAGCCAAATACATAATCGATATCCAGTTTGAATAGGAAAGATATTTCTTTATCTATCATCTTTTCCTTGTTGTCTTCCTTGCAAATTTCGAGGACGAAATTTATTTAAGGGGGGGAATCTGTAACGATCCCGATTTTTAATTAAATCTAAATTGATAATTAAAATAAATTTTTGAATAAAATGGTAGATTAATTTGAATTTTTTCAAATTAAATAGGATATTTGGACATTGATTTTAAAATTTAAATTGGATATTTAATATCTTGTAAATAAAATGTAACATCCCAAAATTATCAATTAAGATAAATTTAATATACTTAAACTCTTGGAATTTAATTTGAGAATAAATTCAGAGAAATATCTTAAACAAATAAAATAAGAGAAAATAATATGTAAATAAATTCCAATCTTATTTTGAGTCGAAAATATTGAAATAATAAATGTTTTAAAATGTTATTTAAATTTAAAATCTTATACATTGGTACTCTGCATATATGAGAAAATTGAATACATATTGGAAATTAATTTAAATTTTTTTTTAGGATATGTGTGAATATAACAAATGGACATAAATGTTTGTATTTCAAGTTTAAATTTGAAGTTGAAATTTTAAGTGTTTTGAAAATAAGTAGCATTTAAAATCATTGAGAGATAAAGTATATAATGGTCAAAACAACTTTTCTTTAAACTTTGTACACATGTATATATATATACAAAAGAATAAAGATATACATTTATTTTTAAAATGTATAAGATATAGATATAAAATTTGCTTTTGCTTTGTAAACATCAAAGGCTAAACATACATTGCACATGGAAGGTAGAGTAGAATAATTGACAAAATCTTGATCATATGATGATTTCTTACAAATGGCATCAAAAATAATTAATTGAATAAATTAATAAAATTAAAAATTACAAGAAACCTTCCGATTTCCCAACATGCATTCATAAAACAACTCAGCAAATCTGAACAACAGTAAAAAGATTTGCGGCATTTCAAATCTCAACATCCAAAAGAAAAAAAAATGATGGGAAGGGTAAAATCAGAAGAAAAAAAACGGGGGGGAAACATGCAAGTTCAGGCAAGCGAAAATTTACAAAACGCCTTAAAAATCTGAAAACAAGCAAGTCTTCAACCTCAATCTTAAGCAAAGCAGGGAAAATTAAAACAAAAGGATCAAAACAAAAACCTGGAAATCAAACAACCAGATCAAATGTTCCAGATCTTTCAAAACAAAAGTATTTCCAGTTCAAGTATCAAGAAACAAATCAAGTTGTAACTTATGTTCCTTCTCTCAAGTAAATGTCAAACTTTAAAGTTTAATAGATTTGTGATTTCAAAATCAAGTTTTAACATAAAAACAAATTCAAAATAAAAACTGCAGATTTGTAAAAGGGAGAGCTTTAGTTTTGGCCAGTAAGCAAGATTCTCTGGGAATAAATGAAGTTAAGTAAAATTCTTTTAAAAAGATTTGAATTTTATGTTGTTAATCAGTAGTAAAATAAGGATATGATCAATAAATTTAATAAATTGCAGAAGAAATCAAGCTCAGAGATTTTATCTATCTCTAGTTTTCAAGTTGCAGAGAGGATAAAAAGGCTTCTCTGTTATATACAGTCAACTGTAAGTAAGTAGAATTAAATTTGTTGGGTTTGATGAATTAAAATGAACAAATACAACAGTGATTAAACGAAAGTTTTTATTCACGAGTTCCAGACTCCAGCCTCAGGCAAGACTAATCAAAATCAAAATAAGGAAAAATCAAAAGCCTGCAAACTCAAAACGATCTTTCCTGTCCCTGTTCTTGTCTCTGCTGCAAATCATCAGGTGAGCAAATTTTTTTTTATATATATAGAAGATCCTAAACTTGCTTATCTTGATGATCTGTTGAAGTTTAGTATGAAGGATGTTTGAGTGATGGTGTGAATATGCTTGCATGTCTATATATAAATGATTCCAGTTAAAAATCATAGAACCTAAGTTTTAAACCTCTATAAACATGTTATATCCTGAAAGTAACAAAATTTACAAGTTTAAAACAATTGTTTGATTAATCTGATGCATGCTGTAATTCTTGAATCTATGATGTGATGCTTGCATGTTTGTTTAGGTATGAATTGGATATATATATGTGAATATTGTTGTGTGTATGTATGATATCATCTCTGTAAGTTACAGAGTAAAAAAAGAATGTAACCAAATCCCAAATCAAAATCAAGTTCAAAACCCAAATCCTCTTCCTATGATTTCTTTTAAACTATGATATTTAAAAGAAATCTGTTTGTTTTGGTATAATACAAGTTTTAAAAATGATCACAAGTGAAATTATTGGATAAATATTCTGGAAACTGGAAATTACAGCATTGGGTATTTTCAAACAAAAAAATCGAATATTAAAATTTTAAGTTTTGTTGATATCATCGGATTCGAATATGAAAACTGAGATTTTTGAAATAAATATCATGATTTTTAACTATATAAATCACGACATATGATAAGTTGACTAGATTTTGGGTTTTGTTCGGTTCATGGCGATTGGGTTATAGTTGTTCGTCGCGATTGTTTGTGAAGATAGCGGGAAGGAGGAAGAAGACCGCAAAAATAGAGATTTGATTTATTGTTGGACGTAGCGGCTCAGCGATGTTAAATTAGGGTTCGAGTGTGCTGTTGTTCATCGATGATTATAGAAGTGGTTAGTCATCATGGATGAATCGAGTTGAACCAAACTTAGGGAAATGAAAGAGGAGTGTTTGGTGTTGCTTTAGGCGCGACGCGGAGTTCATCGGTGGTCGGAGGTGACAATGCGTGGTGGGTTTTGGATCAATTCGGGTTCAGGTGCTCGGTTGTATAGCCCGATTTTGATTTCACGCTCGAGTCGACACTTAGGGGATCAAGAACGATGGTGGGGGCCAGCAGTGATTGGTTGGCAACGACAGGGAGGGCCGGAGGCATTTCGATCAAGTGTACACGTACACGTGCACGCGACTGTGTCTGGGTGGAGAGGCGTGGAAGAAGATGAAGTTTAACTCGTGTAGGTGGTGAGTTAACTCGAGCTTCGAATTGGGTAATTTGCGTATGAAGAATCACAGTTTTAAAAGGTTTAAAATTAAAACAAAGTTCAAAGGAAAAAGAGGAGAGGTTTGCCTAGGGGAAGACACGGGTTTAACTCATTTTGGCTCGGGTTTTAAAAGTCTGGGCTTAGTATGATTTATGTTTAGTTTCAGGTTTTAAAACCTGTAGTGTTTTGTTTAAAAAAAAAATATTGAAAACTGAAGTTCAAAAGGGAAAGTAAAGTTCTAAACAATTTTTAAATAAAAGTTAAATATAAAAAAATAAAGCTTTTAGAATTTAAATTTTTTTAAACCTTAAAATATTTAAGTAATTGGAATTTAAAAATGAAGTTTTAAAATATGAGCAAAGTTTTAAATCAAAGTTTAATCTAGAATCAAATTTAAGCTGTATCCAATTTTGAAATGAAAGAAAGTTTTTAAATTTAAATTTTATTCATTTTTAACCTTAAATTTAAAAAGGAAATTTGGAAGTAAACTTGGAAGTGAATTGTTTCAATACTTTGTGTAATGACATCATTAATAAGAATAATGTTTTTCTTAAAATTTAATCAGGATTTAATGATTTGAAATCCATTAAATTAATAAGTTAATTAAAAATGGATAAATTATTTATTTAATTAATTTTCAATTTGGATTAATTAAATAAGTAATTAAAGGTTTGAATTAAGATTTAAGATCTATTAATTAAAGAATAATTAATTGGTAATTAAGGATTATTAATTAGACAATAATTTATGATTTAATTTGATAAATCAAGTGATTAATTAAAAATAAATTTTAGGATAATTTATTAATGGGATTAAATAATTAAAGTAACCAAATTGAGGATGATTAATTAATTAAAGGTTAATAATTTAGTGAAAGTAATTAAGGGATACTATAAATTAATAATTAATTAATCTTGTAATTAACTTAAGGTTAATCAATTGTTTGTAACTAATTAAAGGATAATTTATGTAATAGTAAATAATCGAGGGTTAATCAATTAATTAAAGATAATTTATTAAATGGTGAATTAAATAATCAAAGGTTAATTATTTAATAATTAAAAGACGATTAATTCATCAGTTTAGGTTAATTAATTTATTGTTAATGGTTAGTTCATAAATGGTTTGTAATTTATTAATGTTAATTAACCAGGATTAGTAATTTTTCATATGAAATTAAAATTGATTTGAATTTATCAAACAATTAACTGATCTTACTTATGGATGTTTGGATTCTATTGAATGGTTGAATTGTTTGATACCCTGATATGTTCTGCTTTGATTTGAGCTGTGTTAATGTAGTTTATCATCTATGATATATATATCTGTGATCTGTGAATGGAAGATAAGCGTTATGGTACATACCGCTTATCAAATATAAGCGTTATAATTTACCGCTTATCAAATATAATGTTGTATTTGGATCTGTGTTGATTGATGATGAGGCACTTTTATTGTGTTGAACCCTGGACCACACTATACACACACAAATATGGATTGCACGCGGAAATGGCTTAAGTCACAGATTTTTGAAATAGTTTTAAAAATTGTATTTTTGAATCCAAAATAGTTTTGGAATTTGAATTGAAGCTTTTGGAAAAGTTATTTTAAATAACTTGATTGAGTTTTGAAATTTAAATAATTTGATTTAAATTTGAATTCAATATTTGGGATTGAATTCTATGGTTTGGAAACTATGGGTTAAAAAGGTTATTCAACTTATAAATGTGTTATATAGGTTTTTAAACCATTTTAAAAGTGTTGTTTTGGGGACTTCAAATTCAACCCAAGATTTCAACTTGTATAGATAAAATTGGATTTTTCTGGAACGTAAACTATTTGTTTTCAAAAAATAAAAGCTTTCCCATAAGGAATGAACTTCCAATTGGTGTTAAAAGGATTCTAGTCTAAAATGAAAACGGTTTTCCAAGTTATAGATATATCTTTGGAAACGTGTTTTGAAAGCTATAAGTTAAATCTTTAATTTAAAGATTTAATGAGTTAATCCATTTGGAATGGAAGTTTGTTTTGGAAATCTATAAACAGACCTTTGTGAAACTGGGTGAAACTTTGGAAATAAATCTTTTGTTTAAAGATTTAAAATGGTAATTTGATAACCATTTGAAAGAAAAGCTTTGGATTTTTAAGTTGTGACTTAACTGAAATCCCATATCCATATATTTTAAAATATTGCGCTCGCTATTCGGTTTAGCCGGGAGAGGACCTTGTGTCATATAGCCCATTCCGAATAGTGATACGACGTTATGGATTGCATTTGAAGACCGGTGGTGAAGACCAGGTATTTGTGAGAACGATAGGATAACCTATCGATTGTCTCTGCACCGAGTAGCTACGGTATAGAGATTCCCTTAGTGATGGGAAGTCCAATCGGGATTGTGGATACCCGGATTTGCAAGGGCTTCTTCGGAAGTGCCTTCGGTTCTGTTCGAACCCGGAACATACTTGTATGGTCGTATGTTCGACATTACACTTTGAGATATTAAACTGATCTCTATCAAATACATTTCTGCTTGGTGGCGGAGAATTTATTCTCTTAGCTTAACACCCTTCTCTGAGACGTACGAGCTCAAAGGTTATGTAGTTGATATTTATCAGTGATATATTCCCAATTTGGTAGTGTGGCATGCTAAGTGCTGCTGTGTGTTGATAATCATTTGTTGATCATTTGTGATCAAAGCATGGCTTTTGTATAAAGCGTAGCTTTGTGGACGAGACTGATCCGGACCTCACATCCCGGAAATGGTCGAAACAGGAAAGATGCGGCAAGGTTATGAGGGTCGCGCCCTTTAGGGTGTGTCATTCCCTTCTGGTAAAGGGTGGTATCATGGTATGGAGCCCAGATACTTACTCATGTGGTTGCTCCAATCTCATTTACTGTGTGGTTGTTGCTTTGAGGCGCCTCGGATAAAGGTCCCAAAGGACCGGGGAATGGCATATTCGTGTAGTAGTTACCTAGTTACAGAGGTAACCCGGCCTTGTGTTGGTAGAGATCTAACCGTAACGTTAGTTCTCAGGACGTCCCGCCAGAGGTGATCCCATGTGGCAGTAGGAAGTTCCTTAGCCTGACCATTTGTTGGAAATCCATTCATCCAATACGTGCCTTGTACGGTTTTAGTTGTAGAACCTGCCATTTAACATGACAGCTATAGTAGGCATAATATCATGGTACCTATGCTGGCTAGGATTAATATTATACTTTCGAAAGATTTTCCACTATGCACTAGTAATAATATCAAAGAAATTTTCTCGTATCAAGCATATTTGACTATCATAAGGAGAAATCTCCTCCAAGTCTGCATTTGCATTGTGTGTGTGGCGGGAGGCCTTATGGTAGTTTCATTTTCTAAAAAGCATTGCGGATTTTCAAATTTAAATTCTGTTGTTTGTTTTAAAAAGACCAAATGTTTTTGTTTGCTCATACCAGTCCCATGACTGACCTGGAGTTTATTGTTCCTTTCCTAAACTCTGGGTGCCCACTATTTTCCCACACGGGCAGTCTAGAGTTGGGTTTTTCAGATAGTCAGGTTTAGTAGATTATCTGGAGCTAGTTCCGTCTTTGGATCGGGACTGCACTTGCTTAGCTTTGTGCATCGTTATTGAGAGTCCGAGCTATCGCTGGATTGGTGATTTGGAGATGGAGATTACCGATGCTGGAGTTCTTTCTTGAAGACCATATTAGAGATTTTTGTTCCGCTGTTGTGTTATCTTTTCTTTTCCGCATCTGTTATCTTGTATCATATCTCTGATGTATAATGATATCTATTGTATCATCTGTTGTATCATATTGTATCAGATGTTGTATCAATGATGTATATATGATATATGTTATTCTGTTTCTTCCGCTGTGTTGTACTTAATGTGTTATAAGCTCCGGCGAACCAGATTCGACGTTTGGATCTGCGGCATTTGAATACGAGTGTCGTATTCGGTGCCGATTTTCGAAGGTCGAGTCAGGATCGTCACACATTCGCATAGAATTTTATGTATATTTAGGTTGCTTGCATACATGCCTACATGTCACGACCGTGCATTTACGCCAGGATTGAGCTCACCTATACTATGTTCGCATACATAATCAGATTGCACTTTTAGTTCAATGGATTATTGTATATATTACTGTAAATAAGTTGGTTGTATAACATGGGTGTAGAGTGCGTATTACTCTATCTTCACTAGGTGATTTCGAGGAAAAATCCCTTTAAGGGAGGAGAATGTAACACCCCATAAAATTTTAATAAGAAATTAATAATTAAAACAAGGTTAAAAATGAAATTTATGTAAATTTCATAATTGGTGATAGAAATTGCACCATTGCGTTTGTGATGATTTTCTAATAAATTTTGATACATAATATGCCGAAAATGGAGTCCGTATGGAGAATTTACAATCGTTTGAAGTTTTCAGATTCAAACTAATTTAAAATGGATTTGAAATTTAAATTCGAATTTTCGGATATTTTGAAGTTTGAATTAGAACATTTACTTAGATTGGAACTAACATTAAGGAGAATTTAAAGTTAACAGTGATTTAATTGGAATTAAAATGGGTAATAAATCAACGAAATAGGTTAACAATCAAAAGTCTTGCTGGAATAAGACCAGTCGACCGTCCTTATAGTAGCGGTTGACCGGTCATGCATTTCTGGGCATATTTGCCCTAGCTAAATGGCTTAGATTCATTTCATTTTGATCTAATGGTCCTCATTTCTTCTTACCTTTATAAATAGACTTCGAGTGCCCAACTTTTCCTTCATAAAATTTTGAGAACGCTGGCGAGGCTATGTAAAATTCTTTCCCCTCAGGAGTTTAGAAATGGTAAACTTTTTTGGTTTGTAATTATGGTTCCTACTCTAATTTAAATTAATCCTTCTTCTCCCTGTCTTTTGATTTCTGAAATTTAATTTATAAATACAATCTATTCGTTGTATATTGAAAAAGGGGAAGATCTAATTGAGAATTAGGAGCGGTATAAACCATATCTCTTCTTCTTCTTTGGGTTTCAGAATCAGTTCGGTGTTTCTGATAAGAGGATTAGATGTTATTTTCATTTCTAATTATGTTCCTCTCAAATCTAATTTTAGTACACAAATCATTTTGTTGTATATTCCAAAAAAGGATGTTCTAAAAGAGAGTTAGGCCTGATGGAATCAGATTTTGTTAGGAAGGAAACAAGTCTCTATGAGTAGAAATGTCAAGTTTTTCACTTTTTGTAATTCAATAATATTTATTTCGATTTGATAAATGCCTTGGGAATTTTCGAAAATGAAAACATAATATCCAAACCCCCAAAATTTCCCCAATTAAATATCAATATTTGTATATGTTAGAATTAGATAATCGTCTATTTAACCTATTTTCAATCTTTTGACTTGAAGCGTTGAAGGGTCCAAAAAGAAAATAAATTAAGAATAGTGTGTAAATTTTGAATTGAATTGTTTGTAGTTTGTACCACCTATTTCTACCATTTAAATAAATAAGGATTTCCTTTCCCGCTATAAAATGTTGTATACAATGTTTGAATTAAGTATAGGCAATCCAATTTGTGTTAGTCGATTCTTTTGGGATTATAGTATTTTAATATGGAATAGGTGTAGATGTTCCATGTGACGCCCCACCTCTATACCCACGCTAGCCAAGAACATTACTGTGAATGCTGTCAACTAGCACGGAGAATAAGGCTGTTGAGGAGCGACCATCTGTATAATTGCTTTGTGCGAGTACCGATATACCGGATAAAAATATAACTTTTCATCTCAAGAGGAAATCCGACATACCGACACAAACTCAAAGCTACTACACAGTGGCTATAATTTCTTCGGAAACAAATATAGAAATAAACATAACATAAATCAGTCATAGACAATTCATATCACAAAGGCGGAAATAGATATGAATATTACACATGAAAGTGTACATCAGAGTAGTGGTCAAAAAGGATCCACAATAATACAAAGAAATAGCAACACGTGCTATACAAAAGAATAAGTATACATCATAGAGTCTGTATCTCAAATGTGTACAACAAAAGACTACTAAACTAAAGTAGTCAACCAAAAGTCGGGATGATAGTCCGATGAGGAGTCAAGCAGAAGCACCTGTTAAATCTCAGTCTGACCCGAGTATTATTTATAAGAAAATAATAAACGGATCAGTCTAGCTATAAATATCAGATGAAGTGATATATAATAAGAGATATGACATAAACATATAATAATCACAATGCCAAGCTGTGATAAATAAGTAATTGAAAATCAACAAGAGATTAATCAATATCACAATAATCTACTCAAGATAAAAAGGAATGTCATACTCCTAATTTCATTCACCAAGCCACAATAAATGACATATATAACAATGCCAATCGTAAAAGTTGGTGAAACATAAATTCCAGAAATCAACACAAGAAATCCAGAAATCACAACAAAAGGAACAACGACGTCGTACAGCGGGACATCCGATGAACCAAATCACAATAAAAAGGATGGCCAATCCCCGGAAAAAGAAACTGGACATCGACACACCTAAAAAGATGTGCCCCATGAACAGTCGAACATCGACGCACCTAGAAAGATACGCCCCATGCTCTAGCATCGACGCACCTAGAAAGATACGCCCCATGCACAAATAAACATCGATGCACCTAGAAAGATACACCTCATGTGTAACGTCACGGGTTTTCGTTCTTCGAAAATTCAACATCGATACTCACTTTATCGACTGCCGAGAAATCGAAGGCCGAAAACACGGAATGTTATGGGTTTTAAAAAAGAATTTAAGAAAAGAAAGAAGAGAGAAAAAGGTAGAAGATAGAGGGAAAAGAAGATAGAAAATTTATAAATAGAAAGAAAAAGAGAATAGAGAAAAAGGAGAAAAACAGAAGAAAATAGGACGGGACAGAAAACAACAGAACAACATCAGAATCTCACAATTCGCAGCGGAACAACATATAATAATGAATGAATAATCTTTAAACAAAGAACTATATCAGTTATTACATTACATCACATTTCATTACATCATATCATCAGAGTGTACAACAACATACAACAACAACAGTGCAGCGGAAAAGAAATACTATATAAATAATACGCCATGCCATCCAGCTTGCCTCCAGCAACTCCAGAATATCCAGAATATCCTGATAAACCTTAACTCTTGACTGCCCGTGTGGAAATTGGTGGGCACCCAGAGTTTAGGAAGGAAAACAATAAACTCCGAGTCAGTCATGTGACTGGTGTGAGAACTCAAAACAGTTTATTTAACTTTAAAATCAAAATAGAGGAATATTTTTAAACTCAATTCGCAATGCTTTTAAAAATGAGACTACCATAAGGCCTCCCGCACACACACACACATGCAAACGCAGAATCGGAGGAGATTTCTCCTTATGATAGTCAAAGATGCTTGATACGCATTTGAAATAACATTTGATATTATTACTAGTGCATAGTGTATAACAAATCATTTCGAAGATAAAGATATAAATCTTAGCCAACATACGACCATTATCGTATGCCTACTATAGCTACTATCCAAACAGTGGTGACCACCATAAGTGAATAGCAGGTTCTACAACTAATACCGTAAAAGTTTCGTATTGAGAATTGGATTTCCAACAAATGGTCAGGCCAAGGAACTTCCCATTGCCACATGAGAATGCCTCTGGATGGACATCCCCGAGAACCAAACCGGATCTCTACCAACACAAGGCCGGGTTACTCCTAACTGAGTAACAACTGACCGAATATGCCATCCCCCGGTCCTTTGGGACCTTTATCCGAGAGCTCTCTAATCAATTCACACAATCATAAAAACAAAGTGTTTCAACATGAGTAAGTATCTGGGCTCCATACCATGATACCACCCTTTTCCAGAAGGAAATGCACATATCCTAAAGGGCGCTACCCCTCATAACCTTGCTGCATCTTTCCTGTTTTGACCATTTCCGGGATGTGAGGCTCGACGAATTCACGTCCACAAAAACATACTTTATACAAAAGCCATGTTTTGGGTCAACAAATGATCAACACAATGATCACTAAGATAGACGATCAAATAAATGATCCTATCACAAATAATCAACACAATGATCATTTCAGCATCACTCAGCATGTCACATTACCAAATTGGGAATATATCGCTGATAACTTCAACTATATAACCTTTGAGCTCGTACGTCTCAAAGAAGGGTGTTAAGCAAAGAATAAATTCTCCGCCACCAACAGAAATATATTTGAAAGAAATCGGCTTTATATCTCAACTTGTAATGTCAGACATACAATCCATACAAGTCTGTTCCGGGCTCGAACAGAACCGAAGGCACTTACAAAGAAGTCCTTGCAATCCGGATATTCACAATCCTGATCGGATTCACCATCACATATGGAGAACTCAATACCGTAGCTACTCGGTGCAGAGTCAATCGATAGTTCATCCTATCACTCTCGCAAATACCGGTCTTCAACACCGATCTTCAAATGCGATTCACAACGACGTATCACATATTCGGAGTGGGTTATACGACCCCATGGTCCTTTCCCGGTTAACCCGAATAGTGAGCGCTTATTCAAAAATAAGTGTGCATTCAAATTCAAACAATCATATCAAATACCCAATCAAAGGGAAATATTGATAGTCGGCTATTGAACTATCAATTGATATGCATACATCACCAGATTCCAAATAATTTTCCAAATTATTTATTTTCCAAAATATCTTTACAAGATATATAATTTCAACACTTCAAAAATAAATCAATATTTATTTTCAAACTAATTTCACTTATTATTTATAAATTCCATAATGAATTTATTTTTCAAAATATCTATGCATATGCGATTTCAATAATTCATTTCAATTTATCCTCCAAAAAGATAAATTCTAATTATTCACTTCATATTGGAAAACATTTCCATACTTATTAAAATAAGTAATTCGCAAATCTTTTTATTTTCAACCTTGGAAAATATTCAATATACTTAAATCGAATTAAGTATAAAATTCATTCTTTAAGGTAATCATTCCCTTAAACATATTTATTTGGGCCAAAACGAATGTTGCGTAAAACATCGTTACGACAACCCAAAATCACTAGTATAGGGATTCGAAATTAAATAGATATATAAATCCCAATACTATACTAAACACTTCCTTTCGGAAATCATTTACTATAACAACAGTGTTATAGTCCACCATTTCCTTTTATTTCACGAAACATCTATTTCAACAATGAATGTTGAAATCTATGGTTTCGAATCTCAACACCTTTTAAAACATCGTTAGATCGTTTAATTCAATTTAAACATCTCATTCAAAACAATTTCTTTAACATATCATTCACTATTCAAAAACGTGAATATACTTCTTTAACAAATTCCATCCTTTTATTCATTTTAATTTAAAGGATTATTCACTGTCTAAAAACGTGAATATAACTCTATTTCTAAGTTATAACAATTAACTTATCAAAATAAGTCGTTTGCGAATTTATAAAACAACGTTCATAAATTCCATTTCTATTTATTTATAAAAACTTCCTTTTTATAAATTTCTTTATTAACCTATTCCAGTTTATAACTAAATTATAAACTAAACGTTCATATTATAAGTTAAATACTTATAAAACGATTATTTTACAAAATCGTTCTTTTAAAGACTTTCCAATTTATAAATCTTATAACTAATAAGATCCATTTATTTAACCAATCTATTCTTCAAATAATTTCACCAAATTTATAAATCTTACTATTTATAAATTTCTTTTTATAACTTCACAGTTTATAATTCCATAAATTTCATTCATTTATGAAATTCATTTCCACTTCATTCAAACACTTATAAAAGCTCGTTTTATAAAGTCAATATTTCAATTTATAAATATCCATTTATAAATCTCTTAATATAAATCAATTTATATTATTCTTTCAAAATGTCTTTAATTTCCTTTATAATTTCACCATTCTGATTTATAAAATAATCAAATTTTATAAATCCTATTTTTAAACTTTTATATTAAATTCAAAAATCCAATTTAACTTATTTTATAAAATCATTAACCCATATTTCTCAAAAATCAATCTTTAACTATATTTCTCAAAATCATAATTTTTATAACTTTAAAAATTATAACCTTTATTTATTTAAAATAAATCAGTTTCCAAAAATATAGAATAATTTCAACAATCACTTTTAAAATCATTTTAAAATCCCAAAATCTGGGTCCATTGATGCTACACACCAAATAGTCAATCACGACTACAACGATCCATCATATATCGATATGATAATCCATCAAATATCAAAATATCTGAAATCAAATAAAAATTGTTGAGGAATCCAGTTGGATCCCTCCAACCTGTTTTCCTGCATCCAAAAACATTAGCACAATACCAATTTCGCTCCAGTACGAAATTATCGCGGTACATGTTTTTAATAAATATTATCCGCTTAATAACGGCGTAATAGGGTCACATCCGCTAAACAAAAAAAATGCGGGAAATCAACAACTGCAATATATACATATGCCAATATATATATATATTGCTATATATATAATATAATACCAATTTCACTGTTTATGAAATATTCGCGGTACATGTTTATATTAAATAACATCCGCTTACTAACGGCGTATAATGTCTATTTTAACAAACAATAAATAACAGTCATCATTCATACATGCATTCAAATATTTTAAATCTAACTATTTAAAATAAAATCGAAATCTATTCGATTGAGTGAGAAGTTCTCACCTTGGTTTTAAATTCCCGTTTTAGCTTTTATTTCGAATAAAATTAAACGCGCGTTTAATTTTACCCAAAATTCTCACTAACCCCAAATGACTCCAAACCAACTCCATCGCGTAGTGCTCGTCCATACGATTCCAACGCAACTGAGTTTGCATTTTTTCGACCTCGTATGAAAAAGTTATTGATTTTACAAGTTTATACACGATTTAACTTATATAATACAACTTTTACAAACCCACTTCCCATCACAGCCACATGATCCTTCATCCTTGCATCCTGGCCGTCCATATGCTTCTTCCCCCTTGCGTTCCTCATCACGTACAAGCTACAGGTCAAGGCCGACATCACAAACCCACTTAGCTTGAACTAGGGTTTCAATTTGCTCGCTCAATACTCGATGAAACTTGATCAAACCACTTGCAAATCGAAGCTCTCGTCGAGAGCTACCACCACCATCAACCACCTGAAGCTCGGCCTCCCCTAAACCCCTCGAGATGCGTCTGAACATCTGCAGGTTCGGCCCCTTTTTCTCCTTCTACGCGACTCCAAACACGATCTCCACCGTTGAATCTCTAGCTCGTGTTGTGCTCTTCATCTTTGTAGTTGAGCACTTCGCGTGAATGTCGACGGATTTGGAGATTTTTGGTGATGAAGATGGAGCATTTCTGGCCGTTGTTACCTAGGGTGGCGGCTGGCTATTATAATTAGGGTTTCTCTTTTTTTTTTTTTTAATTTGTGTGTGGTGCTATTTATAAGAAAAGCAAGCGTAAACACTATTCATCCCGGGAATTCCGAACTCCGATTTAGACGCCGTAACCAGCGTTTCTAAGGTTTACCCCGCGTTTCGGACACAATGGAACAGGTTTCGGAAGCTAATTCGGAAGTATGTGCGAATTATGGCTGTAAACGCTCAATTTGAATTAAACCGATTTAAATCGATTTCTAGGCGTTTTAATTCGTACCGGACAAACGGTAAATCCAATTGACTTGAAATTTGAAATCTTACAATAATATCACATTACGGATCCGATGAAACTGGTTTCGTCGAAATCCGAGAATTTTTGAAAAATGGCTATTTTGACTCGCCAAATTTAAATTAAAAACGATTCGATGCGTTTCGAGCTGCCACGATCAAACGATAACTCCGATTGACACGAAAATTGAAATCCGGCAATAACTAACTATTACGGATCCAATGAAATTGGTTTCGTTCAATTCTGAGACTGTTCAAAAATTGGCTATTTTACAGTCGATTATTTAATATTAAAATATTCAATTTTCACAAATTAACTTTTAATTCGATTTTAAAAGTTCTAAAATATCATTCTAACTTCAATATGATAAAATAAAATTTTACAAATCATTTACAATCATATTTAACTCAATTTTCAATTATTTCCATAATTTAACGTATTAAATTATCGATTTAATTATTCAATTAAATCCAAAAATTCAAATAAAAATTTATTTGACTTATAAATTCACTTATAAATATTTAAAATAAATTAAATATTCAAATTTTAATTTAATAAAATTTCTGGGTCGTTACAATCTTTCCCCCTTAAAAGAATTTCGTCCCCGAAATTACAAGTAAGAAAGGTTACAGAATTTATTAACTTTCCAAAATTCATAATTAAACTGCTTACAAATCTTTACTAAGTTTTCAAATCATACTTAGTTATCATTTCAAAAACAATTATATCATTTAACTTTCAACTTCAAAATCAAAGTTAAAGTTTTCAAAATTTTCCAAATTTTCTCAAATTTTTCTAACGCCTTAAATTTCCGGAAAAATTCGCCATAGTCTCCTTTGCGCGGCTCGATCCGAAAAAAAAATGACAGTATATATATCACAAATATACATCTCATCAAGTAATGAGGCATCCCGAAGGGAAAAAAGTGTAAAAGTACGATATTTAATCCGAGATATGTACCTTATATTTTATTAGCAAGCATATACGGCTAATATAGCGCTAAAGCGAACTCCAAATGCGAAGCAAACGCGATCCGCACCTACTAAACTCAACAAACAACATGAGAACCATGCATATAGACAATAATCTCAATATACCACATATAGTAACATAATAACTATATATGTCACATAGCAAATGCAACAATAGCAATATATATTCAACCATCATCCAATTATCATTCATAATCAATAATATTCATTCATATTTTCATTAATATACAATGAATTGGTTTTCACTTTCAAATCACATTTGATTTATTTACATTGGATTTACTAACATTCATTCTCAATTCAATTAGTTTACATTTACTAATTAAATCCAATTCACTTTCAATTCTATTCAAATTTATTTACTTTCAATTTGAATTCAATTACATAGCTTTCAATTTCATTAACACTTAATGAACTTATATACAATCAATCAACATCCATATAACAACCAAAGTATATTGATTACAACCAAATTTCTTCGCTTCACTTACATTCATTTTGGTTTAACATCTTTACTTTCCAATTGGTTTTATTAAATTGACTTTCATTCAAGTATTCAACTTCCAATAACATTAGAATTTAATGAATTAACACTTACATTCATTATTTCATATCCATTATTCACATTCAATTTATTCACAATTCAATTCAATTCCTAAAGTTGAATTTCATTTCATAACTTAAGTTCACATTTATCTAATCCACTTGATTATTTACTTCGATACCAAAATCAATTCCATTCAACAACACTTAAGTTATATTCCATTTAACTTTAAATTTACCATTATTTACAACTCATATTCATATAATTTCACTTCTTATATATATAAGTTTATTTCACAATTGTATTTCACTTTAATTATAATTTAATTCTTATAATTCATTTACTTATACAATTATTCTTTTATTTAGATTATTCAAACAACCTAACAATCAACTTACATACAATTTAATAATTTTGAAAAATTATTTCTTTATATATGAAAATATAATCAAGGTAAAATTATTTCATTCACCCAATTTAAAACAATATTGTGTCGAATTGTTCTATTCAAGTGTTTAGAAACCCCTTCGGCAAAGTTGTACATACTGTGCTGAGGAAGGTTCATATGCCACTCAATAAACCAATCATCACAATATAAAACAATTTTGTATTCACTAACAAATACGCACTCGTATCTATTATTACACTCAAACTCAATCTAGAGTACCACTGACTCTATCTCTAATGAGTAATACCCTACAGAACCATGGTTGTCGCTTAACCATCAGCTCTGATACCAAATGTAACGTCACGGGTTTTCGTTCTTCGAAAATTCAACATCGATACTCACTTTATCGACTGCCGAGAAATCGAAGGCCGAAAACACGGAATGTTATGGGTTTTAAAAAAGAATTTAAGAAAAGAAAGAAGAGAGAAAAAGGTAGAAGATAGAGGGAAAAGAAGATAGAAAATTTATAAATAGAAAGAAAAAGAGAATAGAGAAAAAGGAGAAAAAGAGAAGAAAATAGGACGGGACAGAAAACAACAGAACAACATCAGAATCTCACAATTCGCAGCGGAACAACATATAATAATGAATGAATAATCTTTAAACAAAGAACTATATCAGTTATTACATTACATCACATTTCATTACATCATATCATCAGAGTGTACAACAACATACAACAACAACAGTGCAGCGGAAAAGAAATACTATATAAATAATACGCCATGCCATCCAGCTTGCCTCCAGCAACTCCAGAATATCCAGAATATCCTGATAAACCTTAACTCTTGACTGCCCGTGTGGAAATTGGTGGGCACCCAGAGTTTAGGAAGGAAAACAATAAACTCCGAGTCAGTCATGTGACTGGTGTGAGAACTCAAAACAGTTTATTTAACTTTAAAATCAAAATAGAGGAATATTTTTAAACTCAATTCGCAATGCTTTTAAAAATGAGACTACCATAAGGCCTCCCGCACACACACACATGCAAACGCAGAATCGGAGGAGATTTCTCCTTATGATAGTCAAAGATGCTTGATACGCATTTGAAATAACATTTGATATTATTACTAGTGCATAGTGTATAACAAATCATTTCGAAGATAAAGATATAAATCTTAGCCAACATACGACCATTATCGTATGCCTACTATAGCTACTATCCAAACAGTGGTGACCACCATAAGTGAATAGCAGGTTCTACAACTAATACCGTAAAAGTTTCGTATTGAGAATTGGATTTCCAACAAATGGTCAGGCCAAGGAACTTCCCATTGCCACATGAGAATGCCTCTGGATGGACATCCCCGAGAACCAAACCGGATCTCTACCAACACAAGGCCGGGTTACTCCTAACTGAGTAACAACTGACCGAATATGCCATCCCCCGGTCCTTTGGGACCTTTATCCGAGAGCTCTCTAATCAATTCACACAATCATAAAAACAAAGTGTTTCAACATGAGTAAGTATCTGGGCTCCATACCATGATACCACCCTTTTCCAGAAGGAAATGCACATATCCTAAAGGGCGCTACCCCTCATAACCTTGCTGCATCTTTCCTGTTTTGACCATTTCCGGGATGTGTGGCTCGACGAATTCACGTCCACAAAAACATACTTTATACAAAAGCCATGTTTTGGGTCAACAAATGATCAACACAATGATCACTAAGATAGACGATCAAATAAATGATCCTATCACAAATAATCAACACAATGATCATTTCAGCATCACTCAGCATGTCACATTACCAAATTGGGAATATATCGCTGATAACTTCAACTATATAACCTTTGAGCTCGTACGTCTCAAAGAAGGGTGTTAAGCAAAGAATAAATTCTCCGCCACCAACAGAAATATATTTGAAAGAAATCGGCTTTATATCTCAACTTGTAATGTCAGACATACAATCCATACAAGTCTGTTCCGGGCTCGAACAGAACCGAAGGCACTTACAAAGAAGTCCTTGCAATCCGGATATTCACAATCCTGATCGGATTCACCATCACATATGGAGAACTCAATACCGTAGCTACTCGGTGCAGAGTCAATCGATAGTTCATCCTATCACTCTCGCAAATACCGGTCTTCAACACCGATCTTCAAATGCGATTCACAACGACGTATCACATATTCGGAGTGGGTTATACGACCCCATGGTCCTTTCCCGGTTAACCCGAATAGTGAGCGCTTATTCAAAAATAAGTGTGCATTCAAATTCAAACAATCATATCAAATACCCAATCAAAGGGAAATATTGATAGTCGGCTATTGAACTATCAATTGATATGCATACATCACCAGATTCCAAATAATTTTCCAAATTATTTATTTTCCAAAATATCTTTACAAGATATATAATTTCAACACTTCAAAAATAAATCAATATTTATTTTCAAACTAATTTCACTTATTATTTATAAATTCCATAATGAATTTATTTTTCAAAATATCTATGCATATGCGATTTCAATAATTCATTTCAATTTATCCTCCAAAAAGATAAATTCTAATTATTCACTTCATATTGGAAAACATTTCCATACTTATTAAAATAAGTAATTCGCAAATCTTTTTATTTTCAACCTTGGAAAATATTCAATATACTTAAATCGAATTAAGTATAAAATTCATTCTTTAAGGTAATCATTCCCTTAAACATATTTATTTGGGCCAAAACGAATGTTGCGTAAAACATCGTTACGACAACCCAAAATCACTAGTATAGGGATTCGAAATTAAATAGATATATAAATCCCAATACTATACTAAACATTTCCTTTCGGAAATCATTTACTATAACAACAGTGTTATAGTCCACCATTTCCTTTTATTTCACGAAACATCTATTTCAACAATGAATGTTGAAATCTATGGTTTCGAATCTCAACACCTTTTAAAACATCGTTAGATCGTTTAATTCAATTTAAACATCTCATTCAAAACAATTTCTTTAACATATCATTCACTATTCAAAAACGTGAATATACTTCTTTAACAAATTCCATCCTTTTATTCATTTTAATTTAAAGGATTATTCACTGTCTAAAAACGTGAATATAACTCTATTTCTAAGTTATAACAATTAACTTATCAAAATAAGTCGTTTGCGAATTTATAAAACAACGTTCATAAATTCCATTTCTATTTATTTATAAAAACTTCCTTTTTATAAATTTCTTTATTAACCTATTCCAGTTTATAACTAAATTATAAACTAAACGTTCATATTATAAGTTAAATACTTATAAAACGATTATTTTACAAAATCGTTCTTTTAAAGACTTTCCAATTTATAAATCTTATAACTAATAAGATCCATTTATTTAACCAATCTATTCTTCAAATAATTTCACCAAATTTATAAATCTTACTATTTATAAATTTCTTTTTATAACTTCACAGTTTATAATTCCATAAATTTCATTCATTTATGAAATTCATTTCCACTTCATTCAAACACTTATAAAAGCTCGTTTTATAAAGTCAATATTTCAATTTATAAATATCCATTTATAAATCTCTTAATATAAATCAATTTATATTATTCTTTCAAAATGTCTTTAATTTCCTTTATAATTTCACCATTCTGATTTATAAAATAATCAAATTTTATAAATCCTATTTTTAAACTTTTATATTAAATTCAAAAATCCAATTTAACTTATTTTATAAAATCATTAACCCATATTTCTCAAAAATCAATCTTTAACTATATTTCTCAAAATCATAATTTTTATAACTTTAAAAATTATAACCTTTATTTATTTAAAATAAATCAGTTTCCAAAAATATAGAATAATTTCAACAATCACTTTTAAAATCATTTTAAAATCCCAAAATCTGGGTCCATTGATGCTACACACCAAATAGTCAATCACGACTACAACGATCCATCATATATCGATATGATAATCCATCAAATATCAAAATATCTGAAATCAAATAAAAACTGTTGAGGAATCCAGTTGGATCCCTCCAACCTGTTTTCCTGCATCCAAAAACATTAGCACAATACCAATTTCGCTCCAGTACGAAATTATCGCGGTACATGTTTTTAATAAATATTATCCGCTTAATAACGGCGTAATAGGGTCTCATCCGCTAAACAAAAAAAATGCGGGAAATCAACAACTGCAATATATACATATGCCAATATATATATATTGCTATATATATAATATAATACCAATTTCACTGTTTATGAAATATTCGCGGTATATGTTTATATTAATTAACATCCGCTTACTAACGGCGTATAATGTCTATTTTAACAAACAATAAATAACAGTCATCATTCATACATGCATTCAAATATTTTAAATCTAACTATTTAAAATAAAATCGAAATCTATTCGATTGAGTGAGAAGTTCTCACCTTGGTTTTAAATTCCCGTTTTAGCTTTTATTTCGAATAAAATTAAACGCGCGTTTAATTTTACCCAAAATTCTCACTAACCCCAAATGACTCCAAACCAACTCCATCGCGTAGTGCTCGTCCATACGATTCCAACGCAACTGAGTTTGCATTTTTTCGACCTCGTATGAAAAAGTTATTGATTTTACAAGTTTATACACGATTTAACTTATATAATACAACTTTTACAAACCCACTTCCCATCACAGCCACATGATCCTTCATCCTTGCATCCTGGCCGTCCATATGCTTCTTCCCCCTTGCGTTCCTCATCACGTACAAGCTACAGGTCAAGGCCGACATCACAAACCCACTTAGCTTGAACTAGGGTTTCAATTTGCTCGCTCAATACTCGATGAAACTTGATCAAACCACTTGCAAATCGAAGCTCTCGTCGAGAGCTACCACCACCATCAACCACCTGAAGCTCGGCCTCCCCTAAACCCCTCGAGATGCGTGCGAACATCTGCAGGTTCGGCCCCTTTTTCTCCTTCTACGCGACTCCAAACACGATCTCCACCGTTGAATCTCTAGCTCGTGTTGTGCTCTTCATCTTTGTAGTTGAGCACTTCGCGTGAATGTCGACGGATTTGGAGATTTTTGGTGATCAAGATGGAGCATTTCTGGCCGTTGTTACCTAGGGTGGCGGCTGGCTATTATAATTAGGGTTTCTCTTTTTTTTTTTTTTTAATTTGTGTGTGGTGCTATTTATAAGAAAAGCAAGCGTAAACACTATTCATCCCGGGAATTCCGAACTCCGATTTAGACGCCGTAACCAGCGTTTCTAAGGTTTACCCCGCGTTCCGGACACAATGGAACAGGTTTCGGAAGCTAATTCGGAAGTATGTGCGAGTTATGGCTGTAAACGCTCAATTTGAATTAAACCGATTTAAATCGATTTCTAGGCGTTTTAATTCGTACCGGACAAACGGTAAATCCAATTGACTTGAAATTTGAAATCTTACAATAATATCACATTACGGATCCGATGAAACTGGTTTCGTCGAAATCCGAGAATTTTTGAAAAATGGCTATTTTGACTCGCCAAATTTAAATTAAAAACGATTCGATGCGTTTCGAGCTGCCACGATCAAACGATAACTCCGATTGACACGAAAATTGAAATCCGGTAATAACTAACTATTGCGGATCCAATGAAATTGGTTTCGTTCAATTCTGAGACTGTTCAAAAATTGGCTATTTTACAGTCGATTATTTAATATTAAAATATTCAATTTTCACAAATTAACTTTTAATTCGATTTTAAAAGTTCTAAAATATCATTCTAACTTCAACATGATAAAATAAAATTTTACAAATCATTTACAATCATATTTAACTCAATTTTCAATTATTTCCATAATTTAACGTATTAAATTATCGATTTAATTATTCAATTAAATCCAAAAATTCAAATAAAAATTTATTTGACTTATAAATTCACTTATAAATATTTAAAATAAATTAAATATTCAAATTTTAATTTAATAAAATTTCTGGGTCGTTACACCATGTAATGTCGAACATCGATGCACCTAGAAAGATACACCCCATGCTCTAGCATCGACGCACCTAGAAAGATAAGCCCCATGCACAAATAAATAAACATCGATGCACCTAGAAAGATACACCCCATGTAATGTCGAACATCGATGCACCTAGAAAGATACACCCCATGCTCTAGCATCGACGCACCTAGAAAGATACGCCTCATGCACAAATAAATAAACATCGATGCACCTAGAAAGATACACCCCATGTTCTAGCATCGACGCACCTAGAAAGATACGCCCCATGCACAAATAAATAAACATCGATGCACCTAGAAAGATACACCCCATGTTCTAAAATGAGACGAAACTCAATAAAATGAGGAACAGTCCTCCACATAGACAAAGAGACATCGCACATTGCTAGTCTAAACCACAAAGATGATCGTCATGATCAAAGAGAAGTGTCAATTACAATAAGCTAGTAAACATATGAGCTTAGCTTCATGTCCCATAACCACTAGCTTAACTTAAATATTTACGAACAAATTGTAGATCTCCACTAGGAAATTGTCACAAGAGGTTCAATCGAACAAGTCCAAGAATTAACCGACGAAGTAAACGCAAGCGTTTCATGCCACTTGTTTTACTAAGTCGTTTAATTAGATTTCTCATACGAGTGAGGTAAAGGTTTGTATATACTAATAGATTGGAAAACGGTTTTATAAACGAATTTGGTATTAAAATAGTATAGAAAACCTTTATATTTTTAAAGTGACAAAGCACAAGGGGGATTGTAGAAACAATCAATCACAAAGATCACATTCGAAGATGTGAATAAAAATCCAATGAAATCGATAAAGGATCCATCGAAGTGGATATATCTAAAATTCCCAAAGAAAATAAGTCATCAAAGATGATAATAAATGATGACAATAAATAGGATCATCATGAATCGATTTAAATTGGAAATTCAATCCAAAAAGGCAAATTGGACTAAAACAACAGGTTCAGTCGACTGAACAGAGATTTTCAGTCGACTGACCCTGTACATGGAAATTTTCCAGGTTCAGGAAACTTTCTGTTTCCAGTTTCAGTCGACTGTGCAGAGTTTTTCAGTCGACTGAATCATGCCTGAAAACTCTCGGGTTTCAGGTTCAGTCGACTGAACAGAGTTTTCAGTCGACTGAATCATGCCTGGGCTGTTTTTCAGCCTTATTCAAATGAAGAGCAAACTCTTCCAAAATGCAATCGGACGAACATTGGCTCTAAGGGTTTATGCCTATCGACGACCCGGCCCTATATGCTCCTCGGTGCATCACCAAAAACATGATCAAACATCCATAAAAGGATTTCACACAAATTTGACTTAAAAACCCAAAAATTGGAGTATTCACAAAATCAATCCAAAACAAGAGCAAATGCACATGAAGAAGTGTTAGGAATTCATACCCAACAACCAAAGATAGTTATAGTCATAGATGTGAGATAAAAATCTCACCTTTGAACTAAGTTTATGAAGATGAAGCTTGAAAGCAATGGCAAGAACAAGCACTCTTCAATCTCAACACTAGAAGCTTGAATCTAAGCTTAAAAGAGAAACATTCCCTAAATTAGGTTTAGGAAATTTCTGAAATTGAATGGAGAAAGAGTTGGAGAAGGTGAAGGAGATGCTTACCAAGGGGTTCTCTTTGATTTTGGAGCAAGAACTTGGATTTGCAAAGGAAGCTAGGGCTTGGAGTTTTAATTTCCTCTTCCACCCTCCATTAACATAAAAGCTTGAGTATTAGGAAAATAGAAGAGAAGTGAATGAAGAGGAGAGGGTTGGAACTGAGTTAGTAAGTGGTTAATTGGCTCAGCCCAAACCAAAACCCTAAGCAAAAAGTAGCAAAATTCAACTTTCTCCAAACATATCGAAGCTTATACTCAAAAAGGTCGCAAACGTCATTTTGAACTCAATGGAGGTGGTCTCGAGTCCTAATTCGACCGTATGCAAAAAGTAGGTTTTCGGACTAATCCGACGAACGATAAAATATTTAAATAAAATATTAAAATATAAAATCGATAAATATGCGGGTTGTTACAGACTCCCCTCCTTAAAGAAATTGCGTCCTCGCAATAAGTAAGAAGGAAATATATGAAGTAACAACCATAGAAGCATATTAACACAAAAGAAAATTTTGAAATAGGAAGTTCACCCTAAAGTGCACAAAAGAGTTAGCAGGAAATCTAGTGAAACTTCAATTTCCACAATAACACCGGGCTCAAGAATGAAAACCGGAATCCCTAAGGCATTCCCGTAGATAAAAGACGTGGGGAAACGTCAAGAATAGCAGAAAATTGAGCCGGTGCAACGGCGTAGTACAAAAACGGTACGCCCGAAAAACTAGAAACTCAAACAATTTGGGACATCAGCGTAGTACAAAAACGGTACGCCCAATGAACCCAAGCAAAGACATCGATGTAGTACAAACGGTACATCCGATGAATCAAAAAAAAAAGACATCGATGTAGTACAAACGGTACATCCGATGAATCAAATAGCAAAGACATCGATGTAGTACAAACGGTACATCTGATGAATCAAATAGCAAAGTCATCGATGTAGTACAAACGGTACATCCGATGAATCAAAAAGCAAAGACATCGATGTAGTACAACGGTACATCCGATGAATCAAAGGCAAAGACATCGATGTAGTACAAATGGTACATCCGATGAATCAAAAGCAAAGACATCGATGTAGTACAACGGTACATCCGATGAATCAAATAGCAAAGACATCGATGTAGTACAAACGGTACATCCGATGAATCAAAAGAAAAGACATCGATGTAGTACAAACGGTACATCCGATGAATCAAATAGCAAAGACATCGATGTAGTACAACGGTACATCCGATGAATCAAAAGAAAAGACATCGATGTAGTACAAACGGTACATCCGATGAATCAAAAGCAAAAGACATCGATGTAGTACAAACGGTACATCCGATGAATCAAAAGCAAAGACATCGATGTAGTACAAACGGTACATCCGATGAATCAAAAGCAAAGACATCGATGTAGTACAAACGGTACATCCGATGAATCAAAAGCAAAGACATCGATGTAGTACAACGGTACATCCGATGAATCAAAGCAAAGACATCGATGTAGTACAACGGTACATCCGATGAATCAAAACCCTAATGATTTTCGGAACACCGACGTAGTACAAAAATGGTACGTCCAATGAACCGAACACAATAAAAGGACATCGGACGCTAGTCCTTAAAAGGAATGAGAAAACGTCCGATGAACTTGATAGAAAAATAATTCCATTCAGACAACATCAAAGAATCAACCACTTGTTGCCTACGACAAAGCGCATTGGCAACACGATTTCCCTTCTCGGGAATAAAAGAATATCAAGATCATAAGATGCTAGGAACTCGAGTCAACATGAAGTTCCTTATGAGAAAATAATTATTCCAAAGATTTATGATCGAGGTAGAGAACAAATTTCTCATCCAAAAATGATGATGCCAAATTCCAAAAGTAAAAACAATAGCCGCGAACACTAGATCATGAGTGGCATATCTAGTCTCGATAAACTATAATGATTTAGAAGCACAAGTGATAGAACGTTCTCCTTTGTGAGAGAATGGCATTCCAAACCAATACGACTAGTATCGGTACAAATAGCAAAGTCTTGGTTCCCCTTCAGGAATCACAAGAAAGAATAAGAATATCGAAAAGAAAGGACTTCTTTTAAATAATCTTCTTTCCTGAAAAGTTAAAACTTTCAAAATTACATCTATCATTATGTAATAATCTTTCTAGAAAAATTTACATTTTTACAAGTCAATATATCGTGTCTGATTGTCACATCAAAGCGTTTAGGAAATTCCTATCGATAACGTTGATCAAGCGCATCGACCAAAATTCTTAAAGCACTCAACGGGCAATACAATCACAAAGTCATCTTTTTTAGGATAAATAAATCTCTTAAAAAGTTTTAAGAATATTCTTTGCTCGTTTTAAGAGCAAAAAATCAAATTGCACTTATAATTAAATCTTATGAAAAAGATTTGCAAAATTTTAAATTTCTATTTCCATCCAAAATCCATAAATAAGAATGGTCTCATTGAAATTTTCATAGAATATTGGATTTATAAAATGGATGAAACAAGCTGGACAAATTGAATGACATAATAATTCATTCATAGGAATCATAACAAGTGCGGAATGCGATAAGTGAAATGCTAACTTCCGCAACTTGTAGCAAATGAAAACGGTGGTAAAGTCGAACTAAAAAGACCTTAGTACCACACAAAAGATTACTTAGGTCATAATCCTAAGACAAGTCAAATATACCGGAAAATTCTCAAACTATTTAGATGAGAGAAATAACACTTTCCTCACCATAAGGACTTTAAAGAATAAAATGATGCCATCAAGATGGAATCAAAATCACAAAGAAAAATAGAAATCTGCTTAACAGATTGAAAATGTCGAAGACGAATAATCCACTCGAAAAAATAGGATATGGGCTTCACAATGATTAAGCCAATCCTTACAGAAAGGTCAATTCCGAAGCCAAAGCAAAAATATCGGCTCGGAAAGAAAAGTCACATAAAACAATCTCGACATCTAAACAAAAGCAAATTGAGTGTTGCGGATCTACCATCCGGATTCGCAATTCTCAATGAAGTCAATAAGCCCAAAATATTCAAAGAAAAATAATTAACAATTCCTTTTGATATAAAATAGTGAGATGGAAACTATATCAAAAAGAACATGAACAAGATAATCACAAAGCAAATGTCATCAAGGATTGAATGAAAAATACCTTGACCAAGAGAAGAGTTGCTAGGGGCTTGCACAATATTTAGTTTTCTCATGTCCATATTCAAAAGTTTGGGACATGCAGATAAAAGATGACCCGGTTTCTTGCAATAGCGACAAGAATGGGGTTTTGGACACATATTCGCATAGTGTTCCTTAGAATTACAATTGTAGCATCCTCCACGATCAGGGATTGGAGTCTTTGCTACAAAAGTAGTTTGCTTCACTCTCTTATTGGGATTAAGGCTCTTGAACTTAATATGCCTCTTCTTGGAAGTCCCAGTATCACAAACACTTCCTTTACCAACCTCTCCAGGAAGAAGAGTAACATCCACAAGCTGTTTGAAAGAAACTTCAAGTTTCAAAGGTAGAACCATTTCGGGGTTCTTACTCAAAGCATAGATAAACTCTTGATTGTTTACAAGATCCAAAAGTTGTTGAGCAGACATGAATACTCCATCCTGAGGAGTTGCGCTAGATTGACCGGCGCTGGAACGGCCTGGTCTAACCATTTCTCTTCTTTAAGAAAGAAAGAAAGAAGAGGAAAAGGTTAATCTCAAAATAAATATCAAGCAATTCTTGATAGATAAAACAAGGAATCATAAAGAAAATAGGATGAATCGGTACGAAGACCCGAATAAAATCCTAAAGCACAACTCCTAAGAAAGACTTAGGACATGATCCTTGCTAAATTATTCTACATTGTTCCGAAGTTTGGCTCTGATACCAAGCTGTGACGCCCCACCTCTATACCCACGCTAGCCAAGAACATTACTGTGAATGCTGTCAACTAGCACGGAGAATAAGGCTGTTGAGGAGCGACCATCTGTATAATTGCTTTGTGCGAGTACCGATATACCGGATAAAAATATAACTTTTCATCTCAAGAGGAAATCCGACATACCGACACAAACTCAAAGCTACTACACAGTGGCTATAATTTCTTCGGAAACAAATATAGAAATAAACATAACATAAATCAGTCATAGACAATTCATATCACAAAGGCGGAAATAGATATGAATATTACACATGAAAGTGTACATCAGAGTAGTGGTCAAAAAGGATCCACAATAATACAAAGAAATAGCAACACGTGCTATACAAAAGAATAAGTATACATCATAGAGTCTGTATCTCAAATGTATACAACAAAAGACTACTAAACTAAAGTAGTCAACCAAAAGTCGGGATGATAGTCCGATGAGGAGTCAAGCAGAAGCACCTGTTAAATCTCAGTCTGACCCGAGTATTATTTATAAGAAAATAATAAACGGATCAGTCGAGCTATAAATAACAGATGAAGTGATATATAATAAGAGATATGACATAAACATATAATAATCACAATGCCAAGCTGTGATAAATAAGTAATTGAAAATCAACAAGAGATTAATCAATATCACAATAATCTACTCAAGATAAAAAGGAATGTCATACTCCTAATTTCATTCACCAAGCCACAATAAATGACATATATAACAATGCCAATCGTAAAAGTTGGTGAAACATAAATTCCAGAAATCAACACAAGAAATCCAGAAATCACAACAAAAGGAACAACGACGTCGTACAGCGGGACATCCGATGAACCAAATCACAATAAAAAGGATGGCCAATCCCCGAAAAAAGAAACTGGACATCGACACACCTAAAAAGATGTGCCCCATGAACAGTCGAACATCGACGCACCTAGAAAGATACACCCCATGCTCTAGCATCGACGCACCTAGAATGATACGCCCCATGCACAAATAAACATCGATGCACCTAGAAAGATACACCCCATGTAATGTCGAACATCGATGCACCTAGAAAGATACACCCCATGCTCTAGCATCGACGCACCTAGAAAGATACGCCCCATGCACAAATAAATAAACATCGATGCACCTAGAAAGATACACCCCATGTAATGTCGAACATCGATGCACCTAGAAAGATACACCCCATGCTCTAGCATCGACGCACCTAGAAAGATACGCCCCATGCACAAATAAATAAACATCGATGCACCTAGAAAGATACACCCCATGTTCTAGCATCGACGCACCTAGAAAGATACGCCCCATGCACAAATAAATAAACATCGATGCACCTAGAAAGATACACCCCATGTTCTAAAATGAGACGAAACTCAATAAAATGAGGAACAGTCCTCCACATAGACAAAGAGACATCGCACATTGCTAGTCTAAACCACAAAGATGATCGTCATGATCAAAGAGAAGTGTCAATTACAATAAGCTAGTAAACATATGAGCTTAGCTTCATGTCCCATAACCACTAGCTTAACTTAAATATTTACGAACAAATTGTAGATCTCCACTAGGAAATTGTCACAAGAGGTTCAATCGAACAAGTCCAAGAATTAACCGACGAAGTAAACGCAAGCGTTTCATGCCACTTGTTTTACTAAGTCGTTTAATTAGATTTCTCATACGAGTGAGGTAAAGGTTTGTATATACTAATAGATTGGAAAACGGTTTTATAAACGAATTTGGTATTAAAATAGTATAGAAAACCTTTATATTTTTAAAGTGACAAAGCACAAGGGGGATTGTAGAAACAATCAATCACAAAGATCACATTCGAAGATGTGAATAAAAATCCAATGAAATCGATAAAGGATCCATCGAAGTGGATATATCTAAAATTCCCAAAGAAAATAAGTCATCAAAGATGATAATAAATGATGACAATAAATAGGATCATCACGAATCGATTTAAATTGGAAATTCAATCCAAAAAGGCAAATTGGACTAAAACAGCAGGTTCAGTCGACTGAACAGAGATTTTCAGTCGACTGACCCTGTACATGGAAATTTTCCAGGTTCAGGAAACTTTCTGTTTCCAGTTTCAGTCGACTGTGCAGAGTTTTTCAGTCGACTGAATCATGCCTGGAAACTCTCGGGTTTCAGGTTCAGTCGACTGAACAGAGTTTTCAATCGACTGAATCATGCCTGGGCTGTTTTTCAGCCTTATTCAAATGAAGAGCAAACTCTTCCAAAATGCAATCGGACGAACATTGGCTCTAAGGGTTTATGCCTATCGACGACCCGGCCCTATATGCTCCTCGGTGCATCACCAAAAACATGATCAAACATCCATAAAAGGATTTCACACAAATTTGACTTAAAAACCCAAAAATTGGAGTATTCACAAAATCAATCCAAAACAAGAGCAAATGCACATGAAGAAGTGTTAGGAATTCATACCCAACAACCAAAGATAGTTATAGTCATAGATGTGAGATAAAAATCTCACCTTTGAACTAAGTTTATGAAGATGAAGCTTGAAAGCAATGGCAAGAACAAGCACTCTTCAATCTCAACACTAGAAGCTTGAATCTAAGCTTAAAAGAGAAACATTCCCTAAATTAGGTTTAGGAAATTTCTGAAATTGAATGGAGAAAGAGTTGGAGAAGGTGAAGGAGATGCTTACCAAGGGGTTCTCTTTGATTTTGGAGCAAGAACTTGGATTTGCAAAGGAAGCTAGGGCTTGGAGTTTTAATTTCCTCTTCCACCCTCCATTAACATAAAAGCTTGAGTATTAGGAAAATAGAAGAGAAGTGAATGAAGAGGAGAGGGTTGGAACTGAGTTAGTAAGTGGTTAATTGGCTCAGCCCAAACCAAAACCCTAAGCAAAAAGTAGCAAAATTCAACTTTCTCCAAACATATCGAAGCTTATACTCAAAAAGGTCGCAAACGTCATTTTGAACTCAATGGAGGTGGTCTCGAGTCCTAATTCGACCGTATGCAAAAAGTAGGTTTTCGGACTAATCCGACGAACGATAAAATATTTAAATAAAATATTAAAATATAAAATCGATAAATATGCGGGTTGTTACATTCCATGTTTGTACAAATCTATTTTATTTGTTTTATTAGAATAGTTATGTAATATTAATATGTTGGAAGGAAGTTAGAGCAAATTAGGGAAGTAATCCTTAATTAGGGGTGTAACTAGTAGATATCTTATATGGCCTTAATTATTATTTATGTAGGGTGATGTATCTATATACTGGATAGACATATAAGTTATTATTAAGCCATAAATATGTGAGGTTAGTCCAAAACTACACGAAAGCCTGCCAAATAAAATCTGGCTACGAGTAGTGTGGCTTTGCTGACTAATGTGGGACATCGTCTATAATAAATAACTCCAATGGACGTGTGCAGTAATGCCCCACTCCGAGACCCACATTAGCAAAGAGTATTACGATGTAATACCGACTGCTAATACGGAGAGTAGAGTTGGATTGGAGCGACCATCTATAGCCTTGTCTTAACTATCTATTGAATACGTCGATAAATGTAGCATTTTTTTATGTGGATCGACATACCTAATAGATACTTAATACAAAACTATAATGGCTATAAGATCTAACAGAACAAAATATAATAACTCAAATGTAAATCACATCATAGAACAGTAGATCGTCACATAAATATACACATATACAGATACATCACATGGTATACAAAATGATACATGTCAAGTGGTATAGCAACCACATTATACAGGCGAGTCAAAAGAATATGCATATCAGAGTTACAACAAAAAAAGGACTACACAAAACGCTATAACAAAAGGAGATAGTAGAATAGTCCATGCGGAAGCAGAATATGCGAAGTCCAAATGTCCCTAACCTGAAACACCTCGGTCTGACCCGAGTATGAAATACACGGGTCAGTCTAGCTAAACAAATCAGTTAGATAAGCTCAATGATAATGAACATGCAAGGTCATAAAGCACCACAAATATCTCTAAAAGAGATTACCCGATCATCTAGCAAAAGATGAATCATAACAAGCCTCATATCATCGGCAACTCAAATAAACAATGGATATGAATATCCCAAATCAAGCCAAAAGGAAAATCACAAATACCAATAAAGGTAACACAAGTTTCCACAAGGTAATCTCTATGTATCGAGTGGCTCAAAGGACCTACTCCGAAAGGTGATACTTTAGGGAAATATAAATATCAATGAAACAAAAGATGCACGTGCTCAGTACTGTATAAACAAGGATGCACAAGCCCGAAGGCGACAAACCTAATTATCTCTCGAGCGGTGACGAAGGACCAACTCCAAAAGCGATACTATAGGGGAACAAACCCGAAGGCGACAAACCTAAGTATCTCTCGAGCGGTGACGAAGGACCAACCCTAAAAGCGATACTATAGGGAAACAAACCCAAAGGCGACAAACCCAAGTATCTCTCGAGTGGTGACGAAGGACCAACTCCAAAAGCGATACTATAGGGCAGCAAGTATCTCTCGAGTGGTGACGAAGGACCAACTCCAAAAGCGATACTATAGGGAAACAAACCCAAAGGCGACAAACCCAAGTATCTCTCGAGCGGTGACGAAGGACCAACTCCAAAAGCGATACTATAGGGCAACAAACCCAAAGGTGACAAACCCAAGTATCTTTCGAGCGGTAACGAAGGACCAACTCCAAAAGCGATACTATAGGGCAACAAACCCAAAGGCGACAAACCCAAGTATCTCTCGAGCGGTGACGAAGGACCAACTCCAAAAGCGATACTATAGGGCAACAAACCCAAAGGCGACGAACCCTAGTATCTCTCGAGTGGTGACGAAGGACCAACTCCAAAAGCGATACTATAGGGCAACAAACCCGAAGGCACAAACCCGAAGGCGACAAACCGTAGTGGTGAAGGTCCGTAGGCCCAGTGCTGGACACCACTAACTGGCAATATGTGTCACAATCTCTCGGAAAGGAACCTGAAAAGTGTTAACGTGTGTTCCATACCACCCGTTCGTACTAAACGGTTTACTAACCGCTAGTAAATATCACACTCAAAGCTGTAAAAGGTTCACCTCATATCATAGGTAAACTAGACCTGTAGGCCAAAACGATCAAACGGACAAGTTAGGAATTAACCGAAAAGATAACGCACGTATCTCATACAACGCGTTTTATCCAATCGTTTAACTCTCTTTCTCATTCGCTCGACAGTGCAAAAACGTGTAATTTTTTTATAGAAATAATAAATTGGAGAAAACGAGCTTTCAAAACAATTTAAAACCACTTTATAAACCGCTTTTGCAATCTATCTTATTATAGAGATACTAAAATTTTATACTTGAAAATAATATCTAATAATTATTCCAAAAACCAATTTACTTGAAAAACATTTCAAAACTCCTTTATAAAACCCATGTGTGAAATCCAGAAAGAATCGTCAAGAAATACAGAAAAATATCGGAAGTTTAAACTTATAAAATTCCGATAAAAACAAGTTGTGAGTGCAAGTTCAACAACAGATATATACAAGTTAACATGGTCGAAATGACCTGAAAATATGTAGAAATAAATTTCAGCATTTGTACTTTAAACTGCAAAAAAGAATACTGAGTTCCGTTAAGAGACGAAGAAACTGCGACGTCTCAAAGCCAGACCAATGTCACAAAGTGAATACACGGGAAAAATGAAGGCCAACGGCTTGTTTAGCCAGTTCGCCCTTATTCAACCCAAAATTTGACAAATCACGAAACACGAAAGTTATAGAGGACATTCTATGCTTTCCAGGAATTTAAAAATTATTGAGTTCGGATTAGAAATGAAAAGGTTACGATGAAAACAATTTTCAGAACTGAAGTTCACTATGGCTGTCGTTTTAGTCTCGAGACAGCGAGACTAGAATGAATTTTAGACCATGTAAACTTCAAAATTTCACAAAACTCAAAATCACAAAAGTTATAGTAGACAATCTATGCTTTCTTGAACATCAAGAATCGTCAAACTTGGACATCAAATGTGAAAGATATGCATAAATTACCAATGACATTTAGCATAGAAAATTACGGTTTTACAATGACAGGGCAGCAAGTTTACATCATACTTTTCGACCATCTATGATAAGTATTTTCGAAAGTGTTCAACATGAAATTTGTCGCACTCTTTTTAGGCTTTCCAAAACATCAAAAAATCCTAATTTTGATTTAAAACGCAGAAGATATGTGTAATTTACTAACAGCAAATCGCAATTGAACATGCAACAAATACAATTGAAATTTCTTACCTTGAAATCTCAATCTAAGCTAGAAATGTGAGTTTTCAACTCACCTTAGGATTTATTGGCAGCTAACTAGTCGATTTAGATAGTAAAGTAAGGATCTTTGGCCTTAATTTGGTGCTAGAAACCTTATAGCCTTGCTATTGCTCTTCTCCTTCCTCAATTTTTACCCTAAAACTTAATTTACACAAAAACACAAAAATGAAATTTCCCTCAACAATCAAATCTACAAATTCAGAATAAGAAGAGGATATGATTGAGAAGTTTACCTGGATTTTACTGGATTTTATTTCAATTTATTTGATTTTAAAACCATAATCTTTGCCCTCAACTAGGGTTGCATTGGGAAGTTTCTCTGTTTGATAATTTCTGAACGTACAGGAGGAGTTGTTTCTCCTACTTAGCAAATTCACCAAGTGTCTAAATGGACTGTTATAAACTTAAAGCCCAAAACCCTCAATTTAAATAAATCGACTTGTAAATCAACCATTCTCTAATCACATTTTATACCATTTTAAAACACCGTTATCTTATAGGTTAAGACACCTAAAAATTAATGTGAGTACACTAAAAATAAGTTCGTTAACTAATCTTTTCAACAAAAACGGTAAAACATAGATTTCACAATTATTTGACCCTTCATTTTTATTATTGAAAATGACACTTTTTAACTTGTAAAAAGAAATGTGACGACATGATAATTAAATTAATTAAACCCAAAAAATCATATTTTCTTATTTAATTAAACATCACAAACCATATAAAATTATTTTTACATACAACAAATAAATGTTGAATTAATTTTATTTATCCCTATTTAAATGAAATTACCATCAAATAAACATAATTTATTATTCTCACTTTATTTACAGCCAAACTTCTTCATCTCCATTTTATTACACCAAAACACATTGTTTATTTTAAAAAGAACAATTTTAACAAATTTTACATCTAAAAATTTATTTTATTCCTCCATTTTAAATTAAAACCATCATTATAATTTATCTTTACAGGTAATCACAAAACCAAGGTTGTTACAGACTCCCTTCCTTATAAAAATTGTGTCCTCGCAATTTCCTAGAGAAAGGCTGTACTCAACACAATTTATTCCATCTTAGCAAAGGAAAAATAGACAAGCTTGAATTAGAATTCTCACCTTCAACACGGGAAGATGAATGCCAGGATAAGATTACTCAATAAATTTTCTAGTTTCCTAAGTACAATCATAGGGATTTGTAGACTATTAAATTTTCAAAAGGTGGAACATTCTTATTTCGAATGTGTTTAATCTTCGAAACAACCACACGAGTAGATATCGACACAATACACAAGTTGGTGAGACTCGTGATCATGCAACAGAGGAGAATTAACAATCGAGATTAAATTTCGAAGATACAACGAAATTGGCTTACCAGGAACATATCATTAATACCTAAAACAGAATAGAAAATAATGCATAAAAGCAATCGAACCAAGGCGTTCAGTAATAATTGATGGTCCTATATAACTAGGAGCCAACTTTTCGAATATATTGAAACGCTCTTTGCTCCTTTAAAGGAGTAACACAAATAAACACAATCATCAAAAGAGGATTCAACAAAAGATAGGTGGTATTCCAAGCTACCATCATAACACATGACTACATGAATGCAAGTCATCACAAGAATCGCACTAAGGCAAGACACACAAGAATGGATTACAAGAAATTTTCTCAATTTTTTTTATAAGAGTTTTCACTCAAATCCATTTTATTTTATACACAAAATTCAAACTTCAGTATTTGAAAAAATTTCAAAGTCTCTTACTTAAATTTTCAATTTAATCATCTTTACTTTAAATTAAAGAAAATTAAATTAGAGATGTTCCATACTCTAATTCCAAAAATAAATATACTACAATAAGCAATATTTTTTTCCACTAAATTTATCCAATTTTAAACCATTTTACTTTATGATTTAAAAGGACACTTATTAGACCTTCATTGATGGCTCTAAATATTCACTAATTAAAGTTTCTCAAAACTTTTCTAAACGTTTAATTTTTCGAAAAAATTCGGTAGAGTCTCATTTGCATGGAGAGCCTTTTACAATTTCATAAATATGAATTATAGATACACATCGACCAAAAGGTTGGAAAACAATATATATTTTTAACACATAAACACCTAGCAATTCATACCTTTCATTTTTAGCATTTAAAATGCGAGCATGCTTACTTTTATACTTACTATTTTGCTAATTAAACATTCAAATATCCTCTTGCACCTGCGCTTAACTTATTGAAACATGTTAGCATGCACTTATAAACATATGAAGCATTAAAATCATAGTTTAAATAAAAAAACAACTCAAAACTTCAAATTGTCAAATTCAGGTCTGCTAAAAAGACTCGGGCTTTTGACACAGTAAAACTCATAATCTGAAAATACTCATAAAATAAAAGTTATTCTACTTAGTCCATGCTTTCTAGGATATAAAGATCATTAAAATCGGATTTACGGCTTGAGAATTATGTCCAATTTACTTTTAGCTTTAAACTCATAAATTATAAAAGAGGACAGAGATGTCCCTCGGTCTTCAAACTCATTTTTGAATAACTAAACCGCAAAGTTTTCAAAAATGATACAAAGATGATTTCTAGCTTACTGAAAGCACTCTCTTTTTCAAAAAGAATGGACTCATTTAGATTCATAAATCATATGTTATCGCTTTTTAAAACAGCACTTTTTAATCAAAATTTTCAGAAACAAGACCTTTTATTGTCAAAATTTTCAAACCATTATTAAATTCAAACTACATAATTTTTGATCAAAAATATTTTCTCTAAAACATTTATTACGTTATCTTTTTCTCCGGAAAGCCAAGACATCTTGAATTACACTACAATACATTCAACAAACTTTCAAAATGGTTTACAAAGAAAACTTTTTCCCAATTAACAAATAAGTCTTTTAAAAGAAGACTCATATTTTAATTAAGATAATTACTTTCTTATATTAATATGAAACAATTATCTATCCAAACTAAACTTTGGAACTACATATTGATTTCGGTTTTTTTTAAATTGCTTTCACAATTAAAAATCTTATCTTGTTGCTCTATTTATTATTATTTCTAGATTTTCACAAAAATTTTGCATTTTACAATAATGGAATCTTTTATATTCAGTTTTCTGTTAATCCACAAAGCTAAACAATTATTTAAATGAAGCCATATTCAAATTTTCCAATTACTAATTTATAAAATGGTAACATCTAACTAATACATTTATAGTGAATGACGTTATCAAGGACTGCAAAGTTGACCAAGATCAACATTGCATCTCCATTGCCGTCTACGTCACACTATTTTCATAAGTCCTTAAGTACATATAAAATACATATCTCAAATGGCAATTTAAAATTTTCAAAATCTTTGCAATATCTATATATTTTTGTATTAAACATCCATACTAGTAAATATTATTTATTGCCATTTCAAAAGCATGTATCACATCACCTCGTAAGCGTTTAGAAATCCCTATCGAAAACGCTGATCAGACGCATCGACTAGAATTCTGTAACGACCCGGCTTCCAAATACCAGGAAGTCGCATCATGAAGAAGAAAGAAAGGGATAGAAGAAGGAAAAGAAAGAAGAGAAAGAAGAAACAACACAAGAATTTCAACAGCGGAACGAATAAATTATATTAATAACATAGTATTACATAGTATACATCAAATATCAGAGTTACACAAACATATATAACACATACTAGATAGTTATAAACACCTGTCTAGTTATTACAACTCAATCACAATACAGAAACACTCAGAGATACCAACACAGCGGAACTATATAACTATACGCAGAAGCCTCCTGCTCCATTTGCTCCTCCATAATTCGTCAAAGCTAACCTGAATCCTAACCTGAATTCCCTTGACTACTCATAAAAATTTGAGTACCCAAGAGTTATAGAAAAACAGAAATAACTCCGGGTCAGACATGGGTCTGGTGTGAGTAATAGGTTAAAGTTGCTTAATTTTGAAAAACCTTTGGAAAGAAAAGGTATCACGTAAGACTTCCCACACATAAACATGGAGAAGTTTTTACCTTACGCTAACCAAACATTTGATAGGAAATCTGATGATATTATAATAGTGTCTAGGGTTTTCAAATAAATAAGAATTAGCCGAAATTGTTACATTTATTAAATTCCAGCTACTAGCCACAAAAGTGGGTAATACAATCAAAACCGTTGGCACTTATTGGATTTTGGATTCATACAATGGCAGGGCTACTGGGGTACCGCCCATCACAGTACGTGGCCTAGATCACCGTACCGAGGATTACTCCCTTCATCCCTTGCAACACAAAGCCAGACCCGTTCCTTATTGAACAGTTCCAAATAAGACAACCCCGACGATTGTCATGATCAACCGTCCACACAGCCGAAATATAAAGGGACCTCTAGACAGGGGTAAATCTTACTCTCCAGTGGGTGCGACCCACGAAGCTTTGCTGCACCTCCCCTGTTTTAGCCATTCTTGGTTGATGAGGCTTGAGGCTACGATTACCTTTATAGGACATATCACTTAGAATGCTCATCGTCCACCTGACGATGTTCTGAAAGCATTCAATCCATACAAGTTCGTTCCGGGTTCGAACGAAACGGAAGGCATTATCTCGTTACACTCATTTTGGGATCACCCTAAGAGTTAACGACAATAACCCTTGCACTCTGAATCACCATCTCGAATCTATAAGTACTATTCCGTCAAACTCATTACGGAATCACCCACAGAGTTATACTGACGTATAGCCCTTACACCTCGAGTCTTCACTCGCTCCACTTGGATTAACGACCTAACGTTTAATTGGAATCGATGTGGTTTTCGGATGTCCAAATATGGAAACCCGGTCCCGGTCTCATCGAAAACCAAAGCGTGTCTTTTAGGTCCAAGTTGTTTTAAGTTTAAAACAATTTAATTCATTATCCAAGTATACACAGATAGATAATCCACAACACAACAGATAATCAACCTTATCATTATCAACAGATAATTCATACCAAAATCAGATAATCCATATTATCATCCCAAAGCAACCAATGCATCCATATCACATACACTACTCATCTCATAACTGAGATTACAAACCATACCAGGCAACTAATACCATTCATCAAACATAAGCAATGATCTAATGATCACATCATTTATAATTAATTTAAAATTAATTAAACTAATTACTTAATCTCTAATTAATTTAAAATGAATTAAATTAATTACTTCATCATCAAAATTTTGCTTAACTTAACCATCCATTGATTTAAAATCAATTAATAAATCACCATCTCAATATTTCAATTAATATTGACTTACTATCTCTAATTACAATAAGTAATTAGCTTATAAGTTAATCACACAAGTTAATTACTTAAACACTTAGCAAATAATTAACTTGTAATTACTAAATTAATTGATTAACAAAAATTAATCACATTAATTATTTTTCATTATTAATTATACCTTAATTAATCAATTCCAAATTAAATCATTAATTAATTAATTAATGATTCTAATTACATTTAATAAACCATAAATTAATTACATAAGTAATTAATCTGAAATTAATCCACATATAAATATTAATCACCCATGATTAATAACCATTCAGTAATTAACTACTTTAATTACTCATCCCATAATTAATTATTCTTAATTAATTATCTAAATTAATCCCCTTTGATTAATTTCAAAGAAATTTAAATCCAATTACTTCTAAATCATATATCTTAATTACATCCTGTAGTTATTATTTAATTACTTCCTTAAGTAATTACAAATTCATAAATTACATAAAGTAATTATCAACAATCCACAAATGTTTAAATTAATTTAACTTAATTAATCTAAACTAATCACATTCATTAAATTAATTACACTAAGTAATTAATTCATTAATTACTTTCATAAGCAATTAAACTTAAACAATTGATTATTATTAATTAATTAATCTAATTAATTATCAAAATTAATCACATTAATTAATTGTTAAATAATCTTAAGTTAATGACCTTCATTAACATTTCTCAATTACTTAATTAAGAATTAACTTAAATTAATCATTATTAATTATCAATTAATTAATATTTAATTATCATTTAATTAATCTCTAATTATTAATTAATTAAGTGTTAATTAAAACCTTAATTATCATTAATCACTTGATTAATGAATTTTTATCATAAATTAAAGTTTAATTAATCACCCTTAATTATAGATTAATTAAACTTAATTAATTAATCTCAAATTAAATTAATTAACTTAAAATCATTAATTACTTAATTAAACATCCACATAATTAATTAAATAAATAATTAATTTTCATCTTAATTACCTCAATAATTAAATGAACCCGATCATTAAACTTTTATTTATCTTTTAGATAAACATTTCTATTTAATCAAGCATTTAAAAACAAAATGTGTTTAAAATTTACTTTGAATTCCATTTATTATTCACTTTAACTTAAGACTCAAATTTGTCTTAAATAAGAGTTTAAAACAATACACAACTTAATCTTATATGTTTAAAAGAAACATATTCTTTATTAATAAGTTTAAAAGAATTTAAAATTTCAATTCAAATCAAATTCAAATCAATTTAAAAATTACTTTAAAATTTCAAAATTGAAGTACAGCTTCCAAACTCATTCTAGTTTTAATTCCTTAAAATTCATTCTACAAATCTACACCCTCAATTCAAATGCAAATCATTTAATCATTTAAAAGCAATTTAAATTTAAAACTTTATTTTAAAACTGAAGTTTAGATTTAAATCCATATTTAAAAACTCAGTCTTGAATTCACTTTGAATTTCTAATTTAAAATTTAACCTTCCAATTCAAATGCAAATCACATATGCATTTACACTTGTGAGTTTGAAAATCAAATCTAAATTTAAATTTAAAAACATGAATGATTTCAAATCTCAGAAAATCAAATTTGAATTCACATTCAAATTTCAGATAAAAACTAAGTTTAAATCTCCACCTGCGAATTTAAATTTACCATTATGTATAAAAACAGAAACAGTTTCATGTTTTATTTTAAAAAAATCAAACTTTGAAATTTTCTGAATTTAAATTATTTCAAAAGACCATAATTCAAACAAATTTGAATTCATATTTGAATTCAATTTTAAAATCCTAAGTACAAATTTTAGTTTGCATTTCTTTCAAACTTTATAAAACTGGAAACAGGTTTTCCTGTTCTTCTTCTTTTATATTTTTTTTTCAAACAAACTTGAATTTCTGCATTTAAATTATTCCAAAATAAGAATTCAAACTATTTGAATTCATCTTCAGATTCTGGTTTAAATCCTAAGCTAAACTTTTAGTTTATAATTAAACTCAACTTTTAATTTCAAAACTGAAAAAAAAAAAACAGGCTTCTGTTTTGCTAAAAACCTGAAACACACATGAACCCGAGCCACCATATAATTTACTTCGAGACCATAGCCTCACTGCTTCGAGTCATTCTACAAAATACCCGAGACCATCCCGAGACAAAAATTCTTGCAACCAAAAATCAACCCCAAAACTGCACAACTCCCTCCTGTGCACCACCTAAACCGTCTCAGGCCACATCTGCCATCATCTCTGGCCATCCCCTCACCGATCAGTAAACCCACAACTCCCTTCAAACCTCAAATTCCCAAGAATCAACTTGAATTTGAAATTCAAATTTACAACCAAAACCTGTAACAGGCCAAACCCCATCACCTAAAACCTGTCATCACCAATCTCTCCACTTCTCGACCATCATCAACATCCATACTCCGGCGACCACTCCATCAATCCACCATCTATCAATACCAAAAACATATTTGAACTCGATTCAAAATTCAACATCAATATTGAATTTTACTCCAATTCACTATTTTTTTCAATAATCTTTGATGGGTAAACAATCTCCTAAATCAAATTCACCCAAAACAATATCAAGCTTCAACTATGCTTAGCTAATATGTAAGACACAGTAATTTCAAAACTGCATTTTGAATAGAGCATTAAAATTTGTAATATAACTCAAGTACAAAATTTAATCTGAATATTATAATGCAACAAACATATTTGTTTAAGTCATAACTCAAATGAAGAATCAAATTAAAAGACAATGGGATGTATTACATCTGACTGAAGCATGAATCAGAGAAATCAGGGATGTTCAGGTAATCAGTCATGCACACACATAAACATATCCATATACATATTCACAGCCTATTTATAATATAATTTCATATCTAAATCAAAGTATGCAATCAACTTTTACCTATTTAAAATCTTAAAAAGTTAAGTTACTCACCTGTATTTATAAAATGCAGAGTACATTTCCAATTGCATGTTCCAGATTATGAAATGCAGGCTTTTTTGAAACTTTAAACTGGTGAACTATATGCATGCAGGCTTCAAATTGTTGCATGCAGGCCTCTTGCTTGCAAATGAAATGCAGAGCTTTGTATTCAGGTTTAGAAAATGAATGCAGGTCCTTAAACTTGAAATTGCAGTATGTTTCAGAAGAACTGCAGGTTTTGTTTGCTTTCATGGTTGCATGCAGGTTTGTATATTTAAAAAGAGGAGTTGAATGCAAGTTTGTTTTGCTAGGCATTTGAATTTTCAGGTTTGAGAAGTTATTGTTTACTGATTTTCAATAAAATGAGGATTACTTTGGTATGAAATGTTTCTTTAGTTAAGAATATGGAACTGAGAAAATCAGAAATGAAAGAATGCCATGTTATAAAAACTAAATTTTATGATTTATTAAAAACAAATAAAAGATGTATCTTGACACTTGTCATTTAAAATTGGTGATAAGTTTACATTTGTTAGTTTAAGCTTTAATATATTCACACTTGTATCCTTATGCTTACATATGTCTTTAAAAATGTTTTTGTTATTAAATTTAAGATTAATGAATGTTTAAACTTAGTTAATTATTTTTAAAGAACAAGACAAAGTATTATGAAAACAATATACAAATTAATTATTTGAAAAAGAAACTTTTAAATAGTTGAAATGAATTTATAAAAGAGTTTGTAACTTATTGAATACATGTTTCATATATTAGATTATATTTTAAACTTCGTATTAATTTCACAAATCAAAATTATCAATTAATAATTTGAAAAGAATAACACAAACATTTATGTAACATATTTTAATAAACAAACTTAAGTTAAAATGAAACTTTAAACCAATAAAAACATTTTTCTCATATTTAAAATCATATAGTATTTAATTAAATAATTTTGAAAAGCTTGAATCCAAAATAAATCACAATTTCTATTTTTAAAACATTAAAAAGATGCTATACTAATTTAAATTAAAATAACTTGTCTATTTAAAATATATTCAAATACATATACATTATTAAATAGAAAATAGATTTATTAGCTTATTAAAAATAATTTCACAAATTAAATATTTAAATAAAGAAGATTATATAATCAAATCCAATTTATTAACAAAAATTGTCAATTAAATATAAAATTTAAAACACAGATTATCAAATTTATATTGTCCAAAATTCCGGGATATTACAATCCTTCCCCCTTAAAAGAATTTCGTCCCCGAAATTTAAAACAAAGGTAATTTAATAATCTATTTATAGATTTTATTTTAAAACACAGCATATGTTAACAACCAAAGCAACCAATTCACACAATCAGAACAAATCTAATTATCCAAAAGAATTTTGGATAAGACTTTACGAGTTTCCCCGGGTATAGATATATATCGGGATACTCGCTCTATAAAATACAAATAATCAATACTATTAACTTATAGAGCTCCTAACAACAATTCTATACAGAATATCAGACTACAAACGAGTCTGACTCAACAAACAAACCATCCTAAACTTTTGGTTCTACAACCAAAAATACCAAACACGTACTCCCTCAGAGATACATGAAACACCCTGAATCCCAGTTATCCAAGCTGGCAATTCAACTCTAGAAAACCAAACACTCATCTTACCAATCACAGAAGAAACCAAAACATTTCGGAGCTAGCTTTCCAAACTTATAGCTCCCTGGATCAGAGAAAAAACACTTAACCAAATTCAAATCTCCAATTCCAGAATCCAAATTTCCCTGTCTCTTATTCATAAAAACTCTTCGAACAATCTTCGGCTACCAACATCACTCCTAATCAGCTCAACTCTTGCTGATTCCAAAAGAAACAGACTGAATTAGATCAATCCAACGATCTCCTCAAGATCACTCATAAACCAAGAACACAAACCCTGCTTCTCATCAACAGAAGACAGAACAACTTCTCCTTGTCCGGAAAAGACAAAACAGAAACACCCAAACTGCTTCCGTTGCACAACTCTGATCCGAAACAGAAGAAAATGCTGACGAAGAGCACAAGCACAGACTAAAACAACCCAGCACAGAAATATGGTTCCATAGATCCATAAGAAAACTTAGATGTTTCTCCGAAACCAGAGTTGCTCCACCAACTTTTATCTCAAGGAACCATCCATCTACTGACTGAACCACCTGTACCAATCCTGAAAAGAAAAATCGATCTCCAGATGCAGACAAACTCTGACTTCCTGGAAGAAATCCGGATAATCTCCAACAAACACAAGAGAACATACTATCGCAAGTCACTTTTTGCGATCAACTCAGCCTAAATCCAAAGAAACTGCTTTCTCTTAACCAAACAGAACAGCTTATGCTGGCCTAGCCAACTTACCAGAGAAACGGATCCACTTTGCTGCTTCTAGACTCCACTTTAGAAAAACTACTCAGTCAAAAGACTCCCTATCAACTCAGAACACTCAGCTAAACTCAGCCACATCACCTGGCAGACTCACTCCTAATTCTTGTTCCAAAGAAACATCTTCGGAAATATCCATAGTCACTGCATCTCATCACGCAGCTACTAATTCCTGAGATATCAAGATATCATCACTCTCTGGCTTCTGCCCAAACGACAGATCAAAACTCAGTTCTATACTTCAAAGATGAACTCCGAACCTTTACAGGTTTCCTTCAGAGATCGATGAAGTCTTTCATCACTACAAAACTCTCTCGAGACGGTATTAAGTCTACAGTCTCGACAAGTATACTTCCAACCTCATCCATCGAACTCCAACCGATGGTAGTCGTGTTTCACACACTTCTACCTCATCTACCTTTATAACTTATATTAGAAAAACGTAAACAGGTAATCCAACAAATAGGTAGAACCAATTATATATATATATATATTAAAAATATAAATATGCTCTCTCAAGATAGACACCACTACAGAGCCTAGGTATTCACTCAACCTAATGCTCTGATACCACAATGTAACGACCCGGCTTCCAAATACCAGGAAGTCGCATCGTTAAGAAGAAAGAAAGGGATAGAAGAAGGAAAAGAAAGAAGAGAAAGAAGAAACAACACAAGAATTTCAACAGCGGAACGAATAAATTATATTAATAACATAGTATTACATAGTATACATCAAATATCAGAGTTACACAGACATATATAACACATACTAGACAGTTATAAACACCTGTCTAGTTATTACAACTCAATCACAATACAGAAACACTCAGAGATACCAACACAGCGGAACTATATAACTATACGCAGAAGCCTCCTGCTCCATTTGCTCCTCCACAATTCGTCAAAGCTAACCTGAATCCTAACCTAAATTCCCTTGACTACTCATAAAAATTTGAGTACCCAAGAGTTATAGAAAAACAGAAATAACTCCGGGTCAGACATGGGTCTGGTGTGAGTAACAGGTTAAAGTTGTTTAATTTTGAAAAACCTTTGGAAAGAAAAGGTATCACGTAAGACTTCCCACACATAAACATGGAAAAGTTTTTACCTTACGCTAACCAAACATTTGATAGGAAATCTGATGATATTATAATAGTGTCTAGGGTTTTCAAATAAATAAGAATTAGCCGAAATTGTTACATTTATTAAATTCTAGCTACTAGCCACAAAAGTGAGTAATACAACCAAAACCGTTAGCACTTATTGGATTTTGGATTCCATACAATGGCAGGGCTACTGGGGTACCGCCCGTCACAGTACGTGGCCTAGATCACCGTACCAAGGATTACTCCCTTCATCCCCTGCAACACAAAGCCGGACCCGTTCCTTACTGAACAGTTCCAAATAAGACAACCCCGATGATTGTCATGATCAACCGTCCACACAGCCGAAATATAAAGGGACCTCTAGACAGGGGTAAATCTTACTCTCCAGTGGGTGCGACCCACGAAGCTTTGCTTCACCTCCCCTGTTTTAGCCATTCCTGGTTGATGAGGCTTGAGGCTACGATTACCTTTATAGGACATATCACTTAGAATGCTCATCGTCCACCTGACGATGTTCTGAAAGCATTCAATCCATACAAGTTCGTTCCGGGTTCGAATGAAACCGAAGGCATTATCTCGTTACACTCATTTTGGAATCACCCTCAGAGTTAACGACAATAACCCTTGCACTCTGAATCACCATCTCGAATCTATAAGTACTATTCCGTCAAACTCATTACGGAATCACCCACAGAGTTATACTGACGTATAGCCCTTACACCTCGAGTCTTCACTCGCTCCACTTGGATTAACGACCTAACGTTTAATTAGAATCGATGTGGTTTTAGGATGTCCAAATATGGAAACCCAATCCCGGTCTCATCGAAAACCAAAGCGTGTCTTTTAGGTCCAAGTTGTTTTAAGTTTAAAACAATTTAATTCATTATCTAGGTATACACAGATAGATAATCCACAACACAACAGATAATCAACCTTATCATTATCAACAGATAATTCATATCAAAATCAGATAATCCATATTATCATCCAAAAGCAACCAATGCATCCATATCACATACACTACTCATCTCATAACTGATATTACAAACCATACCAGGCAACTAATACCATTCATCAAACATAAGCAATGATCTAATGATCACATCATTTATAATTAATTTAAAATTAATTAAATTATTTACTTAATCTCTAATTAATTTAAAATGAATTAAATTAATTACTTCATCATCAAAATTCTGCTTAACTTAACCATCCATTGATTTCAAATCAATTTATATATCACCATCTCAATATTTTAATTAATATTGACTTGCTATCTCTAATTACGAAAAGTAATTAGCTTATAAGTTAATCACACAAGTTAATTACTTAAACCCTTAGCAAATAATTAACTTGTAATTACTAAATTAATTGATTAACTAAAATTAATCACATTAATTATTTTTCATTATTAATTATACCTTAATTAATCAATTCCAAATTAAATCATTAATTAATTAATTAATGATTCTAATTACATTTAATAAACTATAAATTAATTATATAAATAATTAATCGTAAATTAATCCACATATAAATATTAATCACCCATGGTTAATAACCACTCAGTAATTAACTACTTTAATTACTCATCCCATAATTAATTATTCTTAATTAATTATCTAAATTAATCCCCTTGATTAATTTCAAAGTAATTTAAATCCAATTACTTCAAAATCAAATATCTTAATTACATCCTGTAGTTATTATTTAATTACTTCCTTAAGTAATTACAAATTCATAAATTACATAAAGTAATTATCAACAATCCACAAATGTTTAAATTAATTTAACTTAATTAATCTAAACTAATCACATTCATTAAATTAATTACACTAAGTAATTAATTCATTAATTACTTTCAAAAGTAATTAAACTTAAACAATTGATTATTATTAATTAATTAATCTAATTAATTATCAAAATTAATCACATTGATTAATTGTTAAATAATCTTAAGTTAATGACCTTCACTAACATTTCTTAATTACTTAATTAAGAATTAACTTAAATTAATCATTATTAATTATCAATTAATTAATATTTAATTATCATTTAATTAATCTCTAATTATTAATTAATTAAGTGTTAATTAAAACCTTAATTATCATTAATCACTTGATTAATGAATTTTTATCATAAATTAAAGTTTAATTAATCACCCTTAATTATAGATTAATTAAACTTAATTAATTAATCTCAAATTAAATTAATTAACTTAAAATCATTAATTACTTAATTAAACATCCACATAATTAATTAAATAAATAATTAATTTTCATCTTAATTACCTCAATAATTAAATGAACCCGATCATTAAACTTTTATTTATCTTTTAGATAAACATTTCTATTTAATCAAGCATTTAAAAACAAAATGTGTTTAAAATTTACTTTGAATTCCATTTATTATTCACTTTAACTTAAGACTCAAATTTGTCTTAAATAAGAGTTTAAAACAATACACAACTTAATCTTATATGTTTAAAAGAAACATATTCTTTATTAATAAGTTTAAAAGAATTTAAAATTTCAATTCAAATCAAATTCAAATCAATTTAAAAATTACTTTAAAATTTCAAAATTGAAGTACAGCTTCCAAACTCATTCTAGTTTTAATTCCTTAAAATTCATTCTACAAATCTACACCCTCAATTCAAATGCAAATCATTTAATCATTTAAAAGCAATTTAAATTTAAAACTTTATTTTAAAACTGAAGTTTAGATTTAAATCCATATTTAAAAACTCAGTCTTGAATTCACTTTGAATTTCTAATTTAAAATTTAACCTTCCAATTCAAATGCAAATCACATATGCATTTACACTTGTGAGTTTGAAAATCAAATCTAAATTTAAATTTAAAAACATGAATGATTTCAAATCTCAGAAAATCAAATTTGAATTCACATTCAAATTTCAGATAAAAACTAAGTTTAAATCTCCACCTGCGAATTTAAATTTACCTTTATGTATAAAAACAGAAACAGTTTCCTGTTTTATTTTAAAAAAATCAAACTTTGAAATTTTCTGAATTTAAATTATTTCAAAAGACCATAATTCAAACAAATTTGAATTCATATTTGAATTCAATTTTAAAATCCTAAGTACAAATTTTAGTTTGCATTTCTTTCAAACTTTATAAAACTGGAAACAGGTTTTCCTGTTCTTCTTCTTTTATATTTTTTTTTCAAACAAACTTGAATTTCTGCATTTAAATTATTCCAAAATAAGAATTCAAACTATTTGAATTCATCTTCAGATTCTGGTTTAAATCCTAAGCTAAACTTTTAGTTTATAATTAAACTCAACTTTTAATTTCAAAACTGCAAAAAAAAAAAAAAAACAGGCTTCTGTTTTGCTAGCTAAACTTTTAGTTTATAATTAAACTCAACTTTTAATTTCAAAACTGCAAAAAAAAAAAAAACAGGCTTCTGTTTTGCTAAAAACCTGAAACACACATGAACCCGAGCCACCATATAATTTACTTCGAGACCATAGCCTCACTGCTTCGAGTCATTCTGCAAAATACCCGAGACCATCCCGAGACAAAAATTCTTGCAACCAAAAATCAACCCCAAAACTGCACAACTCCCTCCTATGCACCACCTAAACCATCTCAGGCCACATCTGCCATCATCTCTGGCCATCCCCTCACCGATCAGTAAACCCACAACTCCCTTCAAACCTCAAATTCCCAAAACTCAACTTGAATTTGAAATTCGAATTTACAACCAAAACCTGTAACAGGCCAAACCCTATCACCTAAAACCTATCATCACCAATTTCTCCACTTCTCGACCATCATCAACATCCATACTCCGGCGACCACTCCATCAATCCACCATCTATCAATACCAAAAACATATTTGAACTCGATTCAAAGAGGAAGCCTCAACACTCAATTTTCAAACACAGTAAAAACTAGGGCTTATACTGGAAAATCCCAAATTCAACATCAATATTGAATTTTACTCCAATTCACTATTTTTTCCTATAATCTTTGATGGGTAAACCATCTCCTAAATCAAATTCACCCAAAACAATATCAAGCTTCAACTATGCTTAGCTAATATGTAAGACACTGTAATTTCAAAACTGCATTTTGAATAGAGCATTAAAATTTGTAATATAACTCAAGTACAAAATTTAATATGAATATTATAATGCAACAAACATATTTGTTTAAGTCATAACTCAAATGAAGAATCAAATTAAAAGACAATGGGATGTATTACATCTGACTGAAGCTTGAATCAGAGAAATCAGGGATGTTCAGGTAATCAATCATGCACACACATAAACATATCCATATACATATTCACAGCCTATTTATAATATAATTTCATATCTAAATCAAAGTATGCAATCAACTTTTACCTATTTAAAATCTTAAAAAGTTAAGTTACTCACCTATATTTATAAAATGCAGAGTACATTTCCAATTGCATTTTCCAGATTCTGAAATGCAGGCCCTTTTGAAACTTTAAACTTGTGAACTATATGCGTGCAGGCTTCAAATTGTTGCATGCAGGCCTCTTGCTTGCAAATGAAAAGTAGAGCTTTGTATTCAGGTTTAGAAAAATGAATGCAGGTCCTTAAACTTGAAATTGCAGTATGTTTCAGAAGAACTACAGGTTTTGTTTGCTTTCATGGTTGCATGCAGGTTTGTATATTGAAAAAGAGGAGTTGAATGCAAGTTTGTTTTGCTAGGCATTTGAATTTTCAGGTTTGAGGAGTTATTGTTTACTGATTTTCAATAAAATGAGGATTACTTTGGTATGAAATGTTTCTTTAGTTAAGAATATGGAACTGAGAAAATAAGAAATGAAAGAATGCCATGTTATAAAAACTAAATTTTATGGTTTATTAAAAACAAATAAAAGATGTATCTTGACACTTTTCATTTAAAATTGGTGATAAGTTTACATTTGTTAGTTTAAGCTTTAATATATTCACACTTGTATCCTTATGCTTACATATGTCTTTAAAAATGTCTTTGCTATTAAATTTAAGATTAATGAATGTTTAAACTTAGTTAATTATGTTTAAAGAACAAGACAAAGTATTATGAAAACAATATACAAATTAATTATTTGAAAAAGAAACTTTTAAATAGTTGAAATGAATTTATAAAAGAGTTTGTAACTTATTGAATACATGTTTCATATATTAGATTATATTTTAAACTTCATATTAATTTTGCAAATCAAAATTATCAATTAATAATTTGAAAAGAATAACACAAACATTTATGTAACATATTTTATTAAACAAACTTAAGTTAAAATGAATTTTTAAACCAATAAAAACATTTTTCTCATACTTAAAATCATATAGTATTTATTAAATACTTTTGAAAAGCTTAAATCCAAAATAAATCACAATTTTTATTTTTAAAACATTAAAAAGATGCTATACTAATTTAAATTAAAATAACTTGTCTATTTAAAATATATACAAATACATATACATTATTAAATAGAAAATAGATTTATTAGCTTATTAAAAATAATTTCACAAATTAAATATTTAAATAAAGAAGATTAGAGAATCAAATCCAATTTATTAACAAAAATTATCAATTAAATATAAAATTTAAAACACAGATTATCAAATTTATATTGTCCAAAATTCTGTGATATTACAAATTCTTAAAATACTTATTAGCCAATTGACACAATAAATTATAAAACCTGTTTTGATTTCTTAAGGAATCTTAAACTTGGTTGTAGCAATGTTTATTTTCAAAACATAAAACATTTTCTAATTATACAACCATACAATCAATTCATAAAACAATCAAGTTATATACATAAGTATATCTACTGTTAGAAAGATTTTCCATTCACATGGATGCTTTCTTTCCCAAAAATTCTTTTAGTAATTTTACTTCTTTAAAACGCATCCATGAAATTCCTAAACATTAAATTTTTATTTCATTTTAACCTTTGGATAAATACCACTTATGGATTAAATATCATTTTCAAAATTTAATCTTTCTAATAGTTCTTGCGATAACTACAACTTGAAGACACTGCAAGTTCTTATCATTTGCATTGAGTAGGTTTCTAACTCTCAATTATATCACCTACTCAGTATTATTTCAACAATTACTATGCTAACACACATTCATGCAATCATCAACCGAATAAGCATTTGCTAAATGCAAAGCATTAAATGTGCCTAGCGAAAACGGTCACACCATTTCCGCTGTGCAACTCTAATCACTAAGGTTCAAAACACATAATTTAAATCTAAGCAATCTAAGGTCTACTTTCTACTATTTTAAAAAAATAGTGATATTTAAAACCCATATAATGTTTTCAAACTTATTATCCAGTCTAAGCAAATGAAAAAAAACTAAAGGCACGATTGAGGAATACGATAGTGGAAAACTATGTTATCACTTGTATTATACTTGGATATACTGTAATATGTGCTTCTGTTCTGTGTTTATCATATTTTGTTCTGAGCACAGTTCTGATACCAAGCTGTAACACTCCACTCTGAGACCCACATTAGCAAAGAGTATTACGATGTAATACTGTCTGCTAATACGGAGAATAGAGTTGGATAGGAACGACCATCTATAGCCCTGTCTTAACTATCTACTAAATACGTCGATAAATGTAGCATTTTTTTATGTGGATCGATATATCCAATAGATACTTAATACAAAACTATAATGGCTATAAGATCAAACAGAAAAAAATATAATAACTCAAATGTAAATCACATCACAGAACAGTAGATCATCACATACATATACACATATACAGGTACATCACAGAGTATGCAAAATGATACATGTCAAGTGGTATAGCAACCACATTATACAGGCGAGTCAAAAGAATATGCATATCAGAGTTACAACAAAAAAAGGACTACACAAAAAGCTATAACAAAAGGAGATAGCAGAATAGTCCATGCGGAAGCAGAATATGCGAAGTCCAAATGTACCTAACCTGAAACACCTCGGTCTGACCCGAGTATAAAATACACGGGTCAGTCTAGCTAAAAAAATCAGTTAGATAAGCTCAATGACAATGAACATGCAAGGTCATAAAGCACTATAAATATCTCTAAAAGAGATTACCCGATCATCTAGCAAAAGATGAATCATAACAAGTCTCATATCATCGACAACTCAAATAAACAAAGGATATGAATACCCCAAATCAAGCCAAAAGGCAAATCAAAAATACCAATAAGGGTAACACAAGTTTCCACAAGGTAATCGTTATGTATCAAGTGGCTCAAAAGATCTACTCTGAAAGGCGATACTTTAAAGAAATATAAATATCAATGAAACAAAAATGCACGTGCTCAGTACTGTATAAACAAGGATCCACAAGCCGGAAGGCGACAAACTCAAGTATCTATCGAGCGTTGACGAAGGACCAATTCCAAAAGCGATATTATAGGGCAACAAACCCGAAGGCGATAAACCCAAGTATCTCTCGAGCGGTGACGAAGGACCAACTCCAAAAGCGATACTATAGGGCAACAAACCCGAAGGCGACAAACCTAAGTATCTCTTGAGCGGTGACGAAGGACCAACTCTAAAAGCGATACTATATGGCAACAAACCCGAAGGCGACAAACCCAAGTATCTCTCGAGCGGTGACGAAGGACCAACTCCAAAAGCGATATTATAGGGCAACAAACCCAAAGGCGACAAACCCAAGTATCTCTCGAGCGGTGACGAAGGACCAACTCCAAAAGCGATACTATAGGGCAACAAACCCAAAGGCGAAAAACCCAAGTATCTCTCGAGCGGTGACGAAGGACCAACTCCAAAAGCGATACTATAGGGCAACAAACCCAAAGGCGACAAACCCAAGTATCTCTCGAGCGGTGACAAAGGACCAACTCTAAAAGCGATACTATAGGGCAACAAACCCGAAGGCACAAACCATAGTGGCGAAGGTCCGTAGGCCCAGTACTGGATACCACTAACTGGCAATATGTGTCACAAACTCTCGGAAAGGACCCAAAAAGTGCTAACGTGTGTTCCATACCACCCGTTCGCACTAAACGGTTTAGTAACCGCTAGTAAATTTCACACTCAAAGTAGTAAAAGGTTCACCTAATATCATAGGTAAATTAGACCCGTAGGCCAAAACGATCAAACGGACAAGTTAGGAATTAACCGAAAGGATAAACGCACGTATCCCATACTACGCGTTTTACCCAATCGTTTAACTCTCCTTCTCATTCGTGCGACAGTGCAAAAACGTGTAATTTTTTTATAGAAATAATAAATTGGAGAAAACGAGCTTTTAAAACAATTTAAACCCACTTTATAAACCGCTTTTGCAATCTATCTTATTATAGAGATACTAAAATTTTATACTTGACAATAATATATAATAATTATTCCAAAAACCAATTTACTTGAAAAACATTTCAAAACTCATTTATAAAACCCATGTGTGAAATCCAGAAAGAATCATCAAGAAATACAGAAAAATATCGGAAGTTTAAACTTATAAAATTCCGATAAAAACAAGCTGTGAGTGCAAATTCAACAACAGATATGTATAAGTTAACATGGTCGAAATGACCTAAAAATATGTACAAATAAAGTTCAACATTTGTACATTAAACTGTAAAAAGGATCACTGAGTTTCGATAAGAGAAGAAGAAACTGCGACGTCTCAAAGTCGGACCAATGTCAGGAAGTGAATACACGGGAAAAACAAAGGCCAGCGGCTTGTTTAGCCAGTTCGCCCTTATTCAACCCAAAATTTGACAAATCACGAATCATGAAAGTTATAGAGGACATTCTAAACTTTCCAAGACTTTAAAAATTATCGAATTCGGATAAGAAATGAAAAGGTTATGATGAAAACAATTTTCAGATCTGTAGTTCACTACGGCTGTCGTTTTAGTCTCGGGACAGCGAGACTAGAATGAACTTCAGACAATGTAAACTTCAAAATTTCACAAAACTCAAAAGTTATAGTAGACAATCTATGCTTTTCAGAACATCAAGAATCGTCAAACTTGGACATCAAATGTGAAAGATATACATAAATTACCAATGACATTTAGCACAGAAAATTACGGTTTTACAGTGACAGGGCAGCAAGTTTACATCATACTTTTCGACCATCTATGATCAGTATTTTCGAAAGTGTTCAACATGAAAGTTGTCACACTCTTTTTAGGCTTTTCAGAACACCAAAAAAATCCTAGTTTCGATTTAAAACACCAAAGATATGTGCAATTTAGTAACAGCAAATCGCAATTGCACATGCAACAAATACAATTGAAATTTCTTACCTTGAAATCTCAATCTAAGCTAGAAATGTAAGTTTTCAACTCACCTTAGGATTGGCAGCAAATAGTAGATTTAGCAAGTAAAGTAAGGAGCTTTGGCCTTGATTTGGTGCTAGAAACCTTATAGCCTTGCTATTGCTCTTCTCCTTCCTCAATTTTTTCCCTAAAACTTAATTTACCCAGAAACACAAAAATGAAATTTCCCTCAACAATCAAATCCACAAATTCAGAATAAGTTGAGGATATGATTAAGAAGTTTACTTGGATTTTACTGGATTTTATTCAATTTATTTGATTTTAAAACATAATCTTTGCTCTCAACTAGGACTGCTTTGGGAAGTTTGTCTCTGTTTGATAATTTCTAAACGTACAGGAGAAGGAGTTTTTTCTCCTACTTAGCAAATTCACTAAGTGTCTAAATAGACTGCTATAAACTTAAAGCCCAAAACCCATAATTCAAATAAACCAACTTGTAAATTAACTATTCTCTAAGCACATTTTATACCATTTTAGAACACCGTTATCTCATAGGTTAAGACACCTAAAAATTAATGTGAGTACACTAAAAATAAGTTCGTTAACTAATCTTTTCAACAAAATGGTAAAACATAGATTTCACAATCATTTGACCCTTCATTTTTATTATTGAAATGACACTTTTTAACTTGTAAAAAGAAATGTGACGACATGATAATTAAATCGCTTAAACCCCAAAAATCATATTTTATTATTTAATTAAACATCACAAACCATATAAAAATATTTTTACATACAACAAATAAATGTTGAATTAATTTTATTTATCCCTATTTAAATGAAATTACCATCAAATAAACATAATTTTATTATTCTCACTTTATTTACAGCCAAACTTCTTAATCTCCATTTTATTACACCAAAACCCATTATTTATTTTAAAAAGAACAATTTTAACAAATTTTACATCAAAAAAATTATTTTATTCCTCCATTTTAAATTAAAACCAACAATATAATTTATCTCTACAGGTAATCACAAAACCAGGGTTGTTACATGTGGTTAGTCCTAATTTTGTAGAATAAAACTCCCATTTAATCTGGCTACCAGTATTTACGAATAGTCAGACTATGAGACATCACATATGGGTTATGATTCATAAATTTCATTTTGGATACAGTAGGCTTAATCCTTAAGAGGGATCTGGATTGGGTTAGAGGTAGTAAGTTGCCACAGTAAGGTCTGCCTCTTTCATAGGTGAAGTGTTATGTGAACTATTTGGATTTGTTACGGTGTTATTAAGGAAGAATCATGTAAGGACCCACTTTTCGTTAGGTCTTAAATGATAAGGATCTTCCTATTTTATAGTTTTAAACGGTCAGAATATGCCAAAGCCCCACTAAAAAGTAGCAAATGATATAGGTATTTCTTTTTACATCTGATACACTAGTTGAACAGTGTAGTCGGACTGGAAGAGCCTTTGAGCTTACAATTGACTTTTGTGTAATCGGGCTAGAAGATCCCTCAGGCCTACAATTAACTTTATATGAATGTTATATAGTTAGACTGGAAGTGCCTTCGGGATTACAGTTGACTTTATACTTATATTGTGACTTCATATGTAGGACATATTTCTTAGTTAAATAATATTGCCCAAGTATAATTATGGTAATGCTTGAGATTTTCATTTCACTCGACATTTATTGTTCTAACCCACTACGCATTGCAACACAGGTTTGAGAGGTAATGCTGATTTAGGAGAGATAAAGACTTATGGCAATTATCCATCTATTCATGCTTTTTAAGTAATTTATTATACCCAGTTCAGATAGTTACGTTGTTGTACTTTGAAAGCTTTATGTAAACATGTTGTAATGTTTAACCTATTTTGTTTTTGAAATAGTATTCTTTATGAAATGAGTACTTGTTTCATATATTATATTTCATCCATTCCACTGTGATTTTTTGGAAGTATAGATAGATAGCTTTGCAAACTATGTGATGTTCTAATTTTATCAACATAATGATCACTTTGAGATGGGCCTAAGGTTCGACTGGCTTTTATTGGGTCGAAACTAGATCCGTTTTGGGGCGGGTTGTTACAAGATATTATTTTAATCAAAATCTCTTGATAGTATTCCCATATTTTGGTATTTATTTTCTTTATTTTTGATCTTTTATGCAAGTTTATCGCAGAAATGCACTTTGATATCACCCCTATTCCTTTGTGGATTCGACTTACGACTTTCACACATATCTAATAAAACATTCCTAGGTCCATACCAAATTCCTTATATTCCATAGGGATTCCTTATTGCTACTCTGCGAGCATTTGTAGCTATTCAATTCATAGTTTTAACTTTTTCCCCATCGTACTTAGGCAGTCATCCTTATCTACTCCGTATCAAAGTTAGTTTGGTTTTCACCACTCAAAATTATCAAATCTCACAGTCATGTAGTACTTAACCAAAAAATTTATCTTTGAAAATGTAAACATAGAAACATTTATTAAATTCAATTATTGCTTGATTTTCAAAAGGAAACATTAAAATCCCCTCATTTTAATCAACTTTAATTGTAGGTGTCATAACTTTTAAACTATAATTTAGGATTTATGAAATAAGTGTATTTATTATGTTCAAAAGTAAATGTAAGCAATTTTATTTAAAATGATCCTTTCCTTTAAATATTGCATTTTTTCTTCTTTAGAAATAGTAAGAGTCACATTTTTATCACATGAATAGTCATCAAATCAATTTTCCTTTTAAAGACCTTTACAACTGAGACTTTACTTTTTAAATTGTAGGATTTTTAATTCAAAAAATTTATTAAGTTTTGCATTTAAAAACTCAACTATTATACCAAAGCATGTTTCAAATCCGTGGTTGCAGTGTTTCTAACACCTTTTATAACTTTTAAAAGCAAAAATTGGAGTAGACAATGACAACATTCATTCTATTATTATTTTTGTTACTCCTGCTATTTCTACCTTCAACATTAGCAGAGACTCCAATAAAATATGAAAGGGACTTACAAAAGATATGTGCAATTACTATACATATTTATGGAAATTACCAATTTTCCTCTTTTTTCCTATATTGTTTTTAATTAGATTACTAATGTTATTTCACTTCAATTTCCTAATGTTATTTCTCTTCAAATTTCCTAATGCTGCTACTTTTTGAATTTCTTCTATATAAATTTCTCTTATCCAAAATGGCTTCTCCTTATACAGCTCTTTTTCTCAAATAACATGGAATTGTTTACTATTTGCATATAAATCTATTTCAGTTGTTTTTCTCCGTATTCTCCTTATAAGGCAATATTCTTCCTATTTTTACTATCGGGTGTTCTTACCCTTCCATTCTCTTTATCACATTTAAATCAAGTGTCACTTCCATATATCCACCACTTAAAAAGAATTTTAAAACTTTTATGTTTATAGAAATTGAAAAGTCATCGACCTAAAATTATGCTCTATTTGCCATTTATTTCGAAAAAGGAAAGACTCCTTTATCAAAAACCTTTCAGTTTGAATTTTGTCTACTCAGTTTTAGTTGTACCTAGGAATTTTCTAATAGTTCATTTAATTCAAATTTTCCTAAAATTCCTTATTTTTTAAGGAATCCATTTTTTAATTGATAATTTATATGGCAAAATTTTACTATTTACTTACTTTTCAAAATAACTACTTTTTAGTGATATGGTCCTTTTTTATTTTTAAATAGATTCATTCAGAAGTATTTCAAATATTTCTAGAAAATTTAAAATCTTTTGTTAAATTCTTTAATATGCGGTTAGACTAAGAAATGGATTTTATTTGTCCTTTCTTTTGGTATTTTCTTCTTTTCCACTCATTCTTGTCTTACCTTCATTATGAATATATTCAGAATCTAGCTAACTTTCTGTGTTGATTATTACACACCTTCTTACGAGAACTTTCTTAATCCTTTTTATACCTTACTTATGGATGCTTGTAACATATAAGTTCTCACTTCCCATCTATTTGGATGAAATTTATGTCTTCAACTGGTAATCTAGCAAAATCCACAATCATAGGGCAGTCTTGGCCCAGTAAAGGAGTAAAGTACCATCCAGCTTCGGGGACCCTTCTATATGTCGTGCTTATGCTCTTTTTTAAGTTAACATCTTACGGTGGGCCTAATCCCATGGGCAATTGATGTAAGTGCATAAATTTTACTCAATTTATTATTTCAATGTTATAATATATGTAAATATATAAGTGAATATGCTTTTATGGTTTTTTGTTTAGTCCCACATCGTGAAATTGGTTAAGTCCTTTGCTCTAAAGCCTTTATATAAAGGAGGCTATGTAATGTAAATACATATCTATTCTCAGAAGTGAATAATATATCTTTTGTCTCTCTGCAATGGCTTCTATATTTCTTTATTCTATAACACGTTATCAGCACGATCTCCACCAAAGTTTTTTTTCCAGATCTACAATTGTGATAATTTATGAAATCAAATCTATTCTTCTCGAGATCTAGTTATAGATCTCAAAACGGTAAGTTATTTTTTTAATATGATTGATCTAATCTTCCATTTTTTTTATATATCTCATTCCATTCTAGATCTACTTCTTCAGATCTAAATCTATTGTCTTATTTTTTAGACTTTATTATACTAGTCTTATAATTTTATATCTTATATAGATCTAAACTTTGATATCTAATTCTTATTTTGTTGGTTATTATATTTCAGATCTAATTTGTTTGTTGCTGCTATTTTTCTGATAACATTATATTGTAGATCTCAATATCATACTTATTTTTATGCTTTTGAGTTCATTTATTTTGGAATGCAAGTTTGAACTTGACAAAAATTTGATATTGTTAATTAAAGCAAATTTTTTGAATTTGATTGTATTTAGTTTGGACATGGAGTTGAGAAATCAAACATGGTTGGTAAATGGGGTTTTCATTTTGAAAATCTTTTGATTTGTTTTAGATTTGAAGGAAGACTTTGGAAATTATTTTGATATATGATTTACGTTTCCAGAAGAAATATTTTATTGTTTCTAAGAGAAACAAATACAAATATAATACGTATCTAGAAGATCGTATTAAGTGAATGGAAACATCAGTAAAAGCTTACATGATAAGCTTAATATCTTCCAATGTTTCCTCGAAAAAAAAAGGGAAAAGGAAATAATAATTGAGAACCTGCAGTTTTCATAAATCAGTAAATTACAAGTTTCCTCAAAATGAAGAACCAGAAGTTCTAACTAAAAAAAAAGATTATATATCAAAACTCAAATATATAAATTTGAGATGTGAAGCTTTGAATTATTAGAAAATCTAATTCATATTATGGTAAATTTCAATCGCAATCAAACCTGAAGTTTGATAATGAAAATCAAGTTGTACCATTTAGAATCTAAAGTACTAAAACTTTTTTTTAAGGTAAAATTGGAACCTGAAGTTCTAAAAATATTTGCAAATGGTATTAACTACTAAATCAAATAAATGTATAGAAACTTGTTCACTCCAAAAGTAGTGAAAATAATATATTAAAAATAACTCTAGAAGAGATTTGTTGATATATTTGGTGTTTTGCCTAAACCAAATAAATATATAGAAACATATCTACTCTTCTACCCTCTTTCTTTTTAATTAAAAATAAGGCATTCTAATAGGAAGTTTATTTCCTAATATATTTTTCTTCATCAATGCATCCAATCACTTTTCAAATGGTAAAATATAATAGATCAAATATAATAGATCTGAAATAATCTTAATTTCCTAAATTTCTAAAATAACTTGTGTTGATTTGAAGATTTACATGTTTGTTTTGATATATTTGGTAAAATATTATGAAGTTAGTTTTCTTATGAAAATAATAATGATTTGGATCTGAGATTTATAGTTATGTAGGATTATGAATAATATGGATAGATCTGAGATAATTTTTTTATTTAGAAATTCTGATTATTGGGAAATAAAGTTTCACTTTAAGATATTTATTTTAATTTTATTATTGAGTAATATTGAACCTATATTTGAGATGAAATTGTGTTACTTTAGTACTGTTTGTTCAATTAGTTCATATATTTATAATGAAATTATTTTGCTATGACAGTAATTATATCCTAAACCACATAACGGTTAATTGTAGTTATTTTTATCACAAATGAATTAATTGCAAGTGTTATGGTAATAAATTAAATCATTTATTGTCATAAATGCATTAAATGCATTGATTATTGTAAATTAAATGACGTTGTATGTTTGTGTTTGGGATAAGAATAGACGTATGATTTACTATTTAATGTATTTATTTTGACAAGTAATGTCCGTTGTAACGGAAAAAAATAGGTTTAACAACAACTTGAAGTTGTGCAAAGGAATTATTTTAATAGAAGTTGTATAACTCAAAGTCCAAGGCCCGAAGTTCGGAATTATGAAAAGATTTTCTGACAAACTTTACAAGCTCAAATTCTTGTCAGTATTTTTTTTAGTTTGTCAAAATGTACAAGCTTCTAAAAAAAAGTGCAGTTTACACAAAATTTAAGAACCCGAAGTTCGTAATAAATCAGTGAACTTGAAGTTCATGAATTAGAAGCCCGAAGCTCTATTGAAATTGTATAAAATGATAAGGTTTTACTTCTTGAAGAAGTTAAAGGAAAATAATATATTATCATATGAGATAATAATGCAGCATTCAAGAGATTACAAAAATCACCAAATGAGTTATACCTTACCTTATATCTTCATATTTATATTATATTAACCAAATATCCCGAAGATATTATGTTATATGATATATCAAACATCATTGGATGTGTGTGTATTAATCTCTTGAAAAGATGTTTTAGAGATTTATTTATATTTATATTGCAAAATTTAACATCCCAAAAGAGATGTTATAGAAATTTTATTTTTGTTACATCGCAATTCCTTAAAAAGAAATACTATATTCCCCGAAGGAATAATGATATAAATATTTTTGAGTGATAACAATAATTTATCGAGAGAAAAATGATATTGTATACCATTGTTACACTCCAGAAGTAATGGTTTTATCTTTCGCATCTTACTTTCATTTGGTGCATCTAAATTTGTTACTGTACTTAAAGTCTGATATGTCATTTCAAAGATAGGTACAACAACAAAAATTTCCAGTAGGGATGTTTTATGTTATTGTAAAGGTAGTAATTATGTAATTTCTACAAATAGAAACATTGTACATTGATATAACATTCCAATAGTACATATATATATATATATCTTTAGAAGAGATAAGTTCATTCCAGAAGTAGTGATAATAAAATATCCCTAAAAGAGACTAATAAATTAGGAAATGATAACATATCTCTAGAAGAGATTTGCTTATATGTTTGGTAATTTTATTAAACCAAATAAATGCATAGAAATTTGATTATAAAGATCCTAATTTAGTTTAGATTAGATCCTAAAAGTTTGAGAGCTATACATACGATCCTGAGGAAATCTGTATCTGTAACATTCCAAGTATCCAGAAGATACTATTATTATTTTTACTATAATTTTTTTACAGAACTCTCAATAGAGATGTGTAGAAATGTTTATATGCAATTAAAAATTATTCCTTGATAAGTAATCATAATTAGGTTCAAAACAGATATTTGAGAAATAATTGAGGAATAAAACTTAACAACTTGAAGTTGTGAGTATATTTTATTCGAACCAGAAGTTCGATATGGTTTCAAACCAAATGTTTTCAAAATTATCATGCTGTTTTGACAGGTTTGCATTAACATTGATTTATAAAAGAAATTAATAGTTTGGATCCTTGTAATAGTTTGTTCCGAAAATCACTAATTCAAATGAGAAAGAATATGAATATGTGATACATGGACGCACGTATACATCCATATATGTAAATATTTAGCTAACAACCTGAAGTTTGTTATAAGCTCATCTTATAGATTATGCATAGACATTATTTAGTGATTTAAAATTCAATCAACATAAATGTTGAATGATCTGAAGTCATGTATGTATCCAAATGATCTACACAATAAGTAAATTCCTCCAATTGCTTAGATCAATGAATGAGAACAAACTCTAATAATCAATATCAATTGAATGCATCTTATAAAAGAATTATCCTCCTATTATTAATATGTATGATATATTTTCTAGTAGCAAAATCATAATGGATCAAAATGAGAGTCCAAAAATGATTATTATTTAATGTGACAATGTTTGTCAACATTGAGGGGGAGGATAAAGGTATACAAGCTCATTTTGATCATCAGTGTTAAATATTTATTAAAATATACAATGATGAAAAATATTATCAATATTATCCCTTGTAGACTTTCTCCAATATAGATTTGAATCCCTGAAGGATCAAAATTTGTAAACCACATCTAAAATATGGTTCAAAAGTCAGTTCAAAATATTTTTGGAGTAAGTAATAAAGATGCCAAATAAAGGAGGTGAGTGTTCTTGAAGAAAGACTTAAGGATGCTCTGAAAGAGATCCATGACATGATTCTCAAATAACCCTAGAAGTGGGTAAGGTACCTAAAACATGATAATTAAAGAGATCTCAATAAATCATGTCTAGAACTGACAAGAAATAATCATCGATAATAAATTTATAAATAATAAAGCGCTTATGTTTATAAATAGATTAAAGATCCTGGATTAGAGAAAAACATGATTGGCCATCATGAAATTCTCCTTAATAAGAAATCTGAACTTGTAGTCCGCAAAGTACCAAAAGTACTTGAAATGCTTAATATACCCCGAAGGTATAAATGTGGTTTAAAATCATATTAAATAATGAAAGTATACAAATTCTCGAAGAATATAAATAACTTTCATTGTTATAAAGAATGCAAAGAACAAGGAGAGCAAATTTCAACCTACTTTTAAGTATTGTTGTAATGAAAATCTTGATATAATTCATGATGAGTAGATTACTTCATATTTTTAAGTATCGTTGTAATGAAAATCTTAATATCCATTGAAGTGATAGTTGCGATATGCAAATACTTATTAAAGTATACAAACTTCTTAAGAATATAACTTTTGTAGTTATAAAGAATGAAAAAGACATGAAGTGTGGATTACAAATTTCTTCTAAGTATTGTTATAATGAAAATCTTGATACATCAAGATGAGTAGATTACTTCCTGCTTTCTAGTAGTGTGGTAATGAAATTTTTAATATTCATGAAAGATGTATAGTTGCAATGCGCAAAACTAATTTGAAGCATAAAAATGAAAGCACATGAAGTGTTTTTCATAAAAGTAGCATAAAATTGCATAAAATGCAAATTATATTTGAAAGAAACAATCCTAAAAAATTTGATTGTATTGAACGAGACTAGTAATAAATTGTATTACTAATGAGAAACATATTTATAGATCCAGAAGTATCTATAACCAATTTGAGTTATCGAAAGACGAATACAAATTCAGAGGAAACTTTAAATCAAGGGGAGCATCTATAAGCATTTTATAATGCACTCTTTTTCCTTAACTAAGATTTTTCCCACTGGGTTTTCATTAGTAAGGTTTTAATGAGGTATTATCTTGATTCAGAAGTATCAGTTCCCTAGTAATATTTGAAATAAGCTATAATGTACTCTTTTTCCTTATTTAAGATTTTTCCCACTGGGTTTTTCTTATTAAGGTTTTTAATGAGATATTATCTTGATTTAGAAGAATCAAACGTCTTTTCAAGAAATAACATCTTAAATATGTTATTTAAGTTAAATTATATTTTTATCATTGACTAAGGTCTTTCCCATCGGGTTTTCCTTTGGAAGGTTTTTACTGACGTATTAAATTGATCCAGAAGTATCAAACTACGTCAGATGTAGTAAATTATTGAAATATGACATACTATATTGTACTCTTTTTCCTTCACTAAGATTTTTCCCATATGGTTTTACTTAGTAAGGTTTTAATGAGGCATTAGTTTGATCCAGAAGTATCAAGCTTTATTTAAAGAAATAAGAAAATAAAATATGTCATTGTACTCTTTTTCCTTCACTAAGATTTTTCCCATTGGGTTTTTCTTAGTAAGATTTTAATGAGGCATTATTTGATCCTGAAGTATCAAACTCTTATAACGGATATCATTTTTAGTATGATATTTATGATTTCACAAGTTGCACTCTTTTCCTCGTTCAAGATTTTTTCCCACTGGGTTTTTCTAATAGAGGTTTTTAATGAGGCAACAGACAATATCTATATCGGCTGAATCGATAAATGCAAGCAAGATAATAATGAGGGGGAGCAATCATCATACACGTTTTGAAACGGAAATTTCAAATTATCTTAGCATTCAAGATTTTGAAGACGCATATTCAAGGGGGAGTGTTATAATATATGTAAATATATAAGTGGATATGCTTTTATGGTTTTTTGTTTAGTCCCACATCGTGAAATTGGTTAAGTCCTTTGCTCTGAAGCCTTTATATAAAGGAGGCTATGTAATGTAAATACATATCTATTCTCAGAAGTGAATAATATATCTTTTGTCTCTCTCCAATAGCTTCTATTTTTCTTTATTCTATAACATTCAACTTATAGTTTCCTAATCCATATTTTTAGAATATGGTTGTAACTACTTCTATAGTCGAGATTTGTAGAGTTTGACATGTGTGTGTGTGTATGGATGCATGTATGTATGTATGTATATAAAATTATAGATAAAAATACAAATAGGTTCACTCGGTGTATTCTAATTATTATAATTGACTAACCTAGGCTCTAATACCAAATGTAACAACCTACACCTTAATGAGCCCGAATTTTGACTAAATCAAAACCTGAGTCCTTTGAGAAACAAAACATTGGTGTTGGTAACCAGTAGTGAATATAAGTATATTAGAGAGCTATCTATATGAATTTATAATTGAATTATAGATAATAATAAAAATTATACCAACTAAGGCAACTAACTTGGAACCAATATTATTCCTTAGATAACTAGTTTCCTTAAGCATAGTGCATGAATGAGAAGAAATGTCCATCTACTGTTCTCGTTTTGCGCTAGTATCATGCCTATCTAAATCTATCCTATGGGCTATAATAAGGGAGGGGTTGGAACAATATTTTGGTGACTGGTAAATTACATAATTTATCCATATCACTAGTTTATGCCGATTGATTTCCATTTAGGTGTTATGTCTACTATTCAAGGATTGGTCATTTAATTTTATATGCGCATACTGTAACGACCCAATTTTCCGACGTCCGAAAGTCGACATCGATATGTCCACTGTATCCAAGTCGAACAATCGAATGAAGGAAAACCGAACCGTTAGGGTTAAAGAAGAAGAAGATTGAAGAAGAAACAGAAACAATACCAGAATCTCACATTTCATAGTGGAACGATGTATAATAGATAATGAATAATCTTTAAAACAAAAGAAATGTATCAATTTATACATACATCATCAGAGTATACAACAACAACACAACACTAGTAGTCATATAACTAGCTCATATGGAAAATTTACTTTGCGCCAACCATACGCAGCGAACGCTACAAAATATCAGTGATACGCTTCGCCATCCAGCTTGCTCCTGATTTCCACAGCATACTTTTTCGACTTCGCTCCAGAATAATGATAACTTGACTCTAGGCAGCACATATGGAAACTTATGGGCACCCAGAATTTAGAATTGGAACAATAAACTCCAGGTCAGTAATGAGACTGGTGTGAGATCTTAAAACAGTTATTTACATAAAAGAAAGAAAAAGAAATCAGCTATGCTTTTGGAAAATGAAACTACCATAAGGCATCCCCGCACACACACAACGCAAGCACACAATTGGAGGTGATTTCTTTTTATGGTAGTCAAACATGCTTGATACGCAAAATCTTCTTTTGATATTATCATTAGTGCATAGTATGGAAAACATTTCGAAAGTATAATATAAATCTTAGCCAGCATACTACCATTATGGTATACCTGTTATAGCTACCATGTTCAATAGCAAGTTACCGCCACATTCCATGGGAGGTTATACAGCTAAAACCGTATAGGGCTCGTATAGTTTTTTTGGATTTCAAACAAATGGTCGGCCTAAGAAACTTCCTATGTCACATGGGTACGCCTCTGGAGGGACGCCTGAGAACTTAACCAGCTCTCTGTCAATACAAGGTCGGATTACCTCTGTAACTGGGTAACTACTACATGAGTATGCCATCCCCCGATCGTTACCGACCTTTACCCGAGGATCCTTAACCACAAAGCAACAACCTCAAAGTACTAAATTTGCAGCAACACCATAGGTTAAATATCTAGGCTCCATACCATGATACCACCTTTTTCCAAAAGGAAATGAACATACCCTAAAGGGTGCGACCTTCATAACCTTGCCACATTCTTCCTGTTTCGAGCATTTCCGGGTTGTGAGGTTCGACAAAGTCTCGTTCACAAAGCTACGCTTTTCACAAAAAGCCATGCTTCTACTAACAAATGATCAGCAACACTTTGCATTCCACATTACCAAATTGGGAATATATCAATAGTAACAATCAACTACATAACCTCTGAGCTTGTATGTCTCAGAGAAGGGTGTTTAGCTAAGAGTATAAATACTCCACCACCAACAGAAATGTATTTGATAGAAACCATCTTTATATGTCAAAGTGTAATGTCAGACACACATCCGTGCAAGTCCGTTCCGGGTTCGAATAGAACCGAAGGCAGTTCAAAGAAGCCCTTTCAAATCCGGTCATTCATTAATCACGTCCGAACTCCCCGTCATAAAGGGTGATAAAATCTCTATACCGGACCAACTCAGTGTAGAGACATTCGATAGTTAATCCTTTCACTCTCGAAAATACCCGGTCTTCAACACCATTGTAAGGACCCGATTCTTCGACTTTCGAAAATTGACATCAATACGTCCACTGCATCAACTGCCGAGCAATCGAATGCCGGAAAAACGAACATTTAGGGTTTTAAGAAAAGAAAAGGTTAGAAGAAGAGAGAAAAAGATAGAAGAGAACAGAACAGAAAACAACAGAACAACATCAGAATCTCACAATCGCAGCGGAAAAACATATAATAAATAAATGAATAATCTTTAAACAAAGAACTATATCAGTTATTACATTACATCACATTACATTACATTATGTCATCATCAGAGTGTACAACAACAAACAACAACAAACAGCGGAAAAGAAATACTATATACTAGTGAATACGCCATGCCATCCAGCTTGCCTCCAGTAACTCCTGAATTCCAGAATATCCTGATAAACCTTAACTCTTGACTGCCCATATGGAAATTGGTGGGCACCCAGAGTTTAGGAAGGAAAACAATAAACTCCGAGTCAGTCATGTGACTGGTGTGAGAACTCAAAACAGTTTATTTTATCTTTAAAATCAAGAACAAGATAATTTTAAAATAGATTCGCAATGCTTTTTAAAATGAGATTACCATAAGACCTCCCACCACACACACAATGCAAACGCAGAGTTGGAGGAGATTTCTTCTTATGTTAGTCAAAGATGCTTACTATGTAAAATCAAATCATTTTTTTTATATTATTATTAGTGCATAGTGTAGAAAACATTTCGAAAGTAGAATATAAATCTTAGCCAGCATAGGTACGATTATATTATGCCTACTATAGCTACCATATTAGATGGCAGGTTCTACAACTAAAACCGTACAAGTCTCGTATTGTTTCTTTGGATTTCCAACAAATGGTCAGGCCAAGGAACTTCCCATTGCCACATGAGAACTCCCCTAGAAGGACGTCCCCGAGAACCTAACCGGATCTCTGCCAACACAAGGTCGGGTTACCTTTCAAACTAGGTAACAACTGACACGAGTATGCCATCCCCCGGTCCTTTGGGACCTTTATCCGAGCGCTCGTAACCAACATCACACCAAAATAAATAAAGTGTTTCAACATGAGTAAGTATCTGGGCTCCATACCATGATACCACCCTTTTTCAGAAGGAAATGCACATACCCTAAAGGGAGCTACCCCTCATAACCTTGCCGCATCTTTCCTGTTTTGACCATTCCTAGGTGTGAGGCTCGACGAAGTCTCGTCCACAAAGCCACGCTTTGGTACAAAGCCATGCTTTGGGTCAACAAATGATCAAAGAAATGATCACAAAGATAAGTGATCAAACAAATGATCATATCATAAATGATCGAACAATGATCATTTCACAGCAACACTCAGCACGTCACATTACCAAATTGGGAATATATCGCTGATAACCTTCAACTACATAACCTCTAAGCTCGTACGTCTCAGAGAAGGGTGTTAAGCTAAAAGAATAAATTCTCCGCCACCAACAGAAATATATTTGAAAGAAATCTGCTTTATATCTCAATTTGTAACATCAGACATACTATCCATACAAGTCTGTTCCGGGATCGAACAGAAACGAAGGCACTTACAAAGAAATGCTTGCAATCCGGATATTCACAAATCACGTTCGGACTTCCCATCTCATATGGAGACTCTACACCAGGGACCAGTCGATGCAAAGATATTCGACGAGTTGTCCTTTCGCTTTCAAAATTATCCGTCTTCAAATGCAATTCATAACGACGTATCGCATATTCGGAATGGGTTATACGACCCTAAGGTCTTTTCCCAGCTAACCCGAATAGTGAGCGCTTATTTAAAAATAAGTGTGGCATTCAATTTCAAGCAATCACAACAAATACCTATTCAAAGGTAAATATTGATAGTCGGTTATTGAACTATCAATGGATATGCACAACATCACCAGATTCCAAATAATTTTCCAAATTATTTATTTTCCAAAAATATCTTTACAAGATATATAATTTTCACACTTCAAAAATAAATCAACGTTTATTTTTAAACAAATTCCCCTTTCTTTTATAAATTCCATAGTGAATTTACATTCCAAAATATTTATGAATATACAATTTCAATTATTCATTTCCAATTTATTTTCATAAAGATAAATTGTCAAAACGTTTTTATTTCCCATTGGAAAAACATTTCCATACTTATTTATTAATAAGTAATTGACAAATCTATTTATTTTCAACCTTTGGAAAATATTCAATATACTTAAATCGAAATTAAGTATATATTTCATTCTTTAAGGAAATCATTCGTTTAAACATATTTACTTGGGTTAAAACGAATGTTGCGTAAAACATCGTAACGACAACCCAAAATCACTAGTATAGGGATTCGAAATTAAAATAGTATATAAATCCCAATACTAAACAAAACAGTTCCTTTCGGAAATCATTTACTATAACAACAGTGTTATAGTCCACCATTTCCTTTTATTTCTCGAAAACGTCTATTTCAACAATGAATGTTGAAATCTATGGTTTCAAATCTTAACACCTTTTAAAAACATCATTCGATCGTTTTAATTTTATTTAAAACATCACATCCAAAACATTTTCTTTAACATATTATTCACTATTCAAAAACGTGAATATAACTCCATTAATAAGTTATAACAATTTACTTATCAAAATAAGTCATTTGCGGATTTATAAAACAACGTTTATAAATTCCATTTCTATTTATTTTATAACAACTTCCTTTTATAAATCTCCTTTATTAACCTATTCAATTTATAACTCAATTATAAACCAAAAGTCCATAATTTAAGTTAAATACTTATAATTTATTTGTTTGCAAAATCGTTCCTTTAACTTCCCAAATTATAAATCTTATAACTTATGAGATTCATTTATTTACCCAAATCTATTATTTTAATAACTTTACAAATTTCATAAACCTACTGTTTGTAAAATTCCATTTATAATTTCACCGTTTATAATTCTATAAATTTCATTCATTTATGAAATTCATTCACAATTCATTCTAATGCTTATAAAAAATCGTTTTATAATCCCAATATTTTAAATTTACAAATATCAGTTTTATAAACCTTTTATATAAATCAATTTATATTATTCTTTTAAAACGTCTTTAAACTCCTTTATAATTTCATCATTCTCTTTGATTTATAAAATAATCAAATTTCATAAATCCTATATTTAAACTTTTTATAATAAATTCAAAAATCCCGATTTAAACTATTTTATAAAATCATTAACCCATATTTTCAAAAATCAACTTGTAACTATACTTCTCAAAATCATAATTTTTATAACATTAACATTATGACGTTTATTTATTTAAAATGAATTAGTTCCAAAAATATTTTATAAATGTATACTTTCAAAAATCACTTTAAAAATCATTTTAAAGTTCCAAATTTTGTAACGATCCCGGATTTAAATTGAGTATGAATTGATAATTAATTTCATTTCTGAATAAAAATTGTGAAGAAATTGGTAATTAATATAAATTTTAATATAAATTTGGAGTAAATCGAGAATTAAACTGGATATTTGAAAGTAAACATGTATATAACATGGATTGACAATTGAAATTTAACTTAGGATTTAAAAGCAAATATCTTAGAAAATAAATTTGGATTTGGATTTTGATATAAGGTTAAAACAAAACATCTCAAATAAATTATAATTATATAAAATATGAAATGAATATGGTAAATAATTCTAGGATTGTTTAAGCTATCAAAAAATAAATGTTATAAAATAAATAAATACGCATAGTTAAAAAAAATTATAACAACATATTGAAATAGAAATTCATTTATATTATAAAGCAATAAGACAAAGCAAAATAAAACAAAATACATTCGAATCTGGAAACAACAAATACATAAGTATGTGCTGTAAGTTACACAAACAAGACAATCTGCATAATCAAGAACAAAGCAAAGTAAACAAAGTAAAATATAAGATAACTATGGAATATAAAACAAATATGTATAAAAGTAAGTATGCAGGCTTGTATAGGAAGACAAAGAAAAGTAATACAAAATCACCTCAGCACAAACAAATAAAAAAGAAGAAAACAAATGTATATGAAAGCCTACAAAACAAGACAACAAATAAATACAATGTAAATAAAATAAGAAACAAAAGTATGCAGGCTAGAAACAAATGAAGTATAAGCATCTCAGCCTAAACAAAGTAAAAATAAAGAAAAGTATATATTTAATGGCTTGCAAAAGAAGGAACAAATAAATATGTACAATACAATTAATGCAAGCATACCAAACAAGATTTATAGCCACCAAAATAAACTATCAGCCGAATGAAAATATGCATGGTCAACAAAAGCAAAAGAAAAAAATCTCTGATCATATTTGTACAAAACATAACAATTATCAACCTGTAAACTTCTTCTTATATACATCAATCCATTATCTCATTTGATCCATCTTCAGGGCAGTGTAAAACTCTGAAATGAGCACCATTTAAAACTTAAACAAACTTCAGTTCAAAACTACAACCCAAATCGAATCAAATCAGAGATTAAGAGAGGCTTCAGCTTGCAAAAATTTCAAAGCCTGTTTCAAACCAATGAGGCTCTGTTCTTCTTTGTTCTTTCAGGAAACAAGTGAGTAACTTCTTTTTTTTTTAGTAATCTTGTTGCTTGTGAAAATTTTGGTGATAGTTGATGCTTGCATGTTAATAATTATGTTGTATTCAGTATGATATTTAAAGTATATGCTGTGATATAAGTTTGCTTGTCTGAACATATTGTTCTTCTCTGTCTTTGGATACAGGGTGTTTAAATTTGAAAACAAAATTCCAATTCTTTTTACTTGACCATTATTAAATTTTGAACTTCAAACAAAATATGTTTGGTTGAGTATAAAGTAGGTTTAAAAAATTGAATCCATGCTAAAAAGAGTTGATCTGCTCTGGGAAGAACATAAGAACAGCAATACTTGACTTAAGTGACAAATTCAAACATCATGAATTATCGATTCAAGTTTACAACTGTTTACTTAATCAAAAATAGGATTTTTAAAACTCAAATCACAATTTTTAGTAATGAGTGGAATTTGCAATTCTGGGTTGATCATATTGGGAAGTTTGGGTTGCCTCGGGCAACACACTTGATTGGAGGGGTCGAGTTTCCTCCTGGACGTGGAGGAGCGACCAGGGGTTCACGTAAAAATGGTGCGGCGGCGGTTTGATGGCCGTGGAGGCAGCGGCGAGGGGTTTAAGTTGGTAGACCTAATTTTTTTTGAGTGGTTAAGGAAGCGACTTAAGCGGCGTCTTTCGTGCATCGAGTTGCACGCGGATGTGGGTAATGAGAGAGGGGGAGTTGATGAAGTGGTAGCCGGAATTTTAGCACCTACGATGGTCGGGGCGTGGAGCAGTTCGCGTTGACAGGTTTTGGTCAGGAGACGTCCCAGAGCTTTCCAGGTTTGTGTTTGAAACCTAAATTTTGATTTCGCGTGAGTTTTGGGGTTCTGAGGTTTGGAAGTTGGTTTAGGAACGTTCGTCGACATGCTCAACGTTATGGAGATGACCGAAGATTCTCGGCGACCATGTGCACGTGCACGGTGGGGAAATTTATGGTGAGGCTGTGTTTTTGGGTAGGTTCGAAATTTGCGTGGGGAAGACTCGAAGCAGATCGTGGTTTTTCTCGGGGAAAGACTCGTGTTTACTCGAAGTGTTTTGCTTAGGGCTCGGGTAGAGGTTGTTTGCAGGTTTTAAAGCCTGTAAGTTTAAATTTTCAACCTGAGATAAAATGTGCAATAGATAATTAAACTAAGTTAAATCTAGATGAAGTTAGAATTCAACATGACCTTGACATCTTAAAAGTTTAAAATGAATTTGGATTTTAAATCAAGAATTTAAAGTCCAGTTTAAAAACAAGTTTAAATCAAAGTTTTAAAATGAATGTTTTAAACTAAGTTTAAATCAAAATTTAGTTTGGGTGTGAATAAAGTTTGAATCCTCGATTTTGAAATCAAGTAAGTCTTATAAATTTAAATGTTTAATTAAATATATGTTAAAGTATATTTTTAAATATGTAAATTTATAAAGGAATTTGTTTTTAAACTCTCTTAAAATCTTCTTTATAAAAGTAATACTTTAATAGGTAATTTTAAAGCCAGTTGAAAATCAATGTTTCAAATATTTTTTGAGTGTTAATTAAATCATTAATAAAAATATGAGTTTTGCTTATAAGTAAATCAAGATTTAATAATTGGTAATTCATTAATTTTGAAATTAATTAAGTTTATAAATTAAGGTTTAAGTAAGAGATAGTTAATGTGTAATTAAGAATCATAGATTTCCAAATTGTGTTAAAATAATTTCAATTTGAAATGAAAATGGATAATTTATGATTAGAAATTTATTAATTATAAAAAAAACCAATTAAGTTGCAATTAACACCTAATTAATTAAATAATTAGGATTAACTAATAGATTATTAATGGTTAGTCAATTTCTAAAAATAATGATTAAAGTTCATTAATCAAGTGATTAAGATATAATTACATTCAGTGTGATTAAAAGTTGATTTATTTATAAAAGTAATAAATTACTTAAAGATAATTGTTTAATGAAATTAAATTAAGGTTAAATGATTATGTAATTAACTTAAGGTTAATTTAGTTAATGTGATTAATTAAGAATCATTTAATTAATTAAAGTGTTTGATAAATTAGTTTATATCAAATGATTTCGAATTAATAAATTAGAATTGGAAAATTAATTCATCAGTAATAAATTTAATTGGAAATAAATCGAATTAATTAGGATTAAACAATTTATTAATCCTGCTTATAAATGATTATTAAATGCTTGACCTTACTTATGAATGATTGTATTGTATGAGATGCCTTGAATTGATTGTCATGTCTGATCTGTGATATTTTATTCTGTGGTTTGTGCCGTGTATGGTTTATTCATTTATTTACATTCGCCTATTATCTATGAATCTATGAATGGACAATAAGCGTCATAGTTTATACCGCTTATCAACTATACTTCTATATTTTGATCTGTGATAATTGAATATTGTTGCACTATTGTGTTAAACCCCTGGACCACACTTATACACACACAAATATGGATTTCACGAGGAAATCGATTAAGTCACAGATTTATGAATAGTTTTAAATTTGAATATTTAAGTTCAAATGTTTTGGAAATGGATTGGATTTAAAGTGGAAAGCTTTTGAAATGGAATTTCAAAGATGAAATATAGTTTGAATAACTTGATTGAATTTTAGAATCTAAATATTTTAATTTAAATTCGAATTCAATATTTGAAATTGAATTCTATAATTTGGAAACTAGGGACTAAAGATGTTATACCAGTTTATATGGGTTTAAATATTTTAAAGGTATTGATTTGGAAATCCGAATTTAAATTCAAAGGCTTTAACTCACGTAAATAAAATTGGTTTCTTTTGAACTGAAAACATTTGTTTTCAAATAATAAAAGCTTTCACCTAAGTCATGAACTTCCAAATTGTGTAAAAAGGAATTTCAAGTTAAAAATGAAAATGATTTTCCAAGTTATGGAAACGATTTGAAAGCTATACGTTTAATCTTTAATTTAAAGATTTAACAAGTTAATCCAATTGAAATGGAAATTGATTTGAAATCCGTAAATGAATCTTTGTGGATGGGGTGAACTTTGTGAATTAAATCTTTTGTTTAAAAGATTAAAGTGTGGAAATTGTTTAAACCTTTGAAGGTTTTTGAAATAAATCTTTTGTTTAAAAGATTTGAAAATGGTAATTGGTTTAAACCATTTGAAGGAAAGTTTTGAATTATTAAGCTGTGACTTAATAGAAATCCCATATCCATATGTTTTAAATATTGCGCTCACTATTCGGTTTCGCCAGGAGAGGACCTTTGTGTCATATAACCCATTCCGAATATGTGATTCGTCGTTATGGATAGCATTTGAAGACCGGTGGTAAAGACCGGGTATTTGCGAGAACGATAGGATGACCTATCGATTGTCTCTGCACTGAGTTGCTCCGGTATAGAGATTTCCTAAGTGATGGGAAGTCCGATCGGGATTGTAAATACCCGGATTGCAAGGGCTTCTTTGGAAGTGCCTTCGGTTCTGTTCGAACCCGGAACAGACTTGTATGGTTGTATGTCTGACACTACACTTTTAGATATAAAGCAGATTTCTTTCAAATACATTTCTGTTGGTGGCGGAGAATTTATTCTCTTAGCATTAACACCCTTCTCTGAGACGTACGAGCTCAGAGGTTATGTAGTTGAAGGTTATCAGCAATATACTCCCAATTTGGTAGTGTGGCATGCTGAGTGCTGCTGTGTGTGTTAATGATTATTTGTTGATCATTTGTGATCAGAGCATGGCTTTCATATAAAGCGTAGCTTTGTGGACGAGACTGCATCAGGACCTCACACCTCGGAAATGGTCAAAACAGGAAAGATGCGGCAAGGTTATGTGGGTCGCGCCCTTTAGGGTGTTTCATTCCCTTCTGGTAAAGGGTGGTATCATGGTATGGAGCCCAGATATTTACCTATGTGGTGGCTCCAATGTCATTTACTGTGTGGTTGTTGCTTAGAGGCGCCTCGGATAAAGGTCCCAAAGGACCGGGGAGTGGCATGCTCGAGTAGTAGTTACCTAGTTACAGAGGTAACCCGGCCTTGTGTTGGCAGAGATCCGGATAGGTTCTCGGGACGTCCCGCCAGAGGCGATCCCATGTGGCAGTAGGAAGTTCCTTAGCCTGACCATTTGTTGGAAAATCCAAAGAAACAATACGCGCCCTGTACGGTTTTAGTTGTATTACCTGCCATGGAATCTGGTGGTAACCTGCTATTGAACATGGTAGCTATAGTAGGCATACGATAATGGTCGTATGCTGGCTAAGATTAATATTCTACTTTCGAAATGTTTTCTGCACTTTGCACTTATAATAATAATAATATCAAAGAACTTTCTACGTATCAAGCATGTTTGACTATCATAAGAAGAAATCTCCTCCAATTCTGCGTTTGCATTGTGTGTGTGGCGGGAGGTCTTATGGTAGTCTCATTTTCTTAAAAGCATATCGGATTTTCTTTTATAAATCTTGTTTTATTTTAAAGTTAAACTTTTTTTGTTACTCACACCAGTCCCATGAATGACCCGGAGTTTATTGTTCCTTTCCTAAACTCTGGGTGCTCACTATTTTCCACACGAGCAGTCTAGAGTTGGGTTTTTCAGATAGTTAGATTCAATGGATTATCTGGAACTAGTTCAATCTTTGGATGCACACCAGTCTTTCTTATCTTTGTGCATCGTTATTCGGAAATCAAGCTATTTCTGGATTGGTTCTTGGAGATGGAGTTGTAGTTTTGGAGTTCTCTCTTGAAGACTACCTTAGAGTTATTTGTTCCGCTGGTAGATGTTATCTATTTTCTTTCCGCTGCTATTTTATTATATCATATCTCTGATGTATATCGATATCTATTGTATCATCTATTGTATCAGGAGGTTGTATCAGATGTTGTATATTGATATTCATTATTTCCACCGCTGTATTATTTACTTAATTGTGTTATAAGCTCCGGCGACTCGGATTTGAACGGCCGAATCTACGGCATTCGAATACGATGGGAAGTATGGATGTCGATTTTCGAATGGGCAAAATCCGCTTCGTTACAAATTTGGTCCAATGATGCTACACACCAAATAGTCAATCACGATAACAATGACATCATATATCGATATGATAATCAACGAATATCAAAATATCCATAATCAAATAAATACTGTTGAGGAATCCAGTTGGATCCCTCCAACCTGTTTTCCTGCATCCAAAGATGTTAGCACAATACCAATTCCGTTCCAGTACAAAATTATCGCGGTATATGGGATTTGAAATATTATCCGCTTAATAGGCGACGCAATAGGGTCTCATCCGCTATATACTGCGGGAAATCAATTCCAAGTACATAAATAATACCAATTTCACTGTTTATGGAATATTCGCGGCATATGTTTTTAATAAATAACATCCGCTTACTAACGGCGCATAATGTCTATTTTAACAATCAATAGATAACAATCATCATTCAAACATGCATTCAAGAATTTTAAATCTAACTATTAAAAATTAAAATCGAAACCGATTCGATTGAGTGGGAAGTTCTCACCTTGATTTAAATTCCGTTTTCATCTTTTATTTCGAATAAAATTAAACGGACGTTTAATTTTACCCAAAATTTTCGCTAACTCCAAACGACTCCAATCTGATTCCATTGCGTAATGCTCGTCTATACGATTCCAACGCAACTGGTTTCGCGCGTTTTCGACCTCGTATGAAAACGATACGAATTTTTAAACATTCACGAATTTATAGCCATATAATTTACAACATAATTTTATTTTTCTTAAACCTAAGCCAATCACTACCGTCCATTTCTGCACTGCAACATCCAGGCCGCACGTTTGTTTCTTCCACGGGCGCGTATCCTCCAGTAAATCATCAGGCGAATACAACCCATATGCTCGATTCCAGGGTTGAATTTTTCGACCACCACAACGACTTTCATCACGATCAGCTACCTCCATACGAACGACCTTCCCCTTCTCTACCTTCGGCTGCAATAGCTACGAACTCAGTCGCGTATATATGTTGGAAAACGCGTGCGACCTATGGGTGAACGCGAGCAGATAGCTCCCTCCACGCTGCACGAAAACTCATCTTGACCGTTGGATGTCTCGGCCTCGCCATGCTCTTCATCTTTGTAGTTGAAGATTTCGCGTGAATGTTTGTAGATTGAAAGAAAAAGGAGGAAGAAAGGGATGAGATTCTGGCCATTGAAGTTGTGGAGGCGGCGGCCTGAAATTTGACCTAGGGTTTTTTTATTTCTTTGCAAAATGAAAATTATATGTCCTTATATAGAAAATTCCCAACGACACTATTCATCCCGGATTTTCTGAACTCCAAACGAAGCGTGCCGGTTGGTGTTTCTAAGGTTAACCCCGCGTTCCGAACACAATGGAATGTGTTTCGGGAGCTAATTAGGTCATCTGTGCGAGTTATGGCAATAAACGTTCGATTTAAAATTAAACCGTTTAAACGATTTTCTAGGCGTTTTGGCTTGCACCGGACAAATGGTAAATCCGATTGACATGAAATTTGAAACCATACAAAAATATCACATTACGGATCCGATGAAACTGGTTTCGTCAAATTCCGAGACATTTTGAAAAATGACTATTTTAACTCGCCAAATTAATATTAAAAACAATTTCGATGCGTTTCGAGCTGCCACGATCAAACGATAACTCCGATTGCTACGAAAATTGAAATCTGATAATAACAAACTATTACGGATCCAACGAAACTAGTTTCGTCCAATTCTGAGACTGTTCGAAAATTGACTAATTTCACTAGTCGATTAAATATTAAAATATTCAATTTTCACAAATAAACTCTTAATTCGATTTTAAAAGTTTTATAACATTATTCTAACTTCAATATAATAAAATAAAATTTTACAAATCATTTTCAATCATATTTAACCCAATTTCAATTATTTCCATAATTTAACAAATTAAATTATCGATTTAATTATTCAATTAAATCCAATTATTCGAAATATAATTTATTCGACTTATAAATTTCACTTATTAATATTTAAAATTAATTAAATATTCAAATTTTAAATTAATAAAAATTCTGGTCGTTACAACCGTCTTCAAATGCAATCTCATTTCGTTGTATCATTATTCGGAATGGGTTCTATGACACAAAGACCTTTCTCGGCTAATCCGAATAATGAGCGCTTATTATAAAAATACGTGTTACATTTAGATTTCAAGTAAATCACAACAATTTCCTCATTGATCTTTTAAACTAAAGATCCATTACAGGATTCGATGTGGTTTTCGAATAGCCGTTTGGAATCCAACCCCTAGTCGCATCGAAATTCAAATACCATTTAAAGGCCAATATTGATAGTCGATTATTTGACTATCAATCAATATTCACAATAAACACTAGATTTTAAATAATTTCCCCAAATTGTTAATTTTCAAAGTATCTTCGTAAGAAATATTTTCACACTTCAATTCTTTGAAAACAAATTTCAAATCACTTTCCTCACGTGGAGTAAATTTCCAAATATTTATTTGTTTCCATTGAAAATATGCCGAGTCCGCATGCTTTAAAAATTTAGAGAATATCTAAATATATATATTTGGAAACATTTAAAAAACTATTTTTAAACACTTAATTTAAAACATTAGTTATGAAATTTTATATCAATATCTCATATAAAACTCAAGTCCAAATAATTTTTAAAAATAAAATTATTAGATAAAGTGTAATTATTAAAATAACCATTTTCTAAATCAAATACCAAATCGACCTTTAAAATAACCACTTCTATAGTCAACTTAATAATATTCACTTTAAAGATTTAAAAACAATTTTCGAAAATAATTTTTCCAACAATATTCTTTCAAAACCAATTCTAGAACTTTTAATTTATATTTTAAAAGCTACTTTGGAAACATACTCGGCTTTCCAGGGAAAATACACTTTCCATTTCAAAAAATTCCATTTAAATCAGTTGATAAATCCTTTTCGATTTATTTCAATTTACATTCCAAATTTGTAAAAAAATTTCCACATTTTAAAATAAATCAATTTATTTTTATACTAAATTTCCCTTTCCATTTTAAATTCCCATTGTGAAGTTAAATTCCAAATATCCACTGATATACAATTTTCAAATTGATTTCCAAATATTCACTTTCAAACACCAAATCAAATCCCAAATTGATTTTCTAATTTACTTCAACACCAAATCAAATTCCAAATTGATTTTCCAAACATTTATTTCAAACATCAAATCGAGTTCTAAATTGATTTCTAAAATCACAACCTTTTAAAATAAATTCCTTTATTTCTCCCAAACTATTTAAAATCCAAATTTTAAATGAATTCTTAAAAAAATTTAAAACAATATTGCTCATAATCCATTTATTTAAAAAAAAATCCCCATGTTTTGGAATTGATTCGATAAGATTACAAAAATCAACTTTTATACTTTTAAATTCCTTCTTTTAAATTTATTCAATTCTCTAAAATTAATTTACTTAAAATTTTCAACTTTAATTTCCAAAAATCTAATTATATATATTTCTGGTATCCTACGATACCAAAAGTACGTTCGGCTAAACTATAGCCTTCAAATAAATTCCAATCATCAATATAATCATTCACACCAATATAATCATTCATAGATTATCACATCACAATATATCTCTACTATTTACAAAGAAAATTCGTTGAACTAATTTACTCGATGTCTTTTTGAAATTCCAAAAATGCCATTGCTTTCCGTTTAAATATTTGCGCTCAAATAAAATATCAACGTATACAATAACACAAACAACCCATGTGTGAAGCACGAGCCCATACTAGTACAAATAATTTTAATAATGTGAGAAATCCAGTTGGATCCCACCAACCTGTTTCCCTGCATCCACAGATGTTAGCATAATAATTTAAATACCAATTCCACTTCGAGGTGGAATATCGCGGTATATAGGATTATATAATATCATCTGCTATTATGTGGCGCTTAGGGTCTCATCCGCTATATAATGCGGGAAATCAATCGCTCCAATATATATATGTGTGTGTGTGTGTGTGTGTGTGTGTGTGTACTACTACATTTAATATCACCAATAGATAAATTATCAAATTTATCCAAGCATATTCAAAATTTAAATTTAACTATTTAAATTAAACAAGCAATCAAGTGAGTGAGAAGATCTCACCTTTGCTTTTAATTTGCAATCCATTCCATCCCAACTCGTTTTCATGATTTCTAGACCTTGTATAAACATTTATACAATTTATTAATATTTGAATAAATCGATCGATTAAATTCCTATTGAACAAATTTAATTAACCAATGTTTTTGTTAATTTAATTTTAAAACAAAAAATTCCTTTTTTATATCTTAGAATAATTAAATAGATTAATTTAAACCGACTAGTAAATTTAAAACGTATATTTACTGTTTTAAAATTTAAAACATGCATGTGAATTAATACATACAATTTTATTAAACCGAATCATTTTACTTTACTGTTAATCCATTTCTAAATTAAATACTTAGTTAAAACAAGGATTGTACCTCCCAGTTGACTGCCGAACTAAAACCCAGACTTGCCTTTTCCGTTCGAACTTCGATCGACCTCATAGCAATCGGTACACATCTCCTCAGCATGCTTGAACACCCACACCAAAGACCTAATTCGAACTACCGTATGCTCGCATCCAAAACCGACACGACCTCCCTTCGACCATCACGACATTGCTCCGCTCGAACATCGCGACATCCCATCAGAGACACGACGAGGTCTCTCCCTCTTGCGTGCGCCCGCGGAACCCAACATCGTGACTTCCATCGCCGATTCTCCTGACTCGACTCCTTCTTGTCGTCACGACCTCGAACACCGACCATCGCAACGCCCTAGGCCACCGTGACTTCGAGCTTACATCAGTGATTCGAGATGATCCCTTTTCATTCGTGAACTTTCTTTGAACGAGTTCGATTCATTCTTCCCCGCCTTCTTCTTTTTATTTGTTTTCGAATGAATGAAAAAGGATTTTGAGGAAGAATGACAAAATTTAGCTTGGCCATTTCTAATAGGAATTCGAGAGAAAGGGGAGGGAAACAAAGAATGAGAACTCGGCAAAAAAACTTTCTCTTTAGTTTTAATGTGTGGCTTTTTTATTATTTTTATTATTATTTTTCAATGCGTGTTAAAATGAAGGACAAATGTTGAAAAAGAAATGCCAGGTGTTAGAGGAAAGAAGAACGTGTATAATTTTTCTTGTAAAACATTATTATATGTTAAATTTAAATTTAAATTCAAATCACTTTGATAAACACAACTTGAATTTTCGAACTCCTATCGATGTGTGCCGCTAGGCATTTATAATGTTAAACACCTATTCGGAATGCCATGGAAAAGGTTTCGAGGCCAAATTCGATCATATAGAGAAGATAGCTTTTTGGACCAGTTATTAAATTAAATTTCGGTATAATTTTCAGCGCGTTTGTTTATCGTACAGCCAAATGATCACTCCAAACATTACGAAAATTGAAATCCAATATAAAACACTATTAAGGATACAATGGAACTGGTTTCGTCAAATTCCGAGATTGTGCCTCGAAATGCTATTTTTAAATATCGATTTAAACGATATAATTTCAAAAACAAATGCTTCAAATTTCTATTTTTAACACTTCCATTATCTTTAGTATTACCCATATAAATTTTTCAAGCCTTTAAAATATTTTTAACAAGCCCAACACTGGAGATAAAAATATTTTACCTAATTTTAATTATTAAATTCAAAAATTTAATTGCCCAAATGAACTCTGATATTTAAAAATTCAAGTTAAATTAACTTCCAAATATTGAAAATAAATTAAGTATTTTCAATTTCAAATGTTTAAAATTTTGCGTTGTCACATTCTTCCCCCTTAAAAGAATTTCGTCCCGAAATTATTAGTTAAGAAGAATGATCCTTAACCCATTTACTATTTTCCCAAAACAACAGTTTTCAACAACTTGCCAAAACATGTCTTTTTATTAAAGATCCATTATCATTTTAACTAACTTTCCAAAATCTTCCATAAATTCCAAACAATATTGTTTTCTTAAAAATTCAAATTTTAAATTTTCAAAATTTTCTCAAAAATTTTTCTAACTCCCTAAATTTTCGAAAAATTTCGCCGGCATCTCCTTTGTGCGGCTAGCTCGGTATGACTGCAAAATGCCACAATGGGCCCCCATATTTCAAAAAGAAAACAAAACGACAAGTGGTTAGACAAGAGAATCATCAAATTTCATAATGAAATTCAAATACATACCTTTTTCGAGCAATTCAAATTTATCTTCATAATCAAAAATCAAATTTCCTTTTTTCTTTTAAAACACTTGTATATCTACTTAACAATAATATCCAATTACAACATTTAAAATCATTCTATACATCTCTTTAAAAAAAATTCAATATATATTCAAGCTCGAACGATGTCCATATATCATCCGTACACAATACCAAATTCGATCACTCACTCGATCACACAATTTGACTTCCGAACTAGTATCGTTGTAATGACCCGTAAATTTCGATGATTAAACTGGTTAATTTACTAAGATTTTGTAATTAAATTTATAAAGAAAGAAAGAAAAAAAAGAAAAAAACCTTATAATTTATAATGAAGTGAGTGAAAAAAAATAAAATGTAAATTTAAGGTTATAGCATTGGATGTAAATTACTATTTAATTGGCCTACTAATGTAGTCGTAACTGTTACATTTGGGAGTAAAATTGAATATAAGTAAATAAATGTATGGTAATTGAATGAATCCAACATTATATAAGCAATTATGATAATTAGTGGAAATAATAAAGTTGAGTGTAATATAAAGTTAGTGATAACATTTATGCAAGTCACATTTCACTTAGGCTGCTAAATCCAGAGTAGAAAATCAATTACATTTAAATGCAGGTAAATGTTCATTAATGTGAGATAGGACTATAACTATAAAATGTGAATGTAATGACATAAATGGAAATGTATATTTTATTCATAAGATGAAATAAAGGAATGAAACAAAGTTGAATAAATTGATTAAGGTTTTAATTATGATAAATGTATATATTTGGCAAATTTAGTATAATTGAAAATAACATTTATTACAAAAGAAAGATGAAAATTTGAATGCATATTTATGTAATGAAAGATAAAAAATAATAACTAGGTTTATGGAGTGATAATAGATTTAATAAAAAGAGTAGAACTGAAGCAAGGCAGTTATGGGAGATAAATTAATTGGAATTCAATCCGTAATAAGTAGATTTGTGGTAGGTAAATGAAATTAAATACTACGTAAATTGAAATTTGGATGAATTAGTAAATTATTAATGTATTAGTATATAATCCAATGTTAATTTTCCCTATAAAATGATAAGTTAATTGCTGATTCAATAACAAGATTGAGAAATCAAGTACATGGATTTATTGGGAATTTAAAACTCATACTTGTTAATTAGATAAAATATAGTATTTTACACGCAATGATTTTCTATATTTCATTTTATTTTTCCTATTTTTATTTCTCTAATTTTATTTCCTATTTTATTTGTATAAACTTTGATTATACTTATTTTATTTTTGATTGGTTTTATTTTTATATATAGCTTACCAATTTTAGGAGACAAAGGTTACTTGTTTTATTTGTTGCCTTTCCTTTTCCCTTGTCTTTCCATTTGCATAGCAAATTACTTCCCACATTCATAGCTGTGAATTCTTCTCATAATTCACGTACATATTGTTCCTCAAACTCCTCTTTTCATTGTGTACAAACAAAGGGAAGAAAATTAAATCCATCAAGTTATTTGTTTTATAGTATTGCCTTTTTATTTTCCAAACCATTCAAACTCTTACCATTTATTGCCTAGTCTCTTTATTTCTTACCCTATCCATTCACCTATTCTAGCCATGTATTCCCCTATCAAATCAAGCACAAAATATTCTCATTATCTGATTTCCTCATTTTCATTTGCAATTAAGACTAAATATGTAACAGCCCGTAAAATTTGTTAATAAATTGGTTAATTTAATTAGATTTTCAAAATTAAATTTGAAAGGGATAAAAATTTTATAATGTATATTGATATAAATGATAATAATGAATTGTAGAAATGGTTAATAATCCTAATTGTTGAAAATTCAAGTGGAATCCCAATAAAGAAATAGTGTTAATTATTGCACTCGGATATAAAATTTAAAATAAGTAATTAAAGACAAGAATTTAATTTACCTATGTAATAATATATTGATAAATTGTAATTGTATGTGAATTAAGGTAGTAATGTAAATGGCAGTTGATGGATAACTAATTTAATGCATTTCAAATTGATTGAAACGACTATTTAGGTTATAATGGAATAAAAATAGAAATTTTTGGTAATAAATTGAATATAAGAAACCAGAAAACAAAGTAAATAAATTATCGAGGACATTTAATAGTAATTAATGTGTATATATATTTGGCAATTAAATCAAATCAATTTATAGAAATCAATTTTTAATTTAATTGGAATGAAATATATAATAAATGAATTTATTTGTAAGTGAATGAAATTTATTTCTATAGTAATTGGAAAGTGGAAGTAAGGATAGTAATTATTGTAATAAAACATTGTTAATGGTATTTGATTGTAAATTAAGGAAAATGTGTTAATGCAAGTTAATATTTAATGAACTTGAATGAACGTTACAATTTAATTAAATTTAAATATTATGACTAAGCTATAAATGGAATATAATAAAAACAAATACAATCAATGTTAGAAACGAAAATTTAATGTTCGTGTTGATAATAAACCTTACTTTAATGATTATTTGTATAGTAACGGAAGTGTGAATGTAAATTAATAGAAGCGTAAATTTATTTAAGTAGTAACTGGTGAATTGGGAAATAAGTTCAAATTATGTTAGTTGAGAAATTAATACATAAAGTATTGTAAACCAATTAATAGAATGTAAATTTAATGTTGTAAGTTTAATAGAATGTAAAGCATTTAAAAATCTAAATTAACGTGTTCAATTTGATGGAAGTACACATTTTAAAACGTAATATTCATTCAAATATAAAATGTAAATAGGTGTATATTAATGCAATGAAATAAAAATTAGCGTTATATATTGAATTATGATAGTTATATCACAATAAGTGGAAATAAAATAGTTAATACGGATAAAAGTGAAACGGAAAATACCAGTGTATGAAAGATAACCAAATGTTAAATATGTTTGTTGAATAATAAGAATGAGAATCGGGATTTATTTATTTGAATGTAAAAAATTTTAGGTAATTAGGTTTATTGCAATTTAATGTAACAAAATCTCTTATTTTTGCGTTAATTGAAATGAATATGGGAGTAAGAATAGTAAGGTAATAGTTTATAAATCCAATGTTTAAGTTATCCTTTAATAATGATGAATTGAATAATATAATGGAATAAATTAGTGTATATATGGAATAATAATCTGGGTTGATAAGTAACGAATTTATAAAGGCAATGGAAAGTAAATAGGTGACTATTAATATAGGTTTATTTATTTAATGTGTAAATAAACTTTGGTAATCAATTACAATAAATCCAAATTTAACGTTTTGTTAATGTAAAATTTAAGAAATTTTAATTTTATTCAAAATATGAATTGGTTGATTTAAAGAATGGAAACCAAGATTTTATTTAATTGAAATGAAAGTTCAATAATTGGATTGATTGTAAGTAAGTGAAATTGGATATAGCAAAATAATACGTTATTTGAAGTGAAGATGGGATAAGAGAAAATTTATGTAATATTTTTGAATCCAATAGTAAACCCATCTATTTGACAATAACGAATGTAATAATTATTGGTAATTTAATTCAATGGAAATTTTGGAAATTTTATTTATAATTTTAAATTTTAATGAAATTGGAAGTTAACACAGAAATATATAAATTTATCCACTTTACAGTTACATCGGAATTTGTTTAAAACATTTTAAATTATTGAGAAATATAAAAGTGTTAAAATTGGTCGATTTTAAGATTTAAATTAAAAGTTGGATTTTATTAACTAATTATTAAAAAAATTTATTAATATAAAAATAGCCATTTTGGCCACTGACTCGGATTTCGACGAAACCAGTTTCATCGGATCTGTATCGATGAATTATTATAGGATTTCAAGTTTCGTAGCGATTGGGCTTGAAGTTTAATTCTACGGACTCAAAACGCCTTGAAATCGATAAATTTGAATCAATTGAAATCAATTTGAAAAATATTGATTTTAGCATAACTTCTTCATACGATGGAATTTGGACTTGAAACCTTTTCCATTGTGTTTAAAATATTTTAAAACATCTATTTGGATATATGCTTTGACCCTATTTCGTTCCGGAGTCAGAACGGGCTTTTCGGGCCATATATCGTCTAACACGTACATCCAATCGATCCGATCCATTCTATTTCAACCCTACCTATATAAACCCGGTTATAAACCCTAGCCTACCTCTATTCTCATTTGTCATCTCAACTCTCTCCTCCTCAATGGCAGACAAACAAGTTCCATATCCAATTTCAAATCAAATCCAAAGCATAAATTTCAAATTGCTCAGAAAAATTAAAAAAAAAATATGTTGAAGCTCTGGACTAGTGTAATTCATTGGTGCTGTTCGTTTTTCGATTTGGATTGTCATTTGACCAAAAATCGTCGAAGAATCCCCGGCCAATCATAGGCCACCATCTCGATCCAACGGTGGATTTGAGACCATAGGTCGATCGAGCGGGGCCATTGGGTAGAGGAGGTCGAGAAGGCAAAAGGGTTATGGTCGTTTGTCGTGTTGGTCAGTGGAAGCTCCAAAAAATGGCAAGGAAGGCGGTTGGCAGCGTGGGTGTTTTGGGGGGTCGCGCGTCTCGTCGTGGGCTGGGGGCAGTCGGCCTAGCACGATGGAGGAGGCGGTGGTGTCAGATCGTGTGAGAGATGTTCGTGGTTGCGGCGAAAATTTGCATATAAGGGACGAGTGTGGCGGCTACAGGCAACGCGCTAGGGTCCTGATTTAAGATGTAGGTGATGTGTACGACTTCATTCATTATTTTACATTATTCCAATTTTAATTTTGAACTCGTTCTAATCTAAGTAACTTCTGCGTACGATATCCATTTTACGCATGGTTTCTTTTGTTAGGATCGTATTGAAATTTCGGACTTGATGACGCTGGTTTGGACGAATTCTGACACGGTCAAATTTTTGGGTTTGAATTGAATTCAAATTCAATTTAAATTCAAAAGGTGAGTGTTTTAACCCACTCACAACTTCTAAATTTTCTTATGTTTGTTAAATTGATATATGATGTGATTTAAAATTTATTAATGGTTGTTTGGCATATTTTTAACCATCGTCTCCGTTAATCTCATTTATTTAAATTAAATTGCTATTTAATTTATTAATTGCATTTAAACTGCCACTTAAATTGTAAATTAAGTATTCATTGTACATAAACTGCCAGTTCAGTTATTTAATTTATTATTGAATTAAACTACTATTTAATACCTGTTGTTTATTTTCCGTTATATATTGATGCTATTGATTTAATTGGATGATGATTGTGATAAATGGTTGATGGTTAATATTGGAAGAATGAATGTTGTATTTTATATTGTTATAAACTGCAAGTTATTATGCATTTTCATTTCATTATGGATTGCGATTAGAAATGATATACAACCACATTTTTTATTTTTAAATTGCAGATTGAAATGATAAATATCTGTATCACTTGACCATAGGATAGAAAATTATATACAGGCAACGCGATATATATATATATAATAATTTTTGAAATAATTTTTATATGGTTTTGTAAAGAAATATATTTATGGTTTTATGAGATATTGATTTCAGATATTTGATAAAGGTTATTTTATATATAGTTAAATTCTTGGTTTTAAGCTATGTATAAAATTGTTTAAAGTATGAAGTAATTTTACAATAAAGTTGATGTTATTTAAAATATATTATGGATAAGCATTTACTAAAATTATATTCTAATATAGAGTTTATATTGATTTTTATAAAATCAAAGTTGAGAGGATAGGTTTGAAATTGATTTGAGATTTTATTTAATTAAGATCTTGTTGAAATTTAGATTTAAAAAGAAGATGGTGTTATAACTAAATCCGGGTTTAAGATGATTTAAGTGAATATATCTAGTCTAAATAAATTGAGAATATTCAATTATTGAATTTGAAAGTTTTTTATAAAGGATAATGGATTTATTAAGTAAGTATTTCAAACTAAATAATAGTAAATTGAATTTAGCATATATATATGAATTAATAATTTAGTTTCGGAATGGTGGAATATTTAAAACTTTGAAATATATGGAAATTTAAATGGTTTATTTAGGGATTCAAATATGTATTTGGAATTGATTTGAGAAATCAAAAAGCTAGTTTACCTTATAAAGTAATTTATTATTAAACCATTTAAATATTGAAAATTATGTTTCGAAGCTATGGGTTTAAGGTATATATATTTGAAAGTACTATGATTGTTTATAAAGGATATATTTGAAACAAAAATGATATCGTATTGATTTGGGTTTTAAAATAGGAATGATATCGTATTTATACGGTTTTGAAATGGATATTTTATTCTAGTTTTTAAAATATAAACTATTTTGAAAAGATGGCGGTGTTATAATAACGTTTGGTTGTTGAAGAGACCGGGATTGGAAGTTATCATACTCTATGTCAACTCTGAAAACCACTTTAACAATCGTGTACGCGGTGGAGATCCCGGAATGAAGTAGGATGGTGGCGGCGTTTCCTTTGAGGTAAATACGTGGACCTAACTCCCGTGAGTTGGCATAAGGTGGCTAAAACATGAGCGATCGATGGGTTAAGAAGGTAGCCCCTTTTATCGGACACATCACTTCGATATTCTACTCTGACTTTGGATTTATTCGGTAGCCACTTTTGATTTCTTTGATTTGGGGGTGTGGCTCGAGGTGGGCGGTAGCTGCGGTATGCGTTACCACCGACCCAGAAGTGTAATTGGTATATCTACCCTGGCATTTCCAAGTCGTGCCGTGTCACCTACCCTAGCGCGCCTTATACGATTTTGGTTTTGTACCATACCTATGGAGTGCCCTCTGATGACGCCCAATACGGGGGAGATTACGGTACTGTATAGACTATGGGAATATATAAATGTGTTGAGGTGGAAAATAAAACGCCTTAACGCTATTTAAAAGTAAGTTTAATTTACAATTAGACACTATTATAATAGCAAAATATACTATATAGTAAATAGTTTAACGGATCCTTAAGAGATGTAAATCCCGAGCATCGCTTGAGCTACAACACTCATATTTATTTCGGTTGATTTAACGTACATAAGAACTTTTAGTTCTGACTCGAGTGTTTTGTCTTTTCAATTCGCTCGGGTCAGTCCGAGCATTTCAGGTTTGAAGGTTTTATTTCTGGAGGACGAAGACGAAGATTTCATTATTAAATTTATATTATATTGTTCCACTACACACTGTATTCCGCTGCATCAATTTTTATTCGTTGGTATGTGCAACTCTGATATATATTGTATAAGTAAAATTAAATACTTTGTAAACAGCTTCATGAACTGTATATTTGATTATTATATTTTATCCTTCCGCTTTGAGATTCTATTTTGTTTTTCATGTTTTTCTTATTTACCCCATAACAATCTACCCTTCCATATGGTTTGAATTGACACGTGTGTCGATTTAAAGCGTGCGGAAAGGCGAGACATTACATCTGGTATCAGAGCTTTGGTTTAGCGATAGACCTTAGCTTTGCAGGGTTTGACTCTTTACAATAGGGTAGTAATACCCTATGGGAGTTGCTGAGTGTATATATATGAGAGAGCGTACTTGTTAATGTTATAAAAAGGGTTTATATTGTGTTAATTTGTTCCGTTTTGTATTTATAAATTCTGGTTGGTGCATGGGACGCTATGACATCAATAGGGATTTCTAAACACTTAATAGGACAGACCGACACAATATTTGTTTTAATATAGGTGAATGAAATAGTTTTGCCTATTATATTTTCTATATATATAAAATAAATTTTTATAAATGATAATTATATTTGGTTGCAACATATTGGTTGTTAGGTAGTGAAATTATAAGCACTAGTTGAAAATTTAAAATAAATAAAATTGAAAATTTTAGAACTTAAGTTCCAGGGTTTTGAAAATTTCTTTCAAATGATTTTGGAATATAATAATAATATTATTAGAAGTATTTTCTGATATAAATATTTCAATATAAATTGAAAGAATTGTTTTAAAGAATTTTTGGAAAAGAAAAAAAATAAGTAAATAAGTTCTGTACTTCCCCTCTGTCGCTGGAAAACAGTTTCGATGATGGCGGCCGCATCATCGACTTCATTTTCGAGTTTCGAAGTGGGAAGGCCGGTGTAGTTGTTTTACTGCAGATTTATTTTGATAAATAAATATAAATTTTAATTGTGTTAAATATAATTGGACATATAAATTGTAAGTATATATTTATATATTATTTTAAAATGATTTGAAATTAAACCCGGTATTTAATTCTTAAGTTTCCGCTAACTAATGGTTTTACTTAGGGTAGTGAAATGGAAGTTAACTAACAATTGGAATTTAAATAAAATAAGAGATTATATCCCTGATTATAAATGAAATTAAAAGAAATTTGAAATTGTAATCTATAAAAAAAAGGATAGGATTATTGAATATTAATTTAGTTAAAAGAAAACTTGTATAAGTTTCAATTACATTCTTAAAAAGCATATATAACTTACCAAATATTAAAAGTTGAAATGTTTAATAAGAAAATGTAATGGGAAATTGTACAAGAAATTTTTTTTATATAATGGAAGGGTTCAATGAATCACCTTAATAAATAAGAATTTAATGTGTAGTGTTATAAACTTGAGTGTAATTGAAAAAAAAACTACTAATTGAAATAGAAATGTAAGTATTATAAATGGAAAGTAAATAAATGAAATGAAGTAGTATAAATGAATGATAATGAACTTAAGTAAACAGTGGAAGATATTTATAAATAAAATAAGTAGGAAAATGAATACTGTAATAAGTGAAATTAAGTAATAAATAAATGAACGTAATGCAAATAAAAGAAATTTGCATTATATATGGATAAATGAAAATTTTAATAAAAAAATGTAAAATAAAAAAAAGATAAACCATTATATGAATGAAAAAGAAATTAAACAACAAAAGTATGAATGGAATTAATAAGAATAAACTTAATCTATTGTTTGAGAATGTTGTTTGTTTGATTTATGGTTGTTTGGGTAAAGATACTTTAAAATTGTTTGGATGAATGATTAATCTATTTAGTTTCATCTAAGACTATTGAGTAAATGGTGCACTTAGTAATTATTTTCATTCCGTACAATTTAAAGTTTTGAACCCGACGACTATTAATAGTATTGATATGGATGGATAATTGTTTGGGTTGATTTTATGTGATGGTTGGATGCTTGTTGCAAGTGATGGTTGTTGTATTGATTTGTTTGGTTGAAACAACTTTAAATATTTCATTTTATATAATTGTTAATTTTTTTTGGATTATATAAGTGAAATGCAGGTTATTGAAGCAAATTGCTACTGCATTTGGTTTCATAATTAAGCATAAATTGCCTGACAAATAGGTACATTCTCGGATTACGGTTTTATAGCGTTATTATATTGTTTCTCGGGTTGGGATATATTATTTTGGTAAATATATGTTGTATATTGTATATTTAATATTATATTTTCTCCAGAGCCTCTCCGTACAAATGAGACTCTAACGAAATTTTCCGTAAATTTTGGACTTAGAAAATTTTGAAAATGCTTTCCAAACTTTATTAATTTAAGTATAAAAAGATCTATTGGTTATAAATTGGTATAGTTTATTTAAATTTATAAATTTTGTAAGTTGATTTGCTTATAAATTTAATATTTAAATAAGATATATTAATTTCTTAATTCTTCTTTTCCCCTTCTTTTCCTTTTCGAGGATGAAAATTTTTGAGTGGGGGAGAGTGTAACAACTCATAAAATTTGTTAAATAAATTGATTAATTTAATTAGATTTCTGAAATTAAATTTGTATGGTATAAAATTTTTATAATGTATATTGAAATAAATATTAATAATGAATTGTAGAAATGGTTAATAAACCTAATTGTTGAAAATTTAAGTGGAATCCCAATAAAGAAATAGTGTTAATTGTTGCACTTGGACATAAAATTTAAAATAAGTAACAAAAGACAAGAATTTAATTTACCTATGTAATAATATATTGATAAATTGGAACTGTGTGTGAATTAAGGTAGTAATTGGCAGTTGATGGATAACCAATTTAATGCAATTCAAATTGATTGAAACGACTGTTTAGGTTATAATGCAGTGTAAATAGAAATTTTTGGTAATAAATTGAATATAAGAAACCAAAAAACAAAGTAAATAAATTATCGAGGACATTTAATAGTAATTAATGTATATATCTATTTGGAATTAAATCAAATCAATTTATAGAAATCAATTTTTAATTTAATTTGAATGAAATATATAATAAATGAATTTATTTGTAAGTGAATGAAATTTATTTCTATAATAATTGGAAATTGGAAGTAAGGATAGTAATTTTTGTAATAAAACATTGTTAACGACATTTGATTGTAAATTAAGGAAAACGTGTTAATGCAAGTTGATATTTAATGAACTTGAATGAATGTTACAACTTAATTAAAATTTAAATATTATGACTTAGCTATAAATGGAATATAATAAAAACAAATACAACCAATGTTAGAAATGAAATTTAATGTTCGTGTTGATAATAAACCTTACTTTAATGATTATTAGTATAGTAACGGAAGTGTGAATGTAAATTAATAGAAGCGTAAATTTATTTAAGTAGTAATTGGTGAATTGGGAAATAAGTTCAAATTATGTTAATTGAGAAATTAATACGTAAAGTATTGTAAAGTAATTAATAGAATGTAAATTTAATGTTGTAAGTTTAATAGAATGTAAAGTTTTAAAAACCTAAATTAATGTGTTCAATTTGATGGAAGTACACATTTTAAAACGTAATATTCATTCAAATATAAAATATAAATAGACGTATATTAATGCAATGAAATAAAAATTAGCGTTATATATTGAATTATGGTAGTTATATCACAATAAGTGGAAATAAAATAGTTAATACGGATAAAAGTGAAACAGAAAATATCAGTGTAATGAAACGTTACCAAATGTTAAATATGTTTATTGAATAATAAGAATGAGAATCCGGATTTATTTATTCGAATGTAAAAAAATTTAGGTAATTGGGTTTATTGCAATTTAATATAATAAAATCTCTGATTTTTGCGTTAATTGAAATCAATATGGGATATAAGAATAGTAAGGCAATAGTTTATAAATCCAATGTTTAATTTATCCTTTAATTATGATGAATTGAATAATAGAATGGAATAAATTAGGGTATATATGGACTAATAATCTAGGTTTATAAGTAACGAATTTATAAAGGCAATGAAAAGCAAATAGGTGACTATTAATATAGGTTTATTTATTTAATGTGTAAATAAACTTTGGTAATCAATTACAATAAATCCAAATTTAACGTTATGTTAATGTAAAATTTAAGAAATGTTAATTTTATTCAAAATATGAATTGGTTGATTTAAAGAATGGAAACCAAGATTTTATTTAATTGAAATGAAAGTTCAATAATTGGATTAATTGTAAGTAAATGAAATTGGATATAGCAAAATAATATGTAATTTGAAGTGAAGATGGGATTGGAGAAAATTTATGTAATATTTTTGAATCCAATAGTAAACCCATCTATTTGACAATAATGAATGTAATAATTATTGGTAATTTAATTAAATGGAAATTTTATTTATAATTTTAAAAATTAATGAAATTGGAAGTTAACACTGAAATTTATAAATTTATCCACTTTACAGTTACATATGAATTTTTTTAAAACATTGTAAATTATTGAGAAATATAAAAGTGTTAAAATTGGTCAATTTTAAGATTTAAATTAAAGGTTGGATTTTATTAATTAATTATTAAAAAATTTTATTAATATAAAAATAGCCATTGTGGCCACTGACTCGGATTTCGACGAAACCAGTTTCATTGCATCCGTATCGGTGAATTATTGTAGGATTTCAAGTTTCGTAGCGATTGGGCTTGTCGTTTCATCGTACGGACTCGAAACTCCTTGAAATCGATAAATTGAAATCAATTTGAAAAATATTGATTTTAGCATAACTTCTTCATACGATGGAATTTGGCCTTGAAACCTTTTCCATTGCATTTAAAATATTTTAAAACATCTATGTGGATATATGTTTTGACCCAATTTCGTTCCGGAGTCGGAACGGGCTTTTCGGGCCATATATCGTCCAGCGCATACATCCAATCGATCCGATCCATTCTATTTCAACCCTACCTATATAAACCCGGTTATAAACCCTAGCCTACCTCTACTCTCATTTGTCTGTACGTACATCTCAACTCTCTCCTCCTCAATGGCAGACAAACAAGTTCCAAATCCAATTTCAAATCAAATCCAAAGCATAAATTTCAAAGTCCTCAGAAAAATTTAAAAAAATATATGTTGAAGCTCTGGACTAGCGTAATTCACTAGTGCTGTTCGTTTTTCGTTTTGGATTGTCGATTGACCGGAAATTATCGAAGATTTCCGGCCGTTCATAGGCACCATCTCGATCCAACGGTGGATCTGAGACCATAGGTCGATCGGGCGGCGCCATTGGGTAGAGGAGGTCGGGCAGGCAAAAGGGTTGTGGTCGTTTGTCGTGATGGTCAGTGAAAGCGTGGAAAAGTGGCAAGGAAGGCGGTCGACAGCGTGGGTGTTTTGGGGGGTCGCGCGCCTCGCCGTGGGCTGGGGGCGGTCGGCCTAACACGATGGAAGAGGCGGTGGTGTCAGATGGTGTGGGAGATGTTCGTGGTCGCGGCGAAAATTTGCGTATAAGGGACGAGTGTGGCGGCTACAGGCAACATGCTAGGGTTCTGATTTAAGATGAAGGTGACGCGTACGACTTCATTAATTATTTTATATTATTCCAATTTTAATTTTGAACTCGTTCTAATCTAAGTAACTTTTGCGTACGATATCCGTTTTACGCACGGTTTCTTTTGTTAGGATCGTATTGAAATTGCTGACTTGATGACGCTAGTTTGAACGAATTCTGAGATGGTCAAGTTTTTGGGTTTAAATTGAATTTAAATTCAAAGGTGAGTGTTTTAATCCACTCACAACTTCTAAAATTTCTTATATTTGTTAAATTGATATATGATGTGATTTAAAATTTATTTATGGTTGTTTGGCATATTTTTAATCATCATCTCAGTTAATCTCATTTATTCAAATTAAATTGCTATTTAATTTATTCATTGCATTTAAACTACCAGTTAAATTGTAAATTAATTATTCATTGCATACAAACTGCCAGTTAAACAGTTATTTAATTTATTATTGAATTAAACTGCTATTTAATACCTGTTGTTTATTTTCCGTTATATATTGATGCTATTGATTTAATTGGATGATGGTTGTGATAAATGGTTGATGGTTGATATTGGATGAATGAATGTTGTATTTTATATTGTTATAAACTGCAAGTTATTATGCATTTTCATTTCATTCGAGATTGCGGTTTGAAATGATATACAACCGCATTTTTTATTTTTAAATTGCGAATTGAAAGGATAAATATCCGTATCACTTGACCGTAGCATAGAAAATTATATATAAGCACCGCGATATATATATATATATATATATATAATTATTTTTGAAATAATTTTTCTATGGTTTTGTAAAGAAATATATATATGGTTTTATGAGATATTGATTTCGGATATTTGATAAAGGTTATTTTATATATAGTTAAATTCTTGGTTTTAAGCAATGTATAAAATTGTTTAAAGTATGAAGTAAGTTTAGTAATAAAGTTGATTTTATTTAAAATATATTATGGATAAGTATTTACTAAAATTATACTCTAATATAGAGTTTATATTGATTTTTATAAAATCAAAGTTTGAGAGGATAGTTTTGAAATTGATTTGAGATTTTATTTAATTAAGATCTTATTGAAATTTAGATTTAAAAAGGAGATGGTGTTATAACTAAATCCAGGTTTAAGATGATTCAAGTGAATATATCTAGTCTAAATAAATTGAGCAATATTTAATTATTGAATTTGAAAGTTTTTTATAAAGGATACTCATTTATTAAGTAAGTATTTCAAACTAAATAATAGTAAAGTGAATTTGGCATATATATATATATATATATATATATATATATGAATTAATAATTTAGTTTTGGAATGGTGGAATATTTAAAACTTTGAAATATATGAAAATTTAAATGGTTTATCTAGGGATTCAAATTTGTATTTGGAATTGATTTGAGAAATCAAAAGGCTAATTTACTTTATAAAGTAATTAATTATTAAACCATTTAAGTATTGAAAATTATGTTTCGAAGCTATGGGTTTAAGGTATATATATTTGAAAGTACTATGATTTTTGAAAAAGGATATATTTGAAATAAAAATGATATCATATTGATTTGGGTTTTAAAATGTATTTATGCGGTTTTGAAATGGATATTTTATTCTGTTTTTTAAAGTATATACTATTTTGAAAAGACCGCGGTGTTATAATAACGTTTGGTTGTTGAAGAGACCGGGATCGGAAGTTGTCATCCTCTCTGCCAACTCCGAAAACCACTTTAACAACCGTGTACGCGGTGGAGATCCCAGAATGAAGTAGGATGGTGGCTGTGTTTCCTTTGAGGTAAATACGTGGACCCAACTCCCGTGAGTTGGAATAAGGTGGCCAAAACATGAGCGATCGACGGGTTAAGAAGGTAGCGCCTTTTATCGGACACATCCCTTCGATATTCTACTCTGACTTTGGATTTATTCGGTGGCCACTTTTGATTTCTTTGATTTGGAGGTGTGGCTCGACGTGGGCGGTAGATGCGGCTATGCGCTACCACCGACTCGGAAGCGTAATTGGTATATCTACCCTTGTGATGTCCCGGAAATTTGGGCAATATTTATTTAATAATTTCATTTATAATTATTTTAAAATGTGAAATGTTGATTTAATAATCTAATTCAAACATAATTTTCTTTTGAAAATTTATAATTATTTAGTTTGGATAAATGATATTCTATTCAAAATTTATAATAATAATAATTGAATTTGAGAATCTTATTGTTTTAAAATGTTAAAAATATTTAAATGATAAAATTTTCTTTCTAAGCTGATTTTAAAAATATTTTATTTATAATATATATATATATGTATACATTGTAAACAGGAGTTTTGATTTTAATTTTTAAATTTAAATTTAATAAAGGATATTTTCAAATTTATAATATATACGGGTGTATGATTTATGAATTGATGAAATTAAATTGAAATTAGTATTGGAACTTTTCATAAGTCAATTTATAAATCTATCTTATATTTTCAAAAAGAAATTAAAGTAAATATTTTGTTATAAATATATAATAGTTAAAAATTGTATTTTATAATAAAAGTTTTTTTGTTTTGTCTTAAAATTGTTTTGAAATAAACTTAGTTTATTTATATTAGAGTATAATATTTTGGTTTGAAAGCTTGGGAATAAAATATAATTCAACATTCTTTTCCTCTTAAAATTTTTCTTTTTTTGAAAATTGGTTTTAAAAATATTATTTTAAATATTCAAGCAAACATTAAAATATGTAAAGGTAATTCATTTGTAATCATTTAAAGACTAAATGTAAATGAAACATATAAAACATCTTAAATTTAAATTAAAATGGTTTTATCTTAAATTAAAACATTTATAAACAAAGAAATTTATCTTTATATTAAAATCATGCATGTGTTAAGCATTCATATTTAAAATGGACACATGTAATTAATCTTCATACCTAAGTAACAAGTGGCAATACTAAATCAATATTGAGTTAATTATTTTAGATAAGAACTTAAACAAATCTTTTTGTTTCAAACCCTTTATCTCCTATGGGAAATCTAAATTCAGATTTAAGAAACTGAAAATCCAGTTTCACTCTAAAAACTAAAACTCAAATTCAATCAATATTCTGCAAATATCAAACTGTATAAGATCTGCAAACAAAATTTTAAAACCTGCAAAGAAAACCCCATTTACAAATTCTGTTTGAATCTGCAATCTGTAAAGAGATCAATTCAAGCGAAGATAAATGGGGAAGCATGCAGATTAAAATCATCACCAAATGCAGTTTTAAAACCTGCAAACAACATGTTTTAATCCAACATCAACAAGTACATTCAGTATCTAATGGAAGCTAAAAGCCCAGATTCAACATCAACAAAGTAAATCATGAGGAGCAAGTAGAATCAATCATGCAAATGAAATTCAGGCTCCTGGAAATAAACTTGCACCTGGATTGTTCTCAACTCCTCTATCAAAAAGGTGAGTAAATCTCTGTTTAAAAAGAGTTTCTACTTTTAAAAAACCAAGCTAACAATATTTGTAGAACTTAGAGTTTAGTTCAAAATGCCTTTCAAATAAGAAAATTAAAACAATGATAACTAAAAAAATAAAAACAACTGCACTGTTCTTTCTTTTTAGTAAGTAACATCACTTTTTATAGGTTGTTTTAAATTATCTATGCATGAGATCTGATTGAATTGAGTAAGCTTGTTTGACTATTGTGTGATGATGCTCTGTATGGTTTATTGAATATGCAGATAAGAGTGATGCTAATATTTTTAACAGTCCTGCTTCTGTGCTTACTAGAATTTTAAAAACAAATCCACTTCCATATGTCTGAAACTTAGTTTGAGATTATTATGTGAACAAATTGTGTTTGTGTAGCATAGATTTAGGTTTGTGAAATTTTAATTTAGAAAAGTAAAACCTATTACTTGTGAAAATCAATAACAACAGACAATATTTTCAAAAGTAAGATTATCCAACATCTTTAATTTTTCAATCAAGTCTAAAACATGAATGCATGTTTAAAAACATGAATATTAAAACAAGTATCACATTTTTAAATTATCTATGGGGTTAGCATGTAGGGATTATGCAGAATTGGGAATTTTGGGATTTTGGGAGTATAAATCATATAATAGACTTTGGAATCTGGAATTATGCTTGGAGATGGGGTGTTGACTGGGAAGTGAGGGAAAAATTCCAGGTAGTTGATCAGAGGTGGGTAGTGTCGGAAATGGTTGTTTACAGGTTTCTAGCCCTTGTTTCTGGGGAAGGAGATTTTGTAGGTTTTTATTTCCTTTGTTTCACCGAGCGTTGCCATATATTGGGATTGGGAAGAGGAACCATAGGTAAAGCAATGGCCGGAGTTTAAGCTCAGGAGATGGTCGGAGTGGGTTGTCAAGAGGGTTGACAGGTTTGGGTATGTGTTTGGTGAAGCTTTCCAGGTTGTTTGTTTCTGCTTGATTCAAATTTCGAGCTGCAGAGGATTTTGTTGATGGTTGTTATCAAGTTGAGGGAAGGACGGTGTCTTGGAGGGGTTGGTGAAGGATGCTGGAAGCCGCCGGAGCAGTGGTTCATTTGCACAGTAGATATTGGATTCTGGTGAACTTGGGATAGTGCAGGGTTTTGGTGACTCGAAGACACTCCCGTGTAGATTGTATCGTGACTCGAAGTGGGCAAGGGTATAGCTCGAAGTATTTTGATGGTGGTTTCGGGTTTATTAAGTATAGGTTGTAACCTGAGCTGTTGTTTTTTTTTTAAATCTGGGGAAAACTCAAAAAAAATTTAAAGCAAGGATTTAAATTCAAGTGGAAGTTTGAATTTAAATTCGAGTGAGCTTATGAATTCAAAAATTTTAAAATGAAGAATTTAAATTTAAAGTAAGGTTTAAATTCAAATTTGAAATTAGGTGTAAAAATAAGTTTCAGGTTTCTTTGAATCCAGATTTTATGTAAAACAGTTTTGTATTTTTTTTTAAATTTCTGAAGGGAATTCAATTTTTAAAACAGAGATTTAAATTCAGGTGTAAGTTTGAATTGGATTCAAGAGTACTTTTGAATTCAAAGTTTTAAAAATGGAAATTTTAAATTTTAAGCAAGATTTGAATTTAGTTTTCAAATCAAGTTTAGGTATGATTTCAGTTTTACTTTGAAACTAGTTTGAATTCAAAATAGTTTTGAAAATTTTTAAATATTGGACAGAAAATGTTTTTAAGTAGAATTTAAATATGAATATGATTTCAAATAAAGGTTTAAATTTGAAAGGATTCTTTCCTTCAATATTTGAATTAGAATTATGATATGTTTAATTTTAAATTGAAAATTAAAATAATCTATATATTTAAAAAAAAGCTTGATTTCTTTAGCAAAATTAAGTAATTTAGATTTTTAAACTTTTCTTATATAATAATGATAGTTCTTTACCTTTAGGTTTATAAATTAATTTAAATTTGGATAATGTTTATATGGTTAAACATTTTTAAATCTTAATTTTTTAATTGGTAGTTGAATTTAATTTTAGGAGTATATTGTTTTAATTACATCTGAATAATTAATAAGTCATTAATAAGTAAATGGATTAATTTAGAAATAATTAAGATAATTTAAGAATTTACTTCTTTATTTGATTTTAAATAATAACTTAAATTAATTCATAATTAGAAATGATTAATGAATAATTAATCTAAGATTAAATTCTTTTAAGTAAGTAATTAATGGAAATATTGGTAATTAAATAAGATAATTATCTAAGGATAATTAAATAGTTCATCAATATGGTTAATTTTGATAAATTAATTAGATTAATTGTTTGAAGGTAATTAATTGTAATTTGTTAAGTATAATTACTTTATTAAACGTAACTAAGGGATTAATTATTTAATTAATTAATTCTGATAATGAGTTTTGTTTAAATTAATTAACTTAGTTTAATTAATTTAAGAAATAATTTAATAATTTAATGATTATAATTACTTAATGTAATTTATGGAGCAGGATTACGTAAAGAAGTAATAATTGCTGAATTATAATTATAGAAAGATGTTTTATTTTAATAAAGTAATTTGGATAATTACTTTTGTAATTAATCAGGGATTAATTAATAAAGATAATTAATTATTGGATAAATAATTAATAAGTAATTAAGGGTAGTTAATTACTGAATTGAATATAAATCAAGGTGATTAATAATTGTATTTTAATTTTAGATTAATTATTAAATGAAATTAATTTTGGTTGAGTAATTAATTTAAATATTAATTAGAGATCATTAATTAATATAATTAATGATGTAATTAAGAATTGCTTAATTAGGTAATAATTAATCAATTAAGTGATTAATTACTTGTAATTAATTAAGGATAAATATAATTAACTATAGTTAATTAATAAATTAAGTAATTAAATGTTAATTACTTATGATGAAGGTTAATTAATTTTATAAAATTAATTAAAGACTAATTACATATTGTAATTAGAGGGTGATTAATCAAAGGTGCTTAATCAAGTTAAATACTTAGTGAATGGTTAATTAACTGGGTTAATTAATTAATGGATATCAAGCAGGATTTATATATGGATAATTAATTTAATTTATTTTTAATTAATTAGAGATAGAAGTAATTAATTTAATTCATTTTAAATTAATTATAATTGATGGTTAATAAATCATTGCTTATGGATGTTATTGATTGATTGATTGTGATCTCAGAAATGAGATGAGTAGTATCTATAGGATATGGATGTTTGGTTAAAGTATGAAGGTTTGTGATGGGTTATCTGGGTGTGATGTTTATCTGTTTGTGATGATGATACAGATTACCCGTTTATGATGAGAATGTGATTATCTATTGTGATATGTAGTTTATCTGTCTGTTTGAAATAGATGCTAATGAAATTAGTTAATTGTTTAAAACCCTTAAGTACAACTTGGACATTAAGATGGCGTTTGGTTTCGGTGAGACCGGGATTGGGTTTCCATATTTGGATATTCGAGAACCACATTGATTCCAATTTAAACGTTAGGTCGTTAATCCAAGTAGAGCAAGTGAAGACTTGAGGTGTAAGGGATATATGTTTGCACAAAAAATGTGCAAACACCTCCGAGTCGTATGAATTAGTTGATTTTATGTTGATCTGGATGGTTTGGGTGATTTACGCAAATATATAAAATAGATGGACTAAACTGTAAAAGACATACAGATTTATAGTGGTTCGGCCAGAACGTACCTACGTCCACTTTATATGTTATTCTCCTTTTTCTTTCAGATTACAAGTACAAAGCTTTGTATACAAGTATATGAAAGTTGTTTGAAAGTTCCTTCCGTGCTTGAGCTCTCAAACTTGTCTGCCATTGTTGTACCCCTGCCCCTCTATTTATAGAGTGAGGCTGGGGGCAGGGGTCTTGGATGTATATAGCTGCTGGTGGGCCTGGGCTGAAGCAATCTGGCCTGGTAGTGCTAGTCCGGTATGCCCTCCTCGTGCTGGTTCGGTAGGAGGTGGTATGTTGTTGGACCGGTAGCAACATGGTTCAGCGGTAACATGGATCGACGATGGGTGGATGGATCCTGGATCGGTGGTAACTGGTCTTGGGTGTTGGTTCGGCAGAGGCTTGGCTCGGCGTGTGTTGGTCCGGTTGTGAGTTGGAAGTGGGTTGGATCGGTGATGCTTCGGTTTGGGTTGGACCGGTAGTAGCTTGGGTAGCGTGTTTGATTCGGTGGTAACCTCCTTGTGATGGCTCGGTGGAAATATCCCTAACACTTGCCCCCCAAAGTAGGGTATGTGCATGCACATGGCGCACTTTGTTTTGAGCTTGTGTGTTTCCATCTGGTCTCCAACGTCGAGCCACCTGGTCCGGTTATTGATGCTTGCTTATAAATAGGGGCCTAACGCCTCCATTTTTCCTCATCAGCCGAATCAAACTATAATCTCTGCCGAATCAAAGCGTAGCCGAATTAGATTCTTGCCGAATCAAAGCGTTAGCCGAATCAGATTCTTGCCGAACCAGGTGATGATCTATTCTGCCGAGTGAACTTTTTATTCTCAATTACCGAATGGTTTGGGGGCCTCGTGTACCGAATGTAGCTGAAAGTTGTGGTTTACCGAATGAGCTCGTGTTCGAACCACCGAATGAGAAGGGGAAATGCCGAATGTACCTATATTTGAACCACCGGATGAACCCTGAGAACTTTGAATACCGAATGAAATTTTACATTTTCTTTACCGAATGACACTGGGAGCTTGAGCGTTTTGACTTATGGGTGAAATTCCAGACTACATTGTTTGTATGTTTTAACGACATACTTTTCTTTTGTTGCAGATAAATGTCTCAAAGAGTGGAAACCCGATCAGATAAGAGGAAATCTAGGGACAAAAGAGAGTCTCCTGCCGTGCCCCCAGTCCAGCCGGAACCAGCGTGACATGGACCTGCCCCGAGGTCATTAGTGGACGGATATGGCCCTAAAAAGCTTCTGAATTCTCCTCCTGATTGCTTTCCGAGCTCTCTCAGAGAGGGGCAGCTTGACGTTATCTCTCGCTCCTTTGGGATTGATAGAGCGAGTATGCTGTTGCCGGGGGACGGAGTGATGCCGTACAATCCCCCTGAAGGATATTTCGCGTATAGCCGATACAATTGCATGTGCGGGGCCATTCCTCTGATCAATGCGTGGATAGTCAGCTTCATTACCTACTTGAAGGTGGCTCCTTTCCAGCTTCAGCCTAACTCTTACGCCATCTTAGTGTGTCTATTCGTTATCTTCCAGAGGAGGTATGGGCGCCCCCCTTCTAATCGGGAAATCCGATATTTGTATAATTTGAGGGGCTACAAGAAGGGGTCTCCGTACATTAGCTTAGAGTCGGTCGTGTCCTTCAAGCCGGTCTTGGACTTATACTCGAAATTCACCATGTTTAAGAAGGAATGGTTCTTCGTTAAGGACGACTCCGTTTCTTTTCGCCTTTTCACTTCGGGCTGTAAGTTGCATTCCATTTGTAACTTCTTTGTCCCGACTGCAATGCTTCTTCTTATATGCTTTTATTTCTTGCTAGCGACAAGTGGCTTTGCGGTCGTGGAGAATGATCGCCTGATACAGATGGCTGCGGAGATAGATGCTATCTCTGGAAGGGATAGGTCGGCTTCTTACCTGATCAGGAATGCCACTCTCTTGGAGCACAACCTGATTCTGCCACGTCAATCCGTGGTTAAGCAGAGAGATACAGCCGAGGAGAGGGCTGCCAAAGCTAAAGACGGGGCCACTGCGAAGGGTAGCAAGAGGAGACCTTTCTCGATACCTCCAGTTGTCGGGGGGAAAAAGCTTAAGAAGTCTGATGGACCTTCCCCTAGCACATGTCCAGATATTCCGGAGGAGGAAGGTGGAGAGGAGGAAAGAGGCGAGGAGGAGAGCGGAGGAAATGGAGAAGGTGAAGGACAAGGTGGTAGTGGTGCTGGGGCTTTGTCTTTCGAGCAGGCAGGGGAGATCCAGGAGTGGACGGATGATGCCTTCCGCCAGGCTTTTGAGGGGTTGGAGGAAGGATCAGCCTCGGTGGAGAAGGCGAAGAAGGCTGACAAGGCTGGGACTGGTGCCGATCCATCTTCCAAGGATCCTTCAGCTAGGGTAACTCAAAGTGAATTTTCAACTTCTGCAGACTCCCTTTATGATAAGGACTTAGTAACATTTTATGGCTAGCTCCCGTCCTGGAATGAGATTCAGGACTTATTGCAGCATCCCACTCCCCCTCAGGGTTTGTAAAATAAGCGCGTTTTCCTACTTAACATATTTCTTGGATCATAGTTTCATGCATGCTTGTAACACCTAGTTTTTATCCCAGGAGCAGGTAAGTTGGCCAAGACATCAGATATTCGGCACCGCCTTGAACAGTACAAGCTACTCAAAGCTTCTGCCAAACCAAAGTCGTCAACTAGCCGTCCTGGAGATGCGGTTAGATATCGCCCTCTTCTCGGAGTTATTGAAGAAGATATGCAAAAGAGGAAGAGGGGCCGACCTTCGTTTGAACCTTCACCTGGCCCTCAGCCTCCAGTCCAGCCTATCCATGATATTATTGAGGAGGATACTGAGTTTATGCCTTCCCCACATCCGTCCGAAAATCCAACCGTCACCCCGATAGACCATCCTGGTTTGGTTCGCAACCCATTTGCCGGCCACCCGAATCTGGACCGAGTTTTCAGGACTTCTCTTTTGACGAGACCACGGGTGAGCATCTTCTTCCCCGCAATCCCATGGTACGGGTGCTCGATGAGGCTAAGTCCTTAGACCTCGATTTGCTTAATACTCGGATTATGACCATGGGGAATGAGGCCAAAGCGAACATCGATCGGGTGGCTGAAGAGGCAAAGAGGCTAATGGAGCAACACGCTCGACTGGCCAAGGCTGGGGAGGAAATCGAAAGTGCTAACATTCGGTTGCGGCTAAAGGTTGCTGATCAGGCCAAACAGCTTGCCGATCAGGTTATCCAGATATCCCAGCATGAGGCGGCCTCCAGACGACTAAAGAAAACCATGGAAGAGGCTAGCAAGGCTGAGTTGCAAAAAATGGAGGCTGCTTGCAAAGAACGAATTGACATGGCCATCGCAACGGTGGATGAGGTTCGGAGCGCGGATCTTGAGCAGGTAGAGGAGTTGTCTGGGAGGCTTGAGGCCGCAGAGCTTGCTCAGGCCAAGCTGAAGGAGGAGATGGAAGTGATGCGGAAGTCCCTTCAGCCCGACTGCTCGAGATACCGATTGGAAAGAGATGCTGCTGTCACACGGCTGTCGGCTTCTGAGGCCCGGATGAAAGAGTTTGAGGAGAACGAGGGGATGATGGACGAGATGCTCCAGGACATGTATTTCCGTACTTGGAGGCAGGGCAACCTGTCCTGGATGGACGATTATCCCCGTGTTATGGCTAGGATATATCTCCGGGCTTTGGTGGAAGCTAAGGCCAATGCAGATAAGGAAGGTGGTGCGGCTTTCAGGATGGATGTGGTTACGGCCCAATTTACTAAGGAAGAGAAGGTGGCAGTTAAGGAGGGCATGCGGCTGCTTGCTGCGGATGAGGTAGGCGTGCAGCTAGATGATGATGATTAGGGAGCAGGCGCTGGTAAGTCTTTCCTTTTAACCTTTTCATGATTTGATTGCTTATCTTTCATGATAATTGATGGATTCTCTTCTGAATTGGACAGGCGGGACCTCTGGAGCACATGCTGGGAGTTCCGATCCTGCAGTTAAGTAGATCCCGAGGGCTAGCGGGATGGAGGCGAAGCCCTGATTCTTTGACTTGACTTGTACATATTCTGGTTGCTGTTTATGTTAGTCCGAAACATTAATGTAACTTGTAATTATATTATTTGTAAAGAATGACTTTATGTAATTTATAACATAAGCTGATTTTGTCATGTTTGAATGCTGTTGTCATTTTGATATGTTGCATAAGAAATACAGCTGCGTGTTTATGCATGTGACTCAATCGTATTTAATGCTAAGTTTCTGCTTAATATATTATCTCCTGTCTTGTAATGCCAATATAATGTGTGAATAAATTAAAGCTACATATTTGTATACAAGAGAAGATAGTACCGCCCTTCGTGTTTTAGTTGTAGAGGGTTGCTTTGAATATCTTGCGTGACTGAGTATGGAATGTAGCTGAGTGTTCCGTCACCCGGATGTGAGTTCATATTTCCACAAGCGAGAGTTCCCCTATTTTGTGACCTGTACTTTAAGGATGGTTATATAGGATAGGAGAAAAGTTTTTGAATGAAATGGAAACATGAGAAACAATAAAACTTCCAATCACGGAAGGCCGTCGATATGCTTAAGTTCGTGGAAAACGGGTTTTGTAGTCACTTTCTCTAGTTGTGGGTCTTGGAGACATTTGTCACCCATCTTACGCCTCCGCGGGGAGTTTATCTTTTTTACCACAGCCGCACCTAAGACATATCGGAGCCGAGATCGCGCACAGTAACTACCCGAGCCATTATGGCTCGTAATCGTGGGTATTATTCGATTTACTGTGGCCGGCTAGCGTGGATGCCAATCGTCAATCGTGAACTACCCATGACTGGCCACACCTTATGTTGGGGCTTAAGTAGGTTCACAGTTGCCGGCGAGCCGAACGCCATAATGAGCTGCCATCGGCTATAGTCGGCCTTCTTGATGGCTTATAATCGGCTCATTACAGTTGGCTTTGAGGGCAGTCGTGAGCAATGAGTTAACCCGCAGCAGAGGGATGCTGGAGCAAAAGTGTCTCATTGGCGAGTGCATAGAATCGCATAGTACCTGTTTGGTCTTGTCCAGGTGAGGTTGCGTCGTGAAGTTCCAGTATGGAAATGTCGTTATACATGATTTTGTTCAACATAAAAAGATAAAGCTTAACAAGCAGCCAAGATATAAAGGAACAAGTTAAAAAGAGACAAGATTTTTAAAGTGGTTCGGCATGAAAATGCCTACGTCCACTGATTCTCTTTGTTAATTCACTTCATATGGCCAGTACAAGTTAAAAAAAGTATCGACGGAGGTGTCGGATGTTCCATGCCCTCTGGAACACCTCTCCGTCCACTGTTGACAAAATATAGGCTCCGTTGCGGAGATCTTTATGAATTACATAGGGTCCGTCCCAGATTGGATCTAGCGCTCCGAGGCGCGAGAAGATCCGCTTGAGGACAATATCTCCTTCTTGTAAGCTGCGGTGCTTGACTTTGGAGTTGTATTGTGCTGCAACTTTTTGCTTATGAGCTGCTGCTTTGAGTGCTGCATCGTTTCTTCTCTCTTTAATTAGATCCAAAGACATGTGGAGGAGTTCTTCGTTCTCTTCTGGGTTGTAGTGGATCCTGCGGTGGGAAGGCACTACAGTTTCAACTGGGAGCATGGCCTCCGATCCGTATGCCAAAGAGAAAGGAGTATGCCCTGTTGATGTTCTGTAAGATGTGCGGTAGGCCCAAAGTGCCGTAGGAAGTTCATTCACCCAAGCGCCTTTTGACTTTTCAAGTTTCTTCTTGATTAGGGTTTTGAGGATTTTGTTGACAGCTTCGACTTGTCCGTTTGCCTGGGGGTAAGCCACAGATGAGAAGCTTTTGTGAATTTCGTGTTCTTGGCACCAGTCGGCGAATTCCTCGCTGTCAAATTGAAGTCCATTGTCCGATATGATTTTGAGTGGAACCCCGTACCTGCATAAAACATTTTTGATCAAGAAGTTAATAACTTTTGCCGAAGATATTTTATTTAGAAGCTCCGCTTCCACCCATTTGGTGAAATAGTCAACTGCTACTATGGCATATTTGTCTCCGCCTCGGCCCACTGGCAGTTCGCCAATCAAGTCAATTCCTCATATTGCAAAGGGCCAAGGGCTGGTCATTTGAGTAATCTCGTTTGTTGGTAGTCGAGGAATTTTAGCAAATTTCTGACATCTGTAACATCTTTTGATGAAGTCTAGGGCGTCTTTGTTTAAGGTGGGCCAGTAATATCCATATCGGAGTATCTTCTTTGCCAGAGTCTGCCCACCAGTGTGATCCCCGCAACTTCCTCGATGTATGTTGGATAAGATCTCCTTGGCTTCCCTTCCAGTGACACACCTTAATAAGGGATTAGAGAAGCCGCGTCGATAGAGGATGCCTTCTTGCATCGTGTTGCGGGAAGCTTTCCTCAAGATTATCTTGACTTCGTTACTCCCATCGGGCAGTGTGCCATCTTGTAAATATTTCCGGACAGGAGTCGTCCAAGTTTCCTCTTCGATTGCAGCTATCATGTCCATTATCTCGTAACTCGGGGCTAGTTGTTGTGAGATGGTTATTGTTCGGGAAGCGGCGCCATCCTTCATGCTAGCTTGCTTTGCCAGTTCGTCGGCCTCTTGATTCTCTTCTCGAGGAATGTGTTTGATTAAATAGTGATCCAACTGATTGAGCAGCAGCTTGGTCTTCTTTAGATATGTTGTGAGTCGTTCTCCTCGAGTCTGGAATTCTCCTAGTATTTGATTTACAATAAGTTGAGAATCACTATGGAGACATAAAGAACCGACTCCAATCTCTAGGGCAAGTTCTAATCCGGCTATCACTGCTTCGTATTCTGCGTCATTGTTAGTGGCAGCGAACTCCAAGCTTAGGGTATAGTGCAGCTTCCTTCCTCTGGGGGTGATTATCACAACACCTGCCCTCGAGCCTTGTTCATTTGATGCTCCATCAACGAAGAGGTTCCACTTGATATTTTCCGCTACTTCAGATTGCTCCTTACCTTCGTTAGTAGTGAATTCGACAATGAAATCAGCTATGGCTTGTCCCTTCATAGCGGTGCGAGGATGGTAGGTAATATCATATTGACTCAGTTCAATGCACCACTTAAGTAGTCGCCCGGAAGTGTCGGGGCAATGGAGTACTTGCCTTAGCGGTTGATCGGTTAAAACTCTGATGGAATGAGATTGGAAGTAGTGTCGCAGTTTCCGCGACGTGATTAGCAAACAGTATGCTAGCTTTTCAAGTTTAGGGTATCTGGCTTCTGCCCCTGTGAATCTCTTACTTACAAAGTATACGGGTCGCTGTGCGTGGTTGTCCTCCCTCACCAAAGCGGCGCTTAAAGCATGGGACGATACAGCATGGTATAGGTATAGTTCCTCGCCTTCATTTGGAGTTGAGAGTACTGGTGGTCTTTGGAGGTGTTCGATTAAGTTAAGGAAGGCTGTCGAGCATTCGTCAGTCCATTCGAACTTTCCTTTGTCTTTCTTAAGAGCTTCGAAGAAAGGGATGCATTTTTCGGTTGCTCTAAAGATGAACCTGCTTAGGGCAGCCACCTTCCCGTTTAGGCTTTGCATCTCTCTTCGAGTGGATGGTATCTTGATATCTTGCAAGGCCCGGACTTGTTCGGGGTTCGCTTCAATCCCCCTGGCGTGGACGATGAATCCCAAGAACTTTCCCGACGATACTCCGAAGGAGCACTTTAGAGGATTCAGTTTCATTCCATATTGGCGAAGTACTTGAAACATATCGTTTAGGTGGTTTATATGATCATTAGCTTTCCTTGATTTTACCAGCATGTCATCCACATAAACTTCCATAGTTAACCCTATTAATTTCGCAAACATCTTGTTGACGAGGCGCTGATAAGTAGCTCCGGTGTTTTTAAGTCCAAAAGGCATTACTTTGTAGCAGTACAATCCCCGGTCGGTGATGAAACTAGTCTGGTCTTGATCGGGGGCGTGCATAGGGATCTGGTTATATCCTGAGTATGCGTCCATAAAGGATAAGAGTTTGTATCCGGCTGTGTTGTCCACGAGTTGGTCGATTCGGTGGAGTGGGAAGCAGTCTTTCGGGCAAGCGTCATTTAAGTTGGAGAAACCGATGCATGTTCGCCACTTCCCATTAGCTTTCTTTACCAGTACCAGGTTGGCGATCCATTCTGGGTAGATGGCTTCTCGTATGAAGTCATTGGCAAGTAAGTTCTTTACTTCTTCCTCGAGGGCTGCTGATCGTTCTGCCCCCATGCTCCTCTTTTTCTGCTTCAGTGGCACATTGGTGGGATCGATGTTTAGTATGTGGCATGCTACGTCTGGAGAGATTCCTGTCATGTCGGCATGCATCCACGCAAATACATCCATGTTGTGGCGAAGAAAATCGACGAGTTAATCTTTCAACTCCGCTCTTAACTGAGACCCGACTCTTAGCAGTCTACTTGGGTAGTGTTTGTCTACAGATACAAATTCCATAGCCTCTGCAGGCTCGGTGGTGGCCTCCTCCTCTTTGTCCCTGGGGTCTAATTCGTTGAAAGGATCGCTTGTATATCGAAGAGGAGGGGCTTTCTTTAATTGCTATGCTTCCAGGCTTTTCTTGCAAAGAGAAGTCTCTACATCCTTATCCTTCCTGCGGTTATTGCGAAGCTCGGTTACATAGCAATCTCGAGCGGCGTCTTGATCTCCCTCTATTTCTCCTACTCCGTTATCTGTTGGGAATTTCATTTTCAGGCACCATGGGGCTAGGACAATTTGAAAGTCAGACAAGGCTGGTCTTCCTAAAAAGGCGTTGTAGGCCGAGTGGCTTTCTATTAGCACAAATGTTTGTTTTCGCACAACGGAGTGGGGATGACTTCCTATTTCAACAAAAAGGTCCAATTGCCCGAGGGGCATCTTCGCATCTCCAGTGAAACCATGCAGTGGTTTGTTGCAAGGAGACACATCCTTCATTGACAGCTTCATTTTGTCGAAAGCATGCTTGAATAGGATATTTACCGAGGATCCAGTGTCTACTAAAATTCGAAAAACTTTGGCCGGACCGAACCAGGCAGAGATGACCATAGGATCCATGTGTGGGTATTGTCTTCCCACTAGATCACGCCTAATGAATGTGATGTCGTCATTCTCTTTCCGTTTCGGGTGGCGTTCTTCTATAACAGAATTAACGTAGCCTTCAGCGTTTCTAAGTGACTTACCGTATCTCTCCATCTCCGCCCAGCTTCTGTCGGCGATGTGTGGTCCTCCTGATATGGTATGGACCACTATTTTCTCTTGACTAGAGCCGCTGGTGTTGCGATTTCCTCCGCCTCCTTCTGGGAGGGGTAACCCTGGGTTCTCATTGGCGGGAGCTGGAGTCCTGATCTGGCTTTTTACATAGCGTTCTAGTCTCCTTCTTCCAATGTGTTCTTCAATCAAGTTCCGGAGATGGTGGCATTCATTGGTGTCATGTCCGTGGGATTCGTGGAAGTGGCAGAACTTTCCAGACTTGAGTGCGTTATCTGACTCCTTCTTGTGTGGGGGGTGCTTGTATCTAACTTTCTCTTGAGTGGCTAGGAAGATGTTTTCGATTGTTTCATTCAAAGGAGTGTAGGAGTCAAATCTTGGTCCTGATCGATATAAGTACTTTTCTCCCTTCTTGCCCCTAGCATTGTCTCTAGAGTCACTTCTCCGAACATCCTTTGCTGCAACGGGAACCCTGCCTGTAGCTGTCTTAGCGTGTTGCCCCGACTGCCCCTCAGTGGCAACGTCTTCAAGTCTCATATACTTTCCAACTTCATGGAAGAAATCAGGTAAAGTAGCTGGTTTTTTCTTGGTTAGTATTCTAGCAAATTTAGTATCCGGATGTACGCCACTGCAGAGGGCCATTAGGATAAGTTTCTCGTCGGCATCTTGGACTGCGGCCGCTGCAGCGTTGAATCGGGTTAGATATTGTTGCACTGTCTCCTCGGTCTTCTGTTTGATATTAGATAAGGAATAAGCGTCCTTGGGTTGTTCCACATGGATGCGGAACTGGCTGATGAACTTTTCTTTCAACATTTCCCATGAGCTGATGGACCCTTGGGGTAGGTGGCAGAACCAGGAGGTAGCTAGATCTGCCAAGAAAAGTGGGAAGCATTAGCACAATACTCCCTCCGTTGCTCCGCTCATGAGCATATGCTGGGTGTATCTCTGTAAGTGTACGATGGGGTCAGAGGTTCCTTTGTAAGGTTCCATCGTTGGCATTTTCCATTCCCGGGGGGTGATGGCGGTTTTGATATTGCGAGTGAAAGGGCTGGTTACCCTAGCGCCTATCCCTCGATCCCTTTGCTCCCGTTGGACGCACTCCCTGAACAATCGCGCCATCCTTTCATCAGAACTTGGAGCGGATAGAAATGAGTTTGGTTCTTCCCTGCGGGATCGATTCCGTCCAGATGACCTTTAAGGATGGTATCGTTTATCACTCCTGACATTCTCCAATGGCTGCCTCTGGTCTTCCATGGGCATGCTGGGGTCAGCCACAGTTGGCCCTTGCCTTGATCTTCCCCTGCTGGGTTCTGTTCTCAGCACTTCCTCATGTCCAACTTCGGGCCGGACACCAGCTCGGCCCCGTCTACTGGTGTTTTCATGGTTAGGTAGCATGACAGACTCAGCTACATCCGACCCCTGCCTGGCACCTCCCTCGTTGGGTTCGGTTCCAAGTGTTTCCTCGGGTCGGAATTCGGGCTGAGTCCGGGCTCGGCTCCTACCATGGTTGTTTCTGTTGTTAGCCTCTTCGAAGAAGAAAGACCTTTGTCGCCTCCCGGATCCTCCAGACTGGGACTCACCCCATGATTCAGTGTTGCGGTTGGATTCTTCAGCATCTCTTAAGCGTGACATGAGTTGGTCCACCAAGGCTTCTTGTTGAGATGCGAAGCGGCTAGTTACTTCAGCCACAACCTTGTACAGATCCGCCCTTGTAATTGGTTGTTCCGTAGCAGGGGCTGTCGGATTTGCCTGATTTAAATTTGCTGTTGGAACTGGACGATTGTCTTGGTCTCTGATCACTAGATCAAGGATACTACTAGTTGCGATGTCCTTTCCTTTGTTAGCATCTTTCTTCCGTCCAGGAGCCATGTTTTCCAAATGAACGATGCTGACAGGAAAAGGATTAAGTGGGAGAAGCTGAAGCTTCGAGCTCCTCTTTCTCAGCGAAAGCATCAAAAATGTTTGCACAAAAAATGGGCAAACACCTCTGAGTCGTATGAATTAGTTGATTTTATGTTGATCTGGATGGTTTGGGTGATTTACGTAAATATATAAAATAGATGGACTAAACTGTAAAAGACAAACAGATTTATAGTGGTTTGGCCAAAACGTGCCTACGTCCACTTTATATGTTATTCTCCTTTTTCTTTCAGATTACAAGTACAAAGCTTTGTATACAAGTATATGAAAGTTGTTTGAAAGTTCCTTCCGTGCTTGAGCTCTCAAACTTGTCTGCCATTGTTGTACCCCCGCCCCTCTATTTATAGAGTGAGGCAGGGGGCAGCGGTCTTGGATGTATATAGCTACTGGTGGGCCTGGGCTGAAGCAATCTGGTCTGGTAGTGCTAGTCCGGTACGCCCTCCTCGTGCAGGTTCGGTAGGAGGTGGTATGTTGTTGGACCAGTAGCAACATGGTTCGGTGGTAACATGGATCGGCGATGGGTGGATGGATCTTGGATCGGTGGTAACCGGTCTTGGGTGTTGGTTCGGCAGGAGGCTTGGTTCAGCGTGTGTTGGTCCGGTTGTGAGTTGGAAGTGGGTTGGATCGGTGATGCTTCGGTTTGGGTTGGACCGGTAGTAGCTTGGGTAGCGTGTTTGATTCGGTGGTAACCTCCTTGTGATGGCTCGGTGGAAATATCCCCAACACTATACGTCAGTATAACTCTGTGGGTGATTCTGTAATGAGTTTGACGGAATAGTACTTATAGGTTCGAGATGGAGGTTCAGAATGCAAGGGTTATCGTCGTTAACTCTGAGGGTGATTCCAAAATGAGTGTAATGAGATAATGCCTTCGGTTTCGTTCGAACCCGGAATGAACTTATATGGATTGAATGCTTTCAGAACATCGTCAGGTGGACGATGAGCATTCTAAGAAAGATGTGTTCTCTAAAGGTAATCGTAGCCTCAAGCCTCATCAACCGGGAATGGCTAAAACAGGGGAGGTGCAGCAAGGCTTCGTGGGTAGCCCCCACTGGAGAGTGAGATTTACCCCTGTCTAGAGGTCCCTTTTTATTTCGGCTATGTGGAAGGTTGTGAGCTCCAACCATCGGGGTGGTCTTGTTCGGAACTGTTCAGTGAGGAATGGGTCCGGCCTTATGTCGCAGGGGAGCGGGCGTACTCCTCGGTACGGTGATCTAGGCCACGTACTGTGACAGGCGGTACCCCAGTAGCCCTGCCATTGATGGAATCCAAAATCCAATAAGTGCCTGTACGGTTTTGATTGTGCTCAACTATGTTGGAACGTGAGATGTAAGCATTCCAGCTATTTCTGTATTTTATTTTGAAAACCCTAGACACTATTATAATATCACTGGATTTCCTATTAAATATTTTGGTTAGCGTAAGGTAAAAATTTTTCCATGTTTATGTGTAGGAAGTCTTACGTGATACCTTTTGTTTTCAAAGGATTAAATAAAGTTAAGCAACTTTTAAACCCGTTTACTCACACCAGACCCCTGTCTGACCCGAGTGTTTATTTTCTGTTTTATTAAACTCTTGGGTACTCATATTACGTATGAGTAGTCAAGTGATTCAGGATTGCTTTGACGAGTTCTGGAGGAGATAATGGAGCAGGAGGCTTCAGCGAGTAGATATATATAGTGGTTCCGATGTGTTTGAGTTGTATCTGTTTTTCTATGATATACTTGAATTGTAATCGCTAGACAGATGTTTATAACTGTCTAGTTTGTGTTGTATTGGTTGTAAAACTCTGATGTATATGACACTATGTAAAGTATTATGTGATATAATATAATTTATTCGTTCCGCTGTGAGATTCTGATGTTGTTTGTTTCTTTCTTTCCTTTCTTTTCTCTTTTCTATCCCTTTCTTTCTTCTTAATGATGCGTCTTTCTATGGAATGAAAGGCGGGTCGTTACGTTGTGGTATCAGAGCATTAGGTTGAGTGAATACCTAGGCTTTGTAGTGGTGTCTTTCTTGAGAGAGCGTATTTGTAATTTTAAATATAAATATATTTAAATTCTACCTATCTGTTGGGTTACCTGTTCAGGTTTTCCAATATAAGTAATAAAGGTAGATATGGTAGTGGTGTGTGTAACACAACTACCAATGGTTGGAGTCCCGAGTGTTTGAGGTTGGAAGTGATCTGCTAGGGCAGTATTGGGCATCTTGAGTAATTTGGCAGTTTGGTGTAAAGGATTTCACTGATCTCTGAAGGAAAAAATTTTCAAGATTCAGAGTGTACCTTTGGATTTTAAGCTTGATTTCACTCGTGTGAGTGGATTTGCTTGAGTCTGGATCAGTTTGGAGTGCTGAAGCCAGCAATGGTATTTTGGCAACCTTAAAAGTAGTTCTGTCTGTATTTGAGTTTGAGACTCGGTTTGGCAGAATGTTTTGTTTTTGGTTTGAGATTGAGTTTCCCGAGGAATATCTGTCTTCTGAAGGCTCTATTGTGGAAGTGGCTGGTGTAGCTTTGAGGTTCGATAAGCTTTTGGGTAAGGAGGTTTTTGGCACCAGTAGCAGCAGTAAGTGGCCTGTTTCTTCGATGATTCTGAAGTCTCTGTGTTTCTTTTGTCAGTAGACCGGGCAGATGGAGAAGCTTGTCTATTTCTTCTGGAAGCTCAGCTGGGTGTGATGTTTGTGGTTGAAGGTGGAACACTAGTTTCCCCTTTTGATTTGAAGGCTTTAGCTGTTCTGATTGTTGAAGAGAGAATGATTTCTTGGAAATCTGACCTGAGTAGAATTGCAAAAGTGACTTGCGATGATCCGGAAGTTTTCTGAGTAACCTTTGTTTGGGTTGAAGCATTTCTAGAGGATGTTTGAGTTATCGAAGTGGTTTGATATTTTTTTTGGATGTCTTCGAAGGAGTTAAGTTTTGCATCTGCACCGAGAGATTGAGTTTTGTTTCAACTTGGTTCTTAGAGTTTACCGGTGGTTTAGCTTAGTAGGAAGGTTCTTTGAGAAAGATCAGTTTAAGCTGGCAGGATTGATCGGATCTAGTTTTCTGATTGGATTATTTTGCTGTGGTATTTTTGACCGAATCGGACAGGTCATTAAGATTTTATGGAATTTGATGAACAATGTTTCCGGAGTAAGTTAATCAAGTTTATACTTGTGTTCATCAACAGCATTCTCAAATCAGAGTTGCGCAGTGGAAGCATGGTGGCAGCTATTCCAGAGTAGAAGCAACACCTGATTCATTCGGAATTTGTGTTTTGTCTTGGATCAGAGAATTTCTACGGGAAATTCACTTTAATCTGGAGACTTGGATGTCTTGTGCATTTGTTCTGTTTTCCGAATAAGTGTAGTTTGTCTGAAGTCTTCTGATATCTGTAGTAGAGTTTGTGTGGTGGATTGGATTGATCTAGTAGGTTGAAGGCAGCCCAGGATCGACAGGTGAGATTTGTGGATAAGAGATTGGATCTTTCTGTTTTCTCAAGGGTTAAGTGATTAATCTACAGGATTGGATTGCCAGTTTGGATAACTGGGATTCGATGAGTTTCACGTATCTCTGAGGGAATACGTGTATGATCTATCTCTAGTTGTGGAACCAGCAGTTCTGGAGTTTTGGTTGTTGAGTCAGACTCGTTTGTAGTCTGATATCTTGTCTAGTGTGGTAGATATTGGGAATAGGAGTTTTAGAGCTTCTTAGTATTGATTGTTTGGATTCTCTAGAACGAGTAATATATATATATATATATATATATGTATGTATGTATGTATGTATGTATGTATGTATGTATGTATGTATGTATGTATTCGGGGAAACTCGATAAAATTTTGTCCAGAATTTGTCTGGATAATTAGATTTATTTGATTGGTTGAATTGGTTGTTTTGATTGTTAGCATATGTTTGATATATGCTTGTGTTTTAAATAAAATCTTTAATGAGATTATTAAATTACCTTTGCTTTTAAATTTCGGGGACGAAATTCTTTTAAGAGGGGAGGAATGTGATGTCCCAGAAATTTGGGCAATATTTATTTAATAATTTCATTTATAATTATTTTAAAAATGTGAAATGTTGATTTAATAATCTAATTCAGACATAATTTTCTTTTGAAAATTTATAATTATTTAGTTTGGATAAATGATATTCTTTTCAAAATTTATAATAATAATAATTGAATTTGAGAATCTTATTGTTTTAAAATGTTAAAAATATTTAAATGATAAAATTTTCTTTCTAAGCTGATTTTAAAAATATTTTATTTATAATATATATATATATATATATATATGTATACATTGTAAATAGGAGTTTTGATTTTAATTTTTAAATTTAATAAAGGATATTTTCAAATTTACAATATATATATAGGTGTATAATTTATGAGTTGATTAAATTAAATTGAAATTAGTATTGTAACTTTTCATAAGTCAATTTATAAATCTATCTTATATTTTCAAAAAGAAATTAAAGTAAATATTTTGTTATAAATATATAATAGTTAAAAATTGTATTTTATAATAAAACTTTATTTTGTTTTATCTTAAAATTGTTTTGAAATAAACTTAGTTTATTTAATTAGAGTATAATATTTTGGTTTGAAAGCTTTGGAATAAAATATAATTCAACATTCTTTTCCTTTTAAAATTTTTCTTTTTTTGAAAATTAGTTTTAAAAATATTATTTTAAATATTCAAGCTAACATTAAAATATGTAAAGGTAATTCATTTGTAATCATTTAAAGACTAAATGTAAATGAAACATATAAAACATCTTAAGTTTAAATTAAAATGGTTTTATCTTAAATTAAAACATTTATAAACAAAGAAATTTATCTTTATATTAAAATCTTACATGTGTTAAGCATTCATATTTAAAATGGACACATGTAATTAATCTTCATACCTAAGTAACAAGTGGAAATACTAAATCAATATTGAATTAATTATTTTAGATAAGAACTTAAACAAATCTTTTTGTTTCGAAACCTTTATTTCCGATGGAAAATCTAAATTCAGATTTAAGAAACTGAAAATCCAATTTCACTCTAAAAACTACAACTCAAATTCAATCAATATTCTGCAAATATCAAACTGTATAAGATCTGCAAACAAAATTTTAAAACCTGCAAAGAAAACCCCATTTGCAAATTCTGTTTGAATCTGCAATCTGTAAAGAGATCAATTCAAGCGAAGATAAATGGGGAAGCATGCAGATTAAAATCATCACCAAATGCAGTTTTAAAACCTGCAAACAACATGTTTTAATCCAACATCAACAAGTACATTCAGTATCTAATGGAAGCTAAAAGCCCAGAATCAACATCAACAAAGTAAATCGTGAGGAACAAGCAGAATCAATAATGTAAATGAAATTCAGGCTCCTGGAAATAAACTTGCACCTGGATTGTTCTCTGCTCTTCTATCAAAATGGTGAGTAAATCTCTGTTTAAAAACAGTTTCTACTTTTAAAAAACCAAGCTAATAAGATTTGCAGAACTTAGAGTTTAATTCAAAATGCCTTTCAAATAAGAAAATTGAAACAGTGATAAATAAAAAAATAATAACAACTGCACTGTTCTTTCTTTTTAGTAAGAAACATCACTATTTATAGGTTGTTTTAAATTATCTATGCATGAGATCTGATTGAATTGAGTAAGCTTGTTTGACTATTGTGTGATGATGCTCTGTGTGCTTTATTGAATATGCAGATAAGAGTGATGCAAATATTTTTAACAGTCCTGCTTCTGTGCTTACTAGAATTTTAAAAAAAAATCCACTTCCATATGTCCGAAACTTAGTTTGAGATTATTATGTGAACAAATTGTGTTTGTGTAGCATAGATTTAGGTTTGTGAAATTTTAATTTAGAAAAATAAAACCTGTTACTTGTGAAAATCAATAACAACATACAATATTTTCAAAAGTAAGATTATCCAACATCTTTAATTTTTCAATCAAGTCTAAAACTTGAATGCATGTTTAAAAACATGAATATTAAAACAAGCATCACATTTTTAAATTATCTATGGGGTTAGCATGTAGGGATTGTGCAGAATTGGGAATTTTGGGATTTTGGGAATATCAAATCATATAATAGACTTTGGAGTCTGGAATTATGCCTGGAGGTGGGGTGTTGACTGGGAAGTGAGGGAAAAATTCCAGGTAGTTGATCAGAGGTGGGTAGTGTCGGAAATGGTTGTTTACAGGTTTCTAGCCCTTGTTTCTGGGGAAGGAGATTTTGTAGGTTTTTATTTCCTTTGTTTCACCGAGCGTTGCCATATATTGGGATTGGGAAGAGGAACCATAGGTAAAGCAATGGCCGGAGTTTAAGCTCAGGAGATGGTCGGAGTGGGTTGTCAAGAGGGTTGACAGGTTTGGGTATGTGTTTGGTGAAGCTTTCCAGGTTGTTTGTTTCTGCTTGATTCAAATTTCGAGCTGCAGAGGATTTTGTTGATGGTTGTTATCAAGTTGAGGGAAGGACGGTGTCTTGGAGGGGTTGGTGAAGGATGCTGGAAGCCGCCGGAGCAGTGGTGCATTTGCACAGTAGATATTGGATTCTGGTGAACTTGGGATAGTGCAGGGTTTTGGTGACTCGAAGACACTCCCGTGTAGATTGTATCGCGACTCGAAGTGGGCAAGGGTATAGCTTGAAGTATTTTGATGGTGGTCTCGGGTTTATTAAGTATAGGTTGTAACCTGAGCTGTTGTTTTTTTTTTAAATCTGGGGAAAACTCAAAAAAAATTAAAGCAAGGACTTAAATTCAAGTGCAAGTTTGAATTTAAATTCAAGTGAGCTTATGAATTCAAAAATTTTAAAATAAAGAATTTAAATTTAAAGTAAGGTTTAAATTCAAATTTGAAATCAGGTGTAAAACTAAGTTTCGGGTTTCTTTGAATCCAGATTTTATTTAAAACAATTTTGTTGAAGGGAATTCAAATTTTAAAACAGAGATTTAAATTGAGGTGTAAGTTTGAATTGGATTCAAGAGTACTTTTGAATTCAAAGTTTTAAAAATGGAAATTTTAAATTTTAAGCAAGATTTGAATTTAGTTTTGAAATCATGTTTAGGTATGATTTCAATTTTACTTTGAAACTAGTATGAATTCAAAACAGTTTTGAAAATTTTTAAATATTGGACAGAAAATGTTTTTAAGTAGAATTTAAATATGAATATGATTTCAAATAAAGGTTTAAATTTGAAAGGATTCTTTCCTTCAATATTTGAATTAGAATTATGATATGGTTAATTTTAAATTGAAAGTTAAACTCATCTATATATTTAAAAAAAAGCTTGATTTCTTTAGCAAAATTAAGTAATTTAGATTTTTAAACTTTTCTTATATAATAATGATAGTTCTTTACCTTTAGGTTTATAAATTAATTTAAATTTGGATAATGTTTATATGGTTAAACATTTTTAAATCTTAATTTTTTAATTGGTAGTTGAATTTAATTTTAGGAGTATATTGTTTTAATTACATCTGAATAATTAATAAGTAAATGGATTAATTTGGAAATAATTAAGATAATTTAAGAATTTACTTGTTTATTTGATTTTAAATAATAACTTAAATTAATTCATAATTAGAAATGATTAATGAATAATTAATCTAAGATTGAATTCTTTTAAGTAAGTAATTAATGGAAATATTGGTATTTAAATAAGATAATTATCTAAGGATAATTAAATAGTTCATCAATATGGTTAATTTTGATAAATTAATTAGAATAATTATTTGTAGGTAATCAATTGTAATTTGTTAAGTATAATTACTTTATTAAAAGTAATTAAGGGATTAATTATTTATTTTAATTAATTCTGATAATGAGTTTTGTTTAAATTAATTAACTTAGTTTAATTAATTTAAGAAATAATTTAATAATTTAATGATAATAATTACTTAATGTAATTTATGGAGCAGGATTACTTAGAGAAGTAATAATTGCTGAATTATAATTATGGAATGATGTTTTATTTTAATAAAGTAATTTGGATAATTACTTTTGTAATTAATCAGGGATTAATTAATAAAGATAATTAATTATTGGATAAATAATTAATAAGTAATTAAGGGTAGTTACTTACTGAATTGAATATAAATCAAGATGATTAATAATTGTATTTTAATTTTAGATTAATTATTAAATGAAATTAATTTTAATTGAGTAATTTATTTAAATATTAATTAGAGATCATTAATTAATATAATTAATGATGTAATTAAGAATTGTTTAATTAAGTAATAATTAATCAATTAAGTGATTAATTAATTGTAATTAATTAAGGATAAATATAATTAATTATAGTTAATTAATAAATTAAGTAATAAAATGTTAATTACTTATGATGAATGTTAATTAATTTTATAAAATTAATTAAAGACTAATTACATATTGTAATTAGAGGATGATTAATCAAAGGTGCTTAATCAAGTTAAGTACTTAGTGAATGATTAATTAACTGGGTTAATTAATTAATGGACATGAAGCAGGATTTATATATGGATAATTAATTTAATTTATTTTTAATTAATTAGAGATAGAAGTAATTAATTTAATTCATTTTAAATTAATTATAATTGATGGTTAATAAATCATTGCTTATGGATGTTATTGATTGATTGATTGTGATCTCAGAAATGAGATTAGTAGTATCTATAGGATATGGATGTTTGGTTAAAGTATGATGGTTTGTGATGGGTTATCTGGGTGTGATGTTTATCTGTTTGTGATGATGATACAGATTACCCGTTTATGATGAGAATGTGATTATCTATTGTGATATGTAGTTTATCTGTCTGTTTGAAATAGATGCTAATGAAATTAGTTAATTGTTTAAAACCCTTAAGTACAACTTGGACATTAAGATGGCGTTTGGTTTCGGTGAGACCGGGATCGGGTTTCCATATTTGTACATCCGAAAACCACATCAATTCCAATTTAAACGTTACGTCATTAATCCAAGTGGAGCAAGTGAAGACTCGAGGTGTAAGGGCTATACGTCAGTATAACTCTGTGGGTGATTCCGTAATGAGTTTGACGTAATAGTACTTATAGGTTCGAGATGGATGTTCAGAATGCAAGGGTTATCGTCGTTAACTCTGAGGGTGATTCCAAAATGAGTGTAACGAGATAATGCCTTCGGTTTCGTTCGAACCCGGAACGAACTTGTATGGATTGAATGCTTTCAGAACATCGTCAGGTGGACGATGAGCATTCTAAGATAGATGTGTTTTCTAAAGGTAATCGTAGCCTCAAGCCTCATCAACCGGGAATGGCTAAAACAGGGGAGGTGCAGCAAGGCTTCGTGGGTAGCCCCCACTGAAGAGTGAGATTTACCCCTGTCCAGAGGTCCCTTTTTATTTCGGCTGTGTGGACGGTTGTGAGCTCCAACCGTCGGGATGGTCTTGTTCAGAACTGTTCAGTTAGGAATGGGTCCGGCCTTGTGTTGCAGGGGAGCGGGCGTACTCCTCGGTACGGTGATCTAGGCCACGTACTATGACGGGCGGTACCCCAGTAGCCCTGCCATTGATGGAATCCAAAATCGAATAAGTGCCTGTACAGTTTTGATTGTGCCCAACTATGTTGGAACGTGAGATGTAAGCATTCCAGCTATTTCTGTATTTTATTTTGAAAACCCTAGACACTATTATAATATCACTGGATTTCCTTTCAAATGTTTTGGTTAGCGTAAGGTAAAAACTTTTCCATGTTTATGTGTGGGAAGTCTTACGTGATACCTTTTGTTTTCGAAGGATTAAATAAAGTTAAGCAACTTTTAAACCCGTTTACTCACACCAGACCCCTGTCTGACCCGAGTGTTTATTTTCTGTTTTATTAAACTCTTGGGTACTCATATTACGTATGAGTAGTCAAGTGATTCAGGATTGCTTTGACGAGTTCTGGAGGAGATAATGGAGAAGGAAGCTTCAGCGAGTAGATATATATAGTGGTTCCGCTGTGTTTGAGTTGTATCTGTTTTTCTCTGATATACTTGAATTGTAATCGCTAGACAGATGTTTATAACTGTCTAGTTTGTGTTGTATTGGCTGTAAAACTCTGATATATATGACACTATGTAAAGTATTATGTGATATAATATAATTTATTCGTTCCGCTGTGAGATTCTGATGTTGTCTGTTTCTTTCTTTCCTTTCTTTTCTCTTTTCTATCCCTTTCTTTCTTCTTAATGATGCGTCTTTCTATGGAATGAAAGGCGGGTCGTTACAACCCTGGCATTGCCTAGTTGTGCCGTGTCACCTACCCTAGCGCTCCTTATACGATTTTGGTTTTGTACCATACCCATGGAGTGCCCTCTGACGACGCCCAATACGGGGAAGATTACGGTACTGTATAGACTCTGGGAATATATAAATGTGTTAAGGTGGAAAATGTAAAGCCTTAACGCTATTTAAAAGTAAATTTGTTTTACAATTAGACACTATTAAAATAGCGAAATATACTACATAGTAAATAGTTTAACGGATCCTTAAGAGATGTAAATCCCGAGCATCGCTTGAGTTACTGCACTCATATTTATTTCTGTTAATTTAACGTACATAAGATCTTTTAGTTCCGACTCGAGTGTTTGGCCTTTTCAATTCGCTCGGGTCCGTCCGAGCATTTCAGGTTTCAAGGTTTTATTTCTGGAGGACGAAGAGGAAGATTTCATTATTAAATTTATATTATATTGTTCCACTACACACTGTATTCCGCTGCATCGATTTTTATTCGTTGGTATGTGCAACTCTGATATATATTGTATAAGTAAAATTAAATACTTTGTAAACAGCTTCATGAATTGTTTATTTGATTATTATATTTTATCATTCCGCTGTGAGATTCTATTTTGTTTTTCTTGTTTTTCTTGTTTACCCCATAATAATCCGCCATTCCGTATGGTTTGAATTGGCACGTGTGTCGATTAAAACATGCGGAAAGGCGGGACGTTACAAAATATATACGTTTATTTCTCCTTAACTTATGCCTTTTCCGTTTCCTATCATTTACTTCTTTGCTTGCCTTCCAAACCACTTCATCTACTAGCCGTGAGAAACTTTATCAATTCACGTACAAAGATTTATTTCCCACTTCTCATATTCATTTTCATTTAAGAATAAAATATGTGCATGTTTATTTCCCCTTAGTTTATGCCTTTTTTGTTTCCTATCATTTACTCCTCCTTAGCCATTTCTTTTTTTCTTCCATCTTTAGCTATTTATTTCTTTTGATAACTCACACACAAATAATTCTCAAAACTCCTCATTATCATTTGCGTGAAGAAAATATATGTTCAAGCTCTAAAGTCGTGGCTTCTCTTCTTTTTCCATTTCTTTTCTCTTTTCTTTTCCTATTTCTTTGTTTTTCTTCAAAGCTAGGCTTGGCCTCTTGCTTCTAGCCACCACTATGAAGACAACATCACCAAAGCCATGACCAAACCAAGCCATGTATTGATCACCTTGCTTTCATTTATCAAGGTTATGTCATTTTATTTCCTATCTTTTCATTGTTGCAATCTCTGTTCTTTGTATTGAATCATATTCTTATGTTTGCGATATTTGTTTTCTTTATATTTTGTAATGTACAACATGTGAATTTTGGCTCTCTTTTCACTCAAGTTTGCATCTTGCTTTGTTTTATCAAAAGGTTATGTCCCTTTAATCCATATTATCCATTGTTTGATTCATAATCTTGTATGTTGAATTTTACAATTATGTTGTGTAATTGTTTGCATAGGAGAATTGGATCCGACTACTCATCCACTCAAAAGATTATATTCGTGCTTTATCATGCCTGTGATATGTTTATATGATACTAAATGGTGTTTATATACCTGTTACATCATCTGATGTGATATTGCATGCTATATTGTTATTTTATTTCATGTTTATCACACTGCAAGTTCCACTTCGCTATAGGTTGAAATGATACATACCCAAACAAACTATAGAATAAGGAAAAAAATCATTATGGGCTGAAACGATAGGCTCGAGTGACTTTATTGATTTTATTGTATTTATTTTACTTAGGATTCCGGGTTTAAAATGATAGAACCTGCATTTTTCTTTTCAAATTACGGATTGAAATGATATATTTCCGTATCACTTGACCTAGGTTAGAAAGCATTATATAGGCCCATGGTTAATATTTTTAAGGTAATATTTTTCCTAAAATTTATTAAGTATTTTGAATATTTAAAAAATATGAAATTTTACCTTAAAATTTGACTTAATAGGTTAAAATATAAAGAGATATTGGCCTTCGGCAAGTTAAAATTTTACAAGTTAATGATCGGTTTAGATTGTAATTTAAAAATACTTATTTGGTTTTAATGGTAATTTAAAGAGCTTTAATTGTGATAAATAACTTAATAATTAAAGTTTAATATGGAATTTTAAAGTCTAACCTGGTAATTGTAATCAATTTTTATTTTATGAAACAATAAATGATGTCCTTTGAATTGATAAAATGAAATACAGTTTTAATTGCACATTTTGTAATAAATGTATTTAGCCTGAAATCATAGTTTAATTGATGCCTAAATGAATAAATTTGCAAAGAAATTTACTGTTTATTTACTATGATAAATTACTTTATTTATGAAATGGAATATTGGAAATTGAATAATTATGATTTAAGTGGAAAAGTGTATTTTCAAAATATGACTTAACTTGATAATCGAAAATTTGATTTTAATTGAAATTGTTAAGTTAAGTAAGTAAATGGGAATTTAGTCCTATTTATGAAGTGGGTATTTTAAAAAAAAGTGGTAAGTTATTTGCTGAAATAAAAGAAGTAAAAGAATGTGATTTTGACTTAATAAATGAATTATAGTTTAATTTGGATATTTATTGATAAAAATTTATTTTATTAAATCATCATTTAAATGATATCCAAATGTATATTTTAAAGTGGGAAATATGATTATTATAAGTCAAATTGGCTAAGAATTGAAATTTTAATATAGCTGAAATATAGAATGTTTTTGGAAACTTTATAATTGAATGTATAAACTTTTAAATGCTACAACTTTGAAATGAATATTATTTGACATTGAATTTGAATGGTTAAATGAATCTTGTTTGGAAGATATTAACATTGAATTTAGATGGTGTAAATAAATATGTTCCAAAATATTTGGTTTCAGAGTTTTTATAACTTGAAAGTAATATGGCTTTGGAAATGAAATTTTTGGAAATTGTATTTAGTTAAGAATTATCTTTAAATATATGAATTTGGAACTAATTGGAAATGGAAGATTTAAGGATATGACCTTATAAATTGGTTTGGGTTAAGATTATTTAAAGGAATGCTTCAAGTTTAGTAAATTGAAGGAAATATTCAGTGCTTTGGAAATTTGAGTTTTAGTTAAATGATATATTAATTTGGCTTTTGAATTTAAATGATATATTATTACTTTGGGTTTGAAATGGAAATGATATATTGATTTGGTTTCTGAAATGAAATAATATAATATTTAGTTTTGAAATGGATATTAAATTGTAGAAGTATATGGATTTGGAAATATTACCATTTTGAGAATAGATATTATTTTGGAAAGTAATAGTATTTGACTTTAAATGGTTTGGAATAGAAGTGATTTAGAAATAAATATCCATGGGTAATAATAACGTTGGTTGTTAAAGAGACCGGGATCGGATATGGGCATACTCTCTGCCGATACCGAAAACCACTTTGACAACTGTGTACGCGGTGGAGATTCCAGAATGAAGTAGGATGATGGGGACGTTCTATTAAGGTATATATGTGGACCCGAATCCCATGAGTTGGCAAAGGTGGTTAAAACAGGAGCGATTCCGGACCAGTAAGGTAGCTCCTCTTACCGAATGTAACAACCGATATTTTCAGCCATTCGTATCCATTGTAAGTGCATAGGTAGACACACACACCGGACTTGAATTTCTCAAAATACCGCACTGTAAATAAATTTGGAGCAAATGAAATACAATCGCAGAATCACAGACACAGAAATACCAGAATAACTCGCAGCGGAATATAAAATACATAGTAGTTCATAATGCTACTATGGCAGAGTCTCAAACCAAATACATAATACAGTCTGAAAACAACATAATGGAAATCCCAAATACATAGAAGTTCACTAATACATGAGATATAGTAGAACAGCTGAAACAGAAAGTAGATATAAATGTAGATAAGCAGAAACTCCAATAAAGACCAGCTCCAGAAAGAGAATCCAAAGCTGTGAATACTCAGGCTGACCCGAGCGTAAAGTAAAACAAAAAACACTCGAGTCAAGACAATATATAAGTATATAATGTAAACCAACTCAATTGAACTGTAGTAGAAATGCACAATAACTTAAAAGATGCTTGGGATCGCCCATCCTTTAAGAATCTTTAAACTATAAATTAAATACATCCCGTGGTTAAAATTTCAATATAATAATTTATACTTCGAAATCAATTATCATTTCAAAATTCAATATCATTAAAAATCCATTTCAAAATATCATATTTTCCCAAACCACATTCATTTATTTAAAATACCATTTCAACACACCTTACAAAATAGTTTATATTTCCAAACAAATTACTTCATTTTAAAATCATAAAAATGAAGTTATTATATTTAATAATTAAATTATTAAATTTCCAAAATTTTAGTCTTTCAAAGTTCATTTATTCGTTTAATTTATTAAAACAGATAAAAATTCTACTTTCGCAGCATTTAGAAATTGCTACCGAAAGTTACATTCAAAACGGTTCAATTTAACAGAAGATAACATTTAAAAATGTTGTAATAGAGTTACGTTAGTTTCAAATAAAACTTAGTTAAATTCAACAATTATAACATTTACAAAAAAATGCTATAATAGCTTTTAATTAAACTTAGCCATTTGGTTCATTATTATCAACTACAGCATTTACAAATGATGTATTATCATTTACATTAGAATTAATAGGACTTTAGAAATGCAGTTAATTAACTTCAAATATTCAGTATAATTTCACAAAAAATTATATTTTTATTTAAATCATTTTTAACTTATAAAATCATATAATTTCACTTTTAAAACAATCATTTAAATACCCTTATATTCATGATTTTATAAAGTTAAATCTCCATTCAAAAATTAAAATTTACTAATAATTCACTTACTAAATGCCAACGTTAAATTTTAAATTCATTAAATTAAATTTAAATTTAAACTTAAGTTTAAAATTTTCAAACTTAATTTCATTTTTATTTACTTAACTTAAAATTCACTTTTAAGCCAAATTCACAAATTTTCAATTTTAGTTATATTTCAAAATTTCAACTTAAATATTCATTCATTTCATATTTTAACTTATTCAAAAATCATTAATATATTATAAAATCGTTTAAATTCACTTTAATCCAAATTATCATGAATTTATCATATTTTCATATTTAATTTAAATTCCAATTATCACCAAATTTAAATTTCCAAAATAACTTACATTTCATATTTTCTAACTTTACCATTAATTTATTTCACTTATAAATTTTTAGAAAATCAATAATGCTTTACAAAAATCATTTTTAATTAAGTTTAAATAAAAATATATAATATTTACATTTCTAAAATATTTTAAAATCTTTAGAAATATATATTTTAACAACGGGTCTGTATTTTATTTTCTAGCCTAGGTAAAGTGATACGGGTAATATATCATTTCAACCCGAAATTTACAAAGAAAACCTGGGTTTGATTATTTCAAACCCGCAATCCCAAGTAAATGAAAATAATTGAAAATCATTCAGGCCTATCATTTCATCCCATAATTATTTTCTCCTATTCTAAAGTCCGTTCGGGTATGTATCATTTCAACCCATAGTGATTCTAATCTAAAGGGAACTTGCAGTGTGATAAACTGATAAAAGTAACAGAACAACATAATATAACAGTAACAGATGTTATAACAACAGATGTTGTAACAGGTGTTTAAGTATGGGTGAACATCATATAATCATAATATAGCAGGTGTAATATGATAATGCATTTTACAGATTCAAAAGGGGTCAATTTACTAGTTATATATGTACATATTGTCTGGTGAGAATAACTCACTTGTCAAAAGCTGGAGATAGCCATTAAGGCACACAGCATTGAAACTACGAAGGCACGATAACTCAAATACGACTTGAGAGTGGAGAGCCAAAGCTAATAGCCTTGAATACATTTAAACAAACAATACAAATATACATAAGTTTCAACACAATTTAACATCAAACAACAATAGAAATCAAAGCCCAAAACAACTTCAAATGGTTTGCACTTGTTCTCAACTTTACATGGATCAGTTAGTGATGGAATAAGCTCAGCTACGGCAGGGACTAAGGGCTGGGTTTGGGTCCAAACAGATCGGCCTAGCTTGGGTTTAAAGGTGCATAGATATATAGGTGCACAAAACTATACTACAAGGCAAACAAATCATCATTTCTATGCTCCTATTGTTCTCGGCCAAAGGCAAGGTGGGCCCAGCCAATAGCTCCGGTGGTGGTGGGTGACATGGAAGAGGGTGGAGGTCAGGTTAGAGCTGGTGCTGGTGGAGGAAGTGGCGGCTAGAGGTGGTTGTGGGTGATGGTACCAAGGTTGGCTTGGTTTGCAATGTTAGATGATGTATTTGTGGAATTTTGTGGTGATGCTTGCTATGGAGGGGCTCGGCCTGGGCTATAGATGGACTGGAGTGGTGGTTGATCAGGATAGGAGGTGGTGGAGGTCGGCCGAGGGCTGGAGGGGAGGTAGCCGATCCAAACAAGGTGAAGAACAAGTGCAATTTCAAGGTAGAAAACAAGGAAAAAAGAAGGAGAGATCTCACCAAAACTTTGATCAAACAATTGATAGCCGTGATTTTTTTATGTTTGAGGAAGTTTGGGAAAATGTTGTTCACATGATAAATGAGAAGAAGCAGCTGGAGAGAAAGAGATACACGGCCATAATGGAAAGATGTAGGTTAAGAAATAAAAAGGCGGAAGATTAAAGGACTTTGGAAGTTTAAGAGTTTAAGACCTTTCAAATTTCCTATAATTTATTTATATAAGTTTATATTACTGAAATAATAATAATTTCAGTCATAAATTCGAAAATATAGAAAAATATAAAACATATATAAATATTTATTAATTATATAAGGTTAAAATAAGAAAATAGCACAAAATTGCAAACTAGTCTAGAAAAATGGAAAATAAACAGAATGAAATTTGGAAAATTTATATGGACTTGTACAAATATTTATAACAAAGATAATAACATAAAAGGAAAATGCATTCACAAAAAAAAAAAAAATTTAATTAAATATATTTTAAATGAAGAAAATAGCGGGAAAAATAGAAAACGGCCTTTAAAAATAGGAAATAAATACAATAAATTTTGGAAAAAGTTTATTATCACTTCAAAAATATTAAAAGACAAAAATATACATAAAATAACATAATGACACATTTTAAAATAAAATATGACAAAGAAAATATAATTTATATAATTTAAAATAGACAAAATTGCTAAATAAAACAAATTGCACTCAATAATGAAATATACATAACTTTCACAATTCAAATCCGTTTTCAACGAAACGAATAGAAATATTCAAGTTATTAAATCTATTTTCATAATAAAATATAAAATTTAAGAATTTAAATATTTAAATTTGAAATTTAAAAAGTCAAAGTTTGACAAGAAATCCACTTTTCAGTAAAATATTCAATTTATACCAGTTGGAATTATAATTCACATAATAATCAAAGTTTATATTTAAAAATGAAATGTTTGAAATGAAAGAAGTTTAAAATAAATTTCAAAATAAAATAAATTCAAAATAAAAATATACATAAAAATCTAGGGTTGTTACATCGAACACACTCCTTTGATACCATTCTATTGCGTTGTGATTGATTTGGGCCCTTTGATTTTTGGAGGTGTGGCTCGAGGTGGGCGATAGCTGCGCGCTATGCGTCACCACCAGTCCGGATAGAAATTGGTGTATCTACCCTGGCATTGCCTAGTTGTTTTGTGTCACCTACCCTATCGCGCCTTGTATGAGTTTGGATTTCTCTCGTGGCCCGTGGAGTATCCTCTGGTGGCTTCCCGATCAAGAGGGACTATGATAATGGATGGATTACTAGGACTATTATGTGTTAAGGGGGATATTGGGCCACTCCTTAACGCTATTTTAAAGTAAGTTTATTTTACTATAGACATTATTATAATAGCGAAATATTACTACATAGTAAATAGTTTGTAACAACCCAGGTTTTAGCGATTACCTGAGAATATTAAATTATAACGGCAGTTATAATTTAATAGTGTAAATTAATAATAAAGAGGGATTTAAATTGTTTATTGGAAATAAACAATATATTTGAGTATAAAACGAGAAAATAGAATTTTGGAAACTATATTAAGATGGTTTGAGTTAAAAGATTGAGGAAATATGTTTTATTTAGAGTTAAAGCAATAATTTTGTTAATTATTGCTATTTGCTTCTTTTAATAATTTTAAAAGAAGTAATTAATTTTTAAAATGGGATATCTTTAATAAATGATGGAATTGAGTTTAAAAAATAATTTGAGCATAAAATTATATTTGAAATGAGTTATAGAATTTTATTTCACAAAAATGTGATTTTTGTGTAATTTCTAATGTTAGTTACAATGAGTTTTGTAATTAAAGATGTAAATTTGATATTTTATTTAAAATAGAGAAATATGATAATAGAACGTTTTAAATATAGAAATAATCTTTCATTTTGAGTGTAAAACATTTAATTCATCAAGAGTATGAAGTTCATAATTTTTAAAGAATAAAAACTTGTACTATTGTGATTTTATTCGTTAATATACTTGGTTAAGTGTTTAAATAAGTGAATGAATATTATTTTAAGCTAATCTTCTTTTACATTGGACCTTAATCCATTAACCTAATCCCAACTTGGCCTATAAGAAATGAGAAAAAGAAAACCTGTAAGTATCTTTTTCTCACTACTTCCTCCAGCCTCCAGAAGCATGCTAATGGCTGAATCCCTCTTTCCTCCTTCAATCTATGCTAAATCCATAAAATTAAAAGAAAATTGATGATTTAAAAGGTTAAAGAAAGAGCTAAAATCAGGTAGTCAATTTCTAAAACCCTTCTCTTCATAAAAAAAAAACTATTTTTGTAATGATAATTGTTGATTTGCTTCTCTCCTTGTTTCTATGTATCTGTTCTTAGTTTTACTGGTTTGGATGCTCTGTTCTTGGCTAAAAGCATCAACCTTTGGCATCTAAATCATAATTCAATCTTCATGAAGGCAAGGTGAGTGTAAAACTCACAAACCCTAGCTTTTTATATGATCAAAATGTTATAATCAGTGAATTACTAATGCTGAAACAAATTTAGGAAAAATTTTCTCATTTTTGATCCGATTTTGATGATTTTGGATGTTCCGGAAAGCTTAATTTATGTGCTAAAACTTTCTTGTTTTGAGTTTTTTGTAATTTTGAAGTTAGCTATGTCAAAATTAATTTTTCTACTGCAAATCCGAGAGCAAAACCAATATTTGCTCTTTCATTGAAGCTGAAACGAATTTGACCATAACTATTTCGTTTCTTAACCGAATTTGATGATCTTGGTCATTTCGAAAATATTAGAAACTAAGCTACAACTTTCTTTTTATTCATTTTGCCTGATTTCGAAGTTATCTATGATAAAATTGCAATTGTTTGTCACTGTCATGTAAATGCATAAGTTCAGGCTGAGTTTGATGTTTTTTTTTAGTAATTTGATCATAACTTTCTTGTTTCAAATCAGAAATTAGAAATTTTAGATGTTCTGAAATTCTTGTGAAATATGCCACAATGTTTCTGTTTTCGGTTTTGAATGATTTTGAGGTTTACAAGTGAATAACTGACTTTTTTGTCGCTGGCTTGTGTTGACAGCCAGTGCACATAAATTTTTCTAAGTAGTATTTCGCTCATAACTTACTCGTTACTGATCGGAGTATTGAAATGTTCAATGTTATGGAAACCTTATGATGTAGGCTACAAGTATCATGTTTTGAGTTTTGCAAAATTTCGAAGTTTAAATGGTGAAAAATTAACGTTTTTACTGCTGGTCTGTCATTGACAGCCACAATAATTATATATTTGTCAGATTTCGACGATTTCGTTTGCGTTCTTTTGCAATTTTTTTATATGAAATTTGATGCTAATATTTGATCATTTTGTTCAGCAGTGGACTAATCAAGTTAGCATGAGATTTGAATTTAAATTAATTTAAATTCGATTTAAATTTGAATATCGGTTTAGGCCGATTAAAATTGCAAATTGATGTTTTCGTGAGTTTAAAAAAAATCCGAATAAATTCCAGAAAATCTTCTAACATCATGGTTGGAGTAATAAATGTGTTTATGTATTTTTATTGGTTTTTAATCAATTATTCTTTATTTTTAAGGCTTTTAAAAATTATTAAAATCCTTTTTAATGATGTGTTTTCTCTCACAATCTTTTAGATAAATTTCTAAAATTTGTTTTATAACCGCGTTTTCTCAATTAAAATCTTTTATAATTAATTTGTTTTATTTTAATTACTTTGATGCTTTTTTGGACGTATGAGGAAGTAAATTAAACGATTTAATAAAAAAATACGTGGTATGAGACATGTATTTTTGCTTTATCGCTTAATATCGGACTTGTACGATCGAAACCAATTTGAAGTGTTATTTTGAGTTGATTTAGAAGTTACCAAATTTTGGTGAAGATTATTGGTTTGAGAATTACTTTTTGAGTACATTCGACGACGAACCAATCTAGATGCATTTTGTGATGGCCGACGAAATGAGGCAATATTGATGTTAAGTTTTAATTTGCAACTATGGTTAGAAATAACCATCACGATGTTCTTTTACTTGCCTAGGAGATGAAGCAAGTTGTTATGATGGATTGATGATGATTTCGATATTTATGATGAATTTTTACTTGCCGATGAAACGAGACAAGTCTCCACGTCACTTAAAACTCGTCCAAGTAAGAGATAAGACGAGTTAGGTATCTTACACTCACCGATGAGATGAGACAGTTTTTTTTTGATGATGTTTTATGATGGTTTTCTAATGTGGCAACGACTAACGATTAGTAAACCAATAGGTACGAACGTATGATATGGGACGTACGTTGACGCCTATTGGGTTCCTATTCGAGAAGTTGAGACACATTCACGATGTTACTAGTGCTACAGACCGAGTACTCGATTGGAGTCATCACGATGTTCATGAAGTTATTACTCGACTCCAATCATCACGATGTTATTACTCGGGTTTTTGTGACTGGGTGTCATCAACATGTTTCCGACTATAGTCAATCAAGATGATCACGATGTTATGATGTTATGTGACCCCAAGTCATCACGATGAATGGTACCCAATAATGGTAGTACTAGTCAAGATGTAAATGCACGTGCTGTTTTCCATGAAGTTTTAGGTGTTTCGATTTCACTATTTTGATGATGATGCTTTAGTATAGCCTTATGTATGAAAAAGGCTTATTGACATACATGGTTTTATTTGTGATTTCGAATATGATGTTTTGGATTCTTTCCGGGATCTATCAAGATGGATTTGAGGCATTATATATATTTATATCCATGAGATGAGGTATAAATTATGGTAATGCTTTTATGATGACTGTTGATAATAGATTTAAGATATATTTATATTTATACCAATGAGATGAGATATAAATGATTATGGTGATTCCTTTATAATGAGTTTAATGATGGATTTGAGATGTATTTATATTTATACCGACGAGATGAGGTATAATAATTAAGAAGTTTCTATTAGATGAGTTTTATTTATGATGGTTTCTTGAAGTTTTAATTATCTTATGAAGATTTACTTTATGGTCCATATCCTCACCAATTTCATTTGGTTATATATATAATTTGATGAACCATGTCAATATAATATACATATTGTATTCCTTTATGCAATCATGACGAACCATTGATGTATCACTCTAGAGATAACTTGATGACTTATATCATTCCATTGGTAACGATGGAATGGTTTTCCCCTTATCTCTTATCATCATCTGTACTAATGATAAGTTCTAGCTACCCTGACCCGTGTGTTTTCACTCGGGCCAGACCGAGTTGTTTCAGGTATCATCTATTGGGCTTAGCTTGAAGTTGATGTTGGATATCAGCTCTTCTTTCTCTTGAGCAGTTTCTGTTCTTTCTCTACTCTGATATATTTATATCTGATTCGATGTATATGGTGTGGTCGAGTCCCAGTGTTATTGTATTCATATTGTTGTGTACTAAACATGTATTAGTGTATACATACGATGTTGATTATTGTTCTGTGACGTGGTTTTCATTTAATTATTGTATTTTGTTCTGATAGATCCATAAGCCACCTATAGTTTTGGATTAAGCATTTACTGGTTATGTCGATCCAGTTGAGATAGAAAATAAAAAAAAATCATATTGCATTTATCGACTTATTCAGTAGTTGTTTAAGACAAACTTATAGATGGTCGCCCTTAACCAGCCCTATTCTCCACTTTAGTAGACGGAATTACTCGTTAATTCTCTTTATTAAGATGGGTCTCGGGGTGGGGCGTTACAGCTTGGTATCAGAGTTGTGGTCAGAACAAAGTAGAATAAACACATAACAGTATGTATATCATGATACATCGAAGTACAACACGGGTGAATCATTGTCCTTTATTCAAGCTTGTTTTTGAATCGAGCCTTGATTCTTTTTTGAGTTTTAGGATTGTTAAGATGGAGTATGTCTAGGAATATAGATAAATTGTATTCCGTAGTATTCCATAATAGAGTTGGTGTCATCTTATCTTATATAAAATCTTATTTGGGGATTATTAGATTCTTATTTTTTTCTATACGAGTGAGTTCGTATCGATGGAGTTGATTGATTTCTTTGGGCATTCTTGTTGCATTCCTTTGAGAGTTGTGAATCCTATTGAAGGGATCCACAATGATTGGCTTGTTGTGAGCATTCTGAGTTCTTTATTTGTTGCTGTTTTAGTGAGTGTTTGTTTATTACTCACTATCTTGAGAAGTATCTGATTTGAGATGGATTGACTTATTTGATGTAAAGTCTGATCCTTTTGTTGTTATAGGATCCTATATTTATTTAGGCATCCTAATTTGATTGGTTTATTATTTCTATCACTTTGGGATGTTAATGGTGATTTTTAAGTTTTTTTTTCACTCTTGAGTATCGATATGTTGATGTTATATCTCAAATTCCAGTCATGGTGACTTTGTTGAGTTTCTTTGAGTCTGTTTGCATTTGACATCCAATCGGGCAATCGAGTGTTCTGTTAACCTTATTCCTGGCTCTTAGCTCTTCGGTTATCCTTCCACGAGGATATCCATTAAGGAAAGGGTGAGTTTCTGGATTGTTCGAGTTTGATTGAGTTTATCGTTCAGTTTCATTGAGTTATCCTTTTCGGATACTCAATCGGTGCTATTTTTTGTAGCATTACTTTGTTTGAGGTAATGATTTGTTGTTTATGTGCTTCTTCTCCTTCGAGAAGAATATCTTACTTATCCTATATCTTATGATTTTTGGGAGTGGCTCATGACATCGTACGATTGATGAACACTCTATCTCCTTCTGTTGATTTTGAGAATCGAGTATTCTAGGATTATCTTGATGCATTCTCTAATGTTCTTTGGTTTGAGTTTTGAAGCTATATAAATATGAGTTTTAAAGAGAAATTTGTGCTTTGAGATATAAAAAAAAATCAAAGAATATTTTGAGAATATATTTACATGAGTAGTATTTCTTTTATAGAAATAATTTGTGAGTGTTGGGTTGTCCATCGAGTAGTTAAGAGTTCTAGTCGATATGCCTGATCAACGTTATCGATAGGAATCTCCTAAATGCTATGATGAGACAATCAGACACGATGATTTGTGTTTTAAAAATTGAGATTTTGAAAATAATATTTTGGGATTAAATATTAAATTTATTTTTGAATGGTAATTGCAGCCATTGATTTTAGAGACGAGTAATAAAGTGGCGAGGTAGTTTTGATCGTTCGATCAACTCTGCAGCCAACAAATATATTTATTTATTAGAGATTCAATGGCGAGGCAATTCCATTTATTTATTTTTAAATTATAAAGATGAGAATATAAATGAGATTATTTTTGAGTTGTGCTTTATTGGAAGTATGTTTTGAGATTTTAGAATCTATATTGTATGCATTGGATGTTTTAAGAGAAGAGTTATGAGAGAATTTGAAGATTGTTTTAAACTATTTAAGTGGTTAATTTAAACCCTTAATTTATTTTGAGGAATATTATTATGAATTTAGGAAAAAAAAATCTTTGAAAAGTAAATATGAAGTAAGAGAAGAAATTTGGACTTTTAATTTGAGTTTTAAATTACTTACTAAGTAATATAGTAAAGAGTATGAAAATTTTCAAACGTTGAAAATTGATATTGAAAATTTAAAAGATGTTGAGATTTATAAATTGTAAATATCTTGGATCGAAAAGTAATTTGAGCTTATATCCATGTTTCTTGAGTATATTCTATCCTTGAGCTAATATCAACGACATGCATATTTCGCAGTCGTTCGAGTTTGGTGGCCTTGTGAGAAGCTATCTTGTGATGTATCTATCTTGTATATTGTGTCTATCTTTGTTGTGATGATGTTCTTTCCGTATTATTGTGTGGAAAATCTTGTTGTTGATCTTCTTTTTTTTGCTTAGAGATCAGGTTTGAGTGAGTTTGGTCCCAACTCTATTTATAGAATTTTGAGTAATCAATCATTTTTGGTTGATTATTTGTTGAGCATTATATTGAGTTTTAATTCGAGACAGGAGATCTTCGAAATTCTTTCGAGTTTCTTGGATAATTCGATGGTTTGCCAATAACTATATTAGCATATGATGGGCCATTGTATTAACCAAGTGAGTTTTTTCCTTGTTTCTTTCTACCATTCTATATTGAGAGTATGATTGGTTTGGAATTCGAGCTTGTCTTTATCCTTCGATGATTGTATCTTTTATGTTGTTTACAGCTCTTTTTCTAGAAAATTGCGGGGACGCAATTTTTATAAGTGGAGGAGTCTGTAACAACCCAGGTTTTAGCGATTACCTGAGAATATTAAATTATAACGGCAGTTATAATTTAATAGTGTAAATTAATAATTAAGGAGGAATTTAAATTGTTTATTGGAAATAAACAATATGTTTGAGTATAAAATGTGAAAATAGAATTTTGGAAACTATATTAAGATGGTTTGAGTTAAAAGATTGAGGAAATGTGTTTTATTTAGAGTTAAAGCAATAATTTTGTTAATTATTGCTATTTACTTCTTTTAATAATTTTTAAAAGAAGTAATTAATTTTTAAAATGGGATATCTTTAATAAAATGATGGAATTGAGTTTAAAAAATAATTTGAGCATAAAATTATATTTGAAATGAGTTATAGAATTTTATTACACAAAAATGTGATTTTTGTGTAATTTGTAATGTTAGTTACAATGAGTTTTGTAATTAAAATGTAAATTTGCTATTTCATTTAAAATAAAAAAAATATGATAATAGAATATTTTAAATATATAAATAATCTTTTATTTTGAGTCTAAAACATTTAATTCATCAAGAGTATGAAGTTCATAATTTTTAAAGAATAAAAACTTGTACTATTGTGATTTTATTTGTTAATATACATGGTTAAGTGTTTAAATAAGTGAATGAATATTATCTTAAGCTAATTTTCTTTTACATTGGACTTTAATCCACTAATCTAATCCCAAATTGGCCTGTAAGAAATGATAAAAAGAAAACCTGTAAGTATCTTTTTCTCACTACTTCCTCCAGCCTCCAGAAGCATGCTAATGGCTGAAACCCTCTTTCCTCCTTCAATCTATGTTAAATCCATAAAATTAAAAGAAAAATTGATGATTTAAAAGGTTAAAGCAAGAGCTAAACTCAGGTAATCGATTTCTAAAACCCTTCTCTTCATCAAAAAAAAACTATTTTTGTAATGATAATTGCTGATTTGCTTCTCTCCTTGTTTCTATGTACCTGTTCTTAGTTTTACTGGTTTGGATGCTCTATTCTTGGCTAAAAGCATCAACCTTTGGCATCTAAATCTTAATTCAATCTTCATGAAGGCAAGGTGAGTGTAAAACTCACAAACCCTAGCTTTTTATATGATCAAAATGTTATAATTAGTGAATTACTGATGCTGAAACAAATTTAGGCATAACTTTCTCGTTTTTGATCCGATTTTGATGATTTTGGATGTTCCGGAAAGCTTAATTCATGTGCTAAAACTTTTTTTTTTGAGTTTTCTGTAATTTTGAAGTTAGCTATGTCAAAATTTAATTTTTCTACTGCAAATCCGAGAGCAAAACCAATATTTTCTCCTTCATTGAAGCTGAAACGAATTTGACCATAACTATTTCGTTTCTTAACCGAATTTGATGATCTTGGTCATTCCAAAAATCTTAGAAACTAAGCTACAACTTTCATTTTATTCATTTTGCCTTATTTCGAAGTATCTATGATAAAATTGCAATTGTTTGTCACTGTCCTGTAAATGCATAAGTTCAGGCTGAGTTTGATGTTTTTTTTAGTAATTTGATCATAACTTTCTTGTTTCAAATCGGAAATTAGAAATTTTAGATGTTCTGAAATTCTTATGAAATATGCCACAATGTTTCTGTTTTCGGTTTTGAATTACATAGTGAATAACTGACTTTTTTGTCGCTGGCCTGTGTTGATAGCCAGTGCACATAAATTTTTCTAAGTAGTATTTCGCTCATAACTTATTCGTTACTGATCGGAGTATTGAAATGTTTGATGTTATGGAAACCTTATGATGTAGGCTACAAGTATCGTGTTTTGAGTTTTGTAAAATTTCGAAGTTTAAATGGTGAAAAATTAACGTTTTTACTACTGGTCTGTCATTAACAGCCACAATAATTATATATTTGTCAGATTCAACGATTTCGTTTGCATTCTTCTGCAATTTTTTTTATATGAAATTTGATGCTAATATTTGATCATTTTGTTCAGCAGTGGACTAATCAAGTTAGGATGTGATTTGAATTCAAATTAATTTAAATTCGATTTAAATTTGAATATCAGTTTAGGCCGATTAAAATTGCAAATTGATGTTTTCTTGAGTTTAAAAAAAAATCCGAATAAATTCCAGAAAATCTTCTAACATCATGGTTGGAGTAATAAATGTGTTTATGTATTTTTATTGGTTTTTAATCAATTATTCTTTATTTTTAAGGCTTTTAAAAATTATTAAAATCCTTTTTAATGATGTGTTTTCTCTCACAATCTTTTAGATAAATTTCTAAAATTTGTGTTATAACCGCGATTTCTCAAGTAAAATCTTTTATAATTAATTTGTTTTATTTTAATTACTTTGATGTTTTTTTGGACGTATGAGGAAGTAAATTAAACGATTTAGCAAAAAAAATACGTGGTATGAGACATGTATTTTTGCTTTATCGCTTAATATCAGACTTGTACGATCGAAACCAATTTGAAGTGTTATTTTGAGTTGATTTGGAAGTTACCAAATTTTGGTGAAGATTATTGGTTTGAGAATTACTCTTTGAGTACATTCGACGATGAACCAATCTAGATGCATTTTGTGATGGCCGATGAAATGAGGCAATATTGATGTTAAGTTTTAATTTGCAACTATGGTTAGAAATAACCATCACGATGTTCTTTTACTTGCCTAGGAGATGAAGCAAGTTGTTATGATGGATTGATGATGATTTCAATATTTATGATGAATTTTTGCTTGCCGATGAAACGAGACAAGTCTCCACGTCACTTAAAACTCGTCCAAGTAAGAGATAAGACGAGTTAGGTATCTTACACTCACCGATGAGATGAGACAGTTTTTATTTGATGATGTTTTATGATGGTTGAATCGACTAACGATTAGTAAACCAATAGGTACGAACGTATGGTATGGGACGTACGTTGACGCCTATTGGGTTCCTATTCGAGAAGTTGAGACACATTCATGATGTCACTAGTGCTACAGACCGAGTACTCGATTGGAGTCATCACGATGTTCATGAAGTTATTACTCGACTCCAATCATCACGATGTTATTACTCGGGTTTTTGTGACTGGGTGTCATCAAGATGTTTCCGACTATAGTCAATCAAGATGATCACGATGTTATGATGTTATGTGACCCCAAGTCATCATGATGAATGGTACCAAATAATGGTAGTACTAGTCAAGATGTAAATGCACGTGCTGTTTTCCATGAAGTTTTAGGTGTTTCGATTTCACTATTTTGATGATGATGCTTTAGTATAGCCTTATGTATGAAAAAGGCTTATTGACATACATGGTTTTATTTGTGATTTCGAATATGATGTTTTGGATTCTTTCCGGGCTCTATCAAGATGAATTTGAGACATTATATATATTTATATCCATGAGATGAGGTATAAACTATGGTAATGCTTTTATGATGAGTGTTGATAATAGATTTAAGATATATTTATATTTATACCAATGAGATGAGATATAAATGATTATGGAGATTCCTTTATAATGAGTTTAATGATGGATTTGAGATGTATTTATATTTATACCGATGAGATGAGGTATAAATGATTATGGAGATTCCTTTATAATGAGTTTAAAGATGTATTTGAGATGTATTTATATTTATACCGATGAGATGAGGTATAATAATTAAGAAGTTTCTATTAGATGAGTTTTATTTATAATGGTTTCTTGAAGTTTTAATTATCTTATGAAGATTTACTTTATGGTCCATATCCTCACCCATTTCATTCGGTTATATATATAATTAGGTGAACCATGTCAATATAATATACATATTGTATTCCTTTATGCAATCATGACGAACCATTGATGTATCACTCTAGAGATAACTTGATGACTTATATCATTCCATTGGTAACGATGGAATGGTTTTCCCCTTATCTCTTATCATCACCTGTACTAATGATAAGTTCTAGCTAGCCTGACCCGTGTGTTTTCACTCGGGCCAGACCGAGTTGTTTCAGGTATCATCTATTGGGCTTAGCTTGAAGTTGATGTTGGATATCAGCTCTTATTTCTCTTGAGCAGTTTCTGTTCTTTCGTATACTCTGATATATTTATATCTGATTCGATGTATATGGTGTGGTCGAGTCCCGGTGTTATTGTATTCATATTGTATTGTACTAAACATGTATCAGTGTATATATACGATGTTCATTATTGTTCTGTGACGTGTTTTTCATTTAATTATTATATTTTGTTCTAATGGATCCGTAAGCCACCTATAGTTTTGGATTAAGCATTTACTGGTTATGTCGATCCAGTTGAGATAGAAAATAAAAAAATCATATTGCATTTATCGACATATTCAGTAGATGTTTAAGACAAAATTATAGATGGTCGCCCTTAACCAGCCCTATTCTCCACTTTAGTAGACGGAATTACTCGTTAATTCTCTTTACTAAGATGGGTCTCGGGGTGGGGCGTTACATAGTTTAACAGATTTTAGAGGATGGGTGGTCCCAAGCATCCTTTAAGTTACTTGCACCTCTCCATTACAGTTCACTTGAGTTGGTTTACATTGTGTAAGTATGTATGTCCTGACTCGAGTGTTTTGTGTTTTCTTTACGCTCGGGTCAGACTGAGTGATACAGCATTAGAGAATCACCTTCGGAGATGGAGCTTCACTTGGAGATCCAGCTATCTGTTCACTTTTAGTTATTCAGTTGATTTCAGGGATATATTCAGCTTTATGTTGATTTATCATATTGAAACTTCTGTTGTATCTTGTATAACTCCGATGTATTTATAAAGTAGCTTCATGAACTACTATCTCTTTTCTTCCGCTGCATTATATTACCCTGTATCTGTGATCTATGATTTATTTATTTACTGTGTATTCTGAGATTTGCCAAATGTAAATTAACAATTTGGTATTCTGAGCTATTCAAGTCTTACATGTGTGGTTTAATTGTCGGTTTGAATGGTTGAAAATAGCGGGTCGTTACAGTTGGTATCATAGATTTGGCTCTAGGATAAACTTAGCATATATGGTAAATTTGTTTACTGAATCACTTTCATTCGAGTGTGAATCTCTTCCTTTTCACTCGGTTTCCTTTGAATTTTGGAGCATTCCCTGCGGTTCCAAAATTCATTCTTGCCCCTCACTGTACATCCTCTTTGATTTTGGAGTATCCAATAACTCCTTCACAATTGGCATTGATCCACCGAAGATTTCTATATCCTTGGTTTAGATGCTAGTGTGTCTTGTTTTCCCAAATTATATCTCTTGAGATTGAATATAGATTTGCCTTAGAATTCCACATCGATCTAATTCTTGAAGTCACGGTTGACCCAATTATGGTTGCCCGTGATTTATATAAGCTTATCCATTTCCTTATTCGGTTAGTTAATCATCTTACCTTTTGTTCCAACTTAGCCCCAAATCAAAATTTTCTTTGTTTTGAGTTAATCAAATTTGAACCTCTATTCTCGCTTTGTAAAGCTATATTTAAAATGTTTTATATATTGTGTTATTTGAGTTGTTAATGTTGTTTTCGATCGATTCCTCTGATCAACGCTATCGATAGGATCTCCAAAACACTTGAACAGAGCAAACCGATACAATATGGTTTTCAAATTTAGTGATGAATAAATTTTGCATAATTATATTATATAAGTATAATTTTCTGAACTTTGATAGTTAATTGAATTGAATGTTAAGTAATAATATTTGACTTTGTGTGTAACTTGTAACCATTAGCTTTTGTCTCATATAAATAGTGGAACCATAAAACATGGCTATAAATTAATTTGGAAATTTAAATGAATTTCAAATAAGTAACTAAGAATTTAATTTCCGATGGTTTCAAACTTTGTGTTTAAAGTTTAAAGGGTGTATTATTTAAAGTATTTCAAGTAAAAATTGTTTCAAAGAATTTTATTTTGTAATCAATGCTTTTTTCTTTGTCGCTTGAAAATAATTTCGGTGATGACTGCAGCATCATCGACATTCATTTTCGAGTTTCAAAGGGAAGAGACCATGTTGTAGTTTTTCTACAGTCTTGCTTTGGAGAAGTAAATTGATTTGGATTTCCTAAAATATGACTTGATTTATAGTATGTGTGATATATGACTTAAAATTTTATTTGATATATATTGTATATATTTGTTTATCTCTAAAATTGTTTGAAGTTAATCGAAAACTTAATTCTTAAATTTTATCTTACAAGATTATTTCAATTACAAAATGAAACCAAATTTCTAAATAAATACGTAAACTTGAATAATTGAATTGGGAAATTTTTTTATTTGTATAATATTCAATTGCATTCTAATATAACTTACTTTAATTATTAAGAGTTAACTATGTAATTGGATAATATACAATATAAAATGGGATTTTTATAAATAAAATTTGATTTGTTATAATAAATGTTATACACTTAAATTATAGTTATAAAGGATTAATAGTGGTAAATATAATAAAAGGTTAATTGAATAAGTTACAATATAAAATGGTCTTAAAGGAATTTTTAAATAAATTGGTATATATTATTCAAATTAATTAATTTTGAAAATTTATTTGTTTATAAAGTTAGTATTTTTGAATAAGATGTATCGTTGACTTAATTTTTCTTTGCCCTTCTTTTTCCTTTTTGGGAACGAAAAGTTTTGAGTGGAGGAGAGTGTAACGACCCGTAAATTTCGTTGATTAAATTGGTTAATTTAATAAGATTTTGTAATTAAATTTAGAAAGGAAGAAAGAAAAAAAGAAAAAAAAGAAAAAAACTTATAATTTATAATGAAGTGAGTGAAAAAAATGAAATGTAAATTTAAGGTTATAGTAATGGTTGTAAGTTACTATTTAATTGGTCTGTTAATGTAGTTGTAACTGTTACATTCGGGTATAAAATTGAATATAAGTAAATAAATGTATGTTAATTGAATGAATCCAACATTATATAAGCAATTTAAATAATTAGTGGAAATAATAAACTTGAGTGTAATATAAAGTTAGTGATAACATTTATGCAAGTCACCTTTTCACTTAGGTTGCTAAATCCAGAGTAGGAAATCAATTACATTTAAATGTAGGTAAATGTTCATTAATGTGAAATATGACTGTAACTACAAAGTGTGAATGTAATGACATAAATGGAAATGTATATTTTATTCATAAGATGAAATAAAGGAATGAAACCAAGTTGAACAAATTGATTGAGGTTTTAATTATGATAAATGTATATTTTTGACAAATTCAATAGAATTGAAAATAACAGTTATTACAAAAGAAAGATGAAAATTTGAATGTATATTTGTGTAATAAAAGATAAACAAATAATAACTAGGTTTATAGAGTGATAATAGATTTAATAAAACGAGTAGAACTGAAGCAAGGCAGTTATGGGAGATAAATTAATTGGAATTCAATCCGTAATAAATGGATTTATTGTAGGTAAATGAAATTAAATACTATGTAAATTGAAATTTGGATGGATTAGAGAATTATTAATGTATTAGTATATAAACCAATGTTAATATTACCTATAAGAGGATAAGTTAATTGTTGATTCAATAACAAGATTGAGAAATCAAATATACGGATTTATTGGGAATTTAAAACTTATACTTTTTAATTAGATAAAATACAGTATTTTACATGCAATGATTTTCTATATTTCATTTTTATTTTTCCTATTTTTATTTCTCTAATTTTATTTTCTATTTTATTTGCATAAACTTTGATTATATTTATTTGATTTTTGATTGGTTTTATTTTTATATATAGCTTAGCAATTTCAAGAGACATAGGTTACTTGTTTTATTTGTTGCCTTTCCTTTTCCCTTGCCTTCCCATTTGCATAGCCAATTACTTCCCACATTCATAGCCGTAAATTCTTTTCATAATTCACGTACATATTGTTCCTCAAACTCCTCTTTTCATTGCGTACAAACAGAGGAAAAAAATTAATTAAATCCATCAAGTTATTTGTTTTATAGTATTGCCCTTTTATTTTCCAAACCTTTCAAACTCTTACCTTTTATTGCCTAGTCTCTTTATTTCTTACCCTATCCATTCACCTATTCTAACCGTGTATTCTCCTATCAAATCAAGCATAAAATATTCTCATTATCTCATTTCCTCAATTTCATTTGCAATTAAGAATAAATATATACGTTTCTTTCTCCTTAACTAATGCCTTTTCTGTTTCCTAGCATTTACTTCTTTGCTTGCATTCTAAACTACTCCATCTATTAGCCGTGAGAAACTTTATCAATTCATGTACAAAGATTTATTTCCCTCTTCTCATATTCATTTGCATTTAAGAATAAAATATATACATGTTTATTTCTCGCTAGTTTATGCCTTTTTGTTTCCTATCATTTACTTCTCCTTAGTCGTTTCTGTAACGTCCCGCCTTTTCGCACGATTTAAACAGACACACATGCCGATTCAATCCATACGGAAGGGCGGATTGTTATGGGGTAAATAAGAAAAACAAGAAAGAAATAAAAGAAAACAGAATCTCGCAGCGGAAGGATAAAATATAATAATAAAATATACAGTTTATAAATATGTTTACAAAAAATTCATATAATACATATCAGAGTTACAGATACCAACAACAATGCAGCGGAACAGTGTGTAGTGCACTAGTATAAATAATAATAATATACATCTTCGTCTTCGTCCTCCAGAGCTAAATCTTCAAATCCTGAAACGCTCGGACTGACCCGAGCGAATTGAAAAGACAAAACGACCGAGTCAGAACTAAAAGATCTTATGTAAGTTAAATTAACAGAAATAAATATGAGTGCAGTAACTCAAGAGATGCTCGGGATTTACATCTTCTAAGGATCCGTTAAACTATTTACTATATAGTATATTGCGCTATTATAATAGTGTCTGTTTGTAAAATAAACTTACTTTTTAATAGCGTTAAGGGGTTACCCATATAGCCCTTAACACAAATAATGCCAATAGTCTATACAGTACCATAATACCTCCTGATCGGGAGGCCACCAGAGGATACTCCATAGGTACGACACAAATAGAAACTCATAGTAATGGCGCGGTAGGGTAGGTGACACGGCACAACTAGGCAATGCCAGGGTAGATATACCAATTACACTTCCGGGCCAATGGAAACGCGCAGCGCGCAGCTGCCGCCCACCTCGAACAAACTCCCCACATCAAAGAAATCAAAAAATGAAGGTGGCCACCGAATCAATCCAAAATCAGAGTATAGTATCGAAGGGAAGTGTCCGATCAGAGGTGCTACCTCATTAACCCGTTAATCGCTCCTGTTTTAGCCACCTTATGCCAACTCACGGGAGTTGGGTCCACGTATATTTACCTTACAGGAAACGTCGCCACCAACCTACTTCATTCTGGAATCTCCACCGCGTACACGGTTAGTCAAAGTGGTTTTCGGTATTGACAGAGAGTATGTCCATATCCGATCCCGGTCTCTTTGCCAGTCAATCGTTATTATAACACCGCGGTTATTTTAAAAAAATTATACTTTTAAAACCATAATAAAATATCCATTTAAAACCCATATAAACTCGATATCATTTATTCTTAAAACCCCAAATCAATACGATATCATTTATTTTCCAATATATATTCTTTCCAAAATCATAGGGTTTCCAAAGTAAAATATTTAGAAATCAAAACTCTTGAATATAATATTTCCAAATTATACTACCTTGAAAACATAGCTTTGAAACAAAATTTCTATCTCTTAAATGGTTAAATATTAAATTACTTTTATAAACAAAAAAGCTTCTTTAGATTTCACAAATCAATTTCAAATATCGATTTAAACTTCCAAATACCATTTCAATTCTTATGTTTCAAGGCTTTAAATATTTCACCATTCCAAACAGACTCATTTGACAATTCCATATATATATCAAATTCAGTTACTTATTATTTAGACTTGAAATGTTTGCTTAATGAATTCAATGTAATTTAAGAAAACCTTTAACTTCATATAACTGAATCATCTTTCAATTTATTATATATTCATTTAATCAACCTGATATTCATTAAAATCACTTTACACAAAAATCAAGTTATAAAAATCATATCCTTTAAAAATTCTAATTTTTATTAAATTTCAATTTAACTTAATATTCATCTTCCAAATCTATTCTCATTTAAGTCATAAAACTCCAGAAATTAAATTTTAAATAAATGTTTAATCTTATTTGATCTTAAAATCAAACTTTATTTAAACTTCAAATCAAATTTATACAAAGCTTAAAAACCGGAAATTACTGTATATATATAATAGCCTTTATCAATAACCAAATCAACCATATATATATATAACTTTACAAACCCATAGAAAAACATTTCAAAAATAATTTTATATATTTACCGCGGTGCCTGTATATAATTTTCATTATTTCAATCATTAGATTTTTATTCAAATTACTAATAATCAAGTTTTTAAATACTGTTGCTATATTTTAATTTAGCGTTCATTCCAATACTAATTTATCATCTTCATTTTTCTCTTTTTTCTTTTTTTTCCTACAAAAAATTAAATTACAAGATCCTATTTAATTAACAATTTAATTGTCGAAATTTACGGGTCGTTACACTCTCCCCCACTCAAAAATTTTCATCCCCGAAAAGGGAAAGAAGGGAAAAGAAGAATTTCGAAATCAATATCATATTTAAATATTATATTTATAAAAATTTAAATTTACAAAATTAGTTAATTTAGCTAAAATATACAAATTTATATAAAGTGAAATATTTAAGCGGTTTCAACCATTAATCAACCAATCAATACAACAACCATCAACTTTACAAACAGCATACATACACAAGACAAAGCAACCATTTAATCCAACAAACAAATAGTTGTTCGGGTTCAAAACTTGAAATTGTATGGAATGAAAAATAACTATCAAGTGCATCCTTTACTCAACAGTCTTAGATGGAACAACGATAGATTTTTTATTCATCCAACAACTTCAAATTCTCTTACCCAACCAACCATAAGTCAAACAATAACAATTCAAACCAACAACCAAATTAACTTATTATACATTTATTTCATGCTTTAGTTGTTTAATTTCTTTTCTTTCATTTATTGAGTGATTCCTTCATTACTTACAATTTTCATTTTTCATTTATTACAATATTCATTATATTTGCATTCCGTTTTATTTACTTAAGTTTATAATCATCTATTTATAATACTTAAAATTTCCATTTTAACTTAAGTTTATACATTTAATTCTCATTTTGTAACAGCAAATTCATTGAATACCTTTATTACCTCAAGCTTCACTTATAAGATTTCCCCGTACATTTTCTTACTAACATTGCAACTTTTATTATATGGTAAGTTATATATATGCTTTAAGAATGTAGGTGAAAATTATACAAGTTTCTTCTCAATTCCTTTAATTAATTAATGGTTCAATAATTATATATATTCGTTTTATAAATTACAATTTCAACTTACTTTTAATTTCATTCATTTATTTAATGCTTACATTTCTATTATATTTAATAATGGTAACAATTTACCTACACTAAATTTGCAACTTTATACATCAATTCTTATAAATAAAGAAGTTCATTAATTCATTTAATAATGTTTACGATCGTTTATTTACATTACTTATCTTCCTATTGTATTAAATTTTTACTTTAATTAAAGGTTCCAATTTCTACACTTAATTGAACTATTAATTAACTGGAACTTAAGAACCAAATTCCGGGTTTAATTTTTAAATCATTTAAAATAATAGATAGATATCTATTCTTAACATATATATATATATATATATATCCAATTATAATTAAAACGATAAAAATTTTCTTAAACAATTCTGCAGTAAATTTCTTCAGTGGCCTTCCCACTTCGAAACTCGAAAATGAAAGTCGATGATGCGTGCACTCATCACCGAAATTATTTTCCAGTAACAGGGAGGAAAGTACAAAACTTATTTTTTTTTCGAAATCTTCTTTAAAACAATTTTTCCGAATTATATTGAAATATTTATATCAGAAAATACTTATAAATAATATTATTATATTCCAAAATTTATTCGAAAGAAATTTCAAAACCCCGGAACTTAAGTTCTAAATTTCCAAATTTCATCAATCTTATTTTCCAATCTAACTTATATTATTAATTATACACTTTATCACCTAACAACCAATCTATGGCAGCCAAATATAGATATAGATTGAAAATTTTATTTTATATATAGAAAATATAATAGGAAAAATTATTTCATTCACCTATATTAAAACAGATATTATGTCGGTCTGTCCTATTTAGTGTTTAGAAACCCCTATTGATGTCACAGCGTCCCATGCATCAACCAGAATTTATAAATACAAAACGGAACAGATTAACACAATATTAAAACCTTTTTATAACACTAACAAGTACGCTCTCTCATATATATACACTCAGCGACTCCCATAGGGTATTACTACCCTATTAACAAAGAGTCAAACCCCACAAAGCCAAGGTTTATCGCTAAACCAAAACTTTGATACCAGATGTAACGTCCCGCCTTTTCGCACGATTTAAACAGACACACATGCCGATTCAGTCCATACGGAAGAGCGGATTGTTATGGGGTAAATAAGAAAAACAAGAAATAAATAAAAGAAAACAGAATCTCGCAGTGGAAGGATAAAATATAATAATAAAATATACAGTTTATAAATCTGTTTACAAAACATTCATATAATACATATCAGAGTTACACATACCAACAACAATGCAGCGGAACAGTGTGTAGTGCGCTAGTATAAATAATAATATACATCTTCGTCTTCGTCCTCCAGAGCTAAATCTTCAAATCCTGAAACGCTCGGACTGGCCCGAGCGAATTGAAAAGACAAAACACCTGAGTCAGAACTAAAAGATCTTATGTAAGTTAAATTAACAGAAATAAATATGAGTGCAGTAACTCAAGAGATGCTCGGGATTTACATCTCCTAAGGATCCGTTAAACTATTTACTATATAGTATATTGCGCTATTATAATAGTGTCCATTTGTAAAATAAACTTACTTTTTAATAGCGTTAAGGGGTTACCCATATAGCCCTTAACACAAATAATGCCAATAGTCTATACAGTACCATAATACCTCCTGATCGGGAGGCTACCAGAGGATACTCCATAGGTACGACACAAATAGAAACTCGTAGTAAAGGCGCGGTAGGGTAGGTGACACGGCACAACTAGGCAATGCCAGGGTAGATATACCAATTACGCTACCGGGCCGATGGAAACGCACAGCGCGCAGCTGCCGCCCACCTCGAACAAACTCCCCACATCAAAGAAATCAAAAAATGAAGGTGGCCAACGAATCAATCCAAAATCAGAGTATAGTATCGAAGGGAAGTGTCCGATCAGAGGTGCTACCTCATTAACCCGTCAATCGCTCCTGTTTTAGCCACCTTATGCCAACTCACGGGAGTTGGGTCCACGTATATTTACCTTACAGGAAACGTCGCCACCAACCTACTTCATTCTGGAATCTCCACCGCGTACACGGTTAGTCAAAGTGGTTTTCGGTATCGACAGAGAGTATGTCCATATCCGATCCCGGTCTCTTTGCCAACCAATCTTTATTATAACACCGCGGTTATTTAAAAAAAATATACTTTTAAAACCATAATAAAATATCCATTTAAAACCCATATAAACCCGATATCATTTATTCTTAAAACCCTAAATCAATACGATATCATTTATTTTCCAATATATATTCTTTCCAAAATCATAGGGTTTCCAAAGTAAAATATTTAGAAATCAAAACTCTTGAATATAATATTTCCAAATTATACTACCTTTAAAACATAGCTTTGAAACAAAATTTCCATCTCTTAAATGGTTAAATATTAAATTACTTTTATAAACAAAATAGCTTCTTTAGATTTCACAAATCAATTTCAAATATCGATTTAAACTTCCAAATACCATTTCAATTCTTATGTTTCAAGGCTTTAAATATTTCACCATTTTAAACAGACTCATTTGACAATTCCATATATATATCAAATTCAGTTACTTATTATTTAGACTTGAAATGTTTGCTTAATGAATTCAATGTAATTTAAGAAAACCTTTAACTTCATATAACTGAATCATCTTTCAATTTATTATATATTCATTTAATCAACCTGATATTCATTAAAATCACTTTACACAAAAATCAAGTTATAAAAATCATATCCTTTAAAAATTCTAATTTTTATTAAATTTCAATTTAACTTAATATTCTTCTTCCAAATCTATTCTCATTTAAGTCATAAAACTCCAGAAATTAAATTTTAAATAAATGTTTAATCTTATTTGATCTTAAAATCAAACTTTATTTAAACTTCAAATCAAATTTATACAAAGCTTAAAAACCGGAAATTACTATATATATATATATAATAGCCTTTATCAATAACCAAATCAATATCTCATAAACCATATATATATATATATATATATAACTTTACAAAACCATAGAAAAACATTTCAAAAATAATTTTATATATTTACCGCGGTGCCTGTATATAATTTTCTATCCTACGGTCAAGTGATACAGATGTTTATCATTTCAATCCGCAATTTAAAATGGAAAAAAAATGCGGTTATATATCATTTCAAACCGCAATCCCGAATGAATGAAATGCATAAAAATTTGCAATTAATAAAATTAATCATCCATTCATCCATCAAACCATACATCCATTTATCACAGTCATCATCCAATTTCAAACAATCATCAATACATAACAGGTGATAAATAATGGTATCAATTATCAATTTATACTCAAAATAAATTTAATAATTGTTAATTGGCAGTTTATATGCAAAAATAAACGTAAATTTAACTGGCAGTTAATATGAAATAAAATTTAACATAACTATGACTGATAGTTAATATGCAATTAAATAAATTCTAACTGTCAAATTTATGCAATAAATAAAATTAATTAACAGTTATATTAAATGAATGCGATTTATCAGAGATAATGAATAAAACATGCCAAACGGTCATAAATAAATTTCTACTTATATCTAAAATTAATTTAACAAACACAAGAAATTTTAGAAATTGTGAGTGGGTTAAAACACTCACCTTTTGAATTTAAATCGAATTTAAATCCGATTTAAACTCAAAAATTCGACGGTCTCCGAATTGGTCCAAACTGGTACCAAACTGTCCGGAATTTAATTACGATCCTAACAAAAAAAGTTTCGCGTGAATCCGAGGTCGTATGAAAAAGTTATGCGATTTAAACGATTTGAAAATCAAAATAAATTATAAAACAAAACAAACCTTAATTAAATACTCGCCACGTCACTATCGTCTTCCACGCGCTTTGGCTACAGGAGCACGCGAAGATGTTTCCAGACCGAACCCAAAATGGAAAACGAACACCACCAGTAGATTGCGTATTCTGAGAACTCCAACATATAATTTTTCTAGAATTTTTAGAGGAGTTTGAATTTTGACTTTTATTTGGATTGAAACTGGATCTAGAAATTGTCTGTTGCCATTGAAGAAGAGAAGAAGTTGAAGAAGAGACTATACAGAGGAATGAAGATGGAGGCTAGGGTTTCACCGCCTATTTATAGATAGATCGCAAAAGAATAGGTGTGCACGAATTTTAACGTGCAAACGGAGGTGGTCCCAAAAGATAAATAATATTAATTACACACGTTACGGATTTAGGAAATAAATAAATTCCTTATCATTTACATTTTATTTTAAAACGTATTTACAAATGTAAGTCTAGACGTTTCGTTTACGTTTCAAAATATATCCACAATTTTATTAATTTCCAAATTGATCTAAACAAATTTAGATGTAAATTAAAAGCAGATAAGTCTATCCATTGCGGTGTTAATTTCTCCACTTCCTTATATTTAGAAATTATAAATTAAATTTTCAAAAACCTATTTTTTTGATTTTCAAACTTTTATATTCTCATCTTTTACCAATAATAAGGATGCACTAACATTTGTTCATGGTTTCACCTTATTATCCTCAAATTCCATTTTAATTTGCAATAATTACAATTGTTGAATTTTGATACTTTAATTAAATTTATACATCTTGCTTTCTATACTATAAATCAACCAGTGGTCCTATTTTATATAGAATTAGCAAAATTTCATCTTATAAAATTAACCTCCTTCAATTACAAAACAAAGTCTACGCTAACTGCACAATTCAAGTCAATTAATTGTAACTGATTTCCCATAAATTGTTATAAATAAAATTTGAAATCTTCATAACTTCGTTTATTGATTTACAATCTTACTATTAAATAAATTGACATTTAGCATTGAATTATATTCCATTCCATAAATGAATTTATAAATTTATTTCAAATTAACGTACTACTTGATTTCCTTACATTATAAGTTATTCTATTAGTCAGTCATCTTTTTTTAAAATCATTAATTAAGGTCCCAATTAGGTTAATTTATCTGGATTTCATTCCTTTATTACATCATTCATCACTTAACAATTAACCAACTTTTCTATGCATCTTATTTCACTTATATCTTGTAATTATTTTCTAAACTCATACTTGTAATACCCAATATCATTTTATATTTCAATCGATTCTCACTTATTCCTATTTTATTGCAATATATTTCTATACTCATTCATTAATGCATATCTTCACTCACTTCCTATTTTATTTGTAATATATTTCTATATTCATTCATAAATGCATATCTTCGCTCACTTCTTATTTTATTTGCAATATATTTCTATATTCATTCATTAATGCATATCTTCACTCACTTCCTATTTTATTTGCAATATATTTCTATATTCATTCATTAATGCATATCTTCACTTACTTCCTATTTTATTTGTAATATATTTCTATATTCATTCATTAATGCATATCTTCACTTACTTCCTATTTTATTTGCAATATATTTCTATATTCATTCATTAATGCACACATACAAATTAAAAATTCTAAATCCCTTTTAGTTATTCCATCTATGCTCCATTCCTTCACTTAATGCACAATTAGCATTCCTTATTCAAATTTGTTACATTCCCTTATATCCACTTCATAAATAAATTGGTATTCCGTTTTCCATTTATTACTAACTTTAATTATTGCAATTTATTATCAAACATACAATTTGAATTTATTTTCAAATTTTCACCGTTAAATTAATTAACATCTTCTAATAGTAAATAAAAAGGATTGAGCAAATTAAAATTTCTATTCAGTTATATTTTATCAATATATTGATACTTAGGCAAAATCAAATTCTTGTCTTTAATTACCCTTTTCATAATTTCAACTCAATCAACCATTTCAACATGCAACTCATAATAACTTTTTATAAGTATGCATGGAATCATCATTTATTCCAATCTTTTCTTAATTTACATAATAAATTCCCTTTATTTATTTTCGATTTACACAAAGGTATAAATCTTTCACTATTTCAATCATTAGATTTTTATTCAAATTACTAATAATCAAGTTTTTAAATACCGTTGCTATATTTTAATTTAGCGTTCATTCCAATACTAATTTATCATCTTCATTTTTTTCTTTTTTTCTTTTTTTTTCTACAAAAAATTAAATTACAAGATCCTATTTAATTAACAATTTAATTGTCAAAATTTACGGGTCGTTACAGTTTCTTTTTTTCTTCCATCTTTAGTCGTGTATTACTTTTGATAACTCGCACACTAACAATTCTCAAAACTCCTCTTTATCATTTGCGTGAAAAAAAATATGTTCAAGCTCTAAAGTCATGGCTTCCCTTCTTTTTCCATTTCTTTTCTCTTTTCTTTTCCTCTTTCTTTTTTTTGCTTCAAAGCTAGGCTCGGCCTCTTGCCTTTAGCCACCACCATGAATACAACATCACCAAAGCTTTGACCCAACCAAGCCATGTATGATCACCTTGCTTTGATTTCTCAAGGTTATGTCATTTTATTTCCTATCTTTTCATTGTTGTAACCTCTATTCTTTGTATCGAATCATGTTCTTATGTTTGTGATATTTGTTTGCTTTATTTTGTTATGTACAAGATTTGGATTTGGCTCTCTTTTCACTTACTTTTGCATTTTGCTTTGTTTTATTAAAAGGTTATGTCCCTTTGATCCATGTTGTTCATTGTTTGATTCATAATCTTGTATGTTGAATTTTACACGTATGTTGTGTAATTGTTTGTATACAAGATTTGGATCCGACTCCTCATCCACTCAAAAGAATATAGTCGTGCCTTTTCGTACTTTGCGGAGTTTAAATTTGGGTTTGAATTTCAATCCTAGCTTTAAAAAGGTGAGTTATTCACTCTAGACATTACGTGCTTATACAATCGTGAAATGATGACAAGTGAATTATAGAAATTAATATGTTATGTTCATACTTGCCTGTGATATGTTTATATGGTATTAAATATTGTTTATATACGTGTTACATCATCTGATACGATATTGTATGCTATATTGTTATTTTATTTCATGTTTATCACACTACAAGTTCCCCTTCACTGTGGGTTGAAATGATACATCCAGAATAAACTGTAGAATAAGGAAAAAAATCATTTTGGGCTGAAATGATAGGCTCGAGTGATTTTACTAATTTTATTGTATTTATTTTACTTGGGATTGCGGGTTTGAAATGATAGAACTTGGATTTTTCTTTTCAAATTACGGATTGAAATGATATATATCTGTATCACTTGACCTAGGTTAGAAAATATTATATAGGCCCATGGTTAATATTTTTAAGGTAATATTTTTCCTGAAATTTATTAAGTATTTTGAATATTTAGAAAATATGAAATTTTACCTTAAAATTTGACTTAATGGGTTAAAATACAAAGAGTTATTGGCTTTCAGCAAGTTAAAATTTTATAAGTTAATGATTGGTTCAGATTTTAATTTAAAAATCCTTATTTGGTTTTAATGATAATTTAAAGAGCTTTAATTGTGATAAATAACTTAATAATTAAAGTTAATTAATGTGGAACTTTAAAGTCTAATCTGGTAATTGTAATCAATTTTTATTTTATGAAATAATGAATGATGTCGTTTGAATTGATAAAATGAAATACAGTTTTAATTGCACATTTTGTAATAGATGTATTTAGCCTGAAATCATAGTTTAATTGATGCCTAAATGAATAAATTTGCAAAGAAATTAACTGTTATATCTACTATGATAAATTACTTTATTTATGAAATGGAATGTTGGAAAGTGAATAATTATGATTTAAGTGGAAAAATGTATTTTCAAAATATGACTTAACTTGATAATTGGAAATTTGGTTTTAATTGAAATTGTTAAGTTAAACAAGTAAATGGGAATTAGTCTTATTTATGATGTGGGTATTTTAAAATAAAGTGGTAAGTTATTTGTTGAAACAAAAGAGGTAAAAGAATGTATTTTTGACTTAATAATTGAATTATAGTTTAATTTGGATATTTATTGATAAAATTTTATTTTATTAAATCACAGGTTAAATGATATCCAAATGAATACTTTGAAGTGGAAAATGTGATTGTTATAAGTTAAATTGGCTAAGAATTGAAATTTTAATGTAGCTGAAATATACAATGTTTTTGGAAAGTTTATAATTGAATTAATAAACTTACAAATGCTACAACTTTGAAATGAATATTATTTGACATTGAATTTAAATGGTTAAATGAATCTTGTTTGGAGGATTTTAACATTGAATTTAGATGGTCTAAATAAATATGTCCCAAAATGTTTGGTTTCAGAGTTGTTATAACTTGAAAGTAATATGGCTTTGGAAATGAAATGTTTGGAAATTGTATTTAATTTAGAATTGTATTTAAATGTATAAATTTGAAACTTATTGGAAATGGAAGATTTAAGGATATGACCTTATAAAGTGGTTTGGGTTAAGATGATTTAAAGGAATACTTCAAGTTTAGTAAATTGAAGGAAATATTCAGTGATTTGGAAATTTGAGTTTTAGTTAAATGATATATTGATTTGGCTTTAGAATTTAAATGACACATTATTAATTTGGGTTTGAAATGGAAATGATATATTCATTTGGTTTCTGAAATGAAATAATATAATATTTAGTTTTGAAATGGATACTAAATTTGAGAAGTATATGGATTCGGAAATATTACCATTTTGAGAATAGATATTATTTTGGAAAGCAATAGTATTTGATTTTAAATGGTTTGGTATGGAAATGATTTTGGAATAAATATCCATGGGTAATAATAATGTTAGTTGTTAAAGAGACCGGGATCGGATATGGGCATACTCTCTGTCGATACTGAAAACCACTTTGACAACCGTGTACGCGGTGGAGATTCCAGAATGAAGTAGGATGATGGCGACGTTCTATTAGGGTATATACATGGACCTGACTCCGTGAGTTGGCATAAGGTGGATAAAACGGGAGTGATTCCGGACCAGTGAGGTAGCTCCTCTTATCGAACACACTCCTTCGATACCACTCTATTGCTTTGTGATTGATTTGGTCCCATCAATTTCTGGGGGTGTGGCTCGAGGTGGGCGGTAGTTGCACGCTATGCGTCACCACCAGTCCGTATAGCAATTGGTATATCTACCCTGGCATTGCCTAGTTGTTCCGTGTCATCTACCTATCACGCCTTGTACGAGTTTAGATTTCTCCTGTAGCCCGTGGAGTATCCTCTGATGGCTTCCCGATCAGGAGGGACTATGATACTGGATGGACTACAGGGACTATTACGTGTTAAGAGGAATATTGGGTCACCCCTCAACGCTATTTTAAAGTAAGTTTATTTTACTATAGACATTATTATAATAGCTAAATATTACTACATAGTAAATAGTTTAACGGATCCTTAGAGGATGGGTGGACCCAAGCATCCTTTAATTTACTTGCACCTCTCTATTACAGTTCACTTGAGTTGGTTTACATTGTGTAAGTATGTATGTCCTGACTCGAGTGTTTTGTGTTTGCTTTGCGGTCGGGTCAGACTCACCTTTGGAGTTGGAGCTTCACTTAGAGATCTAGCTATCTGTTCACTTTCAGTTATTCAGTTGATTCCAGGGATGTACTCAACTTTGTGTTGGTTTATCATGTTGAAACTTCCGTTGTATCTTGTATAACTCTGATGTATTCATATAGTAGCTTCATGAACTACTATCTCTTTTCTTTTACTGCATTATGTTGCTCTGTGTCTATGATCTGTGATTTATTCATTTACTGTATATTCTGAGATTTGCCGAATTTAAATTAACAATTTGGAATTTTGAGTTATTCAAGTCACATGTGTGGTTTTATTATCGGTTTAAATGGTTGAAAATAGCGGGTCGTTCCAATCATCCACCCGACATCCTAATGTGGACTCAAATCTGGTTTCTTAATTAGAAATCGTCATTCTCCTTGCACAGCCATAAACTATGATAGAGAATTTCCAGAATCAACTAAAAATCCATGTTCAGGGTTCGCCGTCGAAAATGAATGAAAAATCTCAACTCGGATTGATATAACTATCTCAAAATCCTATGCTCGAATTCTGGATCAAATTGTTATGCGAATAAAATAACATACGTACATCCTACGTATTTATCAATTGATTATTAATCATATCAATTCCCTTTTTATTTACATTTAAATTTTTGATTTCTGTCCACTTATTCACAATCGCCATTTCACAGTTTCCATTTTAACTTTCACTCAATTATCAACTTAGAATATTTTCTCAATTCCAAATTTTACTTAAGAATTTCACCTTTTGTTTCTTAAGTCCAATAAATATTTTATATAACTTCTTATATGTATTCTTCACTTCACCACATAAGTTTATAACTACTTATATTTAAACTGGATCTCCAATTACATATGAATTCAATTTACCTTTTATTTATAAATATTGAATTCAATTCATTTCAAACCATATTTAATTTGTCATTTCTTTAATTAGTTTCACTTACTAATTTTATTCAATACTTCACTTTATTTGGTCCAACTTAACAAAATTTCCAACTCACTTTGTTTATCACAAATCAAATTCAATTTCAATTCGAATTTCTCTAAGTTTTCAAACTTATTTACATTTCACACTTATTTTAATTTAAATTCTTTCAAGTGAATCTTATTCCAACAAATTTCAAATTTTTATAAGTTATCTGTCACGACCCGAAATCCAACGATTGAAAATCGACATCAAATAACTTACTTGTGTTCGACTGCCGAAGGTTCAAACGTTGAACTCCAGTTCGGATGGAGCCTATAACAACATTAGATGAAAATAAACAGCGGAAAAAAAATGAATTATCATTGATCATAGCACAGATACGGCATTGATACAATATTCATTACAACATTGTACACTAACATCAGAGTGCTACACATATGATACAACAACAAAATGGTAACACCACAGCGGAACAATAGAGACTTCAAAAAGGTTTCCAACATACTTTGACTTCGATAAGGTCTTCCAACTCCAAACACTTTTTGATCCAAAAGATTTCAAAGATTCCTAAACAAAAAGCTTTCCAGAATCTGATAGCTTCCAAAAGACTTCAAAATCCAAGCTGGCTCCAAAACACGGATAACCTACTTCTAGGCTGCCTATGTGGAAATTATAGGCACCCAGAGTTTAGGAAGGGAACAATAAACACCAGGCCTGTCATGGGACTGTTACGAGTAAACAAAAACTGTTGTTTTTGAAAACAATTTATAGAAGAAAACCGTTCATGCTTTTGGAAAATGAAACAACCATAAGACCTCCCGCCACACACACAATGTAATCGTAGAATTGGAGGAGATTTCTTCTTATGATAGTAAATCATGCTTGATACGAGAAAATTCTTTGATATTACTACTAGTGCATAGTGTAGAAAAACATTTCGAAAGTATAATATTAATCTTAGCCAGCATACCACCATTATGGTATACCTACTATAGCTACCATCTAAACAGTGGGTCACCACCATAAGTAAATGGCAGGTTATACAACTAAAACCGTATAGGGTTCGTATTGGTAATTGGATTTCCAACAAATGGTATGGCTAAGGAACTTCCTATGCCACAAGGGTACGACTCTGGTGGGATGCCTCGAGAACCTAACCGGATCTCTACCAACACAAGGCCAGGTTGCCTTCGTAATTAGGTAACTACTACACGAGTATGCCATCCCCCGGTCGTAACCGACCTTTATCCAGGGCACCGACAACAACAACCACAAAGCAACATAATTGCAATATCCACATAAGTTAAGTATCTTGGCTCCATACCATGATACCACTTCTTTCCAGAAGGAAATGCACATACCCTAAGGGGCGCTACCCCTAATAACCTTGCTGTATCCTTCGTGTTTCGACCATTTTCGGGTTGTGAGGTTCGACGAAGTCTCGTCCACAAAGCTATGCTTTTCACAAAAGCCATTCTTTGATCAACAAATGATCAGCAGCACTTAGCATGCCACACTACCAAATTGGGAGTATATCACTAATAACCATCAACTACATAACCTCTGAGCTCGTACGTCTCAGAGAAGGGTGTTAAGCTAAAAGAATAAATTCTCCGCTACCAACAGAAATGTATTTGAAAGAAATCATCTTTATATATCAAAGTGTAATGTCAGAAATATAACCATACAAGTCCATTCCGGGTTCGAACGGAACCGAAGGCACTTCCAAAGAAGCCCTTGCAATCTGGGCATCCACAATCCCGATCAGACTCCCCATCACATATGGAGATCTCTATACTGGAGCAACTCAATGTAGAGTCATTCGACAGGTTATCTTATCGTTCTCGAAGACGCCCGATCTTTACCACCATCTTTAATTGCTACCCATTTCATCGTATCACTATTCAGATAGGTTATATGACATAAAGTCCTCTTCCGGCTAGACCGAATAGTGAGCGCTTGATTTAAAAACACGTGGATATAACAATCACAAAGATTCACCATTAAGGTTCGATGTGGGTTTCGGATAACCAACTAGAATCTGACTCCCTGTCGCATCGAAATTCAAATGTCGTTTTATAGCCCAAAGGGGTTTTCACATTCACACAGAAATACATCACAGATATCATAGCTCGGCACAAAGCAATTCATATCATATAGTATCACAATCACATATCAGAGATATCAATCAATATAGAGCATTGAATAAAAAAATCAATCATCTACGATTAAGATGAATTAATCGTGTAATTATAATCAATTAATCACATAATTATTTTCATTAATTATCCTTAATTAATGATTAATTATTCTTAATTATAAATTAATTAGTATTTAATTACTAATTAATTAATCTTAACTACTTTCATTAATTAAATATTTCCTAATTAATTACTTTAATTTATTAATCCTTAATTATAAATTAATTAACCTTAAATTAATAATTAATTAACCTTTAATTAATTATCAAGTAATTATAAATCTCTTGAACTCATACTCGAGCCTTCACCCTGATTCCCCGAAGACCACTTCGAGTATCACCTTTCTTCCCAAACAACTGCTTCCTGACACAAACCCAAGCCATATGCACTTGCGCAATTGCTACAATCACCTTTGGTTGATGCTACGACCATCGACCAGTCGACGATTACCTACTCGACCCTTCAAACTACCAAGCAACATGAATCGACGACAATCCCACAATTTGGCTACATGACCTAATCCTGGAACAAAACCGAGCCACCAAGATCATCTCGTTCTCCCTCCTCCGACCGCCAGAGGTCACGTGGTTCTGGTCAGAGCATCGCCAAACTCCAACGCGTCTATCTCTCAAGGGAATTTTTTTTTGAGAGTTAATTTATTGAGATCGAGGTAGTCTACGCACAATCTCAAGGACCCATCAGACTTGACTACGAACACCACAGCTGAACCCCAATCAGAAACACTAGGGCATATTAGTCCTTTTTCTAGCAAATCTCGGGTTTGATTGACCAGTTCTATTCTTTTCCTGGATGCCATCCTACGACTTGCATGAACAATAGGACGAGTATTGGGTACTAAGTCAATTCTAAATTCAATTTCATTGTGTGGAGGTAAAGATTTGACCTCTTCGAATACATCAGGAAAGCCGCGGACAATAGGTATGGACTCCAGACTAGGTTCGGGATACCCCAAAGGTACATTAGTTTATCCCTCTTAGAACTCGGATCCTCACAAGAGATTTCATTAAAAAATTCCAGTTTTGTTTTGATCGAAATCATTCGATTTTTACAATCTAATTTGACTTCATATTTCGTTAACCAGTCCATTCCGAGTAAGATTTTCAAATTCATTAAAATCAAGGACAAAGGGACTGATAGGAAATTGATGACAAGAATACGAGATAGGAACCTCTCTACATCGTAGATAAAGGTTCGCAAGGCCACCAACTGGATTCTTCATACAAATGGGCTCGTCGACAAAATCAGGTTTAAGTTTTAATTCATTTACGGTTTGTTGGGAGATAAAGCTATGTGTAGCTCCTGTATTGGATAAAACTCTAACAATTCTATCATAAATAATAAGGTTACCTTCTAAAACTCCTTTTCCTTTATTCGCCTTTGAAGTTGAGGGTTCATCCTTTATCGCGTACACATTCGCCACTTGAGCTTGCTTCATTGACGGGAAATTTTTAACTACATGTCCAGGCTTATGACGGTAATAACATTCTCTGGTTCCTTGACTTTTCTTCGTGGGTTGTTCTTTCTTAACATGTTTCTTCGGATTCTTGCAGCTGTTTGAATAATGGCCCTTCTCCTAGAAATTGTAATAAGTAATATCCCTCATCGGGTTTTCCTTACTGTTCTTCTTCTCTTTGCCCTGATACGGTTTCCTCCCTCTGAACTTTCTTTTCTTCCAATTCGGATTGATTGTATTTCCTTTCTCCTTTGAAACTTCCTGCTTATCCAGAGTAGCGTATCTATAACCCATATCGATCAATTTAGAAAAAGGTTCTTTTACGTGAGTTGTCATCCTCTCATGGTACTTCTTATTCATTCCTCGAATAAACCTTTCATTCTTCTTCAAAGGTGTATTCACTAGCTTCGGACCAAATCGAGATAATTCGTTGAATTTGTTCAAGTATTCCTCAAACGATAAACTTCCCTACTTCAAATCCGTGAATTCGTGGTACATTCTGGCGATACCAACAAACGGCATGTGTCGCTGCTCAAACACTTCTTCGAATCGACTCCAAGTAAACTCATCTTCCGGCTCATCCACAGTAACTTTCTCCCACCAGGCTAGGGCTTCCTCTTAGAGTTGCCAAGAAGCTACCAATCGCATTTGATCGTCTTCTAACTTCAACCCTCTAAAAATTCTTTCACACGATTGGATCCAGGCTTGTGCTTCGACAATAGACTCCTTGCCAGTGAACGGCTTACCACAATGTCTTGAGAAACTTCGATATAGATCAGCCAGATTCGGCTGAGGCTGAGTAGGTATAGCTGCTTCCGCTATTGCAGGGACTTGAATAGTTATAGTGGTATTTCCTCGTCCCCTAGCTTGTCCTCTTCTCCCGCTCATTCTCACTATCTGTAAATAGTAAGAAAACTTGATTTAGGTATATGGACGAGTTATCTTAAGGAATATCAACAGTTAAAAGAAGTAGACCAAGAAATTTAGGGTTTCGGTCTCTCGGGTTATTACTCATTCTAGGGTATACTTCACCTTATCTCTAATGAGCCACCTAATGTGTTATACTTCATAGCTAAAGTTCTTACTCAACCTTTAGCTCTGATACCACTTGTCACGACCCGAAATCCAGCGATTGAAAATCGACATCAAATAGCTCACTTGTATTCGACTACCGAAGGTTCAAACGTGGAACTCTAGTTCGGATGGAGCTTATAATAACATTAAATGAATATAAACAGTGGAAAAAAAATGAATTATCGTTGATCACAGCACAGATGCAACATTGATACAATATTCATTACAACATTGAACACTACTCCAGAGTGCTACACATATAATACAACAACAAAATGGTAACATCACAACGGAACAACAGAGACTTTAAAAAGGTTTCCAGCATACTTTGACTTTGATAAGGTCTTCCAACTCCAAACACTTTCTGATCCAAAAGACTTCAAAGATTCCCAAACAAAAAGCATTCCAGAATCTGATAGCTTCCAAAAGATTTCAAAATCCAAGCTGGCTCCAAAACACAGATAACCTACTTCTAGGCTTCCTGTGTGGAAATTATGGATACCCAGAGTTTAGGAAGGGAACAATAAACTCCAGGTCAGTCATAGGACATGTACGAGTAAACAAAAACAGTTGTTTGTAAGAAAACGATTTATAAAAGAAAACGGTTCATGCTTTTGGAAAATGAAACTACCATAAGACCTCCCGCCACACACACAATGCAATCGCAAAATTGGAGGAGAATTCTTCTTATGATAGTCAAACATGCTTATACGAGAAAATTCTTTGATATTATTACTAGTGCATAGTGTAGGAAAACATTTTGAAAGTATAATATTAATCTTAGCCAGCATATGTGACGCCCCACCTCTATGCTCACAATAACAAAGGTTATTATAAGGTAATAATGTCTGCTATAGCAAAGAATAAGGCTTGTTAGAAGCGACCATCCGTAAGTTATGCCTTAGTCGAGTATTGATTACATCGATAGGAGTTGTGTAGTTTACTCCCAACGATATACATTCAATCCAAGTCTAAAACAAAAACACGGTGGCTTTTGAAAAATTCTAGAACAACTCATAATAGCAACAACATAGATAAGTATAATCACATCAGAACAGAAATATCATATATAGCGGAAGGTAAGTTTGGATACATGCTACAACACTCGATGGTTCACATGAACCATATGTACATATATATAGACATCATAACATACATGAGATAAGAGTCAATACACCAAAAGTAACACCCCGAAGCCTAAACAAAAGATGAGGTGAAATCCCAAAAGCTGGAGCAACAATTGAATCAGAGATAGCGATTATCCTGAAATAGCTCGGTCTGACCCGAGTATTATTTAAAAGAAAATAATAAACAGATCAATCTAATTTAAACTTAGAAATGAATGCATGATAAACAACACTAAAGTAAGTTAATCATAATCTCGAATGAGATTATTCAGCATAAATAATCAACATAGTTTAAATGAAGAAATCTCATATAATCAACATAGTTTAAATGAAGAAATCTCATTAAAATCCATCAAAATCAATTTCCAAATTCATAATTGAATTCAAAATAGCAATACATAAAAATCTAGAAATCAAAATACGAAACTAGGAAAATCAGCATAAAAATGGATCGATCCTAGCATATGGCGAGTCTAAGCTACGCCGCACGTGCATCTCTGTAACAACCCGCATATTTATCGATTGTATATTTAAATATTTTATTTAATTATTTTATCGTTCGTCGGATTTTGGTCCGAAAAACTACTTTTTGTAAACAGTCGAATTAGGACTCGAGACCACTTCCATTGAGTTCAAACTGCCGTTTGCGACCTTTTTGAGTATAAGCTTCGATATGTTGGGAGATAGTTGATTTTGGCTACTTTTTCTCGCTATGACTTTGGTTTGGACTGCACCCTTATTAGCTCAGCCCAACCCCCTTCTCTTCATAACTTCTCCTCTTTGCTTAAACACTCAAGCTTTAGCAACAATGGTGGAAGAGAATGGGAAATAGAAATCCAAAACCCTAGTTCATTTGCAAAATCCAAGATCTAGCTCCAAATTCTAAGAGAACCCATTGGTAAGCATCCTCTTCATCTTATCCAACTCTTTCTCTATTCCATTTCAGAAATTCCTAAACCTGACATAGGAAATATTTTACTTGTAAGCTTAGATTGAAGCTTCTTGAGTTGTTATTGAAGAGGAATTGATCTTAGCTTGTTTTAAAAGCTTCTCCTTCATTGATTTGGGTTCAAAGGTGAGATTTTTATCTCACATCTTAGTTTATAATTATCTTCGATTGTTAGGTATAAATTCCTAACACTTATTCATGTGAAATTGATTTTGGTTTGGATTGATTTCGTGTATATTCCAATTTTGGTGTTTTGGTCTAATTTATGAAAATCCTTTTATGCATATTTGGACATTGATATTTGAGGCGTATCGAAGAGCCATTTGGGCTGGGTTGTCGTTCGACGTAATTCCTTAGTCATCGCCATTCGCTCGATCGATCGCTTCCGGTATCCGTTTCGCCATTTTTGGCCTAGGTTCAGGGAATGCCCTGAACCCTTCATTCAGACGTCTGAAACGTAATATTCAGACGTCTGAATATTATTCTGGAAAGATTTCTATTCCCAGATTCATACGTCTGAATATATGGTTTCGGACGTCTGAATTGGTTCATTTGGAACCAGAAAGGAAATAGGCTAAAAAGTTCCTATTTCAGACGTCTGATTTCAAGGATTCAGACATCTGAATCCTGTCTTTGGAAAATATTTATTTTCCAGATTCAGACGTCTGAATCCTTGATTTCAGACGTCTGAATCAGCACTCTTTTGCCTATTTTCCTATTCGCTTGAGAATTCCAATTTAAATCGATTCGTGATGATCCTATTTGTTGTTATCATTTATTATGACTTTGATGACTCCTTTTTAGGGATTTTTGAATATCCATTTCGATGGATTCTTTATCGGTTTCTTTGGATTTTTTTCACGTCTTCGAATGTGAATTTTACTGATTGATTGTTCTTACAATCTTCTTTGTGATTTGTCACTTTAAAAATATAAAGGTTTTCTATACTAGTAGTAAATATCAAAACTCTTTCTTCAAATGATTTCAACACTATTTTATTACAAAGCTCGTTTTCTCAAACCGACTTATCTATTAGTATATACAAACCTTTACCTCACTCGTATGAGAAATCTAATTAAACGACTTAGTAAAACAAGTGGTATGAAACGCTTGCGTTTACTTCGTCGGTTAATTCTTGGACTTGTTCGATTGAATCTCTTGTGACAATTTTCTAGTGGAGATCTACAAATTGTTTGTAAATATTTAAGTTAAGCTAGTGGTTATGGGACATGAAGCTAAGCTCATATATTTGCTAGCTTACTGTAATTGACACTTCCCTTTGATCATGACGATCATTTTATGATTTAGACTAGCAACTGTGCGATGTCTCTTTGATTGTAAGGTTAGACTAGACCTCATCAGTGTGATTTCGACTCACACACCTCTCTTCGACTTCGAGGTTAGTCTAGACACCACCTGTGTGATTTCGACTCACACATACCTTTTGTTTGTTTTTGCGAGATTAGACTAGACACCACTTGTGTGATTTCGACTCACACATGTCTTTTTGCCTTCTTGGTTAGTCTATATCTCATCAGTGTGATTTCGACTCACACATATGGGGTAGCTCCCCATCGTCTTCGGACCGTCCGTGTGATAGGCCTCTTTCCCTTTTTATGATTTCTGGATTTCGTGTGTCGACTTCTGGGTCTTTGACTTGTTATGAATACAAGTTTTGGGTATGATGCCCTCTTTGGATCTTTGAGAAGATTCTTGTGATATCGATTTATCTCTTATTGATGATCATTTCCATACTTATCATGGTATGCCTTATGGATATTTTATGTTTATGCCATATCTTTCGTTCTATATCATGTTATCTGATATTTATAGCTAGACAGATCCGTTTATTATTTTCTTATAAATAATACTCGGGTCAGACTGAGATTTTACAGGTGCTTCTGCTTGACTCCTTATCGGACCATCATCTGACCTTTTGGCTAACTACTATAGTTTAGTAGCTTTTGTTGTATACATTTATGATATAGACTCCTTGATGTATACATATTTTTGTCTAGCACTTGTATCTATTCTTTTGTGTTATTGTGGATCTTATTTGACCACTACTCTGATATACACTTTTATGCGTAATATTCATATCTATTTCCGCCTCTGTGATGTGAATTATCTGTGACTGATTTATGTTATGTTTATTTCTATATTTGTTTCTGAAGATATTACAGCCACTATGTAGTAGCTTTGAGTTTGTGTCGGTATGTCGGATTTCTCTCTTGATAAACAAATGCATGTTATACTATCTGACATATCGATGCTCGCGCAAAGCAATTACACGGAGGGTCGCTTCTCAACAACCTTATACTCCGTACTAGTTGACAGCATTCATCGTAATGTTCTTGGCTAGCGTGGGTATAGAGGTGGGGCGTTACAATCTCAAATGGCCGAAGCCTACCAAGTACTGTCAGCATAATATTTGGTGCCCAACGAATGACCCGAAGGTCCAACAAATGACCCGAAGGCCTAGTACTGGTAATTGACCCGAAGGTCCAGCATAGTGGCTCGAAAGCCCAACAAAATCATTAAAAAATTTAAACAGCAATTCCACGGCAAATATTTCAATTAACGAATCCGAAATTAACCGAATTAGTAAAAGCGTGGTTCCATATTCCACACTTTTGCTAAGTCGTTTAAATCTCATCATTGTTTCCTCGGATGTGCAAAATGTGTAATTTATATGAATAAAAATTTTACGTTCTCAAATGGACAAGTCCGGAATTAATCGAATCAGTAAAAGTAAGGGTTCATAGTCCTTAATTTTGCTGAAGCATTTAAATCGATTCCTTATTCTTTTGAAAGCGTAAACCGTAAAATTTTTGGAAACAATTATATTTTAAAATGATTTGTAATCACATGATAAAAACAGCAACATCTATCGCAATTTCGACAAAGAAATTGCGCTTTACAAAACACCGTAAAAACGGATATAAAATTAGCATTGTGGGTTTTCTTGGTTGCAAGATACCCGCTTGAAAATTCACTTTAAATTTACGGTTACTGAAGTCAAAACAACAGTAGTTTTTATTCATCAAAAATCTCATCAAAACAACACGCTTCAATTATAAATACTGGGGTAAAAACACTGTTATAAAAATAACGTCAACAAAATATGTTCCAAAACAAAACACCGGTTCAAAATAAATTAAACACTAAACTGCTCTACCTATATATGAATAGTATTACACTGCCTGGCAATATACACGTGCACACACGCTACAACATGTAGGCACGTTATATAATATTTTAAAAATATTCTTGCATAAAATGAAATAGGCAAACAATTAAAGTAACTTGGACATACATTTGTGCAATCCATCTTGCACATAAAAAGAAATAGACAAAAATATAAACCGGAACTATTGCTAACGTGCATAACATGCACGCAAGTAAAAATGTAAAATCAAATGCCAGGTCGTGCGTTACATGCTTGTACATATGAAATGAAAAATAGTCAGGACATGATTTTGTGCCACACATTTGCACGCACCAAAATAGATTAGAAAATGACCTGGCAAAGCTACTTGTACACACGAATATAAAACGCAAAATGGAAGGTGGCTAGGGTAATACACAAGTGCACACACGGAATGTAATACACATGATGCTTGGGCAATAAAATTTTCACGCATATATTATTTGCATGCAATGAGGAAGTTAACAGAAATAAATGACCTGGAACTCAATTTTGTAAAATGCAACCTATACATACGTAAAAAAATAAAAAATAAAAGAGATCAAATGACCTGCCCCATTTTTTTTCGTGCAACACACTTTTTAGCACGCATGTATAAACTAATATGGACATCTCTTATGCTACACACATTAGCACGAAAAATAGACTGACACGCTTACATTTTCATGCACGTTCAAAGTATAAAGAAAGGCCTGGCAATACTTCATATACTACAACTTGTACATAGGCAAATAAATAGGTAGCAAAGACAATAACCTGGCCATATTTTCGTATGCTTCAAATTTGCGTGCATGGAATGAAACATACTAGGGCACGAATGAAGCAAAAAAAATATAACCGGGCAACATAGTTTATACGCACGGCATAAAATGCAAATAAAGAAAATGACCTGTGCAATGAATTTTCACACATGGAACGAAACACAAAAGGTACTTGGACGTTACTACATGCAGGCACGTATGAAATGCAATGCTTACTTTCATTCTTTTATATATGTAAAAATGGAATTTAAAAATCTAGTGCATGCTATACTGTAAAGGTCCAGTGCAGTGCAATTGTACGCCAAAAAAACATATAAACAACTTTACTGATGAAAAGTTGCAAACCCATACAAACAACGAGACAGCAAAAAAAAAAAGCAGCCATAGTTTCAATTAGAAGTGTGAGTTTGCACTCACCAATAATTTGTTTCAGAACCGGTTAGCAACCAAGATCCAAAAGGAGTAATAATTTTGAACCGCCATTAATGTTTGACCAAGATTGCAGGAAAAATGAAACAAAAAGAATGGATGAAGGCTACTTTTCCTTTACCAATTTGTGTACAAGTCAAGGAAAGAAGTGTGCTGGCAGACTTTGGTACAAATGCATTTAAGACATAACGTGCATAATGAAAGAAAGGACACGGCTGCAAACAAATAATGATGGTGATAAAAGTGTGTTCAAACTTTTTTTTAAAACGGACCTATTCTCACGTGAAGGCAAAAGAAGGAAATTATAACACAACTATGCTAATTTCAACTAACTTTGCAATGGATTTCATTTTTTCTCACTTTATAAATTTCTATTTTCAATTTTTTTATTTCGACGGTGATTCAAAAACAGGGTTGTTACAAACTCCCCCTTATAAAAATTGCATCCCCGCAATTTTCATACTAGAAGTTGTTTATAACACAAATTATCCATCGCAACAAAGATCTAAATAGAAATGACGGATCAAGAATGCTCACCTCCACCCGAAGAGGAGAGAAAACCAAGATAAGAACGCTCGATGAATTCTTCGGTTTCCCAGGTGCAATCTTTGGGGTTTGCAGACCATTGAATTTTCACAAGCGGGACTTTTTTGTTCCAAAGTTGTTTAACCTCCGAAGCTAGCACACGAATAGGATTTTGCACCATAGACAAGTCGGGTGAGACTCAAGATCTTGCAACACGTGAGGATCAATAATAGAATTCGAATCTCGAAGGCATCTACGAAGCTGGGATACATGAAATACGTCATGAATTCTCGAAAACTGAATAGGTAGCAATACACGATAAGCAACAGGGCCAATGCGTTCCGTAATAGAAAATAGTCTAATATATCGAGGAGCCAATTTCTCGGAGCTACTAAAGCGCACCACCCCCTTCATCGGAGAAACATGAATAAACACGCGATCGCCAACAGAAAATTCCAAAGGCTTCCTACGATGATTGGCATAATATTTCTGCCTATACTGAGCCTCTTTCATTTTCTGTCTAATAATATCAATCTTCTCAGAAGATTTTTGAATATAATCGGGGCCGAGAACTAACTTTATCCTAGATTCCAACCAACAAGATGGTGATCGACACGACCTTCCGTAAAGGGCTTCGAAAAGAGCCATACCGATACTAGATTGGAAACTGTTGTTATAAGAAAATTCGACAAGAGATAAGTGGTCTTCCAAACTACCTCCAAAATCAAGAATACAAGCGTGAAGGAGATATTCTAAGACTTGATTCACCCTTTCAGTCTGACCATCAGACTATGGATGATAAGCTGTACTGAGATTGAGCTTAGTACCCAAAGCTTTCTGAAGGCTCTGCCTGGAATCACTAGTGAAAAGCGGATCTCTGTCACTAACAATGCGTGATGTTGCATATGGCGAGTCTAAGCTACTCCGTACATGCATCTTAAATGGCCGAAGCTAACCAAGTACTGTCAGCATAATATTTAGCGCCCAACGAATGACCCGAAGGTCCAACAAATGACCCGAAGGCCTAGTACTGGTAATTGACCCGAAGGTCCAGCATAGTGGCTCGAAAGCCCAACAAAATCATCCAAAAATTTAAACAGCAATTCCACAGCAAATATTTCAATTAACGAGTCCAGAATTAACCGAATTAGTAAAAGCATGGTTCCCTATTCCACACTTTTGCTAAGTTGTTTAAATCTCGTCATCCTTTCCTTGAAAGTGCAAAATTGGGTGTTTTATATAAATAAAAATTTTACGTTCTCAAATGGACAAGTCCGGAATTAATCGCATGTGTAAAAGTAATGGTTCATAGTCCTTAATTTTGCTGAAGCGTTTAAATCGATTCCTCATTCTTTTGAAAGCGTAAACCGTAAAAATTTTGGAAACAATTATATTTTAAAACGATTTGAAATCACGTGATAAAAATAGCAACTTGTATAGCAATTTCGACAAAGAAATTGAGCTTCACAAAACATCGTAAAAATGGATATAAAATCGACATTGCAGGTTTTCTTGGTTGCAAGATACCCTCTTGAAAATTCACTTTAAATTGACGGTTACTGAAGTCAAAACAGCAGTAGTTTTTATTCGTCAAAAATCTTATCAAAACAACATGCTTCAATTATAAACACCGGGGTAAAAACCCCGTTATAAAAATAACCTCAACAAAATACGTTCCAAAACAAAACACTGGTTCAAAATAAATTAAACACTAAACTGCTCTACTAATACATGAATAATATTGCACTGCCCGGCAATATACACGTGCACACACGCTACAACATGCAGGCATGTTATATAATACTTTAAAAACAATCTTGCACAAAATTAAATAGGCAAACAATTAAAGTAACTTGGACATACATTTGTGAAATCCATCTTGCAAAAAAAAAGAAATAGACAAAAATATAAACAGGAACTATTACTAACGCGCATAACATGCACGCAAGTAAAAATGTAAAATCAAATGCCAGGTGGTGCGTTACGTGCTTGTACACATGAAATGAAAAATAGTCAGGACATGATTTTGTGCCACACATTTGCACGCACCAAAATAGATTAGAAAGTGACCTGGCAAAGCTACTTGTACACACGAATATTAAATGCAAAAAGGAAGGTGGCCAGGGTAATGCACAAATGCACACATGGAATGTAACACACGTGATGCCTGGGAAATAAAATTTTCACGTATATATTATTTGCACGCAATGAGGAAGTTAACAAAAATAAATGACCTGGAACTCATTTTTGTGAAATGCAACCTATACATGCGTAAAAAAATAAAAAGTAAAGAGATCAAATGACCTGCCCAATTTTTTTTTCGTGCAACACACTTTTTAGCACGCGTGTATAAACTAATCTGGACATCTCTCGTGCGGCACACATTAGCACGAAAATGGACTGACACACTTATATTTTCATGCACGTTCAAAATATATAGAAAGGCCTAGTAATACTTCATATACTACAACTTGTACATAGGCAAATAAATAGGTAGCAAAGACAATAACCTGGCCATATTTTCGTACGCTTCAAATTTGCGTGCATGGAATGAAACATGCTAGGGCACGAACGAAGCAAAAAAATTATATCTGGGCAACATAGTTCGTACGCACGGCATAAAATGCAAATAAAAAAATGACCTGTGCAATGAGTTTTCACGCACGGAACGAAACACAAAAGGTACTTGGGCGTTACTACATGCAGGAACGTATGAAATGCAATGCTTACTTTCATTCTTTCATATATGTAAAAATGGAATTTCCAAATCTAGTGCATGTTATACTATAAAGGTCCAGTGCAGTGCAATTGTACACAAAAAAACATATAAACAACTTAACTGACGAAAAGTTGCAAACCCATACAAACAACGGGACAGCAAAAAAAAAGGCAGCCATAGTTTTAATTAGAAGTGTGAGTTTGCACTCACCAATAATTTGTTTCAAAACCGGTTAGCAACCAAGATCCAAAAGGAGTTATAATTTTGAACCGCCATTAATGTTTTACTGAGCTTGCAGGAAAAATGAAATAAAAAGAATGGATGAAGGCTACTTTTCTTTACCAATTTGTGTACAAGTTAAGGCATGAAGTGTGCTGGCAGACTTTGGTACAAATGCATTTAAGGCATGAAGTGTGCTGGCAGTCTTTGGTACAAATGCATTTAAGGCATGAAGTGTGCTGGCAGACTTTGGTACAAATGCATTTAAGGCATAATGTGCATTATGAAAGAAAGGACACGGCTGCAAATAAATAATGATGGTGATAAAAGCATGTTCAAACTTTTGTTTTAAAACGGACCGATTCTCACGTGAAGGCAAAAGAAGGAAATTATAACACATGTATGTTAATTTCAACTGACTTTGCAATGGATTTCATTTTTTTCTCACTTTAAAATTTCTATTTTTAATTTTTTTTTGACGGTAATTCAAAAACAGGGTTGTTACAACATACCACCATTATGGTATACCTACTATAGCTACCATCAAAACAGTTGGTAACCACCATAAGTAAATGGTAAATTATACAACTAAAATCGAACAGGGTTCATATTGGTAATTGGATTTCCAACAAATGGTCAGGCTAAGGAACTTCCTATGCCACATGGGTACGCCTCTGGAGGGACGCCCTGAGAACCTAACCGGATCTCTGCCAACACAAGGCCGGATCACCTCTGTAACTAGGTAACTACTACACGAGTATGTCATCCCCCGGTCATAACCGACCTTTATCCAGGGCCCCAAAAAAATGTACAACCAAAAAGCAACATAATTGCAATATCCACATAAGTTAAGTATCTGGGCTCCATACCATGATACCACTTCTATCTAGAAGGAAATGCACATACCCTAAGGGGCGCTACCGCCAGTACTCTTGCTGCATCCTTCCTGTTTCAACCATTTCCGGGTTGTGAGGTTCGATGAAGTCTCGTCCACAAAGCTACGCTTTTCGCAAAAGCCATGCTTCAATCAACAAACGATCAATATCAGTTAGCATGACACACTACCAAATTTGGAGTATATCTCTAATAACCATCAACTACATAACCTCTGAGCTCGTACGTCTCAAAGAAGGGTGTTAAGCTAAGAGATTAAATTCTCCGCCACCAATAGAAATGTATTAGAAAGAAATCAGCTTTATATCTCAAAGTGTAATGTCAGACATACAACCATACAAGTCTGTTCCAGGTTCGAATGGAACCGAAGGCACTTCCAAAGAAGCCCTTGCAATCTGGGCATCCACAATCTCGATCGGACACTCAATCACATATGGAGATCTCTATACTGGAGCAACTCGGTGCAGAGTCATTCGACAGGTTATCCTATCATTCTCGAAGACACCCGGTCTTCACCACCGTCTTCAATTGCTACCCATTTCATCATATCACTATTCGGGATGGATTATACGACACAAAGTCCTCTCCCGGCTAGACCGAACAGTGAATGCTTAATTTAAAAACACATGGATATATCGCAAAGATTCACCAGTAAGGTTCGATGTGGGTTTCGGATAACCAAATGGAATCCGACTCCCTATCGCGTCGAAAGTCAAATGCCGTCTTACAGCCCAAAGGGGTTTTCACATTCACACAGAAATACATCACAGATATCATAGCTCAGCACAAAGCAATTCATATCACATGGCATCACAATCACATATCAAAGATATCAATCAACACAGAGCATTCAATAAAAAAATCAATTGTCTACAATTAAGATGAATTAATCGTGTGATTATAATCAATTAATCACATAATTATTTTCATTAATTTTCCTTAATTAATGATTAATTGTTCTTAATTATAAATTGATTAGTCTTTAATTACTAATTAATTAATCTTAATTACTTTCATTAATTAAATATTTTTCAATTAATTACTTTAATTTATTAATCCTTAATTATAAATTAATTAACCTTTAATTAATTATTAATTAATTATTAAGCAATTATAAATTGTTTAATTTAATTAATCACTTAAATATTATTAAAAACTTTAATTAACAAACCTTGTAATTAGTTAACATTAACACATAGATTAACACAAGATATTTAAGTTAATTAATTGATTAAAAAACATTTCTTATAATTAACTCTTTAATTCCATTATTTATTTAAAATAATTTTAAGAATTAATTTTTATAAATGGTGACCTCCTAATTAAATAAAAATTAATTACTTCTTTACTAACTTTAAACTTGACTCAAAACAATTTAACTAGAGGATAAGTTAAAATGTTTAATATTTGAATTTGGTTTAAAGTTGAAAAACTTGTTTTAGATCGAACCCGAGTATCACCTGAGTCAAAAGGCCATCTGCTTCTTTCCTCAATCCCACCCGTATGTATTTTTTCAAACTTAAATTTTTGTTTAAGTGTTAAAACCCAAAGCCACTCAAAAATCCCCTGAACTCATACTCGAGCCTTCACCCTAATTCCTCGAAGGCCACTTCGAGTATCACCTTTCTTCCCAATCTACTACTTCTTGACACAAACCCAAGCCATGTGCACGTGCACAACTGCTTCGATCACCTATGTTCGATGCTACGACCATCGACCAGTCGACAATCACCTACTCCACCCTTCAAACCACCCAATTACACGAATCGACGACAATCCCACGATTTGGCTACACGACCCAATTCTGGAACATAACCGAGCCACCAAGATCATCTCGTTCTCCCTCATCCGACCATCAGGGGCCACATGGTTCTAGTCAGAGCATCGCCAAACTCCAACGCATCGATCTCTCATACCCTGGCATGGTCAGATTCAACCTAGATGATGCCATACCTTAAGAATACGATCGACAAAATACTGGGCTAAAACCTTAAAATGTTGTCGCGCCATCGCCACCGTAGTTTATAAATTCATTGGACATTTTTCTGATGATTCCCAACCTTCAAGCTAGCCACGACCTCGATCTTGAGATCCGTAAACCCACTGATTACTAGAATTTCATCAAAACCCATTTTACGTTCATCTTACAAATTCTTAGTGGATGCTTTATTAAAAATTATGATTTCGCTTGTAAAAAGAGTCAATTTCAAAAATGTTTAGATTTATATACTTGAAATTAGAAATCAAGATAATTACATTTTCAACAGGTTTTACGTTTGCCTGTATTTTCAAATTTACAAATGAAGTTTTGATCCATTTTCCTTAAATCTATTTTTAAAACATAAATCATGTTTAATTAAACAACTTTTATTTGAATTCTAAAGTCACCGAATTTTTGAATAGGTTTTGGAAACCTGGGAACAACAGAGGCAAATTTGCCAGATACCAGGCATGCACAGTCATCTTTGCATATAAATATCTACATATATTTGCATGCATATAAATACTTTATAATTTTTCTCAAACATCTTCACAAATAACACATAATACTCTAGATTTTTAAGGGTTTTCTCACATGTTGCTTTGAACAGAGGAGAAGTCCGGGCTTTGAAATTTGAAGACTGGAAGTGTTTGATTGTTGAGTTTTGATTTGAGAACTGGTCGGGACTTGATTTTGTTTTAAATCTGGAATGCTTTGATTTTGTTTAACCACTTGATTACTGAGTTGATCTTGTTTAATTTACTTGGTTGCTTTGATCCTTTGAATTGAACTTTTCTGTTTGATATAATCTCAAGCTTAAAACTTTAAGTTGAAAAGGTTTTGAATTTCTAGATTTTTTTGCTTTGATGATCTGTTTAACCACTTCTATAATCAATTTAATATATTCACTTTAAAGGTTTAAAAACAATTTTCGAAAATAATTTTTCCAACAATATTCTTTCAAAACCAATTCTAGAACTTTTAATTTATATTTTAAAAGCTACTTTGAAAACATACTCGGCTTTCGAGGGAAAATACACTTTCTATTTCAAAATAGTCAATTTAAATCAATTAATAGATCCTTTTAGATTTATTTCAATTTACATTCCAAATTTGAATATTTCTTTCCACGTTTTAAAATAAATCAATATTTACTTTTATACTAAATTTCCCTTTCATTTTAAATTCCCATTGTGAATTTAAATTCCAAATATCCACTGATATACAATTTTCAAATTGATTTCCAAATATTCACTTTCAAACACCAAATCAAATCCCAAATTAATTTCCCAATTTGTTTCAACACCAAATCAAATTCCAAATCGATTATCCAAATATTTATTTCAAACATCAAATCAAATTCCAAATTGATTTCTAAAATCACTATCTTTTTAAATAAATTCCTTTATTTCTCACAAACTATTTAAAATTCTAATTTTAAATAAATTCTTAATTTTTTTAAATAGTATTACTCAAAATCCATTTATTTAAAAACTTTTCCCCATATTTTGAAAATGATTTGATAAGATTACAAAAACCAACTTTTATAATTTTGAATTCCTTCTTTTAAATTTATTCAATTCTCTAAAATTAATTTACTCAAAATTTCTACTTTAATTTCCAAAAATGTAATTATATATATTTCTGGTATCCTACGATACCAAAAATATGTTTAGCTAAACCATAGCCTTCAAATAAATTCCAATCATCAATATAATCGTTCACACCAATATAGTCGTTCACACCAATATAATCGCTCACAGATTATCGCATCACAACATATACAAATAATTTTAACAATGTGAGGAATCCAGTTGGATCCCTCCAACCTATTTCCCTGCATCCACAAATGTTAGCATAACAATTTAAATATTAATTCCACTTCGAGGTGGAATATCGCAGTATATGGGATTATATAATATCATCCGCTATTATGCGGCGCATAGGGTCTCATATGCTATATAATGCGAGAAATAAATCACTCCAATATATATATATATACACACACTACATCTAATATCACAAGTAGATAAATTATCAAATTCATCCAAGCACATTCAGAATTTAAATTTAACTATTTAAATTAAACAAGCAATCAAGCGAGTGAGAAAATATCACCTTTTCTTTTATTTAGCAATCCATTTCCATCCCAGCTTATTTTCACGATTTCTAGACCTTGTATAAACATTTATACAATTTATTGATATTCGAATAAATCAAACGATTAAATTCCTATTGGATAAATTTAATTAACCAATAATTTTATTAATTTAGTTTTAAACCAAAAATTCCCTTTTTAGTATATTAGAATAATTAAATAGATTAATATAAACCAACTAGTAAATTTAAAATGTATATTTACTTTTTTAAAATTTAAAACATGCTTGTGAATTAATACATACAATTTTATTAAATAGAATCATTTTACTTTACTGTTAATTCATTTCTAAATTAAATGCTTAGTTAAAACAAGCATTGTACCTCCCAATTGACTGTCGAACTAACACCCAGACTTGCCTTTGTCGTTCGAACTTTGATCGACCATACAGCAATAGGTACACATCCCCTCAGCATGCTCGAACACCCACGCTAAAGCCCCAAATCGAACCATCATATGCTCGCCTCCAAAACCGACGCGACCTTCCTTTGACCATCGCGACATTGCTCCGCTTGAACATCGCGACATCCCATCAGAGCCACGGTATGGCCTCTCACTCTCACGCGCGCCCGCGGAATCCAAAATCGTGAGTTCCATCGCCGACTCGCCTCACTCGGCTCCTTCTTGTCGCCTTGTCCCCGAACACCAACCATCGCAATGCCCTAGGCCACCGCGACTTCGAGCGTACATCAGTGATTCGAGATGATCCCTTTCGTTTGTGACCTTGCTTCGAATGAATTCGATTCGTTCGTCCCCCTCTTCATCTTTTTTTATTTGTTTTCGAATGAATGAAAAAGGATTTTGAGGAAGAACGACAAAATTTAGCTCGGCCATTTCTAATTGGATTTCAAGAGAGAGGGGAGGGAAACGAAGAATAAGAACTCGATAAATTTTCTCTCTCTTTAGTTTTACTTGTCGCGTTTTTATTATTATTATTTTCAACGCACATTATAATGAAGGAATTGAAAAAGAAATGCCAGGTATTAGAGGAAAGAAGAACGTGTATAATTTGTCTTGTAAAACATTATTATATTTTAAATTTAAATTTAAATTCAAATCGCTTTGATAAACGCAACTTGAATTTTCAAACTCCTATCAATGCGCGCCGCTAGACGTTTATAATGTTAAACCCCTATTCCAAATGCAATGGAAAAGGTTCCGATGCCAAATTCGATCATATGGAGAAAATAGCTTTTTGGACCAGTTGTTAAATTAAATTTCGATATAATTTTTAGCGCGTTTGTTTATGGTACGACCAAATGATCACTCTAAATATTATGAATTGAAATCCGATAATAAAACAATATTATGCATCCAATGGAACTGGTTTCGTCGAATTCCGTGATTGTGTCTCGGAAGGCTATTTTTAAATATCGAGTTAAACGATATAATTTCTGTGATAATATATACAAACAATTCTAATAAGTAACGTCTTCTAATTATTATAGATATATATGTACATTGTAAATAGGAAGCTTTGTTTTGAATTAAATCTAATGATTTTCACAAAGTTATTTAAAATTAAATAGAACAAAATAGGATTTAATTAAGGTTCATATTTTCTTTAAATATATATAAGTTGTATATATATATATAAAAAGGTATTGAACAAAAAATAAAATATAATATAAAAACATACATATAAGTATAAAAGTAATATAAATAAAGAGTCTTTGACATTTGTAAGGTAATAGAGAACATGTATTTACATGTGTAAGTTTAAAGTTGCAGGCAAAATACAAATGGCAACATTTGTTCTTTTAAAATTAAATCATATAAAGTAAGTGTTTTAAAAAAACCAACAAACAAAACAACTTCAACTGATTCAAATTCACGCTGAGTTCAAGCAGAAAATCAACTCAACATAATTAAGTTCAAAATCCAAGCTGCTGTTTCAAGTTAAAATCAGAAGCAAGTGCAGATTTCAAATTTTTTCCAAAGGCTTGTCCTCTGGTTTTCTCTTTGCTCAGCAAAACAGGTGAGTAAGACTTATTCTTTAATACTGCTAACCTGGATTATCTGCTGAAATTTGTAAATAGAAGTATGATGATATGTGTGTTAATACCGTAATGCATATATGCACTCGTATATGAACATATGTTGAGTAGCCTGATAGAATCATATGCATGTACATCCTCCTCTATGAGCATTGCTCTGTTCGGGATTTTTTTTTACATGCAGTTGAACATCAACTTTTAAAATGTATGCCAACCTATCTGGTTAGTTTTAAATCTTGAAATTAAAACAAAGTTGGGTTGTTTTAGGGCTAGATTCTTTAAAAATTGGTTTCATTCATTTTTATCGAGCAATGAGAGGGTAAAACCTTTTAACAGTTAGTGGATTCAGGATAATTCAAAAATCAAACACTGTAATTCAACTTTTGGATCACATGATCGGGCTTGTTGTTAGGAATAATGAATTTTGGTTATGCTTTAATGGTTTTTAATTGTGAACTGAGGGAAGTACGGGAAGGTAACCATGATTAGGGTTTTGCTATGCCTTATTTAAGGTTTAGGTCACACGGCAAGGGTGGCGTCGAGTAGGGGATAGAGATGCGCGCATAGAGGGAGATTGGAAGGGGTGGTCGTGGTGAGGTTTTGGGCAGATTTGGTTGTAGTTCGGTGGGAGGTAGTGGCATGGCGAGGAAGGTTTGTGGATCTTCACTGTTTTTGGGTTGAGGGTGCAGCTCGATTTTGGTACGGAGGTGTAGCTGAGTTCGCTGAAGGTGACCGTGTTTGGGGTGGTCGGGGCTGATGTGTGGAGACGTTCGGCATCGAAATGGATGGTCGTGGTTGATGTACACATGAACGGTGGTGCATAGATTCGTGTTAAAAGGGGGATGGGTTTAATGGGAAAGATGGTAAGAAGAAGAGATTCAGGGATAAAGAAGAAAGGGGGATTGGGCCGAGAATCTGGGCCGAAGGAAATTTTATAGAAAATAAAATAAGTAAGGGAGTAGAAGGAGGAAGGTGTGGACTTGGGCCGGTTAATTCACTTGGCCAGGTTTCCTTTTTAATTAATAAAATAAGATGTAAACTAAGTGCAAGAATTTTTACCAATTTTTAAGTTAAATATTTTATCTAAAAATGGAAATAAGGAAATTAAAGTAAAGACGTGTACAAGTTCAAAGGTTTTTAATGTAAAATGTCAAACTGATTTCAAAAGCAAAGTTAGAAATCAATTATGATACAAGTTTTCGAGATTCAAAATTTAAGTTAAATATTCTTAAGAATTATTATTTCGATTTGAATAATTTTACTAGGCGCATTATTAATTAAATCTTTAAGTGATTTCAAATGTAATTTAATGTTATATTTTAGAAATTAAATAAAGATAAATGGCTTATCTTAAGGTTAATTAATACCTTGGATGATTAAGGATTAACTAAAAAAAGGGTAAGTAATTAAAGAGTAATTAATTAATTTAATTAAAATTAATTAATGATTTAAGGGTAGTTAATTAATTTAATTAATTATAAGTTAGTTAATTGGAGATTAAATAAATTCGTAATTAAGGATAAATTAATTAAGTAACTAGAGATTAATTACTTGAATGATAATTACTTAATGTGAGTAATTAAAGGATTATTCTGTTGAGGGTTAATTAATTTAATTAGCAATTAAACGTTAAATTAATTAATGATCAAGGTTAATTAATTGAGGATAATTAACCAATGGGATAACTACTTGATGAAAGTAATCAAAGGTAAATTACTTAAGGGAAGTAATTAAGGATTAATTACTTAGTAAAATTAATTAAAGGATTGATTAATTAAGGAAATTAATTAAAGGTTAGTTGATTAATGAGTGTGATCAATTAAAGGATAATTAGTCAATGCAAGTGTTTATAGGATAATTACTTTGAGTAATTAATTATGGATAAATGTGATTAATGTGAATGGGTGAAGGTTAATTAATTAACTAAGGCTAATTACTTAATGTAATTAAAGAGGATACTTAAGGGGTGATAAATAAATGGCTTGTAATTAATTAATGTTAAGTAAGCGGGATTAATAGTAATTGAGGTAATTAATTTAATTTATTAATTAGAAATGGTATGACAAATTAATCTTGCTTATGAATGATTAAATGATATTGTATGCCTTAGATTAGTTGATATCTCTGATATGTGATTTTTGATACTATGTGATATGATATGTTTGGTTTAAACTGTTATAATGTAGGTATCTATCAATGATGAATTAATGTGTAAAGGTGACATCTTGTATTTAAAGTTGAATTGTATTTCACTTAAATAACTTAGGTTAAGATGGTATTGAATTCGAAAAGACCGGGGACGGGTATCAGTAAATACCCGAATCTCCTTCGATTTGTATCCTACCATGATTCTTTATTGATTGATATGTGAAATCAATAGGCTGAAATGGAATAATTTAAATGACTGGACCATTTAAAACTAAGTAAAGATACTTAGGGATTAATTGTGAATATAAGTGTTGACTATACAAAGTTGTGAACTTGTAGTGATGAATGAGTTACCCCGGGTTTTAAGTATGTTTTATGCATTAATGTTTTCAAGTATATAGGTTTACTCACGCTGGTTTCTAGTCTGACCCGGGTGTTACTTTGATGTAACGCTCGGATCAGACCGAGTATTACAGATTTTCAAGTAAGGACATCCTGGAGCTCAGGAGGCGAGCTGGATGGCAAGAACATATGGAGTGTATTCCGTTGAGTTATTATTGTCGTTTGTCTGGGACAAGTTATTATACTGTCTAGTTTTTTTGAGATTTAAATGTAACTCTGATGTATTAAAGTGTAATTTGACAAGTACAGTTTTCTTTTGTATAACAATTATTATTTGATATTATATTTTGATCCACTACAAATGTGAGAATCCGTGTTTTGGTGTTGTTGTTTCTACTTCTTCTTCTATCTCTTTTATTCTTTTCCTAACAATCTGGAATTTCTGGGATCGAAAATTTCGGGTCATTACATTTGGTATCAGAGAAGAAGACTAAGCAAGAACCTTGGCTCTGGTGGATTTACACATTAAGGATACGGTCAATTGTACCCTAGAATGATTTGAGAGTGTATATATATGAGAGCGTACTGGTTATTTTCTTATATAATGACTGTAATGGTTTTAAAAATAAATGATTTTTATAAAATTTTATATATAGAGTAAATAATTTTCTAATTATTACATAAAGAAATTAGTGATTGGATATTGAAACTGAATAAGAATTAATTGATATATATATATATATATATATATATATCAAAATGGGAATTGAATAAAATGAACTATACAGATAAGAGAATTTGTTTCAAACTAGAATATGGAATGGTTATTGTGTTTAATAATGGGATGTTGTTTTCTAGTAAACATTGATAAAGCAAAATGAAAAAGTTTTAGGGAAGAAAACTTTTAGATAAGTATAACTTATAAATTGAAGTGGGTTTTAAATTGTGAAGTTTTGAATCCTAAGTCTAGGGACATTTGAAATTGTTTTCAAAATGTAAAAAAATGATATTATTTAGATTATTTTGAACGTAATCTTATTTTAAAATAAGAAATGTTTGTAAAATTTAAGGAATTTGTTTTGAATTCAGAACCAAAGGTGGTTTAAAATTTAAAATAACTTGGTGTATAAAGAAAATAAATATGTATATTTGAAATAAACTCTAAGGTTGAGTTTTGATTTTCCCCGAAGTGTGATGTAAAAACCCAAAGTAAGATAAGTTTTTGAACTTTAAAGGTGATGGAAATTTGAAATTTGAAGTGGTAGTTCAAATTTGAGTAAGGTTAATGGGATTAAATTGAGATTTAACTTAGGGAAGTTAAATGGGTTGTTTGGAAGGGAGTTGTGTGTGATCTCAAACAGGTTTGAGATCTGGGAAAGGGTAGTGAATGCTATTGATGGATGTTTTTGAATAAATTGGATGTTTATTTATCCTAATATCATCCTGTTATTGTTAATAATTTTGAAATTGTGAATTGTGTAGTTTAAAATGAATTAAGAAATGGATTGGAGTAATATATATGTCCATTGTAGAAATTAAATGGAAATAGAACATTAATCAGGGAATTGGACTTGTGGAGATGAAATTACTTTGAAATTAAGATTTAAATGTTCAAAAGGAACTTGGAAAATTAAATTGTTAAGGATTGGTTTCAAAAATTGAAATTGGGTAATAAATTGGATTTCAATGATTAAATTTTTTAAAAAGGATTTGAATTATTATTTGAACCTACAAATAGGTTTACGGAGAAGTAAAGGTTAATTTGATTCAAGGGAATCAAATCAACATTTGAAAATTTAACTCGAATTTATATAATTCGAGATGAATTAAAAATGGAGATTGGAAATGGGATTAATTCAAACATGAATTAAAATGGTTTGAAACTAAGTGAGTACGATTTGAAATTAGTCCAAATTGATTTGAATAATTTAGTATTGTGATTAAAGTTGAATAGGTTTAAAATTCGAATGGAAATTGATTTGAATTTGGGAATTGAAATTAACTTAATTTGAATTGAAATTGAATCAATTTAATGGCATGAGAAATTGATTGGAAATGGAGATTGGGAATTAAACAGTTTGCTCTAGGACTATTTTCAAATAAATTATTTTAATACAAACTGCTGTAAATCTATTTTTCCAAGCTATTTACTATATACAACCTTTCTTTTTAAAGCCAAATTATTTTATATTTATTTTACAATTATTTTTGGAACTATTTAACTATTTTACAACTGTTTATAAACTAATTACTATTTTTTTAACTACTTTATAACTAATTACTATTTCACAACTATTTTGCAATTATCTAACTATTTTATAACCATTTGACTATTTTATAACTACTTGACTATTTTACAGCTATTTTATAAATTAATAATTATTTTTCAACTACTTATCTATTTTAAACTTTTCAAGCTATTTTCTAAATTTAAGTTGGACATAGTTCAAACTGTTTATGATTAAATACCCAATTGAGATAAGAATTGAGGAGATAATACAAATGGGATTGAAGCAATTGTAAATTAAGTGAATAGAGATCAAAAGTGAATGTGAATAGGAAAGGGAATTGATTTGGTTAGTAAACAAAGAGGATAAATACATATGATGTATGTATGTTATTCTATTCGCATAGTGATTTGATCCAGATTCGGGCACGGAATTTCGAGATAATGTATCGATCCGAGTTGGGGTTTTTCATTTGATTTTTGACGGGGAACCTGGTTATGGATTTTTGATTGGTTCTGGAAACTCTCTATCATAGTTGTGGCTATGCAAGGAGAATGATTTTTTTTAATCAAGAAACCAGATCTGAGTCCGCACTAGGAAGTTGAGTGGACGATACTAGTTCGGAAGTGAAATTGTGTAATCGAGTGAGCGATCAGATTTGATGTTGCGTACGGATGGTATGTGTACATCGTACGGGTTTGAATGAAATTAATATTGGAAATTGGTGGATAAAAACTGTAAAATAATTTGAAACGGAAGGGTATATTTTGAAAAATAAATGATGAAATTAAAGGGAAATTAGATATTCCTATGTTTAAAGATTCACTTTTTGAAGAAAAATAATATGGTTAATAATTTTATTAAAGAGTAATCAAATTTGAATATTTGATTTGAAATAAACAAAGTTATATATCTTTTTTATATATATGATGAAACTCCCCTTGTTGAATCTTTTGCCAGAAGAGAAGGGTTTTTGAAAGTATTTGAAGTATAAAAAGGGACTTTATACAAGTATGAAATGATCCAAAGATTTTTCAAGGCTATATATATATAAAGGATCTTATGAGAATGATTTTGGAAAAAAGGTTTTTGGAACCTATGGATTTTGGAAAGGCTTTTGATTTTTGGAGAAAAATCAATTTTGGAAATTTGGAAAGCCAAGTTGAGAATTATCAATTTTGGGATAATCAATTTTGAGAAAAGGAGATTTATATGGAATTCATACTAGGTGTATGATTTGGAAGATATTATATGTGTATAGTATAAAGTGTTTTCAAAATGGCTCTGGAGAAAAAGGCGCTCCCTTGAAATTAACTTCTCAGGTGTACCATAGGTTGGTACTGCCTTGAGACTCAAAAGGGGAGAGGCTCTAAAGTGGATCATGTGAGGAAGTCCGGACAAACTGAAGTTCCTAAGGATTATTGGGTAGCGAAAGTCGAGGGAGCTGATGCCTACAGAAGCATTTGGGTTATGCTGTGACGACAGTGTAACTTGATGTCGCTGTGATCTACTGTGGACCATCGCGGAAATCGTATGGAGGTGAGTGTCAACGGTCTACGCTTGATTTTGCGGGACGGCAATGTAACCATCGGGTTAACTGCGACCATGGATGGGGGCGATGATTTCCAAAGCATTCTCACCAAAGATGTTTCCTCTATTTTCAAAAATGTTTTCTATATTTTCAATAAAATTATTTTCCAATTATTTTCACTAGGTGTTGAAATGAGTCTACCATATACTTATAGATTTTCAGTCCTACGCCTGATTAACGAATGACCGAATTGCTGTAATAACGAGGATGGACTTGTTGAAACATCAAGTTATAAAATGATATTTTTATAAAACTATTTTGGCAATATTATATAAATTTTAAAGTGTTTTAAAAATGTTCAAAGAGAAAAGTTAACTAATAATAAGTATTTTAATAAATTCTGGTTTCGTTCCTTTTCGGGGACGAAAAAATTCAACGGGGGAAGGAATGTGATAATATATACAAACAATTCTAATAAATAATGTTTTCTAATTATTATAGATATATATGTACATTGTAAATAGGAAGCTTTGTTTTGAATTAAACCTAACGATCTTCAAAAAGTTATTTAAAATTAAATAGAGAAAAATAGGATTTAATTAAGGTTCATATTTTCTTTATATTTAAGTTGTGTGTATATATATAAAAAGGTATTAAACATAAAAGAAAATATAACATAAAAACATATATATAAGTATAAAAGTAATATAAATAAAGAGTCTTTGACATTTGTAAGGTAACAGAGAACATGTATTTACGTATGTAAGTTTAAAATTGCAGGAAAAATATAAATGGAAACATTCGTTCTCTTAAAATTAAATCATATAAAGTAAGTGTTTTAAAAAAAACAACAAACAAAACAACTTCAGCTACTTCAAATTCACCCTGAGTTCAAGCAGGAAATCAACTCAACATAATTAAGTTCAAAATCCAAGCTGCTGTTTCAAGTTAAAATCAGAAGCAAGTACAGATTTCAATTTTTTTTCAGAGGCTTGTCCTCTGGTTTTCTCTTTGCTCGGCAAAATAGGTGAGTAAGACTTATTCTTTAATACTGCTAACCTGGATTATCTGCTGAAATTTGTAAATAGAAGTATGATGATATATGTGTTAATACAGTAATGCATATATACACTCGTATATAAACATATGTTAAGTAGCCTGATAGAATCATATGCATGTACATCCTCCTCTGTTAGCATTGCTTTGTTCATGTTTTTTTTACATGCAGTTGAACATCAACTTTTAAAATGTATACCAACCTATCTGGTAAGTTTTAAATCTTGAAATTAAAACAAAGTTGGGCTGTTTTTAGTGTTTGATTCTTTAAAAATTGGTTTCATTCATTTTTATCAAGCAGTGAGAGGGTAAAACCTTTTAACAGTTAGTGGATTCAGGATAACTCAAAAATCAAACACCGTAATTCAACTTTTGGATCACATGATCGGGTTTGTTGTTAGGAATAATGAATTTTGGTTATGGTTTAATGGTTTTTAGTTGTGAATTGAGGGAAGTAGGGTAAGATGACCATGATTAGGGTTTTGTTGTGCCTTGTTTAAGGTTTGGGTCGCATGGCAAGGGTGGCGTCGTGCAGGGGATAGAGACGCGTGTACAGAGGGAGATTGGAAGGGGTGGTCGTGGTGAGGTTTTGGGCAAATTTGGGTGGAGTTCAGTGGGAGGTAGTGGCATGGTGAGGAAGGGTTGCGGCTCATGACTATTTTTGGGTTGAGGGTGCAGCTCGATTTTGGTACGGAGGTGTAGCTGAGTTCGCTCAAGGGGACCGTGTTTGGGGTGGTCGGGGCCGATGTGTGGAGACGTTCGGCGTCGAAATGGATGGACATGGTTGATGTACACATGAATGGTGGTGCACGGATTCGTGTAGAAGGGAGATGGGTTTAATGGGAAAGATGATAAGAAGAAGAGATTCAGGGATAAAGCGAAAGGGGGGATTGGGCTGAGAATCTGGGCCGAAGGAAATTTTAGTGAAAATAAAATAAGTAAGGGAGTAGAAGAAGGAGGAAGGTGTGGACTTGGGTCGGTTAATTCACTTCACCAGGTTTCCCTTTTAATTAATAAAATAGGATGTAAACCAATCTAAGAATTTTTATCAATTTTTAAGTTAAATATTTTATCTAAAAATGGGAATAAGGAAACTAAAGTAAAGAGGTATACAAGTTCAAAGGTTTTCAATGTAAAATGTTAAACTGATTTCAAAAGCAAAGTTAGAAATCAATTGTCATACAAGTTTTTGAGATTCAAAATTTTAAGTTAAATATTCTTAAGATTTATTATTTCGATTCGAATAATTTTATTAGGCACATTATTAATTAAATATTTAAGTGATTTCAAATGTAATTTAATGTTATATTTAAGAAATTAAATGAAGATAAATGGCTTATCTTAAGGTTAATTAAGACCTTAGATGATTAAGGATTGATTAAAAAAAGGTAAGGAATTAAAGAGTAATTAATTAATTTAATTAATTAATGATTTAAGGGTAGTTAATTAATTTAATTAATTATGAGTTAAGTAATTAGAGATTAAATAAATTCATAATTAAGGATAAAATAATTAAGTAATTAGTGATTAATTACTTAAGTGATAATTACTTATTGTAACTAATTAAAAGATTAATCTGTTGAGGGTTAGTTAATTTAATTCGCAATTAAACGTTAAATTAATTAATGATCAAGGTTAATTAATTATGGACAATTAATCAATGGCATAATTACCCGATGAAAGTAATTAAAGGTAAATTACTTAAGGGAAGTAATTAAGGATTAATTACTTAGTGAAATTAATTAAAGGATTGATTAACTAAGGAAATTAATTAAGGGTTAATTGGTTAATGAGTGTGATCAATTAAAGGATAATTAATCAATGTAAGTGATTATAGGATAATTAATTTGAGTAATTAGACATGGATAAATGTGATTAATGTGAATCGGTGAAGGTTAATTAATTTGTGTTATTAATTAAGGCTAATTACTTAATGTAATTAAAGAGGATAAATAAAGGATGATAAATAAATGGTTTGTAATTAATTAATGTTAAGTAAACGGGATTAATAGTAATTGAGGTAATTAATTAAATTTATTAATTAGAAATGGTATGATAAATTAATCTTGCTTATGAATGATTAAATGATATTGTATGCCTTAGATTAGTTGATATCTCTGATATGTGATTTTTGATACTGTGTGATATGATATGTTTGGTTTAAACTATGATAATGTGGGTATCTATAGATGATGAATTATTGTGTAAAGGTGACATCTTGTATTTAAAGTTGAACTGTATTTCACTTGAATAACTTGGGTTAAGATGGTATTGAATTGAAGAGACTAGGGTTAGGAATTAGTAAATACCCAAACCCACTTTAATTTGGATCCTACCATGATTCCTTATTGATTGATATGTGAAATCAATAGGTTGAAATGAAATAATTTAAATGATTGGACCATTTAAAACTAAGTAAAGATACTTAGGGATTGATTGTGAATATAAGTGTTGACTATAGCAAGCTGTGAACTTGTAGAGATGAATAAATTACCCCGGGTTTTAAGTATGTTTTATGCATTAGTGTTTTCACGTATATGGGTTTACTCATGCTGGTTTCTAGGCTGGGTCGGGTGTTACTTTGATGTAATGCTCGGGCGAGACCGAGTATTACAGATTTTTAGGTGAGGACATCCTGGAGCTCAGGAGACGAGCTGAATGGCACGAACGTATGGAATGTATTCCGCTGAGTTATTGTTGTTGTTTGTCTGGGACAAGTTATTATACTATCCAGTTTTTATGAGATTTAAATGTAACTCTGATGTTAAAGTGTAATTTGACAAGTACAGTTTTTCTTTGTACAACTGTTATTATTTGATATTATATTTTGATCCGTTGATGTGAGAATTTGTGTTTTGGTATTGTTGTTTCTTCTTCTTCTTCTATCTCTTTTCATCTTTTCCTAACAATCTAGAACTTTTGGGATCGAAAATTTTGGGTTGTTACAATTTCAAAACTGATCAAACGCTTTAAATTTCAATATTTAACGCTTATATTATCTTTAGTATTACCAACATAAATTTTTCAAGCCTTTAAAATATTTTTAACAAGCCCAAAACTAAGGATAAAAATATTTTACCCAAATTCACTTATTAAATTCAAAAATTTAATTGCCCAAATAAACTCTGATATTTAAAAATTCATGTTAAATTAACTTCCAAATATTTAAAATCAATTAAGTATTTTCAATTTCAAATGTTCAAAATTCTGGGTCGTCACACGTAGATATGTCCAACCTACTCCGAGGTATAAGTGTGTGTGTGTGTATAGGTGTGTATGTGTGTGTATGCATAAGCATTACTATACTCGCCAAAAAGAAGCCCCGACCATTTAATACATTTTAAATAGGGAAGAGACGGACCCAACGACCATTTAGTACATTAGTCTTGAAGCGTGCCCTTTGTAACAGCCATTTTATACTTCTTAAATAAGGAGGTGGCAAACCTAATGATAATTCCACAACCCCAAAGCAGATCCCTTTGTAACATAATCAATGAAATCGGGCTTAATTGCAAAGGCTGAAGACTCTAGATAGGACTTTACAATTTAATGATTTGTATTACTAATGCATCTCAAAGACGTATCTAAGGGTTAACTAGCATACCACCAACCAAACAAATAAGCAACCAATATTAGAGGTCTACGTGTATGTGATACAGACTGTAAACTAGTAGGAAGCGTATTCCTACCAGACTATGCCTAGCCTTAGATCACAAATACTGGTTTTCCAACAATGCTGACATAGCATCAACCTCTGAACCAAATTCGGTTCAGAGTTTCCTAATACAAGTCAAGCAAATTGTCTGCAATCCCGGTTAGTTAATAACTTTAGTTTGGAATTGAAGAAGACCCCACTTTCCTGATTAGGCACTATCATAGGTCATTTAAGACTTATTAATTAGGAAGACGCGGACCCAACGACCATTTAATACCTTAACCCAAAAGCAAACCCCTTGAACGCCCTAAAGGCAATTAGCCATTTAATACTTCAACTCCAAGGGAATACCCAATATGTATTTCCTCCAAACCAATATGCACATGTATCCCCGACAGGTCCTATATGACATTTATTAGTTCATTTCAGAATTATTTTATCATGCCTATTTAATTTTCTTTATATATATCGTATTTAATTCTGTAATTAAATTCATTAAATGAATTTACTTCCATATTTGCTTATTGTAACTTCATATTAACTATGTAATTGATGCCTACTAACATTGTGACCCTATAACTCCTTGATTATCACGTTATTCGTATTTTAAAATTTTATATGTAATTAATAAGATAGTCGGCATTCATTTATTTTCTCAAACATATAATTTACAATATGCATTTGGTTAATGTTATTGTGATGAGTTATTTGTATTTTGTATTGTTACTTTTTAGTTTCTACATTTAGGGATTCTAAATATACGCTTACGTATAAATTTCACAAAAATATTTATTTCAACATTTTATGGCATTGGAACTGTATCTTTTCCAAAATGAAAATGTTATATGTTTTCAACTTTCCATAAACTACAAAATAGTAGGGTTGTGTTACGTTTGTAATTATAAGAAATTATCTCTTTCTACTTTTATTGAAATGGAAAGTATAAACTATGAAAAAAATATCCCTATTTTGCACATCTCTTTCCATTGGATATATGAATTTTCTTTGTTATTTCAAATGATACGCTTTTCATACATAACCGTGAAATAGAACAGTTAATGGAAATTTACGTGGAGGTCAAAACAACTAGATTTTGCATTCTTGAATTCCAATGAATTAAAATATACAAATTTTTAAATCCAAATCCAAATCAAATTCAAATATTTCAATCGAATGATCATCAAGTTTAAGTTTACAACCCAAATAACAAGAATATGGAAATAAGTACACAATTCTATAAATATCATATTTCCTAAATTTTAAGAACTATTCTCCCTAAATTCTAGATCTAGGTTGTATATGCCATTTACTTAAAGTTAAATAATATTTTTTGGAATATGTAGGCAAGGATTTCAATTTAGATTTATTCAACTAAGCCAAAAATTAAATGGTTTTCACATAGGTGTACTACAAAAAATAGAATTCAATTGATATAAATTTAACATTATGCAAACAGCATAATTTTAACTCAACTTATTACTTTCAAATCTCCAAATTAAAACCCATTCTTCTTACTTGACTCCTTTTTTCAACTAAGAAAAATGTATACATACCCTAGAATTTAGGATCTTAGAAGAGATTTGAGTTTAAGTGGAAATTTAAATTTATACTTTCCATATTTACCTCTTTTGTAGAATTTATCCACTCCTTCTATTCTTCTCTTTTATTTTCTGTCCTCCTCTATTAGTACTAAATTTGGGTCAAAGCAATTCATGAGATTTGGGTAGGGTTAGAGCCCAAGTCAAATACGGTTGTCATGAATTTACATAAAGTAATCATGCATTCACGAGGAGTCATTATGCAATGTATTAGTTGTTTGAGTCCTTCATTACAAACTTACAAAGTCAACATGGCTCGATCGGCCATTAAAATCCTTCGCCCGTGCTTTTATTTACACAAGAAAAAAATGAGAATGAAAAAGATGAAATTAGAAAAATCATCCCTTTAGAAGGGTACCCTAAATTAATAGAAGATTTCAGCTATTAGATTTGTGCCACGTGTCACCTACAATGAATGGATGCTGAAGCATGGCACTTATGGGAAGGAACTAGTGTTCATGGTGGAATAATGTATGGTTGATCACAAAGACTCATATTGATTGGGAAGGCTTATATTGATCACAATGGCTCGTATTGATCACAACTTGTAAGATTGTCTCACGATGGCTTGTATTGATCATGAAGGCTCCATTGAGTCAATTCAAAAAGGCTTTATAATTGTTTCCTCATGAATTCCTTTATGATAGTTTGATTTCTTTGTCTTTTAATAACTCCATTGGGTTGTTAGGCAATGATTTTATTGGTCTTATCATATTGTCCACTTTTACTCATGATGACTCTCCAAGTTTACCTTACTTATATTTTATGATTCCTTTCCCACACGGTGGTCTAGCAACATTCGATGACTTCATCTATACATGATAGCTCCATTCAATCAGTACAAGGTCACACTATGATCATATGCTAACTCTTCATAATAGCTTTACCAATTTCAAGAAGTGCTTTATAATGTCCTTAAAGAATTCATCGGAATGACAATCAATTCACGTTGGCTTTTGAAAGACTCTTCACAGTGGGCTTTTTGATTACTCATCTCATGATGTATTCTTTTACTAATATTCCAATGATAGTTCTATGATGGCTTTGATGTCTTATTCCACGAGGGCTTTTGTGGATGACCTTTGATGACTTTGATAAATTGATCGCAATGATCAGTCTACCACATTATGGTTCTTTATTATGGCTTCATTCGAACTGTACCCAATAGCTTTATTAACACATAATAACTCCTTGTGATGACTTCATTGAATCCAAGCATAATATCCTTATCAACATATGACTACTTGAATTAAGCACGATGACTTCTAATAGCTCATAATGGCTTCAGTTAAGCACGATGACCCCAATTGCATAAATGGGTTTGCTCTTCACTTGATAACTTTGAGTTATAAATGATGGCTTCAGTTAAGCATGACGACTCTCCTATTTAACAATCCATCTTTGGAATTTTTGGTGTAACATCCTCCAATAAATATACACATATGTGTATACATATGTGTATATACATAAGTACATATGTGTATATACATAAGTACATATGTGTATATACATATGTATATCTATATTTATACATGTGTGTATATATATGTATACTTGTATATCTATATGTATACTTGTATATCTATATGTATACATAAATGTATATGTATATACATACATACATACATATATATATATGTATGTATATGTTTATGTATATATATAGTATTTTTAAAATTTTTGAAAGTAGTGCAGAAGGAGAAATGTCGGAGCTCCATTGCTCAGTTTAGAAAATATGAGCAGAAAGGTAAGGGTTTGGTCTATATTTATAGGCATTTAATTTTTTTAAATCTATGCCATTCGGAAAACATTTAAGGCATGCTAGACCTAAATCGACCAGTTGACTGGTGGTATAGAGTTGTCGACTGTTAAGCCTTATACATGGAAGTTAATTAGAAGAGCCCCACGAATGCAATAGTGCAAGTTTCATGGTTCATGGCCAAACTCCATCTTTGAGCCTTATGAATTATTTATGAATTTTTAAATTAATTATTATTTATTTTATGGGGCATTAAAGGCAATGAGAGCATTTGGGTCAATTTTGTTTGATAGGCAAAAGCACTCACTTTATTTCAGTTAAATTTGCTATGTCTATAGCCACTTTGTATGTAAAGGAAATTATGAGATTTCATGGGATTCCAAAAGGAATTATGGGTGATAGGGATTCGTTGCTCATTAATATGTTTTGGTAAAGCCTGCAATTTTCTTTAGGACCAAAATTGAATTTGTGTACTGCATACCATCTACAAACCGATGGGGAAAAGGAGAGGGGTGCTAGTGCTTGAGAATTTGTTGTGGTCGTGTATATTGAACTTAGGGGATCTTGGGATGACCACTTGCCCTTGGTTCAATCAAGTATGAAATGGTATAATCTAAAGCCTTGTAAGGATGTGGAAATCCCTATCCTGTAGCTAGGAGATAACCGATCAATTGTTACTTAGGCCATATATGATTAGAGAGACTTCGAGAAGATTGATCTTGATCCTAAAAAGAATGAAAGCATATCAAGATCGACAAAAGCGTAATGTTGATGAAAGAGGCATCGATTTGGAGTATTTAGTAGAATATATTGTTTTTATGAAGGTTTCTCTAACATTGTTCAGTTTGGCAATTAGTGTAAATTAGTGCCAAGATTTGTTGGCCCTTTCCCCATTATTGAGAGGATCGGTAAGCTTTCATATCGAGTCACATTTCTCAAGAAGATGGTTGAGGTAAATAATGTCTTTCATGTAACTCCTTTGCATAAGTGTATGCACAGTTCTAATGTCATCGTAGAGCCAAGTCAACTCAAAGATGGGAGTGTCGAACTGGAGGCAACTTGACCAAAAGGGCCTAATTATATTATTGAGCATAGTACGAAGAGGCTTCGAAGAAAGGTGGTCAAGTTTGTAAGGGTTTAATAGATTGATAACAATGGAGATAGTACTTAGGAACTAGAAGAATTTCGAACTTCACATCCGAAGCTATTTACTGGTATGATTCACTCTACTTTTATGACTTGTGCTACGACTCGTATTTTACGCGAATGATCGGAAAATATTAATAACACTTTTGTATCAAGGTGTTTGATTCTCAAACATTAGGGAATGTTAAGTAGTGACATTTTACATCCTAAGAAATTTTATTTCACCACTTTGACCTTAATAACTTGTATGTCTTATGGCTTTTGATAGGAGCTGAATCAGGGTCCGAAACCACTATCATGATATAAATATGATGGCTTCTCTTTCCATAGAGTGGTCATGATAGCTTTTTTGGAATATCTTTTAAAAGATATAGCCATTTAAACTTAGATAATAATTGAGTTGATTAGCGAGTAATTAAGGTTGAGCCCAAATTAGGGCACTAATCCATTTTAGGATTAGTGCATAACCAACTGATGTGACAACCGCCTAATCACTTTTCTTTAGTTCCCAGAACAGCTCTAATCTCCAATAATCTTCTTCTAAGCCAAAAATCAATATTTATCTTCACTTTAGTTAGCCAACTCATGTCATTAATTGGTAAATAATGAAGGGATTAAAAGTTTACTATTTGGGCACCTCAAAAATTGTCCAGATCACTATTCATTTCAGATTCACTTGGATTTGTGTGCATTTGGGTGATTGGTGAGTGGCTTGACATCTCTCACTTTAGTATACATGTTAATATAGATAAAATATGATATTTTTAAATGATTTTTGAACTTTATAGCATGAATAGTGAAAGAGCTACACTTACAATTGATTTATAAACGAATTTATATGCGTTTTAAAGTGATTTTTAATTGGAATCTACATATGTTCTTATAGATAATCTATTCACTAATTCTAGATTTAAAACATCATTTGACGTAAATCCTTATTTGGTTAATTTATATGCATTTCACATGACGTATGTATGCTATGTTTAATTGCATGTATATTATATTGTTTGTTTGGTTGAAAACACTGATTGATGGGCAACTTATAGTTAGAATGTTCAATCCAATTTGTTTCTAGTGCATATTTGATGTTGCACAAAGATTTGAATAAGTGGAACAAAGTTTTAGCAAAGTGTTGGAGTCGCGATGAGTTGTTTTGAGAAGAAAAGTGGAGGTAAGATGATCGATCATATGGATTGGATCTGATCCATAAAATAACCTCTAAATCACATGCAACCAAAATGGCACAATAGGGAAGGTCCGCAGAAGCCATGTTCCAAGTTCCAAGTCAGTGGGCGTTGATTTTTTTTCAAGTTATGGATGATTCAAGATGGATCATCTACGGGATAGGGAGATAGATCAGTGGTACTTCAACTTCAGGCCTCAACGGCAAAGACTTAGAAACTTTCTTGTTGAAACTTCAAGCTTACCTGGAGAGGCATGGCAAAGGTTAGGGAATACAAAGTGTAAGCCAAAAATAGCTCAGTTGTGATCGAAAAAGGATCGAAAACGGCCCATGCAAGAGTTAGTACTGACCTTTCTATAGCCTTATTTTCATGCATGGAAAGCTTGGGATCATGTGAGTTGAAGAGGGAAGGTGACTTTGGGCGGAGGGTGCTACAACTTCAGGCTAGGTGAAGGGAAGCTACGGGTTGTATGTGGAAATTAGCAAAGGCTTGGGCATGAAGGGTCGGTACCGACCCTTTCTTGACGTACAATCTTGGCGGTTGATTAAACTTTTTGAAATTGTCTTCAAACTTTTAGGGATGCTAGATGATGATGTGTAAGGTCGATGGATGAAATTTGGTGGCAATTCAATGGTTAGATCTTGAGCTATGATGAATGAAAGATTGATAGTGTATGTTAGTATGCTAAGATTACTTTGGGCTAGACCTAGGAAAATTAGGAGATTACTCCATGCAAGACCTAGCAAATTTTTAAGGATGTCGAGACAACATGATGATACTCTATGAATTATGATAGATGTCTAGAAGAGTTCTAGGCTAAACAACCAATGATGGGAGTTGTATGAATATCCAAAAGGATAAGTTTCAGGATATAGACTTGTGAGTGGAAAGAGGTCGTGCTCTACTATGGATGCAACTTGTCCAAAGAGGTCATTGGTAGTCAAAGTTCTCGCTGTGAACTCAAAAATTAGTGGCATGTGAGGGCGCATACTTGGGCCAGGATTTGCCCTTGATCTCTTGAGGTTTGGATCAGTCTTACTCCAGATACTAGGACGCATGGTTTAATTCCTAGCAAATTGTGTTGCGTGGATTCGAGTATGAGAAACCAAGAAATTGAGTAGTTTATGACCTATGATGCGATCATACGAGCTATCATGTGTCCAACAAACTACGTAAGGGATGCGAGGATGAATGATTGATGCTATGTTTGCATTTTTGCCAAGGATGTCACATGACATAGGTATTATTGATATAGATATCAAGATAACTCTTACGTATTCTGATGTATAGTACACCCTTGATCATAATGATGTAGAGTAGCATATATTTGATGATTTGTGCTAACTCCACATATGTAAGGACAAGTCAAGTATGATTCTCAATAACTTATGTCCTACAATATTGACTTTTGTAGTATTATGAGATTTTCTACTATTGACACCAAACTATTGTCCGATGCACGTTGTTGGAGATAAGCAGGAGGCTATGCTTTCCATATACTATATTTGGGTTTATATCTGCTTATTATTCAGCTATGTATCATAAAAAGCTTATCAATGCTTTTATTTAGAGACAGTTTTTCTTTGGGTTATTATTTGATGTATAACTACCACTTATGCCATATTACTTTGATAGATCTCTGCTCTTTGATATAGTTTTGATTTATCTAGTATATTTACTGTCTCACTTTTTTTATATCTTTATGAGAGTGCATACTTATTATATATTTTGATTCTGAAAAAAAATATTAGTAGTTTATATATATAGTAGGCTTATACTATATCGTGTAACATAAATGAGTAGTACTTAAGCAAAATTTTATATAAAGAGACTAATCATCCTTATTATAAACTGAAGGATTAGTCATCGTATGAGGAATGCCACTAGAAATTCCATTTCTGAAGCAAAGGAGGGAGCTGACTTGGGAGCTACTAATCTTGATTTGTAGACGATGTTCAACACCATAATGAGGAATCTGCTGCAATATGTACAAGGTGCACCTAATGTTGTTATTTGTGTAGTGGTCTAGTGTAGGCACCTAGAGTTGACTTCGCTATGTTGAATAAGAACTTTGTGTATCATGGTGGAAAACCATTAAAAATGTAGCCAGTTATGAAAGTGTATGATTGACTAGATTCCTACAAAAGAATCTTTAATGAGTTAGAGTTAAACGATGCAATGAGGAGGTTGGCCTCCAAACTACTCCAAGGAAGGCTATGAATTAAAGAAGCTCTTTGAGCTGCGACTCCCGTGGATCAGTTCACTTGGGACCAGTTCAAAACAAGATTTGAGGAGGAGTTCGTATCGATAGCTCATTAGTCGGTTCTATTCCGTAAATTTGTAGATCGAAGTAGGAATACTGGTTTGTCTTCTAGTATATGGCTGAGTTCTATGATTTGCCGAAGTATGGGATTTTTTCATCCATACTTCATTGAAGAAGAACGAGAAGTTCATCATCGACTTGAATGATTATCAGGAGAGAGACTTATAGCCCATTATCAACGAGACCTTCGAGAAGATAATTGAAAATAATTTGAGATATGAAAGCCTTTATCCAAAAGCCAAAGGTTGTTGCTCTAAGGGAAGAGATAAAGCTGTAATCGAGCAGGGGAGGCAAGAGGAAATGCAATAACAATAATAAGAAGAAGCAATTTCAAGATAAGCAAAAGAAGAGTAAAAGTTGAATAACTTGATACCACTAAAGAGAGAAGGGCCATTTTAGTATAGACTGCAAGGCTGAAGAAAAGAAGTTCCTTAACTGCAATAAGCTTAGGCATATTTAGAAGGACTGTCCAGAGCCACTAAAGAAGAAGCATCCGGTGAAGGAATATTCTTTAAACATCATTCTATTTACATCAAATGCTCCATTCGTGAGAAAGGGAAGGATGCCACTATTCAATGTATGATTTCAATTTATGATGTTTCCGTACATGTTTTGTTTGATACCGGGGATTTATATTCCTTTATATCTAGTGATACGGTAGATAAATTAGGACTAAAACTCGAGATTGTCGACCACCCTTTAATTGTGACCAACCCTATGGCTATAATAGCATGTGTAAAGTTTGTCGTAGTTTGGTTTTATCGAGTCATGGATTTACTTTTGCTTGTGACTTTTTATTTTTGATTTATGGAGTTTGGTAGTATATTAAGGATGGACTGGCTTTATAGATACAAAGTGGTGGTGAATTGCGAAAGGTCGTTGATGATGCCAGGGACAGATGATGGGTGGAAGGTAGTGTTAGGCCACCTACTAGATGACAAGGTGATGGTTAGCTTTCTATATTCGCTTGATATCCCATATAATGAATTGTCATTAGTCCTGTTGCTAGAGAGTATCCGAACATATTGGAGGAGGTTACCAGAGTTCTTCTACACAAAGAGGTAAAGTTCTATGTGTTAATTTGTTGAAGGATATCAAACCAGCAGTTATGCCTTTGAGGAGAATAGGGCCCAATGAGCAAAGAGATCTTGAAGTGCAAGTGAATGATCTATTAAAGAAGGGGTTCATTCACAGAAGTATTTTTGAATGGAGAGCGCCCATATTATTTGTGCAACACCTCATATTTTTTACAACATTAATTAATCAATGAATTAAAAAGGGCATTTTGGTAACTTTACACAAGGCTGAAAAATAATGAATTTAGAAATCCGACTTTTCCATTGCTTTAAGTTGATTTTTTCTAGCCCGAATTATATATTAAATGTCAAAAACAAACATCGTGTAAAGGGGATATAAATGGTTTACCGTAGCATGCATTTCAGGTTTTGCGCCTATTTTGAAGTCGAAGTTTAAGAGTTAATTATAATAATAAATAACATTCTAATTAGTAAGTATAACTCTTGTTATATGCAGAAAATTTATAATTATGTTTGAATTACTTTAAAAAGAGTATAATTGTTTTAATGTTCATTAAAATAAAATAAGGAAAGGTATTGACATGCATAAACCTTTAACCACTTCAGAGGAAGCATTAATTACCATGATAATGAAATTTGTTTTTGTAATTAATATAATTATATTTTACTATATTTAAAAAAAATAACAATTTATTTATGAAAAGAATGCATTTAGTGAAAGAGGTTACATATTTTGAAAAGTGAAGACAACAATATGTTCATAGAAGCAAAACATTTCTTAAAGTAAAGGAAAGATACGATATCCCTTTATTAGTAAAGAAAAAGGGTAAATACAATTTTTAAATTTAAGAAGATTAATACCAAAAAATTATAAATTGATTGCACAATTACTAATAAATGGTAAGGCTCCTAATTAATGTAAATATGTATACACACACATATATATATTCATGAATATTGATTCATTATTCCTTACAATTGAACCGCTAGTTATCCATCCAGTTAGCATATTTTTGTGTGATCTTCATTTGGTTGTCTTCCTATCTTCCATTTAAGTGTCTTGTCCAAATATCAAGTCATTTGGAATTAGTTTAATTATCCGTCTTCATGGGTCATCTGGTCCTGAAGAATCATCCCTATCTCGCTCAAATCTTAATGAAATTGAACGAAACTTTGTAGGAACACTCTAAAGGGTTTTAGAGATCCACCATGAAACTTTGAGGTGATGGGGCCCAATCTAGATGTGTTGCTAACGATCAATCTAGATGGATTACTGGCGATCCATCAAACCAACTCTAAATGACCTCATTCATCATTTTTTTTGTGAGCCTTCTCCTATGTTTTCTATATGTTCTTCCAAAATTCCAGGTCAATCCAACTTCGTATGTGTCCTGTAGGTCCATTTTAAGCTAGCTAGTTTTGGCCAAATAGCTTGAATCAGACGAGTCTTTGCTTCTTAAACTAGATTTTTTGGCATGCTATAAAACTTAACAAGCGTGCTTAGAAATGACAATGAATCATGATGCAAATGGTTTGGAGAGTCTATGAGCAAGCCTTATGGATCGCGAGCGATCCACAGCTGATGGATCGCTAAAGATCCATCATCTTAGCTTACTTTGGCATCTTTTCTCTTGGGACTTTCTCTTCTACTTTTTTGGTCCTTTTGATTGATTCTTGAGTTATTCTTGTGTAGTAAGAACATTTTGATTCTTATAGAATTTTGATGGGTTAAAAACCCAGTTAACACTTACCCCTAAAAGTACGCCTTATGAATGATAGGTGTGCTTTGTTTAAGAAAAAGTTTCCATCTCTAGTCTTTTATAATTGAGCTTTTTATCCGCTTTAGCCTTGGTGAATCGTCCAATTTATTCTGATTCTATTGCCAATCACAAGTCGTTCCAAACCAGTTACATCCAAAGACTCCTGGCTCTACCTAAGTGTAATCTATACATCATAATCATTCGGATTTCATTTGAAGTTATTACATCACATATCTCTAATTAAATCACATGCTTCCAATTACATCACATATCTCCATTTACATCACATATCTTTAATTGTCCCATGTTCATTCAGGATTTACATCATTATCATTTTGCTTCTCATTCAGAGTTGTCATATCATATATCAAAATCGCATTGTATACAAAAATTACATCATATATCGAGATCATCCTATGTTCATCCAGGATTTATCAGTTTTTTCTATTTATAAGGCATTCAAATCCTTTTATTAAATCAAATTTGTTTTACCGATCTCTCCTGATCATTTAAGTTTAATGCGTGATCTCTCCGGATCATTTAATGTTTGAAGTCAAGGGAACGATCTCTCTTGATCATTTGTTTGTTAAGTTAAGGGGAATTAAGTATGCACATCCGCTCACTCTTCGGTGTGGGGACTTACTTCTTGTACTCCAGTCCCGTCCCTTCGATCGGGACACTAAGGGGATCAATATTGTACAAGTCCATCCGCTAGCGATCTGGCAATAGGACTTGCACCCTGCACTCCGGTCCTGTGGCGGGACTCTAAGGCGATCAATATCAGTCATCATAATAATGTGGATTTTCCAAAATTCAAATATTCAAATCAAAAAAATAAGCAGAAATTAAATAAGTAGGAATCACAACAAGTAGAAGTCCTTAATTTTCACCTTGGGGATCCGACTCAGAGCACACCTAGAGACCAATTTGGGTCTCGTACACGTGTAAGCGGTCCGAGGTCATTATTATCCTAAATAGTCATCTCAGGCATCCAACCTAAAGCATTCCTAGGGACCGTTCAGGATCCCGTACACGTGTAAATAGCCTGAGGTTATTATTGTCTAAATACCAAAAAAAGTGTTGAAAAATAAATGGAAAAGCAAAGCATAGGAGCCAGACCTGGTTCCTATTTACCTCGATCATGGGATAATTTGTCTTGGCTCAAACCCTTGAGCATTTCTTGATGCACTAGTCGTGGATGGTGGTTGTTCTTGCAATTCTACCATAGTTTTGTTCCTCACGTACTATGGCAGCCGGTTGTTCCGAACCAATTCTTCTATCAGATCACGAAGGTGTCGCACTGATTCGTTTAATGCCCGTTCAGGTCATGGAAGATGCAAAACTTTATAGATCTTTTCTCTCGACCAATGGGCTCCCTATTAAATGGCCTCCGGTAGAGGTTCTTCCCATTAGTGTCAGGTATATCCTCTCCGATGTTTCATTCAAGTCAATGTATGAAGTGAATCTCGGCTCCTTCCTTTGTCGTTTTTGCTCCACGAAGTTGTCGTCGGTTTTCCTTTTCCCTTTGTCTTTTCCAATTCCAGCTCTAGATGGTCCATTGTCCTCTACGACATTTATTTCAGCATCCACATCCTCATCTTCGACTTCAGTTTCTTTCTGATGCAAAATATATCTCAGCTTTGTAGTAGAATTCTGTAAGATCCCTCGATGGATCACTTTTCAATGCAGCTTTAAAATCGGTCTTGCTCGCAACCCCAGAAACTACAACCAATAGGATAAATGATGGATCTGGCTTGTGAACCGCAGCTGCCGCCGCATTGAATCTTGTTAAATAACTTATTAAGGTCTCTCCAGGCTTTTGTTTTACATTTGAGAGCGTAAGTACATTCCTCGGCTATTAGATATGAACTCTGAAATGTCTCAAGAACTTTCTCACCAAGTCGGTCCATGTGCTTATGGACCCATATCCAACTGTCTGAACCACATTGCAGCTAAATCCGTTAAGTATAATGGGAAGCACCGCCTCATTACCTCCTTAGAAGCACCCAACTCCTCCATATGTTGGATGTATCTCGTCATATGAATTGTCAAATCTATCTTCTCGTCATACATTTTCAATGTTGGAAGCTTGAAATCTGGAGGATTTCTTGCATTTCAGATATTAGAAGTAAACAGATTCCTATTCATGTCTTCCAAACCCTAACCTAGGGGCCCTCCTCTAATGAACCTTCATACCAATTCAGCAATTAGGTTCTCACCATCCAATGAAGGTCTAGATCCTAAATCAATACTTTGCCCCTATTCTGGTGGGGGTATCCGGGGATGCACTCTTCCACCCGCATGCTTGTGTTCTAATACATGACTGTAGCTTCATTTAGACCTACCTCCCTTCGAGGAAGTTCTGGTACATATTCTTCTGTCGGTTGCATCCTAGTATTTGGATTAGCTCCATTACCACCAGTTCCTAGTATTCCAACAGTAACTCTAGCATTGGGTTTAATTCCCATTTTGATTCCAATGTTGTGACGCCCCACCTCTATACCCACGCTAGACAAGAACATTACGGTGAATGCTGTCGACTAGCACGGAGAATAAGGCTGTTGAGGAGCGACCATCCATGTAATTTCTTTGCGCGAGCACCGATATGTCAGATAATATAACATGCATTCTATTTCAAGAGGAAATCCGACATACCGACACAAACTCAAAGCTACTACACGGTGGCTAGATAAATCCTTCGGAAAACAAATATAGAAATAAACATAACATAAATCAGTCACAGACAATTCATATCACAAGGGCGGAATAAGATATGAATATTACACTAGAAAGTGTACATCAGAGTAGTGGTCTAAAAAGATCCACAATATCACAAAAGAATAGTTACACGAACTACACAAAAGAATAAGTATACATTAAGGAGTCTATATCTCAAATGTATACAACAAAATATCTACTAATCTAAGTAGTTAACCCAAAAGTCAAGGAGTTAATCCCGGATGAGAAGTCAAGCAGAAGCACCTGTAACATCTCGGTCTGACCCGAGTATTATTTAATAAGAAAATAATAAACGGATGAGTCTAACTATAAATATCAGATGAAACGATATAGAATAAGAGATATGACTAAACACGTAATAATCACAATGCCAAGCTGTGATATATATATATATATATATATATATATATATACTTAGTTGATAATCATCAAGAGATTAACCAATGTCACCAAATCTACACAAGAATCAAAGAAGTGTCATACTCATTATTTCGTTCATCAAACCACAAATATTGACGATAATATCAATGTCAATCACCAAAGTCAAAGACGCACAAATTCCAGAAGACTACACAAGAAATCCAGAAATCACAAAAGTCAATGACACACAAATTCACCAATGCACGAATATTGATAAAACTTATCAATGGAAATCACGAAAATTGGTGAAACACCAATTCTAGAAATCTACACAAGAAATCCAGAAATCACAAAAATAGAGGAGGGGGAGGCCTATCACAAACGGGAGCATAAAGCTCACCAACACGTGTATCACAAACGGAACGCTAATTCCATGGTCGCTAACCATCACAAATTGAGCCGAAGCTCCACAAACGGCCCGAAGACCATGGGTTGCTACCCCATCACAAATTGAGTCGAAACTCCACAAAACGGGGTTTAGTCTCCCTCGCAGACAAAGAGACATCGCACATTGCTAGTCTAAATCACAAAGATGATCGTCATGATCAACGAGAAGTGTCAATTACACTAAGCTAGTAAATATATGAGTTTAGCTTCATGTCCCATAACCACTTGCTTAACTTAAATATTTACGAACAAACTGTAAATCTCCACTAGAAAATTGTCACAAGAGGTTCAATCGAACAAGTCCAAGAATTAACCGACAAAGTAAACGCAAGCGTTTCATACCACTTGTTTTACTAAGCCGTTTAATTAGATTTCTCATACGAGTGAGGTAAAGGTTTGTATATACTAATAGATTGGAAAACGGTTTTATAAACGAATTTGGTATTAAAAGAGTATTGAAATCGTTTGAGTAAAGAGTTTTGATATTTACTACTAGTATAGGAAACCTTTATATTTTTAAAGTGACAAATCACGAAGAAGGTTGTAAGAACGATCAATCACAAAAATTCACATACGAAGACGTGAATAAAATCCAACGAAATCGATAAAGGATCCATCAAAATGGATATTCAAAAATCCCTAAAAAGAGTCATCAAAGTCATAATAGATGATAACAACAAATAGGATTATCACGAATCGATTTAAATTAGGATTTCAATCCAAAAAGGCAAATTAGACTCAAACAGCAGGTTCAGTCGACTGAACAAAGATTTTCAGTCGACTGACCCTGTACATGGAAATTTTCCAGGTTCAGAAAACTTTCTGTTTCCAGTTTCAGTCGACTGTGCAGAGTTTTTCAGTCGACTAAATCATGCCTGGAAACTCTCGGGTTTCACGTTCAGTCGACTGAACAGAGATTTCAGTCGACTGAATCATGCCTGGGCTGTTTTTCAGCCTTATACAAATGAAGAGCAAACTCTTCCAAAATGCAATCGGACGAACATTGGCTCTAAGGGTTTATGCCAAACGGCAACTCGGCCCTATATGCTCCTCGATGCATCACCAAAAGCATGATCAAACATCCATAAAAGGATTTCACACAAATTTGACTTAAAAACCCAAAAATTGGAATATTTACAAAACCAATCCAAATCAAGAGCAAATTCTCATGAAGAAGTGTTAGGAATTCATACCTAACAACCAAAGATAATTATAGTCATAGATGTGAGATAAAAATCTCACCTTTTCACAAAATCGAACAAGAAGAAGCTTGAAAGCAATTGGAGAATCAACCTCTCTTCAATCACAACCCAAATGAGCTTGAATCTAAGCTCAAAAACAAGAACATTCCCGAAATTAGGTTTAGGAAATTTCTGAAATTGAATGGAGAAAGAGTTGGAGAAGAAGAAGGAGATGCTTACCAAGGGGTTCTTCTTGCGTTTGGAGCAAGGAGATGGATTTGCAAGAGAAACTAGGGTTTTGGAATTTTAATTTCCAATCTCTCCCACCATTAACACTCTAAAAACTGAAATGAGAAGAGAATGAGGGTGAGTGGGGAAGAGTGGCTCAGATTTGAGCATAAGTTAACATAGGGTTGAGCCCAAAAACCAAACCCAAAGTAAAAAGTAGCAGAAATCAATTTTCTCCAAACATATCGAAGCTTATACTCAAAAAGGTCGCAAACGGCATTTTAAACTCAATGGGAGTGGTCCCGAGCCCTAATTCGACCGTATGCAAAAAGTAGCTTTTCGGACTAAAATCCGACTACCGATAAAATATTTAAATAAAATATTTAAATATAAAATCGAAAAATATGCGGGTTGTTACAGACTCCCCTCCTTAAAGAAATTGCGTCCTCGTAATATTACAAGAAGAAGATATATAGTAACAACCATAGAAGCATATTCAACACAAAAGAAGTTTGAAATAAGAAGTTCACCTCAAAGAGCACGAGAAAGTAAGTCCGGATGTGTACGCTCGATGTACTCTCTAGATTCCCAAGAACAATCCTTAGGATTTGAAGACCATTGAACTTTAACAAGCGGAACATCTTTATTTCGAAGTCGTTGGACTTCCGAAGCAATGATACGAATAGGATGTTGCTCATAAGTTAAATTAGGCGAAACTTCAATCTCTTCCACAACACCGGGCTCAAGAATAGAATCGGAATCTCGAAGACATTTCCGAAGTTGAGAAACGTGAAACACGTCATGCATAGCAGAAAATTGAGCCGGTAATAAAAGGCGATAAGCCATGGAACCAATACGTTCGGTGATAGAAAATGGCCCGATATATCGAGGCGCTAACTTTCCCGATCGACTGAAACGTACAACACCTTTCATAGGTGAAACACGAATGAACACAAGATCTCCCACAGAAAATTCTAACTTCCTTCTCCGGTTATCGGCATAGGATTTTTGTCTACTTTGGGCTTCTTTCATCCTATGACGAATAAGATCAATCTTTTCTGTGGAATCACGAATAAAATCTGGACCTAAAGCCAGCTTCTCACCGGCCTAAAGCCAACAAGAAGGAGATCGGCATGGCCTACCATAGAGTGCCTCGAAAGGTGCCATACCAATACTAGATTGGAAGCTATTATTATAGGAAAATTCAACAAGTGAGATATGATCTTCCCAACCTCCACCAAAATCAAGAACACAAGCACGAAGAAGATCTTCAAGAGTTTGATTCACACGCTCGGTTTGTCCATCGGACTGGGGATGATAAGCGGTGCTAAAATTAAGCTTCGTTCCCAAAGCTTTTTGAAGACTCTTCCAAAATCCACTAGTAAACAATGGATCACGATCATTAACAATTGAAGTAGGAACCCCATGCAATTTAACAATTTCTTTGATAAATATCTTGGCCAAAAGAGGAACAGTTCGGTTAGACTGAACGGGAATAAAATGGGCGGATTTAGTAAGTCTATCAACAATTACCCATAAGCTATCATAACCCGATCGAGAACGGGGAAGGCCATCTATAAAATCCATGGAAATTTGATCCCACTTCCAAACTGGAATTTCTAAAGGTTGCAATAACCCACCGGGCCTTTGATGTTCGGCCTTAACGAGTTGGCAAGTCATGCAACGTTTAACGAAGTTAGCGATGTCAAGTTTCATTCCCTCCCAATAATAAAGTCGCTTCATATCCGCGTACATTTTACTACTACCGGGATGAATAGTAAACTTAGAACGATGTGAATCTTCTAAAATATCTTTACGAAGATCACCAATATTTGGCACGACAAGTCTACCAAATTTCCGAATGCCGCCACGAGAATCGATATCAAAGTCTTTCAAACCTTCAATATCCATTTTATCCCTAATATTTTGGCCAAGAAGAGCCAAGTCGGGATCTAGCCCTTGAGCTTCAAGAATGCGGTCTAAAAGAGATGGATGAGCCACAAGGCTACATAAAACAAACGATGAGCATAAATCGAAAACACGGTCTCGAATTTCGCAAGTGGATAAAATCTCGAGATCGTTCCATTCGGATATCATCATAGAAACAACAGCTTGTTGTTTACGGCTAAGAGCATCGGCGACAAGATTACCCTTACCGAGAGTATAAAGAATATCAAGATCATATGGTGCAAGAAATTCGAGCCAACGCTGTTGACGCAAATTAAGTTCCTTTTGAGAGAATAAATATTTCAAAGACTTATGATCTGTGTAAAGAACAAATTTCTCTCCTAAGAGATAATGACGCCAAATCCGAAGAGCAAAAACAATAGCCGCGAGCTCTAAATCATGAGTGGCATATCTAGTCTCAGCAGGCTTTAATTGCCTAGAAGCATAAGCAATAACGCGTTCCTTTTGCATAAGGACGGCACCCAAACCAATGCGACTAGCATCGGTATAAACAACGAAATCTTGATTCCCTTCGGGAATAACAAGAATAGGAGCATCAGAAAGAAGTTCTTTTAATTTCTGAAAAGAAGCTTCACATTTGTCCGACCAACTGTATTTAACACCTTTCTTCGTCAAGCTAGTGAGAGGCACGGCAATTTTAGAAAAGTCTTTAATAAAACGACGGTAATAGCCCGCCAATCCAAGAAAACTACGAATCTCTGTCACATTCTCCGGTCTCTTCTAATCTTGAATCGCTTCAATCTTTGAAGGATCCACGGAAATTCCGGATTCGGAAATGATGTGACCGAAAAACTTCACACGTGATTGCCAAAAATGGCATTTAGAAAATTTTGCCTTTAATTGATTACTCCTAAGAGTTTCCAACACAATCCGAAGATGTTTTGCATGCTCCTCCTCGGTTTTAGAATAAACAAGAATATCATCGATAAAGATGAGAACAAACCGGTCGAGAAAGTCTTTAAAAACTCGATTCATTAAGTCAACGAAATAAGCCGGGGCATTAGTTAACCCAAATGGCATAACAAGCCATTTATAAGATCCATACCGAGTACGGAACGACGTTAAAGGAATGCTATCCTCTGCAATACGAAGCTGATGAAAACCGGTAGCCAAGTCCAATCGTGAAAAGACTCTAGCACCACTAAGTTGATCGAATAGATCATCAATCCGAGGTAAAGGATATTTATTTTTGATAGTAAGATCATTAAGCTTGCGATAGTCAACGCAAAGCCTAAGTGTACCATCGGATTTCTTCACAAAAATAGCTGAAGCTCCCCAAGGCGAGGAACTAGAGCGAATAAATTGCTTCGTTTCCAATTCAGATAATTGTTTACGCATCTCCTCGTTTTCTTTATTGGACATCCGATAAGGAGGACGAGTGATAGGTTGAGCTCCCGGAGTAAGATTAATTCTGAACTCAATTGCTCGTTTAGGTGGTAACCCTAAAACGGGCTCGAATATGTCGGAAAATTCACAAACGACGTGAATAAGAGAAATAATATCACCCTCATCATCATCATCATCACGAGGATTTAAAGAATATAAAGATGCAACCAAAGCAGAATCTGAATCTTTAAGAATAACAGAAACCTGATTAACAGATTGAGGATGTCGAAGATGAATAGTCCGCTCAGGACATAGGATATGAGCTTCATAACGGTTAAGCCAATCCATTCCCAAAATCATTCCAAAGCCTAAATAACGCATGACATGCAAATCGGCTCGGAAAGATAAATCACACAAAATAATCTCGACATCTTTACACAATAAACTGATTGTTGCGGATCCACCAATCGGATTCGCAATTCTCAAAGAAGTCATTAAACACAAAACATCCAAAGAAAAAGCATCAACAAGTTCTTTTGATATAAAAGAATGGGACGCACCCGTATCAAAAAGAACTCGAATAGGATGATCACGAAACAAAATAATTCCATCTAGAATAGAATGAGAAATACCTTGGCCACGAGATGTGTTGCCAGGGGCTTGAGCAACATTTAACTTTCCCTCCTTCTTGCCCTGAAGCTTGGGGCATGAAGATATAACATGACCGGGAACTTTGCAGTATCGACAAGAAAGAGACTTTGGGCACTTGTTCGCATAATGGTCCTTCGAACCACAATTATAGCATTCCCCACGACCAAAGGAAGAAGTCTTTGCCACGGAGGTTGCTTGCTTCCCTTTCTTATTGGGATAAGGGCCTTTGAATTTGCTTGGCCTCTTCTTGTTGTTGAAGTTTGGTTTGGAACCCACCACTTCAACATAATTCTCTGTATCCGCCTCTTCAAGACGAAGAGCGATATCAACGAGTTGGTCGAAAGAAACTTCTAACTTTAGAAGTAATGGCTTCTTGAGACTTTTGTTTAAGCCATAAACAAATCTCTGGTTCTTCTTAAGAGAGGTGTTGATGTATTCAACCCCATATTTGGAAAGCGACTCGAAGGAGGCGACGTAATCAGTCACGGAGGACTCACCTTGAACAAGGTCTATAAATCGTCGAGCCAATGTCACTTTCTCTGCTTCCGGTACAAATTTCAACTCGAAGCGTTCTCGGAATCTCTCCCAAGTGAGATCCGCTTCATTAATCTCAGAAATAAGAAGCTCGTACCAATCCAATGCTCTTTCTCGGAGCATACTAGAGGCCACCTGAACTCGGTGAAGGTCAATAAGATTCATGCGCGAAATGATGCGATCGCATGTTCTTAGCCAAGCCTGTACTTCAATAACAGTTTCGGAACCTTTGAATGACTCCCCACCCAAATTAGTGTAATCACTACACAAGCATGCAAATCCCGACTTTGGGTGAGTAGGTTCCGGGTTAGCTCCAGCCGCTTGAGCATTTGTTACCAAATCAAGAAGCTGTTGAGCAGTCATAAAAACTCCATCCTGGGGCGGAGTGCTAGATGGCACGGCTCTGGGGCGGCCTGGTCTAGACATTTCTCTTCCTTTAGAAAGAAAGAAGAAGAAGAAAAGGTTATTCACCAAATTGAATATCAAGCAATCTTGATAGATAAAACAAGGAATCATAAAGAAAATAGGATAGAACGGTACGAAGACCCGAATAAAATCCTAAAGCACAACTCCTAAGAAAGACTTAGGACGATGATCCTTGTTATAATATTCCATATTATTCCGAAGTTTGGCTCTGATACCAAGCTGTGACGCCCCACCTCTATACCCACGCTAGACAAGAACATTACGGTGAATGCTGTCGACTAGCACGGAGAATAAGGCTGTTGAGGAGCGACCATCCATGTAATTTCTTTGCGCGAGCACCGATATGTCAGATAATATAACATGCATTCTATTTCAAGAGGAAATCCGACATACCGACACAAACTCAAAGCTACTACACGGTGGCTAGATAAATCCTTCGGAAAACAAATATAGAAATAAACATAACATAAATCAGTCACAGACAATTCATATCACAAGGGCGGAATAAGATATGAATATTACACTAGAAAGTGTACATCAGAGTAGTGGTCTAAAAAGATCCACAATATCACAAAAGAATAGTTACACGAACTACACAAAAGAATAAGTATACATTAAGGAGTCTATATCTCAAATGTATACAACAAAATATCTACTAATCTAAGTAGTTAACCCAAAAGTCAAGGAGTTAATCCCGGATGAGAAGTCAAGCAGAAGCACCTGTAACATCTCGGTCTGACCCGAGTATTATTTAATAAGAAAATAATAAACGGATGAGTCTAACTATAAATATCAGATGAAACGATATAGAATAAGAGATATGACTAAACACGTAATAATCACAATGCCAAGCTGTGATATATATATATATATATATATATATATATATATACTTAGTTGATAATCATCAAGAGATTAACCAATGTCACCAAATCTACACAAGAATCAAAGAAGTGTCATACTCATTATTTCGTTCATCAAACCACAAATATTGACGATAATATCAATGTCAATCACCAAAGTCAAAGACGCACAAATTCCAGAAGACTACACAAGAAATCCAGAAATCACAAAAGTCAATGACACACAAATTCACCAACACACGAATATTGATAAAACTTATCAATGGAAATCACGAAAATTGGTGAAACACCAATTCTAGAAATCTACACAAGAAATCCAGAAATCACAAAAATAGAGGAGGGGGGGCCTATCACAAACGGGAGCATAAAGCTCACCAACACGTGTATCACAAACGGAACGCTAATTCCATGGTCGCTAACCATCACAAATTGAGCCGAAGCTCCACAAACGGCCCGAAGACCATGGGTTGCTACCCCATCACAAATTGAGTCGAAACTCCACAAAACGGGGTTTAGTATCCCTCGCAGACAAAGAGACATCGCACATTGCTAGTCTAAATCACAAAGATGATCGTCATGATCAACGAGAAGTGTCAATTACACTAAGCTAGTAAATATATGAGTTTAGCTTCATGTCCCATAACCACTTGCTTAACTTAAATATTTACGAACAAACTGTAAATCTCCACTAGAAAATTGTCACAAGAGGTTCAATCGAACAAGTCCAAGAATTAACCGACAAAGTAAACGCAAGCGTTTCATACCACTTGTTTTACTAAGCCGTTTAATTAGATTTCTCATACGAGTGAGGTAAAGGTTTGTATATACTAATAGATTGGAAAATGGTTTTATAAACGAATTTGGTATTAAAAGAGTATTGAAATCGTTTGAGTAAAGAGTTTTGATATTTACTACTAGTATAGGAAACCTTTATATTTTTAAAGTGACAAATCACGAAGAAGGTTGTAAGAACGATCAATCACAAAAATTCACATACGAAGACGTGAATAAAATCCAACGAAATCGATAAAGGATCCATCGAAATGGATATTCAAAAATCCCTAAAAAGAGTCATCAAAGTCATAATAGATGATAACAAAAAATAGGATTATCACGAATCGATTTAAATTAGGATTTCAATCCAAAAAGGCAAATTAGACTCAAACAGCAGGTTCAGTCGACTGAACAAAGATTTTCAGTCGACTGACCCTGTACATGGAAATTTTCCAGGTTCAGAAAACTTTCTGTTTCCAGTTTCAGTCGACTGTGCAGAGTTTTTCAGTCGACTGAATCATGCCTGGAAACTCTCGGGTTTCAGGTTCAGTCGACTGAACAGAGATTTCAGTCGACTGAATCATGCCTGGGCTGTTTTTCAGCCTTATACAAATGAAGAGCAAACTCTTCCAAAATGCAATCGGACGAACATTGGCTCTAAGGGTTTATGCCAAACGGCAACCCGGCCCTATATGCTCCTCGATGCATCACCAAAAGCATGATCAAACATCCATAAAAGGATTTCATACAAATTTGACTTAAAAACCCAAAAATTGGAATATTTACAAAACCAATCCAAATCAAGAGCAAATTCTCATGAAGAAGTGTTAAGAATTCATACCTAACAACCAAAGATAATTATAGTCATAGATGTGAGATAAAAATCTCACCTTTTCACAAAATCGAACAAGAAGAAGCTTGAAAGCAATTGGAGAATCAACCTCTCTTCAATCACAACCCAAATGAGCTTGAATCTAAGCTCAAAAACAAGAACATTCCCGAAATTAGGTTTAGGAAATTTCTGAAATTGAATGGAGAAAGAGTTGGAGAAGAAGAAGGAGATGCTTACCAAGGGGTTCTTCTTGGGTTTGGAGCAAGGAGATGGATTTGCAAGAGAAACTAGGGTTTTGGAATTTTAATTTCCAATCTCTCCCACCATTAACACTCTAAAAACTGAAATGAGAAGAGAATGAGGGTGAGTGGGGAAGAGTGGCTCAGATTTGAGCATAAGTTAACATAGGGTTGAGCCCAAAAACCAAACCCAAAGTAAAAAGTAGCAGAAATCAACTTTCTCCAAACATATCGAAGCTTATACTCAAAAAGGTCGCAAACGACATTTTAAACTCAATGGGAGTGGTCCCGAGCCCTAATTCGACCGTATGCAAAAAGTAGCTTTTCGGACTAAAATCCGACTACCGATAAAATATTTAAATAAAATATTTAAATATAAAATCGACAAATATGCGGGTTGTTACAAATGTTGTCCCTTAAAGTGTTATTCCTATTCCCTGTAGATCAAGCCATCCCTTGCAGCTTCATCCTATGGAAGAAACCGTCCATCAGTTCTATTGTCTAGCTAAGATTCTATCTTACATCTATTCTATCATCTTTTCCATCTCCTTTCCAATCACATAGTTGGGTTGATGAGAATCTGAGGACGCCTCTTGGCTGCCCCCAAGCTCCGGTTGACTTGCTACAACTCTAGATCTAGTATTAGGCCTACTCATATTCTTTAAATATTAGATTTAAACTTCAAATCTTTAAATATAGTTCAAGGTTCTTAGTGAAAATACTCAGATGTTAACCCAAAAAATGGATCAACACCATGGATCAAGTGTGAAAGCACCAGTGCAGATAATTAGCAGCACAAATCTCAAATAAACATCAAATATCAATAGAAGTAAGAAAAGAGATATGAGATTTTTTTTAGTGGTTCGGCTGACTCTAGCCTATGTCCACTTTAATCAATCTTTATTATGACTGTACTAGTAAATATCTTTGGATATCAACTAGTTAGTCCTTAGATCTGAGTTATAATGAGTTAGAATAAGTCACAAGTACAAGGGTTGACTAGAGAATCACAGTAACCCCCCTTGATGATTGTTGTGAAGGAGAAGAAAGTTGAAGAAGTAAAGGAATTCTAGTAGAGAAATGGTGACTCTTTCTCCGAAAAAGATCCATCTCTTGTTTCCAGGTAGGTGAATTTATAGGGAGGTTCAGTGAGTATAGTCTAGGTGTAGAAGAATCCAGTTGTTATGCCAAGTCATGGCCAAAAATCTTAAATCAATATGAGTCATTTCTATGACTCGCTAGCTATCCATAGGGGATGGATGGCTAGCTATCCATAGGAGATGGATCGCTAATCCATAGGGGATGGATCGCCAGCTATCCATATACATAGCATATTTTTCTACCAGAAGCCTTTACTTAGTGCTATGAAGGAGCTCGGAAAGTGTGAGGGCGGTCAACCTATCTTGATGGATCGCTAGCTATCCATAAGGGATGGATCGCCAGCTATCCATCAACTTAGCATATTTTTGTGTGATCTTTTTTTGTTGTCTTCCTATGTTCTATTTACATGCCTTATCCAAATGTCAAGTCGTTTGGAGTTAGTCTGATCATTTGTCTTCATGAGTCATCTAATCTAGAAGAATCATCCATATCTCGCTCAAATCTTAATGAAATCGAACGAAACTTTGCAGGGACACTTTAGGGGTGTTAGGGACCCGCCATAATAATTTGAGGTGGTGGGGCACAATCTAAATGGGTTGCTAATGATCCATCTAGATGGATCCCTAGCAATCCATGAAATCAACTCTAAATGACGTCATTCATTAATTTTTGTAAGCCTTCCCCTATGTTTTCTAAATGTTCTCCCAAGATTCAAGTCAATCCGACTTCGTATGAGTTCTGTAGGTCCATTACACTTCTCAAGCTAGATTGTTTGGCATGCTGTGAAACTTGGAAAGCGTGCTTAGAAATGGTAATGAATCATGATGCAAGAGGTTTGCAGGGTCCATGAGCAAGCCTTATGGGTCGCTAGCAATCCATATCCATCATCCATCATCTTAGCTTATTTTGGAATCTTTCCACTTGGATCTTTCTCTTCTTATTTTTCTAGTCCTTTTGGTTGTTGATTTATTCTAGCATAGTCTGAATGTTCTAATTCTTATTGAATTTTGATGGGTTAAAAAACTAATTAACAATTGTACTCATCGCTTGAGGTGGAGTCGCTCGGTATGCATTCAGTGGTAGTTATTTTGTATATAGTTTCATCAATGATATATATATATATATACATATATATATATATATATATCTTGTTACTATCTTCTTTAATTATTGTTCTTGTTTGAATTTCAAGAATGAAATGTTTTAAGTGGGGGAGAATGTAGCGAATCGGAAATTCGAACATTTCGTCATCGAATATAGATACATTTTGATGTATAACTAAGTGTCATAAATATGATTTTATAACCTAGTTTATTATCATTTAATTAAAAATAATGATCAAAAACTTGTTTTTGAAAAGTTTTTAGTTAAATATATTCCTCGAAGAAAAATCGATATTGTGACTGAAATCGATTTATCGATAAACAACTTTTTGATCGGTAAAAGTTACTCGAAGTATGGTGCACTTTATTAGTGACCAAATGAAAACATTAGCAACTAATTAACACACTCTCCTCTTCATAAAGCATTGTATGTTCTAGAAAGTTCTATTAGGATATGAGATGCTATTATGAGAAGGGTATAAGAGTAATTAGCCAAAATAAGAAGTGACATTAAGGAGAAGAGACATAAAGGATAAGTGATGGAAGGTGAGCCTTCCATGGCATGGTGGTGAAGGGGTAAAGGAAACCTTAAAGATCACCATTCCTAATCTTATAAATAGTAGGGAGGGGTTTATTCATAAATCAAAATAAATTCCTAAGCTTTGATCTAATTTTAATGGTTCATCTTATTCTCTACCTCTCTAACTTTCTCAAATCATATTCATATCATCTCCGAACTCAACAAAACTTTGTCAAAGAACTTAAAACATAATTAGAACATGTTTTACCATATAGAAGTTGAAGAGTGATGGAGGGAAAGAGGGAACCCCTTTAGGCCATGAGAAAATTATTGAAGGAGGTGGAAGAAAGCATGACAAAGCAAGAAGGAGGAGAAAGGAAGATGGTGATTGCAAGTGAGGTTAGGCTTAGGTTCTTAGATCTTGGTAATTGTGTATTAAAGGTGAGTTAATACCTCACTTTTAGTAGAAAATATAACATTGATATGTTGTATTTGATTGTATTAATGTTGTTTGAATTGTTAAGTAACATAAGTGTGAACACTGATTTTGATCCGTGTTTTCAGAATAAGGGGCACATAAGATCCATATACAGATTGGAATGTACTTGAATGGACTTATATGACATGTGACTAGAATTTGAACAAAGCACATAGGTTGTAGTTGAACATAGGTTGAAATATGACTTGGATTTAGAAGTGCACTTATAGCAATAGTCGTTATAGAAGCAGTTCGGAATTGGCTTGTTTTTTACAATTGTTATAGAACTTTGTAGAGAGATCCATAGGTATGTTTGTTACTATTAAAAGCTTGAATAGTAAAAAAAAGTTAAGTAACATCTCGAAAATGGGCAAAACATCACTAGTGCAAAACTACACCGTTTAATCTTGGTTTTTGGACTTCAAATGTTTCAAAAAGGCTTTAAGTTTAAGCGATTTGTTTCATTCTTTTAAAAAGTATTGCCTAACTATTTTTAAAGTATTTAAAAGAAACTTGAGATATTTATGAATTTTTAAGAATTATGTACAAACTTTTAAAGAGAGGAATTGAATATGCTTAACACTAATAAGCCGATGTAGTAATCTTATCTATTTGTGAGAGTTAAGAATGATGTTGAGTAGGGATGGAGAAATAGAGCTGTAACCTACTAGGCTTCCCTCTTAACCAAGGAATAAGTAAGTCAAAAATGTCGAAAACTTGTTAGTCGAGTTAATTCCTTATTGTTTATGGAAATCATGAATATTGTACTTAGTACTATAAGCCAACGAGGTAGACTTACCTATTTGTGAGATTTAAGAATGAAGCGTCTAGGCAAGACTTGTAGCAACCAGGTCCAAACTTTGACTTTGTTCTTGGGCGAGGAATAGTTAAGTTGGAATGTCGGAAATGAGTTAAACGTATGAATCGTGATTTTCATAAGCAATTGTTTTGACAAGATAATCGATTAGTCGATTATCGAACTTGACCAAATATTGACTTAAGAAGTCATCGTAAAGCTTTGCGATTTCATACCAATAAAACCCCCGAGGAGGAGTATTGGTACGAAATGTCTCTAGCTTTCACTTACTTCTGAGAGAAATGGAATTGAGTTAACCAAAAATTCATCGATTGGTTTTGGTGAGTCCAATAAGTGGGAAGATGTACTTATATGTGATGACTCAAACATGAAACCACTTCAAAACCATAAACGTGATATAGGCTATAGAAAGTTGAGAAGTGGAATATTATAGAGTTGAACTACTAATCCTAATGTTAATTCCAAAGGAAAGGTCCGCGTTAACATTTCGAATGATGCTATCATGTTGGACTATCTATCTTGAGGAGTACTCTAAGAGAGAGACAGCATTAGCATTTGTTAGAGGACTTATGTGGGGAACCTATATGGAGGTTTGAGATCTGTTCGAGATGCTAAAATCCATGTTGTGATTCGTGATCTATTTTAGATGAAGGAATCCATTTGGGGATTCATGTTCTATTCGAGTGATGAGGACTTGAGTGATAGATGCCGAACATAGCCTGACATCAGGAAAAATGATAGAAACCATGTAAGGGACATGGCTAGGGTGGTTTAGCAACCTCAAGGGTATATCAACTCCATGTCTAGAGATGCTTATCGATATATTGGTACCATGAGTTGGTATGACTCGGATCACACACCGAGGGTGGCCCGGTTATGTTTACCTTAGAGTATATCCCATCTAGAGAAATATGTTACTTGGAAGGTAGTTTCTGATCCTTGTCATGGAGTTTGGATTCTGCTAGATCCGAGGAGATCTCTATGGGAAAATTCATTATGCAAACGTGCTTTAGCGATATTGATTATATACCTATTATTGTTGTAGCATTTACACAACAACTATTTGATATGATTTATGTTCTAACTCTAGACATTATATATCATATCACTATATATTAAATTTAACGAATGGTTGTTTTTTTGAGGGGAAAACTGTTACGGAAATCAGTACGATCTTAATGGTTATTGTTACATATCATATATGATTTGAGTTTCTCACAATGATTTACCAAACTGATACATGTGTTATTTTCTTGTAATGCTTAGGTCAGCCCCATGTATGTTTCAGGTTTAGATTTGGACGCTTTGGAGCTTATGGAAAAGAGCTGAAGAATTATCAACCGCAGTATTCTAATTTCTGCTGCATTTCTATATATCAGCATTGTGAGGACAAGATGTTATAACTATCCAGGCTGATGATAGTACTTAGGCTTTAGTAACTTTGATATCTCTATACTTAGAGTGATCCTTTATTCCATTCCTTTGATATTATATATTATCATTCCGTTGTGAGATTCTGATATTATGTTCTTCTTTTCTTGTTCTATTCATTTTGTTTTATTTTACCCTGACAATTCGTCTTTCCGGCACTTGGGTGCTTGGCACATGAACACCGTGGATGTATTGGTGTAAACGTTTGAGGGTCGAAAAGTTAGGTCATTACAGGGTAGACCGTTTCTATGTTGGTAGAGGTGCAATGTTTGTAGCCTCGATACGTTTTATCTAGTGGTGTACTGTACGGAAGATAGTGCTTTACCTTGCCATTGTTGGAATACATTTTCCAATACGTGCCTTAAGGACTTAGTTGCATACTAAATATGCAGGGATGTGAGATGCAAGCATTTTAACTATGTTATATATGTATTTTTAACCCAGTCATTATTATAATATCATAAAATTTTCTTATAAAATGATCTGGTTATCGCAAGGTAAAAAATCATTTAGCTTTATGTATGGCATGGTGTTACGAGATATCTTTATTTTGAAGTATTTTATAAATATAAAAGCCATATGGTTTAAGTTTCTCATGCTGGTTTACGAGACTGATCCATGTGTTATTTCCTTTTAATGCTTGGGTCAGCCCCGTGCATATTTCCAGTTTTATTTTCTTACAGTGCTCGGGTCAGCCCCATGCATAAAAACCATATGTATCGTATTTCCCAGCATTTATGAGGCGAGCTATTATAACTGTCCAGGCTGATGATATGTTAGTTCACTCTGATTGATGTATGTATATTACAGTTTTTTCGTAAAGTTTATTTATATATTATATATTACTCGTCACGATATGAGATTCTGTATTTTTTTACTTTCCCCACCACCCACAATTTGTCTTTTCGGCACTTGGATGCTCGATACATGAATACTGTACATGTATTAGCGTCGACTTTTGAGGGTAGAAAAGGCCGATCATTACAGGCTCTATATTCATCCAATCATTCAAACCATACGGAGGTCTCTTAGCCTTTTCATGAACAATTTTACATTTAACCCCTTTTTAAAATTTTAGTTTCAATTTAGTTTAGAAATTAATGAGTACTATTAAAGGTTGTTAGATATGAAGGATCACTCATTTATTATCAGTTTTATTTAGAAATTTGAAAATCTCATCTTAAATGACCCCACATTATTCTCTTTTGTTTTTCTACCTATCTTAGTTCATAATTTATTATTTCTCTATTTCTACAAATTAAAAAATTTCGGCTTCATTGTTATATTCTAAATTTTGTCTGGTAAAAATTAATATTTTGAATGTTTCTTTTGGTTTCTTTTAATATGCAGAAAATTATTTAGCTTTTCCTAGGTTTAACCAGAGTGTCTTTCAAAAATGGGACCATTTGATTGCCAAGCAAAATGTAATAATATGATTATCTCTTTTCAAAGTAAGTTTTTTTCGAAATATTAAGTAAATTTTTATCTATTTATTTGCGTAGTTTGATTATTATATCTCATCTCCCTTAGAAGGGTTATGTTCCTATATTTTTATATTATTTTATATATCTAATCATCGTTAAATGTGCTTATTTTTAATGTTTTTGTAAGAATGGTTGCTAAATATGAAGAATCGCCCTTTTATTATCAGTTTGCATTTAGTATAGGAATTTGCAAATCTCATCTTAATTGACCCATCATTCTTCTCTTCTCTTCTTTTAACCATCGTAATTCATAAAATATTTTCCTTTATTTCTACAAATTACAACTTTTGTGCTTCTTTGTTTAACTCTAATTTTTTTTATAAAAAAACTAATATTATGTATATTTATTTTGGTTTATTTCAAGTGGCAAACAATTGTGTAATACTCCATGCATTTAAATTGCTTTTCATTATGAGGCCGTTTGATTATTAAGTCAAAGGTCAAAATATGATTATCTCTTTTCAAGTCAGTTTCATTTCAACATATTAATTAATATTTATTTGTTTGTTTACCTATTTTGATTACTATATCTCGCCATCTTTAGAAGGATTATATCCTATGTTTCATATTTATTGCCGATTGTTGTGTCATACCAAAGTATTGAAATTTCTTACTATGTTACGAACTTTGAAAACGTTGTGTAATATATTATACCTCATCATCTTTAGAAGGTTCATGATCCTATATTTTGGACTAAGTTTTATGTTATCATACTTAGAAAATGTAATGATGAACTATGATAGTACAAAGTGATTATTGAACTATGTTGCTTTATCATATTTTATGTTAGACGTACATCTACTTTGTCCATTTCACTTGTGCCTAGCCCAGTTTTGGAAACTCTACATCAACCATGAGTCAACGAAAATAATTTTCAATTTTGAGTACTATAAACAATTCAAAGGTCTCTATTTATGAATGAACAATTGTTAAAGCTCCATAAATTTAACTAGAATGTCTTTCCAAAATCATTTTATTACCAAGTAAAAGGTTAGGATATGATTATTATGTTTCAAAGTAAAGGGAAAAGATCTAGAAATTTACCGCTAGTTTATTTACCTATTATTATTATTGTATATATTATCATTATAATCCTATATTTACTATATTTATATTTACCGTCAACCGTTGTGATTGATTAAGATATTGAAGTTTGTTACTATGTTATAAGCTCTGAATTTATTTGTGTAATATATTATGTCTCATCTTAGGCTGATGTTTCAATTTGATGTTATCACGCTTAGAAAATATTAATGATGAACTTTTATAATAGAAAGTTATTACTGAACTACGATACCTTAACATAGATTATATTAGGCTTTCATGCCCTTTGTCTATTTCACTTAGGACTAAATCATTCTCCCTTTTTTGGTAATTGTACATTGACCATGAGTTAACATAAAATGATTTTAAATCTTGAGTAATATTAACAATTCAAAGAACCCAGCTTATACTGAGCAAAAATATGAAGGAATCATAGCTTCACCCTCAACCAAATACTATTTATACGGTATATAATACTATCTATCGAGAATTTACATTTATGTTTTTTGTGAAATCACATATTCAATTCTTGTTAAAGATACATGTGATGATGTTTTTTCATATTTTTGTCACTCATCTCATCTTATCATTTATTAGCTAATGTTATAGGCCATTTTTGAAAGATCATGAATCTATATGCATGAGAGTGAAGAGGGATAGAATTAATCAATTATTTCTAGGTTAGAAGTCCTTAGCATTTGAACAAAAGGATATTGGTATACGAATAGTTTTATGTGGGATTCCTTAAACAAATTGTAATGAAATTCTGACTCATATTTCATATATGTGTCTAAGGCATATCAACAATATTTTAAGATTTCCAATAAAATAGTTGGATATACATTTTACTTTTAATTGATCTACTTTATTTTTATTTTCTACTTTTTTTTATTTTTTTTATTGTAATTTATGGTGGAAAAAATTCACCGAAAAACTAGACATTACATCAAAACAATTTAATTTATTACTATACGATTGATCAATAAAGTTTTTATATGTATCTGTATGTAAGTGTAGTTGCTTAATGAGATCTCAATGTACATATTGATGAACATGGGTGTGCTTACTGAAGATGAACGTGAAAGTGAGACCACAGTTGTGCACATCCCTAATCTCAGGTAGTGCTCATACATCAATCCATTCCAAAAACGAACAATGACCAAGATTTGTTTTCTTAGGGTTCAGTTTCTGAGTTGACGCACCCTAATATAAGATAAATTAAATAAGATTCGTTATTTATCTGATTAAAGTATATAAAAGACAACCATTTAGATCCAAATGTTACGGCGCTAAAAAGAATAAAGCGAAAAATTACAAAAAATATGGTTGGAAGAGAAAAAATAAGGACATTAATTGCAAAATTAAAATTACTAGCATGGTGAATTTTTTCTAAAATAGTAATCAAGAATGATGTTGCATGAATGAAAAATATAAGGAATTTGAATATAGTAAGATTACAAGTTAAATTTTCATCATTTATTATTATCAAAAAACAATTTCTGCCCTTATAATATTCACCTTCATTAATGATATTTAGGTTGTGATAAAAACCATAAAGTTTTTGCAAAAATAGCATACCTTAAATCAGTTTGTCGTAATTTTCAGTTAGTACAATCGACTTTTAATGAAAACCTATGGGGGCATTTGATAAAATATAGGCAGAATGGAAAGTCGACAATCATCAAGACCAAAATATTTGGATATGACAAAGTAACCACATTATTTGGAATTGTTGAAGGATTAACCTAGACTTTTCATGAAGACCATTGTTATTCCATAACTATGTGTTGCTAAATTTCATATTGTAATGGACATCTGCCATGAGCTCTATTATTGATGCTATATATATGTGTGCAAGAATTAGAGGAGTATTTTAATATGTTAATATGTATAACTAATGTCCAATAACTAATAGTTTTTTATAGTTGTTAACAGCGTATTTAATATGTAAGAATTAGTAGAATATTTCGTTCATGAAACATTCTGTATAGTTCCAATAAACTTTTTCAATTCATATTTCTACTTTTATTATCATATCATTTTGTTTGTGTACACACATCAAACATCAGTTTTGATAGAATTACATCTATTTCTTCTTGATTTTCTGTATAAAAAAAATATCTTGAGACGTTTTGTAAGGTTATAATATTTGTTGATTGAAAGTGAACTATGTTGCATTGTTAAAAAAGAAAAAAATAAACAATCCAACAATCGATTTATCGTGTGTCATGCTTTTGATACTATTATTTACATCCAACGGCTCTACAAATGCAATGTTCAATAACATAAGTAGAGGTAATATTCACAAAGTGTGGGATATCTAATATTTTTCAGATAATTGTTGCATATTCAAATGAGTCAAAATATGATGTTATGTGTTTAAACAAAATCTGTATTTAGCTCCATTAATATATTTACAGAAAATGTTTCAATCATTGTATGGTGGGTCCTATAACAAAATTGTGTATGTAGCCGGTTTGTATTAGTAATAGAATTTTCCAATTTGTTTTTTATGGCGAAGTTTTAAATGAGATATCTTTGTAGGCTATTTCTATTCCCACCTCTTTTTTCTCCTTTAGTAATAATCATCCCATCTCATTTTTTTCCTTTCGTCATTCAATTCACTTTAAAAATGTTCTCGTACGTTTTAATCCACGTTCAGCTTTGACATTATTTATTCACGACCGCGCTCGGTTCGAACTACATTTTTACACAAACCCTACTCGATCTGAACTAGGCTGTTACACGAACCTAGTTCGGCCTAAACTATATTGTTGTATAAACATTGCTTCTTTATAGCTTTTACACGTAATTTTTTTTAAAACGTCATGAAGTAACGGTGCGTGATAGGAGAAATCGAGGTGCCGCCATCTTTGTAAAATACATAGAAACGTGTAAAACTTTATTGGATTGTGGCTGAGGTCCGAGAGAGTAATTTTACGGATTTTGATCCTTCCCAGCCTCTCCAGTTTCCACAGAAAATTAATTCACTACGCATAAGAACTTCATTAGCGACAAAAATACTAAAATCCCCAAGCCATTCCCACAAATCCAACGGTCTAGATTACTCATAGTTGGACCCACTCACCACCAAAAGTAAACCATCCGGCTCCACCGTCCGATCTTCAACTTCTCATAACAATAAAGCAATCTCTTTGGTCCCACCTCTTCATCCTCTCTAGGGTTTTATTTCCTCCCGAATTTATCCTCTCAATTCTCAATTCCACCCCAAACGCATAAAATCCAATAAAATGATGGATCCTTCTCCTTCCTCCAGCAACAGCAATAACAACCACAATCAAGACCATGACGTCACCACCGCCTCCATCGACTCAGTGGCAATCTTACCTCCACACAACCCTCAATTCCACCACCGTCTAATCATGCCCAAACCCGAACCGATCGACTTGTTCGCCGGCACTCCCAATACCCTTCCGATCGTCCAACCCCGTCAGCCCGCCAGAACCAAGGACCGCCACACCAAAGTCGAGGGCCGCGGCCGCAGGATCCGCATGCCCGCCGCCTGCGCCGCCCGCATCTTCCAGCTCACTCGGGAGCTCAACCACAAATCCGACGGCGAAACAATTCGCTGGTTACTGGAGCATGCCGAACCGGCGATCATCGCCGCCACGGGCACCGGGACGGTACCGGCGATTGCAACGACTGTGGGTGGGACTCTGAAGATTCCGACCACAGCGCCGGAAAGCGCTCCGGTAGGTTCGACGTCGTCGGGTGGCGGGGGTGGGGAGAAGAGGAGGAAGCTGCAGCCGACGAGGGCGGTTGGTGGGTCGGTTACGACGGGAATGGCGCCATTGATGCCGATGACGTGGCCGCCGGCTGTGTGGATGGTGCCACAGCCGGCGGCGGGGCAGGAGGTCATCTGGACGTTTCCAGCCATGAGGCCTGTGTATTCCCAGGGGGAGGTGCAGGTAATGGAGGAGGAGGAGCAGCATGTGGCAGAGGATGAAGAGGATAATGAGCAGAGATTTTCAGATAACAGCCAGTAACTTTGATTGATTAAGGTGCGGATTCACTATGAGGTAAGACTAATTGAACACTTTAAGGGTTTCATTTTTAGTATTGAACCGATCTAGTTTAAAAACGTTTAGGCTGAATCTAGGGAAAGTAGGTAGAATGATTTGCTAATGTAGCAACCACTGCTGTATCGTATTCCTCTTTGGTTAGATTTAATGGTGTAATCGGTGATTATTTATCATGTAATTAGATTGAAGAAGTGTTTACTGATGTTTTAAGCCATAGAGAAATGCACTGTAAACTTCAGGATTTTTGAGCCATAATTCAATGCCATACATGCGTTATTAATTACCAATGTCTGATGTTTTTTGTAATTAAACCGAAGTGCATTGTTGAAGTGACTATGTTGGAGGTAAATCTTGGGGACTCCATTCAAAAAAATAATCATTTTTGTCTCGTGTTACTATTTACAGTCGTGCAAAAGAAAATTCGATGAGATCTTATTGGAAATTTGAAAAAATAACGATGGTTCATCAACATCTGTTCTTGGTCGGATCTAATGGAAAAGAAAGTTCGAAAACACCATCCAGTAATTTTCCAAAAATTGAAAATTCTTATTCAAAATTGAAGTCAAAGGTGCCCTAATTATTATGTTTTGGTTAAACAACATGCTGTAATTTTGTAGACGTGTCAAATACTTCCTCCGTCAAAGTTTTCTTCTCTATTTGGTATATAATAATTTATTTCTCTCACGTTTTCTCTCCACCACGTAGCATGGAGGGATATATAGAAGATAAAAAAGGTGTAGAAAGTCTTGTACTTGTTTTTTGTCTCCATACACAAGTGTTTGATGCTTCTGGAGGAATATCATTCTCCAGCATTAAATCTCCACTACACAATTTAGGTGCAAATGTAACCCACCTAAGTTAAAACGTTAACATCTAAGTTTGTTGGATTAAGCACTGGTCAAAGATTGTTTTGGCAATATTTGAAAATAATCAAGATGATATTAGGATGATTTTTGAGTGATTTCCGTATTAACAAGCTTGCTAAACTTTGATATAATAAAAGTTCAGGTGTTTATTTTTATCATTTATATCTTCGTCCGCTAGTTCAGAATATACTGTGAGCGACCTTGTGCATGTGTGCATGCACATCAATAGTCATGTGAGTAAGACATTCATGTACTTTTGCTTTTAAAGAAATATTTAACTATTTTACGCACGCTTAAACACAGATTGGAACAGATGTTAGAGGTTAAAAGTATTGATCGGAGATTAAAGGTTGCAGCTTTATATCTGAATTTACGTTAAATCGGACAAATCTTCCATTTCCCTGGGCGTTTTCCTTGTCTTTTGAAGGCACCCTTGATCGATTTTGCATTAGATCATGATCAAATTCCACCACCAATGTATTGGCTATACTTGTTGGTATATTGCAAAAATATTGATGTTTGGCATTTTAATTGGTATTTTCGAGAAAATTGTTTGAAGTTGAGAATGCTAATTTGAGGATATATCACCAATTACCTCTCGACAAAAGCATCCGCTTAGACTTAGAAGTCAAGTATCGTAAGTTTCTTATAGAAACATTTATCGCTTATTTGATTTCATATTGAATATTTTGTGTTGTGTTTTCAGCACGCACTACAACATATGAGCATAGCGGAGAAGAAGACTTAAAAATCTAACATAGTGTTTGGTTCGAAAATGGCTTTTGCATTTGCGTTTTCAATATGTATTTTAAAATGCAAGGAGGAGGGGAAGGGGGTGAAAAACGACGCATTTAGAAAATAAGTTTTATATATAAAACTAAAAATGTTATTTTTTTTTTGTTTTTCGTTTTTTGAAAAATATCAAATTCTATATTCTCTAATCTTCGTCTCCTCCTCATTGGAATGTCTATGAACATCTTCTTCTGCCATATAATGTCTTACACAAATATTGATATTGCAGGATAAGAAACTCATTTACAAACCAAACACCGTCAAAATCATTATAACGATGGAAGAACGACCGAGGGGATATATTATTTTTCGGAACATGAGAACAAAATAAATTTGTTTTACCATTTAAAATTAGCATGAACCGTATTTTTGTTTAGATGAGTATCAAAAATTACGAAATAAACGCTCTTGTACATTCCTTCGTAGCATATCCTTTGGAATCTACCTATTTAGTGCTTAAAAATGCTCCCGTTTGAGCCCTATTTAGTGCTTGAAAAAGCTCCCGTTTGAGCCCCGGTCTTCAAAGGTCAAATCATAGGCTTATAAAAGTCGGATCAAAAAGTAATAATGAGAAAATTTCGAAGTGGATGTAGATCCTGATCGATTCACTACAGAAACGTGTGTTTGTTAGTTTATTGCTTGTTACTTTTATCATTTGTTAACTTATTTCGATATAGCAAATTTTCACAATTATTTAGAAGGAAAAAAAAAAAAAAGGCTGTTGCGCTTTCAAATCAAATACGTCAACCATTAAAATGTAGCTAGTACATGGTGATCTTCACAGCTTCAAAAGTCTTTGGTAGAAAAGACGATATTTTGGTGTTCAGTACGAGGCAACCAAGTGACCAATCAACAAGTTTAGAGGAGTCTCAGGCACATGTAGTGGCACCCTCACCGTTGCACCACCTAGCATAGGCAGGGCCGGCCTCAAGACAAGGCGAGCAAGACAGCCGTCTAGGATAACCAACCCGACGAGGGCAACGGCATGGTGGCGTTGATGGGTTCAGTCATTTATTTAGATAAAAATGGGTTATATAATAATAAAAATAATTGATAACATAGTGAGGTGATTAGGTTATTTTCATTTAAATCAAGCAACCAAAGTTCGAGTATGGAAAATCTCTAATTTTTTGGGGCAATTTTTTTCAGTTCGGACTAAGGCAATGTGACCGGTTGGGCCGGACCTGAGCATAGGGACCCCACAGTTCTTAAAGTTACCACTGAAGAGCTCGAGTGATGCACAACAAGGCCTATTGTGGTTGATGGGAGAGTAAAGGCAGCAGAGGAGACTACTATTACATTAGCTCTGCTAATTGGTACGCTCATTAGCAACGTCTGTAATCATGTTGCTCAAAACTACATTGACAACACGCCTAAAAAAAAAAAAAAAAAAAAATGGAAAAATTCAACGGAGGAGATTGTCGAATTTGAATTCTGTAGAAAATTCAAATTAACTTCTGGAGTATGCAACATCAAAATAATACTCAGCTTATTGAGAGCTTTTGACTGATACGGATCAAGACAAGGGCTGAGATTAAGATTTCTGTTTAAGGGTCGTGCATGAAGATCTCCGCCCAATTAACATTAACACATTACAGAATTGAAATGACAACTAAATAACTTGTTAGTTCTCCCGATGGTGACATTTAATCAACAAACTAGTTAAGGTAAACATCCAGATATGTGTTAACTCTCACTCAATAATAACATCTACAACCACAAAGTTAGCACATATAATATACATATAATATGGGAACCGCTTGGCTCTTCCACGCTCTAGCTTGCCTACAGTTATGATTAGTTTGTTACTTTTCGAACTTCAATAATCAGTTCATCCCATAAGCTTTATCATCATTACCTTCGTCAAAGCTATCGCTTATCGCACTCATCGAAACTCAACTGTTCATACTTCTTTTTTGGAATTAAAATGATTTTTCTCTTATTTTAAGCACAACTCTTGTTTTCAAACATAAATAGATTGAAACATTTATTCACTTAAAGACCCAAACTGAACTCACCCGTCCCTTAGCTATAGGGAACACATTGTTCTCCATGCCAAGCATGAGTAGTAACAGATTGGCTTGTAGGTGCGAACTCGACCTGAACCTACACCATCTAAATTCCAACTCATTCAAATTCGACACCCATAAATATTGCTTTTGGGATAATAAAACTTGGACCCTCATGGTTCCTGTATACACTAATATAAATTAGCGCTATAGGCGGGATAAGAAACCACATTTCAAGGGTTCTCCAAAGAAGACTATAGTCCTACATCAAAGGAAAAACGCTAAATTAACTTCTTAAATACCATTTCTTCACCACAAGCCATGCAGCTAAAGCCCTACAAAATCCTACTATAGTTGACGAACTTCCAAAGGCGGTTCGTTTAATGATGGTAGCCTAACTGTTTCTGATTTGCAACATGTTCCAAAAGAAGGGTTATTTTTTGAACTTCTCTTTAAAAGTTCATCTTTCCAATGTAGTGCTTTGCAATATGGACATGGTACATTCATGAGTCCTAAATAATGACGTTCAACAGGTTGGGAATTTTGGCGACAAATAAACTGCACAACTTCTGTTGATTTTGTTTCGTCTTCACTTTCCTCGCCCATACTTCTAGAGTAATGTAAAAACGATGAACAAACTTTAGTCTATATACTTTTTTTTATAGGTATAGTATTATTCAACCATTATGCTACATTGAGGGAAGAGTGATAGACGTGTTATTTGTTTCGTTGTCCAATGCAGTAATAGCTATATGTGTTTTATTGTGGTTGTCATGTACACACCGATTCCTAAGAGATGGATTGGTCGTGAAAGGCATTGGACTACAATAAGCGTGTGGCAGTAGCGGAGTAATGGTATGATCACTATTAATGATCACATCCCTTTGGAAGTTATTATTTTAACTGCTAAGTTCCTCTTCATTTCTTTGCATTCTTTCTTTCTGTCTACTCAACTGTTGAGCAGCTGATCGATTTAATATAGCATTCACATGATCAATCCTGTTGAACCTAACACAGAAAAGGGCATTGTAGTGAGATCTTGATTGTTACGTATGTATAGATAAAGTTTACAGTGAAAATATTTTTTGCATAGAATGATAGGGGTGGCATATACTTACGTATAGTTTGGTTGTTGGTTTGTTGGAGGATTTTTTTTCTGGGACAGTCAGCTAGTATTTTGTGAGCATGCTCTGACTGCTTACTCGTCATTGGCATAGTACCATTGGAAGATGCATGTTGAACAACATGTTTATCATCATCGGTGGCTGAAGTCGTTTCAAGTTTCCTTATCCTTTCTCTTTGTCGACGTAATGTTTGTGCAATTGAACGACTTGATGAGAAATTGCTCTTGTCATTGCTAGTCATTGAAAAATAGGAAAATAGGTTGTGGACAACATAATATAAGTGAAAATATTTGATATGTAAGTTATTCAGTAGGAGGGTGTTGTAGAAAATAGGAGAGATGATACACTTACCTGTTGTTACCATTGATAATTGCATTTTCGAAAGATTTTAGTCGATCATTCATCAAGGCGGTTTCAGGTGAAGATTGTAGAAGTGAATCTTGTTGATCGGTGATGGTGCTTGAAGATGCACGTATTGTTGGTTTGGCATATGCCTGTTGTGATTGATTTGGTGGAGAGTCAATTACCGCATATGTTTGGAGGACACCATTAGTTTCAGTAGATGGTTGGGATGTCACGGTGGTTATCAGTTGTGTTGACCTCTCCCTCTGTCGTCGAATGCATTGTGCAACAGAACGTTTAGATGGCATGTTCACCAGATCAGTCTTTTGGATCCTGACAGTAATGAAACATTGTATGAAAATTAGAGTGAAGAATGCATTTACAGTTACATGAAAATAATATTACTATAGTAAAGAAAAATACAAATGCTCAGGCAAAACAGTTGGGACTTAAGGCAATAATTTGGCATTGTGCATGTACTTGGTATACTCCTGTACTCAGGTCTATTTTGCCGGTGGTCTATGCATTCATTTTTTTCAGTGTACATAATATTTTGGTAAGTATTTTTTTTCCTTGTTCCATCAGTGCTTGTTGATAATTTTTCACACACCTGATACACAGGATTGCAAACAATTCATGTTTGCTGCAAACAGAGAAAACATAAATTCGATATGTAGCATTCACTTCTCTATCACAAACTTCATTCGTTTTCTATCGTTGCTTAATGTCATTGAGATGTTGGTCGTAGTGGATGATGAAGGGAGATTGTTTTCGTCCAGCATTCTGCATGAAGAACAAACAAATGATATAGCAAACAAAGTGATGTTTTTGAATTGGTTGCAAATGTTGGAGCGGTTAAAAAATATTGAGAAGTAGGAAGAGATTATCTTAGTGGGGGAGAAAAAATTTGAACTATTATAATAGTGTCTTTTTTTAACATAGAAACTACAATGAGCTCTGCTCATTTCAAATCTCCTCAGAGCCATAATTTGTTGACTATAGCAATGAGTGAATTTTGAGGTAGCACACAGAAGAATGTACCTTTATTCATCTATAGTTTATTTAGCGAGATTGCTTTAAACATTGTTATTCATAAGAAAAGGATGCAAGTATTAAAACTTAACTTAGACACGTGAAGATACCTAATTTTGTGATGGGTAAATTTGGCTTATGTACTTAATCCCGTGTTAAATAGTATACCATAATGATGTTGTTTTTTTTAAATTTACTGAGTTATTGCAACAATTATTGTTGTCATATACAAAATATAAAAAGGAAAGTATGAAAATAATTCCAAACCCATTTGAATACTTTGTGCATGAAAAGAATAAGCTGGCTAATTTATTTTCTATCTTGTTAAAATGCTGCCATAATTTAGAAAATTTTAAAATTGTAAATAATAGTAATGGTACCTTATTTTCACAGTGTAACACATAAGTTGGGTGCATTTATAGTACGCAGAAATATTAATGATTCAATCCATCAATAATTAAATAGAGTAAGAAACACATTGTAATAATGATCATACAGAGAAGGAGAAAAATATAAATATAAATATATTACAATCTATGTTTATATGGTGGTGTGTAAAAGAGTAAGTTTTGCCAATTCTTGTAAATAACCATTTACAAAATTGTAAACTGGAAAGTATGAATTCTTGTAAATAACCATTTACAATTACTAATGTCGTTGAGGGAAAGTATTGATAGAGGTTGCATGAAACAGAGTAAAAAGGCAAGTATAAAATCATTCCAAAAAAATATGAATACCTTTAAGCCCAGAAAGAGTAAATCTAGCTAAGTATAAAATTTTAAATAAGTTGAATACTGCAGTAAAGAGAGTAAAGAAGGAAAGTATAATATAAATTCTTGTAAAATAGAAATAACCATATAAACTGAAATTAAACCACTATTGTTAAATTTTGGAAGCCTAAAAAGGTAACAAATGAGTTTTGAGTTTATGATACAATCTGAAATTAAACCACTATTGTTAAATTTTTTGATTTCTTAGAAACTAATACTAAATTCTAATCATCACTGTAATTAGACTTAAAATATTAAATTCTTTTACAGTTACGATTTCACAATTATATTGATATATGAAGTTGCAGTTCTTTAGTATAATAACAATGCATTATATATTAAATCATATTAGCTATACCGAAATTTTTTACTCACTGCATGTTGTCTTGTTTGTAGTTTTCACACTTTGAATCACACTGGTGATGTGTACTATATCATGCATTAGGCAACAGTACTAACAGTTTGGCTTCTCTTTGGTACTAATATGTAAACATATCTGTCAATAAATTTACTTCTTCATCTTGCACTAACATATCTGGTCCAATTCAAGAAATAACATGGAGAAATAAATATTGAAAAAAGTACATGCTTCTGCAATATACATGTGAAAAGGTGCAAACATCACAACAACTGAAAAGAGTAGAGAAAACACAATGAAATTCAAGTAAACGGTACAAAAATAATAAACAGAAAAAACAATATTTGATTGAACAATGAAGAAAAAAAAGGACAACGAACTGGAGATGAAACACTATTAATATCCATTTTTCTCAACCCACTCAACCTACATATAAGAAATTCATAAATGGTTTAATATAGTCAAACAAATGTGCTAGGCACTGTAATAAAGCAGTGCGTATTACCACAACAGCTTCTAAATCTGCATCCCAATCAGCAGGGATGGATAATGGCACAGAGTGTTTCTGGTTGCAAAGTTCTCACGTTCTGCAACATTATCTATCTTCGGTGCGGGGGTGGATCAACCACTCCCATCATCAGATCTGCAAGCAGGAACAACTTTGTCATCGTCCAGCCTCATTTAGTATGACATAAACATGAAAAGAAACATGATTTGGTTATTATAATAAAGAGAGTAGGAAATTAGTGTGGTATAGATGGAATGGAAAACAAAATACGTACGATTTATGGAAGATAAAACGTGAAAGAGTGGAGATGTGGGATGAGCAGTTGGCCCCTGTTCGAAAATGTGGATGAAATTACATTTTGACTAAAGTATTTAAAAATGACTTAAGTATAAAATAGGTATTTGTTCTGGTATCTATGTGAAATTGAATATTAGTTAAATACTACAAATGTTAAAGTTTATTTTAATATCAAATTAGATATGTTAAAATCACTTTTAGTTTCAAATAAGATATATCAGAGAATTATGATATCAAAATAACAAATGAATATTAAAAGCATATACATTGGTAAATGGGGAGGAAAAATAAAACTATCATAGTAATGAATAGAAAGTCATAAACATAGCTGCACATGGTAGAAATTGATTGATCTCATTAAAATTCAAAAGAAACCAATGTCATGACGTTAATATAGAAGGAATGTGGTAAACTCATTAAACCACATAAATTTTATAACTCCATGACAACAACATCTTTCAAGATGTATGGACCTACACTATAGCTTCCCAGTCATCATACGCAGAAGTTCAAATTGTTGAATGTGAAAAATAAAATACAATAGCATGATGTAATCAAGGTGTTTCTTTATGACTGCTATAACTGCATCCTCATAAATGCAATATATAGTGATTATTATCTTTCTTTGTAATAAATGGATTACCTACATTGTAGGAGTGATTACTGTTATCAAATTTTCATCCACTCTTCTTATACAACCTTTAGAAGATTGCAAGCATTATTAGAATAATATTTTAAAATATTTTAAATGAGAACAGCTCAAAAAACATCAAAATTACTCACACTGAATGTCAAGGGAGAAAACAAACTAAAATTAGTGGGTTTAATATTCAACAACCGTTAGCTCAACTTCCACTGCTAAGTTGACAAAGAAATTATATCTTCAGTAGTACCGATAACATATCAAAGTAGTAAGTGACAAATAGTAGCTTGTAATAATGACAGTAGTTTTAAAAAGAAAATTAATTACCAATACGCGTTTGAATGCATTACGTATTAGATTGAATCGGCAATAATTGAAGTGTAAAACTTGGTAAGAAAAAAAATAGAAACAAACTTAATCGCAGGTGTAATATGATGGTGACAGTAGCAAAATTTTGTAGATAACAATGATTAAGAAGACCCTTCACATGAATCATCCTAGTCATATAAAGTTGCAGGCTTTTCTATATGTCGAACACTTCCATACTTTTCCACTGCGACCGTTGGTAGAGGGTTACCTACATTGTGTTAAAAAGTTTTAACCTCCTTATTTTCTTTAGTTGACATCTTGGTTCCTCCTCACCTACAGTCAGGTTCAAAAAATGAAAAACAAAATGATGTTCATTTGAATTAACCGATGAAAGTAATAAAGGAAAAAAAAGTTTGCATTATAACAAAACCATTTATACAAATATGTCATGTGCTTAAATAATGTAAACTAAGAGAGAAATGAGTATAGAGGAGGAGAGAAATACTTTATTTAGTAGTCTACGTACAGAATAGATTGACTGATTTTTAAATAGAAATTGATATAATTAATATTCTGCTGATAAAAAAACAATACCGAACCCAATCGGATAAACATCGTTTAATCAATAAATCACAGATCATCAATCAACCTCATCTAGTTAGTTCTGAAAATGTGTGAATCTCCGATAGCCTGTTAGTGTGAGTTTGTTCCAGATCATCTTTTAAGGGCTGAACTATCATGGTGGTTGTGAAATTGGATGAAAATGCAAATTCAAGCATGGAGTTCTCTGTTAAGCCGCAATATGGAGTTGCCAACATCTAGCAGAAGATTTTGTAATCGATTTCGCAAAACGGAGTTCGTTGTTAATGCTCACCATGGATTTAACTGCAGTAGTAACATATTTTGTTGTAGGAGAAGAAAGTAGTTGCAGTTTGTAGAGATGAAATGGAAACAGGTAAATGCATTAAATTTGAGGTAGGTGGAGATGGGAAAGTGGAAAAACATGGGTCGGCAGTTCCACTAAAAGGGGATGCAAAGTTAGTGGGCATAATAGGTAAATGGCGTAAGGAGTTAACAGTAATAGAAGTTAAACCTTTGATGAGCTGGATAATTTATGACCTTCTGATATCTTTTGTTTAGCTAAATTTGGACCGCTCTTTGTCCTTTCCGTTAAGTCCGATCTATTTTGTTATGTAGATATACTAATATAAAGTGACTTCCTTATATAAATCATTTCACAAATGTATATCTTTGTCTAGATTATAATAAACAAACTTTGTTAAAATTAAATTTTAATCCAATGTTATCATCGAACGTCTTATGGTTAAATTGTGAAACTTAATTCACAGGGTGTTCGTTTCAATTGTTTGCACAAGTTACTATTTACCCAATCTATGCAGTGAAAAGGTAAAACTGCACATAAACTTGTCGAGCACAATTAATCAAACAATAAATGATAATAATTGAATATTATCATTTCCTAACAAACAAACACAACATAAATAAATATATCAATTTTTGACAATTATTCTTTTATATATAAAATATAATCATAGGTAAAATTATTTCATTTACCAATTTTAAAAACAATACTACGTCTGTTTGTCTTGTTCAAGTGTTTGAGATCCTATCGATAACTTCAGCAACATGCATTGATCGGAATTTATAAATCACTCAAAAGACCAATTAATGCAATACAAAACATTTTTATATAACAATAACAAATACATACTCTCATATATATAACATACTCAACTCATAATAAGGCATTTCATTACCCAATCTCTTAGTGAGTTTTGTCCACCAAAGCCAAGGTTCTCACTTAACCTTCAGCTTTGGTACCAACTATAATAGTCGGCCTTTTCGGTCCTTAAATGTCGATAATACATCCAAGGTATTCACATGCCAAGCACCCAAGTGCCGAAAAGACAGAGCATCAGGGTAAAAGAAGAAGAAAACGAAATAGAATAAGGAAGAAGAACACAATATTAGAATCTCACATGTGGAATGATAATATATAATATCTTAAAAGATCTTTACCAAAAAGAAAGCTTTGGTATACATATATCAATCAGCGTAAATTAATTTTTCATCAGCGTGAACAGTTGTAACAGTCTGTCCTCATAAACACTGTTAAATACAAATCACATAATGCAGCGAAAAAAAATATAGTAGGAAATCATCCAACTTCTCTTCAAGAAATCTAATGAACCACAGCTAAATCATAAAATATAGACAGATTAACCCGAGCATTATAAGAAAATAACACCAGATAAGTCTGGTAAACCAGCATAAGAAACTCAAATCATATGCATTATTATATTTATAAAGCCCTTCAAAAAAAGTATCTCATAAGACTACGCCGTCAATAAACACAGACAAGTTTTTACCTTATGATAATTAAATTACTATTAGAAAATCCATTGATACTATAATAATGTCTAAGGTGTGAAATATAGATTACCAAGTAGCTGTCGTACATGTGAGTATACATCACAACAATAATAGGTATACAATCACAATCGTTAAGACGCATATGCTAATTATGTAGGATTTCCACGGAGGTACCCTTAGTACTTCGAGAACAGTCCTCTTGCACAAGGGTCAAAGATATCCTTCCGAAGCATCATACATCTCTAGCGAATGTACCATAGGAAAAATATAGCTGGTCTTACTAAGACCTGACGCATCGCTTCTACATGCATATCCATATAAGTGTCTCTAGAATAGAATCGCATGCACCCTATGGATTTGTCAACCCTACTGACTATGTCTCCTATCTCTAGTTTTAGTCATCACCACTAGTGAGAATACGTCCGACATTCCAACACACGAGTCACTGCTCGAATAGATTCTCAATACATGAGTCCTCAACTCGAACAGATATCGGAACCACACACGATTTCCATATCGCAACAGATCTCGAAATCACACATGAATTCTCACATTCTAAATTGATCATGAACAACTACATGTGTTCGAGCATCTCAAACAGATCTTGAATCTCCATACAGATTCCAGCATCTCTAACCAATCACAAACCTCTCCCAAAGCATAGAACACGTATATGGTTTTAGAGCAATTACGGTTTTAAGTCATCTTATATAAGTATACTCCCTCACTTACCGAGTGGTCCAAAACCAATCGATGGATTTTCGGAAAATTCAACTCTAGGTTTGTGGAAAATAAAAAGACAATACATATGAGCGAAGATCACCTCCTAACTGTTTAAGTGGACTGTTTTCCTTATCATTTGTCCTAGAAGGGAAAAACAAGTTTGTACGTACAATATATCATCACCAAAGATAGCTGTACCTTATAATTTTCGTGTTTCTTTACATATTTCTAGAGTTATATTTGGTCTATTTCAAAAATAAACGAGAATGATCACATAAAGGAAACTAAGTCCCATTCACTATAGCAACGTGACACTTCGTATTTAAATATTTGAATTTTTTAAATGTTTGAATCTTTGATTAAATGTTATTAAAATGGTTTAATAAGCATTTTAACCCTCTTTTTAAATCATAACTAATGATGGTAAACTTATTTTGAAAAAATGTTTACAAAAGTATGTACTTTGGAAAAATATCGATAATATGACCGAAAATTGTTTTATCGATAAACAACTATTTTCATAATGGAAGTTGTTCACACTTTTTACACATGTCTAAGTAATCATTAAGGAGCCAATTAGAAACTAAAATATTTTCATGTTTATGGCTAACTAAATAGGAAAATGAGCAAAAATGGAAATAGTTAATTCTTAAGCTAATATTTAATGAACAAATTAGCCACTAATTAAACACTCTCCTCTTCATAAAGCATGGAAGGTTCTAGAAAGTTCTATTAGGATAAGAGATGATATTATGGCAAAGGTATAATAGTAATTAGCCTAAAGGAGAAGTGACATAAAGTAAAAGTAAGCATAAATGGAAATGCTTAAGTGTTAAGCAAATGATAAGTAGATGTGATGGGAGGCAAGCCTTCTAAGGGGGTAAGTGTAACGACCCAATTTCATCGACGCCCGAAAGTCGACATCGATACGTCCACTGTATCAAATGTCGCACAGTCAAATGCCCAAAAACCAAACCGTTAGGGTTAAATAAGAAGAGGTAGAAGAAGAAGGAAAGAAGACAACAACAGAATCTCACATATCGCAGCGGAACAAATATAATAGATAAATAAATATCTTTAAACAGAATTACTATGTCAGTTATTACATTACATTATCAGAGTGCACATCAACAAACAGCGGAAAGAAATATTACATACACTAGTGATACGCTTCGTCATCCAGCTTGCTGCTGATCTCCACAGCATCTCTTTTCGATTATTGCTCCCGAATAACTGCTAACCTGACTCTAGGATGCCCATGTGAAAAATTGTGGGCACCCAGAGTTTAGAAAGGGAACAATAAACTCCAGGTCAGTCATGAGACTGGTGTGAGATCTCAAAATAGTTTTTATCTTTAAAACAAACAAAAGAATTTAAAGTTTGAAATCCGCAATGCTTTTAAGAAAATGAAACTGCCATAAGGCCTCCTACCACACACACAATGCAAGCGCAAACTTGGAGGAGATTTCTCCTTATGTCAGTCAAAAATGCTTAATACGAGAAAATCAGTTGATACTATTATTATTAGTGCATAGTGTGGAAAACATTTCGAAAATATAATATTAATCTTAGCCAGCATAGACATTTCGCACTTATGCCTACTATAGCTACCATGTTCAATAGCAGGTTACCACCACATTCCATGGCAGGTTATACAACTAAAACCTATAAGGCTCGTATTGTTTTGTTTGGATTTTCCAACAAATGGTCAGGCAAAGGAACTTCCCAAATAAAATGGAACGCCTCTGGAAGGAGGTCCCCGAATCCAAACCGGATCTCTGCTACACAAGGCCGGGTTACCTTTGTAACTAGGTAACAACTGACACGAGCATGCATCCCCCGATAGTTACCGACCTTTATCCGAGAGACCCCAATCCAATCCAACAACCACACAGTAAAATATCTGGGATCCATACCATGATACCACTTTTCATAAAGAATCAACATAAGTAAATATCTGGGCTTCATACCATAATATCACTTTTATATCCAGAAGGAAATGGTCACACCCTCGGGAGGAGCTACCCCAAATTACCTTGCTGCCACGATTCCTGTTTTGACCATTACCGGGTTATGAGGCTCGACGAAGTCTCGTCCATGAAGCTACGCTTTTCACAAAGCCATGCTTCGATCACAAATGATCAACAAATGATCATCAACACACAGCGGCACTCAGCATGCCACACTACTAAATTGGGAATATATCACTGACAACCTTCAACTACACAACCTCTGAGCTCGTACGTCTGTGTGACGACCCGGAATTTTCTAGCAATATCAATTTAATAATCTGCATTAACTATTAAATTGATTTGATATATTTTGATAATTAAATTTGAATTGATACTTTTCTTTTAATAAATATTCAATTGGTAAATGATATTTGTTGAAATTAATTGTTTGTTTTCTATTTATGTATATATTTGTATACATTGTAAATAGAGGAATTTGTTTTGAAATTTAACTAATAAAATATGTTTAAATACTAAAATATATTTTAGTGAATTAGAAATTGTGTTTTATTTAATATAAACTTTTCAAAGCTAAATAAATAAATAAATAGTTTGAAAACTCATTTTAACTTAAGTTTAAAATTTACATTTATTAACAAAAAGAATTGTTTTCTTTTCTTTGTAGTATAGCTTGATTTAAATTATGAATTTAAAATGATATATGAGTTTTAACATACATTAATAAAATATGTAGAAAGATAATTCATTTTATTTATCATTTCAAAGTGATAAATATGTTTTTATAAAATAAATAAAATTAAAATATGCATATAGAAATATAAGTAAATACATAAGTTAAATTATAATAGCATAACAACTATCAAGTCATTTAGTTTCAAACAACAAACATAGGAATAAAATAAAATATACATAAAGCTATAAAATGGAAGTTAACATACTATATGTAATAAGTTAAATAAAAGTAAACATATAGGATACATTTATAGATTAAAACTAAGTATAAATACATTTCAAATTTACAGCAACTAGTCAACATTTAAAACTAGAAACAAAATCATTTTTTTTTAAAAGTTTGTAAACTATTAATAAATAAACTGCAGCATATATAATATGTTTAAAATATCAAGAACAAAAGAAGAAACATGAAGCAAATGATAGTAACAATAGTGTATGCAGGCCGAATTGTATGAAATAAAACAAAGACAGCAACAAAATGAAAGATATAAAATATCTTTGTGTGCAGGCCAGATAAATAAACAAACTGCATATATGAAGCTTGTGTAGGAAGATAGTGTTAAATATCCTTAAGCTAACAAACAAAAACTAATTAATGAAAAAATCTTTTAGTACACTAAGCATTCATATCAGCCTACCATTAAAGAAAATATCTCTGGAAATAAAACTGTACAAACACAAGACTGTATACAATATTGTACAGTTTCATGAAACATAATCAGATTACCTGTCTGCATATGCTATGTGTATTTGTTTATAAATTAGCTTCATCTGCATATTCAGTTCGAACTAGATAACAATTAAAATGCATACAAACTAAAACATGAAAATGAAAACTATTCCATACTTAAACAAAAATTCAAGAAGCAAAAACAAAAGTGAAGTTTCAGCTGTTTTCATGTCTGCTTCAACAAAGTACCTCTGTTCTTCCATATATTTGTGAGTAACTTTTTTTTTTTTAAAATACTTAAGTAATCTGGTTGCTTGATGAAGTATGAAAATAAATATGTTGTTGATCATAAAGTAAAATTTAAACTTGAATTCAAGTTAGATAAGGAAGAACTGTTTAACTGTGAGTAAACCTTTAAATTTAAAAGCCTAAGTAAATTTTAATTTGTTGCTTGTGAAGATTTCTGAGATGAAATATGCTTGTTTGTATATATATGTATGGGGTTGATAATTCTGGGTTTATAAATGTTTATATACTTGCCTGTTGCATTCAAGTGTCTCTCCTCTTAGTTCAGAAATGTGAAAGTTAGATCCAAATACAAATCTATTCATCTAATCTTTGTTAGGATTAGAGATCTAAACAATTTAAGTTTGTTCAATCATGAGTGCAAGTTTAGAATTTTACTTAAAGCAATATAGTCTTGAGTTTTATCTGGAACCAAATTTACCTGCAGTGTGTGCATATACTTGTTTCTGATACTCTCTGTAAAACAACATTTTGCTATTTAACATTATTTACTTCTTCCCTGATTTATGCTTGCACTTCAGTTTCAAGCAAATGATGTTTGTATCATCTCAAACTAAGTCTAAATATTTAGTTAAGGTAAATCAACTTAAATTTCTTCTGGAAAACCCAAAATTTTGAGAAAAATTTCTGTGCACAACCTGGTTGTAGTGGCCGAGTGTTTGGTTCTGTTCGACACCATCAGGCGATCGAGTGCCGTGGGAATTTGTGAGGGGGTAGCTCAGTCTTTGACGCGTTCATGGCCGGAGTTTCTTGTCGCCACGTGGTCAGGGTTGGGGAGGAGCGGCGTTGACAGGTATAGGGCTGTTGGGTTTGAGTTTTTCCAGGTTCTGTAACCTGTTTTCATTCACGTGCGCCCAGGGGAGAAACTCGAAGCAGTTTGTGAATTCTCTCGGGAGAGTCTCGCGTATAACTCAAAGTAACGGGGGGGGGGGGGGGGTGCTCGGGTTGTTCATGTTCAGGTTTAAAACCTGTAACAGTTTTTCAACAGTTTTGTGAATTTTGTTTTAAATTTAACTAAAAGCCAAGTCTAATTTTAAATCAAGTTTAAAACATGAATTTAAGTTAGTTTTGAAATGTGGTTGGAAATAATAAAGTTTTCAAAATTTAAATTATTTTAATAACTTAAAAGTGCTTAATGCAAGTGTATTCAAAGAGTTGAATTTCAAAAATGAAATCTAAAGTGTTAAGAAAAGTTTAGACAAGTTAACTCCAAACTTGGAATCTAGAGTTTGGATTTGAAATCCTAGATTTGGAATAAAATAAAGTTTTATAATTTAAATTTATTTAAATAAGTTTAAGTGCATTTGAACATGTAAGTTTTCAAAGAGTTTTGAAAACAATAAAATAAATTAGTTTAAAACTTTATTAATGATAAATTGGTTTTTAATTAGAAAGGAAATCGAAATAAATGTTTTAAACATATTAGAATTGAAAACATAATCAATAATAAGAATGGTTTACTTTAATTCATGAAGTTTAAGAATTTTATATGCATTAACCTTTACGTTAATTAAGTAAGAATAATTAATGATTGACATTAATTAAAGTTGTAATTAAAGTTAATTAATGAATTAATTAACTAATATGTGATTAAGAACCATAAATTTGATATTTATTTAAATTAATAAATGGTTAATCAAACTTATAATTAATAATGATTAATATAAGTTCATTATTTGAGGAATAATTAAATGAGTGTTAATGAAGATCATTAACTAGATTATTTTATAATTAATTAATGTAATTGATTTTAATAAATTAATTTGACTAATTAATTCAATAATAGTCATTGTAATAGTTTAAATGTAAATTATTTATTTGAATAGTAATTAGAAATTAATTACTTATTAATTGTATAAATTGATTTGAGTTAATTAATTTAGATTAATTAACAGATATTTTGGAATTAAATTACTTAAAGAAGTAATTGGTGGATAATTACTGGAAGTAAATTTCTGGATGATGTTGTTAATGGAAGTAATTAGAATATAATTACTTGAAATTAATCGGGGGATTAATTAAGAGTGTTATTGAGAATATCATTACTTAAAAACTAATCAAGAGATTAATTAAGCTTATTATTGAGAAGTAATTGTTTACGAATGTAATTACTGTACATATTAATCAAGAGGATTAATATTTGTAATTTGAAGATGTGTATTCTTAATATAATTAACAAATGAAATGTAATTAGAAATCATTAATTAAAATAATTAATGATGTGATTTAGAGAAATTGATTTATTTGAGAATAATAAATCAACAAGATAATTAAATGAAAATAAATCGATATAAATGTAATTAATGGAGCATAATTACTCAGAATAGTAATTAGATGATGATTACTTGACGAAATTTATACAAGATGAATTGTAAATGAAGTAATGTGAGTAATTTCTTTTGTAATTGATCAAAGGATTAATTTATGGGAATAATTAATCGTGGAATGATTAATTTGTTAATAAGTAATTGAGAGTAGTTAATTATTGGTTTGTTATTAATCAAGGGGTGATTAATAATTGTGTTTAAGTAAAGATTAATCACTCAATTATTTTAGATAAGTAATTGAATATAAATTGAAGATCAATAATTAATATAATTAATGATGTAATTAAGAATTGAAATTAAGGAATAAATTAATGGGTAAGTAATTAAATGTTAATCTGCTATAAATGATTTAGAATAATTCATTTAAGGAGTTTATTAAAGACTAACTTACTTCTTGTAATTAGAGAATGATAAATTAATTTGATTTATAATTAATTAATGATTGTGAGAGCAGGATTTATGGAATGTGTAATTAATTTAATTTATTTTAAATTAATTAAAATGGAAGTAGTTAATTTAATTCATTTTAAATTAACTATAGCTTGTGATTCATAAATCATTGCTGATGGATGATGTTGATATTTCATTGTTTGATTGTGATCTCAGTAATGTGATAGATAATGTCTATGTGATATGGATGTATGTTTTAAGTATGATAATGTTTAATTATCTGTTTGGATGATGATATTAGTTATCTGTTTATGATGATGATGTGATTATCTATTATGAGATGTGAATTGTCTATCTGTGTATATTGATAATATTGAATTCACTGTTAAGACTAAATAGACAACTTGGCCCTAAAAGACACGCTTTGGATTTCGATGAGACCGGGATCGGTTTTCCGCATTAGGAATATCCGAAAACCACATCGTTTCCAAATTAACGATAGGTCGTGAATCTGAAGTGAAGATGAAGGTTCAGAATGCAAGGGTTATCGTCGTTAACTCTGAGGGTGATTCCAAAATGAGTGTAACGAGATGATGCCTTCGGTTTCGTTCGAACCCGGAACGAACTTGTATGGATTGAATGCTTTCAACACATCGTCAGGCGGACGATGAGCATTCTAAGAAATATGTTCTAAAGGTAATCGTAACCTCAAGCCTCATCAACCGGGAATGGCTAAAACAGGGGAGGTGCAGCAAGGTTAGGTGGGTCATGCCCAAGCAGGACAAGGATATTCCCCTGTCTAGATGTCCCTTTTTATTCGGCTTAGTGGGTGGTTGGTCTGCAGCCAACTGCGGGGTTTATCTTGTTCGGGACTGTTCAGTAAGGAATGGTTCCGGCCTTGTGTTGTAGGGGATGAAGGGAGTAATCCTCGGTACGTTGATCTAGGCCACGTACTGTGACGGGCGGTACCCCAGTAGCCCTGCCATTGTATGGAATCCACAATCCAATAAGTGCCAACGGTTTTGATTGTATTACCCACTTTTGTGGCTAGTAGCTGGAATTTAATCATGTAACAATTTCGGCTATTTTCTATTTACTTGAAAACCCTAGACCTATTATAATATCACTGGATTTCCTATCAAATATTTTGGTTAGCGTAAGGTAAAAACTTTTCCATGTTTATGTGTGGGAAGTCTTACGTGATACCTTTTGTTTTCAAAGGATTTTTCAAAATTAAGCAACTTTAACCTGTTACTCATACCAGAGCCATGTCTGACCCGAAGTTTATTTTTGTTTTTCATAAACTCTCGGGTACCCAAATTTTTACGGGTAGCCAAGGGATTCAGGTTTAGCTTTGACGAATTCAGGAGGAGCAATGGAGCAGGAGGCTTCAGCGTTATAGATATATATTTAGTTCCGCTGTGTGGCATCTCTGTGATGTATTGTGTATTGTGTTGTATTAACTAGACAGGTGTTTATAACTGTCTAGTATGTGATGTACTATATGTATCACTCTGATTGATCTTATATACTATGTAAATACTTATGTGATTAATATATTTTATTCGTTCCGCTGTGAGATTCTGATGTTGTTCTTTCATCTCTATCTTTTCTATTTTCTCACCTCTTTCTTTCTTATTAACGATGCTACTTTCTAGGAGTAGGAAGTGGGGTCGTTACAGTGGTATCAGAGCGCTAGGTTGAGTGAATACCTAGGCTCTTAAGTGATTTCTTTCCTGAGAGAGCGTATTTGTAAATTTGATATATATATATATATATATTTTCTATCTATTTGTTGGATTACCTGTCCGGGTTTTCCAATATAAGTATAAGGGCAGGTTGAGTAGTGGTGTGTGTAACACGACTACCTGTGGTTAGAAGTATATTTGACGAGACTGTAGACCTAATACCGTCTCGAGTAAATTTGTGGTGTAAGGATTTCACCTAATCTCTGGAGAGAAAACTGATAAGATTGAAGTCCATTTTGTTGTACAGATTGGATGAGTAGGATTTGGATTGTGTGAGTGAGAAGAAGCTAGAATATTATCTTGGTAACTCAAGAAGTAAATAGTTGTGTGTGAGATGCAGTAGCGATGGATTGTTTCCGAAGAAGTTCTCAAGGATCTTTGGATAAGGAAGTATGTCTGCATTAGTTTTGAGGTTGAGTTCAGCTGAATGTTGTGTTTGGCGTTGAGGCCCGAGATTTCCGAGGAATTTTAGATTAAGGAATTTTTTTTGGCATCAGCATCAGTGTCATAGCTCAGATTGTTCTGCCGGCACGCGAGGAGGTCATCTGTCAGCAGTTCTTTAGAAGTGAGTCCAGAGGCAGTTTGTGAATCCCTTTCTTCAATAGATTGGCTGGGTAAATTTAAGCTGTTCAGATAGGTAAGGAGAGAACAGTTTTCTTTGGATATTAGCCTGGGTTGATCGCAAAAGAGACTTGCGATAGTTGAGTATTCTCTGGGATGGCAGAATTTTTCTGGGTATCTTTGAAAAGTCGGTGGTTTGTCTTAGCATCTGAGGAGTTGAGTTTGATATCGACTGGATTTCAGAAGTAGTGCCAATGGTTCAGCTTAGTAATAGAATGGTTTCAAGAGAGAGAAATTGGTAAAGCAGCTCAAGTTTTGGAGGAATTTCTGAGTTCTATTTCGGATCTGCTGAATCATATTTTTGTCATGTGTTGTCCAGTTGTGCTTATGTGTATCATCAGCATTTTCATCTACTCTAGATCAGAGTTGAGCAGGGAAGCAGTTGGAAGTGCATTTGTTTTTTTCTGGGAAAGAGAGGATGTTTTCTACTGATGATAGTAGAGGTTGAGTTCTTGGTTTTGATTGGTTTTGAGGAAATTATTCTACTGGATTGTTTTTGGATTCAGATTGTTTTAGGAGTAATCAGCGAAGGTTGAGCTGATCAGTAAGTTGAAGGCAGCTTTGGATTGTCAGAAGTATTTGGTGAATAAGAGATGAAGGAATTTGGATTTTGGAGTCGGAGATTTCATTTTGGAAGAATTTTCTCTAATTCGAGGAGTTCTATAGATTAGGAGTATAGACTGATTGGATTCTATAGATCGAGTATTCCGGTATTATACTGGAAAACTCTAGAGAACTCTATTTTGTATGGATAGTTAGCTTTGTTGATTGAGTAGATTTGGTTGCGATGATTGTTAGCATGTGATTGATATATACTTATGGTTTAAAATTAATGAAAATCTTAAATATATTATTAAATTACCTTTGCTTTTAAATTTCGGGGACGAAATTCTTTTAAGGAGGGAGGAATGCGACGACCCAGAATTTTCTAGCAATATCAATTTAATAATCTGCATTAACTATTAAATTGATTTGATATATTTTGATAATTAAATTTGAATTGATAATTTTCTTTTAATAAATATTAATTGGTAAATGATATTTGTTGAAATTAATTGTTTGTTTTCTATTTATGTATATATTTGTATACATTGTAAATAGAGGAATTTGTTTTGAAATTTAACTAATAAAATATGTTTAAATACTAAAATATATTTTAGTGAATTAGAAATTGTGTTTTATTTAATATAAACTTTTCAAAGCTAAATAAATAAATAAATAGTTTGAAAACTCATTTTAACTTAAGTTTAAAATTTACATTTATTAACAAAAAGAATTGTTTTCTTTTCTTTGTAGTATAGCTTGATTTAAATTATGAATTTAAAATGATATATGAGTTTTAACATACATTAATAAAATATGTAGAAAGATAATTCATTTTATTTATCATTTCAAAGTGATAAATATGTTTTTATAAAATAAATAAAATTAAAATATGCATATAGAAATATAAGTAAATACATAAGTTAAATTATAATAGCATAACAACTATCAAGTCATTTAGTTTCAAACAACAAACATAGGAATAAAATAAAATATACATAAAGCTATAAATTGGAAGTTAACATACTATATGTAATAAGTTAAATAAAAGTAAACATATAGGATACATTTATAGATTAAAACTAAGTATAAATACATTTCAAATTTACAGTAACTAGTCAACATTTAAAACTAGAAACAAAATCATTTTTTTTAAAAGTTTGTAAACTATTAATAAATAAACTGCAGCATATATAATATGTTTAAAATATCAAGAACAAAAGAAGAAACATGAAGCAAATGATAGTAACAATAGTGTATGCAGGCCGAATTGTATGAAATAAAACAAAGACAGCAACAAAATGAAAGATATAAAATATCTTTGTGTGCAGGCCAGATAAATAAACAAACTGCATATATGAAGCTTGTGTAGGAAGATAGTGTTAAATATCCTTAAGCTAACAAACAAAAACTAATTAATGAAAAAATCTTTTAGTACACTAAGCATTCATATCAGCCTACCATTAAAGAAAATATCTCTGGAAATAAAACTGTACAAACACATGACTCTATATAATATTGTACAGTTTCATGAAACATAATCATATTACCTGTCTGCATATGCTATGTGTATTTGTTTATAAATTAGCTTCATCTGCATATTCAGTTCGAACTAGATAACAATTAAAATGCATGCAAACTAAAACATGAAAATGAAAACTATTCCATACTTAAACAAAAATTCAAGAAGCAAAAACAAAAGTGAAGTTTCAGCTGTTTTCATGCCTGCTTCAACAAAGTACCTCTGTTCTTCCATATATTTGTGAGTAACTTCTTTTTTTTAAAATACTTAAGTAATCTGGTTGCTTGATGAAGTATGAAAATAAATATGTTGTTGATCATAAAGTAAATTTAAACTTGAATTCAAGTTAGATAAGGAAGAACTGTTTAACTGTGAGTAAACCTTTAAATTTAAAAGCCTAAGTAAATTTTAATTTGTTGCTTGTGAAGATTTCTGAGATGAAATATGCTTGTTTGTATATATATGTATGGGGTTGATAATTCTGGGTTTATAAATGTTTATATACTTGCCTGTTGCATTCAAGTGTCTCTGCTCTTAGTTCAGAAATGTGAAAGTTAGATCCAAATACAAATCTATTCATCTAATCTTTGTTAGGATTAGAGATCTAAACAATTTAAGTTTGTTCAATCATGAGTGCAAGTTTAGAATTTTACTTAAAGCAATATAGTCTTGAGTTTTATCTGGAACCAAATTTACCTGCAGTGTGTGCATATACTTGTTTCTAATACTCTCTGTAAAACAACATTTCGCTATTTAACATTATTTACTTCTTCCCTGATTTATGCTTGCACTTCAGTTTCAAGCAAATGATGTTTGTATCATCTCAAACTAAGTCTAAATATTTAGTTAAGGTAAATCAACTTAAAATTTTCTTCTGGAAAACCCAAAATTTTGAGAAAAATTTCTGTGCACAACCTGGTTGTAGTGGCCGAGTGTTTGGTTCTGTTCGACACCATCAGGCGATCGAGTGCCGTGGGAATTTGTGAGGGGGTAGCTCAGTCTTTGACGCGTTCATGGCCGGAGTTTCTTGTCGCCACGTGGTCAGGGTTGGGGAGGAGCGGCGTTGATAGGTATAGGGCTGTTGGGTTTGAGTTTTTCCAGGTTCTGTAACCTGTTTTCATTCACGTGCGCCCAGGGGAGAAACTCGAAGCAGTTTGTGAATTCTCTCGGGAGAGTCTCGCGTATAACTCGAAGTAACAGGGGGGGGGGGGGTGCTCGGGTTGTTCATGTTCAGGTTTAAAACCTGTAACAGTTTTTCAACAGTTTTGTGAATTTTGTTTTAAATTTAACTAAAAGCCAAGTCTAATTTTAAATCAAGTTTAAAACATGAATTTAAGTTAGTTTTGAAATGTGGTTGGAAATAATAAAGTTTTCAAAATTTAAATTATTTTAATAACTTAAAAGTGCTTAATGCAAGTGTATTCAAAGAGTTGAATTTCAAAAATGAAATCTAAAGTGTTAAGAAAAGTTTAGACAAGTTAACTCCAAACTTGGAATCTAGAGTTTGGATTTGAAATCCTAGATTTGGAATAAAATAAAGTTTTATAATTTAAATTTATTTAAATAAGTTTAAGTGCATTTGAACATGTAAGTTTACAAAGAGTTTTGAAAACAATAAAATAAATTAGTTTAAAACTTTATTAATGATAAATTGGTTTTTAATTAGAAAGGAAATCGAAATAAATGTTTTAAACATATTAGAATTGAAAACATAATCAATAATAAGAATGGTTTACTTTAATTCATGAAGTTTAAGAATTTTATATGCATTAACCTTTACGTTAATTAAGTAAGAATAATTAATGATTGACATTAATTAAAGTTGTAATTAAAGTTAATTAATGAATTAATTAACTAATATGTGATTAAGAACCATAAATTTGATATTTATTTAAATTAATAAATGGTTAATCAAACTTATAATTAATAATGATTAATATAAGTTCATTATTTGAGGAATAATTAAATGAGTATTAATGAAGATCATTAACTAGATTATTTTATAATTAATTAATGTAATTGATTTTAATAAATTAATTTGACTAATTAATTCAATAATAGTCATTGTAATAGTTTAAATGTAAATTATTTATTTGAATAGTAATTAGAAATTAATTACTTATTAATTGTATAAATTGATTTGAGTTAATTAATTTAGATTAATTAACAGATATTTTGGAATTAAATTACTTAAAGAAGTAATTGGTGGATAATTACTGGAAGTAAATTTCTGGATGATGTTGTTAATGGAAGTAATTAGAATATAATTACTTGAAATTAATCGGGGGATTAATTAAGAGTGTTATTGAGAATATCATTACTTAAAAACTAATCAAGAGATTAATTAAGCTTATTATTGAGAAGTAATTGTTTACGAATGATTAATTACTGTATATATTAATCAAGAGGATTAATATTTGTAATTTGAAGATGTGTATTCTTAATATAATTAACAAATGAAATGTAATTAGAAATCATTAATTAAAATAATTAATGATGTGAATTAGAGAAATTGATTTATTTGAGAATAATAAATCAACAAGATAATTAAATGAAAATAAATCGATATAAATGTAATTAATGGAGCATAATTACTCAGAATAGTAATTAGATGATAATTACTTGACAAAATTTATACAAGATGAATTGTAAATGAAGTAATGTGAGTAATTTCTTTTGTAATTAATCAAAGGATTAATTTATGGGAATAATTAATCGTGGAATGATTAATTTGTTAATAAGTAATTGAGAGTAGTTAATTATTGGTTTGTTATTAATCAAGGGGTGATTAATAATTGTGTTTAAGTAAAGATTAATCACTCAATTATTTTAGATAAGTAATTGAATATAAATTGAAGATCATTAATTAATATAATTAATGATGTAATTAAGAATTGAAATTAAGGAATAAATTAATGGGTAAGTAATTAAATGTTAATCTGCTATAAATGATTTAGAATAATTCATTTAAGGAGTTTATTAAAGACTAACTTACTTCTTGTAATTAGAGAATGATAAATTAATTTGATTTATAATTAATTAATGACTGTGAGAGCAGGATTTATGGAATGTGTAATTAATTTAATTTATTTTAAATTAATTAAAATGGAAGTAGTTAATTTAATTCATTTTAAATTAACTATAGCTTGTGATTCATAAATCATTGCTGATGGATGATGTTGATATTTCATTGTTTGATTGTGATCTTAGTAATGAGACAGATAATGTCTATGTGATATGGATGTATGTTTTAAGTATGATAATGTTTAATTATCTATTTGGATGATGATATTAGTTATCTGTTTATGATGATGATGTGATTATCTATTATGAGATGTGAATTGTCTATCTGTGTATATTGATAATATTGAATTCACTGTTAAGACTAAATAGACAACTTGGCCCTAAAAGACACGCTTTGGATTTCGATGAGACCGGGATCGGTTTTCCGCATTAGGAATATCCGAAAACCACATCGTTTCCAAATTAACGATAGGTCGTGAATCTGAAGTGAAGATGAAGGTTCAGAACGCAAGGGTTATCGTCGTTAACTCTGAGGGTGATTCCAAAATGAGTGTAACGAGATGATGCCTTCGGTTTCGTTCGAACCCGGAACGAACTTGTATGGATTGAATGCTTTCAACACATCGTCAGGCGGACGATGAGCATTCTAAGAAATATGTTCTAAAGGTAATCGTAACCTCAAGCCTCATCAACCGGGAATGGCTAAAACAGGGGAGGTGCAGCAAGGTTAGTTGGGTCATGCCCAAGCAGGACAAGGATATTCCCCTGTCTAGATGTCCCTTTTTATTCGGCTTAGTGGGCGGTTGGTCTGCAGCCAACTGCGTGGTTTATCTTGTTCGGGACTGTTCGGTAAGGAATGGTTCCGGCCTTGTGTTGCAGGGGATGAAGGGAGTAATCCTCGGTACGTTGATCTAGGCCATGCACTGTGACGGGCGGTACCCCAGTAGCCCTGCCATTGTATGGAATCCACAATCCAATAAGTGCCAACGGTTTTGATTGTATTACCCACTTTTGTGGCTAGTAGCTAGAATTTAATCATGTAACAATTTCGGCTATTTTCTATTTACTTGAAAACCCTAGACCTATTATAATATCACTGGATTTCCTATCAAATATTTTGGTTAGCGTAAGGTAAAAACTTTTCCATGTTTATGTGTGGGAAGTCTTACGTGATACCTTTTGTTTTCAAAGGATTTTTCAAAATTAAGCAACTTTAACCTGTTACTCATACCGGACCCATGTCTGACCCGAAGTTTATTTTTGTTTTTCATAAACTCTCGGGTACCCAAATTTTTACGGGTAGCCAAGAGATTCAGGTTTAGCTTTGATGAATTCAGGAGGAGCAATGGAGCAGGAGGCTTCAGCGTTATAGATATATATTTAGTTCCGCTGTGTGGTATCTCTGTGATGTATTGTGTATTGTGTTGTATTAACTAGACAGGTGTTTATAACTGTCTAGTATGTGATGTACTATATGTATCACTCTGATTGATGTTATATACTATGTAAATACTTATGTGATTAATATATTTTATTCGTTCCGCTGTGAGATTCTGATGTTGTTCTTTCTTCTCTATCTTTTCTATTTTCTCACCTCTTTCTTTCTTATTAACGATGCTACTTTCTAGGAGTAGGAAGTGGGGTCGTTACAGTCTCAGAGAAGGGTGTTAAGCTAAGAGAATAAATCTCTGCCACCAATAGATATGTATTTGAAAGAAATCTGCTTTATATCTCAAAGTGTAGTGTCATACATACAACCATACAAGTCTGTTCCGGGTTCGAACAGAACCGAAGGAACTTCCGAGGAAGCCCTTGCAAAATCCGAGTATTCACAATCTCGATCAGATTTTCCTTCACTTAGGATATCTCTATACCGGCGCGACTCAGTGCAGAGACAATCGATAGGTTATCCTATCGTTCTCTTAAATACCCGGTCTTCACCACCGGTCTTCAAATGTTATACATATCGACGTATCATTATTCGGAATGGGTTATATGACACAAAGGTCCTCTCCCGGCTAAACCGAATAATGAGCGTAATATTTAAAAATATATGGATATGGAATTTCAATTAAGTCACAACTTAATATCCAAAACTTTCCTTTCAATGGTTTAAATTACCATTTCAAATCTTTTAAATAAAAGATTTATTTTACAAAGTTCACCCAGTTTCACAAAGATTCAATTTATAGCTTTCGAAACAGTTCCTTTTCAAATTGGATTAACTATCCAATCTTTCAATTTAAGAATTAATTCGTAGCTCTCAAATCCTTTCCAATTCAAATCTTGTATTTAAAGAATTCACCATTTAAAAATCCTCCTTGATTTCAAAACAAGACTTAGTCGTCTTCACCCAGGTTAATGTATAGTTTTTCCAAACTACATACAATTTTATTTCAATTTGAAATCTTTCGATACAAATTGGAAATCCTTTCTTTTTTTTATGAAAGCTATAACTATTTGAAACAAATAGTTTCCGTTTTGGGAAAACTGATTACAATTTACACAGTTAAAGCCATCCAAGTATAAAACTTGAATTTAAATTTAAATTTCCAAAACCATACTTTTTTTTAAATGGTTAAAACCTATATAAACATCTTTATCACTTGTATAATCATTTTAGGCCATAATTTCCAAATCATTCCTAACTTGGAAAACCATTTCCAATTCAACTTGAACTTCCTTTATACCAATTAGAAATTCATCTCTTATATGAAAGGTTATATCGTTTTGGAAACAAATATTTTTTATTTCGAAAAAAATCCGATTTCATTCATACAAGTTAAAATCTTTGGGTAAATTTGAATTCCTAAAGCAACACTTTTATAAAATGGTTCAAGTTCATGTTAACCTATGTACTCTTTTTGAAATCATAAGCTTACAACATCGAATTTAAATTTCAAATTTTTATTCAATCTTAAAGAAAATTCAAAACTAAATTAAGTTATTCAAAAACAACTTTTATTTTGAAATTCCTTTTCAAAAGTTTATTTCCACTTTAAATCCGATTTATTTTCAAAACCATTTGGATTCAAAATTTCAATTCTAAAATTATTTCAAAAACCGTGACTTAACCAATTTCCACGTTCTATCCATATTTGTGTGTGTATGGTGTAGTCTAGGGGTTTAACACAATAGTGCACAACAGCAACCATTACATATTCAATCATATTAACATCGATAAGCGGTATAGTCCATAACGTTTATCTTTATACATAGATTCATAGATAAAACAAATTTATCGATGAGGTATATCACAGAATATAATTAAAAATTACTATTTGTGGGGAATCCAGTTGGATCCCTCCAACCTGTTTTCCTGCATCCACAGACGTTAGCACAACAATTAAATACCAATTCCACTTCGAGGTGGAATATCGCGGTATATAAGATTTATAAAAGTATCATCCGCTATCTCATCTGCTATATAATGCGGGAAATCAACAACTCCAATATATATATATATATATATATATATTATATACTACTATATACATAAAATTATCTAGTGAATAATTAGTATAAATCAATCATCAAGCACACACACAATCAATTTAAATTTAGCTATTTAAAATCAAACTGGAAATTTAATCGAGTGAGAAGATCTCACCTTTATTATGCAGGCAGTCCATTTTCCATCTTGACTCGATTTTTCTCAATTTAAGACCTTGTATAAATGTTTATACAATTCATTAATATTCGAAATAAATCAAACGATTTATTTTATTTTAATAAATTTAATTAACCTGTGATTTTATTATAAACTATACTTTTTTTTATTTTAAATCAATTCCTTTAAGTAATTATATTCAATCTAATTATTTAATTTAAACCAAAACATTTTCTTTTATAAAAAAATTGATAACTAAAATAAGTTAAATAAATAAATCACCTTAAATATGAACTGGTAAATTTAAAATGTGTAAATTTATTTTTCTTTGAACTAATTATATATACATATAAATTAAAACACAAAATTTTCTCTCTAAAACAGCAGGAGTAAAATTCCAAATTTACGTTTTCTGTAAATGATTTTTTTCTTTCTTTCTATTACTAAAACCTTATATATATATATTATATTTTAATTTTTTTCCTGTATTACCAAAACATGTATAAATTTAAATTATATTTAACCGAATACCTTACTGCCTGAAACCACAGCGTGGAATCCTCACCACTAAACTACAGCCACCTCGTCGAACCCTAGTTCAACTTGCAAATCGAATGCGGCCCCGATCTCCTTTCTTGTTGCTTCAAACAGATAGTCTTGCCTGAAGATATAAGAATTTGGGAGCGCCAATTAAGTAAGCACCTTAACGGTAAGATTTTTGAAATCTGGCACAAGCGCCACGTCCACCGAACTTCTTGGGCTCACATCGCCCGGGATCAACAACAAGCAAAGTACGATCATAGGCAACATGAACATCCTTAATTTCCTTCTTTTTCTGTTCATTGACGAATTTATGGTAGTATGCGACAAGAGCTTTTGCTATGCTCTGCCTGATAGCGTAGATCTGAATGGTGTGACCGCTGCCTTCGACGCGAACACGCATGTCAACACCGGCAAAGCGGTTGCGGCCAAGAAGGAGAATGGGTTCGAACGCCTTGTACCTGAGGATTTCGGGTTTGATTAACTCAATTAGGAATGAGATCTGATTTGTTTTGAGTAGAGGGATAGGCGATTCGATTTCGGATTGGAAAATAGGCTCGTGAATTTTTTTTCTTTTTCAGATTCAAACAGAGAGGAGGAGAGGCATTCAAGATAATGAAGCCCTCATTTTTCTTCTTCTTATGTATATCGATTTTTTTTATTTCAAACGACAGGGGCTTCGGCCATTGATTTATTTTGACTTTTGATGTAAGCTTCTGAGGAAAGAAAAGAAGGGTACATGATGAAGTAGAAAGTACGTCGGCTGAGACGAAATAATTTCAGCTGTGATATGATTTTGATCAGATAAAGATATTTAAATTAAATCGATAATTATTGTCTAGACGTTTTTATCTCGTATGATCACACGACCACTCCGAATGCTACGGCAATTGAAATCCGATAATAATATGATATTACGGATCCAATGGAACTGGTTTCGTCGAATTCCGAGACTGTGCCTCGGAAGGCTATTTTTAAATATCGATTCAAACGATATAATTTTAAAACTGAACAAATCATTTTCGAATTCAATTCTGAAGCTTCCATTATCTTCAATATTATCAATATAATTTTCTAAGCCATCAAACTATTTTTTTAACAAGCTCAAAATTAAAAATTTAAATTTTTTCCCATCATTAACAAATTAAATTCAATAATTAAATTGCCAAATTTATATTTATGTTCAAAATTCAAGTCAAAATAACTTTCAGATATTTAAAATTGATTAAATATTTCATTTTCAAAAGTTCAAAAATTCTGGGTCGTCACATCCTTTCCCCCTTAAAAGAATTTCGTCCCGAAATTACAAGTTAAGAAGAATGATCCTCAACCCGTTAACTATTTTCCCAATCCAAATAGTTTTCAACAATTTGTCAAAGCAAATCTTTTTTATTTAAGACCCATCATTAATTCGACTATGTAACGACTCGAAATTTTCGATCCCGAAAATTCCAGATAGATAGAGAAAAGAAGAAGAGAAAGAAGAAGAAGAACAAAAAAGAAACACACAATCTCACATTCGCAGCGGATAAAATATAATAGTAAATAATAACAGTTTACAAAGCAGAACTGTATCAGTATATTTACATTTACATCATAGTTACAATAATTTCACAACACTGGACAGTTTACAATAACTTGTCCCATAAATAACAATATATATCACAGCGGATAAACACTCTATACGTTCCTGACCTTCAGCTCTCCTCCTGAGCTCCAGAACGTCCTTACCTGCAAGTCTGTAATACTCCGTCTGACCCGAGCATTACATCAAAGTAACACCCGGGTCAGGCTGGAAACCAGCGTGAGTAAACCCATCTAATATGGGATACACCAAAACATTAACCAGTTCTTAACCCAGAATAACTCATAACAATTTTACAAATTCACAGGTTTGGTAGACAACACTTATTATACTCATCAATTCCTAAGTGTCCGAATTTAGATTTTATAGTCCAATTCACTTAAATCATTCCATATCAGTTTATTGATTTCACATATCAATCTATAAGGAATCGAAGTGGTTTCGGGTATTTACTAATACCCGACTCCGGTCTCTTCAAAACCAATATATTCTTACTAAAATTACTCAATTCAAATTTTAATACAAGATGTCACGTAATTCATCATAAATAGATAACCACATCATCACAATTTAAATCAACATATCTTATCACATAACATCACAAAACACATATTAGAAATAACAATTAATCAAAGGCTGTCAATATCATTCTATTTATCCTTTAATTACATTTAAGTAATTAACCCTTAATTAAGTTAATTATTCCTAACCATTCACTGTAATTAACTTTTATACCTTCACCAATGAATTATTCTTCTAATTACTCTTAATAATTAATCAACCTTGATTTATCACATTAGTAATTAACTTTCTTTAATTACATATATCAATTAAATCAACCCCTTAATCAATCTCATTAATAAATCCTTTTATTCACACTGAGTAATTACTACTTAATTACTTCCCTCAAATAATTCCCTTAATTACTTCCTTTAAGTAATTTCATTGGTTAATTAACCTCAATTAATCAACCTCTAATTATTAATTAATTAATTTATAATTCATTAACTTATACCTTGAATTATTAATTAATTAAACCTTAATTTATCACATGGACAAATTAGCCTTAACCATTTTTATTAAATAAAATTTTAAATTACTCTCATAAAGCAATTAACTATAATTGACTTACCTTAATTAAACATATTCATTAATAAATCCTTAATTAATACCATTCGTAATTAACTATCCCTTAGTTACTTACATGAGGTAACTTAATTAATTAAGTTCATAAGTAATTATCATATCATATTCACTAGTTTAAATTAATTATAAACATTAACTATTCTCCAATTACTTATGCTAAGTAATTACACTTTCCTTTTCATCATTAATTAATTAATCTATGAATCTCATTAACTAATTAACTTATAATTAATTCCATTAATTATTCTCAATTATCTTCCCAATTAATCAAATAATCTTGGAATTAATTTATTCAAACTAAATCTTGAAATTCCAGATTTTATAAACTAGGTTTAAAACTTATTTTAAATTTCTATTTTACAATTTAAACTTTCAGTTTAAATTTAAAATAAAATATATTTTACACTTAAAAGTTTTTTTCAAAACCAAATCTATATCAAAACTCAAATTTTTTTCAAAAAAACTCAGATTCGAACTAATTTGAAATCGGATTTCAAACCCAGGTTTTAAACTTATTTTAAATTTCAGTTTACACTTAAAACTTTTACTACTAATTAAAAACTGAAACATGTTCTGTTTCTACGTAAAACCTGTAACAACAAAATATATTCGAGCCATACCCAGACATTACTTCGAGTCACTAACCCAAAACTCTCGAGCAAAATTTCAACAACCTCCTCTGCTTCCAACTTAACGAAAACATCATCAATTAATTTTACTTCGAGCCGAACACTGTATTTTCACGAGCACCACTTCAAGTAAAACTTCATCTTCTCAAACTACCCAACCTTCACTGATACCATCAATACACCGTGCACATGCACGTCGCGTCAACTCCACCGCCGCCACCAACGACACCACGCGCAAGCTCCTCCTCGTCCACTGACACGTCAACGACCATTGATCGGCCATCACGCGACCCAAAACAAAAATGAGATGATCGCACCAACCCTGTAACAGCCCCTTCATCAGTAAATCCACCGAACCCACCAACCTCGACCATCGATCGCCACGAAACTCTGGTCGCACCACCGCAATTCCTCCACGCAACTAACCCCACGATCTTGTGCCACTCGATGCACTACAAATTCCCAGTCAACCCATTATTCGAACGCTACCCAATCACTGAGTAAAACCCTAGTTCTCCCAACACCAAATTCCTTGATGAAGGGTTTCCACTCCCATGATTTTTCTTGGATTCCCTGATCTCTATTTCAACCTCAACCCAAAGCTCAACACCCAGAACCAACACAGCCGCCAGATTTTGCCCAGAGACCTATTTCCGGTAATCAAAAATTTCTACCCCAAACCCAAACTAAAAATCAGGATTTTTATTTTAAAAATCATGTTTTTCTGAGTTGATTCAAAATATAAGATTTAAACAACTAACTATAATATTTGATTTTAGCAAGATCTTAAATTTCCTACTGTACTATCCTGGATTCAGTAGATTTTCAAACTAATTCTTTTTGAATAAAAATTTAAACCTTAATTCATGTTTAAATAAACATACTGCATCGAAGATTCAAGCTTAATAGAGATTTGTCAAGTAAATTTTGAAATTTTTGTTTAAATTTACTCTGTAATCTTGAAAATGCAGAGAATCATCAGGAAATTTTAAACATGCATTTTTAAACAAACTAAACATAGAGATTTCTTCTATATGCTCACATGCAAGGTATCCATCATCACAGAAATTCACATGCACAACTTTCATTTATTTAAACTTTTCTGATTTAAAGTTTACTCACCTGTTTGCAGAAGACAGAACTGTATATTTGTTTCCAGGCCTGAAATTTCACTACCCTTTTCAAATTTTCACTTGCATGTTGAAGTTTAGTTTTCTTGTCTGCATTTTCCAAATTTTACATATTTGCACTTGAAGATCTTGCCTCTGATCTGAGATTCCAGCTTATCTTCTGATTTGAACTTTCCAGATTATCCTCTTTTTGTTTCAGACTCTACATCTTCTTCTAATTTCAGATTTTTACAGTTTTTTTTTTTCAAATTTTATTTCTTTTGATTTTTGATCTTTGTTTTGATTCAGAATGAAGAGAAACATTTGCTGAAAATAAAACTCTTCCTCTTTTTACAATTTGATTTTAAATTTAATTATTAAGAGAATTTGACATTTGTCCCTTGGATGATTTAATTTCATTACACCTAAGCTTATATACTTACAAGTGTTTTTACATGTATTTTAAATCTTTTACAAGTGTTATTTTTTTTTTATTTTTTTTTATTATATATTTTTTATATAATTTATTTCAACCTTGCATGTAATATGTATATGTATGTAATATTTACATGGTTATAAAATGTTTTTATCTTATATAAATTAGCTTTTAGATTTCATATAAATGTAAAAGTGATTTCATATTAACAATTATTAACAAATAACTTATGCCCTTTTTATTCAATTTATATAACATATGTTTATAAGCTTTAGATATCTATTTTAATTCTTTATATAATTTTTTTTATATAAATTTATCTTATGTTAAAACTAAAATGAAAGAATATTAAACAAATTAACTTTTAATTTAAATTTTAAATATCATTTTTAAAAGTATTAAATCAAATTAACATTTCAACTTACAAATTATATAAAATAAAGTTTGAAAACACTTATTAAATTCAAACTAATATTTCCCTATTTCTAATACATACATACATACATACATACATACATACATACATATATATATATATATATATATATATTACAATTTGAATATAGAGCTTTTATTACATTAAAACTCCTATTTACAAGATATATCAATACATATATTTTATAAATAGAAAATATTTTGATTAACTTTTGAAAAATAAATTTTACCAATTTTAAATTGCCAAAATAAATATTCCCAAATCATTAGCTTTCAAAAGAATTAAACTTACCTATTTATATTGTTAAGAAAAATATTAATAGATATTAACAAATTATTATTATCAGCCTCTTTAAAATAATTTTAACTTATCAATTTATAATGTAAAATGATCATATCAATTTAATTATTATCAAAGATTATTAAATTGATATTGCTCAAAATTCCGGGTCGTCACATTCCTCCTCCCTTTGAATCTTTTCGTGCTCGAAAAGGAACGAAGCCAGAATTTATTAAATATTTAAAATCAGTTAAAAAATTCTTTGATCATTTTAAAATATTTTTATAACTCGATGTCTCAACAAGTCCATCTTTGTTCTTACAGAAATTCAGTCATACGTTGATCAGGCGTAGGAATGAAAATCTATAAGTACTTAGCAGACCCATTTTCAACACCCAGTGAAAATACTTGGAAAATAATTTTATTGAAAATATAGAAAACAGTTTTTGTAAATAGAGGATATATCTTTGGTGAGAATGCTTCGGAAATCATCACCCCCATCCATGGTCACAGTTACATTCCAGGGTTACGTTGCTATCGCAACAAAAGTCCATGTAACTGCAGGCTCTCCGCGGCCTCTCAATTACGCCATGGAACCCACACAACAGATCACAGTTACATCCAGGGTTACGTTGCCGTCACAGCAAAAGTCCATGTAACTGCAGGCTCTCAGCGGCCTCTGATTTTCGCTGTCGAAATGAAACCTCTCCACTCCTACATATGTCGCAGTCTACCGATATAAAATCAAACGCAGACTGTTGGCTCTCAGCGGCACACACAACTTTCGCTATGTTATACCATAGATCGTAGTTACATCCTGTGTTACGTTGCCGTCGCAGCAAAAGTCCATGTAACTTTTGGCTCTCAACGGCACACACGACTTTCGCTATGGTATACTCTACTCATAATCCTCAGGAACTAGTTTTGTCCGGACTCCTCACAGGATCAACTTTAGAACCCCCCCTTGGGGCTCAAGGCAGCACCACCCGGTGGTACTGCTGAGAAGTCCATTCCAAGGGAGCGCCTTTTTCTCCAGAGCATCATCAAAACATTTTATACTATACATATATAGGATCTTTAAATCGTACACCTAGTATGATCTCATACAAATCTCCTTTACTCAAAATCGATTATCCCAAAATCGATAATTCTCAAACTAGGCATTCCAAATTCAATATTGATTTTACCCAAAAATCAAAAGCCTTTCCAAATCCATAGGTTCCCAAAACCTTTTTCCAAAAATCCTCATAACATCCTTTGTACGTATATATACAGATATATATAATTTTCAAAACCTTGGATCATTTCAAACCTGTATAAAACTCTTTTTATATTTCAAACATTTTCAAAATCCTTTCCTTCTAGCAAAAGATTTCATCAAGGGGAGTTTTATCTTATAAAACAAAGATACTTACTTTGTTAACTCAAAATCAAATATTCAAATTTGATTATTCCTTTCAATATCAATTTCATTCAAATCCGTACGATGTACACATATCATCCGTACGCTATACCAATTTGATCGCTCACTCGATCACACAATTTCATCTCCGAACTAGTATCGTCCACCCGACTTCCTAGTGCGGACACAGATCTGGTTTCTTGATCAGAAACCGTCATTCTCCTTGCATAGCCTAACTATGATAGAGAATATCCAGAACCAATCAACAATCCATATCCAGATTCGCCGTCGAAAATCGAGTGAAAAATTCCAACTCGGATAGACATATTATCTCGAAATTCTGTGCTCGAATCTGGATCAAATCACTATGCGAATAGAATAACATACGTACAGCCTACGTATTTATCTTTATTGGTTATTAGCCAAATCAATTTCATTTCTATTCACATTCACTTTGATTTTCATTCACTTACTCACATTTGCAACAAACTATATGGATTATCATCTCTATTTTATCTCGATTGGGTATTTAACCAATAACAGTTTAAATTCCGACCAGTTTATTTAGAAAATAGCTTGAAAATTTTGAAAATAGATAAGTAGTTGAGAATAATTACTAGTTTGTAAAATAGATGTAAAATGGTTAGAAAATAGTTAAAATAATTATAGAAATTTTAGATAATTGCAAAATAATATTATGATAGTAATTAGTTTTGTAAAATAGTTTCAAAAATAATTGTAAAACAAATATAGGATAGTTTGGCTTTTAAAAGAAAAGTTGTATATATAATAAATAGCTTTGAAAATAGGTTTATATTAAAACAATTTATATTAAAAATAGTCCAGAGTCAAAACTGTTCACTTCCCAATCTTCATTCTCATCAATCAAATTAAAATTCCACTTCCATTTAAATTGACCAAATTCTAATTTAAATAACTTCAATTTCCATTGAACTTGATTTATTCCCAATTCAAGTTGAATTAATTCTCTATCCCTTTTAAATCAAATTCCATTTGATTTTAAACATATTCAACTTTAATTACAATCCAAGTTATTCCAATCACTTTGGACTAATATCCATTTAATTGAACCCACTTCAATTCCAATCCATTTCAACTCTAGTTTGAATTAATCCTAATTTCAAATTCCATTTCCAAATCAAGTTGAATTATTCTTGATTTCCTCCCAAATTTAATTCAAATTCCACTTGAATTTAAAACTATTCAATTTTAATTACAATTCCAAATTATTCAAATCAATTCGGACTAATTTCAAATTGAACCCTCTTCAATTTCAAATTGTTTCCAATTAATCTAATTCAAAATTTCCATTTGAATTTTTTTATACTTATACATCTTCAATCACCATTTCAGTTGATTCGAATCAAATTCAATTTGAACTAATTCAAATTTCAAATTTAAACCATCTCGAATTATATAAATTCGAGTTAATACTTCAAATGTTGATTTAATTCCTTTAAATCAATTTTCCTTTTATCTCAACAATGGATTACTATACTCCATCTCTCATTCATTTAAACAAATTCAATTCAAAATTTGAAGATTATTATTAGCAATAGGATGATATTATCCAATTTATTTTAAGACATCCATTTACTTCAAATTTCCAGATCTCAAACCCATTTTGAGATCACACAAACTCCCAATTCAAATCAACCATTTAACCTTCCAAGTTAAATTCAATTTACTTAATACAGTTAACCTTTCCCAGTTTGAACTTCAATTTCAAATTTAAAATTCTCATAAATAATCTTCCCACTTATTAAGTTCAAAAACTTATCACTTTGGGTATCACATCTTATTCAAAATTCAAAACTCACCATTTAGAGTTTATTTCAAACCACCTTTGATATTATGTATATCCACATGTATATATATTTATTTCTTTTACATACCAAGTTATACTTCAAAATTTTAAACCACCTTTGGTTTTAATTCAAAACAAATTTCTTTTTAAATTTTCAAACAACTCTTGTTTGAAATAGGACCGTTTCATTCAAATGCATTAAATAATATTATTTGTTATTTCGTTAAATTACATCATTAATTAATCATATTCGGTAAATAACTTATTTCTTAATTACCTTCATTATGTAATTGTCCCTTAAATTACTTACCTCTAGTTACTTCATTAAGTAACTCCTTCTTATTTATCAATTCCAATTATTATCCGTTAATTAATCTCATTAAATAAAGTTTAATTAATTACATAAATTAATTGATTATCCTTATCCTGAAACCTTTCCCAATTTCAAGATTTAATTTCAGTTTGAATCCATTTCAAACTTGTCTTTAATTTAATTTCAATTTGGTTGTAATTCTATTACCACTTAATTCTTACTATTACTTTTAATTTAATTAATACTACAACCAATTTTCTTAATATAATAGATAATCTATTTCTTATATAAGATTCATTTACTTTTGAAATCATTTAAAAACCTTTATATAAGAAAATAACAAGTACGCTCTCTCATATACACACACACACACACACACACGCACACACACACACACACACACACACACACACACTCAACTCATTCTAGGGTACCACTTATCCTATCCTTAATGAGTAATCCCACCAGAGCCAAGGCTCTCGCTTAACCTTCGGCTCTGATACCAAATGTAACGACCCGAAATTTTCGATCCCGAAAATTCCAGACAGATAGAGAAAAGAAGAAGAGAAAGAAGAAGAAGAACAAAAGAAACACACAATCTCACATTTGCAGCGGATAAAATATAATAGTAAATAATAACAGTTTACAAAGAAGAACTGTATCAGTATATTTACATTTTACATCAGAGTTACAATAATTTCACAACACTGGACAGTTTACAATAACTTGTCCCATAAATAACAATATATATCACAACGGATAAACACTCTATACGTTCCTGACCATCAGCTCTCCTCCTGAGCTCCAGAACGTCCTTACCTGCAAGTCTGTAATACTCGGTCCGACCCGAGCATTACATCAAAGTAACATCCGGGTCAGGCTGGAAACCAGCGTGAGTAAACCCATCTAATATGGGATACACCAAAACATTAACCAGTTCTTAACCCGGAATAACTCATAACAATTTTACAAATTCACAGGTTTGGTAGACAACACTTATTATACTCATCAATTCCTAAGTGTCCGAATTTAGATTTTAAAGTCCAATTCACTTAAATCATTCCATATCAGTTTATTGATTTCACATATCAATTTATAAGGAATCGAAGTGGTTTCGGGTATTTACTAATACCCGACTCCGGTCTCTTCAAAACCAATATATTCTTACTAAAATTACTCAATTCAAATTTTAATACAAGATGTCACGTAATTCATCATAAATAGACAACCACATCATCACAATTTAAATCAACATATCTTATCACATAACATCACAAAACACATATTAGAAATAACAATTAATCAAAGGCTGTCAATATCATTCTATTTATCCTTTAATTACATTTAAGTAATTAACCCTTAATTAAGTTAATTATTCCTAACCATTCACTGTAATTAACTTTTATACCTTCACCAATGAATTATTCTTCTAATTACACTTAATAATTAATCAACCTTGATTTATCACATTAGTAATTAACTTTCTTTAATTACATATATCAATTAAATCAACCCCTTAATCAATCTCATTAATAAATCCTTTTATTCACACTGAGTAATTACTACTTAATTACTTCCCTCAAATAATTCCCTTAATTACTTCCTTTAAGTAATTTCATTGGTTAATTAACCTCAATTAATCAACCTCTAATTATTAATTAATTAATTTATAATTCATTAACTTATACCTTGAATTATTAATTAATTAAACCTTTATTTATCACATGGACAAATTAGCCTTAACCATTCTTATTAAATAAAATTTTAAATTACTCTCATAAAGCAATTAACTATAATTGACTTACCTTAATTAAACATATTCATTAATAAATCCTTAATTAATACCATTCGTAATTAACTATCCCTTAGTTACTTACATGAGGTAACTTAATTAATTAAGTTCATAAGTAATTATCATATCATATTCACTAGTTTAAATTAATTATAAACATTAACTATTCTCCAAGTACTTATGCTAAGTAATTACACTTTCCTTTTCATCATTAATTAATTAATCTATGAATCTCATTAACTAATTAACTCATAATTAATTCCATTAATTATTCTCAATTATCTTCCCAATTAATCAAATAATCTTGGAATTAATTTATTCAAACTAAATCTTGAAATTCCAGATTTTATAAACTAGGTTTAAAACTTATTTTAAATTTCTATTTTACAATTTAAACTTTCAGTTTAAATTTAAAATAAAATATATTTTACACTTAAAAGTTTTTTTCAAAACCAAATTTAAATCAAAACTCAAATTTTTTTCAAAAAACCTCAGATTCGAACTAATTTGAAATCGGATTTCAAACCCAGGTTTTAAACTTATTTTAAATTTCAGTTTACACTTAAAACTTTTACTACTAATTAAAAACTGAAACATGTTCTGTTTCTACGTAAAACCTATAACAACAAAATATATTCGAGCCATACCCAATCACTAAGTAAAACCCTAGTTCTCCCAATACCAAATTCCTTGATGAAGGGTTTCCACTCCCATGATTTTTCTTGGATTCCCTGATCACTATTTCAACCTCGACCCAAAGCTCAACACCCAGAACCAACATAGCCGCCAGATTTTGCCCAGAGACCTATTTCCGGTAATCACAAAATTTCTACCCCAAACCCAAACTAAAAATCAGGATTTTTATTTTAAAAATCATGTTTTTCTGAGTTGATTCAAAATATAAGATTTAAACAACTAACTATAATATTTGATTTTAGCAAGATCTTAAATTTCCTACCGTACTATCCTGGATTCAGTAGATTTTCAAACTAATTGTTTTTGAATAAAAATTTAAACCTTAATTCATGTTTAAATAAACATACTGCATCGAAGATTCAAGCATAACAGGTCAAGTAAATTTTGAAATTTTTGTTTAAATTTACTCTGTAATCTTGAAAATGCAGAGAACCATTAGAAAATTTTAAACATGCATTTTTAAACAAACTAAACATAGATATTTCTTCTATATGCTCACATGCAAGGTATCCATCATCACAGAAATTCACATGCACAACTTTCATTTATTTAATTTCTGATTTAAAGTTTACTCACCTGTTTGCAGAAGACAGAACTGTATATTTGTTTCCAGGCCTGAAATTTCACTACCCTTTTCAAATTTTCACTTGCATGTTGAAGTTTAGTTTTCTTGTCTGCATTTTCCAGATTTTACATATTTGCACTTGAAGATCTTGCCTCTGATCTGAGATTCCAGCTTATCTTCTGATTTGAACTTTCCAGATTATCCTCTTTTTGTTTCAGACTCTACTTCTTCTTCTTATTTCAGATTTTTACAGTTTTTTTTTTCAAATTTTATTTCTTTTGATTTTTGATCTTTGTTTTGATTCAGAATGAAGAGAAACATTTGCTGAAAATAAAACTCTTCCTCTTTTTACAATTTGATTTTAAATTTAATTATTAAGAGAATTTGACATTTGTCCCTTGGATGATTTAATTTCATTACACCTAAGCTTATATACTTACAAGTGTTTTTACATGTATTTTAAATCTTTTACAAGTGTTATTTTATTTTATTTTTTTATTATTATATATTTTTTATATAATTTATTTCAACCTTGCATGTAATATGTATATGCATGTAATATTTACATGGTTATAAAATGTTTTTATCTTATATAAATTAGCTTTTAGATTTCTTATAAATGTAAAAGTGATTTCATATTAACAATTATTAACAAATAACTTATGCCCTTCTTATTCAATTTATATAACATATGTTTATAAGCTTTAGATATCTATTTTAATTCTTTATATAATTTTTTTTTAAATAAATTTATCTTATGTTAAAACTAAAATGAAAGAATATTAAACAAATTAACTTTTAATTTAAATTTTAAATATCATTTTTAAAAGTATTAAATCAAATTAACATTTCAACTTACAAATTATATAAAATAAAGTTTGAAAACACTTATTAAATTCAAACCAATATTTCCCTATTTCTAATATATATACATACATACATACATACATAGATATATATATATATATATATATATATATTACAATTTGAATATAGAGCTTTTATTACATTAAAACTTCCTATTTACAAGATATATCAATACATATATATTATAAATAGAAAATATTTTGATTAACTTTTGAAAAATAAATCTTACCAATTTTAAATTGCCAAAATAAATATTCCCAAATCATTAGCTTTCAAAAGAATTAAACTTACCTATTTATATTGTTAAGAAAAATATTAATAGATATTAACAAATTATTATTATCAGCCTCTTTAAAATAATTTTAACTTATCAATTTATAATGTAAAATGATCATATCAATTTAATTATTATCAAAGATTATTAAATTGATATTGCTCAAAATTCCGGGTCGTCACAAACTAACTTCCAAAATTAATCATAGATTCCAAACAACATTTTTTTCATAATAATTCAAATTTTAAACTTTCAAAATTTTCTCAAAATTTTTCTAGCTCTCGAAATTTCGAAAAATTTCGCCATTGTTTCCTTTGCGCGGCTAGCTCGGTACAACTACAAAATGTCACCATATGCCCACAAATCCAAAAAGAAAACAAAAGGCCAAGTGGCTGGACAAGAAAATCACCAAATTTCATACTAAAATTTAAATGCATATCTTTTTGTCGAGCAATTTCAAATTTATCTTCGAAAATTAAATTCCAATTCAATTTCCTTTAATACACCTGTATATCCTGCTAGCCATAATATCCAATTACAACATTCAAATATCATTTTTTCATATTCCCTTATGGGATTTCAATATATACTTCTTATACCCTTTTTTTCACTTCACTATTGAAGTTATATATCCATTATCATTCAATCTTGCATTTTCAATTTTATTTGAATTTAATTCACAATTTCAATTCTATTTGGATTCAATTTATCTTCAACTTTGAATATTGAATTTTATCTTCCATTTATAGCTGATTCATATTATTATTTTAGATTAGTTTCATGCATTAATTTATTTAATTTCAAAATTTTGAAATCGTTTGTCGTTAACAAAAAAAATTTCAAAAGTTTCTAACTCCCAAAATTTTCAGAAAATTTTGGCAGAGTCTCCTTTGTATGAAGGAGCTTTTGCAATTTGACAAAAGATATAAATATATATACATCAACTCACCCGGTCGGAAAAAACAAAAACAGTTAATATTTCCTATTTTTATAGCGTAGGCGTACCTTATTTAGCATTTTTAAGAAAAGCAGTTTATTTAGCCTTTTGCGCAATCGAATCCAGCCAAACGGCCCCCTTGTACCTGTATTTACTCAATTTAAACACATAAGTGACATATATAGGAAATTCATTTACATTTCACTTATTTTTGATAATAAACACATAGTTTTCATAAGCAATGCATTCAAAATAGTTCCCATAAGCAATTTATATGATTTCAATAAAAATTTAATTGCTTACAATCAATTCACATACCATTTCTATTCAATTCAATGATTTACAACTCACTTTCTTTCATTCAATTTATTTTTTTAAACGAAACGAACTGATATCTATTTCAATTGATTCAAAAATAAATTTTATTGGCTTTCATTAACTTATAGAATTTCATACAATCACGTTTGCGTCAAACAACAACCATTTCTATGCAAATTTCGACGGTATCCACTAAATAGAATATCCAATCTAGTTTATAACTAATTTAAACTGATACAAACTCAATTTACTCTTTATCTATTTCATTCCAATTGATTCCGTTCCATTCAACTTGACAACAACCATTTCACAATTTTATTCAAGTCGAGCTTTTATCCAATATTTACAAAAGTTATTTATTTTCTTCAAGTTATTTCAATTCAAAACTCTAATTTATTTTTCCTTGTTAACAATTCCAAACTTAAATCCTTGATTTGATTTTCATTTATCAAATCCATTCCATCTACTAATTTATTTAAATTAGTTTTATTCACTTATCCATTTTTAAATTTCAACTTTCCACTCTCAATTTATCTCGAATTCATTTTATCAATAACAAGGAAATTTCAATTTATTTCTACTTACTTGAATTTATCTGCAAAATCAAACCATCTTTATTTAACTCACAATTCAAGTTTTAATTTAACTAATTCAACTTTTCCATTTCATGAATTAATTAATTATCATATTAGTTTACTTGAATTCAATCCATTTTCTTACAAATGTTAACTCATTTGTTCATTCACAAATTTATTCCACACTCACTTTGTTTTTCACAAATCAAATCAATTCCAATTCCAGTTCTATTTATTTACAAAATCAAGATGAATTTCAACATTCAATTCCCAATATTCAGTTTTAAATTCGAACTTTTAAACTTCGATAAGTATTCCAACTTATTTATATTTCATATTATTTCAGTTTCTGATTTGATTTTTTCTTAAGTTTACTTCATTTAATTGATTCACTTACACTTATTTTAATTTAACTCCATCCTTTAAGTTAAATTCATTTTACCAAAGTCAAATTGTTTAAGTTATCAACTCATTTACTAATTCCATGAATATTTAAAATAGGATTCCAAAGTCTTTCCAACTTTTCAGAAGCATTTTTGAGATTAATTCAAATTTTCTTTTGAATTTCCAAAACTAATTCAGTTTATAAAAAATTCAATTTAAAATAATTTAGTAGCAATTTTCTCTCTTGGAAACTCGAAAATGAACATCGATGATGCTGCAGTCAGCACCGAAGTTATTTTCCAGTGACCGAAAAGAGTTTAGAGCTTTCATCCCTTCAAAATCTTTCCAATATTTGTCCGGAATTCTCTTTCAAATTGTGAATCACATTTTCAATTTACAATTCTCATTTGTATATGGATTTTTATTTTCTTAACTCTTTGTCATGACTTCAATTTCTTATTTTTCAACTTTAACGATAATGATTTAATATTATCACTACCAAACAACCAAGCAACCATATATACTATAATAATTTATGGGAAATCATTCCTTTTATATACGAAAATAGTTTTGGGTAAATTATCTCATTTACCCTATTTTAAAACAACACTGTGTCGGTTTATCTTGTTTAAGAGTTTAGAAACCCCTATCGATACAGTTGGCCAAACTGCACTGACCAGAATCATAAACAATCAACCGATAAGTCAACACAATACAAAACAACTTTTATTTTCACTAACAAATACGCGCTTATATCTATTATTATACTCAACTCATTTTAGAGTACTACTGACTCTATCTCTAATGAGTAACACCCAACAGAGCCAGGATTATCGCTTAACCAAATGCTCTGATACCACATTGTAACGACTCGATTTCTTCGACGCCCGAAAGTCTACATCGATACATCCATTGTATCAAATATCACACAGTCGAATGCCTAAAAACAGAACTGTTAGGGTTAAATAAGAAGAGGTAGAAGAAGAAGGAAAGAAAACAACAACAGAATCTCACATATCGCAGCGGAACAAATATAATAGATAAATAAATATCTTTAAGCAGGATTACTATGTCAGTTATTACATTACATTACATTATCAGAGTCCACATCAACAAATAGCGGAAAGAAATATTACATATACTAGTGATACGCTTCGCCGTCCAGCTTGCTCCTGATCTCCACAGCATCTCTTTTCGATTATTGCTCCCGAATAACTGCTAACCTGACACTAGACTGCCCGTGTGGAAAATTATGGGCACCTAGAGTTTAGAAAGGGAACAATAAACTTCAGGTCAGTCATGCGACTGGTGTGAGATCTCAAAATAGTTTTTATCTTTAAAACAAACAAAAGAATTTAAAGTTTGAAATCCGCAATGCTTTTAAGAAAATGAAACTTCCATAAGGCCTCCCACCACCACACACAATGCAAGCGCAAACTTGGAGGAGATTTCTCCTTATGACAGTCAAAAATGCTTAATACGAGAAAATCGGTTGATATTATTATTGTTAGTGCATAGTGTGGAAAACATTTCGAAAATATAATATTAATCTTAGCCAGCATAGCATTTCGCACTTATGTCTACTATAGCTACCATGTTCAATAGCAGGTTACCACCACATTTCATGGTAGGTTATTGTAACGATCCCAATTTTGAATTGAATTTAAATTAATAGTTAATATAAAATTTGAATAAATTTTGGAATAAATTTGAATTTGAAATATATACGTATATGTATATATGAGTAAAATCTAAATTTGACTTTCGAATTTGTTTTTGAAATATTGAATTTGTATTTAAAATTCGAACTAATGACTTAGAAAAATAATTTGGAATTCTACGTTAACATAAATTAATGTTTGATAGTTGAACTTCAAAACAAATATATATCTATGAAGCTTGCAAAAGAAGGAACAAATAAATATGTATTTTGTACAAGGCAATAATGCAAGCATACAAACAAGATTAAATAAAATAGTGACACATAACCCTATTAGGTGTCCATGTGTAGAAACATCTTAAGACACCTAAGTAGACATGTGTCAATATTCTAAAGCTTGTGCAAAGAGAAGTAATCAAGTGTCCAAAACTAAAATTACCAAACTAGCCTTGAAAATTACTATATAAAGGGTGGATGGAAATGTTCACTAATTTTTCATACTTTCACAAAGCAAAAACAAAAGTAAGATAAAGTGAAAAAGCTTGGAGAAATCTAAGGAAAAAGATTCACGCCAAATGCACAAGTTTAAGGTGAGAACAATTATTTAAATTTCTAGTATTCATGTTATTTTTGAAGAGATGATAGTTGTAAGTAAAAGTGGCTCGTTTCTATCAAAAACACAGCTTAGTAATTCGACCATAACTTTCTCAATTCTTAATGAAATTTCGATTTTATGGATGTTTTGGAAAGCTTATTTCATGCGTTACAACTTTAATGTTTTGTGTTTTCCGAAATTTGGATGTTAGCTATGACAAAATTGAATTTTTCTACTGTAATCCCGAGAGCAAAACCCATATTAGCTCTGTGCTTAAGGCTGAAACTAAATTGGCCATAACTTCTTCGTTCCTCAACCGATTTCGATAAATTTAGATATTCTAGAAATCTTAGACTTTTTTCTAAAACTTTCATGTTTTGAGTTTTTCAAAATTTCGATGTTATCTTGGCCAAAATTATAATTGTTTATCGCTGTCCGGAGACAAAATGACAGAAGTTGTGAAATTCAAATCTCAGAATTGTTTTATCCATAACTTTTACAATTCTTATCGGAATTCGGTAATTTTTAATGTTCCGGAAAGCTTAGAAACTAAGCTACAACTTTTTTTTTATTCATTTTGCCCGATGTTGATGTTTTCTATGCTAAAATTGCAATTGTTGGTCGCTGTCCTACAAGTGCATAAGTTCAGGCTAAGTTTAATGCTTTTAGGAAAATGGTCATAACTTTTGAACCGTTGATCCAAATTCGATAATCTTGGTCATTCTGGAAAGGTAACGGAAAGCTCTATAACTTTCATTCGTATCACTTTCTGAAATTCGTTGACTAAAATGTTGAAAAACCTCTTGCAAACTTGCTGTCCTGTTTTTGTAGAGTACTCAGTGTTTTGTGCAAACCTGTCCTAGTATTTTGTGCATAACTTTTGCGTTTCTTATCCAAATCTTACAATTTTTAAAGTTTTGCAAACTGCAGAAAGAGTGTGACAACTATTATTTGTATGACTTTTTAAAATTCAACAATATATATATATGAATTTGAGGTGCAAGCTCGGGTTAAATTTCTGCCCGAAATGAACATGTTTGTTTCTAAGAAAATGACTTTCTAGTTAGGACTTTGAAACACTATAAATTGAATATATACACGTAATTAATTAAATAATCAGATATTTGTGATTAAACAATTAAAAGTTGATTAATTAATAAATGATTAAAGGATAATTAATCAAATGATTTGAAATCAATTGAAGTTAATTAACTATGATCCATGACCCATCTGATTTAAATTAATTAGATAATTTATTGAGTTCACTTATGGATGTTTGAACCCTGTTGATTGTTGAACTGTTTGATATTTCTAAGATACTATGCTTTGTGCTATGAATTGTTTTTAGTGTGATATGTGATGAAGGTAATTTTATTTCTTTATAATGCATTCATATTTTCTATATGTGAATCTGTGTATATAGATAAGCGTTATTGGGATATACCGCTTATCGATATTGGGTGATTGTGAATATGTGATGGTGAATGATGTTGCACTATTGTGTTGAACCCATGGACCACACTTATACACACACAAATATGGATTTCATGAGGAGACCGATTAAGTCACAGATTTTGAAATGATTTTCAAAGTTGAATATTTAAATTCAAATGTTTTGGAAATGGATTGGGTTTAAAGTGACAGGCTTTTGAAACGGAACTTCAAAGATGAAATTTATTTTGAATAACTTGATTTTGATTTGTGGAATTTAAATAATTTGACTTAAATTTGAAGTCAATATTTGAAATTGAATTCTATGATCTGGAAACTAGGACTAAAGATGTTATACCAGTTTATATAGGTTAAACTATTTTAAAGGTATCAATTTGGAAATTTGAATTCAAAGGCTTTAACTCGTGCAAATATAATTGGATCTTTCTGGGACGAAAACTATTTGTTTTCAAATAATAAAAGCTTTCAGATAAGAAGTGAACGTCCAATTTGTGTTAAAAGGATTTTAAGTTAAAAATGAAAATGATTTTCCAAGTTATGGGAACGATTTGAAAGTTATAAGTTAAATCTTTAATTTAAAGATATTAAACGAGTTAATCCAATTGAAATGGAGATTGATTTGCAATCCATAAATGGATCTTTAGGAATGGGGTGAACTTTGTGAATTAAATCTTTTGTTTAAAAGATTAAAGTGTGGAAATTATTTAAACCATTGAAGGTTTTTGAAATAAATCTTTTGTTTAAAATTTTTGGAAATGGTAATTGGTTTAAACCATTTGAAAGAAAGTTTTGAGTAATTAAGTTGTGACTTAATTGAAATCCCATATCCATATGTTTTAAATGTTGCGCTCACTATTCGGTTTAGCCGGGAGAGGACCTTTGTGTCGTATAACCCATTCCGAATATGTAATTCGACGTTATGGATAGCATTTGAAGACCGGGTATTTTTGAGAACGATAGGATAACCTATCGATTGTCTCTGCACCGAGTAGCTACGGTATAGAGATTTCCTATTTGATGGGAAGTTCGATCGGGATTGTGAATGCCCGGATTGCAAGGACTTCTTTGGAAGTGCCTTCGGTTCTGTTCGAACCCGGAACAGACTTGTATGGTTGTATGTCTGACACTACACTTTGAGATATAAAGCAGATTTCTTTCAAATACATTTCTGTTGGCGGCGGAGAATTTATTCTCTTAGCTTAACACCCTTCTCTGAGACGTACGAGCTCAGAGGTTATGTAGTTGAAGGTTATCGGCGATATACTCCCAATTTGGTAGTGTGACATGCCGAGTGCTGCTGTGTGTTGATGATCATTTGTTGATCATTCATTTGTGATCAAAGCATGGCTTTTGTATAAAGCGTAGCTTTGTGGACGAGACTGCATCAGGACCTCACACACCGGAAATGGTCGAAATAGGAAAGATGCGGCAAGGTCATGAGGGTCGCGCCCTTTAGGGTGTGTCATTCCCTTCTGGTAAAGGGTGGTATTAGGTATGGAGCCCTGATATTTAACCTATGTGGTTGCTCCAATCTCATTTACTGTGTGGTTGTTGCTTAGAGGCGCCTCGGATAAAGGTCCCAAAGGATCGGGGAGTGGCATGCTTGAGTAGTAGTTACCTAGTTACAGAGGTAACCCGGCCTTGTGTTGGCAGAGATCCGGATAGGTTCTCGGGACGTCCCGCTAGAGGCGATCCCATGTGGCAGTAGGAAGTTCCTTAGCCTGACCATTTGTTGGAAAATCCAAAGAAACAATACGAGCCTTGTACGGTTTTAGTTCTATAACCTGCCATGGAATGTGGTGGTAACCTGCTATTGAACATGGTAGCTATAGTAGGCATAGTTCGGAATGTCTATGCTGGCTAAGATTTATATTCTACTTTCGAAATGTTTTCTGCACTTTGCACTTATAATAATAATATCAATGAATTCACGCATCAAGCATGTTTGACTATCATAAGAAGAAATCTCCTCCAATTCTGCGTTTGCATTGTGTGTGTGGCGGGAGGTCTTATGGTAGTTTCATTTTCTAAAAGCATTGCGAATTTACTTAAAAAAATTCTCTTGTTGTTTATTCTTAAAGATAAACTGTTTTTGTTACTAACACCAGTCCCATGACTGATCCGGAGTTTATTGTTTCTATCCTAAACTCTGGGTGCTCACTATTTTCCACACGAGCAGTCTAGAGTTGGGTTTTTCAGATAGTTAGGTTCAGTGGATTATCTGGAACTAGTTCAGTCTTTGGATGCACACCAGTCTTGCTTATCTTTGTGCATCGTTATTCGGAGATCAAGCTATTTCTGGATTGGTTCTTGGAGATGGAGTTGTAGTTTTGGAGTTCTCTCTTGAAGACTACCTTAGAGTAATTTGTTCCGCTGCTAGAGGTTATCTATTTTCTTTCTGCTGCTATGTTATTATATCATATCTCTGATGTATATCGATATCTATTGTATCATCTGTTGTATCAGGAGGTTGTATCAGATGTTGTATATTGATATTCATTATTTCTTTCGCTGTGTTGTTTACTTAACGGTGTTATAAGCTCCGCGACTCAGATTTGAACGGTCGAGTCTACGGCATTCGAATACGATGGGAAGTATGGATGTCGATTTTCGAACGGGCAAAATCCACTTCGTTAGATTTGGTATCAGAGCTAAGGTTAAACTTTAGCTTAGGAGTGTAACACATTAAGTAACTCATTAGAGATAGGGTGAAGTATCCCTTGAATGAGTATATCCCTAAGATATCCGTTCGTATGCCTCTGTAAATTCTCTTTCTATCCACTGATAGTGAGTATGAGTGCAAGAAGAGAACGAGATAGGGGATAGGGAAGTACCACTATAATTGGTCAATGCTCTGCAACAGCGGAAACAATCTTTATTTATCAATTTTCTTTGATTCGTTCCCAAATTCTTATGGTTGCTTCGTAACAGCTCCAGAAGAAGTTTTCGGTGTGATGGTGGCCCTACGAATCGTTGTAGGAAATTCTTACTTCGTATCTTTATTGGTTTCTTATCAGTTTTTGATTTAAACTTTAATGAATATGAATTTGGAATTTGAAATTGGAAATTTTAAATTGAGTTAACTTGATTAATAGAATATGAAGGATAATTTGAATTGAATCGATAAAACGATATCGATTAAAACCAAAATTAAAATTCTATTGAAATTTCTTGGGTTGATCGAAGTCCGAAGAGGGACAAATTGGTGTATACTTTGAGATATTCCGACTTGAAGAAAAAATTATAGAAGATTAAATCTATCTCTTTTGTTCAACATCTCTTGTTAGTTCTTTGATGGTTCCTGGTAAATACAGGAAGAAGAGTTTGATATATTTGTATGGGGCATAAACTCCAAATAGGCCAAAAAATTTGTTTGTTTGGATGTATTGTGTAACGACCCGTTAAATTAATAATATTAAATGAGTTAAATTAATATAATTTCTAACCTGATTTAGAAAAAAAAGGCTTTAAGATTTATTTGAGAAAATGCAGTAATTTGTTATAGTAATTGGAATTTAATGTAACAATTTAATTTTTATGACAATAGTTTTGGATAATGTAATTGTCACACTTTGTTAAAAGTTAATGTTAAGAAACCAATAAATGTTGAATTAGTGAATATTAATAAAATATTTACTAGAATGGGATTCATTTAATATTAAAATAAAAAGTAGGATTGTTTCATTTGGTGACCGTTGAATAAACCAATGCAACAAGTGTAGATAAATTTTTTTATGAATATTGTTCGATAATGAGTGTACTTAAAAACGGTAATAAACTTAATATAAGAAAACAAAGGCAAATTGTGTATTAATTAATGAATTCATGAATCAGTGTATGGACTTAGTGTAACTATACGTAAATGTACGCAATAAGGTTGTGAAATACCAATGATTTGGATTTCCAATTTATATTAAACATAATGTTGGTAGAAATTGGAATTCACTGTTGTGTGAAATATATGAGAAATCAGGTCAAATGTAAATTATACCGTAGATGATATACTCTTTTAAACAGTAGGATTTTTAAATAAATAAACGTTTCACTTAGGTTTCAATTGGATAACTTATGTAGTTTAATGGAGAATCAATTGCAATTAATTGCCATAAATTAGTGATGATAGGGTAGTTTGATTTGGCCTTTAAGAAGCAAAGAAAAAGAAAGCCAAGATTTATGAATTCATTTGCAATGTGAAATGCAAATCTTGTGGATTGTTTTTTTTTTCAAATGGAATTAATATTTAACCATTACGTTAGTGGAGTCTGATAAGTTAAGGTAGATAATCAATGGTAATTTACCTATTTCAAAGGATATATTAATATAAATATGGGTAAAATGAGGTTAGACCAAGGATATAATATTAATTGATTTTTAAGGCTTAATTAATACGTGAAATAGACAAGATTCTACATTCAAACATTTATACAAAGCTAAGTTGTAAATAGAAGTACCAATGTAATATAATGTAAATAGATGGGAATCAACATTTATTTATTTATTTAATGGAATTTAATTTCTATAGTATGATAATCGCAATTAAATGAAATTGAAATAGCTAATTTATACGTTAGTTGAAATTTAGCTGGAATATGAGGATTTTTAATGAAATAGTGAAATCAAATGGAAATAAGGTTTCAATTATACATTGGAATTTATATTCACCATAAAAGGTTAATTGAAAACCAAAGGAGTTAATAAAGGAATCAAGCTTTATCTATTAATTTGGATTTAAGATATGGTAAATTGGATTTATTGCAATAATTAATTCTATAAGATGAGGTTAATACTTATTCTATTTATAATTAGACCAAATTGTTGATATAGATTTTTTGAAAGTAGAATCTATAAATCAATTTGAGTATCAAATTCAATAATTGCGCTTATTGCATAAATAAAGGGAATTTAACGTTAAATATTACGTTACTGAAATTTAAAATGAACTTTAAGAATAATATTGTGAATCATGAACCAAAGTATGTGGCATCCCTATTTGGATAAAGAATGAGTATATAAAAGTTAAAATCTAATATACGGGGTTTTGAGCATTTAATTTTATAATTCTTAAATATAGGAAAGTGCAGAAATTAACACTGCAAATTGATATACTTATAATTTTAATTCACATCCAAGCTTGTTAAATCATTTGAAATTGATTAAATTATATAAGTAATAAAATTTGGACAATTTTAGAATATAATATAAAATTTGGATTTTTGTAATTTATTTTGATTTATTTAATGAATATAAAAATAGCCTTTTTTTGTCACGGACTCGGTTTCGATGAAACCAGTTTCATCGGATCCGTATCGGTGAATTATTATAGGGTTTCAAGTTTCGTAACGATCGGACTTGTCGTTTGATCGTACGGGCGTGAAACGCCTTGAAATCAAATTTAATTAAAATCAATTTGAATCAATATGGAAATTTTGTTTTCAGCATAACTTCTTCATACGATCAAATTTGGACGTGAAACTTTTTCCATCGCGTTCAGAATATTTTAAATTACCTATTTGGATATATAGATTTAATAAATTCGGTTCCGGAGGCATAGCGGGCTTTTTGGGCCATAGTTTGTTCCGCACGTTCATTCTACGGTCTATCTACTCTATCTCTAACCCCTCTATATAAACCTAGCTACAAGCCCTAGCCTCCACCTAATTTCTTTTCATCTGAGCGTATACTTTCTTCAAGCTCCTCTTCTTCTTCAATGGGTGCTAACCCTAGATCCAGTCAGTTCAAAAAAAAAAAAAAATTCGGATCTGCAGCAGCTTCTGGTCGCGCTTCGGGTTTCAGGGGAGAAAACCCTAGAGCAACTTCGAGTCAGGAAGAAAATGACTCGGGTCGCTCCGGGTCGTTTTGGCGAAAACTCCAAGCAAGCACCGGGGAATTGAGGCGGCGCACCGAAGTCGAACCCAAAGTCGACCCAGGACCAGAATTTTTCCATTTTTCAAATTTCCATAACTTTTGCATACAAGCTCGGATTCATGCGCGGTTTGTTTTGCTGGGATCGTATCGGAATTTCTGACGTTTTGACGCTGCTTTGGATGGATTTGGAGACCGTCAAAATTTTGAGTTTTAATTGAATTTAAATTCGATTTAAATTCCAAAGGTGAGTGTTTAAAACCCACTCACAACTACTAGAAGCTTTTATGTTTGTTAAATTAATTTTAGAAATGAATAGCAAATTATTTATGAGTATTTGGCATGTTTATTTCACTCATATTTGTTGAATTGCATTTATTAAGTTTAACTGTTAATTTAATTTATTTATTGCGTATTAATTGACAGTTAGAATTTATTTGTTTGCCTATAAACTGCTAGTTAACAGTAATATAGATTATTACCGAATATAAACTATTAGATTAATAGTTGTTAAATTTAATCTGAATAAAATTGCCAGTTATTACCTGTTATCTATTATCAAATATAAATTGTTATTGATTGATATTGCTTGATGATTTTGATTGGATGATGGATGATGTTGATGGATGTTTATTGAATATCATAAAATTGCGAATTATCATGCATATTTCATTTCATTCGGGATTGTGGTTTGAAATGATATACAACCGCAAAATTTTATATCTTTTAAATTGCGGATTGAAATGATAAATATCCGTATCACTTGACCATAGGATAGAAAATTTTATACAGGCACCGCGGTCTATATATAACTATTTTAATGTGATTTCTATGGTTTGGATGGAATACGGTTTCTAAAAATCTTAAATTTTATATTGTATAAATATTATTCTTCCATATATATACATATGAAGTTGAAAACTTTGAAATTAAAAGGTGTATAAAAATCTTTATTTAAAAATGGAAAAATTTTTAAGAAAATGGAGTTTAATAATTTATATCATATGTTTAAATGTTAAGTTTGGAAATTTTAAGATATGATATTTATAATTGGATTTTTCCCAAAATAAATTGAAATGAATATTCTAGTATAATTTGAATTGGGAAAATATATATATTTTATTACTAGAAATTGAAGTCTTATTATTTATGGATTTTGTGTGAATATTCAAGACTAATTAATAGAACAATTGATCTGTTGAAAGAATAAAATCCAATTTTAGTTTGAAATATTGTTACTCAAAATGGATATACGTATATATAAATAAATTGAAGTGGTTTTGGAACTTGAGAGAGATAATATAAATTTTGGTTTAGACTTTAATAAAGAAATGTATTTGTAAAGCCATGAGAACTATTTTCTTTACAAAGTAACATTTAAGTTAAACCATTTAATTCATATACCGTTGAATGTCCAAACCATTCAAGTTTTTTTTATAGAAGTTATGGTTTTAAATTATGATTTTCAAAATACTATGCTTTGAAAATATTTGATTTTCAGATGATATGAAGTTAAAGCATTAAAGAATTATATTTGGGATAAGTGATAAAATATGGTTTTGGGTTTTGAAATGATATCGTATTCATGGTTATGAAATGGAATGTTTATTCTGATTTTTAAAGTATAACCTATTTTTAAATGACCGCGGTGTTATAATAACGATGGGTTGGCAAAGAGACCGAGATCGGATATCTGACATACTCTCTGTCGATACCGAAAACCACTTTGACTAACCGTGTACGCGGTGGAGATTCCAGAATGAAGTAGGTGGTGGCGACGTTTCCTGTAAGGTAAATACGTGGACCCGACTCCCGTGAGTTGGCATAAGGTGGCTAAAACAGGAGCAATTCTCAGGCCAATGAGGTCATTCCTCTGATCGGACCCTCCTCTTCGATATTATACTTTGATTTTGGATTGATTCAGTGGCCACTTCTATATTTTGATTTTGGGGAGTTAGTCCGAGGTGGGCGGTAACTGCGGCTACGCGTTTCCACCAGCCTGGATAGCATTTGGTATATCTACCCTGGCATTGCCTAGTTGTGCCGTGTCACCTACCATACCGAGCCTTTACTACGAGTTTCTATTTGTGTCGTACCTATGGAGTATCCTCTGGTAGCTTCCCGATCAGGAGGTATTACGGTACTGTATAGACTATTGGCATTATTTGTGTTAAGGGCTATATGGGTAACCCCTTAACTCTATTTAAAAGTAAGTTTATTTTTTAAATAGACACTATTATAATAGCGCAATATACTACATACTAAATAGTTTAACGGATCCTTAGGAGATGTAAATCCCAAACATTTCTTGAGTTACTGTACTCATATTTATTTCTGTTAATTTAACTCACATAAGATCTTTTAGTCTGACTCGAGTGTTTTTGTCTTTTCAAATACGCTCGGGTCAGTCCGAGCGTTTCAGGATCGAAGACTTTAGCTTTGAAGGACGAAGACGAAGGAGTCGTATTATTATTATTATCTATAGTATTGCACCACACTCTAAATTTCCGCTGCATTGATTGTATTGGTATGTGTAACTCTGATATTCATTGTATAAGTAAAATAAATATTTTGTAAACAGTTATCATGAACTGTATATTGATTATTATATTTTATCCTTCTGCTGTGAGATTCTATTTTGTTTTATTTCTTCTCTGTTTTTCTTATTTACCCCATAACAATCCGCCCTTGCGTATGCTTTGAATTGGCACGTGTGTCGGTTTAAAGTGTGCGAAAAGGCGGGATGTTACATATTGGTTGCTTTGTTTGCTTTGGTTGCTATGGTTGATAGATATACTTTGGTTTTTAAACTACATTTTTTGAAATTATACCCAAAAGTAGACAGATATGTGAATATAATTTGAGTCCGGATATATTCTATGAATGGTTAGTTATCCCTTCGAACTAACCAGTGCCCCTACATATTCGTAAATTTGATAACCCGAATATCTTATGAAGTGTTAAATAGATTCGTTCTTGTATCAATTATCGACATTCTGATTTGGTAAGCCAAATGCAGAATAAATATATCTAGTTGATCTCGAAAGATATTTCTCTTTCATCTATCTTCATTATCTCTCTCTAGCGAATTTCGGGGACGAAATTCATTTTAAGGGGGAAAGTCTGTAACGATCCCAATTTTGAATTGAATTTAAATTAATAGTTAATATAAAATTTGAATAAATTTTGGAATAAATTTGAATTTGAAATATATACGTATATGTATATATGAGTAAAATCTAAATTTGACTTTCGAATTTGTTTTTGAAATATTGAATTTGTATTTAAAATTCGAACTAATGACTTAGAAAAATAATTTGGAATTCTACGTTAACATAAATTAATGTTTGATAGTTGAACTTCAAAACAAATATATATCTATGAAGCTTGCAAAAGAAGGAACAAATAAATATGTATTTTGTACAAGGCAATTAATGCAAGCATACAAACAAGATTAAATAAAATAGTGACACATAACCCTATTAGGTGTCCATGTGTAGAAACATCTTAAGACACCTAAGTAGACATTTTCTAAAGCTTGCGCAAAGAGAAGTAAACAAGTGTCCAAAACTAAAATTACCAAACTAGCCTTGAAAATTACTATATAAAGGGTGGATGGAAATGTTCACTTATTTTTCATACTTTCACAAAGAAAAAACAAAAGTAAGATAAAGTGAAAAAGCTTGGAGAAATCTAAGTAAAAAGATTCACGTCAAATGCACAAGTTTAAGGTGAGAACAATTATTTAAATTTCTAGTATTCATGTTATTTTTGAAGAGATGATAGTTGTAAGTAAAAGTGGCTCGTTTCTATCAAAAACACAGCTTAGTAATTCGACCATAACTTTCTCAATTCTTAATGAAATTTCGATTTCTTGGATGTTCTGGAAAGCTTATTTCATGTGTTACAACTTTGATGTTTTGTGTTTTCTGTAATTTGGATGTTAGATATGACAAAATTGAATTTTTCTACTGTAATCCCGATAGCAAAACCCATATTAGCTCTGTTCTTAAGGCTGAAACTAAATTGGCCATAACTTCTTCGTTCCTCAACCGATTTCGATAAATTTAGATGTTCTAGAAATCTTAGACTTTTTTCTAAAACTTTTATGTTTTGAGTTTTTTAAAATTTCGATGTTATCTTGGCCAAAATTATAATTGTTTATCGCTGTCCGGAGACAAAATGACAGAAGTTGTGAAATTCAAATCTCAGAATTGTTTTATCCATAACATTTACAATGCTTATCGGAATTCGGTAATTTTTAATGTTCCAGAAAGCTTAGAAACTAAGCTACAACTTTTGCTTTATTTATTTTGCCTGATTTTGATGTTTTCTATGCTAAAATTGCAATAGTTGGTCGCTGTCTTGCAAATGCATAAGTTCAGGATAAGTTTAATGTTTTTTGTAAAATGGTCATAACTTTTGAACCGTTGATCCAAATTCGATGATCTTGGTCATTATGGAAAGCTAACGGAAAGCTCTATAACTTTTATTCGTATCACTTTCTGAAATTCGTTGATTAAAATGTTGAAAAATCTTTTGCAAACTTGCTGTCCCGTTGTTGTAGAGTACTCAGTGTTTTGTGCAAACCTGAGCTAGTATTTATGCATAACTTTTGCGTTTCTTATCCAAATCTTATAATTTCTAAAGTTTTGGAAACTGCAGAAAGAGTGTGACAACTATTATTTGTATGACTTTTTAAAATTCAGCAATCTATATATATGAATTTGAGGTGCAAGCTCGGATTAAATTTCTGCCCGAAATGAACATGTTTGTTTCTAAGAAAATGACTTTCTAGTTAGGACTTTGAAACACTATAAATTGAATATATACACGTAATTAATTAAATAATCAGATATTTGTGATTAAACAATTAAAAGTTGATTAACTAATAAATGATTGAAGGATAATTAATCAAATGATTTGAAATCAATTAAAGTTAATTAACTATGATCCATGACCCATCTGATTTAAATTAATCAGATAATTTATTGAGTTCACTTATGGATGTTTGAACCCTATTGATTGTTGAACTGTTTGATATTTCTGAGATACTATGCTTTGTTCTATGAATTGTTTTTAGTGTGATCTGTGATGAAGGTAATTTTATTTCTTTATAATGCATTCATATTTTCTATCTGTGAGTCTGTGTATATAGATAAGCGTTATTGGGATATACCGCTTATCGATATTGGGTGATTGTGAATATGTGATGGTGAATGATGTTGCACTATTGTGTTGAACCCATGGACCACACTTATACACACACAAATATGGATTTCGTGAGGAAATCGATTAAGTCACAGATTTTGAAATGATTTTCAAAGTTGAATATTTAAATTCAAATGTTTTGGAAATGGATCGGGTTTAAAGTGACAGGCTTTTGAAACGGAATTTCAAAGATGAAATTTATTTTGAATAACTTGATTTTGATTTGTGGAATTTAAATAATTTGACTTAAATTTGAAGTCAATATTTGAAATTGAATTCTATGATCTGGAAACTAGGACTAAAGATGTTATACCAGTTTATATAGGTTAAACTATTTTAAAGGTATCAATTTGTATTTGAATTCAAAGGCTTTGACTCGTGCAAATATAATTGGATCTTTTTGGGACGAAAACTATTTGTTTTCGAATAATAAAAGCTTTCAGATAAGAAGTGAACGTCCAATTTGTGTTAAAAGGATTTTAAGTTAAAAATGAAAATGATTTTCCAACTTATGGGAACGGTTTGAAAGCTATAAGTTAAATCTTTAATTTAAAGATATTAAACGAGTTAATCGAATTGAAATGGAGATCGATTTGCAATCCATAAATGGATCTTTAGGAATGGGGTGAACTTTGTGAATTAAATCTTTTGTTTAAAGATTAAAGCGTGGAAATTATTTAGACCATTGAAGGTTTTTGAAATAAATCTTTTGTTTAAAAGATTTGGAAATGGTAATTGGTTTAAACCATTTGAAAGAAAGTTTTGAGTAATTAAGTTGTGACTTAATTGAAATCCCATATCCATATGTTTTAAATGTTGCGCTCACCATTCGGTTTAGCCGGGAGAGGACCTTTGTGTCGTATAACCCATTCCGAATATGTGATTCGACGTTACGGATAGCATTTGAAGACCGGAATTGAAGACCGGGTATTAGTGAGAACGATAGGATAACCTATCGATTGTCTCTGCACTGAGTAGCTACGGTATAGAGATTTCCTAAGTGATGGGAAGTTCGATCGGGATTGTGAATACCCGGATTGCAAGGACTTGTTTGGAAGTGCCTTCGGTTCTGTTCGAACCCGGAACAGACTTGTATGGTTGTATGTCTGACACTACACTTTGAGATATAAAGCAGATTTCTTTCAAATACATTTCTGTTGGTGGCGGAGAATTTATTCTCTTAGCTTAACACCCTTCTCTGAGACGTACGAGCTCAGAGGTTATGTAGATGAAGGTTATCAGCAATATACTCCCAATTTGGTAGTGTGACATGCTGAGTGCTGCTGTGTGTTGATGATCATTTGTTGATCATTCATTTGTGATCAGAGCATGGCTTTTGTATAAAGCGTAGCTTTGTGGACGAGACTGCATCAGGACCTCACACCCCGGAAGTGGTCGAAACAGGAAAGATGCGGCAAGGTTATGAGGGTCGCGCCCTTTAGGGTGTGTCATTCCCTTCTGGTAAAGGGTGGTATTAGGTATGGAGCCCTGATATTTAACCTATGTGGTTGCTCCAATCTCATTTACTGTGTGGTTGTTGCTTAGAGGCGCCTCGGATAAAGGTCCCAAAGGATCGGGGAGTGGCATGCTCGAGTAGTAGTTACCTAGTTACAGAGGTAACCCGGCCTTGTGTTGGCAGAGATCCGGATAGGTTCTCGGGACGTCCCGCCAGAGGCGATCCCATGTGGCAGCAGGAAGTTCCTTAGCCTGACCATTTGTTGGAAAATCCAAAGAAACAATACGAGCCTTGTACGGTTTTAGTTCTATAACCTGCCATGGAATGTGGTGGTAACCTGCTATGAACATGGTAGCTATAGTAGGCATAGTTCGGAATGTCTATGCTGGCTAAGATTTATATTCTACTTTCGAAATGTTTTCTGCACTTTGCACTTATAATAATAATATCAATGAATTCACGTATCAAGCATGTTTGACTATCATAAGAAGAAATCTCCTCCAATTCTGCGTTTGCATTGTGTGTGTGGCGGGAGGTCTTATGGTAGTTTCATTTTCTAAAAGCATTGCGAATTTACTTAAAAAAATTTCTCTTGTTGTTTGTTCTTAAAGATAAACTGTTTTGTTACTCACACCAGTCCCATGACTGATCCGGAGTTTATTGTTCCTTTCCTAAACTCTGGGTGCTCACTATTTTCCACACGAGCAGTCTAGAGTTGGGGTTTTCAGATAGTTAGGTTCAGTGGATTATCTGGAACTAGTTCAGTCTTTGGATGCACACCAGTCTTGCTTATCTTTGTGCATCGTTATTCGGAGATCAAGCTATTTCTGGATTGGTTCTTGGAGATGGAGTTGTAGTTTTGGAGTTCTCTCTTGAAGACTACCTTAGAGTTATTTGTTCCACTGCTAGAGGTTATCTATTTTCTTTCCGCTGCTATGTTATTATATCATATCTCTGATGTATATCGATATCTATTGTATCATCTGTTGTATCAGGAGGTTGTATCAGATGTTGTATATTGATATTCATTATTTCTTCCACTGTGTTGTTTACTTAATGGTGTTATAAGCTCCGGCGACTCGGATTTGAACGGTCGAGTCTACGACATTCGAATACGATGGGAAGTATGGATGTCGATTTTCGAACGTGCAAAATCCGCTTCGTTACAGTTATACAACTAAAACCGTAAAGGGCTCGTATTGTGTTGTTTGGATTTTCCAACAAATGGTCAAGCAAAGGAACTTCCAAATAAAATGGAACGCCTCTGGAAGGACATCCTCAGATCCTAACCGGATCTCTGCTACACAAGGCCGGGTTGCCTCTGTAACTAGGTAACAACTGACACGAGCATGCCGTCCCCCGGTCCTAACCGACCTTTAACCAAGGGCCCCCAATCCAATCCAACAACCACACAGCAAAGTATCCGGGCTCCATATCATGATACCACTTTTCATAAAGAATCAACATAATTAAATATCTGGGCTCCATACCATGATATCACTTTTATATCCAGATGGAAATGGTCACACCCTTAGAAGGAGCTACCCCCAAATAACCTTGCTGCCACGATTCCTGTTTTAACCATTACCGGGTTGTCAGGCTCGACGAAGTCTCGTCCACGAAGCTACGCTTTTCACAAAGCCATGCTTCGATCACAAATGATCAACAAATTATCATCAACACACAGCAGCACTCAACATGCCACACTATCAAATTGGGAATATATCACTGATAACCTTCAACTACATAACCTTTGAGCTCGTACGTCTCAGAGAAGATTGTTAAGCTAAGAGAATAAATCTCCGCCACCAACAGATATGTATTTGAAAGAAATATGATTTATATCTCGAAGTGTAGTGTCAGACATATAACCATATAAGTCTGCTCCGAGTTCGAACAGAACCGAAGGCACTTCCAAAGAAGCCCTTGCAAAATCCGGGTGTTCACAATCCCGATCGGATTTCCCATTACTTAGGAAATCCCTATACCGGCGCAACTCAGTGCAGAGACAATCGATAGGTTATCCTATCGTTCTCGCAAATACCCGGTCTTCAAACGCTATCCATATCGACGTATCATTATTCGGAATGGGTTATATGACACAAAGGTCCTCTTCCGGCTAAACCGAATAATGAGCGTAATATTTAAAAATATATGGATATGGAATTTCAATTAAGTCACAACTTTATATCCTAATCTTTCCTTTCAATGGTTTAAATTACCATTTCAAATCTTTTAAATAAAAGATTTATTTTACAAAGTTCACCCAGTTTCACAAAGATTCAATTTATAGCTTTCGAAATAGTTCCTTTTCAAATTGGATTAACTATACAATATTTCAATTTAAGAATTAATTCGTAACTCTCAAATCCTTTCCAATTCAAATCTTGTATTTAAATGATTCACCATTTAAAAATCCTCCTTGATTTCAAAATAAGACTTAGTCGTCTTCACCCCGGTTAATTTATAGTTTTCCCAAACTATTTACAATTTTATTTCAATTTGAAATCTTTCGATACAAATTGGAAATCCTTTCTTTTTTTATGAAAGCTATAACTATTTAAAACAAATAGTTTTCGTTTTGGGAAAACTGATTACAATCTACACAGTTAAAGCCATCCAAGTATAAAACTTGAATTTAAATTTAAATTTCCAAAACCATACTTTTTTTTAAATGGTTAAAACCTATATAAACACCTTTATCACTTGTATAATCTTTTTAGGCCATAATTTCCAAATCATTCCTAACTTGGAAAACCATTTCCAATTCAACTTGAACTTCCTTTAGTACCAATTAGAAATTCATCTCTTATATGAAAGGTTATATCGTTTTGGAAAAAAATAGTTTTTATTTCGAAAAAATCCGATTTCATTTATACAAGTTAAAATCTTTAGGTAAATTTGAATTCCCAAAGCAACACTTTTATAAAATGGTTCAAGTTCATGTAAACCTATTTACTCTTTTTGAAATCATTAGCTTACAGCATCGAATTTAAATTTCAAATTTTTATTCAATCTTAAAGCAAATTCAAAACTATATTAAGTTATTCAAAAACAACTTTCATTTTGAAATTCCTTTTCAAAAGTTTATTTCCACTTTAAATCCGATTTATTTCCAAAACCATTTGTTTGCACAAAAAATGGACAAACACCTCCAAGTCGTATTATTTAGTTGATTATATGTGATTTTCAATGATTTTAGATGAGTACATAAATATAAAAGAAGTAGGGGCTGAAATGTAAATGACACGCGGATTTATAGTGGTTCGGCCAGAATGTGCCTACGTCCACTTTATATGTTATTATCTTCTTTCCTTCAGATTACAAGTACAATGCTTCGTATATTAGTATATGAAAGTAGTTTGAAAGTTCCTTCCTTGCTTGAGCTCTCAAACTTGTCTGCCATTGTTGTACCCCTGCCCCTCTATTTATAGAATGAGGTAGGGGGCAGGGGTCTTGGAAGTATATAACTGCTGGTGGGCCCGGGCTGAAGCGATCTGGACTGGCAGTTGTCTGGTTCGGCGGGGGACATTCGGCATGGAGCTTGGTCCGGTGGTAGGCGTGGTCCGGCAACGAGTGTGGACCGGTGATTATTTGGTTCGGTTGTGAAGATGGTCCGGTAGATAAGTGGTTCGGTGGTAGCATGGGAGTTGATTCGGTAGTGGGGTGATGGTTGGTTCGGAGGAGTATGGTGGACCGGTATGGCTGGTCCGGTAGTAGTAGGGGATGTTTGGTTCGGTTACCGGATGGGCATGCCGAATGGCACTTGTGATTTGCCCGAATATGGTTGGTCCGGCTACTGGATGGACATGCCGAATGGAGTCATGGGGCCGAATGGGGATGGACTTCTAGCTTTGTGTTTGTCGAACGAGGTGGAGGTTGCGAGCTCGGGTAAAACTGTGACTTCTTGGTCTCGAGAGCTTCTGGGTGAGAATTCGCCCAACATTTGCCCCCCAAAGTGGGGCACGTGCTTGCATGTGCCGCGCTTTGTTTTTCTGTGGTGGGAAGGCTCGTTTTGTAACGCCATGGGCTAGATGTTCGTATCTTGTTGATGTCCTGCAAAGGGACTTACAGTTTCAGTATGATTTCAAATAACGACCGTTCATGATCGAAATATTCGAGATGAAGTGAACTGTGCCGTTCAGGACGAGAGAGTGAGCCCCGAAGGGGCTTGGCATCGTCGATGCCCGGTTTATGTTTGTGAAGATGGTTTATTGCCAGCTCAGAGCATGCCTATGGACCATTCGAGGTCGCGTACACGTGTAAACGATTTAATCCACGTCGGTGAGGATTTTATGACTTATTCACCGTTAGCATAATCTTATTTTATTAGTTAGTTCTAGAGTTCGGTACTTATCTGAGTGAAGCGCCTGCGTGCCCCCTGTTTCTGGTTTCTGCTGGTAGAGGTAGCTTCGTTCGGGTTCGAGTTGGCACAGGTTTCATTCGGTTGGAGGCTGGTCCGGTATGGATAGTTCCATTCGGTTTTCATTCGGTCCGGTATGTCGAATGCCTTGGTCCGGTCCTGAGCTCGCCTATATATAGAGGCCGTACCCCCCTCGTTTTTCATTACCGAACGAGTAGAGCCGAACCATATTGTGCTGCCGAACCAAAGTCTTCGCCGAACCAGCTTATACCGAACCAGGTATGTATACTTTCTGCCGAATGAACCTTTGCCACCGGATGACCCTGTTTGCCGAATGTGTACGGAGTGTATTGAATAGCCGAATGAGGTATGCCGAATGACATGCATGCCGAATGACATGTATGCCGAATGAGCATTGGAGTTTGGTGCCGAATGAACTCGTCTTGCACCGCCGAATGAGACTTCATACTTGAACCTTGAGCGGAATCTTATGCTTTTATATGCTTTCTTTAGATACTTGCTTGTTTATCTTTCTATACTTCTTGCTCTAACACCGTGTTTTTCTTGTGCTGCAGAAAATGTCTCGCAAAGCGGAAACACGATCAGACAGAAAGAAGTCTAGAGGCACAAGAGAGCCCTCTTCTTCCTTGCCCCCAGTCCAATCAGGATCCGAGCAACATCGACCCATTCCAAGGTCTCTAGTGGATGGATATGGTCCACAGGAACTTTTGATCTCCCCCCCTGATTGCTTTCCTAGCTCCTTAAAGGAGGAGCAACTTGACGTCATATCCCGTTCCTTTGGGATAGATAGGGCTCTTATGCTGCTGCCAGGAGATGGGGTGATGCCATATAATCCTCCCGAGGGCTACTTCGCTTTTAGCAGATACCATTGCATGTGCGGCGCTATCCCCCCTATCAACGCTTGGATAGTAAGCTTCACCACCTATTTGAAGGTGGCTCCTTTCCAGCTCCAGCCTAACTCATATGCCATCCTGGTGAGCCTCTTTGTTATCTTCCAGAGGAGGTACGGGCGTCCTCCTTCTAACCGGGAAATTCGATACTTGTACAACCTGAGAGGCTATAAGAAGGGGTCTCCGTATATTAGTCTGGAAGCGGCCGTGCCCTTCAAACCAGTCCTGGACCTATATTCCAAGTTTACCATGTTCAAGAAAGAGTGGTTCTTCATCAAGGACGATGCTGTTTCTTTCCGCCTTTTCACTTCCGGATGTAAGATGGATTTCATTTATATTTTCCATGTCTTGACTGTAGTGTTTTTTCTGACATGCTTCTATTTCTGGCTAGCGACAGGTGGTATTGCAGTTGTGGAGGATGATTCCTTGGTGCGAATGGCTGCTGAACTAAAGGCTATTCCGGCACGGGACCGGTCGGCCTCCTTCTTGATCAGGAACGCAACCCTCTTGGAGTATAATTTGATCTTACCGCACCAGTCCGTGGTTAAGCAAAGAGACACGGCTGAGGAGAAGGCTGCTAAAGCTAAGGAGGGGGATAAGGTAAAGAGCGGTAAGAGGGAGCCTTTCGCAGAGCGTCCCGTGGTCGGGGGGAAGAAACTGAAGAAGTCCGATGGCCCTTCTCCAAGCACTTGCCCGACTGTCCCGGAGGAGGAAGGTGTGGAAGAGGAGGAAGGAGGCGAAGTTGGAGAAGGGTCGGAGGGTGGAGGAGATGGCGACGGTCAAGGTGGTAGTGGTGTTGCCGCTCTAACCTCTGAGCAAGACCTCGAACTGGATGAGGCTCTCCGTCGGGCCTTCGGGGAGTCGGAGGGAGAGTCGGAAACGGAGAAGGAAAAGGAGAAAGAAACGGAGAAGGCAAAGGAAACCGGCAAAGCTGTGGCTTCAGCTAGGGTGACTCCGGCGACGCAAGGTGAACTTTTGTCTTCTGCCGATTCCATTTTCGATAGGGACTTAGAAATTTTTTACGGTTCACTTCCGTCCTGGAATGAGATCCAGGACTTATTGCAGTTTCCCACTCCTCCGCCGGGTTTGTATAATAGATGTGTCTCCTCACTTTTCTTTCTTTTTAACTTAGCACTTTTTTTTTGAATTGCGGATTATTGTATGTTCGTAACACTTGTTCTTTTATTCCAGGGGCAGGCTAGGCGGGTAAAACGTCGGATGTTCGACACCGCCTTGAACAATTTAAGTCGAGGAGAGCTTCCGCGAAACCTTCTACTGATCGCACTGGGGACGTAGTCAAGTACCGCCCTCTTCTTGGGGTCATCGAAGAGGGCATTCAGAAAAGGAAGCGGAGCCGTTCCTTATTTGAGTCGTCCCCTGGTTCGCAGCCTCCTACTCAGCCTCCTCGTGATACTACGGAGGAGAGCACGGAGCCCGGCCCCCCTCCTCCTCCTTCCAAGAGTCCTACTGTCATTCATATAAGGCGTCCCGATGCGCCTCGCCCCGTGCCTCGTGACCCTTTTGCTGGCCATCCTGATTTAGACCCAAGCTTTCGGGACATTTCATTCGATGAGACCACGGGCGAACACCTCCTTCCCCGCAACCCCATGGTAAGGGTGCTGGACGAGGCCAAATCTTTAGATCTTGATTTACTTACTACACGGGTAGTCACCATGGGGGATGAGGCCAAGGCTAATATCGACCGGGTGGCCGCAGAGACCAAGAAGTTAATGGAGCATCATGCTAAGTTGGTCAAGGCCGGGGAAGAGATCGGGAGTGCTAACATTCGGTTGAGGTTAAAGGTTGCCGATCAGGCCAAGCAGCTCGCCGACCAAGCCATCCAGATTTCCCAGCATGAGGAAGCCTCCAAGCGTCTGAAAGAGACCATGGAGAAGGCCAGTAGGGCGGAATTACGGAAGATGGAGGTCGCTTGCAGGGAGCGGATTAACATAGCTATCGCAACGGTGGATGAGGTTCGAAATGCGGATCTCGAGCGGGTAGAGGAGTTGTCAGGGAGGCTCGAGGCTGCGGAGATGGCTCAGGCCGAGTTGAAGGAGGAGATGGAGGAGATGAGGAGGTCCCTCAGGTTGAAGGAAGAGGAAATGAGGAGGTCACTTCAGGCTGACTGCTTGAGATACCAGTCAGAGAGGGACGTCGCCGTCGCCAAGTTGCAAGCTTCCGAGGCCCGGGTGAGGGAGTTTGAGGAAAACGAGGGGATGATGGATGAGATGCTGCAGGATATGTACTTCCACACTTGGAAGGAGGGCGGCTTGTCTTGGATGGACGATTACCCTCGGGTCATGGCCAAGGTATATCTCCAGGCTTTAGAGGAGGCCATGGTGAACGCGGGTAAGGAAGGCGGAGAGGCTTTCAACTTGAGTGCGGTTACTGCTCAGTTCTCAAAGGAGGAGCAAGCGGCGGTGAAAGAGGGGATGCGGCTGCTCGCTGCAGAGGAAGCGGGCGTGCAGTTGGATGATGAGGATCAAGCGGCGGATGCTGGTGAGTTATTCTTTTCCCTTTCTTTTCTTTCCGTGTTTTCATAACTTGATCGTTCGTTTAATGAATTCCTCTTCTGATCTGGACAGGTGGGACTTCAGATCCACACGCTGGGGGCTCTGATCCTGCGTCTAAGTAGGCTGGGGAAGTTGGTGATGGAGTGTGGAGGCATCCGCCATCTTTTTGTTTCTTTTTTATCACTGTTTATGTTAGTCTTTGATATGCAACTGTAATAAAATTATTTGCAAAGAATAACTTCGTGTGATCTTATAATATAAGCTGATTTTGTCATGTTTAAATGTTGTTGCTATCTTTATGTGCTGTGTGGGAAGTATAATTATGTATATGCCTGTGATTCCAGTTGTGTTTGATGTTAAGTTTTTGCTTGAAATATAATTTCACGTTTTGCAATGTCAGTGTATGAATAAGCTATAGTTACGCATTTATGTACAAGAGAAGAGAGTACCGCCCTTTATGCTTTATTCGCAGGCGGTAGCTTTGAGTGTCTTGTGTAATTGTTCACGGGTATAGCTGAGCGCCCTGCCACCCAGCGCGCAGGCTTGGAGCCTCATGAGTGAATGCTTCCTATTTGGTTTCCTGTACTTGAGAGTTTGTTATACAGGATAGGAGAAAAATATTTAAGTGAAATGGAAATATAGTAAAAGTAAAACTTCCAGTCACGGAAGGCCGTCGATGTGCTTAAGTTCGTGGCAATCGGGTTTTGTAGTCACTTTCCCTAGCTGTGGGTCTTGGAGACATTTGTCACCCATCTTACGCCTCCGCGGGGAGTTTTCTTTTTTACCACAGCCGCACTTAAGACACATCGGAGCCGAGATCGCGCACGGTAACTACCCGAACCATTATGGTCCGTAATCGTGGGTATTATTCGATTTACCGTGGCCGGCTAGCGTGGGTGCCGTTGGCCGTGAACTACCCCTGGCTGGCCACACCTTATGTTGGGGCTTAAAGTAGGTTCACAGTTACCGGCGAGCCGAACGCCGTAATGAGCTGCCATCGGCTATAGTCGGCCTTTATGATGACTTATAATCGGCTCATTACAGTTGGCTTTGAGGGCAGGCGCGCAATGAGTTAACCCGCAGCAGAGGGATGCTGGAGCAAAAGAGTCTCATTGGCGAGTGCATAGAATCGTAGCGTACCTGTTAGGCCTAGTCCAGATGAGGCCGCGGTGCGTCTTGAGTGGAGATGCCATAGGATTTTGTTCAACAGAAAGGGATAAAACTTAACAAGTAGCCAAGACATAAAGGAACAAGTTAAAAAGAGACAAGATTTTTTAAAGTGGTTCGGCACGAAAATGCCTACGTCCACTGATTCTCTTTGTTAATTCACTTCATATGGGCAGTACAAGTTAAGAAAAGTATCGACGGAGGTGTCGGATGTTCCATGCCCTCTGGAACACCTCTCCGTCCACTGTTGACAAAATGTAAGCTCCGTTGTGGAGATCTTTGTGAATTACATATGGTCCGTCCCAGATGGGGTCCAGTGCCCCGGGGCGCGGAAAGATTCGCCTGAGGACAAGATCTCCTTCTTGTAAGCTGCGATGCTTGACTTTGGAATTGTATAGTGCTGCCACTTTTTGTTTGTGAGCTGCTGCTTTGAGTGCTGCATCGTTTCTCCTTTCCTCAATCAGATCCAAAGACATGAGGAGGAGTTCTTCGTTTTCTTCTGGGTTGTAGTGGATCGGTGGGAAGGCACAATAGTCTCAACTGGGAGCATTGCCTCCGATCCATATGCCAAAGAGAAAGGAGTATGTCCCGTTGATGTTCTGAAAGATGTGCGGTATGCCCATAGTGCCGTAGGAAGTTCGTCAACCCAAGCGCCTTTTGACTTTTCAAGTTTCTTCTTGATTAGGGTTTTGAGAATTTTGTTGACAGCTTCAACTTGTCCGTTTGCCTGAGGGTAAGCTACTGATGAGAAGCTTTTATGAATTCCATGCTCTTGGCACCAGTCGGCAAATTCTTCGCTGTCAAATTGGAGTCCGTTGTCTGATACGATCTTGAGGGGGACCCCATACCTGCACAAAATGTTTTTGATCAAGAAGTTGATAACTTTTGCTGAAGATATTTTATTTAAAGGTTCCGCTTCCACCCATTTGGTGAAATAATCGACTGCCACTATAGCATATTTGGCTCCGCCTCGGCCCGTTGGCAGTTCGCCAATTAAGTCAATTCCCCATACAGCAAAGGGCCAAGGGCTGGTCATTTGAGTAATTTCGTTTGTGGGCAGTCGAGGGATCTTGGCGAACTTCTGACATCTGTCGCATTTCTTAACGAAGTCTAGGGCATCTTTTTTTAGTGTGGGCCAGTAATATCCATATCGGAGTATCTTTCTTGCCAAAGTCTGTCCTCCAGTGTGATCTCCGCATCCTCCCTGATGGATGCTTGTTAATATCTCCTTGGCTTCCCTTCCGGCGACGCATCTTAATAAGGGGCTAGAGAAGCCACGCCGGTAGAGGATGCCTTCTTGTGTTGTGTAGTGGGGAATTTTCCTCAAGATCTTCTTGGCTTCGTCATGCCTGTCGGGTAGTATGCCATCTTGTAAATATTTCCGGATAGGAGTCATCCAGGTTCCTTCTTCGATTGCAGTTATCAGATTCACTTGTTCGAAACTTGGGGCCAGCTGCCTTGAGATTGCTAGTGCTCCGGAAATGGTGCTGTTCTTCATACTAGCTTGCTTTGCAAGTTCATCTGCCTCTTGGTTTTCTTCTCGAGGAATGTGTTTGATTAGATAATGGTCCAATCGATCGAGCAGCAGTTTGGTTTTCTTTAGGTATGCTGTGAGTCGTTCTCCTCGAGTCTGGAATTCTCCTAGTACCTGGTTTACGATAAGCTGAGAATCACTATGAATACATAAGGAATTGATTCCAATTTCTAGGGCCAGTTCCAATCCTGCTATTACTGCTTCATATTCAGCATCGTTGTTAGTGGCCGTGAACTCCAATCTCAATGCATAGTACAACTTTCTTCCCCTGGGGGTGATGATCACAATACCTGCCCCCGAGCCTTGTTCGTTCGATGCTCCGTCTACAAAGAGGTTCCACTTGATGTTTTTTGCTACTTCGGATTGTTCCTTGCCTTCGTTGATAGTGAATTCGGCAATGAAATCAGCCATGGCTTGTCCTTTGATAGCGGTACGAGGATGGTAGGTGATATCATACTGACTTAATTCGATGCACCATTTGAGGAGTCGCCCAGAAGTGTCAGGACGATGGAGCACTTGTCTCAGTGGTTGATCGGTTAGAACTCTGATGGAGTGAGACTGGAAGTAGTGTCGCAGTTTTCATGACGCGATCAATAAACAATACGCTAATTTCTCAAGTTTAGGATATCTGGCTTCTGCCCCTGTAAATCTTTTGCTTACAAAGTAAACCGGGCGTTGTGTGCGGTCTTCTTCTCTTACCAAGGCGGCGCTTAGAGCATGAGATGATACAGCGAGGTATAAGTATAACACTTCACCTTCATTTGGAGTTGAGAGTACTGGTGGTCTCTGAAGGTGTTCGATTAGGTTGAGGAAGGCTTTTAAGCACTCGTCAGTCCACTCGAACCTCCCTTTGTCTTTCTTGAGTGCTTCGAAGAAAGGGACACACTTGTCAGTTGCCTTGGAAATGAATCTGCTTAGGGCGGCCACCTTTCCGTTTAGGCTCTGCATTTCCTTTCGAGTGGAAGGTATCCTTATTTCTTTTAAAGCCCGGATTTGTTCAGGGTTTGCTTCGATTCCTCTGGCGTGGACGATGAATCCTAAGAATTTTCCCGATGATACTCCGAAGGAGCACTTTAGAGGATTCAGCTTCATTCCATATCGGCGAAGTACCTGAAACGTACCGTCCAGATGGCTTACATGGTCGTTGGCTTTCTTGGACTTCACCAACATGTCATCCACATATACCTCCATAGTTCGTCCTATCAATTCTGCGAACATTTTGTTGACGAGGGGTTGATAGGTAGCTCCAGCATTTTTGAGTCCAAAAGGCATGACTTTGTAACAATATAATCCGCGGTCGGTGATGAAGCTAGTGTGGTCCTGATCGGGAGCGTGCATGGGGATCTGGTTATATCCGGAGTATGCATCCATAAAAGATAGGAGTTCGTGCCCAGCTGTGCTGTCTACGAGTTGGTCAATTCGGGGAAGTGGGAAGCAGTCTTTCGGGCAAGCGTCATTCAGATTGGAGAAGTCAATACATGTTCGCCACTTTCCATTGGCCTTTTTTACTAGCACCGGGTTAGCGATCCATTCTGGGTAGATGGCTTCCCGTATGAAGCCATTAGCAAGTAGATTTTTTACTTCCTCATCAAGGGCTGCTGATCGCTCTGCCCCCATGCTCCTCTTCTTCTGCTTTACTGGTACCTTGGTGGGATCGATGTTCAACATGTGGCATGCTATGTCTGGGGAGATTCCTGTCATATCGGCATGGGTCCACGCAAATACATCTAAGTTGTGGCGGAGGAAGTCAATGAGTTGATCCTTCAATTCCGTTTTCAGTTGAGATCCGATTTTTAATAGTCTACTTGAATCATGCTTATCTACCGATACGAATTCCATAGCCTCTGCAGGCTCGGCGGTAGCCTCCTCCTCTTTATCCCTGGGGTCTAGTTCATTGAAGGGATCGCTTGTGTATCGAAGAGGAGGGGCTTTCTTTAGTTGCTATGCCTCCAAGCTTTTCATGCAGAGAATAGTCTCTGCATCTTTTCCTTTATTCTTTCTGTGGTTATTGCGAAGTTCAGTTACGTAGCAGTCTCGGGCGGCATCTTGATCTCCTTCTACTTCTCCTACTCCGTTGTCTGTTGGAAATTTCATTTTCAGGCACCAAGGGGCTAATACAATCTGAAAGTCAGACAAGGCTGGTCTTCCCAAGAAAGCGTTGTAAGCCGAGTGGTTTTCTATTAGTACGAACGTTTGTTTTCGCACAACGGAGCGGGGATGACTTCCTATTTCGACGAAGAGGTCAAGTTGCCCGAGGGGCATCTTTGCATCTCCGGTGAAACCGTGCAGTGGTTTGTCACAGGGGGATACATCCTTCACTGATAACTTCATTTTGTCGAAAGCATGTTTGAACAGGATATTTACGGAGCTTCCCGTGTCTATTAGAATCCGAAAAACTTTAGCTGGACCAAACCAGGCAGAGATGACCATGGGATCCATATGTGGGTACTGTCTTCCTTCCAAATCATGCCTACTGAATACAATGTCATTGTTTTCTTTTCGTTTCGGGTGGCGTTCCTCCGTAATGGAGTTAACATATCCTTCGGCATTTCTAAGCGACTTGCCGTACCTTTCCATCTCTGCCCAACTTCTGTCGGCGATGTGTGGTCCTCCTGAGATGGTAAGGACCACTATCTTCTCTTGACTAGAGCCACTGGTGTTGTGATTGTTGCGATTCCCTCCGCCTACTTCTGGGAGGGGTTGCTTTGAGTTCTCATTGGCAGGAGTTGGAGTCCTGTTCTGACCTTTCACATAACGTTCCAGTCTTCTTCTTCTAATGTGTTCTTCGATCAAGTCCGGAAGATGGTGGCATTCATTGGTGTCATGTCCGTGGGATTCGTGGAAGCGACAGAACTTTCCGGACTTGAGTGCGTTATCTGATTCTTTCTTGTGCGGGGGGCGCTTGTATCCGAGTTCGCCCTGAGTAGCTAGGTAGATGTTTTCGATTGTTTCATTCAAAGGAGTGTAGGAGTCAAATCTTGGCCCTGGTCGATATTGGCGCTTCTCAACCTTTCTGCCCCCAGCATTGTCTCTAGATTCATTTCTTCGAGCGTCCTTAGCTGCAGTGGGAACCTTGTCCTGAACTATCTTGCCTTGTTGCCCTGACTGCCTCTCCGTAGCAGCGTCTTCAAGTCTCATATACTTTCCAGCTTCATGGAAGAAATCAGGCAAGGTAGCTGGTTTTTCCTTAGTTAATCTTCTGGCAAACTTGGTGTCTGGGTGTACACCACTACAGAGGGCCATTAGAGTGAGTTTTTCATCGGCATCTTGAACTGCTGCCGCTGCGGCGTTGAACCGTGTTAGATATTGTTGCAGCGTCTCTCCGGATTTCTGTTTGACATTGGATAGAGAATAAGCATCCCTGGGTTGTTCCACATGGATGCGGAACTGGCTAATAAACCTTTCTTTTAACATCTCCCATGAGCTGATGGATCCTTGGGGTAGATGGCAGAACCAGGAGGTAGCTAGATCTGATAGGAATAGCGGAAAGCATTTACATAATACTCCTCCTGTTGCTCCACTCATGAGCATATGCTGGGTGTATCTCTGCAGGTGTACGATGGGGTCGGAAGTTCCTTTGTAAGGTTCCATGGTTGGCATTTTCCATTCCCGGGGAGTGATGGCAGTTTCGATATTTCGGGTAAAGGGACTGGTGACCCTAGCGCCTATTCCCCGGTCCCTTTGCTCCCATTGGACACATTCTCTGAATAATCGTGCCATCCGCTCGTCAGAACTTGGAGCGGACAAAAATGAGCTCGGTTCTTCCCTGCGGGATCTATCTCGTCCAGATGACCTGTAGGGATGGTACAGTCTATCACCTCTAGCATTATCCAGTGGTTGTCTTTGGCTGCTTGGATGCACGCTAGGACCAGCTACAGTTGCCCCCGCCTTGATCTTCCCCTGTGGGGTTCTGTTTCGAGCACATCCATGGGGTCAACTTCGGGCTGGGTTCTAGCTCGGCTCCGTTCAGCGGGGTTTCTATGATTAGGTGGCATGACTGGCTCAGCTACATCCGACCCTCGCCTGGTGCCTCCCCCGCTAGGTTCGGTTCCAAGGGCTTCCTCGAGTCGGAATTCGGGCTGAGTCCGGGCGCGGCCCCTATCATCGTTTTTCCTGTTGATAGCTTGTTCGAAGAGTGAAGACCTTTGTTGCCTCCGGGATCCTCCGGATTGGGATTCACCCCATGATTCAGTGTTGCGGTTGGACTCTTCAGCATCCCTTAAGCGTGTCATGAGTTGGTCCACCAAAGTTTCTTGTTGGGATGTGAAGCGGTTAGTTACTTCAGCCACAACCCTGTCCAGATCTGCCCTAGTGATTGGTTGTTCCGTTGCGGGACCAGTTGGATTTTCCTGATTTTCATCTGGTACTGCTGTTGAAGTGGGCTGATCTGTGATTGCTGGATCTGGAAGGCTGCTAGTTGCGATGTTCTTTCCTTTGTTAACATCCCTTCTCTGTTTGGAAGGCATGATTTCTAAGCAACGAGTGATGTTGTTAGGAAGAAGGTTGAGTGGGAGAAGATGAAGCTTGAGTCCTGAGTTCAGTTCTCAGTGAAAGCACCAAAAATGTTTGCACAAAAAATGGACAAACACCTCCAAGTCGTATTATTTAGTTGATTATATGTGATTTTCAATGATTTTAGATGAGTACATAAATATAAAAGAAGTAGGGGCTGAAATGTAAATGACACGCGGATTTATAGTGGTTCGGCCAGAATGTGCCTACGTCCACTTTATATGTTATTATCTTCTTTCCTTCAGATTACAAGTACAATGCTTCGTATATTAGTATATGAAAGTAGTTTGAAAGTTCCTTCCTTGCTTGAGCTCTCAAACTTGTCTGCCATTGTTGTACCCCTGCCCCTCTATTTATAGAATGAGGTAGGGGGCAGGGGTCTTCGAAGTATATAACTGCTGGTGGGCCCGGGCTGAAGCGATCTGGACTGGCAGTTGTCTGGTTCGGCGGGGGACATTCGGCATGGAGCTTGGTCCGGTGGTAGGCGTGGTCCGGCAACGAGTGTGGACCGGTGATTATTTGGTTCGGTTGTGAAGATGGTCCGGTAGATAAGTGGTTCGGTGGTAGCATGGGAGTTGATTCGGTAGTGGGGTGATGGTTGGTTCGGAGGAGTATGGTGGACCGGTATGGCTGGTCCGGTAGTAGTAGGGGATGTTTGGTTCGGTTACCGGATGGGCATGCCGAATGGCACTTGTGATTTGCCCGAATATGGTTGGTCCGGCTACTGGATGGACATGCCGAATGGAGTCATGGGGCCGAATGGGGATGGACTTCTAGCTTTGTGTTTGTCGAACGAGGTGGAGGTTGCGAGCTCGGGTAAAACTGTGACTTCTTGGTCTCGAGAGCTTCTGGGTGAGAATTCGCCCAACACCATTTGGATTCAAAATTTCAATTCTAAAATTATTTCAAAAACTGTGACTTAACCAATTTCCACGTGTTATCCATATTTGTGTGTGTATGGTGTAGTCTAGGGGTTCAACACAATAGTGCACAACAGCAACCATCACATATTCAATCATATTAACATCGATAAGCGGTATAGTCCATAACGCTTATCTTTATACACAGATTCATAGATAAAACAAATTTATCAATGAGGTATATCATAGAATATAATTAAAAATTACTATTTGTGAGGAATCCAGTTGGATCCCTCCTACCCGTTTCCCTGCATCCACAGACATTAGCACACCAATTAAATACCAATTCCACTTCGAGGTGGAATATCGCGGTATCTGGGATTTATAAAAGTATCATCCGCTGTTATGCGACGCAATATGGTCTCATCCGCTATATAATGCAGGAAATCAACAACTCCAATATATATATTATATACTACTATATACATAAAATTATCCAGTGAATAATTAGTATAAATCAATCATCATGCACACATACAATCAATTTAAATTTAGCTATTTAAAATCAAACTGGAAATTTAATTGAGTGAGAAGATCTCACCTTTATTATGCAGGCAATCCATTTTCCATCTTGACTCGATTTAAGACCTTGTATAAATGTTATACAATTCATTAATATTCGAAATAAATCAAACAATTTATTTTATTTTAATAAATTTAATCAACCTGTGATTTTATTATAAACTATACTTTTTTTTATTTTAAATCAATTCCTTTAAGTAATTATATTCAATCTAATTATTTAATTTAAACCAAAACATTTTCTTTTATAAAAAAATTGATAACTAAAATTAGTTAAACAAATAAATCACCTTAAATATGAACTGGTAAATTTAAAATGTGTAAATTTATTTTTCTTTGAACTATGTATATATACATCTAAATTAAAACATAAAATTTTCTCTAAAATAGCAGGAGTAAAATTCAAAATTTACGTTTTCTGTAAATGATTTTTTTCTTTCTTTCTTTTCCTAAAACCTTATATATATATTATATTTTTTTTCTGTATTACCAAAACATATATAAATTTAAATTAAATTTAACCGAATACCTTACTGCCTGAAACCACAATGTGGAATCCTCACCACTAAACTATAGCCACCTCGTCGAACCCTAGTTCAACTTGCAAATCGAACGCGGCCCCGATCTCCTTTCCAGTTGCTTCAAACAGATAGTCTTGCCTGAAGATATTAGAATTTGGGAGCACCAATTATGTAAGCACCTTAGCGGTAAGATTTCTGAAATCTGGCACGAGCACCACGTCCACCGAACTTCTTAGGCTCACATCGCCTGGGATCAGCAACAAGCAAAGTACGATCATAGGCAACAAGAACATCCTTAATTTCCTTCTTTTCTGTTCATCGACGAATTTATGGTAGTATGCGACAAGAGCTTTTGCTATGCTCTGCCTGATAGCGTAGATCTGAATGGTGTGACCGCTGCCTTCGACGCGAACACGCATGTCAACACCGGCGAAGCGGTTGCGGCCAAGAAGGAGAATGGTTTCGAACGCCTTGTACCTGAGGATTTCGGGTTTGATTAACTCAATTAGGAACGAGATCTGATTTGTTTTGAGTAGGGGGATAGGCGATTCGATTTCGAATTGTAAAATAGGCTCGTGAATTTTTTTTTCTTTTCAGATTCGAACAGGGAGGAGGAGAGGCATTCAATATGGAAGAAGATAATGAAGCCCTCATTTTTTCTTCTTCTGTATATCGATTTTTTTTATTTCAAACGACAGGGGCTTCGGCCAATGATTTATTTTGACTTTTGATGTAAGCTTCTGAGGAAAGAAAAGAAGGGTACCTGATGAAGTAGAAAGTAGGTCGGCTGAAAGGAAAGAATTTCAGCTGTGATTTGATTTTGATCAGATAAAGATATTTAAATTAAATCGATAATTATTGTCTAGGCGTTTTTATCTCGTATGATCACATGACCACTCCGAATGCTACGGAAATTGAAGTCCGATAATAATATGATATTACGGATCCAATAGAACTGGTTTCGTTGAATTCTGAGACTGTGTCTCGGAAGACTATTTTTAAATATCGATTCAAACGATATAATTTTAAAACTAAACAAATCATTTTCAAATTCAATTCTGAAGCTTCCATTATCTTCAGTATTATCAATATAAATTTTCTAAGCCATCAAACTATTTTTAGCAACCTCAAAATTAAAAATTCAATTTTTTTCCCATCATTAACAAATTAAATTCAATAATTAAATTGCCAAATTCATATTTATGTTCAAAATTCAAGTCAAAATAGCTTCCAGATATTTAAAGTTGATTAAATATTTCATTTTCAAATGTTCAAAAATGCTGGGTTGTCACAGTAAGAGTAAGCTAATGCTTCACCATTTGAAACCTACAAATAGAGGGGAGATGTTCACTTAGTAATCACAAATAAATTCCTAAGCTTGAGATGAAGTAGGATGGTTGATGGTGGAAGTGCTTAAATACTAATCCATTAATTATTCTCTAACTTTTTCAAAAGTTTACCAAATCTTTTCTAATCTCTTTTGTCTTTGGGCCTAAGACATCATGGGAAGCATGATTAGCGAGTGGTAAGTGGGAGGAGGTAAAGAGGAAGAGGGGGATCCATTATTGGCCGTGAGCATGGAGGAGGAAGAAGAAGGTGGTGGCTTTAGTTTGGAAGTGCTAAAGGTTGGACCTTTAGGCTTGTGTTGACAGAAGGGGGTGATTCTTTGGTTCTTGTGACTTTATGCTTGGGCTAGGGATGGATCTAAGTGACTTATCTCACTATCTTATTTGTATATATTATGTACATATATGTTGTGTGCAAGGTATAATAGTTAAAGTGACATTAACTAAGTAAAGTTATAAAATTTGGACCCTCTAGTTTTTGAAAGCAAATGATAACTTTATATTGTATAACCTTACTTCTATTACCCTCTTAAACATGTGGTGTCGCCTTAACTTGAGGTTTAAATGGTTGTCTAACTAATGTGTTAAATTGAAGTAAGTTTGAAAGTGTTTGAAACGAGAATAGTCGTTATAAGCGCACCTTCGAAATCCCTTATTTTCGAAAATTTTTATAAATAAATGGAAAGATATTTTTATGGATTTATTTCCATATATTTTAAGTACCCTAAAGGTAGTACTTACTATAAAAATATCAAATCTCAAATCATTTGTTTATGTGGTTAAAATCAGTCGCAAAGATTGTCATTTTCAATGTTGATTTAATAAGAACTTTTAACAGCACTATAAATGCTGTAGTAAGCCACTGATAGTTTTAAGTGTCTAATGCGATGTTTTGGCTAGATTTTCGTGATTTAAATGGTTTCTAAATTCTTTTGATGGATGTTCTTATAAATTTATTTGAGTATGAAAAAAAGAATGGAAATATCTTAATGATTATTTATGAATTTTGAAAGTAAAGTGCTGCAAAATGTAAAACATGTTTTTAATCATACTTCGAAATTAGTTATATTCAAGTAATATTTTACATAGATATTTAAAACCTATTTATAAGTATTTCAAAAGGATTATATATATATATAAGTTTTGACAAAGGTGATTGACCAGGCTTAACACTAATAAGAGGACGAGTAAACTTGTCTGCTTGTGAGATCTAAGAATAAGGTGTCTAGGAAAGGCTTGGAGCAAGCAGTGCCCAAACTGTAACGACCCGCTATTTTCAACCATTCGCATCCGCACATGTCGGACTTGAATAGTTAAAAATACCGAATTGTAAATATAAATTTGGCAAAACTCAGAATATGCAGTAAATAAATCACAGATCACTGACATAGAGTAATATAATGCAGTGGAAACAAAGAAATAGTAGTTCATGAAGCTACTATATAAATATACATCAGAGTTAAACGAGATACAACAGAAGTCTCAATATGATAATCAAGTACAATCAGAATACATCCCTGGAATCAACTGAATCTGAAAGCGAAATAGATTGCTGGATCTTCAAGCAAAGCTCCAACTTCGAAGGTGAGTCTCAAATGCTGTATCACTTAGTTCGACCCAAGCGTAAAGCAAAACACAAAACACTCGAGTTAGGCATACATACTTATACCATGTAAACCAACTCAAGTGAACTGTAATATAAGGTACAAGTAACTTAAAGGATGCTTGAGACCGCCCATCCTCTAAGGACCCGTTAAACTATTTACTATGTAGTAATATTTCGTTATTATAATAATGTCTATTGGTAAAATAAACTTTTAAAATAGCGTTAAGGAATGACCCAATATTCCCCTTAACACATAATAGTGCCAATAGTCTATACAGTACCGTAATACCTCCTGATCGGGAGGCTACCAGAGGATACTTCGTAGGTACGACACAAATCAAACTCGTACAAGCGCGCTAGGGTAGGTGACATGACACAACAATGCAATGCCATGGTAGATATACCAATTATGCATCCGGGCTGGTGGTGACGCATAGCGCGCAACTACCGCCCACCTCGAGCCACATCCCCAAAAATCGAAGGGACCAAATCAATCACAAAGTAATAGAATGGTATCGAAGGAGTGTGTCCGTTAAGAGAAGCTACCTCACTTGACTGAGAATCGCTCCTGTTTTAGCCACCTTATGCCAACTCACGGGAGTCGAGTCCACGTATATGACTCAATAAAACGTCGCCCATCCTATTTTATTCTGGAATCTCCACCACGTACACGGTTGTCAAAGTGGTTTTCGATGTCGGCAGAGAGTATGACAACTTCTGATCTCGGTCTCTTTAACAACCAAACGCTATTTTTACCCATGGATATTTATTTAAAATCATTTTTATTCCAAAACCATTTAAAATCAAATACTATTACTTTCTCAAAATAATATCCGTTTCAAAATGGTAATATTTCCAAATCCATATACTTTCCCAAATAATATCCATTCCAAAACTAAATACTATATTACTTCTTTTCAAAACCAAATCAATATATCATTTCTATTTCAAATCAAAGTAATGGTATATCTTTAAATAAAACCCAAATTTCCAAATCACTGAATATTTCCTTCAATTTATTTAACCTTGAAATATTCCTTTAAATCATCTTAAACTAAACCACTTTATAAAGTTATATTCTTAAGTCTTCAATTTCAATAAGTTTCAAATTTATACATTTAAAGACAATTTTTTACTAAATATAATTTCAATAATTTCATTTCCACAACCATAGTGCTTTCAAAGTTATAACAACTCCAAAACCAAACACTTTGAAACATAATACTTTGAAATCATAACGATTTAGAAATGTTATCCTTTGAAAATCATCATACATAGAAAATCATAACACCTTTAAATTAATATTCATTAAAACCATTAAATTCAATGTAAAATAATATTAATTTTAAGTTGTAAGATTTCTAAGTTCATCCATTCATTTTCAACATTTCACAACATTGAAATTTTAAACAGCAGCACTTATAAAGTGCTGCGGTAGGTACATTAGTATATGTCAAATCATAGTTCAAATTCAGAACTACAACATTTCAGAAATGCTGTTGCAGGTATCTTTAGTATATTTCAGCTATAGTTCAAATTTTCAGAAATTACAGCGCTTCAGAAATGCTATTATAGGTATCTTTAGTATATTTCATCCATAGTTCATTAAACCACAACATTTCCGACCGCTAAAATTTCTGTTATACCCTTTAAAAAAATATTTCTTTAATTTTCTCATTTTAACCTATCAAAATTATTTCACTTTTCAAAAATCTTTATTTGGATATTACTTAACTTATAATTTTAATAAATAACATTTTATTAATAAATATCCAATTTAAATTAAAATTCATTTGTTAATTCAATACTTTATAAATTGCTTAACTTTTATTTCAACCAATAACTTAATATTTTATTTAACATACCCATCTCCTAAATAGAATTAAATTTCCATGTATTTACTTAACTTAAAATTTCCATTTAAACCAAATTCCCAATTTTCAAGTTAAGTCATATTTCAAAAATACTCTTCCATTTAAAACATTATTATTCATTTTCCAAACATATCCACCTCATAATAAAATATTTTATCATACTTAATATACAATCAAATTTTCTTTATAAATCTATTCATTTAGGCATCAAATAACTATGATTCCAAACTGAATAAATTTTATTACAGAAGTCCAATCGATACTGCATTTCATTTTATCAATTCAAAATACATTATTTATTATGCAAACCCTATTCATTTCATACTAAAATTTGATTGCAATTACCAGGTTAGAGGTGTGCTAGGCTCAACCAAAGGGTGTGCATACACGGCTATAGCTTGGAAAAAGAAGAGGTGGAAGTTACAAATGCATGGAAGGCTAAAGGTCAAGGGGTTGTGCACTTATGTGGGTCGGCCATGGTTTGGATCAAGGAAGTATGCACGGCTAGGGATGTTGTATGGTCCTGGCATGTGATGGAGGAGGGGTTGGAATTGGTGGCTGAGGCTAAAGGAAAGAGGAAGGAGATGGAAGGTGAATATGAAGGCTTGGCTATGGTTTGTATTAACTTTTGGTGATGTATGGAAACTAGGTGGTCACGGCTACAAGGTGGAGGAGGTGATAAGGTTGTGGACGTGGTCATGGTGGTGCGGTGAAGATGATGAGGTCGTCTAGGTGGTGGAGGTCGAGCAATAGCATGAAGGACAAAAGCAAAACATGATGGAAGAAGAGGAAGAAAGTGGAAGAAGCCATGGATTTAGATCTAGCATTTTTTTCCTTCACGCAAATGAGAGATGAGATGTTTTTTTTGGGAAGTTTTGTACGTGAATTGGTAAGAGAACTCACAGCTAAATTAGTGGAGAACAGGTAAGAAATAAAGAAGCTAGGCAATAAAAGGCAAGAGTTTGAATGGTAAGAAAAGGAAAATAATCTTGGACATATTTTTCTTAAATGCAAATGAAAAATGAGAGATGGGAAATAAATTTTCTTGTACGTGATTTGTGAACGAATACATGGCTAAGAAGGGGGAAGAGTTAGGGTATGGCTAAAGAAAGAGAAAATGAGGAGGCAAGAAAAGGAAAAGGCAATGTAATAAAACAAGTAACCTAAGACTCTAGAATCTTCTCAACTATTATTAAGATAAAACCAATCAAAAATCAACTAGATAAAATCAAAGTTTATACAAATAAATTTTTTTTAGAGAAATAAACATGGAAAAAATATATAGAAAGTCATTGCAGGTAAAACGCTATATTTTATCTAATTTAAAAAGTATAAGTTTTAAATTCCCAATAAATCCATGTGTTTGATTTCTCAATCTTGTTATTGAATCAACTACCAACTTTTCCTCTTATGGGTAATATTAACATTGGTTTATATACTAATACATTAATAATTTCTCGATTCATCCAAATTTCAATTTACGTAGTATTTAATTTCACTTACCTACAATAAATCCATTTATTACGGATTGAATTCCAATTAATTAATTTCCAATAACTGCCTTGCTTCAATTCTACTCTTTTTATTAAATCTATTATCACTCTATGAACCTAGTTATTATTTGTTTATCTTTCATTACATAAATATATATTCAAATTTTCATCTTTCTTTTGTAATAGCTGCTATTTTAAATTATTGGATTTGCCAAATATGTACATTTATTATAATTAAAACCTCAATCAATTTGTTCAACTTGGTTTCATTCCTTTATTTCATCTTATGAATAAAATATACATTTCCATTTATGTCATTACATTCACACTTTACAGTTACAGTCCTATCTCACATTAATGAACATTTACCTACACTTAAATGTAATTGATTTCCTACTCTGAATTTAGCAGCCTAAATAAACGGTGACTTGCATAAAAATTATCACTAACTTTTTGTTACACTCAGGTTTATTATTTCCACTAATTATCAGAATTTCTTATATAATGTTGAATTCATTTAGTTACCATAAATTTATTCACTTATATTCAAATTTATACCCAATTGTAATAGTTACAACTACATTAATAGACCAATTAAATAGTAACTTACAACCGTTACTATAACCTTTAATTTACATTTCATTTTTAACACTCACTTCATTATAAATTATTAGGTTTTTTTCTGTTTTTCTTGGTTTTCTTATTTCTTTCTAAATTTAATTACAAAAATCTTATTAAATTAACCAGTTTAATTATCGAAATTTACGAGTCTTTCACTCTTTCCCACTCAAAACTTTTCGTCCCCGAAAAGAAAAAAGAAGGGCAAAGAAAGAATTAAGCAAAATAATACATCTTATTCAAAAATAATAAATTTATAAACAAATAAATTTACAAAATTAAATAATTTGAATAAAATCTACCAATTTATTTTAAAAGTTCCTTTAACACCATTTTATATTGTAAGTTATTCAGTTAACCTTTCATTCAATTTACCTCAATTAATCCTTTTTATAACTAAGATTTAAGTGTATAAAATTTATTACAAACACTCAAATTTTATGTATAAAATCCTTTTATATTGTAAATTATCCAATTACAATGTCAACTTCTAATAATTAAGGTAAGTTATATTGGAATGCAACAGAATATTATACAAATAAAATTTTCTAATCCAATTATCTCAAGCTTAAATATTTATTCAAAATTTTGGTTTTATTGTATAACTGAAATCATTCTTTAAGATAAAATTTAAGAATTACATTTCCGATCAACTTCAAACTACTTTAGAGATAAATAATAATATATACACAATACATATATATATATATATATATATATATCCAATCATATTTAAGTCATATATCACATATATTATAAATCAAGTCATATTTTAGAAATCCAAATCAATTTAATTCTCAAGCAAAGCTGTAGCAAATCTACATAATGGTCTCTTCGCTTCGAAACTCGAAAATGTATGTCGATGATGCTGTAGTCATCACCGAAATTATTTCCCAGCGACAAAGAAAAGAACACTGATTTACAAATTAAAATTCTTTGAAACAATTTCTACTTGAAATACTTTAAATAATAAACCCTTGAAAACTTTAAAACCCAAAGTTTGAAACCATCGGAAATTTAATTCTTAGTTTCTTGTTTAATTTCATTTAGATTTTCAAATTAATTTATAGCCATGTTTTATAGTTCAATTATTTATATGTGAAACAAAGCAAATGGTTACAAGCTATATACAAAGTCAACTATTATTTCTCGACATCCAATTAATTTTACTTTCAAAATTCATAAAATTATACTTATCTATAATATAATTATACAAAATTTATTTCATTTACTAAATTTGAAAACTATATTGTGTCGGTTTGCTTTGTTCAAGTATTTTGGAGATCCTATCGATAGCGTTGATCAGAAGAATCGATCGAAAATCCAAATCAAGATCAACAACTCAAACAACACAATTTATAAAACATTTTAAATATAGATTTACAAATACACTCTACAGGAATAGGTTTTCAAAGCAAGGATAAAGATTCAAGTTTTGATTAACTCAAATCAAAGAAAGTTTGGATTTGAGGATAAGTTGGAACAAAAGATAAGATGATTATCTAACAGAATATGGAAGTGGATAAGCTTATATAAATCGTAGGCAACCTTAACCGGGTCAACCGCGACTTCAAGAATTAAACCAATGCGGAATTCGGAGGCCAAATCTACATTCGATCTCAAAATAATTATTATTACCCATGGATATTTATTTAAAATCATTTCTATTCCAAAACCATTTAAAATCAAATACTATTACTTTCTCAAAATAATATCTGTTTCAAAATGGTAATATTTCCAAATCCATATACTTTTCGAAATAATATCCATTCCAAAACTAAATACTATATTACTTCATTTCAACACCAAATCAATATATCATTTCTATTTCAAACCAAAGTAATGATATATCTTTAAATAAAACCTAATTTCCAAATCACTAAATATTTCCTGCAATTTATTTAACCTTGAAATATTCCTTTAAATCATCTTAAACCAAACCACTTTATAAAGTCATATTCTTAAGTCTTCAATTTTAATAAGTTTCAAATTTATACATTTAAAGACAATTTCAACAACTTCATTTCCAAAACCATAGTGCTTTCAAAGTTATAACAACTCCAAAACCAAACACTTTGAAACATAGTACTTTGAAATCATAACAATTTAGAAATGTTATCCTTTGAAAATCATCATACTTAGAAAATCATAACACCTTTAAAATAATATTCATTTAAACCGTTTAAATTTAACGTCAAATAATATTCATTTCAAGTTGTAACAATTCTAAGTTCATTCATTCATTTTCAACATTTCAAAACATTGAAATTTTTAAACAGCAGCACTTATAAAGTGCTGCGGTAGGTATATTAGTATATGTCAAAACATAGTTCAAATTCACAACTACAGCATTTCAGAAATGTTGTTATAGGTATCTTTAGTATATTTCAGCCATAGTTCAAATTTTCAGAAATTACAGCACTTCAGAAATGCTGTTATAGGTATCTTTAGTATATTTCAGCCATAGTTCATTAAACCACAACATTTCTGAACCGCTATAATTTCTGTTATACCCTTTAAAACCATATTTCTTTAATTCTCTCATTTTTAACCTATCAAACTTATTTCACTTTTCAAAAATCTTTATTTGGATATTACTTAACTTATAAATTTTAATAAAATAACATTTTATTAATAAATATCCAATTTAAATTAAAATTCATTTGTTAAGTTTATACTTTATAAATTGCTTAACTTTTGTTTCAACCAATAACTTAATATTTTATTTATCATACCCATCACTTAAATAAAACTAAATTTCCATGTATTTACTTAACTTAAAATTCCCATTTAAACCAAATTTCCAATTTTCAAGTTAAGTCATATTTCAAAAATACTCTTCCATTTAAAACATAATTATTCATTTTCCAAACATATCCACTTCATAATAAATATTTTATCATAGTTAATATACAATCAAATTTTCTTTATAAATATATTCATTTAGGCATCAAATCACTATGATTCCAAATTGAATAAATTTTATTACAAAAGTCCAATCAAAACTGCATTTCTTTTTATCAATTCAAAGTACATTATTTATTATACAAACGCTATTCATTCATACTAAAATTTGATTGCAATTACGAGGTTAGATTTTAAAATTCCATATTAATCAACTTTAATTATTAAGTTTTTTACCATAAATAAAAATCTTTAAATTGCCATTTAAATCTAAATAAAGATTTTTAAGTTACACTTTAAACCAATTATTAGCTTATAAAATTTTAACTTATAAAAACCAATATCTCTTTATATTTCAAATCCTTAAACTAAAATTTCATATATTCAAAATATTCATAATACTTAATAACTTTTTCAGAAAAATATTACTTTAAAAATATTAACCATGGGCTTGTATAATATTTTCTAACCTAGTTCAAGTTATATAGATATGTATCATTTCAATCCGTAATTTAAAAAGAAAAATCCGGGTTCTATCATTTCAAACCCGCAATCCCAAGAAAAATAAATACAATAAAAATCACTCAAGCCTATCATTTCGTCCCATAATGATTTTTTATTATTCTAAAGTCCCTTCGGGTGTGTATCATTTCAACCCATAGTGGTAGGGAACATGCAGTGTGATACAGTAAATAAAATAAACAGTATAATATAACATATCATATCAGATGATGCAACAATTATATAAACATGATTTAACATCATAAAATCATATCACATGCATATATGAATAACATATCAATTTTACAGATTCACTTGTCGTCATTTCACAATAATATAAGTACGGAATGTCTAGAGTGAATAACTCACCTTTTTTAAAGCTAAAGATTACAGTTCAAAACACACAACTGAAGCTCCAAAAAGCACGACAAGGCACGAACAAGATTTTTAGTGATGGAGATTCAAGATCCAATCTTGTATACAAACAATTACAACAATCATAAGAATATATTTCACTACGAAAGAATAGAAATTAAAACAATGGAAAAGAACGAATCAAAGTGATATAACATTTGCTTAAATCAATCACTGGGCATGGCTACATCACTAATAGGCTTGACCATCTTCATGAGGGCTCGGCCATGATGGTTAGAGGTGTGTTAGGCTCGGCCAAAGGGTGTGAACACACGGCTATGGCTTGTGAAATGAAGAGGTGGAAGTTACAAATGCATGGAAGGCGAAAGGTCAAGGGGTTGTGCACTTATGTGGTTCGGGCATGGACTTCTATGCTCGGCCATGGTTTGGATCAAGGAAGTATGCACGGCTTGGGATCTTGTATGGTCATGGCATGTGATGGAGGAGAGGTTGGAATTGGTGGCCGAGGCCAAAGGCAAGAGGAAGGAGATGGAAGGTGAATATGAAGGCTTGGCTATGGTTTGTATTAACTTTTGGTGATGTACTGCAACTAGGTGGTCACGGCTACAAGGTGGAGGAGGTGATGAGGTTGTGGAAGTGGTCATGGTGGTGTGGTGAAGATGATGAGGTCGGCTAGGTGGTGGAGGCTGAGCAATAGCATGAAGAACAAAAGTAAAACAAGATGGAAGAAGAGGAAGAAAGTGGAAGAAGCCATGGATTTAGATCTAGCATCTTTTTTCCTTCATGCAAATGGGAGGTGAGATGTTTTTTTGGGAAGTTTTGTACGTGAATTAGTAAGAGAACGCACGGCTAAATTAGTGGAGAACGGTTAGAGGAAGAAATAAAGAGGCTAGGCAATAAAAGGCAAGAGTTTGAATGGTAAGAAAAGGAAAAGAATCTTGCATATATTTTTCTTAAATGCAAATGAAAAATGAGAGATGGAATATAAATTTTCTTGTACGTGATTTGTTAATGAATACACGACTAAGAAGGGGGAAGAGTGAGCATATGGCTAAATAAAGAGAAAATGAAGAGGCAAGAAAAGGAAAAGACAATGCAATAAAACAAGTAACCTAAGACTCTAGAATCTTCCTCAGCTATTATCAAGATAAAACCAACCAAAAATCAACTAGATAAAATCAAAGTTTATACAAATAAAAATAAAATAAAATAAAATTAGAGAAATGAACATGGAAAAAATATGTAGAAAGTCATTGCAGGTAAAACACTATATTTTATCTAATTTAAAAAGTATAAGTTTTAAATTTCCAACAAACCCATATGTTTGATTTCTCAATCTTGTTATTGAATCAACTATTAACTTATCCTCTTATGGGTAATATTAACATCTGTTTATATACTAATACATTAATAATTTCCCAATTCATCCAAATTTTAATTTACATAGTATTTAGTTTCACTTACCTACAATAAATCCATTTATTACGGATTGAATTCCAATTAATTTATTTCCAATAACTGCCTTGCTTCAATTCTACTTTTTTCATTAAATCTATTATCACTCTTTATACCTATTTATTATTTGTTTATCTTTCATTACATAAATATAGATTCGAATTTTCATCTTTCTTTTGTAATAGCTGTTATTTTCAATTATTGAATTTTCCGAATATATACATTTATTAAAATTAAAACCTCAATCAATTTATTCAACTTAGTTTCATTCCTTTGTTTCATCTTACGAATGAAATATACATTTCCATTTATGCCATTACATTCACACTTTACAGTTATAGTCCTATCTCACATTAATGAACATTTAGCTACATTTAAATGTAATTGGTTTCCTACTCTGAATTTAGCGGCCTAAATAAAAAGTGACTTGCATAAATGTTATCACTAACTTTATATTACACTCAAGTTTATTATTTCCACTAATTATCAGAATTGCTTATATAATGTTGAATTCATTCAATTACCATACATTTATTACTTATATTCAATTTTATACCCAAGTGTAACAGTTACAACTACATTAATAGACCAATTAAATAGTAACTTACAACCGTTACTATAACCTTTAATTTACATTTAATTTTTAACTCTCACTTCATTATAAATTTTAAGGTTTTTTTTCTTCATTTTTTTCTTATTTCTTTCTAAATTTAATTACAAAAATCTTATTAAATTAACCAGTTTAATTATCGAAATTTATGAGTCGTTACACAAACTTACCTCGCACCACCCTTGAACGAGGAATAATGTAAGTTGAAATGTCGGAAACGTGTTAATCTTGTTGTTTACTTACTTGTTTAAAAAGATAATTAACTTTGCTTAACCCTAAAAGCCGACGAAGTAGGTTTATCTATTTCTGAGAGTTAAAGATTGATGTCGGATAGGGACAGAGCAATAAAGTTCTAACCAACCAGGCTTCCCTCTTGAACGAGGAATAGTTAAGTCAAGAATGTCGGTAACGAATTAAGTATACAAACATTGATTTGTATAATCAACCGTTTTAACTAGATAATCGATTAATCAACTATCGAAATTAACTTATTATTAAACTTATATCTTTAAAAGGATGTTTTAAAGATAGTAACAAGTGGGAAAATGATTTGGGTTTGTTGTGATAATGTGTTAATCATATTCTTTAACCCTTTTTTATTATACTTATAAACGTAAATAGATCTTTAAAAGAATGTTTTAAAGATAAGCCATAAGTGAAATGGTTTGTGTTTGTTTTGACGGGTTGATCACATTCTTCTTTAACCCATTTTATTATAATTGTGAATGTAAATAGATCTTTAAAAGAATGTTTTAAAGATATGCAAAAGCGAAATGGTTTTGGGTTTGTAGTGACAATGTTTGAGTAGCATTAGTCTTAAACCTTTTGATTGAATTTATGAAAGTACTTAGATTCTTAAAATAGATATTTTGAAGGAAATTATAAGTAAGGAATCATTTTGAAAAAGATAGCAAAAGTAAAGGATTAAATAAGAAATCTTGTTAATGATTTGTGAATATACTTTTACCAATTGGGATAAGTATATGTATACTTTTTGAGGTATAAAAGTGTAAAGGTTTAAAATAAGAAATCGTATTAATAATTTGTGAGTATACTTATACCATTTGAGATAAGTATATGAATACTTTTTGAAGTATTGAAAGAGTACAAATGAATAGTAGGAATTAATGAATGAAGTTTTATTAGATAAAAGAAGTTTTATTAGTAAAATGGGTTTTAATTAATAAAAGATTAATTAAACAAAAAAGAGATTAGAAGTCGCTTATGAGACTTGATTGTGCTTTGTGTGACTTGATCGTGCTTTGTTTGCTTCCTCGTTTATGGAAAACATATTTTGTGTATTTAGCACTAAAAGCCGATGAAGTAGGCTTGTCTATCTTTGAGAATTAAGATCGATGTTCGTATAGGGATATGAGCAATAGTGCTCTAATCTACCGGCTTCACTCTTGATCGAGGGATAGCATGAGAGGAAAATATCGAAAACATAATAAGTGCTCTAATCTACCGGCTTCACTCTCGACCAAATTCGTCGGTTCAGTCTTGGAGAGATCGGGATCAGTAAGTGTTCCACTTACTAAAAACCACTTCAAGATTGAGATATGTGTTCTATTTCTTGGAAGTAGATGTCTTTGGAATGTTGGAGTCTATGAGGAGATTTGTGATCTGTTTAGGATGCTCGAACGCATGTAGTTGTTCGTGATCTATCCAGGATGTCGGAATCCATGTGTGATTCCAAGATCTACTGAGATATGGGAATCCATGTATGGTTTCAAGATATATTTGAGATGTGGAGGTCCAATTTGGGATTCTTTTTCTGTTCGAGTGATGAAGACTCATATGGAAGATGCCAAACGTAACTCGACATCGAAAGTGGCTAAAGACAGAGTAGGCTGCACAATCTAGGGTTATGCTAACCCACCATAGGATATTGTCAACTCCTAATTTAGAGTATGCTTACGATATGTTGGTACCGGGAGTTGATGGTAGTTGGTTCACATTGTTCATGTTTATATTCGGGCGTGAACCTTTGTGTCCTCATGGTATGTTTTATCTAGAAATATACGACGCTCAGAAGGTGTTTTTTGATCCTCGTGCATGGTGATCTGCTTCAATTTACTGGAGGCATCTCCACGAAAAATCCATTACGCGAACCTTCCTTATCGATTTTGATTGTACGCCTAATATGATGTTGAATGTAACCATTCCAGCTATGTTGTAATATTTATATTTTACACCCTAGACCTTATCTATCATACCACCTCATGTACATATTAGATGGTTCTTTTGAGGGGATAATAGTCATGGCATTCCATGCGGTCTCAAAAGTACTAATATATATTGATCACATATTTCTTGAGTTTCTCATACCAGACTTATGTCCGAAGCTTAGTTTTTTTTTTCCCTAAATTCCTCGCGTGCTCTTTCGAGTGGCTTGAGAAAGACAGTTTTCGTTTGATGTTCATTAAATCTCGAGAAGACGAGCTGGATGTTTCACCTTCCGTAGTATTCTTAATCCCGCTGCATTGCTGTAGTGTACATATCAACATTTGTGAGGATAGGTTATTATAACTGTCCAGGCTGATGATCGTACTTAGGTTTTGTAACTCCGAAATTTCTATATCGGAGTAACCCTTTGCACTATTCCTTTAATATTATATATTATCGTTCCGCTTTGAGATTCTGATATTGTATTCCTTCTTCCATGTTCGTTTTCTTTTTCTTTTTATTTCAGCGTAACAATTCACCCTTCCGGTACTTAGATGCTCGGCGCACGAATACCGTGGATGTATTTGTGTCGACATTCGGAGGTCGAAAAGGATGGAAGCTGAAGGTTAAGCGAGAACCTTGGTTTTGATGGGCATGACTCATTAAAAGATAGGGTAATGGAATGCCCTTGCATTAGTTGAGTGTATTATATATATGAGAGCATATTTGTAATTGTTTTAAACGTATACCTTATGGTGATTATAACTGCAAAAATTAATGATCTTATATAAGGCAACTTATATAAGTGAATTTTCAAATATAGTTTAATTAATGAAGGGGTTAATGATGTTTACCTACTATCCCTCGTTAATTAGTTTAGTTATGCTCGGCCATTTTATAGGCATTAACTATCATTTGTTGATTGTTGATTTATGTTCGACCAATTTATGGGCACTTTTACCTTTTTACTACACTGGTTGGGTAAATAGTAAATTATGAGAACATTGAAACAAACACCTTGCGAATTTAGTTTTACAATTTGACTATAGGCGTTCGGTAATAATGTTGGGTTAAATGTTTAGTTTTGTAAAAATCTTTATTTTAATCCGAGCAAGATAAGATATTTAGTAAATAAACATGTATGAAAGACTTTATATAAGAAAGTAATTTTATGTAAGCATGGTTTATAAAACATGATTTATAAACAAGAAGGATTTAATTGATATTGTGAGAACTTAAATCCTAGTGTCTTTGAAAATATTTTTCAAGATTTTGGAAAAATAATAATAGTAGTATTTGAAAGTGAGTATTTGGGATATTAGGTTATAAAATTGGGATCATGGTACTTACTAAAATTTACAAAGTACTTGATACCATTCTGGAAATGATCTTGGTTAAGTCCGAAAGGCATTGATTGGATGTACTGAAATCACAATTATCGCTTGAAAATAATTCTAGTGATGACTTCAATAGCATCAACGTTCATTTTTGGGTTTCTAAATGGGGGATGCTACCGGATTGTTTTAGTAAAATGGATTTTGATTTGATTTCAAAATTATGATTTGATATACAAAAGATATATTTATGCATTATTATTTCAAAATGATTTGAAATAAAACCTGGGTGTTTAGTTCTAAAGTTTTCTTTGGATAGAAATTTCATATGAACTTTTTAATATAGAAAAGTTTTTTATGTAGGGTGCCCAAGTGGTAGTGGCATAGCCTGAAACAAATGTTCGAACTTTTCATGTTTTCCCATTTTGGGTAAAGTGTGTTTAATAAATTATTGAAATTTATTAAAATATTTTATGGACACATGTAGCCTATGCATTAGGATGTACGGTGTGTGCATCTTATTACGATATGCTGTACGGTAGTTTTCAATTGTCAAAATGAAATGATATTTTCGTCGATTTTGGACGGTCGAAAACTTCCGAATCGTTATAGAATTTGAAACTAAGTGTTTTGCGAAAACATAACGATGAGTTTATATAACACTTGAATTGAGAAGTTAGCAAGTTTAAACAAGATTAATTGGTTAAACATACTTGTTAAGTATAATGAATTTAATATTTCGTATATACTCTTAGGATGTCATGGAGTACCATACGAATATGAATTTAAGTTGTATAACTATTTATAAACTTGAGGTTATGTTTTATGAAATGGTTCATAAATGATTTTAGTACTGAATAACCTACTACTTGGATAAATGAATGTGATTAAAAACAAATTGGTGTAGTTAAGAAACTAATAGGATAAATACGTAACATAGATTGTTTTATTCGCATGACTATTTTTGATCCAGTATTTGAGTACATCATTTCAAGGTGGTTTACACCGGTCCGAACAAGAACTTTTCACTAGATTCTTGACGGTGAACACTTGATATAGATTCTTGATAAGATCTCAAAGTTTTCTATCATAGTATATGTCTATGTAAGGAGAACGGAGGTTTCTAATCGAAGAACCTGATCGAAGTGCGCACTAAGGAGGTCAAGTGATATATACTAGTTGGAAAGTGAAACTTATGCGATCGGGAAAGTGATCGGAATTGATATTGCATACGGATGGTCCATGAGCATCATATGGGTTTTAGTGTTTGCATACCATGTTTCGTTGGCTTATAAAGTTTAGGTGATGAATCTTCGATTTGTTATGATGCAGCATGAATTATCGATTAAATAATAACCCGAGGCTGTTAGGCATAAGGTGCGCTTAGCAGGTTGTTTATCATCCTTGTACGATGAGAGGATTTTGAACTTAAGCAAACCATGAGTTCTGTTTGCTAGTTATTGAATACTGTTAAGTATTGCTATGTGATTGCTTCTTTTTTTGACCAAGTTTTCCATGTAGGGGAGAATGTAACGACCCGGAATTTCAGGACACTTCGTATTTATATATCGAATTATTTAAATATTTAAATCTTTTATTAAATATTATTAAAATGATTTAATAAGAATTTTAACCCAGTTTTAAAATCATAATTAATGATGGTAAACTTAATTCGAAAAGACGTTTAAAAAAATTTGTACTTTTGAAATATATCGATAATATGACCGAAAATCGTTGTATCGATAAACGGCTATTTTCTCAACAGAAGTTGTTCAAAATTTGTACACATGTCTAAGTAATCATTAAGGAGTTAATTAGCAGCTAAAAGTATTTTCATGCTTATGGTTGAAAAAAAAAGGAAAATGAGCAAATAAGGAAAATGAGCAAAAATGGAAATAATTAACCCTTAAGCTAATATCTAATGAACACATTAGCCACTAATTTAGCACTTCCCACTTCATAAAGCATGGAAGTTTTTAGGAAGTTCTATTAGGATAAGATATGATATTATGGTAAGGGTAAATAGTAATTATCCTAAAGGAGAAGTGACATAAATTAAAAATAATCATAAATGAAAATGCTTAAGTGTTAAGAAATTTATAAAGTAAATGTGATGGGAGACAAGCCTTCCAAGGGGGTAGGAGTAAGCTTATGATTCACCATTTGAAACTTATAAATAGAGGAGAGATGCTTACTTAATAATCACAGATAAATTAATATGCTTGAGGTGAAGTAGGAGGGTTGAAAATGGTGGAAGTGCTTAAGCACCAATCCACTATTACTCTCTAGCTTTCAAAAGTTAATCAAATCTTCTCTAATCACTTTGTGATTTGGGCCTAATACATCATGGGAAGCATGATCAGCAGGTAATAAATTGGAGGAGGTAAGAGGGAAAAGGGGATCCACGATCGACCGTGAGCATGGAGGAGGAAGAAAAGGTGGTGGCTTTGGTTTGGAAGTGCTAAAAGTTGGACCCTTAGGCTTGTGTTGACGGAAGGAGGTGGTTCTTTGGTTCTTGTGGCTTGATGCTTGGGTTTGGCATGGATCTAAGCGAGTTATCTTACTATCTTATTTTATATATTGTGTATATATATGTTGTGCGCAAAGTATAATAGTTGAAGTGACATTAACTAAGTAAACTTATAAACTTTGGACCCTCTTGCTTTTGAAAGCAAATTATAACTTTATATTGTATAACCTCACTTCTATTGCCCCATTAAATATGTGGTGTGCCTTGACTTGATGTTTAAATGGTTATTTAACTCGTGCGTTAAACTGAAGTAAGTTTGAAAGTGTTTGAAACGAGAATAGTCGTTATAAGCGTACCTTCGAAATCCCTTATTTTCGTGAATTTTTAAAAATAAATGGAAAGATATGCTTAAGGATTTCTTCACATGGATTTTAATGTACCCTAATGCTAGTACATATTATAAAAATATCAAGTCTCAAATCATTTATTTGTGTGGTTAAAACTAGTCGCCAAGATTGTGATTTTCAATGTTGATTTAACAAGAACTTTTAATAGCACTTATAAATGCTCTTGTAAGCCGCGTATAGTTTACGTGTTTAAAATGCGATGTTTGGCTAGTTTTTTGTGATTTAAATGGTTTTTAAATTCTTTTATTTATAAATTATTTTGATGGATGTTCTTATAAAACGTATTTGAGTGTGAAAAAGGAATCAAAATTTAAATATAGTCTTAATGATTATTCATGAATTTTGAAAGTAAAGTGCTACAAAATGTAAAACATATTTTTAATCAAACTTCTAAATTAGTTATTTTCAAGTATATTTTACATAGATATTTAAAACATATTTATATGTGTTTCAAAAGGATTATTTTATATATATATATATATATATATATAAGTTCTGACAAAGGTGATTGACTAGGCTTCACTAATAACCCGACGAGTAAATTTGTTTGTTTGTGAGATCCAAGAATGGGATGTCTAGGAAAGGCTTGGAACAACCAGTGCCCAAACTTACCTGGCTTCACTTTTGAACGAGGAAAGGTGTAATTTGAAATTTTGAAAACGTGTTAATCTTATTGTTTACTTACTTTTTTAAAAAGATAATTAACTTTGCTTAACGCTAAAAGCCGACGAAGTAGGTATGTCAATTTCTAAGTGTTAAAGATTGATATCAAGTAGGGACGGAGAAATAAAGCTCTAACCTAACAAGCTTCCCTATTGAATGAGAAATAGTTAAGTCAGGAATGTTGGAAACGAGTTAAGTATACAAACATTGATTTGTATAAGCGACCGTTTTAACTAGATAATCGATTAATTGACTATCGAACTTAACTTATTAATAAACTTAGATCTTTAAAAGGTTGTTTTAAAGATAGTAACAAGTAGGAAAATGATTTGGGTTTGCTGTGAAAATGTGTTAATCACATTAATCTTTAACCCTTTTAGACAATACTTATAAATGTAAATAGTGAAAGGGAGTGTGGATTAAGGATCTCAAGGCTAATTTAACACTAGAGGGGGAGGGTGAATAGTGTTTAATGGATTCTAAGACTTATATGGAATAATTTAAAAATTATGATATAAAAAAATGCAGAACTTAATCATGGAAAAATCATAGAATCAAACACAGATGTAGGAAGTAAATAAAAATCAGTAAAAGGAAAGAACACACCGAATTTTATACTGGTTCGGAGTTACCCTACGTCCAGTCCTACACAAAGGCAAAGACTTCGTACAGATTTTTATTATACCAATGTCGAGATTACAATCCTCAATTTCTAAAGGACTTGAGGTACCCTCCCGTCTTTGAATCCGGGGCAAACTCTCTTGATTTACGGGACACAAGATCACCCAATTGATTTCCAGGCACAACCACACCATATAGAGGGACTCGATAAACTTTTGATTACAAATTGATCCTATAACTCTTAATAGCACTTTAATCTCCGAGAGAGGGTAGAGAATCAAACAAGAATGAGATTCTAATTTGATTCACTTGAGAATTAAGCAGAATTTCGGCACGATGTTGAAAATATGAAAATTTTAGAATATGGATTTGTGGAGATGAAGGAGTGAAGAAAATGGTTAGTTAAAAATTCGTTTGTGAAGGCTATTTATAGACCAGTAATGTTCATAACCATTCGTGAAGAGATTTAAACGAACAGACACTTCTTTTGAAAATTGAAATTTTTGAATTTAACGGCCACCATGTCGACATGGAGTATCCCATGATGTTGACATTCCTTACTTAAAAACAATGTTAAATTTGTTCTGAAAATGGTATTGAAAGGAACACAAGATAAAATGATTCTGGAGTAAAATAAACTAATTTTCCTATGTTTTAAAATAATGAAGAGCAGAAAAATTTATTTTTAGAATGTATATATAAATTTGATTTTAAAACTCAAGTATATATATTATAAAGAATATTCAAAAAATCAGAAGATTGTTTTAAAAACAAACGAAGTTTAAAACAAGGGTTTATTTAAAAAAAGAATATTTTAAGGCTAAAACATCTTTTTGAAAATCATTTGAAAACATAATTTTTAATGCTAAAACATTTTGAAAAGAAGTTTTGAAAATCATTTTTGAAAAATCATTTTGAAGCAGTTTTGCAAGCTTCTTCCTGTAGAATATTTCATCCCATCAGGACTCGAGAACTTGTACAAAACCAGGATGTTCGTGGTTTTGTAAGCCACTAAGAAGGTAGAAATGTGTTCCATCCCAAATGAAATTTGGAATAAATATTTCCATGCTATTATAAAGTTTTAACAAAAATAGACACTTATCTTGAAATCTTGACCTTGATACTCATGAGTCTTCAAACTTGATTTCTTCATTCTTGATCTTTATACTGTACAGTCTTCAATAATCAATACCTGTATTATGCATATCCTACATAATAACATTCATATATATCTATACAATAGTGTTAGTATATAAGTTATAATAAAATAAGTTACAAAGGTTGTTGCCATCAAAACCACCATCTCCAGTTCCTAACAGTCTCCCCGTTTTTGATGATGACAACCATATAAAATATACTTACCACTTCTATCATACCATAACTTCCTCTTACACCAAAAACTCTCCCTTACTCCAAGCCTACTATTTTATATAACTTCTCCCCCTTTGTCATCAACAAAAAATAACCTATAAACCTTGAACTTAATAGAAAATGAGATAAACAAACATATGACATAAGAACAATAACTATGTATGGGTGAAAATGGCATCCTAAGTTAAATGGAATTAAAAAAATTATGCACCAAAGATTGTTTTTAGAAGAACATTAATTAAGATAACACTTATATACAAATTAACAAACCAATATACAATCAAGAAAGAGAAAAACGAAAAAAGCTTAACGAGGACCCTTAATTATTGATGATTTATGGACCAAACAATTTGGATAGTGGAGACAAAAGTTTCCATGTTGTTCGACCAAGTTTCCATTAGCATCAAAAAGGACATCTCCAATGCAAATCACGCCATCGTCTTCGTCCATATGAACATCCGAATTCGGCAGAGGATGTTGTTCTTCTTGATCCTCTTGTGGTTCATCTATGCTCTTCTTCTTCTTCTTCAGAATCCATGGCCTGTGATGTTACTTCGATGACAATGGGATTGTCATGGTTATCCATACGGAATTTTTGTAAATTCCTAAGGATTCTGCCTTGCCTATCTTGTTCTAGCCATTCGCAGTTGACTCACTTGAATTTCCATCATAATTTGAAGCAAATCTTTCATCTTCTCTTGTAATTCGATGACTCGTTCTTGTGTGGAACGTTGAAAAGGACCAGAACAAGGAGAAGTAGGTGAAGAAGGTTCATTATTTGAAGAGGAAGCCATTAATTTACTATTTTAGAAGTTTATTATAGAGAATCGAATAGAGAAAAGGAGTAAAAGTCAAAATATATATATATATATATATATATATATATATAACCAAATAACTTCTTTTAGAGGGAAATTTAAATTTGAAAAGTTCGGCCTATATGTCAACATAGGGGGATGGGTCATGTCGACATGCCCAGTTAAATTTTTGAGAAATTTTTATTTATATTAATTATTAACTATACTTGTATTATTTATAATTTATATTTCAGTTATTGAACATATACCTAATTCTCTTCTACATTTGGTAAAGTTTTGTTCATTTAATGGTTTGGTTAATATATCAGCAATTTATTTTTCAGTATTAATATATTCAAGAGTAATGACTTCTTTACTTACATTATCTCTAAGAAAATGATGTCTAATATCTATATGTTTTGTTCTAGCATGATGAGTTGGATTTTTAGATAGGTTTATTGCACTAGTATTATCATAATAAATTAGTGACTTAGTTATAGTTAATCCAAAACCTTTTAAAGTTTGTTGCATATATATAACTTGAGAACAAGCTAAAGCAGCAGATATATATTCTTCTTCAGTTGTTGGCAAGGATATAGTGTTTTGCTTCTTACTAAACCAGGAAACCAGAGAATGTCCTAGAAAGTGACAAGTTCCACTTGTACTTTTTCGGTCTGATTTACAACCAGCGTAATCAGCATCACAATATGAAATTAAATCAAATACATCGTTTTTAGGGTAAAATAAACCATAATCTAAAGTATACTTTACATATATTAAAATTCTTTTAACAGCTTTTAAGCGAGTTTGTTTTGGTTGAGATTGGTATCTTGCACAAAGACAGACACTATGCATGATGTCAGGACGACTTGCTGTTATATAAAGCAACGAACCAATCATTCCCCTATATAATTTTTTATCCACATCTTTTGATTTATCTTCTTCACTTAAAGCTACATTAATTATCGTTGGAGTTGGTTTCCTACTAGGAGTGCTCAATCTAAATTTATTAATTAAATACTTAGCATATTTTTCTTGACTAATGAAAATTCATTTATCTAATTGTTTGATTTGAAGTCCTAAGAAGAAACTGAGTTCTCCTACATGACTCATTTCAAATTCTGTATTCATTATGTTATTAGTTGACCTAAATATTATATTATATATATATATATTTGTACTAATTGAATATCATTTTTGTTTCTTTTAATAAAAAGAGTTGTATCTATTTTACCAATTTCAAAACCAGATTGTAGTAAATAAGATCTTAGTCTTTCATACTAGGCTCTAGGAGCTTGTTTCAGATCATATAAAGCTTTCTTTAATTTATATACATGATTTGGAAATTTATTATCTTCAAAAAGTGGAGGTTGTTCAGCATAAACATCTTTTACAATACCATTTAGAAAAGCTCTTTTAACATCCATTTGATATAACTTGAAATTATTGTAGTTTGCGAAAGCAAGTAGAATCCTGATAGCTTCTAGTCTTGCTACGGATGCAAATGTTTCATTGCAATCAATTCGTTCTTCGTGACAATAACCTTGCACGACTAAATGAGCTTTATTTCTCACGACCTCACCAAGTTCATTCATTTTATTTTATAAACCCATTTTGTTCCAATTATACTTTTATCCTTAGGTCTAGGAACAAGTTCCCAAACATCATTTCTGGTAAACTGATTCAATTCTTCTTGCATAGCTAGCAAGAATCCATGAATCATCGGAAGATGCTTCCTTTGGATTTTTAGGTTCTATAGTTGATATAAAAGCTACATTACTCATACTATTTAGTTGATTTCTTGCTTTAACTATAGATTCAATATTTCATAGTATTTTTTCTACAGGATGATCTTTTAATAGCCTAATTCTTTTATTAGGTTGAATGATTTCATAATTAGTTTCATTGGGTTCATTATTTAAAGTTACAAAATCTTCTTCATCTTCTATTTGTACAGTATTTTTAAAATTTTCATCTAAAGTTACATGCATTGTTTCTTCAATAGTATTAGTTCTTAAATTATAAACTCTAAATGCTTTACTTCTATTAGAATATCCAATAAAGATACCATTGTCGGATTTAGGTTCAAATTTATCTAAATTATCTTTTGTATTGAGAATAAAACAGTTACTACCAAAAACTTTAAAATAAGCTACTATGGGTTTCTTATTGTAAAGTAATTCATATGGCATTTTATTAGTAAATGGTCTAATTAAAATCCTACTTAATATATAAAAAGCTGTAGCGATTGCTTTAGCCCAAAAGTTTTTAGGTAAGTTACTACCAGAAAGCATTTTTCTAGCGCACTCTTGAATCGTTCTATTCCAACGTTCTACCACTCCGTTTTGTTGTAAAGTTCTGGGAAAAGAGAAATTATGAGTAATTCATTTTTGATTACAGAAATTCTCAAAATTTTCATTTCAAATTCTCCACCGTGATAACTACGAATAGTTTTTATTTTTAAAGAAAGTTGATTTTGAATTCTTTTAGCAAAATTCTTAAATAATTCAAAACCAACACTTTTAAGTTTAAGAAAAATTGTCCAAGCATACTAGAATAATCATCTACAATTACAAAAACATATTTATTGTTATTAATTGATTGAACTTGAGATGGACCAAATAAATCTAAATGAAGTAATTCTAGAGGTTTAGAAGTAGAAATCATATCTTTTAATTTAAATGAACTTTTCTTAAGTTTTCCTAATTGGCAAGCATCATATATACTATCTACTTTAAAGTTTAACTTGGGAAGACCTTTAACTAAGTCAAGTTTTGATAACCTAGATAACAGTTTGAAATTTAAATTACCAAATCTTTTATGCCAAATCCAAGCGTCACTTGTGTTAGCCAAAAGACATAAGTTATCATTTGAAACTTTCATACTAAGGATGTAAATGTTTTTCTTCCTAATTCCTTCAAAGATAATATTCGACTTATTATCTTCGATGTGACATTTATCTTTTCCAAATTTAATTTTAAATCCTTTATCACATAGTTGACTTATACTAAGCAAATTATGTTTAAAATTCCTAACTTGCAAAACATCAGAAATAAGGGGAGTTTTAGAATTACAAACATTGTCGATGCCAATCACATATCTTTTTGAGTTATCTCCAAAGTTGACCAATCCACCATCTTGATATATAATGTCATTCAGTATCTTGGGATTTCTAGTCATATGCCTGGAACAACCACCATCAATTATCCATTTGTGCTTCTTAATTTGCATAGTTTGTCCATTGGTTGTTAATTCTTCAAAAGCCATGTAACATATCTATTTCTGCATAACAAACCAATTCAGTAGATAACTTGGTTTTCCATAAAAACCATATGCAAACTTATGATACTTTGATGAAATGCATAAATTCAAACTAGTATTGACAAAATTTCCTAAAAATGCTATATTTAACTTTTCAAGTTTCAGATTATAAAAACTATGAAAACCTATGCTCTGATACCAATTGAAAGGGAGTGTAGATTAAGGATCTTAAGGCTAATTTAACACTACAGGCGGTGAATAGTGTTTAATGGATTCTAAGACTTATATGGACTAATTTAAAATTCATGATATAAACAAATGTAGGACTTAATCATAGAACAATCACAGAATCAAACATAGATGCAGAAAGTAAATAAAAAGTAGTAAAACGAAAGAACACACCAGATTTTATACCGGTTCGAAGTTACCCTACGTCCAGTCCTACACCAAGGCAAAGACCTCGTACAGATTTTTATTATACCAATGTCGAGATTACAATCCTCAATTTTTAAAGGCCTTGAGGTACCCTCCTGTCTTTGAGTCCGGGAAAAACTCTCTTGATTTACGGGACACATGATCACCCAATCGATTTCCATACACAATCACACCCTATAGAGAGACTCAATAAACTTTTGATTACAAATTGATCCTATAACTCTGAATAGCACTTTAATCTTTGAGAGAGGGCAGAGAATCAAATAAGAATGAGATTCTAATTTGATTCACTTGAGAATTCGATAAAATTTCGACATGATCTTAAAAATATGAAAATTTTAGAATATGGATTGGTGGAGAAGAAGGAGTGAAGAAAATAGTTAGTTAAAAAATTCGTTTGTGAAGGCTATTTATAGACCAGTAACGATCATAACCATTTGTGAAGAGATTTAAACGGATATGCACTTCTTTTGAAAATTGAGAATTTTGAATTTAACGACCACGATGTCGACATGGGGTATCCCATGATGTCGACATCCCTTAGTTAAAAACAATGTAAAATTTGTTTTGAAAATGGTATTGAAACGAAAACAAGATAAAATGATTTTGGAGTAAAATAAAATAATTTTCCTATGTTTTAAATAAAGAAGAGTAGAAAAATATATTTTTAGCACGTATATATAAATTTAATTTTAAATCTCGAGTATATATATATATATATTATGAAGAAAAAAAATCATAAGATAGTTTTAAAAACAAACGAAGCTTAAAACAAGAGTTTATTTAGAAACAAAAACAAAGAATATTTTAAGTCTAAAATATCTTTTTGAAAATCATTTGAAAAGATAATTTTCGAAGCTAAAACATTTTGAAAAGCAGTTTTGAAGATGATTTTGAAAAACCATTTGAAGTAGTTTTGCAAGCTGCTTCCTGCAGAATATTTTATCACATCAGGACTCGAGAACTTGTGCAAAACCAGGATGTTCGTGGGTTTGTAAGCCACTTATCATAGGTTTGTAAGCTACTTGTCGTGGGTTTGTAAGCCACTAAGAAGGTGGAAATGGGTTCCATCCCAAATGAAATTTGGAATTAATATTTTCATGCTATTATGAAGTTTTACCAAAACTAGACACTTATCTTGAAATCTTGACCTTGATACTCATGAGTCTTCATACTTGATTTCTTCATTCTTGATCTTTATACTGTACAGTCTAAAATAATCAGTGCCTGCCTTATATATACCGTAATAACATTCATGTATATCCAGATAATAGTGTTAGTATATAAGTTATAACAAAATAAGTTACAAAGGTTGTTATCATCGAAACCACTATCTCAAGTTCCTAATAAATAAATCTTTAAAAGAATATTTTAAAGATGAGCATAAGTGAAATGGTTTTGGCTTTGTTGTGATCATGTTTTGGCCACATTCATATTTAACCCATTTTATTATACTTATGAATGTAAATAGATCTTTAAAGGAATGTTTCAAAGATAAGCAAAAGCGAAATGCTTTTGGATTTATAGTGGCAATGTTTGAGTAACATTAGATTTAAACCTTTTGAATGGATTTGTGAAAGTACTTAGATCCTTAAATGAATATTTTGAAGGAAATTATAAGTAAAGAATCTTTTAAAAAAGATAGAAAAAGTAATGGTTTAAATAAGAAATCTTGTCAATGATTTGTGAATATACTTATACCAATTGGGATTAGTATATGAATACTTTTTGAAGTATAAAAAGAGTAAAGGTTTAAAGTAAGAAATCCTGTTAATAATTTGTGAATACTTATACTATTTAAGATTAGTATATGAAAACTTTTTGAAGTGTTGAAAGAGTACAAATCAATAGCAGGAATTGATGAATGAAGTTTTATAAGATAAAAGAAGTATTGCTAATAAAAGAAGCTTTCATTAATAAAAGATTAGTTACATAAAAAAGGGATTAAAAGTCACTTGTGAGACTTGATCGTGCTTTGTGTGACTTGATCGTGCTTTGTTTACTTCCTCGTTTATGAAAAAGGTTTATTCATATACTTAGCACCAAAAGCTGATGAAGTAGGCTTATCCATCTTTGTGAATTAAGACCGATGTTTATGTAGGGATATGAGCAATAAAGCTCTAACCTACATGCTTCACTCTTGATCGAGGTATAGTGTGAGAGGAAAATATCGAAAACATTATAACTGTACGAGATGTGGTTTTCATAGGCGATCGCTCTCATTATCATTGAATGACAAAATTTGTCGATTCAATCTTCGAGAGACCGGGATTGGTAAGTGTTTTACTTACCGAAAACCACTTCAAGGCTAAGATATGTGTTTTATCTCTTTGATTTCTTTGGAATGTTGGAATCTATGAGGAGATTCTGATCTGTTTAAGATGCTCGAACCGATGTAGTTATTCTTGATCTATTCAGGATGTGTGAATCCATGTGTGATTCTAAGATCTATTGAGATATGGGAATCCATGTGTGGTTTCGAGATCTGTTCGAGATCTGGGGATCCTTTTTGGGATTCATATTCTGCTCGAATGATGAAGACTCATATGGAAGATGCCAAACATAATGTCGATAATAGAAATGGATAAAGACAGAGTAGGTTGCACAATCTGGGGTTTTGCTAACCTACGACAGGATGTTGTCAACTCCAAACCTAGAGTATGCTTATCGATATGTTGGTACTGGGAGTTGATGGTATTTGGTTCACGTTGTTCATGTTTATGTTCGGGCATGGGCCATTGTGTTTTCCTTGTGGTATGTTTTATCTAGAGATATAGGATGCTCGGAAGGTGTATTCTGATCCTCATGCATAGAGATCCTTTCAGTTTACCTGAGGAGTCTCTACGGAAAATCCATTATGTGAACATTCCTTATCGACTTTGATTTTACTCCTAATATGTTGTTAAATATAACCATTCCAGCTATGTTATAATATTTATATTCTACACCCTAGACATTATATATTGTACCACCTTATGTACCTATTAGACAGTGGTTCTTTTGAGGGGATAATCGTTATGGCATTTCTAACAGTCTCAAAAGTGCTGTTATATGTTAATATCATATTTCTTTCCCATACCAGACTTATGTTTGCTTGCCTTTTATTTTCCCTAAATTCCTCGCATGCTCTTTCCAGTAGCTTGAGAAAGGAAGGTTTTCATTGATGTTCATTGGAGCTCAAGGAGACGAGCTGGATGTTTCTCCTACCGTACTGTTCTTATTTCTGCTGCATTAATGTAGTGTAAATATCATCATTTGTGAGGATAGGTTGTTATAACGGTCTAGGTTGATGATAGTACTTAGGTTTTGTAACTTCAAAATTTCTGTATCAGAGTAATCCTTTATACTTTTCCTTGGATACTATATATTGTCGTTCCACTTTAAGGTTCTGATACTATGTTCCTCTTCCTTGTTCTCTTTCTTTTTCTTTTAATTCACCATAACAATTCATCCTTCTGGCACTTAGTTTGGCACACGAATACCATGGATGTATTAATGTTGACATAAGGGTTTCGAATGGGTGGGTTAATACATTTACCATCCATAAGCAAGTAACACATAAAACATGTCGAGATATATAAGCACGATCAAGTCATATAAAAAACTTCAAATCTCCTTTTTAATTAATCTTCTTTTATTAATTAAAAAACTTTTTATTAGTAAAACCCTTTATACTTATTAAACTTCTTTTATAAATGAAACTTCACTTGTTAATTAAACTTTTCTATTCATTTCCACACATTTCAATAATCTCAAACATATTTATATATTTATCTCAACGGTATAAGTATATTCATAAATCGATAGTATGTTCTACTTAAAACACAATTCAAGAAGTTAACAACTATTATCACTCCTTTATTACTATAAAACCTTTCTTTCTTTTATACTTTAAAACTTATACTTTTGTCTTCTTCCAAAGATTCCATACTTGTTATTATCTTTAAAATTTCATTATTAAAGGTCTAAGTATTTTCCAAAATTATTAAACAATATTTTTCCACTTTAAAAATAAAATTCAAGGGCTTAAAACATATGTTACTAAAACTTCGTTTACCACAAACCCAAAACCATTTCACTTAATCATTATCTTTAAAACTCTCTTCTAGAGGTTAATTACTTTTCAAAAGTATAGTTAAATGAGATAAAATAAATGTTGCCCAAACATCGTTAATATAAACCCAAAATCACTTTTATACTTGGCATTGACTTTGAAACATTCATTTAAAGCTCTAAGTACATCTTCACTTGTTAAACAAGGTAATATACCTTTCTAAATCAATTTACAAAACCATCCACTACATTATAAGTGTTATAATCCAAAAACTCCTTTATATTCTTTTACAAAATACTAAACTTCTTTTCCAAACTTCTAAATATACTAAAATACCTTTTAAAATATATGTATATACATATATACATATGCACATACATATACTAGTTTATTTGTTAAACTAAGGTATTTGATAAAAATCATAAAAGGTTAGTTTTAAAATTTAAAACCATTTATTAGAAACTCATAAATGATTGTCAACAATATATAAACCTTGATATTTTTGGAAATAATTATGCCTATAGTTCTTATTAAAAATACCAAGGAGCCTTAAGATGTCTTTCAAAGTTAACTTTTATAATCGACGAACTCAACGATTTCAACGTGCATCCATAGTGACATTTTCGTTCAACTATCACAACTATCATTCATAATTTCTATAACTTTCCAAACCAATTCCTTTACACCAAAGCATATGTAGAAAAACCTAATATATTTTCCATAATATATTCACATTTAACCAATTTGACAAGTGTTAAATACATGGGATTTCTAAAGTACGTTTATAGAAATAATTTTCCTTCAAACATTTACGCAAAATTTTCAAATTTATTAGATGAAAATATTAAGCGTATAAACAAGTAGTCTGGGTTATGGTACTTGTTATACATGATTGAAAGAGAGATTATACTACATAATAATGTTGCACTTGTTTTATAAATAAAGAAGGGGTCCAAAAGTAATAGCTTGAATTATTCGTAATACTATTTGTATTTTAATACACCAACAATTATATACACAATATTATACAAATTAACAGAGAGTTGTTATCCTGCCTTTTGGTCAAGGCCGGGTTGTCAATAAATAGGCTTAAAAGGATAGAAACCTGTATTAGAGATCGATTGGAAACAAGGCTATGATCGATGTCATCAAAATTTGATCGAGCTCCAATCAAGACGAGATCGACTTGGAATGATGAACAAGGCTAGGAAAGACCACGTTTTGAATTTCAAGTCAATCGGAGTTCGTATGCTCGAGATACGATCAATGCAAATCAAAGGGATCAACTTCACTCATATTCATCATGTTCTTATCGATCTGAGGTGGCCTTCTTCGTATCCATCACGATCGTATCGGTCCAAGTAACCTTACTTTGTATCCATCGTACTCGTATCAATTTATGTTGGCTCATTTCGTATCCATCACCGATGGTACGATGGTCCAATTCATATCGATCCGCTACCTAGCATGTTTCATATCGATCGGCTCTAATCGATACGAAACTTGGCATCCTATATCAATGCGAAATAGGCCAAAAACTAACGATACGAAGTAGCTGTGTGCAATTGATATAAAGCACCATCGATACAAAGATAGGCACAAAAGATCGATACGAAGAGAGTAGTAGCATGGATAACAAAAACTATTATATGGATGGATGCAAAGGATGGACACGAAGGCTACTGGATGGATGGATACGAATGGGATGCAAATGAGTGGATGACTCGGTCGAATGGCATAAAATGTGGATCTCACCTAAACAATCACGCCACGTCACTCCGATCTATACGAAAGTGATAAGATACGAACATATCGACCCGAGATGGATCGATATGAAGACGCCACATTATGGAAATGTAAAAATTGCGTCGGTCATATCTCATAATCTACAAGTCCAAATGCTATAAAATTTTCATAGGAGCTTATGCACAAGCAAAGGAATATTCATGATCGATATCAACTCGATTGGGCAAGATTTTGACTGATATGAATCTCGTTAGTATCGATCATGGATCGAGTTGAAATCACTCGGGATTGATCACGTGGGCCTACCCACGTGAGAGAAGGAGTCTCCTGAGATCTGGGTGGGATATTTGCAGCCTACACCTATAAATAGCAGTCCAAGGCTTCAGAAAAGGGACCATTTTAGCTCTTCTAAATCTAGACTCTGCTGAGATTATCCTTGTACTTCATGTATACTATTGTAACTCATTGTAGCCAACGAAAAATGATTAATAAAAGTCAGCCATTTCATAGTGGACGTAGGCCATACGCCGAACCACTCTAAGTCTGCGTGTTTCTTTAGGTGTTTGTGACCAATTCTGGCGTAAACATTTTGGCGCTTTCATTGAGAACGCTAGCATTCAAGGATTCTACGGCTTGGATTTTGGATCTGAAGGCTTAAGGACTTAGATCTGGAAAGCAATGGTGAAGCAATCAACAAAGAGAACAAGAGCAGAAAAGAGCCAGCATGAAGGAAGTCAGGAGGCTTCCTCAGGAGCAAATCAGGCCTCAGTCTTCATCGCCCGAGATGAGATGGAGATAATGATGGAGGGAATGCTAGAGGGAATGATGAAAAGGCAAGAAGAGATGATGTAGAACCTACTCCAACTAGTTGGACAAACTAGAATGTCGAATCAAGGGAACGCCAAGAGGTGATGTGCTAGAGATAGAGGTCAGGAGCATGGACCAATCAGAAGCAGCCCCGAAGCTAGGGGGCACTCCCCAGGAGTATATTGATCCAACCTCAGGCAGGATATTAGGTGGAGCTGTTCAACATGGCATTGATAGAGGAATGGATGCCCGTCCAAGAGAGCAGATTCTAGGATTCCCTTGCAAACTCGAGGGCAGATCGGAGGCAACAGACAAAGGCTGCAGCTTGACGACAGTGACAGATTAGCGGAGATGGTTAGACGAGCCATGAAAGGTGGACTAGTGAATAGAGATCTGGAGGATATTAGCGAGCCCCTTCACTCCTACAATTAGGCAGGCCAGGAATCCACCGGAATTCAAGCTACCGACATTGGAGATGTGCGATGGAAGGACAGACCCTACCGTTCATCTGACGAAGTATATGCGACATATGGAAGTATTAGGGGCATAGAGGAGATCATGGCCCGATGTTTCCCACTATATCTGATGGACATAGCAGCACTATGGTTTAGGCAGTTGGAGAGCGGTTCCATTGGAATATAGAACCGAGTTGACTGAGAAGTTTATGAGGCAATTTAGAGTTCACATTTCAAGATCTAAGAATGTGATGAGCTTGATGACACCGAAGAAAAAGCCGGAGAATCTTTGAGGAGCTTTCTGACACGATTCAACACAACAACAACTTCGGTGGATTGGCCAGATCCATCCATGGTTTTAATGGCAGCTGTATTTGGCATAGCCGATGGCACATAATTCAAGAACTCATTGACAAGGGATCCACCCATGGATCTAAGAGAGTTTTATCATAAGGCGGAAAGGTTCCTACGGCAAAAGGATGCAAATGATGAGAGAGAGGAAGGAGAGGGAGTTGATGTGTATGCAGTCAAGAGCCGAGATCCGCCTGGAAAGGATTCAGGCAAGAACAAAAGGAAGCAGAAAGCCGAGGATAATGATGTTGGACCAAAGCGGTCACGAAAGGAACCGAGATTCACCTTTTACACAGAATTGAATGAAACTTTAGAGCAGATCTACCAAAACACTAGGGGGCAGGTTTCTTATCGAAAGCCAATGAGGAGGGATCCGATAATTATTGCTTGTTCCACGAGCTAAATGGCCATAGTACAAATGGTTGCAGACACTTGAGGGATGGGATAGAAGGACATATCCAGAATCGTCTGCTATCGCAATATGTGAGAAGGCGAGCAACAACGAAGGAATGAGAGCAACCACCGTCCACATCAAATGAAGGTGGCTCAGGATCGAGGTGTTAACTTGTCATCAACTGATCAGAATAATGACAAATAAGTGAAAAACTCCACACCAACACGATTAAGTCGTTTACACATGTACAAGATTACAAGAGATCCTCAGGCATGCTCTAATATGACTATTAATCGCATCAGCGTAGGTGTTTGCACATTGACGTCTCTGTTTTGCTTTTGTTTTTTATTTTACATTAGGACTTGATTTTGTTGAAGATTTCTGTTGAAAGACTCATTTGAATGGATATTTGGTTTTAATAAATCTACAATGGCCAAGTCACTTACATATGTACGAGATCATGAATGGTCCTCAGGCATGCTCTAAGATAGCGATAAACCGCCATAATAAACAATTCAGAAACTCTCTCGAACGTGAAATTTGACATTATTGATACTAAGTTCCCCCTGGGCACACACAATTCGCCTCGAATGGCACCCATGCCATGATCTGAAATCTAGCACCTGAAAATCGATATCAAATACCTCACTTGTATTCGAATGCCGGAGACTCAAACGTTGAACTCCAGTACGGTGGAGCTTATAACAACATTAGATGATACAACACAATAGAAACAAAAGATGATTTCATTGATAAATATGGATACAACATTTGATACAATATTTGATTACAACAAATAACTACCAGCATCAGAGTAGAATGTATATGATGCAACAACAAAACAAGAACACCCAAGCGGAACAATAACAATAGGGTCTTCAAAAGAAAGAGATCGAGAGCGAAAATCCAGCATAAGCACCTTCAATCCAAAAGCTCCAAAGACTTCTAACCAAAAGCTTTCCAAAATCCGATAGCTTCCAACTAAAGACTCCAAAAGACTTCCAGCATCTACTTCTACTATCTAAGCTAGCTCCAGAACACGAATAACCTACTTCTAGGCTTCCCGTGTGGAAAATTATGGACACTCAGAGTTTAGAAAGGAAACAATAAACTCCAGGTCAGTCATGGGACTAGTATGAGTAAACAAAAATAGTTGTTTATATAAAAACAATTTAAAAAGAAATCCGTCCATACTTTTGAAAAATGAAGCTACCATAAGGCCTCCCGGCACACACACAATGCAATCGCACACTTGGAGGAGATTTCTCCTTGTGATAGTCAGACATGCTTGATACAAGAAAACTCTTTTTAATATTATTATTGGTGCATAGTGTAGAAAACATTTCGAAAATATAATATTAACCTTAGCCATCATACATACCATTATAGTATGCCTACTATAACTACCATGTTAGGCGGGTTCTACAACTAAAACCGTACATGGCTCGTATTGAATGATTGGATTTCCTACAATGGCCAGGCTAAGGAACTTCCTCACCGAATGGGTACGCTTCTAGAGGGACGCCCCGAGATCTTAACCAGCTCTCTACCAACACAAGGTTGGGTTACCTCTGTAACTTGGTAACTACTGACACGAGTATGCCATCTCCCAGTCGTAACCGACCTTTATCCGGGGCCCCAACAACAACAACAATCAACAACCACACAAGTTAAATATCTGGGCTCCATACCATGATACCACTTTTTATCCAGAAGGAATTGCACATACCCTAAGGGGCGCTACCCGTAACCTTGCTGCATCCTTCCTGTTTCGACCATTTTTTGGTTGTGAGGTTCGACGAAGTCTCGTCCAAAAAGCTACGCTTTTCACAAAAGCCATGCTTTGATCAATAAATGATCAACACTCAACATGCCACACTACCAAATTGGGAGTATATCACTAATAACCATCAACTACATAGCCTCTGAGCTCATACGTCTCAGAGAAGGGTGTTAAGCTAAGAGAATAAATTCTCCGCCACCAAACAGAAATGTATTTGATAGAAATTAGCTTTATATCTCAAAGTGTAATGTTAGACATACAACCATACAAGTCCATCCTGGGTCTGAATGGAACCGAAGGCACTTCGTCCAATAAAGGAAGAAGCCCTTGCAATCCAGGAGTCCACAATCCCGATCGGACTCCCCATCACAATATGGAGATCTCTATACCGGAGCAACTCAGTGCAGAGACAATCGACAGGTAATCCTTTCATTCTCGAAAATACCCAATCTTCACCACCGTCTTCAAATGCATTTTAATTCGTCGCATCATTATTCGGAATAGGTTTTATAACATAAAGTCATCTTCCAACTAATCCGAATAATAGCGCTTATTTTAAAACACGTGGATATATAAGTCATAAAGATTTACTATTAAGATTCGATGTGGGTTTCGATAACCATTTGGAATCCAACTCCCTATCACATAGAATTTCAAACGCCGTTTAAAGGCCAACAGTTTCCACATTCATATAGAAACGTATCATAGATATCACAGTTCAATTCACAACTATTCAAATCATAAAGTATTACAATCACATATCAGAGGTATCAACTAATACAAGGCATTCAATAATAATCAATCATCTACAAGTACGATGAATTAACCGTGTGATTATGATTAATTAATCATATAATTATTTTCATTAATTATCTTTAATTAATGATTAATTTTTATTAATTATAAATTAATTAGTCCTTAATTACTAATTAATTAATCTTAATCACTTTCAGGGATGTCTGAAACACAAATCCTGCCTTTTAGTCTTATAATTCCACAACTATCGATTCCAAAACCAGAATCTTCACCTCGACGAATCCTCCCATAAATTTCCTGAAGAAACTTGTCTTCTTTCTGCTTGCTGGCGATCTTCTCAAGAAGAGTAGGAGTGACAACAAGATATGCGAGAATAGCATGTCTTCTACTTAAAGCATTGGTAACCACGTTGGCTTTTTCGGGTGTATACTGAATATCCAAGTCATATGACGCTAGAAATTCCAAACAACTGTTGCTACCTCAGATTCAAATCCTTTTCGATAAAGAGATACTTCAGAGATTTATGGTCGGTGAACAATTCGAATTTTTCACCTAGAAGAAAGAAGGTTTATTAAGCATATACATTAAGTTAAGCTAAACTTTTAAATTTTTAGGAAGGTTGAAAGAGATTCTTACCCAGAAGATAATGACGCCGGATTTTTAAAGTAAAGATAACAGCCAAAAGTTTGAGATCGTGGGTTGTGTAGTTTTTCTCATGTGGTTGCAATTGTCTACTCGGGTAGGAAATCAACCTACCTTCCTGCATTAGAACAACACCTACACCCTCACCACAAGCATTTGTATAAACAGATAAACCTTGGTTTCCGTTAATAATAGCGAGAACAAGCGGTGGTCAATCTTTTCTTCAACTCCTGGAATGCTTCCTCGCACTTCGAAGTCCAATCGAATTTAGCATTCTTCATAGTCAGCTTAGTCAACGGACTGGCTAACTTGGAGAAATCCTAGACAAACTTCCAATAATATCCGGCTAGACCCAAAAAACTTCTAACTTCTTTTGGAATTGTGGGTTTCTTCCAGTCTAGAATAGCGGAGACCTAAGGATCTACAGAAATTCCCTCTTCGTTAACAATATGTCCGAGAAATCTAACTTCCTTGACCCAAAAATGACACTTAGAAAATTTGGCATACATAATGTTCTTCCTCAATATCTCCAAAACAATTCTCAAATGTTCAGCATGCTCCTCTTCATTCTTGGAGTAGATCAGAATATCATCAATAAACACAAGAACGAATTTATTCAACCTTCTCGGAAAACTCAGGTCATTAAATCTACGAAATATGCAGGAGCATTGGTTAGTCCGAAAGGCATAAGTAACCATTCGTAGAACATGTCAGGACCTTTGAAAGCAGTTAAGTGAATACAGTCTTCAGCAATTCTCAATTTATGGAATCCTTGGGCTAGATCCATCAATTAAAAGAATCGAGCGCCATGCAACTGATCGAACAAGTCATCGATTCTGGTAAAGGAAATTTGTTTTTAATAGTTAGTTTATTGAGATCGTGGTAGTCTACACACAGTCTCAAGGATCCGTCAGATTGGCTAGAAAACCATAGCTGAACCCCAACTGGGAACACTGGGACGTATTAATCCCTTCTCCAGCAAATCTTGAGTTTTCTTGATTAGTTCTATTCTTTCCCTTGGTGCCATCTTGCGGCCTGCATGAACAACAGGACGAGCATTGGGAACTAAGTTGATTCGGAATTTAATTTCTCTGTGCGGAGGTAAAGATTTAACCTCTTCAAACACGTATGGAAATTCCCAGACAATAGGTATAGATTCCAGACTAGGTTCGGGATACCCCAAAGCATACATCAGCTTATCTCTCTTAGGACTCGGATCCTCACAAGAAATTTCAATAAAATTCCAAAATTTAGTTCTGACTGAAATCGTTCGATTGTTATAATCTAATTTAACTTCCTATTTCGTTAGCCAGTTCATTCTAAGTAAGATTTCAAATTCGTTAAAGTCGAGAATAAAAAGGTTGATAGGAAATTGATGACAAAAATACGAGATAGGAACCTTCCTATAATGTAGACAAAGATTTGCAGGTCCACCAACTGGATTCTTCACGCAAATGGGCTCGTCAACACATTCGAGTTCAAGTTTTAATTCATTTATGGTTTGTTGGGAGATAAAGCTATGTGTGGCTCCCGTGTCAAACAAAACTCTAACAACTCTATCAGAAATAAAAAGGTTACCTTCTAAAACTCCTTTTCCTTTATCTGCATTTGAAGTTGAAGGGTCAGCTTTGATCGCATACACCCTCGCTACTTGAGCTTTCTTCATTGCTGGGCAATCTTTAACTACGTGTCCAGGTTTATGGTAGTAATAGCATTCCTTGGTTCCTTGACTTGTCTTCATAGGTTGATCTTTCTTTCCTTGTTTCTTAGGCTTCTCGCATCTACTTGAGTAATGGTCATTCTCCCGACAATTGTAACAAGTAATATCCTTTGCTATGTTTTCCCGATTGTTCTTCTTCTCTTTGCCTTGCCACGGTTTCATCCCTCCGAATTTTCTTTTCTTCCAATTCGGATTGCTTGCACTTCCTTTCTCCTCTGAAACTTCCTGTTTATCCAGGGTAGCGTATCTATAACCCATATCTATCAGACCAGAAAAAGATTCCTTCACGTGAGTAGTCATTCTCTCATGGAACTTCTTATTCATCCTTCGAATAAATCTTTCATTCTTCTTCAGAGGGGTGTTTACCAGCTCCGGACCAAAACGAGATAACTCGTTAAACTTGTTTATGTATTCTTCAAATGATAAACTTCCCTGCTTCAAGTCCATAAAGTCCTGGTACATTCTAGAGATACTAGAAGACGACACATAGTGATGCTAAAACACCTCTTTGAATCGATCCCAAGTGAACTCATCCTTCGGCTCATCCACTGTAATAGTCTCCGACCAGGCTAAAGCCTCCTCCTGGAGTTGCCAAGAAGCTATCAATCTCATATGATTGTCCTCCAACATCAGTCCTTTGAAAATCCTTTCACACGATCAAATCTAGGCTTGTGCTTCGATAATAGACTCCTTGCCTGTGAATGGCTTTCCATGAAGCCTTGCAAAACTTCGGTAAAAAACCTGCCAGATTCGGCCGAGGTTGAGTGGGAATAACTGCTTCCATTATTGCAGGGCCTTGACCAGCTGTGGTGGTACTCCCCCATCCCCTACTTCGTCCTCTTCTAGTGCTCGTTCTCACTATTTATAAATAGTAAGAAAAATTGATTTTGGCATACAGACGAGATATCTTAGGGATATACTCATTCTAAGGTATTTCTAACCCTATCTCTAATGAGTCACCTAATGTGTTATACTCCAAAGCTAAAGTTCTTACTCAACCTTTAGCTCTGATACCACTTGCCACGACGCTAAATCCAGCGTTTAAAAATCGACATCAAATACCTCACTTGTATTCGAATGCCGGAGACTCAAACGTTGAACTCCAGTTCGATGGAGCTTATAACAATATTAAATGATACAACACAATGAAAACAAAAGATGATTTCATTGATAAACATAGGTACAACATGGATACAACATTTGATACAATATTTGATTACAACAAATAACCACCACCATCAGAGTAGAATGTATATGATACAAGAACAAAACTAGAACACCACAGGAGAACAATAACAGTAGGGCCATCAAAAGAAAGAGATCGAGGGTGAAAATCCAGCATAAGCACCTTCAATCCAAAAGCTCCAAAGACTTCTAACCAAAAGCTTCCCAAAATCTGATAGCTTCCAGCTAAAGACTCCAAAAGACTTCCAGAATCTACTTCTACTATCCAAGCTAGCTCCAAAACATGGAAAACCTGCTTCTAGGCTGCCCGTGTGGAAAATTATGGACACCCAGTTTTTAGGAAGGAAACAATAAACTTCGAGTTAGTCATGGGATCAGTATGAGTAAACAAAAAAAGTTCCTTATACAAATAAAATTTAAAAAAAATCTGTTCATGCTTTTGAAAAATGAAACTAGCATAAGGCCTCCCGGCACACACACAATGCAATCGCACACCTGAGGGAGATTTCTCCTTATGATAGTCAAACATGCTTGACACAAGAAAACTCTTTTGATGTTATTATTAGTGCATAGTGTAGAAAAAATTTTGAAAATAAAATATTAATCTTAGCCAGTATACGTACCATTATAGTATGCCTACATAGCTACCATGTTAAATGGCGGGTTCTTCAACTAAAACCGTACAAGGCTCATATTGAACGATTGGATTTCCAACAATGGTCAGGCTAAGGAACTTCCTTACCGAATGGGTACACCTCTGGAGGGACGCCCTGAGAACTTAACTAGCTCTCTGCCAATATAAGGCCGGATTACCTCTGTAACTAGGTAACTACTGACACGAGTATGCCATCTCCCGGTCGTAACGACCTTTATCCGGGGCCCCAACAACAACAATAACCAACAACCACAAAGTTAAATATCTGGGCTCCATACCATGATACCATTTTTTATCCAGAAGGAAACGCACATACTCTAAGGGGTGCTATCCCCGAAACCTTGCCACATCCTTCCTGTTTCGACCATTTCTGGGTTGCGCGGTTCGATGAAGTCTCGTCCACAAAGCTACTTTTTTCCCAAAAGCCATGCTTTGACCAACAAATGATCAGCACTTAGCATGCCACACTACCAAATTAGGTGTATATCACTAATAACCATCAACTACATAACCTCTGAGCTCATACGTCTCAGAGAAAGGTGTTAAGCAACGAGAATAAATTCTCCGCCACCAAACAGAAATGTATTTGATAGAAATCAGCTTTATATCTTCTCCGCCACCAAACAGAAATGTATTTGATAGAAATCAGCTTTATATCTCAAAGTGTAATGTCAGACATATAACCATACAATTCCATCTTGGGTCTGAACGGAACCGAAGGCACTTCGTCCAATAAAGGAAGAAGCCCTTGCAATCTAAAAATCCACAATCCCGATCGAACTCCCCATCACAATATGGAGATCTCTATACCAGAGTAACTCAGTGCAGAGACAATCGACATGTAATCCTTTCGTTCTCGAAAATACCTGGTCTTCACCACCGTCTTCAAATGCACCCTAACTCGTTGTATCATTATTCAGAATGGGTTTTATGGCACAAAGTCCTCTACCGGCTAATATGAATAATGAGTGCTTATTTTAAAACACGTGGATATATAAGTCACAAAGATTCACTATTAAGATTCGATGTGGGTTTCGGATAACCATTTGGAATCCGACTCCCCGTCGCATCGAAATTCAAATGCCGTTTAAAAGCCAACAGTTTTCACATTCACACAGAAATGTATCATAGATATCATAGTTCAGTTCACAGCAATTCACATCACAAAGTATCATAATCACATATCAAAGGTATCAACCAATTCAAGGCATTCAATAATAATCAATCATCTACAAGTATGATGAATTAATCGTGTGATTATAATTAATTAATCACATAATTATTTTCATTAATTATCTTTAATTAATGATTAATTATTCTTAATTATAAATTAATTAGTCCTGAACTACTAATTAATTAATCTGAATCACTTACATTAATTAAAAATCTCTTAATTAATTACATTAATTAATTAATCCTTAATTATAAATCAGTTAACCTTAAATTAATAATTAATTAACCATCAATTGATTATTATTTAATTATTAAGTAATTATAAATCATTTATCTTAATTAATCATTTAATTATTATTAAAATCTTTAATTAATAAACCTCATAATTAATCATCATTAACACATAAATTAATTCAAGGGATTAAGGTTAAGTAAAAATTAAAAACAATATTTCATCTTAATTAACTTTTTAATTACATTATTTATTTAAAATAAATTAAGAATTTATTTATAAATAATGATTACATAATTAAAGTAAACTTAAATATTTTAAAATAATTAACTTAAACCTTTACCGATCCCCTCTTTAAATAAAACAATTATTTTTAAAAGAATAAGTCACAAATTATTCAAACTTGAATTTTTTTTTTAAAATTTGAAAACTGTTTTAGTCTAACCCGAGGTATCCCCGAGTCCAGAGCGGTCTCCTTCGAGTCTTCCCCGAGCCACCCATTTTTTTCTTTTTAAACTATGATTTTTTTTAAGTTTTAAAACCCGATGTATACACACAAATACCCAAACCAAAACTCGAGCTAGCACACAAATTCCCCGAGGTCTACTTCGAGGCAATATTATCTTCCTCAACCCAGATACACATGATACTTGTGCACATGCACAGCCAATCCGGCCACCCACAGTCGAAGCTCCAACCATCGAAAAGTTAGCGACAACCTTCCCTAAACACCAGACCACCTAAAAAACAGAAACTACGACGAATTCGACATCAGCTTCTCGACCAAAACTTGAACAAAAACCTGATCAACCAATCTTCCTCGTACTTCCACCTCCGACCATCAGATGTCATGTGACTACGTCCAGAGCCGCGCCACCAACTACGCAACAATTCCTACGTGTGTGTTCACCTCCGGTGCTCTCTCGCCGTCGCACGACACTCGAGTTCAATGTCGACCAAAATAGGTTGTAAACCCTAAAACCTCGCCGCGATGTCGCCACGATGATCGAAAAAATATCCGATCGTTTTTCCTAAGCTCGACAACCTCCTAGACACCTTCAGAAGCAACCCCAATCCTCAATTCAGCTCCGATCGCCATGAATTGCCAAAAAACCTAAAACCGTTCGTCCTTGAATTCCTTAATCAATATGACATAAAGAATCTTTATTTTTCCTTTAAAGTTCACGATTTAAGCAGACAAACAAGATTAGGTAATCAAAACCCAAATTTTAAACAACAAATTTTTAGACAAAATAGGATTTTAGTGTGTCATTGTATTTTCCAATAAAACCATTCATTTTAATATTTAAAAGTATTTCTAAAATTTTGAACTTGCAAATTTGAACATGTTTTATTTAAACATCGAAGTCCATAGAGGATTAGAAGGAGAGTTTTGAATTTTTGAAAACAGGTTTGAAAACTTGTAAGACCTGGAACATAACCGATGTTCTTGTTTTTCAAAAATGCACATATCATATTCATCTATATATATACAAAATTGTATACATGAAAACAATTTTCAAAATTTCTTCAAGCATGATTTCAAACAACAAGTTAAATCTAAATTTCAAAAAGTTTACTCACCTGTTTATTTTGAAACAGAGAACCTGAGTTTATTTTTTTTGTTTTTCTAGAACTTTGAATTGTGATCTGCTTGGTTTTGATCTTCAACTAGATTTCGGTTTGCTTAATTACTGGATTGATCTGAACTGATTCTTGTTTTTGAGATGATCTTGGCTTTGCTTAAGCTTTGAAGTTGATATCTTTTCTTTGATGTTGAACTGCTTGTTGTTTTTTCTTTGATTCAGGTTTGAAAAGAATTCAAGCTTCAGGTCTTAAAATAGATAGAGGTGGTTTTGAATTTTGTTTTTCTGCTTTTACCTTTCTCAGATTTGTTTCTTCTGTTTTTATTTTGATAATTATCAAAGAAAATAAGAAAGGTAGGAGAAGCAGTGTTTCTATACACTTGATTTTATTTTTATCAATTATTTCAAAAATAAAAATAGATAACATTTGTTAATTTTATGTATTAAAAATTTAACACTTGTCTAATTATATGTTAATATGTTTACACTTGTTAAAATATGTACTCAAATCCTAACACTTGTATTTTCATGCTAACAATGTTTTCAAAATAAATTTTATATTACATTTTCTTATTTCATAAATACATTTCCTTTATTATATATATATATATATAAATATAACCTTTAAAGAAAATAATTTGAAACTAAATTATTCATTACTAAATAATCACATTCATATTATTTTTAAATCCAAATATTTTTAAGAATTTTATTTTTGAATTTCAATTCAAGTTCAAATTCAAATCTATTCGTATATATATGTGTGTGTGTGTGTGTGTAAGTCAATACTTATTTCATTTGTTTTGAAATAGTCAAATTAATTCCAAAATTTATATTAATTACTAATGTTAAATTTGATAAAAATTGGGATGTTACAACTTGACCGCGAACAGTCACGATTCGCCTTGAACGGCGCTCGACCGCGAACATTCATAATTCGCCTCGAATGACACCCAACCGTGAACGGTCACCATTCGCCTTGAATGGCACCTGACAATGAACGGTCACAATTCGCCTTGAGAGGCACTCGACCACGAACGATCAATATTCTCCTTGAACGGCACCCAACCGCGAACAGTCACAATTTGCCTCGCACGACACCCGACCGCGAACGGTCACAATTCGCATCGAATGACACCCGACTGCGAAAGGTCACAATTCGCCTCAAACGACACCCAACCGCGAACGGTCACAATTCGCTTTGAATGACACCCGACCATGAACGGTGGCCATTCGCGGTGAATGGTCACCGTTCACCGCGAACGGCGCCCAACCTCGAATGGTCGCATACCACCTCGAATGACATACGATCATAAACGATCGTCATTTACAGTCAGGTAAGACTATCAATCTCTTTTACAGGTCATCAACAGGATATGAACATCCAGCTTATGGCATTACAAAACACACCTTCCTATCGCAAGGCATGTTTCGGGGGCAGATGTTATCCCACCTTTTGGTCAAGGCCGGGATATCAACAAATAGCCTAAAAAGGATGGAAACCTGTATTAGAGATCGATTGAAAACAAGGCTATGATCGATGTCACCAAAATTTGACCGAGTTCCAATCAAGGCAGGATTGGTTGGGAATGATGAACAAGGCTAGGAAAGACCATGTTTCGATCAAGTCAATCGGAGTTCGTATGCTCGAGATATGATCGATGCAAATTAAAGGGATCAACTTCAATCATATCCATCACGTTCGTATTGATCCGAGGTGGCCTTCTTCGTATCCATCATGATCGTATCGGTCCACGTAACCTCACTTCGTATCCATTGTACTCGTATCGATCTAGATTGGCTCATTTCGTATCCATCACCGATGGCACGATGGTCCAGTTCGTATCGGTCCGCTACCTAGCATGGTTCGTATCGATCAGCTCTAGATCAATACGAAACTTGGCATCCTATATCGATACGAAATAGGCCAAAAACTAACGATACGAAGTAGCTGCGTGCAATTGATATAAAGCACCATCGATACAAAGGTAGGCATAAAAGATCGATACGAAGAGAGTACAAGCATGGATACCAAAAACTATTGTACTGATGGATGCAAAGGATGGACACGAAGGCTATTGGATGGATGGATACGAATGGGATGCACATGAGTGGATGACTCGGTCGAAAGGCAAAAAATGTGGTTCTTACCTAAACAATCGCGCCACGTCTCTCCGATCGATACGAAAGTGATGGATACGAACATATCGATATGAAATCGGATCGATACGAGGACGCCATATTATGGAAATGTAAAACTTGCATCAGCCACATCTCATAATCTACAGGTCCGAATGCCACAAAATTTTCACATGAGCTTATGCACAACCACATGAATATTCATGATCGATATCGAATCGATTGGGAAAGATTTTGATCGATATAATCTCGTTCGTATCGATCATGGATCGAGTCAAAATCGTTCGGGATCGATCACCTGGGCCCACCCACGTGAAAGAAGGAGTCTTTCGAGATCTGGGTGGGATATTTGTAGCCTACACCTATAAATAGTAGTCTAAGAGCTTCAGAAAAGGGACCTTTTTGGCTCTTCCATGTCCAGACTCTGTTGAGGTTATCTTTGTACTTCATTTCTGCTATTGTAACTCATTATAACCAGCGAACAAAGATCAATAAAGGTCAGCCATTTCATAGTGGACGTAGGCCATGCACCGAACCACTCTAAATCTGCGTGTTTCTTTGGGTGTTTGTGACCAATTTTGGCGCAAACAAGAGTAAATTCATCCAAGTCCAAACCAATCCAAGATATAGAGGATCTCGCTATGAGCGCAACGACAAAAATGGCATCTAGATTGGGCCTCGTAAAAGTTACGAGTTTTATAAGGTTTGAGATTAACTTTAATTAAATTAACTTAATTTGTATAATTATTACCTTAAACTCATCTTCCTTCCTATATCAACATCTCCAAAATGATGCGCAATGACATGACCAAATCTACCTACCAAGCCGTGCATGCACGAGCACCGACATGGAGCTATGCTTTGCTAAATCACGAACTGATCGCACCAATGAACTCCACATCCAAACTCAACTCGCCGGACCCGAAAACTTGAAGTTCGAATCTGCCTACTAGAATCTGACCATTTCGCTAATTCGAGCACGTCTTGGTTGTAATCTACCCTGCTCCACCAGAGCACTTCCAGTCACCGCCAACCGACTCCTCTTCGCGCACCAAGCTTAATGCCGCGAACGATTTGACCTCCGGTTGTCCATAGATCATCGCGACCTGATACCCACTATGCGACAGGGCAACGTCGCACCTCCTAACCCCTTGTGGAACATGCATCCAAACTCCTACCATAAACTCACCTACACTGTAGAAACCCAATGCCAACATTGACTCTACCGAACTCCACCTTAATTGTTGATCAAATCTATTGCTAGTTCGACCATACAGAAGTCGAGCATCATCAGATTCCATCACACCCATTATTGAACACACCAAAATTAGGCTCACTCCAATATGAACTCAACGAATCCAAAATCAAGTTGCCTCAATGGTTGTAGCTCATGAAACAATTGGAAAAAGGTTAAGATGGAGTGGCGGTTACATTTTGTTTACAGACAAAATAAAAGAGAGATAGAGGAAGATAATGAAAAGAGGATAAGTTTATTATGCATTTATAATGAAAATAATAATATATTTAATTCTCTAAATCAAATCACCGGACGTTCCGAGATCGCATGATCGCACGGGACGTCCGATAGCCATAGAACTCATCGATGCACAACATTTCAGTATTTCTGGTTCCAATGGCACTAATTTAATAAAAATCCAAGATAGTGCTATGGAATGATAATTTCACATGTTGATTAAAAAAATTATTGTTAAAACATGTTTAATCACTTTAATTATAAATTAAAGTTTACCATCACCATTTACTATTTGCAAAGAATTTAAATAAGCTTTTGAAACCATTTTTATTCATCTTAAATCTAAGATTTAAGTATTTAAATAATTTCGATATTTGAATATAAAGCTTTTGAAAATATGACTTGTTAGATTCTCCCCTTTTAGAATGTTTCGTTCTCGAAGTACCGACACGAGTAACAGAACAACAATCACAGGTCATTACCTAATGGTATATCAATTACGAGAAAACAATGAAACCATCACATAACAATTCTACATAATTATGCAATCACTAGCAAACAAAGCTCACAGTTTGCCATGGTTCAAAAACTTCTCATCGCACAAGGATGATGAACAATCCATTTAGCGTTCATACGCTCCACAGCCTCAGATATTATTCAGTCGATCACTTATGTCACCCCAAACAATTCGAAAAGTCATTTCCTAATCTCTCCACATGCTAACACACGTAGTATACAAATATTATTACAGCCCATATTATGCATATATACACCATCCATACGCAATGTCAAGTCGGATTATTAGATCGATCACACAACTTTCACTTCCAATAGTATAGACTTCGATTAGGTTCCTTGATTACAGACTTCTGTTCATATTACTATAATGACCTACCTTTTCGAACTATAGAAGTGGACACTAATACATCCAAGGTATTCACCTGCATTATAACTATGTGCTGAAAAGATGGATTATTAGGGGAAAGAAAGAAGATAGAAGATAAGAAGAAACTAAACAATCACAGAATCTCACAACGCATAGGAATAACATATATTAATCAACATAATACTTTATAAAGTCATTTCCAAAATGATACATCAGAGTCATTACAATACATATTTCAACTAGAATAGTTATAACTACCTGCCCTTGCATAACTGATGCATAGATCATTCATACATGCATAGCGAAAATAGATAATAGCTAGCTAATGGTAAAGCCACTTTCTCTAGCTCCTCCAAAATGCAGTCATGTGAAACCGGGATCACTTGGCTAATCTGATAAATTTGAGTACCCAAGAGTTTTTGGGAAAGAAAATAAAACCTTAGACATGAGTCTGGTGTGAGTAAACTCAAATAACTGAATTATTTCTTTTAAAACACTTTTAAAATCAAGGGTATCTCGAAAGACCACGCCGCACATAAACACAAACAAATTGTTACCATATGATAACCAAACCACTTTTATAGAAAATCTAGTGATATTATCGTAATATCTAGGGTTTCAAGTAAATATATAACATAGCTGAAAATTTTGAATTATTCAATTCCAACATAATAAGTTTATAATTAAAACCAATGGCACTTATTGGATGTTGGGTTTCCATATAATGATTAGGCTAGTGGGTACCATCCACCACCGTGCATCTCTGGATAAACAAACCGAATACATCACCATAACAGTTGGGATCAACAACCGTATTGAAGCATACAAAGATGGATAGTACCGAATACATCACCACAACAGTTGGGATCAACAACCGTATTGAAGCATATAAAGATGGATCAAATATCGATTCTAGATTTTTAGATGACATACCCTAATGAGTGCAACCCACTTGGCCCTGCTGCATCTCCCATATTTTGGTCATTCCCAGTTGATGAGGCCTAAGGCTACGTTTTACCTTTAATATAACACTTCTCACTTGGAATGCTGACATTGATGCAATGTCAACATTTTTCCATACAAGTTGCTCAGGTAATGAACGAACCGAAGGCACTACCTCCACTAGACCCGTTTTGGAATCACCCTCTGGATTAGTAGTAAACAGCCCTTGCACTTCAAAACTCCATCTTTGATTTCGTACTCTTGAAGATGTCTTCAGTTCGAAATGCTTGAGTTGGATCGAAGTGGTTTTCGGATAACATATCCGATCTCGGTCTCTACGAAACAACTTTCGATAATTTTTGGTAAACTTAACCCTGATTCTTTAGAAAATAAGCATACTAAACATAAGAGCGGAGTTCACCTCCGAACCATTTGTGGATGGATTTCCTTGTCATTTACCCTAGAAGAACAAATGAGATTTATACGCACAGTACAACATCATTGGGAATGATTGTGCCATATAACGCACGTGTTTCTCCTAGATATTTCGCAAACTTATGTTTAGATCCAGATTTTGATAGTCGGTTATTTAACTATCAAATGAACAATCATTCTAACATTGATTCGGTTCCATATGAGATCCACTAAGCCTTTATTAATTAATTTTTAATTAATGAAAATCACTTTATAATTTGATCAAAAGATCTTTACAAAAACACTATTCCCAAACCCTATACATCCATTTTATACTTGGAAAACATTTATATACTTATCTCAAGTGTATAAGTATATTACCAAAACATTTTATTTCCAATATTTAGAAAACGAAACCAAATACATATCTTATCGCTATAAGTGTAACGACCCAACTTCAGACTCCAGGAAGTCGCATCGTTAATAAGAAAGAAAGGGATAGAGAATAGAAAGGAAGAGAAGAAGAAGAAAGAAACAACACATCAGAATCTAAACAGCGGAACGAATAAATTATATTAATAATATTAAATATTACATAGTTTACAACTACTATCAGAGTACACAGATATACAACACATAATAGACAGCTATAAACACTTGTCTAGTTATACAACTCAATACATCACAATAAAGAGATACAATACAGAGAACACACAGCGGAACTATATATCTAACGCAGAAGCCTCCTGCTCCATTGCTCCTCCAATATTCGTCAAAGCTAACCTGAATCCCTTGGCTACTCAAAAAAATTTGAGTACCCAAGAGTTTATGAAAACAAAAATAAACTCCGGGTCAAGCATGGGTCTCGTGTGAGTAACAAGTTAAAGTTGCTTGACTTTGAAAAACCCTTTGAAAATAAAAGGTATCACGTAAGACTTCCCACACATAAACATGGACAAGTTTTTACCTTATGCTAACCAAAACATTTGATAGGAAATCCAGTGATATTATATTAGGTCTAAGGTTTTCAAGTAAATATGAAATAGCCGAAACTGTTACATCTATTAAATTCCAGCTACTAGCCACAAAAGTGGGTAATACAATCAAAACCGTTGGCACTTATTGGATTTTGGATTCCATACAATGGCAGGGCTACTGGGGTACCGCCCGTCACAGTACGTGGCCTAGATCAACGTACCGAGGACCACTCCCGATCCCCTGCAACACAAGACCGGAACCATCCCTTACTGGACAGTCCCGAACAAGACAACCCCGTAGTTGGCGTACGCTCCAAACTGCCCACACAGCCGAAATAAAAGGAACCTCTAGACAGGGGAAAATCTTGCTCTCAAGTGGGGGCTACCCACGAAGTCTTGCTGCACCTCCCCTGTTTTAGTCATTCCCGGTTGATGAGGCTTGAGGCTACGATTACCTTTATAGAACACATCTCTTAGAATGCTCATCGTCCACCTGACGATGTTCTGAAAGCATTCAATCCATACAAGTTCGTTCCGGGTTCGAACGAAACCGAAGGCATTATCTCGTTACACTCATTTTGGAATCACCCTCAGAGTTAACGACGATAACCCTTGCACTCTAAATCACCATCTTGAATCTATAAGTACTATTCCGTCAAACTCATTACGGAATCACCCACAGAGTTATACTGACGTATAGCCCTTACACCTCGAGTCTTCACTTGCTCCACTTGGATTCACGACCTAACGTTAATTTGGATCGTTGTGGTTTTCGGATATCCAAATATGGAAACCCGATCCCGGTCACATCGAAATCCAAAGCGTGTCTTTTAAGGCCAAGTTGTTTTAAAGTTTTAAAACAAATCAATTATCTATGTACATAGATAGATAAATCTCAGATTCACAACAGATAATCAACATTATCATCATATCAGATAAACCATATTATCATTATCAAAAGATAATCCAAATCATCATCACAATGCAACCAATGCATCCATATCAATGCATCCATGTCACTCAACATCTCATATTTGAGATTCAAACTAATCAAGGCAAACCATATCATACGTCCATATATAAGCAATGATCTATATTCACCATTTATAATTAATTTAAAGTGAATTAAATTAACTACATCATTCTCAAATTAATTTAAAGTGAATTAAATTAATTACTTCATCAATATAAATCTTGCTTTCATAACTATTAATTAATTACAAATTGATTAATTAATCATCTTCCAATTAATCACTTTAATTAATCACCTTTGATTAATTACTCCTTAATTACATTTAAGTAATTATTCTTTAATTAATTTTACAAATTAATTATACTAAACCAAATTCAGTAATCAATCTTAATTACTTCACAAGTTAAGCTTTTAGTAGGCATAGAGTAGAAGAAACTGATCGATCGAGATAACATTTCCACCAGATGCCAGAAAGAGGAAGACAGAAGCAAGAGTCCCCCAGGGCGAAATGTGAGTTCATCGCCGGATTCGGAGTAGTTCAAATTAATTACTATAATCAATTATATTAATCCTTAATTAATTACTTTAATTAATTACCTTAATCACTTATTATTGATTAATTAATCTTAATTAATCAATCTTAATTACATCATTAATTATATTAATTAATGATCTCTAATTACATTTAAATTAATTACCTTATTTAAATTAATTACATTAAGTAATTAATCTTAATTTAAACAATAATCGTTAATCACCCTTGATTAACCTCATTCATTAATTATCTACCATTAATTACTTTACTAAATAAATTAATTATTCATTAATTAATTATCTCAAATTAATCCCTTGATTAATTCACAAAGTAATTATACTTAAATTACTTCAATTATCAAATCACCTTTAATTAGTTACATATAGTAATTACCCATTAATTACTTCTCTAAGTAATTTCTCTTTATTTAATTGCATTAAGTAATTACTTAACAAATCATCAAATGGTTATTTTAAATTAATTAAACCGAATTAATTAACTTAACCTAATCAAATTTAAACTCAATTAATTACAATTAGTAATTAATTTACTTAATTACTTCCATAAGTAATTATACTTAACAATTTACATAAATGATTATCCTTAAATTAATTAATCTAATTAATAATTAAAATTAATCACATTAATTAATTATTAAATAATCCTTAGTTAATGACCTTCATTAACTATTAAACAATTCATTAATTAATCCCTAATTAATTAAATAATTAAGTGTTAATTAAAATTTAATTAATCCATTATTATTTGATTAATTAATTATTAATCATTAATTAAAATCAAATCTTATTAAATTAATTATTCTTAATTACAAGTTAATTATTCAAAGAATAATTAATCTTAAATCTTTAAGATTAAATCTTTAATTACTTTGAGTTACTATTTATTTCATTATTTTATTAAATAAATTAATTATTCATTAAATTTTCCCTAATAAATAAATGAAATATAAAACATTAAATTATTGTTTACTTAAACAGGTTTTTTTAAAATCAATCTAAATCTTTTAAATGATAAATAATACTTTTATTATGAAAGAACTTTTACAAAAGTTAAAACAAATTTCATTTTAAATTAAAACCATTCAATTATCATTCAAATTTGGTTTAAACACCTAAATTTATAAAACTTAAATTTATTTTAAACCAAAGATTCAAATCCATATTTGAATCAAATTTAAACTTTGTTTAAATATTACTTAAATTTTCAATTTCCAAAATTTAAATTCAAATATATTTAAAACATTTTTAAACAATAAATCCCTTTAAAGTTATTTTAAACAAATTTAAAATTTTACAATCTTCATCCATTTCCAGCTTAAGATTCAAATTAACTTGAACCCATAGTTAAAAATTTAGATTTAAGACTCACTTTCAATCTTTGCTTTATACATAAAAATTCAGTTTTAAATTTGAAACAAAACACGTTTCCAATCATGAACAAAATAACTCGAGTTACAATCCATTCGAGTCTAACATAATCAAACTCGAACAGCACAAAAATAAACTCGGGTAAACTCAAACCATACTCGAGCAACTCGAGTATCCTTTCATACGAAAATCACTTAAACTAAACAGTCAGGTTTTTAACTTTAATCCTGTATCAAACAAAATGCCCAGGCCTACAACAATTCAACTCGAGTCAATTATTACCCAGCTTCGAGCAAAACACGAGTTACCCCGAACAAAAACACGAGTACAACTTCCTTCCCAAACCCGCTGATACCCAAAAATGTCGTGCACCTGCACCGACGCCACCTTCACCTCCTACCACACGCGACCCCTTGCGCAAATCGGTCACCATCATTCAACCTTATTCCGACCATCATACAACATGCCGAACCCCAAAATCAAAATCGAGAGTTCAAGCACAAAAAATGCAACCATGTTGAATCTGAAATTCACCTCAGATTCCAAAATCCGATCGTCAGAGAAATACCCCCTCCGGTCACATCCACTTCACACCCCCTCAACCATCTACTCGATTTTGGAAGAACTCAATCACCCATAGATGTCGAGATGGCCAAATTCCTGATCAACAGCAAAAACTAGGTTTTAAAAACTTAATCCCTAATCACTACTACATCCGTGATTAAATCCTTCTCCCAATAGTTTTCCCTGCTTCTCCTATCACCTCTCCATTACCAGAGAAGCCGCTGCCCACCCTGATCATCTAGAACGACAGTACCAACCCAAAACATGTTTTCTGGATAAAGCAGTAATGCTCAACCATTTCCAAATTAAAAATTCTAATTTTAGTTTTAAAATTCAAGTTTAGATAATGTAATCAGTTTATAAACCTTAATCAATGAATCTGGATAACCAAATACTTGCTTATATATAAATTTGTTCTGTCGTATTTATGTTTCAGAGACTTTTCAGATTTATCTTCATATTAAATAAAATTTTAAACTTAACTTATATTACACAACTACATTTTTGTTTGAAACCCAAATGTAACGACCCGAAATTTTCGATCCCGAAAATTCCAGATAGTTAGAGAAAAGAAGAAAGAGATAGAAGATGAACAGAAAAGAAACACATAATCTCACATTCGCAGCGGATAAAATATAATATCAATAATAGTTATACCAAAGAAAACTGTATCTATCAATTTACATCGATATATCAGAGTTACAACAATTTTATACAAGATTGGATCGATACAATTTAACATGTCTCAGATATACAATATCATAGTGGAAACTCTCCATACGTTCCTGCCATCCAGCTCGCCTATTGAACTCCAGAACGTCCTTACCTGAAAATCTATAATACTCGGTCTGACCCGAGCATTACATCAAAATAACACCTGGGTCAGGCTGGAAACCAGCGTGAGTAAACCCATCTAACATGTAATACAAAAGTATACAACTCATATAAACCCAGGGTAGCTTATATCAATTTACAACTTCGCAAGTTGTTGAAGACGTCACTTATTTTACACATCAAATTCTAAGTACCAAAACTTAGATTAAATGGTCCAATTTCCTTAAATCATTCCAAATCAGCACATTTATTCCACATATCAATCTATAAATAATCGAAGTGGTTTCGGGTATTTACTAATACCCGACTCTGGTTTCTTCGAAACCAATATCATCTTAACCTAAATTATTCAACTTTAGTTACAATTTCAAATTATTCAAATTAATCCAATTTAAAATTTTCCATTTGAATCTTATACTTATACATCTTCAATCACCATTTCAATTATTTCAAATCAAATTCAATTTGAACCAACTTCAAATTCCAGTTCACTATGAACCATCTCGAATTACATAAATTCGAGTTAATACTTCAATTGTTGATTTAATTCCTTTAAATCAATTTACCTTTTTTATTCCAACAATGGATTATCATACTCCATTTCTCATTCATTTAAACAAATCTAATACACAACTTAAAGATTTTTAACAACAATAGGATGATATCATCTAATTCATCTTAAAGCATCCATCAATTTACAATTTCCAGATCTCAAACCCATTTTGAGATCACACAAACTCCTAATTCAGATTGACCATTTAACTCTCCAAACTAAATTCCAATTCCATCTTGAAATTTCCAAATCATGTTGATCATTCCAACTTATTTAACTTTTTCCCAAGTTAAGCTCAATTCAATTAATCTAGTCAACCTTACCCAATTTGAATCTTGTTAAAATTCATAACTTTTGTTTAAAAACTAGTTTCTAAAACAAATCATAGAAATAGGAATTGTTTATGAATACATTTGATGTCTGTAAGCTTGGAGGGTATTTCATTTGTCTGATACAATTCAGGCATTCTCAAATAATACTCAACATTTTCCTAAGTATAATTATGTTCTAAATTTCCAAATTCATTATGCAAGTATTATTTTCAAACTTATATTACAGATCCACTTTAATCATATGTCAATGCATCAAATTTTAAAGAGGTTCATGATAGCAGATTTAAACAGAGATTGAAATATTGGAACAGAGGTGCTTCAAGATTTACAGATAACATTCAGAAAATTCACATGCACAGGCAATTCATCTCAGAAAACCATCTGAAAGCAACTTAATATTACTTAGCATTTGAATTAAAAATGTTTACTCACCTTAAATTGCAAAGGATAGAATTTTAATTTAAAGTTTTGTGTTAAAATCAATAATGTCCAAAAATTATTTTAAGACTAATTCAAATTGTTTTCAAAAAGTATAAGATAACTATTTATTGTCAAATATGATATTTTAAATAAAGTTTTATTTTTGTTTCTTTGAAGTGTTTAAATTTAAATGGTTATATAAACATGTATAAAGGTTTATTTGTATTATAACTAAGTTTTATAATATTTTCTTTAAAGATTAAACTTGTAAATTCATACATAAGTATCTGGTAATTTAGTAAATTAAATAAGTAAGTTTATATTAACATTTTAAAAGTTTCCTCAAGAAAAAAAAAACTCAATCTGGAATATTTTTATGTGCAAATCAGAAAATCAAAACCCGTAGTGTAAAAAAAAGGGAAACTTCAACCAAATCCTCTAATACAAACAAGCAAATCAGAGTACACAGATATACAACACATAATAGACAGTTATAAACACCTGTCTAGTTATACAACTCAATACATCACAACAAAGAGATACAACATACACAGCGGAACTATATATCTAACGCAGAAGCCTCCTGCTCCATTGCTCCTCCAATATTCGTCAAAGCTAACCTGAATCCCTTGGCTACTCGTAAAAATTTGAGTACCCAAGAGTTTATGAAAACAAAAATAAACTCCGGGTCAGACATGGGTCTGGTGTGAGTAACAAGTTAAAGTTGCTTAACTTTGAAAAACCCTTTGAAAAGAAAAGGTATCACGTAAGACTTCCCACACATAAACATGGAAAAGCTTTTACCTTACGCTAACCAAAACATTTGATAGGAATCCAATGATATTATATTAGGTCTAGGGTTTTCAAGTAAATATGAAATAGACGAAATTGTTACATCTATTAAATTCCAGCTACTAGCCACAAAACTGGGTAATGCAATCAAAACCGTTGGCACTTATTGGATTTTGGATTCCATACAATGGCAGGGCTAATAGAGTATCGCCCGTCACAGTACGTGGCCTAGATCAACGTATCGAGGATCACTCCCGACCCCCTGCAACACAAAGCCGGACCCATTCCTTACTGAATAGTTCCGAACAAGACAACCCCGTGGTTGTAGCTAGTAACCACCCACACAGCCGAATATAAAGGGACTTCTAGACAGGGATCAATCTTGCTCTCTAGTGGGCGCGACCCATGAAGCCTTGCTGCACCTCCCCTGTTTTAGCTATTCCCAGTTGATGAGGCTTGAGGCTACGATTACCTTTATAGGACATATCACTAAGAATGCTCATCGTCCACCTGACGATGTTCTGAAAGCATTCAATCCATACAAGTTTGTTCCGGGTTCGAACGAAACCGAAGGCATTATCTCGTTACACTCATTTTGGAATCACCCTCAGAGTTAACGACGATAACCCTTGCACTCTAAACCACCATCTCGAATCTAGAAGTACCATTCCGTCAAACTCATTACGGAATCACCCACAGAGTTATACTGACGTATAGCCCTTACACCTCGAGTCTTCACTTGCTCCACTTGGATTCACGACCTAACGTTAATTTGGATCGATGTGGTTTTCGGATATCCAAATATGGAAACCCGATCCCGGTCACATCGAAATCCAAAGCGTGTCTTTTAAGGCCAAGTTGTTTTAAAGTTTTAAAACAAATCAATTATCTATGTACACAAATAGATAAATCACAGATTCACAATAGATAATGAACATTATCATCATATCAGATAAACCATATTATCATTATCAAAAGATAATCCAAATCATCATCACAATGCAACCAATGCATCCATGTCAATGCATCCATGTCACTCAACATCTCATATCTGAATTCAAACTAATCATGGCAAACCATATCATACATCCATATATAAGCAATGATCTATATTCACCATTTATAATTAATTTAAAGTGAATTAAATTAACTACATCATTCTCAAATTAATTTAAAGTGAATTAAATTAATTACTTCATCAATATAAATCTTGCTTTCATAACTATTAATTAATTACAAATTGATTATTAATCATCTTCCAATTAATCACTTTAATTAATCACCTTTGATTAATTACTCCTTAATTACATTTAAGTAATTATTCTTTAATTAATTTTACAAATTAATTATACTAAACCAAATTCAGTAATCAATCTTAATTACTTCACAAATTAATTACTATAATTAATTATGTTAATCCTTAATTAATTACATTAATTAATTACCTTAATCACTTATTATTGATTAATTAATCTTAATTAATCAATCTTAATTACATCATTAATTATATTAATTAATGATCTCTAATTACATTTAAATTAATTACCTTATTTAAATTAATTACATTAAGTAATTAATCTTAACTTAAACCATAATCGTTAATCACCCTTGATTAACCTCATTCATTAATTATCTACCATTAATTACTTTATTAAATAAATTAATTATTCATTAATTAATTATCTCAAATTAATCCGTTGATTAATTCACAAAGTGATTATACTTAAATTACTTCAATTATCAAATCACCTTCAATTAGTTACATATAGTAATTACCCATTAATTACTTCTCTAAGTAATTTCTCTTTATTTAATTACATTAAGTAATTATACTTCACAAATCATCAAATGATTATTTTAAATTAATTAAACTGAATTAATTAACTTAATCTAATCAAATTTAAACTCAATTAATTACAATTAGTAATTAATTTACTTAATTACTTCCATAAGTAATTATACTTAACAATTTACACAAATGATTATCCTTAAATTAATTAATCTAATTAATAATTAAAATTGATCACATTAATTAATTATTAAATAATCTTTAGTTAATGACCTTCATTAACTATTAAACAATTCATTAATTAATCCCTAATTAATTAAATAATTAAGTGTTAATTAAAACTTAATTAATCCATTATTATTTGATTAATTAATTACTAATCATTAATTAAAATCAAATCTTATTAAATTAATTATTCTTAATTACAAGTTAATTATTCAAAGAATAATTAATCTTAAATCTTTAAGATTAAACCTTTAATTACTTTGAGTAACTATTTATTTCATTATTTTATTAAATAAATTAATTATTCATTAAATTTTCCCTAATAAATAAATGAAATATAAAACAATAAATTATTGTTTGCTTAAACAGGTTTTTTTTTAAAATCAATCTAAATCTTTTAAATGATAAATAATACTTTTATTATAAAAGAAATTTTACAAAAGTTAAAACAAGTTTCATTTTAAATTAAAACCGTTTAATTATCATTCAAATTTGGTTTAAACACCTAAATTTATAAAACTTAAATTTATTTTAAACCAAAGATTCAAATCCAAATTTGAATCAAATTTAAACTTTGTTTAAATATTACTTAAATTTTCAATTTCCAAAATTTAAATTAAAATATATTTAAAACATTTTTAAACAATAAATCATTTTTACCAAATGAGACGACCCGACTTTTTCTCCACAAAAAGTCGTATCATCCTTTAGAAAGAAAGGGATAGAAAAGAGAAAAGAAAGAAGAGAAAGAAGAAACAACACTAGAATCTCAACAGCGGAACGAATAAATTATATTAATAACATAAGTGTTACATAGTATACATCAAATATCAGAGTTACACAGACAATACATCACATACTAAATAGTTATAAACACCTGTCTAGTTATTGCAACTCAATACATATCAGACAAACACTCAGAGATACCAACACAACGGAAAACTATATAACTATACGCAGAAGCCTCCTGCTCCATTTGCTCCTCCATAATTCGTCAAAGCTAACCTGAATCCTAACCTGAATTCCCTTGACTACTCATAAAAATTTGAGTACCCAAGAGTCAAAGAAAACAGAAATAACTCCGGGTCAGACATAGGTCTGGTGTGAGTAACAGGTTAAAGTTGCTTAACTTTTGAAAACCTTTTGAAAAGAAAGGTATCACGTAAGACTTCCCACACATAAACATGGAAAAGTTTTTACCTTGCGCTAACCAAATCATTTGATAGGAAATCCGATGATATTATAATAGTGCCTAGGGTTTTCAAATAAATAAGAAATAGCCAAAATGGTTACATCTATTAAATTCCAGCCACTAGCCACAAAAGTGGGTAATACAATCAAAACCGTTGGCACTTATTGGATTTTGGATTTCCATATAATGGCAGGGCTACTGGGGTAGCGCCCGTCACAGTACGTGGCCTAGATCAACGTATCGAGAATCACTCCCGACCCCCTGCAACACAAAGCCAGACCCATTCCTTACTGAATAGTTCCGAACAAGACAACCCCGTGGTTGTAGCTAGCAACCACCCACACAGCCGAATATAAAGGGACTTCTAGACAGGGATCAATCTTTCTCTCTAGTGGGCGTGACCCACGAAGCCTTGCTGCACCTCCCCTGTTTTAGCCATTCCCGGTTGATGAGGCTTGAGGCTACGATTACCTTTATAGGACATATCACTTAGAATGCTCATCGTCCACCTGACGATGTTCTGAAAGCATTCAATCCATACAAGTTCGTTCCAGGTTCGAACGAAACCGAAGGCATTATTTCGTTACACTCATTTTGGAATCACCCTCAGAGTTAACGACAATAACCCTTGCACTCTGATTCACCATCTCGAATCTATAAGAACTAATTCCGTAAACTCATTACGGAATCACCCATAGAGTTATACTGACTTATAGTCCTTACACCTCGAGTCTTCACAAAGCTCCACTTTGATTCACGACCTAACGTTATTTCGAATCGATGTGGTTTTCGGATATCCAAATATGGAAACCCGATCTCGGTCTCATCGAAAACCAAAGCGTGTCTTTTAAGGTCCAAGTTGTTTTAAAGTTTTAAAACGATTCAATTACAGTATCTATATACACACAGATAGATAATTCATAAAGCACAATTGATAATCAACATTATCAAATAACAGGTAATCCATAATATCAATATCATAATAGATATTCCATATATCACCATCACAATAGATAACCTATGGTATCATCACAATACAACCTAACATCCATACCACACAATATTATTTATCTCATTACTGAGATCTCAAAGCATCCAAGTCAATCAATGACATCCATTCATACATCAGCAAAGATTTACTCATCATCATATAATTAATTTAAAATGAATTAAATTAACTATCTCTATCTTAAATTAATTTAAAATGAATTAATTTAATTACCCATCTTTAATTAATTTAAAATAAATTAAATTATTTACTTAATCAATATAAACCTTGATTACTTAATCATTTAATTGATTGCAATCATAATCCATTATTAATCACCTTAATTAATCACCCATGATTAATTACCCTTAATCACATTCATGTAATTATTCTCAATTAATTTCACAAATTAATTATGCTCAACTAAAAAGTAATTAACCTTTAGTTACTTCAATTAATTAATTAATCATAATTAATTACATTAATCCTTAATTAATTACATTAATTAATTACCTTTAATTACTTAACATTGATTAATTAGTCATAATTAATCATCTTTAATTACATCATTAATTAAAATAATTAATGATCCTTAATTATTAATTACCTTAAGTAATTAACTTATAATTATTAATCATCCCAGATTAATTACATTTAGTAATTAACTAACTTAATTACTATTTTAAACAATTTAATTATCCTTTAATTTATTATTTAATTAATCCCTTGATTAATTATTAAATAAATTAAACCAAATTACCTCACACTTAAACATCTCCACTTAATTACAATCATGTAATTATTAATTAATTACTTAACTAAGTAATTTCCAAATCATTAATTACATACAGTAATTATTTATAAAACCCAAGTGTTTATAATTAATTAAACTTAATTAATTAAAAGTAAACAATCATATTAAACTAAATTAATTACATTAAGTAATTAATTCCTTAATTACTTTATCAAGTAATTACTCTCTAACCATTTATAATTGATTATTATTAAATTAATTAATCTAATTAATAATAAAAATTAACTACATTAATTAATTGTTAAATAATCACGGTTAATGACCTTCATTAACCATCCTGAAATTATTTTATAAAGTAATTAACTTAAATTAATTACAATTTAAATTATCTTTAATCATTCATTAATTAAAGTTAATTATTACATTAATTAACCTTAATTAAAAACTTAATTAATGATCTTAATTTTAAATTTATTAATCATTAATCAATTTTTAATTCCAAATTCAATTAATTAATTAAATTAATTAATCAATCTTAATTACCTTGTTAATTAATTCTAAACATAAATCTTAATTTAAATTTTCAAAATCATAACTTAATTATGTTAAAACAATATTATTCAAAACAAGGTGCTTTTTGAACTCCCTTTTAAATTTCAATATAAATTCTAGTTTAAAATAGAATAATTTTAAACTTATCAAAATTTAAATAAATTTAAAACTTTTTAAATTGCAATTCAAATAAGTGCAATAATTTTTTTTTAAAGTAAATTCATTTCAAAATTTCCAGAAATTTCAATTCATTCTTAGTTTAAACTTTTAAATTTAAATCTTCTTTTAAATTTAAAACTAAAGTTCATTTTTTTAAACTTAGATCTCCAGATTTAAAATAAATCTGTAAATCCTTACTCACATTTTTAAAACCTTAATATTTAAAGTTTAAACTATTTTACCAACTGAAATAGTTAATTAAGATAAATTTTGAAACTTTGATTATATTTTAAAAACTGGAATTTAAATTCAAACTAGAAATTTAAACTTGCATTTAAATTTGAACTTAAATGTTACTAAAAACATAAAACTGCATATTATAAAAAGTTTAAACCCAGATTTTAAAAAGAAGAACAGGCTTCTGTAACCTGTAAACTTACAGGTTCAACCCGAGAGAACCTAGCCCTACTTCGAGTTAAATGCATCACCACTTCGAGTTGTTTTACAACTTGCTTCGAGCAACCCAAAGGCCTTCCCTGAAACACCCCCAAACCAATAGTTCATCAGAGTTTTCATCGCCGTGCATATGTACGACGATCACCACTCTGCCGATCATCACTGATGATCCATCACTTCCATAAGACCTATGAATGCCCACATAAACCCTCAGCTCGAACAAAAGAACAAGGATTCAAAAATTTAGCTCCCCATTCCTAAACCTGGAAAAGTATTACAGGTTTCTGCTCAATCCTGTCAACGGCCATAGTTCGCCATTCTGATCATCTGGCAGCCAACCCCTCCGGCCTCGAGTTCCAACACCCTTCAGCTACACAATCACCAAGTATCATATCACTCGATCCACTCTTCCTCTCTCGCTGTTCCAAACTTTAACCCCTATTCAAAATTTAGGGTTCATACCAAGATTTCCCCACAGCAACCAATCTAACAATTATTATTCTCATTTCATATTTTTCTATGGATCTAAGATCTTTACTTAATAACTCAGAAGAGTTTTGAGTTTTCTTAAACTACAGAATGCAAGTAATTGCTCAAAATCATATTTTTGTTCAAGAACAGACAGCAAATGAAACAATACTCTAAAATTACTATTACTTGATTTAAAAATCAAGTTCCAGTAAATGCTTTTAGTTTATAAAACTGGATTTCAGTGTTAATATGACTGGATTTAATCAAGATCAACATAAAGTGGTATTACTTATTTATACGGAGATATCACTCTGTAATTTAACTTCTTCTAATATATTTTTTTAAACCTTAGCTTAAGGAAATAAACACATAACTTTATAAGTTTGAATACTAATCTAAAATCAGAAAACTCTTATTATTATTTTAAAACCCGGATGTTATCTCAATTTAGATCAATGGTAGGGAATTCCTTTAAATAGAATGATAAATTTGGGAACATAGAAAAGTATAATCAACATGCACATTCAATCATAATTACATCAGATCTTATATAAGCACACAACATATTTAATCTCAAACATTTAATCAAGCAACCTAAATATAGCTTAAGATTTAAATGTTACTCAAAGATCAAATCTGCATTTCCTAAAAAGCAAAGTGAAGCCTGCATTTTTCTGCACTCTGTTTAAAACTGGGAAGTGATAGCATCTGCATGTCTTTGGAAGGGGAGCTTGCTACCAAGTGAGACGACCCGACTTTCTATACCCAGAAAATCGCATCATCTTGAAGAAAGAAAGGGATAGAAGAAGAAAAGAAAGAGAAGGAAGAAACAAAACAACATCAGAGAACTCACAGCGGAACGAATAAAATATAATATACCACATAAAATATTACATAGTACCTATTACATCAGAGTACACAACTTAAACAACAGATAATAGACAGTTATAAACTTCATTCTAACTATACAACTCAAGTATACAAGAAAAACAGATACAACAAACACAGCGGAATCAATATCTATCTACACGTCGAAGCCTCTTGCCCCATGTCTCCTCCAGAATTCGTCAAGCTAACCTGATCCACTTGACTACTCATATTACAACAAATCCATAAGAAACCTTCAGAAGTTTCTCCGAAACTCCGAGATGCTACTCCAACTCAATCTCCTTGAAACCATTCTTCTATAAAGCTGAACCATATCTCTGGGGTGTGTTGTCCAGTTTGTGCTTGCGTTCTTCCTCAGCATTTGACTCGAAGTAGAAATAATGTCTCTCGGGTTACTTTGTAGTATCCAGGTTTGAAACCTGTATTTAAAATCTGGGTTTTAAAATATTGAAAATTCTGTAGATTTATTTAGAGTGAGGATTAAGTGTAAGTTCAAATGCAAATTTGAATTTTTGATTCAAATTTAAATTCCAATTTTTAAATTAAATAAAAGTTTCAGAAATTTAATTTAATTAACTATTTTATTTTGGTAAATAGTTGAAACTTTTTAATAATGAGGTTTTTGAACTATGAGTAAGATTTAAAGATTAATTTTAAATCTGGAAATTCTAAGTCTAAAAAATGAACTTCAGTTCAAATTTAAAAAGAAGATTTAAATTTGAAAGTTTTAAACTAAAAATGAATTGAATTTCTAAAATTTTGAAATGAATTTAACTTCAAATTTTTATGATTTTATTTTTAAGACAAACCTTTGTTTTGTTTTGAAATTTAAATAAGTGTTAAAATTTTCAAACTTTGATAAGTTTAAATTACTTTTAATTTGAACTTGTATTTAAAAATGGAAATTTAAAAGTGGTTCAAAAAGCTCTTTGTTTCAATTAAATTGTTCTAACATAATTAAGTTATGTTTTTTTGAAAATTTGATTAAGATTTATGTTTTCGAATTTAATTAGCAAGGTAATTCAGATTAATTAATTTAATTAATTAATTAAATTTGGAATTAATAATTGATTAATGATTAATCAATTTGGAATTAAGATCATTAATTAAATTTTTAATTAATGATGAATGAATAATAATTATGAAATTAAGTTTTAAATTAAGGTTAATTAATTTAATAATTAACTTTAATTAATAAATGATTAAAGATAATTTAATTTGTAATTAATTTTAGTTAATTACTTTATAAAATAATTTGAGGATGGTTAATGAAGGTCATTAACCATGATTATTTAATAATTAATTAATATGATTATTTTTATAATTAATTAGATTAATTAATTTAAATATAATCAATTGTAATGGTTTGAGTATAATTACTTAGTAAAGTAATTAAGAAATTAATTACCTAATGTAATTAATTTAATTTAATATGATTGTTTATTTTTAATTAATTAAGTTTAATTAATTATAAACACTTGAGTTTTATAAATAATTACTTTATGTAATTAAGGATTTGGAAATTACTTAGTTAAGTAATTAATTAATAATTACATGATTGTAATTAAGTGGAGATGTTTAAATGTGAGATAATTTGGTTTAATTTATTTAATAACTGATCAAGGGATTAATTAAATAATAAATTAAAGGATAATTAAATTGTTTAAAATAGTAATTAAGATAGTTAATTACTAAATGTATTTAATCTGAGATGATTAATAATTATAAGTTAATTACTAAAGGTAATTAATAAAAGGGGATCATTAATTATTTTAATTAATGATGTAATTAAAGTTGATTAATTATGATTAATTAATCAATAATAGGTAATTAAAGGAATTAATTAATGTAATTAATTAAGAATGAATGTAATTAATTATGATTAATTAATTAATTGAGTAATTAAGGGTTAATTACTGTTTAGTTGAGAATAATTTTGTGAAATTAATTAAGGATAATTACATGAATGTAATTAAGGATAATTAATCAAGAGTGATTAATTTAGGTAATTAAGAATAAATGATTAATTGATTGTAATCAATGAAATGGTTGAGTAAGCGAGTTATAATTTGATGAAGTAATTAATTTAATTTATTTTAAATAATTATAGATGAAGTAATTAATTTAATTCATTTTAAATTAACTAGAGTTGAAGACAGTTAATTTAATTCATTTTAAATTAATTATATAATGATGAGTAAATCTTTGCTTGTGTATGAATGGGTGAACTTGATTGTCTTGGATGCTTTGACATGTCAGTAATGTGATAAATATTATTGTGTGGTATGGATGTTTGATTGTATTGTGATGATAACATAGGTTATCTATTGTGATAGTGATATATGGAATATCTATTAGGATATTGATATTATGGATTACCTGTTATTTGATAATGTTGATTATCAATTGTGCTTTATGAATTATCTATTTGTGTGTATACAGATACTGTAATTGAATTGTTTTAAACCTTTAAAACAACTTGGACCCTAAAAGACACGCTTTGGTTTTCGATGAGACCGGGATCGGGTTTCCATATTTGGATATCCGAAAACCACATCGATTCCAAATAACGTTAGGTCGCGAATCAAAGTGGAGCTTTGTGAAGACTCGAGGTGTAAGGACTATGAGTCAGTATAACTCTATGGGTGATTCCGTAATGAGTTGACGGAATTAGTTCTTATAGATTCGAGATGGTCGTTTAGAGTGCAAGGGTTATGGTCGTTAACTCTGAGGGTGATTCCAAAATGAGTGTAACGAGATAATGCCTTCGGTTTCGTTCGAACCCGGAATGAACTTGTATGGATTGAATGCTTTCAGAACATCGTCAGGTGGACGATGAGCATTCTAAGTGATGTGTCCTATAAAGGTAATCGTAGCCTCAAGCCTCATCAACCGGGAATGGCCAAAACAGGGGAGGTGTAGCAAGGCTTCATGGATCGCGCCCACTGGGGAGCAAGATTGATCCCTGTCTAGAAGTCCCTTTATATTCGGCTGTGTGGTGGTTGCTAGCTACAACCACGGGGTTGTCTTGTTCGGAACTATTCAGTAAGGAATGGGTCTGGCTTTGTGTTGCAGTGGGTCGGGAGTGATCCTCGGTACGTTGATCTAGGCCATGTACTATGACTGGCGGTACCCCAGTAGCCCTGCCATTGTATGGAATCCAAAATCCAATAAGTGCTAACGGTTTTGATTGTATTACCCACTTTTGTGGCTAGCAGCTGGAGTTTAATCATGTAACAATTTTAGCTATTTATTATTCATTTGAAAACCTTAGACACTATTATAATATCATCGGATTTCCTATCAAATGATTTGGTTAGCGTAAGGTAAAAACTTTTCCATGTTTATGTGTGGGAAGTCTTACGTGATACCTTTCTTTTTAAAAGGTTTTTAAAAGTTAAGCAACTTTAACCTGTTACTCACACCAGACCCATGTCTGACCCGAAGTTTATTTTTGTTTTTCACAAACTCTTGGGTACTCAAATTTTTATGGGTAGTCAAGAGAATTCAGGTTAGGATTCAGGTTAGCTTTGACGAATTGTGAAGGAGCAATGGAGCAGGAGGCTTCTGCGTGTAGATATATCTATAGTTTTCTACCGTGTGTTCTCTAAGTTGTTGTATTGAGTTGTAATAACTAGACAGGTGTTTATAACTGTCTAGTATGTGTTGTATATCTGTGTACTCTGATAATGGTTGTAAACTATGTAATATTTATGTTATTAATATAATTTATTCGTTCCGCTGTGTAGATTCTAATGTTGTTTCTTTCTTCTCTTCTTTCTATTCTCTTTTCTATCCCTTTCTTTCTTAAAAGATGATGCGATTTTCCGAGAGTGGAAAGTCATGGTCATCTCAGCTTGCTACCAAGTGAGACGACCCGACTTTCTATACCCAGAAAATCGCATCATCTTGAAGAAAGAAAGGGATAGAAGAAGAAAAGAAAGAGAAGGAAGAAACAAAACAACATCAGAGAACTCACAACGGAACGAATAAAATATAATATACCACATAAAATATTACATAGTACCTATTACATCAGAGTACACAACTTAAACAACAGATAATAGATAGTTATAAACTTCATTCTAACTATACAACTCAAGTATACAAGAAAAACAGATACAACAAACACAGCGGAATCAATATCTATCTACACGTCGAAGCCTCTTGCCCCATGTCTCCTCCAGAATTCGTCAAGCTAACCTGATCCACTTGACTACTCATACATAATATGAGTACCCAAGAGTTTAATAAAGCAGAAAATAAACACTCGGGTCAGACAGGGGTCTGGTGTGAGTAAACGGGTTTAAATTGCTTAACTTTAGAAAACCTTTGAAAATAAAAGGTATCACGTAAGACTTCCCACACATAAACATGGAAAAGTTTTTACCTTACGCTAAACAAAACATTTGATAGGAAATCCATTGATATTATAATAGTGTCTAGGGTTTCCAAGTAAATAGGAAATAGACGAAATTGTTACATGATTAAATTCCAGCTACTAGCCGCAAAAGTGGGTAATCCAATCAAAACCATAGGGTCTCGTAGGAAGAATGGGTTTCCATCAATGGCAGGGCTACTGGGGTACCGCCCGTCACAGTACGTGGCCTAGATCAACGTACCGAGGAGTACTCCCACTCCCCTGCAACACAAGGCCGGAACCATCCCTTACTGGACAGTCCCGAACAAGACCACCCCGTAGTTGGCGCGACCAACCACACACTAAGCCGAAATAGAAAGGGACCTCTAGACAGGGGTAAATCTCACTCTCAAGTTGGGGATACCCACGAAGCCTTGCTGCACCTCCCCTGTTTTAGCCATTCCCGGTTGATGAGGCTTGAGGTTACGATTACCTTTATAGAACACATCTATCTTAGAATGCTCATCGTCCACCTGACGATGTGCTGAAAGCATTCAATCCATACAAGTTCGTTCCGGGTTCGAACGAAACCGAAGGCACTATCTCGTTGCACTCATTATTGGAATCACCCTCAGAGTCAACGACCATAGCCCTTGCACTCTGATTCACCATCTCGAATCTATAAGCACTATTCCGTCAAACTCATTACGGAATCACCCACAGAGTTGTACTGACGTATAGCCCTTACACCTCGAATCTTCACTTGCTCCACTTGGATTAACGACCTAACGTTTAATTGGAATCGATGTGGTTTTCGGATCCCAAATATGGAAACCCGATCCCGGTCTCACCGAAACAAACGCCATTTTAATGTACAAGTTGTACTTAAGGGTGTTAAACAGTTTAACTTATATCAGGATGATATATAAACAAATAGATGAATCATATAATCATAAAGAGATAATTCATAACAACATTCATCTTCACAAAGCAGTATATCTCATAACAAAGATATCCAATATTAACCAATATCAATCATCCAATACCAACCAATCATCCAATATTAATTTCCAAATATTGATCATCCAATATCAATCAATTATCCAATATTAATCAATCAATCCATATTAATCAAACATCCAAAACAGAATTGATTATCTCTTAATCAATTGAATTACCATAATCCTTCTTCATTAATTATTCCAAATAAATTAATCAATCATCTCTAATGATCTTCCTTAATTAATCTTCCTTGATTAATTATCCTTTAATTACATACAAGTAATTATCCTAATCATATACAGTAATTAACCCTTTAATTACTATCATTAATTACAATAATTAATGATCATACATTTACTTCATTATTAATCAATCGTAATTAATTACATTAAACCTTAATTAATTACAATTAATTAATCACACTTAAATTAATTAATTTTATTAATCAACCTTGATTAATATCATTAATCCCACTAATTATTGATCCCTACTAATTTAATAATTACTTTAATTAATTAACTAATTAACTTATAATTAATCAACTCATTAATCATAATCAGTAATTAACAATTTATAATTACATATTTTAATTAATGAACTTTTTAATTAATTTCTAATTTAATTATCTTAATACTTGATTAATTAATTCAATTAATTAATCCTTAATTACTTCATTAAGTAATTATTAACCAATTTAAATTAACAATTAATCCTTATTTAATTACTTAATTAATTAATTACATTTTAATTAATTACCCTTGGTAATTAATCTTAAATTAATCCCATTCAATAATTAATTTATTACATTAATAAATTAACTAAAATAAATTAAGTAATTAATTCTTAATTACTTACATAAGTAATTATCTCTAATTATTTTCATTAACAAGTCTTAATTACTTCCTTAATTAATCACTAAACAAACAATTAACTTCATCATTAAATAATTCTTAATTCTTTAATTAATTAATTAATTAATCACTTCATAATTAATTAACTTCAAAACAATTAATTTAAATTAATAACCTCAAGTGATTATCCTTTAATCACTTCCTCTTTAATTACTTCCATAAGCAATTATCATTCAATTTCATTCAATAATTCCTCATTAATTACTTTATTAAGTAATTACACTTAATAAATTCATAATTAAGTGATTATTAAAAATAAATTAATAAATAAATAATTAACTAATTATTTAAATTAATTAAACAATTAATTAATTAACAACTTATTTTTAAAAATTCTTAATTAATTAAGAAAACATTTATCTTAATTAATTCTTTACTTAATTACAAATCATATTAATTTAAGAGAAGCATAAATCTTATTTAATCTCTTACTTATTAACAATTATACTTAATTAAGTATTCTTATGTCATATTCAAATAATTTAACCTTAATTATTTCTATAAACAAATCACTTGATTTATATAAATTAATTTTAAAGACAAGTTATTAGTCTTGGTTTACAAAATCATAATGATAATCTTATTTGAAATTAGAAAATTTAGTAACAATTTCCAAAATTTCCAATACTTTAAAACATTTAAACTAATCTTATTTATTTCAATATAAAATTTGAAATCTTAAGTTTGAATCATTTCTTAACATTTTAACTTAAATTTTGATTTGATATTTAAATTCAAAATATCCTTCCAAAATGTAATTAAATTACTTCAATATGAAATCACTTTAAATAAATTTAAATTGAAATAAAATATATAAATTTTCAACTTATACTTTATAAACTTGATCAACATTAAATTTTTAAACAACAAGTTTAAAGTTTTCATTTTTATTCCTTAATAAAACTTGTTTATACTTAATACTTGATCTAAATTTATTCAATAAGTTTTAAATTAGAAAACTTATATTAATTAGTACTTAATTAATTACACTTAGTAATTAATCTCAAATTAATCACATTTATTAATTAATCACAATAATTAATTAACTAAAATAAATTAAGTAATTAAGGATTATTTGTTAATTTAAATTGGTTAATAATTACTTAATGAAGTAATTAAGGATTAATTAATTGAATTAATTAATCAAGGATTAGGATAATTAAATTAGAAATTAATTAATTAAGAAGTTGATTAATTTAGTTAAGTAATTACAAATTGTTAATTACTAATTATGATTTATGAGTTGATTAATTATAAGTTAATTATTTAATTAATTAAGGTAATTATTAATTAATAAGGATCATTAATTAATATAATTAATGATATTAATCAAGGTTGATTAATAAAAGTAATTAATTTAAGTGTGATTAATTAATTGTAATTAATTAAGGGTTACTGTAATTAATTACGATTGATTAATAATGAAGTAAATGTATGATCGTTAATTATTGTAATTAATGATAGTAATTAAAGGTTAATTACTGAATATGGTTTAGGATAATTACTTGAATGTAATTAAAGATAATTAATCAAGGAAGATTAATTAAAGAAGATCATTAGAGATGATTTATTTATTTATTTGGAATAAATAAATGAAAGGATTTAGGTAATCCAGGTGATTAAGAGTTAATCAATTCTGTTTTGATATGGATGATGGATATTAGATGATTAATTGATATTGGATGTTGAATGATATTGGGTGATTGGTTGATATTGGATGTTGATTGATATTGGCTGATATTGACTGATATTGGTTGATACTGGATATCTCTGTTATGTGATATGCTTCTTTGTGAAGATGAATATTGTTATGAATTATCTATTGTGATAATATGATTCATCTATCTGTTTATATATCATCCTGAATATAAGTTAAACTGTTTAAACCCTTAAGTATAACTTGGACATTAAAATGGCGTTTGGATTCGGTGAGACCGGGATCGGGTTTCCATATTTGGAATCCGAAAACCACATCGATTCCAATTAAACGTTAGATCGTGTATCCAAGTGGAGCAAGTGAAGACTCGAGGTGTAAGGGCTATACGTCAGTATAACTCTGTGGGTGATTCCGTAATGAGTTTGATGGAATAGTGCTTATAGATTCGAGATGGTGATTTAGACTGTGAGGGCCATGGTCGTTGACTCTGAGGGTGATTCCAATAATGAGTGCAACGAGATAGTGCCTTCGGTTTCGTTCGAACCCGGAACGAACTTGTATGGATTGAATGCTTTCAGAACATCGTCAGGTGGACGATGAGCATTCTAAGATAAATGTGTTCTATAAAGGTAATCGTAACCTCAAGCCACATCAACCGGGAATGGCTAAAACAGAGGAGGTGCAGCAAGGCTTCGTGGGTAGCCCCCACTTGAGAGCGAGATTTACCCCTGTCTAGAGGTCCCTTTCTATTTCGGCTTAGTGTACGGTTGGTCGCACCAACTACGAGGTTGTCTTGTTCGGGACTATCCCGTAAGGGATGGTTCCGTCCTTGTGTTGCAGGGGAGTGGGAGTACTCCTCGGTACGTTGATCTAGGCCACGTACTGTGACGGGCGATACCCCAGTAGCCCTGCCATTGATAGAAAACCCATTCTTCCTACGAGACCCTATGGTTTTGATTGTATTACCCACTTTTGTGGCTAGTAGCTGGAATTTAATCATGTAACAATTTCGGCTATTTCTTATTTATTTGAAAACCCTAGACACTATTATAATATCACTGGATTTCCTACCAAATGTTTTGTTTAGCGTAAGGTAATTTTTTTTCCATGTTTATGTGTGGGAAGTCTTACGTAATACCTTTTCTTTTCAAAAGGTTTTCTAAAGTTAAGCAATTTTAACCCGTTTACTCACACCAGACCCCTGTCTGACCCGAGTGTTTATTTTCTGTTTTATTAAACTCTTGGGTACTCATATTATGTATGAGTAGTCAAGTGGATCAGGTTAGCTTGACGAATTCTGGAGGAGACATGGAGCAAGAGGCTTCGACGTGTAGATATATATTGATTCCGCTGTGTTTGTTGTATCTGTTTTTCTTGTATACTTGAGTTGTATTGTTAGACAGAAGTTTATAACTGTCTATTATCTGTTGTTTAAGTTGTATACTCTGATGTAATAGGTACTATGTAATATTTTATGTGGTATATTATATTTTATTCGTTCCGCTGTGAGTTCTCTGATGTTGTTCTATTTCTTCTTTCTCTTTCTTTTCTTCTTCTATCCCTTTCTTTCTTCAAGATGATGCGATTTTCTGGGTATAGAAAGTCGGGTCGTCTCATTTGGTACTGATGCCAAGTTTGACAGCCCGCAAATCCGTACCCCTTGAATCAACACTATACTACCTTTATTAACTCAAGTGGCACAGAATTACGAACCATTAGGGTTAAAGAAGAAGAGATAGAAGAAGAAGGAACTAAACAATATCAGAATCTCACAGTCGCAGCGGAATAAAATATAATAGTAAATATATAACTTTACACAAAATGAAAACTATCACTGTTTTATACATCATATCATCAGAGTATCTCATACAACAACCAATACCAATCAGACATACCATACAATCATAGCAGCGGATATATATATATATATATATATATATATATATATATATATATATATAAATACGGATAATACGTCTCGGACTCCAGCTCCTCTCCTGCTCCATAGCATCCTGTCCTGTACAAATAATACTCGTTCTGACCCGAGCATTATAATGAAATAACACCCGAGTCAGTCTGGAATACCAGCTGATAATAAGGCTTCCAAATTAATTATTAAAGTCTCAAAAATCCTTTGAAAACAAAAGCATCTCGTAAGACCGCGCCACAAATAAACATGTGGGTTTTTTACCTTACGATAGCTAAAACACTTTTTATAGAAATTCTCTGATATTATAATAGGGTCTATTTACAAATACTTATAAAATAGCCGAAATTGTTACATGATTAAATTCCAGCTACTAGCCACAAAAGTGGGTAATACAAACAAAACTCGTACAAGGCTCGTAGGGAGAGTGGATTTCCAACAATGACTAGGCACTGGGGTACCACCTGTCACAGTACGGGGCCTAGGTCACCGTACCGAGGACCACTCCCGATCCCCTATAACACAAGGCCGGACCCATCCCTTACTGGACAGTTTCGAATAAGATCACCCCGCGGTTGGAATCAGCAACCGCACCACTAAGCCGAAATAAAAACGGACATCTAGATAGGGATGACCTTACACTCCAGTGGGGGCTACCCACGAAGCCTTGCTGCATATCCCCTGATTTTCATTCATTCCCATTTGATGAGGCTTGAGGCTAAGCGTTACCTTTTAGAATGTTTCACTGAGAATGCCCATCGCCCGCCAAACGATGTTCCGAAAGCATTCGTCCATACAAGTCCGTCCCAGGTTCGAACGGAACCGAAGGCACTACTCCTACTACATCCATTTTGGAAATATCCTTAGGATTAGTAGCGAGTAGCCCTTGCACTTCGCTGCTCCATCTTCGACTCCGAACACGTTTTCGCACGAAACGTACAAACCGGATCGAAGTGGTTTTCGAGAAATAAATCTCGATCCCGGTCTCTTCGAAACGATCAACGCATTCGTCCAATATTGATAGTCGGTGATTTAACTATCAATTTATATTCACAAACATCCATCACACAATAAATAATTCCCACATTATTTGTTTGCCTCCAATATCTCTTACAAGATATAATTTCATTTTCAACTCATTTGAATACAATTCCTAAAATCTCTTCCTTTACAAGGTAAATCCTTTACCATTTATTTCCATTGCAAATAACCAAGTTCAAAACAAATTTAGATTTTTGACAAGTAAAACACTTTATTTTAAAATATACTTTAAATGTGGAAATTTACTAGTAGTTATTACACAAAATATAATTTCTAATGTGTAAAGTAAAACCATTTATTAGGATATAAATCTTGATTGTAAATAAGGGTTTAGTTTAAACTAAGCTTATAAGTAGAGTTTAAGAGGTTAATACTAATTTCAATAATTTAGGTCAAAACTAGTCCTTTAAAACAATCCATTTGTAAAAATAATTACTAGAATATTCATAAAGATTTACTATTGCTAATTTATCAGTAGTTACTTTAAAATAGTAATTTTCAAAATACTCTTTAAAACAAGTTTGAAATTTAGACTTCCTTTTTAATAAAATCTGTTTAAAACTCGAACTTGGTTTTCCCAGGGAAACTCATTCCCACTTAAACATTCCAGAAAATCCTTCTTATAAATTCTGTCGATTTATTTCAATTCAGATTTATGGTTTAATAACATAAGTTTACATTCCATGTTTCAAATAACTTCTTACGAAGCTTAATCATATTCCCATTCCCGGAAATTTACTTTCAAAGTATAGGTTTACATCTTTTTAAATAAACCATTATAAATTTATTTAAATGAAAATCATACTTAAGGAATTGCTTAAAGAAATACCTACTTAAATTTCAATGGTTTTTAAATAATAGTTCTGCAACATTCTAATTTGCAATTAATTGCTAATTAAATTTTAAAGGGTTTCTTTGAAATCATATTTAATTTCCAAGGAACGTTATTATCAAAATAACTCCATTTGTTATTTTTAACAATTTATAACTTCTTATAGAAGTTATTACCAGAAATCCATACTTCCACATTTGCCAACTAATAAATGTTCCTCTTTATTTATTCCAAATTTTATTCCCTTAAATTCTTTATTTATTAATTTCTTTATTTCTTTATAAATCCAATTTATTTAATTTTTTTTTAAAATTCTGTGTATACACTTATCCAGCAATGTCACATTATAATTTAATCCAGAATTATCAATCACAATATATAAACAGATCACAACATCAATTATAAAGATAATTATTATAATGTGAGGAATCCAGTTGGATCCCTCCAACCTGTTTTTTTTCCTGCATCCACAAATATTAGCACAACAATATATATATATATATATATATATATCAATCCAGGCTGATATAAATAAACATTTCAACCAATCACACAATTATTTAAATATCAACTACTTAAATCAGCTAACATTCCAGATGTGAGTGAGATTAACTCACCTTGAGTTTCGGCGAGCGTTCGAAACTTAAATTAAACCGAAAGATGTCCGATTTAACTCAAATTTCTACTTGCCCGGAATGAATCCAAAATTGCACCACTGCGTAGTATGCGCTTCTGCGATTTCGGCACCGCAAATTTCGTTGAAATCTGATGTCGTACGAACAAGTTATTAAATTTTAAAGTTTTGTATATAAATTTAAAGCAAATATCTCTTTTTTTTATACCACAACAATCAGGGCCGCACAATCAAAAACTCGAATCTAGGCCGTTCCCCCTTTTCTTCCTTCCTCACGCAATGCTACAGACAAGAAGCACGAACATGAACCACTCTATCGACCTAGGGCTTACAACCACCACCGAGCTCGTGCGCGCGCCTGGGGAGAGTGGAGTTGGCGATAGGCTTCGCAACAGTGGGTTCCGATCGCTTTCATGTTGAGCGAGGCTTTATCATTAATAAAGTAATTTAAAACAATTTAACTTAAAATTGTTTTCAAATTACATTTTAAATTTAAAATCTAAAAAGAAATCAAACTTAACTTAATCAAAGTTTTAAAAATATTTTAAAATCCTATAAAAGTTTATGCTAAAGATTTTCTTATTTTATAAAAGAAGTTTAAATAAATCTGAAATTTAAGATAAAGATTTAAATTAAGGTAGAAGATTTAAACACAAGTTGTAAATCTGGAAACAAGAATCAAATTTAAATCAGGTTTTGACAAGAAAAGAAGTTTTAAATATTTTAAATGTTTTAAACAATTTTAAAACACATATATATATATATATATATATATATATGATTTGTATTTTGAAATAAATTTGGGTTTAAATTTCTTTTAACTTCTTTTATAAAATAAGAAAATCTTTAGCATAAATTTTTAAAGGATTTTAAAATGTTTTTAAAACTTTGATTAAGTTAAGTTTGATTTCTTTTTAAATTTTAAATTTCAAATGTAATTTGAAAACAATTTTTAGTTAAATTATTTTAAATTACTTTATTAATGATAAAGTAATCTGAATTGTATTATGATGTAAATACTAGACAGGTGTTATAATTGTCTAGTATGTGTTGTATTATCGGTGTAACTCTGATTAGTGTTGTAAACTATGTAATATGTTATATTATTAATATAATTTATTCGTTCCGCTGTTGAGATTTTGATGTGTTGTTTCTTTCTTCTTCTCTTTCTTTCTATTCTCTATCCCTTTCTTTCTTATTAATGATGCGACTTCCTGGAGTCTGGAAGTTGGGTCGTTACAATAAGTACATTTCAAACTTAAGGAGGATTTTCTCTTTTAAAATTCCAGATGAATTGGCTAACAAATCTCATTTTGAAATGATGCACACTATAAAAGCAACCCACTATCCTTTATAAAAGTTTCCTTTTTAAAAGCCACTTCGTATTTCAAGTAACTTATAAACGTCCCAAAATAAATTTATAACTTCTTTTATCAGTCTCCAAAATCATTTATAAAACTCTTTCCTCATATCCAAGATCCCTGTTAAATTTAACTCCTTTTTAAACTTCCTTTCTTTAAAACAAACTTCCTAAATAAACTTTAATTAACAAAGTTCCTTCGATAGCAATCGACTATGTAAAACACCTTTGAACAACCAAGTTATTATTTAACGTTCTTTGTTTAATTATCTTTAAACCTCATTTAAATAATAACTTTAAAATACCATTAATAATATAATAAATTAACTTTAAATAATATTATTACATCAATAATTTAACTCTAAAACAACATAAATAAAATAAATAAATAAATAAATAACTTCTAAACATTATTAATATAATTACTACTTAATTTCAAACATTATAATTATAATAATTAATTGATCCTTAAAAAATATGAATGCAGCAATTAATTAACTTTTAAATATTATTAATAGGATAACTAATTTACCTTGAAATATAATTAAATAACTTGAAACAATAAAATAAAAAAATATTTTTAAACAATAATTAAATATTCTTAAACAAGTTTATGAAACATCTTTAAAGAATTTTATTAATAATATAATTAACTCTGAATCATTATTAAAATAATAAATAATCAATTATCTTTAAAACATTACTAATAAATAATAATTACCTTTAAAACCTTATGATAGGTAATAATTATCTTTTAAACAACACTGATTCAATAATTAACATTTCAATTTAGAAAAATGGCTTAGTGATCACAATGGTACTTAAACAAGTTACCATTTAACTCAATTTAACATTCCAAGTTAAAAACTAGTATTTACATAATCAACATCTATGTAAACAAATTCAATAATTAACCATTACTAGTTAACATATCACTTTATTCAAATTGGCATGTTAACTAACGATATATAATTAAATGTCCAAATAAAAAAATAGCATAACTGGGATTTATTCCACTAATTAAACGACTAATTAATTTAATTAGCGTAATGGTATTTCATTCCGCTAAACAGGTGTCCAAATTACCCTATCCAGTTTAATTAAACAATTGGTGTTTATTTGGCCAAACAGATAACACCAATTGAGTATAATTAATTAAACTACATAATTACTCAAACTAACGTAATTATAATCACGCAGTAATAATTTATCATTAAATTATACTACAAGGAAACTACCAATTTTTATGCCAAAGTGTTGTACTTGTCAATACAAATCTAATGTAAAATATCAGAGGTCAATCGGATTTCAAACGAGTGAGATATGATTTTTCTAAGTTTTTAACACGCTTATATATAAAATTCAAATGAACAACACTTAAGGGTTTTCACCCAAACTATGGTGGCCCATGGCCCAAACTCTTTCAAACCCAATCCGTGCAAACAGTAGCTTCTCCCTTCTTCTCCATTCCATTCTTCAAACGCAAAGCTCCACGAACCCCATTTCATGCATGTTGTGCATTTGCACATGTGTCTTGGCCACCAAAACAACCTTCTGACTCCGCTCACCAATCTCACTATGCGCTCTCATCATGATGGCATCACCGTCGTACCCTCCGGCCCCCTCATGCTTCGACCAACCAACAGCCCACGCCCCGGTAAACGAAAAAGGTGCGACAATTTTCGATGCAAAACTCCACCAAAATCTACATATTGAAGCTCCTCTCCACCGTAAATACAACGAACGCCCAGATTCTTCGATCGATGCTCCAATCTCCAACAATCATCAACCCTAATCGACGAACATTGCCAATCATCGATACAAAACTCCTCCAAACTCACACCAAAATTACTACAACACCATAGGATCCCAACAATGAATATGGCGTCGATCAATTCGAAGCGGATCGAGGGAAATCTATTTTTGAATTTTGTGAACAATATTTTCTTCTCATTGTAGTTTGACAATTTCTAGGTCGTTTCTTAACGAAAACTCTTGTGTCTTTTTCTAAAAACACTGGAGATAAAACTAAACAACTTTTATGTTGGATGATTAGTCTAATTGTGAATGATTTGTGAGCAAATGATTTTTTAAGAGACGATGGTGTATATTTTCAAACTTTTTTGAAATGAACAAGTGAAGAAGCAGTATTTTGAAAAACGAAGAAGAATGCCTATGTTCCAATACATGTATATATAATAGAGTAAGAGCAAGGGAACAAGTCATATAAGGTGAAGGAGACAAAGTCAAGAAAGCATAGGGAGACGATGACAGCTAAGGTGAATGAGAACAATGGGGAATAAGGGAATAAGAGCTGCAAAGGGAACAAAATTGTGGTTGTGGGGAAAGTGTGTACATTTGATTTGTTCAGGGTATCCACTATACAACACTATGTTCGTGTGCGAGACACGAATGACATAAAATAAAAATATGATTGCGCACAACAATGTAACTCGATCTCAAAGAAACTATAAAATAAACTGGTTTACACATTCTGTAAAGTTTCAAAATGCCAACGTTTGCCGTAAAATACGTTAAACGAAAATTCATTTATTTTCCAAGTTAAAAATTATGGAAATATTCTATGAATTGAATTAAAAATATGTCATTGAAAATAAAATTGTTTTAATAAAAACAGATTGTCTTATAATTTATTATATCTGAATCAAATTTGAAAATTTAAATATATTCGAAACATTAAAAATTATGGGTTGTTAATTCTCCTCCTCTTAAAAAGGATTTCGCCCCCAAAATTTTACCTCAACCAAACCCTTAAAACATCTAACACTATACATTAGTTCGTATGATGTACATAGATCATTCTCATGCAAAATCTGATTCGATCTGTACTCAAACACATAACTTTATTTTCGAATCATTATCGCTCATCCAATTTTCTAGTGTGGGCTATGATCAGGTTCCTTGATTTGGAACCATTATTCTCCTTACATAGTCATGTACCAATACAGTACCTTGGTCCTATACTAAAAGTCCCCATCAAGTGCCCATTGTCAAAAATCGAGTAATGGATCCTTATCTAGAATGGTGTGAAATACTTCAAAGCCATGTACACGAATCATAGATCAAACTATATGGAAATGGAAGATGATCTACGTCCAGCCTACGCACTTCTTTAATTGGTTCCCCTTAATACCAATTTTATTTCCACTAAATTATTTATGAAAACATTTCATAAAATTAAGCTTAGGTTCAACTTGGATAATACTCCACTACATCATAAGAGTATATACCCCTATTTGATTCAACAATTCTATTTTGCATTTATTTCCCAAAGAAAACTCAAGTCCCAAATACCCCGACCTTATTTCAAAAACTTTTTGAATTGAAATAATATATTTTAATCATTGTGTGTGTGTATATATATATATATATATATATATATATAGCCTGAGTAACTCCAAAACGATACTAAGGAACTAGTTAATTTTCAAGCCATTCGAACTAGTTAATTTTAAAAACCACTTTTAATTAAAAATCCCATTTTTGAATTAATACTTCTCATATTTCCAACAAAACATTTACCACCAACTTTCATTAGGTTCGTTCGGATGTGAACTTGTTTTGATTATACAATGATAAAGAGAATGATTCACTAAGTGCACCACAACGTTATCTAGGCAAACCTCTGATCGTCACTTAGAAGATTATTCAGATCATCACAAAACAATCAAGCCTTGTTCCTCCTAAGTAATTCAAAGAAAATACTTCTACTTAACATTTTCATCCCCAAAATTTTATTCATGAACCGAAAATTCATTCAAATAATACTACTACTATCTTTCAAAACCATAAAAATCATTTTTCAAAAGCAATGAGATTTTATTCTTCAAGTTTTTAACTTAAATTCTTTTTAATTGAAAGACACCTTCTTATAAATTTATTTTATAAATCAACTTTTATAAAGTCATTTTCCAAATACCCATTGAAAACTATTTTAATCTTAAATAAACATCTTTTAATACATCAAATTTTACCTTAACATTAACATTGAATTACTTATAGTCGAATTGTGAAACTTAATTCACAAGGTGTTCAATTTTATGTTTTCCCTAATCCTATTTACCCACCCCAAATCTTAAAAAGGGAAGCTTCCTACACAAACTAACAATAGACAATGCTCAACTGGAAAAGTATGACTAACAAAATCATAATTGATAACAATAGAGTATTATTATCTCCTAACAACACCGCAATTAACTATACCATACCATACCATACCATACCATACTATACCATTTTGAAAATCATTCATTATATATACAATATATCATAGGTTAAATTATTTCATTTACCTAATTCCATAACAATACCATGTCAGATGGCCTTATTTAAATGTTTAGAGATCCCTATCAATAACGTTAGCTACAAGTATTAACCAAAATCCATAAGCCACTCAACAGATCAAACAACAAAATATAAAATATTTTTATATCACTAACAAATACGTGAACTTATATACACACACTCAAACTCTTAATGAGTTGCCCCACCAAAGTCAAGATTCTAGCTTAACCTTGCGCTCTGATACAAAATGTAATGACCCCCCTTTTCGAACCCCAGAAGTCAGCACTAATACATCAACGGTATTCACGTGCCAAACAACCAAGTACCGGAAAGATTGTGTAACGACCCGACTTCCTACGCCCAGGAAGACGTATCGTTAATAAAGAAAGAAAAGGGTGTGAAAATAGAAAAGATAGAGAATAAAGAACAACAACATCAGAATCTCACAGCGGAACGAATAAATTATATAATCACATAAGTATTTACATAATATACAACATCAATCAGAGTTATACAGATAATACATCACATACTAGACAGTTATAAACACCTGTCTAGTTAATACAACTCAATACAATACAACTCAAACAATATGACTCAGAGATACCAACACAGCGGAACACTATATCTACAAACGCTGAAGCCTCCTGCTCCATTGCTCCTCCTGAATTCGTCAAAGCTAACCTGAATCCCTTGGCTACCCGTAAAAATTTGGGTACCCGAGAGTTTATGAAAACAAAAATAAACTCCGGGTCAGAAATGGGTCTGGTGTGAGTAACAGGTTAAAGTTGCTTAATTTTGAAAAATCCTTTGAAAAGAAAGGTATCACGTAAGACTCCCCACACATAAACATGGAAAAGTTTTTACCTTACGCTAACCAAAACATTTGATAGGAAATCCAGTGATATTATAATAGGTCTAGGGTTTTCAAGTAAATAGAAAATAGCCGAAATTGTTACATGATTAAATTCCAGCTACTAGCCACAAAAGTGGGTAATACAATCAAAACCGTTGGCACTTATTGGATTTTGGATTCCATACAATGGCAGGGCTACTGGGGTACCGCCCGTCACAGTACGTGGCCTAGATCAACGTAACGAGGATCACTCCCGACCCCCTGCAACACAAAGCCAGAACTATTCCTTACTGAACAGTCCCGAACAAGATAACCCCGCAGTTGGCTGCAGACCAACTGCCCACACAGCCGAATAAAAAGGGACATCTAGACAGGGGAATATCCTTGTCCTGCTTGGGCATGAACCACCTAACCTTGCTGCACCTCCCCTGTTTTAGCCATTCCGGTTGATGAGGCTTGAGGTTACGATTACCTTTATAGAACATATCTCTCAGAATGCTCATCGTCCGCCTGACGATGTGTTGAAAGCATTCAATCCATACAAGTTCGAGCCGGGTTCGAACGAAACCGAGGGCATTATCTCATTACACTCGTTTTGGAATCACCCTCAGAGTTAACGACGATAATTCTTGCATTCTGAATCTTCATCTTCACTTCAGATTCACGACCTATCGTTAATTTGGATCGATGTGGTTTTCGGATGTCCAAATATGGAAAATCCAATCCCGGTCTCATCGAAATCCAAAACGTGTCTTTTAAGGCCAAGTTGTCTATTTAGTCTTAACAGTGAATTCAATATTATCAATATACACACAAATGATAATTCACATCTCATAATAGGTAATCACATTATCATCATAAACAGATAGTTAATATCATCATCCAAACAGATAACTAAATATTATCATACTTAAACCATACATCCATATCACATAGATATTATCCATCTCATATCTGAGATCACAATCAAACAATGAAATATCAATATCATCCATAAGCATGATTTATGAATCACAATCTATAATTAATTTAAAATGAATTAAATTAACTACTTCCATCTTTAATTAATTTAAAATAAATTAAATTAATTACTCATTCCATAAATCCTGCTCTCACAACCATTAATTAATTATAAATCAAATTAATTAATCATTCTCTAGTTACAAGAAATAATTTAGTCTTTAATTAATTTCTTAAATGAATTATTTTAAATCATTCGTTGTAACGACCCAACTTCCAGTCTCCAGGAAGTCGCATCGCTAAGAAGAAAGAAAAGGGATAGAAAAGAGAAAAGAAAGGAAAGAAAGAACAGACAACATCAGAATCTCACAGCGGAATCGAATAAATTATAATATATCACTTAAAACTTTACATAGTATCATATACATCAGAGTAATACAGCTAATACAACACAAGCTAGACAGTTATAATCATCTGTCTAGCAATTACAATCCAAGTACATCAGAGAAAAACAGATACAACTCAAACACAGCGGAACTACTAAATATATCTACATGCTGAAGCCTCCTGCTCCATTATCTCCTTCAGAACTCGATCAAAGCAATCCTGAAACACTTGACTACTCATACGTAATATGAGTACCCAAGAGTTTAATAAAACAGAAAATAAACACTCAGGTCAGACAGAGGTCTGGTGTGAGTAAACCGGGATAAAAGTTGCTTAACTTTAGAAAATCCTTTGAAAACAAAAGGTATCACGTAAGACTTCCCACACATAAACATGGAAAAGTTTTTACCTTACGCTAACCAAAACATTTGATAGGAAATCCAGTGATATTATAATAGTGTCTAGGGTTTTCAAAATAAAATACAGAAATAGCTGGAATGCTCACATCTCACGTTCCAACATAGTTGGGCACAATCAAAACCGTACAGGCACTTATTGGATTATGGATTCCATCAATGGCAGGGCTACTGGGGTACCGCCCGTCACAGTACGTTGCCTAGATCAACGTACCGATGAGTACTCCCACTCCCCTACAACACAAAGCCGGACCCGTTCCTTACTGAACAGTTCCGAACAAGACAACCCCGCAGTTGGTGTACACTAACAACTGCCCACTAAGCCGAATAAAAAGGGACCTCTAGACAGGGATCAATCTTGCTCTCCAGTGGGTGCTACCCACGAGCCTTGCTGCACCTTCCCTGTTTTAGCCATTTCCGATTGATGAGGCTTGAGGTTACGATTACCTATATAGAACATATCAATCTTAGAATGCTCATCGTCCACCTGACGATGTTCTGAAAGCATTCAATCCGTACAAGTTCGTTCCGGGTTCGAACGAAACCGAAGGCACTATCTAGTTACACTCGTATTGGAATCACCCTTAGAGTTAATGACGATAACCCTTGCACTCTAAATCACCATCTCGAATCTATAAGTACTATTCCGTCAAAGTCATTACGGAATCACCCACAGAGTTATACTGACGTATAGCCCTTACACCTCGAGTCTTCACTTGCTCCACTTGGATTAACGACCTAACGTTTAATTGGAATCGATGTGGTTTTCGGAATTCCAAATATGGAAACCCGATCCCGGTCTCATCGAAACCAAACGCCATTTTAATGTCCAAGTTATACTTAAGGGTTTTAAACAATTAACTCATTTCATTATTATCTAATTCACATAGATAGATAAACTATATCTCACAATAGACAATCACATTCATATCATAAACAGATAATCTGTATCATCCATAAATAGATAATCATCACAACCAAATAATCCATTACAAACCATCATACTTAAACCAAGCATTCATATCATACAAATACAACTCATCTCATTACTGAGATCACAAACATTCAATCAATAACATTCATAAGCAATGATTTACTAATCAACAATTATAATTAATTTAAAATGAATTAAATTAATTACAACCATCTCTAATTAATTTAAAATAAATTAAATTAATTACTCATTTAAATCCTGCTTAACATCCATTAATTAACCCAGTTAATTAATTACCCACTAAGTATTTAACTTGATTAAACATCCTTGATTAATCATTCACTAATTACAATAAGTAATTAGTCTTTAATTAATTAACCTTAATCATAAGTAATTAACATTTAATTACTCATTTATTAATTAATTATAACTAATTATATTTACCCTTAATTAATTACAGTTAATTAATCTCTTAATTAATTATTACTAAATTAAACAATCCTTAATTACATCATTAATATTAATTAATGATCTTTAATATTTAAATAAATTACTTAATTAAAATTAATTACATTTAGTAATTAATCTAATCATTAATCACCTTGATTAATACTAAATTTAGTAATTAACTATCTTTAATTACTCATTAACAAATTAATTATCTAATAATTAATCATTAATTAATTCCTTAATTAATTATAAAAGTAATTACCCAAATTACTAATTACATTCCAGTAATTATCATTATTATTTTTTCTAAGTAATCTTGCTACACTAATTACATTAAGTAATTACCCTCATAACATCATTAGATGATTTATTAAAATTAATTAAACTAAATTAATTAACTTAAATAAATCACATATCCAAATTAATTACAATAAGTAATTAATTCCTTAATTACTTTAGCAATTAATTTTACTTAACAAATTTCAATTAATTAGATTCAATTAATTAATCTAGTTAATTATCAAAATTAATTACATTAATTAATTACTAAATTATCCTTAGATAATTATCACCATTTATTAATTAACAACATTTCCAAAATTACATACTTAAGAAAATTTGAATTAGATTAATTATTACTAAATCATTTCTAATTAATAAATTAATCTAAACCATTATTTAAAATCAAATAATTATGTAAATCCTTAATTATCTTAATATTTTCAAAATAATTTATCAAATGACTCAATTACATTCAAAATGTATTTAAACAACACATTTCTAAATTTAAATTCAAATTCCAATTCATTTTTAAAAAAAAACAATTTTAAAGGTTCAAAGAGTTTAATCATTAATCCCAATTAAAATAATTATAAACCTTAAAATAAAAATGAATGTTTAAACAACATTCATTACTTAAATATAAAAGAAAAGGTTTAAAATAAATTACTTGATTAAAATAAATCAAGCTTTGAAAATAAATTGATTATTTTCAACTTTCCAATTTACATTAAACACTTCATATTTTAATTCAATACTAATGGAAACTAAATTCTTTCAAGTTTAAACTTGTTTGAAATCAATTTCTTTAAACATTTGAATATGTTCATTTCTAATTTTATTTTTATTTTTTTATACAAATTGGTTTTGAAATCAAAACTGATTTCCAAAGAAACTTGGGAACAGTTTTTAACTTGATTTCAAAATACATTTAAGTTTTGCAAAAACATTTAAATCTGTTCACACTTTTAAAACTTACAAAAACTGTTTTAGCTTAATGTTTGATTTGGAAATCAAACCTGAAACTTATTTTTAAACTTGATTAAAACTGAATTTTAAATCTTGCTTAAAACATTTAAATGTGTTCATAATTTAAAATCTTACAAAACTGTTTTGAATTGAAAATCTGGTTTTAAAGATAACCCTGAAACTGTTCTTAACTTGATTCAATACTCAGTTTAAATCTTGTTTAAATTTAAGATTTTCATTTTTAAAAACTATGAATTTCAAACTTTATTTGAATGCAGATCCAACTTCCACTTGAATCAAGTTGCAACTTAAAATATGAATTTCATTCAAGAATCTAAAAACTGCAAAACTCTCTGGTTTAAAAACTTGAAACTGTTTTAATTTTGATTTAAAACTGAATTTAAATCTTGTTTAAATTTAAGATTCCCATTTTAAAACTTTTAATTTCAAACTGCATTTGAATTCAGTTTAATCTTACATTTGAATCAATTTATAATTTTTTAAAATATGAGTTTTCATTCAAAGTTTAAAACTGTAAAATTACAGATTTAAAACTGCAACCAAACCCGAGTGACCCCTAATTTTACTTCGATTTTCAAAACCCTCTGCTTCGAGAAATCATCACAAAATCCCGAGGATTACTTCCAGTAAAACCCTGCACATTACAGAAGTTCTCCCGAACTTCAGAAATCACTGCAACCTTGTCAACAGCCAGAAATACCATCTCCAGCCACCATCATCGACACAACCTTGGATATAGCTTCCTTTACACCCCCTCTACAAATTCCCAAAACCTCAAATAACTCGATGCAACAGAGAGGATGAGAACAAACTAACACTGCACACCTAAAACAAGGTTTTGAAACCTGGAAAAAAAACTCAATTCCCAACTCCTCTCTTCTCTGATCATCTCTCACCCATTTCCCTTCATCCTTACATCCAAAACACCACTACAGTAGGCATCTTAACCCCTAAGTTCCACTAGCTTATCAGATACCTCTAAAGTTTCTTTTTCTGTTCAACAGAATGCTAAATTTCACAGATTCTTTTTTAAAGGTGAAATTTGTTTTATACTCTCTGATTTCTAACATGCATACATGATATAATCTTGTTTTAAATAGTTATTGAAGTTTGATATTCTGATTTCATTTTAAAATGCTAGCTGTGGAGTTTGTTCAGAGAGTAACAGACTTCAAATTCTAACCTATTTAAACTAATTCATAATTTTATACTAACAACCATACTTTGTTCCACAAAAATTCTAACTGAAACGATTCAAATAAATAAAGATTTAAACATAATATACTTAATTTAGAACTTAAATCTTGATAATCCAAGCATACTTTGTCTAAATAATATAAACTGCAAAAGGTTTAAGGAAGAGGAGATAAATTCTTAACTGTAAAACAAACAGAGGATACTTATCAATATATACAAACATGCTTCTTAACTGATTTATATTTATAAACAGAAGGCATTATTTACATTTAGGTAAGCAACTATCATAACTATAATTCATATATCAATCATATTCAACAAGAATAATCAAGCTAAAGCTTTTATATAAATTGTTACCTACCAGTTTCAAGCAGATAGCAATTTACAGTCTTGCCATACTTATATTCTCACATTGAAATTAAGCATGCATTAACACTATATATCTACATTTGCAAACAGATTTCATCTCAGGTTTATAAACTGTTTTTAAATAAGAAGCTTACTCACCTTAAATTAGAAGATGCAGAAAGTAATTCCAGAGATGCAGATTCATTTCCCAGAAATGCATATTGAAATCCGGCTTCATTTGCTTACTGGAATTGCTTGTTGCTTTTATCTTGTATTTGTATGCATGCAGACCCCAACTCCATTGCTCAGATTTCAAATTGGACTTCATATAGATGTTGAGCTCTAGATTTGATGTTGAAAAATGGTATGCAGACTCCATTCTTCATTTTACTGATTTAAGAAATTGATTGCAGATATAGATTGAAGTTTGGTTTATGATTTGATTTACTGGATTATGAAATTGCAGATTTGAAGATGAATGCAGATTTTAAAACATGAATTGGTTTAGTTTTTGATTTACAGAAATATGATTTCTGTTTTCAATTTGAAGAAAATGTTTTTATCAAAATGCTTTGTTATTTTTCTTATTTGAAAGAATAAAATCCAAGAATAAATTAGTTTGCCACTTGTTGACTTATTATCTCAATTTCTTACAAGTGTTCTCTTTATGTTTAAATAGCTAACACATGTTCAAATTTAATATAAAAATAAGTTTCTTAGTTTATGAATGTGTTTTTAAATCTATCTAAAACAATATTTAATTTACATGTTTATGTAAATGTTTATCTACAAGAAAACTTCTTTTATAAAATTACTCATTTTAAATGTTTGCTTAATTATTTTTAAAATAATATTCTTTATGAAACTACATTTCAAAGAAAAGAATTGTTGAATTAAATTTTATTTGAGAGTCTTCAAACCAAAATACTATACTCTAATATAATGAATTAAATTTTATTTCAAAATAAGAACAATTTCCTTTAAAATAAAACAAACTTTTATTATAAAACAAAATTAAACTATATTTATTCTTATCAAGCAAATAAATACTTACTTTCATTTCTATGAAAATTATAAGATAGATCTTTTAAAACAAACTTTTTGAAAAGTTATAATACTAATTTAAATTAATTTAATCAATTTACAATTTATACATTTATATATAAGAATTAGAAAATATCCTTTATTTAATATAAATTAAAATTAAAACCAAATCCTCTATTTACAATGTATAAACATTTATACATTTTAAATAAAATAATTTTAAACCAGTTTAGAAAGATAAATTTATCATTTAAATATTTTTAACATTTGAAAAGAATATCATTTAACAAACTAAATAATTATTAATTTTCAAAAGAGAATTCCAGTTTGAATTAATTTATTAAATCAATATTTCACATTTTAAAATAATTATTAATGAAATTATTAAATAATTATTGCCTAAATTTCCGGGACATCACATTCCTCCCCCCTTAAAAGAATTTCGTCCCCGGAATTTAAAAGCAAAGGTAATTTAATAATCCCATACAGATTTTAAAATTTAAAAAGAGCAATCATATACTATCAACTAAATAATAGCAACCATAGCAACCAATTCAAACAAACAATTCTAATTACCCAGACAAAATTCTGGATAGAATTCACTAGAGTTTCCTAGGTACAAACACCGGGACACTCGCCCTATAAAATCTAAACTAACTACACCACTCAGATCTAGAGCTCCTATACATCTAGATCTACAAATCTAAACAGAATACAGGACTACAGACAAGTCCTGATCAATTCCCAAATCTCTCAGAACTACTGATTCAAAAACCAGAGATAAACCATACACGTACTCCCTCAGAGATACGTGAAAACCAAAAAAAATTCCAGCCATCCGTACTGGAAATTCTATCCTGTAGATCGAACATTTAACTCTCAAGAGAAACAGAAAGATCCAATACTCATATCCACAAATCTCTCATATCGATCCTGGGCTGCCTTCAACCTTCTAGATCAAATAAATCTACCACACAAACTCTACTACAAATATCAGAAGACTCCAAACAAACTACTCTACCGGGAAAACAAACAGATACAAAACAATCAAGTCTCCTGATCCAAAATGAATTTCCTGTAGAAATCTTTTGATCCAAGACAAAACTCAAATTTCCAAAGAATCGGTGTTGCTCCTATTCTGGAATAGCTGCCACCATGCTTCCACTGCGCAACTCTGATTCAAGAATGCTGTTGATGAACACAAGTACAAACTTGATCAACTTATCCTGGAAACATTTGTTCATCAAATTCCATAAATCTCAGTGACCTATCCGATTCAGTCACAAACATCACAGCAAAAATTCAACCAGAAAACTGGATCCAATCAATCCTATCAACTTAAACAAATTACACTCAAAGAACCTCCTACAAAGCTGAACCACCGGTAAAGCTCCAAGAATCAAGTCAGAACAGAACTCAAACCCTCGATTTGGATGCAAATCTTAGCTCCTTCAAAGATATCCAAAAAATACCAATTCGATAACTCAAACATCGTCTAAAGATGTTTCAATCCAAACAAAGATCACTCAGAGAACTTCCGAACGTCGCAAGTCACTTTTGCGATTCCACTCAGTTCAGATTCCAAGAAATCGTTCTCTCTTCAACCATCAGAACAGCTAAAGCCTTCAAAAGTAGAAACTAGTGGTCTACCTCCAACCACAACATCACACCCAACTGAGCTTCCAGAAGAAAAGGACAAGCTTCACCCTCTGCCCAGACTTCTGACAAAAGAATCATAGAGATTTTTGAACCATCGAAGAACAGGCCACTCGCTAATGCTACTGCTACCAAAACTTCCTAATCCAAAAGCTCATCGAAGCTCAAAGCTACACCAGCCTCTTCACAACAGAGTCTTCCAAAAGAAAAATATCTCTCAGGAAACTCGCTCCCAAATCAAGCTCAAAACACTCTGCCAAACTGAGTCTCAAACTCAAATACAGACAGAACTCCTTCCTGAAGTTACCAAAATACCAAAATATCCTTACTGGCTTCAGAACTCCCAACTAATCCAAGCTCAAGAAAATCCACTCACATGAGTGAAATCCAGCTTACAATCCAGAATAAACTCCGAATCTTGAAAAGATTTCCTTCAGAGTTCAGCGAAATCCTTCACACCAAACTGCAAAACTACTCAAGATGCCCAAACTGCTCTAGCAGATCCCCCTCCAACCTCAAACACTCGAACTCCAACCATTGGTAGTTGCGTTACACACACCACTACCCTATCTACCTTTATTACTTATTGGAAAACCTGAACAGGTAACCCAATCTAAATAGGTAGAAATATATATATATATATATATATATATATATATATATATATACACACACACACACACACACATACACAAAATTACAAATACGCTCTCTCAAGAAGGACACCACTACAGAGTCTAGGCATTCGCTCAACCTATAGAGCTCTGATACCACGTTGTAACGACCCAACTTCCAGTCTCCAGGAAGTCGCATCGCTAAGAAGAAAGAAAAGGGATAGAAAAGAGAAAAGAAAGGAAAGAAAGAACAGACAACATCAGAATCTCACAGCGGAATCGAATAAATTATAATATATCACATAAAACTTTACATAGTATCATATACATCAGAGTAATACAGCTAATACAACACAAACTAGACAGTTATAATCATCTGTCTAGCAATTACAATCCAAGTACATCAGAGAAAAACAAATACAACTCAAACACAGTGGAACTACTAAATATATCTACACGCTGAAGCCTCCTGCTCCATTATCTCCTTCAGAACTCGATCAAAGCAATTCTGAAACACTTGACTACTCACACGTAATATGAGTACCCAAGAGTTTAATAAAACAGAAAATAAACACTCAGGTCAGACAGGGGTCTGGTGTGAGTAAACGGGGATAAAAGTTGCTTAACTTTATAAAATTCTTTGAAAACAAAAGGTATCACGTAAGACTTCCCACACATAAACATGGAAAAGTTTTACCTTACGCTAACCAAAACATTTGATAGGAAATCCAATGATATTATAATAGTGTCTAGGGTCTTCAAAATAAAATACAGAAATAGCTGGAATGCTTACATCTCACGTTCCAAAATAGTTGGGCACAATCAAAACCGTACATGCACTTATTGGATTATGGATTCCATCAATGGCAGGGCTACTGGAGTACCGCCCGTCACACCCAGATCAACGTACCGAGGAGTACTCCCACTCCCCTGCAACACAAAGCCGGACCCGTTCCTTACTGAACAGTTTCGAACAAGACAACCCTGCAGTTGGTGTACACTAACAACTGCCCACTAAGCCGAATAAAAAGGGACCTCTAGACAGGGATCAATCTTGCTCTCCAGTGGGTGCTACCCACGAAGCCTTGCTGCACCTCCCCTGTTTTAGCCATTCCCGGTTGATGAGTCTTGAGGTTACGATTACCTTTATAGAACATATCAATCTTAGAATGCTCATCGTCCACCTGACGATGTTCTGAAAGCATTCAATCCATACAAGTTCGTTCCGGGTTCGAACGAAACCGAAGGCACTATCTCGTTACACTCGTATTGGAATCACCCTCAGAGCTAACGACGATAACCCTTGCACTCTAAATCACCATCTCGAATCTATAAGTACTATTCCGTCAAACTCATTACGGAATCACCCACAGAGTTATACTGACGTATAGCCCTTACACCTCGAGTCTTCACTTGCTCCACTTGGATTAACGACCTAACGTTTAATTGGAATCGATGTGGTTTTCGGAATTCCAAATATGGAAACCCGATCCCGGTCTCATCGAAACCAAACGCCATTTTAATGTCCATGTTATACTTAAGGGTTTTAAAAAATTAACTCATTTCATTATTATCTAATTCACATATATAGATAAACTATATCTCACAATAGACAATCACATTCATATCATAAACAGATAATCTGTATCATCCATAAACAGATAATCATCACAACCAAATAATTCATTTTTTTTTAAATTAAAGATTCAAAGTGTTTAATTATTTAAACATTAATCCCAATTAAAATAATTATAAACCTTAAAATAAAAATGAATGTTTAAACAACATTCATTACTTAAATATAAAAGAAAAGGTTTAAAATAAATTACTTGATTAAAATAAATCAAGCTTTGAAAATAAATTGATTATTTTCAACTTTCAATTTACATTAAACACTTCATATTTTAATTCAATACTAATGGAAACTAAATTCTTTCAAGTTTAAACTTGTTTGAAATCAATTTCTTTAAACATTTGAATATGTTCATTTCTAATTTTATATTTATTTTTTTATACAAACTGGTTTTGAAATCAAAAATGATTTCCAAAGAAACTTGGGAACAGTTTTTAACTTGATTTCAAAATACATTTAAGTTTTGCAAAAACATTTAAATCTGTTCACACTTTTAAAACTTACAAAAACTGTTTTAGCTTAATGTCTGATTTTGAAATCAAACCTGAAACTTATTTTTAAACTTGATTAAAACTGAATTTTAAATCTTGCTTAAAACATTTAAATGTGTTCATAATTTAAAATCTTACAAAACTGTTTTGAATTGAAAATCTGGTTTTAAAGATAACCCTGGAATTATTTTTAACTTGATTCAATACTCAGTTTAAATCTTGTTTAAATTTAAGATTTTTATTTTTAAAAATTTTGAATTTCAAACTTTATTTGAATGCAGATCCAACTTCCACTTGAATCAAGTTGCAGCTTAAAATATGAATTTCATTCAAGAATCTAAAAACTACAAAACTCTCTGGTTTAAAAACTTGAAACTGTTTTAATTTTGATTTAAAACTGAATTTAAATCTTGTTTAAATTTAAGATTCCCATTTTAAAACTTTTAATTTCAAACTGCATTTGAATTCAGTTTAATCTTACATTTGAATCAATTTATAATTTTTTAAAATATGAGTTTTCATTCAAAGTTTAAAACTGTAAAATTACAGATTTAAAACATGCAACCAAACCCAAGTAACCCCTAATTTTACTTCGAGTTTCAAAACCCTCTGCTTCGAGAAATCATCACAAAATCCCGAGGATTACTTCGAGTAAAACCCTACACATTACAGAAGTTCTCCCGAACTTCAGAAATCACCGCAACCTTGTCAACAGCCAGAAATACCAACTCCAGTCACCATCATCGACACAACCTTGGATATGGTTTCCTTTAGATCCCCTCTACAAATTCCCAAAACCTCAAATAACTCGATGCAACAGAGAGGATGAGAATAAACTAAAACTGCACACCTAAAACAAGGTTTTGAAACCTGGAAAAAAAAACTCAATTCCCAACTCCTCTCTTCTCTGATCATCTCTCACCCATTTCCCTTCATCCTTACGTCCAAAACTCCACTACAGTAGGCATCTTAACCCCTAAGTTCCACTAGCTTATCAGATACCTCTAAAGTTTCTTTTTCTGTTGAACAGAATGCTAAATTTCACAGTTTTTTTTAAAGGTGAAATTTGTTTTATACTCTCTGATTTCTAACATGCATACATGATATAATCTTGTTTTAAATAGTTATTGAAGTTTGATATTCTGATTTCATTTTAAAATGCTAGCTGTGGAGTTTGTTCAGAGAGTAACAGACTTCAAATTCTAACCTATTTAAACTAATTCATAATTTTATACTAACAACCATACTTTGTTCCACAAAAATTCTACCTGAAACCATTCAAATAAATAAAGATTTAAACATAATATACTTGATTTAGAACTTAAATCTTGATAATCCAAGCATACTTTGTCTAAATAATATAAACTGCAAAAGGTTTAAGGAAGAGGAGATAAATTCTTAACTGTAAAACAAACAGAGGATACTTATTAATATATACAAACATGCTTCTTAACTAATTTATATTTATAAACAGATGGCATTATTTACATGTAGGTAAGCAACTATCATAACTATAATTCATATATCAATCATATTCAGCAAGAATAATCAAGCTAAAGCTTTTATATAAATTGTTACCTACCAGTTTCAAGCAGATAGTAATTTACAGTCATGCCATACTTATATTCTCACATTAAAATTAAGCATGCATTAACACTATTTATCTACATATGCAAACAGATTTCATCTCAGGTTTATAAACTGCTTTTAAATAAGAAGCTTACTCACCTTAAATTAGAAGATGCAGAAAGTAATTCCAGAGATGCAGATTCATTTCCCAGAAATGCATATTGAAATCTGGCTTCATTTGCTTACTGGAATTGCTTGTTGCTTTTATCTTGTATTTGTATGCATGCAAACCCCAGCTCCATTGCTTAGATTTTAAATTGGACTTCATGTTGAGCTCCAGATTTGATGTTGAAAAATGATATGCAGACTCCATTCTTCATTTTGTAGATTTAAGAAATTGATTGCAGATATAGATTGAAGTTTGGTTTATTATTTGATTTACTGGATTATGAAATTGCTGATTTGAAGATGAATGCAGATTTTAAAACATGAATTGGTTTTAAGTTTTTGATTTACAGAAATATGATTTCTGTTTTCAATTTGAAGAAAATGTTTTTATCAAAATGCTTTGTTATTTTTCTTATTTGAAAGAATAAAATCCAAGAATAAATTAGTTTGCCACTTGTTGACTTATTATCTCAATTTCTTACAAGTGTTCTCTTTATGTTTAAAAAGCTAACACATGTTCAAATTTAATATAAAAATAAGTTTCTTAGTTTATGAATTTGTTTTTAAATCTATCTAAAACAATATTTAATTTACATGTTTATGTAAATGTTTATCTACAAGAAAACTTCTTTTATAAAATTACTCATTTTAAATGTTTGCTTAATTATTTTTAAAATAATATTCTTTATAAAACTACATTTCAAAGAAAAGAATTGTTGAATTAAATTTTATTTGAGAGCCTTCAAACCAAAATACTATACTCTAATATAATGAATTAAATTTCATTTCAAAAGAAGAACAATTTCCTTTAAATAAAACAAACTTTTATTGTAAAACAAAATTAAACTATATTTATTCTTATAAAGCAAATAAATACTTACTTTCATTTCTATGAAAATTATAAGATAGATCTTTTAAAACAAACTTTTTGAAAAGTTATAATACTAATTTAAATTAATTTAATCAATTTACAATTTATACATAAGAATTCGAAAATATCCTTTATTTAATATAAATTAAAATTAAAACCAAATCCTCTATTTACAATGTATAAACATTTATACATTATAAATAAAATATTTTTAAACCAGTTTAGAAAGATAAATTTATCATTTAAATATTTTTAACATTTAAAAAGAATATCATTTAACAAACTAAATAATTATTAATTTTCAAAAGAGAATTCCAGTTTGAATTAATTTATTAAATCAATATTTCACATTTTAAAATAATTATTAATGAAATTATTAAATAATTATTGCCTAAATTTCCGGGACATTACGTTCATAGCAATTAACATTTAATTACTCCCTTATTAATTATTCCTTAATTAACAATTCTTAATTACATCATTAATTATATTAATTAACGACCTCCCATTTATGTTAAATTGCTTTATTTAAATTAATTACATTAAGTGATTAATCTTTTATTTAAACACAATTATTAATCACCCTTGATTAATAACAAACCAGTAATTAACTACCCTTAATTACTTATTAATCATCCCATGATTAATTAATTCCATAAATTAATCTTTTGATTAATTACAAAAGAAATTACCCAATTACTTCACTTACAAATTATCCTGTATTAATTTCATCAAGTAATTATCATCTAATTACTTTTCTAAGTAGTTATACTCTATTAATTACACTAAGTAATTATATATACCAAATCATCAAATGATTTCTTAAATTAATTAAAATTAATTAACTTAATTTAAATCTTATCATCAATTGCTTATATATTCCAATTAATCATCTTGATTTAAATATCTTTTGCTTAGTTTCCTTAATTTATTTACAGAGATTAATCTTTGAATAAATCATTAATTAATTACATTTATATCGATTTATTATCATTTAATTATCTTGTTGATTTATTATTCCCAAATTAATCAATTTCCTAATTCCATCATTAATTATACTAATTAATGATTTCTAATTACATTTTCATTTGTTATTTTATTAATTATATTAAGAATACAAATCTTCAAATCACATATATTAACCCCCTTGATTAATACATATAGTAATTCACTGTCCTAAATTAATTACTTTTCAATAACAAGCTTAATTAATCCCTTGATTAATTTCAAGTAATTATACTCCAATTACTTCCCTTAACAACATCATCCAATAATTTCATCAATTACTTCACTAAGTAATTTACTTCCAAAATATCAGTTAATTAAACTAAATTAATTAACTCAAATTAAATCAATTTACTCAATCAATAAGTAATAATTTTCTTAATTACTTTCCAAATAAATAATTACATTTAAACTATTACAATGATTATTATTGAATTAATTAATCCAATTAATTTATTAAAAATCAATTACATTAATTAATTATAAAATAATCTAGTTATGATCTTCATTAACACTTATTTAATTATTTTGTTCTAAAATAATTAACTTATATTAATCATTATTAATTATAAGTTTGATTAACCATTAAAATTTATTAATAAAAATAAAAATCTAATCTATGGTTCTTAATCACATATTAATTACTTAATTCATTATTCAACTTTGATTAATACACTTAAATTTATAATTACTAATTTAAATAATATCAATCATTAATTATTCATACTTAATTAACTTAAAGGTTAATGAATATAAATTCTAAATCTTCATTTCTTAAAGTAAAATATTCTTATTATTGATTAAATTTTCACTTTCAAAATGTTTTAAAAAAACATTTATTTCAAATTTCTTCCTAAATAAATCCCAATTTATCCTTAATAAAGTTTAAAACTGGTTTTTTTCCAAAACCCTTTTAAACTCACCTATTTAATAGCACTTAAAACTTATTTGAATCAATTTGAATTATAAAACTTTATTTCATTTCCAAATCTAGAATTTCAAATCTAAGTCCTGATTTCAATTTAGGAGTTAACTTTGTTTAAATCTTCCCTTAACAATTTATATCTCATCTTTGAATTCAACTCCTTTTGAATACACCTAAACATTAAGCACTTTTAAGTTATTAAAATAATTTAAATTTTCAAACTTTATTATTTCCAACTCTGTTTCAAAACTAACTTGAAATCACTGTTAAACTTTGATTTAAAACTAGGTTTAACTTTGATTTTAAATTTTAAAACAAAAGTTTTAAATACTGTTAAAACTGTTACAGGTTTAAAAACCTGAATAACAACAACCCGAGCACCCCTCTTGTTTACTTTAAGTGAACATACGAAGTTCCCCCGAGAAAAACAACGAACTGCTTCTAGTTTCCCCCATGCGCGTAAAATGAATAAGAGGAAAACAAAATCTGGAAACACAACTCCACCTCCCCCCCAAACCTAACAACGCCACGTGCGCGATGCTCCGACCACCGGAGGCCACCAAACTCCGGCCGCAGCATCGACCATCTTCCCTCTACCTCCCCTCAAAACCACATGCCACTTGAACGCCTGCACTGGCCGCGGTGATCAAAACTCCAAGCACAGTAAAAATTAGGTTTAAAAATTTTAAACCCACTGCGCCGCCGCTTCCACGACCCACTGCGCCGCCACCTACCATTTTTTTTTGTTCCACGGTAGCCTCCTCCACCCCCAGACAGAAGCTCGACCCTCTAGATCAACGTGATCGCCCACAACAACTCGAAAAGCCCCAAACAGAAAAATGCAAGCTACACTCATATCACACCATTAAAAATTCCCAAACCTACCTTAAAAATCATATTTTTGTATGCGCATTCAATTTATATTCATGAATTTGTAATTTAATAAACTCGAATTTTTACATGTTTGAAGATGATTCTGTAGTTTAAGCCTTTCCAGTAACAACACAAATTTATTTACTTAAAACAAATTTTTAAACAAAAGTCTATAGTGTAACAAATATATTTTATTCAAGGCTTAAGCTTAACATGGATTGGAACAAGATCAAATGAAATTTTGAACCAGGTTTGGGCTTGAAAACTAAAACAGGGTTTCTCAAATTTTACAGTAGTGCACTATATATATATATATATATATATATATATATATATATATATATATATATATATCTACATTCAGATGATTCACAGCAGCATATACTTGTATGTTTACCCCTACATATCATCACAGGAAACATATACAACCCTTTTAACTTAAGTTATATTGAATAATAATAAATAAGAAAAATGTTACTCACCAGATAAAAAGAACAGAGCTTTCAAATAGACACAGGATTGAAAATTCTCAGGCTAAACTCTTCATCTTGATCCTCTGTTGGATTGCATCTTGACTTATGTTCAAGTAGAACTTTGTTTTAGTTTGAAATAGGTTTTTACTTCAGATTTTAGGTTTGGTTTTTTCGAACTGAAATGAAAGATGACATTGGAGAGTAGCTTACAGGGTGATATTTATAAATAAGTTACAGTGGACAAAATTTGGTCTTTGGTACAGGTGATTATTATGTTTTAGTACAATACAGCATACATAATCTTTGTTTGAACTGATTTAAAACAGAGATATTTTATGATGGAGGCTGAGATAAGAAAAACTGCGGCTTGCATTAAATGTTTAAGTACTTCATGTTTAACTTACTTTGTTAATTATCTCCCTTAACTTGCCTGCATACCCTACAGCCTACAACATATGTCACTTTACTTTGCTTTTGTTTGTTCAAAAATATCTAATGTTGTCTTCCTTAGCAAGCCTTCACAAATTTTATTTTTCTTTGGCCAGAGGTTAGCAAACACTGAAATTATTTTTATAACATTCGAATTGACTTTCTTTGTTGGCTGAGGTGAAAACATTTAATGTATATATCCTTTATGCTTGTATGTGTTCAAAGACATATCTTATATTTGCCTTGCATACTTATTTGATTTTGTTTTTCAGCCTGCACATATTTGATTTGCTTCTAGATTTTATTTGTTGCCTAGTTATTTTGTTTGTTTCTACTTACCTATTCATGTGTTATGAATAAATATGTTACTTATCTTATATTTTTATTTCCTTTTTGAAATTTCAGCCTGCACACATATTCATCCTTGTTTGTTCTAACTTGTATATGCTGCAGTTTTCTTATGTTAGTTTATAATTTGATGATTATTTGTTTCTAGTTTAATTGTTGTCTTGTTATTATTTTGTGAAGTTCTATATTTAGCTTTATAATCTATAAATTTATCCTATATGCTTACTTCTTATTTTAACTTATTACATACAGTATTTTAACTTATAATCTATAGCTTTATGTATATTTTGTTTTATTTCTATGTTTAACTTATTACTTAAAATCTTGTATTCCCATATGTACATTCTTATTTTATTTATATTATAAAACACATTATCAATTTGAAATGATAAATAAAATAAATTATCTTTTTATTATATTGCTTATTTTATTAATGTACAATTTGACAAAATTGCATTAAAACACATATATCATTTTAAATCCATATTTTTATCAAGCTATACTAAAAAGAAAATAAAAAAAATCTTTTTGTTAATAAATTTAAATCTGGACTTAAGTTAAAATAAGTTTCAAACTATTTAAGCATTTATCCTATGTATTTAAAGTCACATATTTATTTATTTAATGGCTTTGAAAAACTTATATTAAATAAAACATAATTCCTAATTCACTAAAATGTGTATATATATAAATTTGAAAACATAATTTATTAGTTAAACTTTAAAACAAAGCTCAACTATTTACAATGTATACAAATATGTACATTTATAAATAGAAATCAATTAATTAATTTTTTGCTAGATAAAATTTTCCAATTAGATATTTATTAAAAGAAAAATATCAATTCAGATCTAATTAACAAAGATACATCAAATCAATTTAATTTTTAATGCAGATTGTTAAATTGATATTGCTCGAAAATTCCGGGTTGTCGCATTCCTTCTCCCTTAAAAGAATTTCGTCCCCGCAATTTAAAAGCAAAGGTAATTTAATACTCTATTTAAGATGTAACGACCGCAAATCCGTACTCCTGAATAGACATTAATATCCAGTGATTAACTCAAGATGAATGGAAATACGAACCCTTATGGTTTAAGAAGAAGAAAGAGGTAGAATATGAAAGAAAAAGATAGAACAGAACAATATCAGAATCTCACAATTCGCAGCGGAACAACATATATTAGATAAATGAATATTCATTAAAACAAAAGAACTCTATATTTTATACATTACATCACATTGCATTCAATATCAGAGTTTACAACAAACAACGGAAAAGAAATACTATATACTAGTAATACGCCATGCCCTCCAACTTGCCTCCAGCAACTCCTGAATTCTAGAATATCCTGATAAACCCGACTCTTGACTGCCCGTGTGGAAATTTGTGGGCACCCAAAGTTTAGGAAGGAAAACAATAAACTCCGAGTCAGTCATGTGACTGGTGTGAGAACTAAAACAGTTTATCTTTAAAACAAAGAACATGATAATTTTAAAATAGATTCGCAATGCTTTTTAGAAAATGAGACTACCATAAGGCCTCCTGCACACACACACACAATGCAAACGCAGAATCGGAGGAGATTTCTCCTTATGATAGTCAAAGATGCTTGATACGCATTAAAAAGAAACATTTGATATTATTACTAGTGCATAGTGTAGGAAAATTATTTCGAAAGTAAAGATATAAATCTTAGCCAGCATAGGCATTTCGCACTTATGCCTACTATAGCTACCATCCAAACAGTGGGGCACCACCATAAGTGAATGATAGGTTCTACAACTAAAACCGTACAAGATCGTATTGTTTCTTTGGATTTCCAACAAATGGTCAGGCCAAGGAACTTCCCATTGCCACATAGGTACGCCTCTGGAAAGACGACCCGAGAACCAAACCGGATCTCTGCCAACACAAGGCCGGGTTACCCCTAACTGGGTAACTACTGACACGAATATGTCATCCCCCGATCGTAACCAATCTACCTGAGGATCCTCAATTTCCAACAACCACAAAGCAATAAATTTGCAGCAAGAACACAGGTTAAGTATCTGGGCTCCATACCATGATACCACCTCTATCCAGAAGGAATGACATACACTAAAGGGGCGCTATCCCCTAATAACCTTGCCGCATCCTTCCTGTTTTGACCATTTCTGGGGTGTGAGGTCCGACGAAGTCTCGTCCACAAAGCCACGCTTTATACAAAAGCTGTGCTTTAGGTCAACAAATGCTCAACAGCACTTCGTATGCCACATTACCAATTTGGGAATGTATCACTAGTAACCATCAACTACATAACCTCTAAGGGTGTTAAGCTAAGAGCATAAATTCTCCGCCACCAACGGAAATATATTTAATAGGAACCAGCTTTCCATCTCAAATTGTAACGTCAGACACACATCCATACAAGTCTGTTCCGGGATCGAACGGAACCGAAGGCACCTACAAAGAAGTCCTTGCAATCCGGATATTCACTAATCACGACCAGACTTCCCATCACAAAGGGTAATAAATTTCTATATCGGGGATCAGCCGATGTAGAAACATTCGATGGTAATCCTTCCATTTTCTTAAATATCCGGTCTTCAACACCAGTCATCAATGCTATCTATTACGACGTATCACATATTCGGAATGGGTTATACGACCCCAAGGTCCTTTCCCGGCTAACCGAATAGTGAGCGCTTATTTTAAAAAAAATAAGTGTAGCATTCAAATTCAAGCAATCACAACAAATACCTATTTAAAGGTAAATATTGATAGTCGGTTATTTAACTATCAATAGGTATGCACAACATCACCAGATTCCAAATAATTTTCCAAATTATTTATTTTCCAAAAATATCTTTACAAGATATATATAAATAATTTCCATGCTTCAAAAATAAATCGATATTTATTTTTAAACCAATTTTCCCAATTTCATTTATAAATTCCATATTGCATTTACTTTCCAAAATATCTGTGAATATACGATTTCAAATCGATTTCAAATATTCACTTTCAATTTATATTTAAAAAGATAATTCTCAAACGTTCATTTTATATTGGAAACCATTTCCCTACTTATTTAATAATAAGTATTTCACAAATCTATTTATTTTCAACATTTGGAAAATATTCGATATACTTAAATTAATATTAAGTATATATTTCATTCTTTAAAGAAAACATTTCTTTAACACTTTTATTTGTGTTCAAACAAATGTTGCGTAAAACATTGTTATGACAAAATCTCCAGTATAGGGATTCAGAATTAAATAGATATATAAATCCCAATACTGTACAAAAACATTTCCTTTCGGAAATCCTTTGCTATAACAACAGTGTTATAGTCCACCATTTCCTTCAATTCCTTGAAAACGTCTATTTCAACAATGAATGTTGAAATCTATTAGTTAATACATTTTAAAACATCTTTAAAACATTAACTTCATTTCATAGTATCCTTTCCCCAAAGACATATCCGTTTTACCTAAAATAATACATTCACTCTCCGAAATCGTGAATAAAATTCCTTAACCAATTTCAACATTTCTACACATTCTCATATAAAGAATAATTCGCTACCCAAGATCGCGAATATACTTCCTTTAATAAATTTCTATATTCAATTTATCAAATTCCATTGATTTCAAATTTATAAACAATGTCTATAAATTCCATTTCTATTTATAAACTTCGATTTATAAATCTCTTTTATTGATCTAATTAAATTTATATAACTCAATTATATACCAAAAGTCCATATTATAAGTTAAATACTTATAATTCATTTATTTACAAAATCGTTCTTTTTTATAAAACTTCACAAATTATAAATCTTATTACTTATAAGATTTCGTTATAACCTTATTTCCAACATTAACAGAACTCCTTTTAAAATTCCATTATTTTAAATTTATAAAATACCAAATTTTACATCTTTTATATAAATTGTTTACAATAATTCAAAAGTCCCAATTTAAACTATTTTATAATTTAACCAGCTATTCATTTCAAAAATCACATTTCGGTTATAGTTCTCAAAAATCTTAATTTTTTATAACATAAAAATTTATAACTGTTTAATTATTTAAATTGAATCAATTCAAAATAAACGTATAATTTTCAAAAATCACTTTAAAAATCCCTTAAAAATCAAAATCGTTATTTTTAAACTTCAAAAATGGATCCGATGATGCAACACATCAAATAGTCAATCTCGACTTTCAAACTCAAATATCGGTATGATAATCAATCAAATATCACAATATATATAAATAAATAAATACGGTTGAGGAATCCAGTTGGATCCCTCCAACCTGTGTCCCTGCATCCACAGATGTTAGCACAATACCAATCCCGTTTCAAGACGGGATATCGTGGTATATGGGATTTATAAAATATCATCCGCTTAATATGCGGCTCAATAGGGTCTCATCCGCTATATAATGCGGGAAATCAACAACTCCAACATATACATATGCCAATATATATATATATATATATATATTGCTATATATAGATATATCCTACTATATCAAATGTCACAACCAAACAGCAATCAATAACTGCAATCCAAATTTTCAATTTGAGTGAGAAGAACTCACCTTTGATTTTATTTTGCAATCCATTTCCATCTTGACTCGATTTTGTTGATTCATAGACCTTAAATAAACATTTACACAATTGATTAATATTTGAATACTTTAAATTAACCAATGATTTTCTTTTCAAAAAAAAATTAAAATTCGAACTAATTCCTTTTAAATAAATCTATCCAACAAAGATTTTATTTTAAATTAATATCTTTATTTTAAATCAATTCCTTTAGTAACTGGAAATAACTAAATTGGTTAACTAAATAAGTTAACCACTATAATTTATTGTTAAAAACTAATTATTCAATTCAACTTAAAATTTTCCCTTTTACTGTAAACTAAAATTTCTTTTACACATATATATTTCATAATAATCTGCACAGGGTGTATATTCATTTTCAAATTTAAATTGAACTGAAAATTTTGAATATACCTTAATCCCACACGGCAAAATGAATCGAAGAGCCAACATTTGAAATTCACTTTCAACACAAACACTGAATCGCCGACCGAGCTCCAGCCCTAACTCAGATCGCGACATCATCACTGATGCCCATCCTCCGGTTCACCTCGCCTATGCTCGCGAAACCTTACTGGCACCGCCGTGATCGATCGCGACATCGTCACCGCGAGTACCCAAACTCGAGTGTGACCCTGGAATCGAGCTGCCCCTCCGACCTTGCCTCGATCGAACACCCACCCGGCAACGTGCCTCGCCAATTCATGACCTCACGAAACCTGCGTCCATCGCGCTCGTGCGAGCCTCGCGATGCTCCCAACGCCTCTAATCAGAAACCCTAATTGCGAGCCCTACAAACCCAAGCGAGCACGACGCTTCACCTCGTCGCCTTCACCTCCGGTTGCCACGAGCTTCACGAATTTCCCCCCACCAGCAACATCCTCGCGAGTGCGAGCTCCCCTAGGTCGCCGACCATTATTTGAATGAGAGAGAGATGCGATTTGAACGAGAAGGGCTTCGGCCATTTATTTGTTTTTCTTTTGCGTTTTTATTTTTAAAACTGAAGAGGGATATTTAAAACGTGAAGGAGGAAGGCGGAAACGTGCTTAAACGATTTTGTTGCGTGACACTAGGCGTAATTTTAGGCGTGGTTAAAGGAAGGTAACGTGCTTTGATTTTGACCAAATTTAAATTTAAAATTTTTAAATCGTATTCGATTTAATTTCAACGCGTTTACTTACCGTATGCTCACATAACAGCTCCAAAAAATACGAAATTTGAAATCCGATAATAATACACTATTACGGTCCCAATGGAACTGGTTTCGTTGAATTCCGAGACTGTGCCTCGGAAGGCTACTTTTTTAAATATCGATTCAAACGATATAATTTCAAAACTAATCAAATCACTTTGAAATTCAATTCTGAAGCTTCTATTATCTTCAGCATTATCAATATAAATTTTACAAGCCTTTGAAATATTTTTAATCAGCTTAAATTGAAGATTCAAATTTTTATTCAACTTTCAATAGATTAAACTTTATAAATTAATCGCCATATTCATTCTGATAATTTGAAATTCAAGTCAAACCATCATTCAAATATTTAAAATTAAATAAATATTTTCAACTTAAATTATTAAAAATTCAGGGTCGTTACAATCTTCCCCCCTTAAAAGAATTTCATCTCGAAATTACAAGTTAGGAAGAAATAGTCCTTAACTCGTCTACTATGTTTCACATTCCAAATAGTCTTATCAACTTACTACCCTAAATCTTTTTATTAGAGATTCATTATCATTTCAACTAGCTTTCCTACTTCACTTATAAGTTTCAAACAACATTGTTTCCTTAACAATTCAAATTTAAATTTAAATACAAATTTTAAACTTTCAAAATTTTCTCAAAAATTTTCTAACACCCTAAATTTTCGAAAAATTTCACCAGCGTCTCCTTTGCGCGGCTAGCTCGGTACGACTACAAAATGGCACCGCGGCCCCTCAGATTCAAAAAGAAAACGAAAAGCCAAGCGGCTGGACAAGAAAATCACCAAATTTCATACTGAAATTGAAATACGTACCTTTTTGTCGAGCAATTCAATTTTATCTCAATTCCATTTCTTTTAATACACCTGTATATCCTGCTAGTAGTAGTATCCATAATATCCAATTACAATATTCAAACCATTTTGCCAATTTCATTACAAATTTTTCAATATATGCTTCTTATACATTTTTACGTCACTATTGAAGTTATATGTTCATTTTCATCCAATTTTGCATTTCAATTTCATTTGAATTCAATTCACGATTTCAATTCTATTCGAATTCAATTCATCTTCTATTCTGAATATTGAATTTTATCTTTCAACTTTCATTTACAATTGATTCATATTACTATTTTAAATTAGTTTCATTTACTAATTTACTTCAATTTGCAAATTAATTCACAAGATTTTTTTTCTTAAGTCGAGTATTTATTCAATATTTACTTAAGCTATTTCACTTCAAACTCAAGTTTATCTTTTATTTTTTCTTCCTTATAAACAATTTCCAGTTTATTTTCTTTGATTGGTTTTCATTTATCAAATCTATACCATTAATGGATTTTTATTTCAAATATTTCCTGGAATTCTATTTCCAATTATAAATTACATTTACAATTTATATTCACAATTTTATTCATATATGAGTTCATTTCCTTATACTTTCAATTCATATTTATAAATTTCATTTGTTAAATGAATTTATTTTCAAATCTTTGGTTATACCATTTTATTTCTTATTTAATTCCATATAAAAATGATAATAGCTCAATATTATCACTTCAAAACAACCAAACATCCATATACTATAATAATTCATAGAAAATCATTTCTTTTCTATATAAAAATATTTTTGGGGGAAATTTTCTCATTTACCCGATTCAAAACAATACTGTGTCGGTTTATCTTGTTTAAGAGTTTAGAAACTCCTATCAACACAGTTAGCTAGACTACACCGATCAGAATCTATAAATAATCAACCGATAAGTCAACACAATACAAAACAATTTTATATTCACTAACAATTACACGCTCATATCTATTATTACACTCAAACTCATTCTAGAGTACTACTGACTCTATCTCTAATGAGTAACACCCAACAGAGCCATGGTTGTCGCTTAGCCATATGCTCTGAGACCAAATGTAATGACCGCGATTTTTCGTTGCCGAAAAACCGAAATGTTATGGTTTAAGAAGAAGAAAGAGGTAGAAGAAGAAAGAAAAAGATAGAACAGAACAATATTAGAATCTCAACATTCGCAGCGGAACAACATATAATAGATAAATGAATATTCATTAAAACAAAAGAACTGTATATTTTATACATTACATCACATTACATTCATTATCAGAGTTTACAACAAACAGCGGAAAAGAAATACTATATACTAGTAATACGCCATGCTCTCCAACTTGCCTCCAGCAACTCTTGAATTCCAGAATATCCTGATAAACCTGACTCTTGACTGCCCGTTGGAAATTTGTGGGCACCCAGGTTTAGGAAGAAAAACAATAAACTCCGAGTCAGTCATGTGACTGGTGTGAGAACTAAAACAGTTTATCTTTAAAACAAAGAATAGGATAATTTTAAAATAGATTCGCAATGCTTTTTAGAAAATGAGACTACCGTAAGGCCTCCCGCACACACACACAATGCAAACGCAGAATCGGAGGAGATTTCTCCTTATGATAGTCAAAGATGCTTGGTACGCATTAAAAAGAAACATTTGATATTATTACTAGTGCATAGTGTAGGAAAATTATTTCGAAAGTAAAGATATAAATCTTAGCCAGCATAGACATTTCGCACTTATGCCTACTATAGCTACCATCCAAACAGTGGGGCGCCACCATAAGTGAATGATAGGTTGCAAAATTAAAACCGTACAAGATCGTATTGTTTCTTTGGATTTCCAACAAATGGTAAGGCCAAGGAACTTCCCATTGCCATATAGGTACGCCTCTGGAAAGACGACCCGAGAACCAAACCGGATCTCTGCCAACACAAGGCCGGGTGTAAAGACCCGTAAATCCGTACTCCTTGAATAGACAACTAATCTCCTTTGCTTAATTCAAGATGAACGAAAATACGAACCCTTAGGGGTTTTAAGAAAAATTTAAGAAAAGAAGAAGAGAGAAAAAGAAGAAAGAAGAAGAAAATAGATAATAGAGGGAAGAGAAAACATAAGATAGAAAATTTAGATAGGGAAAAGAAGATAGAAAATTTTAAAATTGAAAGAAAAGAGAATAGAGGAAAAAGAAAAACAGAAGAAAATAGGACGGAACAGAAAACAGAACAGAACACAACATCAAAATCTCACAATTCGCAGCGGAACAACATATAATAATAAATGAATAATCTTTAAACAAAGAACCATATCAGTTATTACATTACATCACATTTCATTACATCATATCATCAGAGTGTACAACAACAACAAACAGTGCAGCGGAAAAAGAAATACTATATAAGTAATACGCCATGCCATCCAGCTTGCCTCCAGCAATTCCAGAATATCCAGAATATCCTGATAAACCTTACTCTTGACTGCCCGTGTGGAAATTGGTGGGCACCCAGAGTTTAGGAAGGAAAACAATAAACTCCAAGTCAGTCATGTGACTGGTGTGAGAACTCAAAACAGCTTATTTAACTTTAAAATCAAAATAGAGGAATTTTTTTTTAAATTCAATTCGCAATGCTTTTAAAAATGAGACTACCATAAGGCCTCCCGCACACACACATGCAAACGCAGAATCGGAGGAGATTTCTCCTTATGATAGTCAAAGATGCTTGATACGCATTTAAAATAACATTTGATATTATTATTAGTGCATAGTGTAGGAAAAATTCATTTCGAAAGTAGAATATAAATCTTAGCCAGCATAGACATTTCGAACTATGCCTACTATAGCTAACTATGTTCAATAGCAGGTTACCGCCACATTCCATAGCAGGTTATACAACTAAAACCGTACAAGTCACGTATTGTTTCTTTGGATTTCCAACAAATGGTCAGGCCAAGGAACTTCCCATTGCCACATGAGAATGCCTTTGGAAAGACATCCCCGAGAACCAAACCGGAACTCTGCCAACACAAGGCCGGGTTACCCCTAACTGGGTAACTACTGACACGAGCACGCCATTCCCCGATCGTAAACGACCTTTCTCACGGGATCCCGAAAACCAACAACCACAAAGTAATAAATTCGTAGTAACCACATAGGTTAAATATCTGGGCTCCATACCATGATACCACCTCTATCCAGAAGGAAATGTACATATCCTAAAGGGTGCTACCCCTCATAACCTTGCCGCATCTTTCCTGTTTTGACCATTTCCGGGGTGTGAGGCTCGACGAAGTCACGTCCACAAAAACATACTTTATACAAAAGCCATGCTTTGGGTCAACAAATGATCAACACAATGATCACTAAGATAGACGATCAAATAAACGATCCTATCACAATAATCAACACAATGATCATTTACAGCAACACTCAGCATGTCACATTACCAAATTGGGAATATATCGCTGATAACTTCAACTATATAACCTCCGAGCTCGTACGTCTCAGGGAAGGGTGTTAAGCTAAAAGAATAAATTCTCCGCCACCAACAGAAATATATTTGAAAGAAATCGGCTTTATATCTCAACTTGTAATGTCAGACACACAATCCATACAAGTCTGTTCCGGGCTCGAACAAAACCGAAGGCACTTACAAAGAAGTCCTTGCAATCCAGATATTCACAATCCTGATCGGATTTCCCATCACTTAGGGAGTCTCTATACCGCTGCAACTCAGTGCATAGACAATCGACAGGTCATCCTATCGCTCTCGCAAATACCAGGTCTTCAACACCGATCTTCAATGCAATTATAACGACGTATCACATATTCGGAATGGGTTATACGACCCCATGGTCCTTTCCCGGTTAACCCGAATAGTGAGCGCTTATTCAAAAATAAGTGTAGCATTCACATTCAAACAAATCACATCAATTACCCATTCAAAGGGAAATATTGATAGTCGGTTATTGAACTATCAATGGATATGCCCAACATCACCAGATTCCAAATAATTTTCCAAATTATCTTCACTAGATATATAATTTTCAACACTTCAAAAATAAATCAATATTTATTTTTAAACAAGTTCCACCTCCTTTATAAATTCCTTAGTGAATTTATAATTCCAAAATATCAATGAATATTCGATTTCAATTATTCATTTCAATTTTCTTTTCAATTTATCTTCAAAAAGATAAATTCTCAAAATATTCACCTTATATTGGAAAACATTTACGTACTTATTTATTCATAAGTAATTCACAAATTTTATTTATTTTCAGCACTTAGAAAATATTCAATATACTTCAATCGGAATTAAGTATATATTTCATTCTTTAAGGAAATCATTCTCTTAAACATATTAATTTGGGCCAAAACGAATGTTGCGTAGAACATCGTTACGACGTCCTAAAATCACTAGTATAGGGATTCAAAATTAAAATAGATATATAAATCCCAATACTATACAAAACATTTCCTTTCGGAAACCATTTACTATAACTACAGTGTTATAGTCCACTATTTCCTTTTATTTCTCGAAAACGTCTATTTCAACAATAAATGTTGAAATCTATGGTTTCAAATCTCAACACATTTTAAAACATCGTTAGATTGTTTTAAGTTCTTTTTAAAACATCCAAATCCAAAACAATTCCTTTAACGTGTTATTCACTATTCAAAAACGTGAATATACTTCATTAACAATTTCATCCTTTTATTCATTTTAATTCAAAGGATTATTCACTATTCAAAAATGTGAATATAACTCCATTTATAGGTTTCAACAAATTTTCTTGTCAAAATAAGTCATTTGCGAATTTATAAAACAACGTTTATAAATTCCATTCTATTTATTTATAAAAACTTCCTTTTTATAATTTCTTTTATTAACCTATTCCAGTTTATAACTCAATTATAAACTAAAAGTTCATATTATAAGTTAAATACTTATAAAACGATTATTTTACAAAATCGTTCCTCTAAAGACTTTCCAAACCATAAATCTTATAACTTATAAGATTCATTTATTTAACCAAATCTATTCTTCAAATAACTTCACAAATTTATAATTCTTACTATTTATAAATTTCATTTATAACTTCACCGTTTATAATTCTATAAATTTCATTCTTTAATGAAATTCATTTTCACTTCATTCAAACACTTATAAAAACTCGTTTTATAATGTCAATATTTCAATTTATAAATATCCATTTATAAATCTCTTATATAAATTCAATTCATATTAATATTTTAAAACGTCTTTAATCTCCTTTATTATTCCACCATTTTGATTCATAAAATAATTAAATTTTATAAATCCTATATTTAAACCTTTCACAGTAAATTCTAAAATCCCGATTAAACTATTTTATAAAATCATTAGCATCATATTCTCAAAAATCAGTTTTTAACTATATTTCTCAAAAATCGTAATTTTTATAACATTAAAAATTATAACGTTTATTTATTTAAAATAGATCAAATTCCAACATATAGTATATTTTCAAAAAAAATCACTTTATAAATCATTTTAAAATTCTAAAACTTGGTCCAATGATGCTACACACCAAATAGTCAATCACGACTACAACGATATCATATATCAATATGAAAATCCATCAAATATCAAAATATCTGAAATCAAATAAAAACTGTTGAGGAATCCAGTTGGATCCCTCCAACCTGTTTTCCTGCATCCAAAAACATTAGCACAATACCAATTTCGCTCCAGTACGAAATTATCGCGGTACATGTTCTTATTAAATATTATCCGCTTAATAACGGCGTAATAGGGTCTCATCCGCTAAAAAATTCGGGAAATCAATAACTCCAATATATACATATGCCAATATATATATTGCTATTATATATAATACCAATTTCACTGTTTATGAAATATTCGCGGTATATGTTTTTAATAAATAACATCCGCTTACTAACGGCGCATAATGTCTATTTTAACAATCAATAGATAACAATCATCATTCAAACATGCATTCAAATATTTTAAATCTAACTATTTAAAATAAAATCGAAACTGATTCGATTGAGTGAGAAGTTCTCACCTTGATTTTATTTTCGTTTTCAGCGATTTATTTCGAATAAAATTAAACGGACGTTTAATTTTACCCAAAATTCTCACTAACTCCAAACGACTCCAAACCAACTCCATAGCGTACTGCTCGTCCATACGATTCCAACGCAACTGGTTTCGCGCGTTTTCGACCTCGTATGAAAAAGTTATGATATTATGAAGTTTGTACACGATTTAAATAAACAAATTACAACATAATTATAATATTTATAACCTAAAATAAATCACAGCCCTCCATCTCAACCCCAACCACATCTGGACCGTCCCTATCATCTTCCATCTCCTCTCGTTCTACAGGCTAAGGCCGTCTTCATGAAACCCACAACCATCAAGCTAGGGTTTCAAATTGCTCCTCCTACACTCGACTTGACGACGATCAGGAAGCTCCACTTCGAAGCTCATCTCCTCCACCATGTTCGTCCCCAAGGAGAGCAAGCTCGGCCCCCCCTTCCACCTAGAAACGCGTGCGCAGGCCATGGAGGACGCGGCCCTGTAGCTTCCTCCACACGACTCCATATTCGATCATAACCGTTGAATCTCTAGCTCTCATCGCCCTCTTCAATTCTCTAGTTGAAACCTAAGGCTAATTCTTTGTAGATTGAGAGAGATTGAGGGGAAAGTGAGAGACAATTCTGGCCATACATACTAAAGTGGTGGCTGCAGTAGGAAATTTGGGTTTTTTTCTTTATTTTTTTTATTTTTTTGAGATAGTGGGCTATTTATAAGGAACCGACGAAACACTATTCATCCCGGAAATTCCGAACTCCGATTTACGCGCCGAAACTGACGTTCCTAGGGTTTATCCCGCGTTCCGGACACAATGGAACAGGTTTCGGAAGCTAATTCGGACATCTGTGCGAGTTATGGCTGTAAACGCTCAATTTGAATTAAACCGATTTAACTCGATTTCTAGGCGTTTTAATTTGTACCGGACAAACGGTAAATCCAATTGACTTGAAATTTGAAACCTTACAATAATATCACATTACGGATCCGATGAAACTAGTTTCGTCGAAATCCGAGACTTTTTGAAAAATGGCTATTTTAGCTCGCCAAATTTAAATTAAAAACGATTCGATGCGTTTCGAGCTGCCACGATCAAACGATAACTCCGATTGACACGAAAATTGAAATCCGGTAATAACTAACTATTACGGATCCAATGGAACTGGTTTCGTTCAATTCTGAGACTGTTCAAAAATTGACTATTTTCCAGTCGATTATTAAATATTAAAATATTCAATTTTCACATATTAACTTTTAATTCAATTTTAAAAGTTCTAAAATATCATTCTAACTTCCATATGATAAAATAAAATTTTACAAATCATTTTCAATCATATTTAACTATATTTTCAATTATTTCCATAATTTAACGTATTAAATTATCGATTTAATTATCCAATTAAATCCAATAATTCAAATAAAAATTTATTCGACTAATAAATTCACTTATTAATATTTAAAATTAATTAAATATTCAAATTTTAATTTCTAAAAATTCTGGGTCATTACAATCTTCCCCACTTAAAAGAATTTCGTCCTCGAAATTATCAAGTAAGAAAAATTACAAAATCTATTAACTTTCCAAAATCCATAATTAAACTTCTTACAAATCTTTACTAAGTTTTCCAAATCATACTTAGTTATCTTTTCAAAAACAACTACTATTGTTTAACTTTCAACTCCAAAACCATAGTTAAAGTTTTCAAAATTTTCCAAATTTCTCAAATTTTTTCTAACGCCTTAAATTTTCGGAAAAATTCGCCATAGTCTCCTTTGCGCGGCTCGATCCGAAAAAAAAATGACAGTATATATATCACAAATATACATCTCATCAAGTAATGAGGCATCCCGCAGGGAAAAAAGTGTAAAAGTACGATATTTAATCCGAGATATGTACCTTATATTTTATTAGCAAGCATATACGGCTAATATAGCGCAAAAGCGAGCTCCAAATGCGAAGCAAACGCGATCCGCACCTACTAAACACTCAACAAACAACATGAGAATCATGTATATATGCAATAGTATCAATATACAACATATATCTCCATAACAACTATATATGTCACATAGCAAATGCAACATAGTCAAACATCAACCAACTAGCATTCAACAAATTCATAATCAATATATACTCATTTATATTCTCATTAATATTCAATGAATTGGTTCTCAATTTAATCACATTTGATTTATTAACAGTGGATGTTTACTAACATTCATTTTCAATTAGTTTATATTCACTAATTCATATTCAAGTTAGTTCACTTTCACATCAAATTCAATTCCATTCAAATTTATTTACTTCTAATTTGAATTCAATTACTTTAGCTTCCAATTTTATTAAATCAATTTCATTAACACTTAATGAATTATATACAATCAACTAACAATCATATATCAGCCAAAGTATATTCATTATAACCAAATTCTTTTTCTTACAATTGGTTTAATTAATTGATTTTCATTCAATTATTCAACTTTCAAATAACATTAGATTTTAATGAATTAACACTTATATTCATTATTTCATATCAATTTAATTCACATTTAATTGATTAATATTCAATCCATTCATTCAATTCAATTACTAAAGTTGAATTTTCATTTATATAACTCTTAAGTCATATTTATTTAATCCACTTGATTATTTACAACTCATATTCATATAATTTTACTTCTTATATATATAAGTTTATTCCACAATTGTAAATCACATTAATTATAATTTAATTCTCATAATTCTTTTATTTATACAATTATCCTTTTATTTAGATTATTCAAACAACTAAACAATCAACTTATATACACTTTAATAATTCTGAAAAATTATTCCTTTATATATAAAATATATAATCAAGGCAAAATTATTTCATTTACCCAATTTAAAACAATATTATGTCGGTTTATCTTGTTTAAGAGTTTAGAAACTCCTATCTACGATAGTTAGCTAGACTACATCGACTGGAATCTATAAACAATCAACCGATAAATCAACACAATACAAAACAATTTTATATTCACTAACAAATACGCTCTCATATCCATTATTACTCTCAAACTCATTCTAGAGTACTGCTGACTCCATCTCTAATGAGTAATACCCAACAGAACCATGGTTGTCGCTTAACCATAAGCTCTGATACCAACTGTAAAGACCCGTAAATCCGTACTCCTTGAATAGACAACTAATCTCCTTTGCTTAATTCAAGATGAACGAAAATACGAACCCTTAGGGGTTTTAAGAAAAATTTAAGAAAAGAAGAAGAGAGAAAAAGAAGAAAGAAGAAGAAAATAGATAATAGAGGGAAGAGAAAACATAAGATAGAAAATTTAGATAGAGAAAAGAAGATAGAAAATTTTAAAATTGAAAGAAAAGAGAATAGAGGAAAAAGAAAAACAGAAGAAAATAGGATGGAACAGAAAACAGAACAGAACACAACATCAGAATCTCACAATTCGCAGCGGAACAACATATAATAATAAATGAATAATCTTTAAACAAAGAACCATATCAGTTATTACATTACATCACATTTCATTACATCATATCATCAGAGTGTACAACAACAACAAACAGTGCAGCGGAAAAAGAAATACTATATAAGTAATACGCCATGCCATCCAGCTTGCCTTCAGCAATTCCAGAATATCCAGAATATCCTGATAAACCTTACTCTTGACTGCCCGTGTGGAAATTGGTGGGCACCCAGAGTTTAGGAAGGAAAACAATAAACTCCAAGTCAGTCATGTGACTGGTGTGAGAACACAAAACAGTTTATTTAACTTTAAAATCAAAATAGAGGATTTTTTTTTTTAAATTCAATTCGCAATGCTTTTAAAAATGAGACTACCATAAGGCCTCCCGCACACACACACATGCAAACGCAGAATCGGAGGAGATTTCTCCTTATGATAGTCAAAGATGCTTGATACGCATTTAAAATAACATTTGATATTATTATTAGTGCATAGTGTAGGAAAAATTCATTTCGAAAGTAGAATATAAATCTTAGCCAGCATAGACATTTCGAACTATGCCTACTATAGCTAACTATGTTCAATAGCAGGTTACCGCCACATTCCATAGCAGGTTATACAACTAAAACCGTACAAGTCACGTATTGTTTCTTTGGATTTCCAACAAATGGTCAGGCCAAGGAACTTCCCATTGCCACATGAGAATGCCTCTGGAAAGACATCCCCGAGAACCAAACCGGAACTCTGCCAACACAAGGCCGGGTTACCCCTAACTGGGTAACTACTGACACGAGCACGCCATTCCCCGATCGTAAACGACCTTTCTCACGGGATCCCGAAAACCAACAACCACAAAGTAATAAATTCGTAGTAACCACATAGGTTAAATATCTGGGCTCCATACCATGATACCACCTCTATCCAGAAGGAAATGTACATACCCTAAAGGGTGCTACCCCTCATAACCTTGCCGCATCTTTCCTGTTTTGACCATTTCCGGGGTGTGAGGCTCGACGAAGTCACGTCCACAAAAACATACTTTATACAAAAGCCATGCTTTGGGTCAACAAATGATCAACACAATGATCACTAAGATAGACGATCAAATAAACGATCCTATCACAATAATCAACACAATGATCATTTACAGCAACACTCAGCATGTCACATTACCAAATTGGGAATATATCGCTGATAACTTCAACTATATAACCTCTGAGCTCGTACGTCTCAAAGAAGGGTGTTAAGCTAAAAGAATAAATTCTCCGCCACCAACAGAAATATATTTGAAAGAAATCGGCTTTATATCTCAACTTGTAATGTCAGACACACAATCCATACAAATCTGTTCCGGGCTCGAACAAAACCGAAGGCACTTACAAAGAAGTCCTTGCAATCCGGATATTCACAATCCTGATCGGATTTCCCATCACTTAGGGAGTCTCTATACCGCTGCAACTCAGTGCAGAGACAATCGACAGGTCATCCTATCGCTCTCGCAAATACCGGGTCTTCAACACCGATCTTCAATGCAATTATAACGATGTATCACATATTCGGAATGGGTTATACGACCCCATGGTCCTTTCCCGGTTAACCCGAATAGTGAGCGCTTATTCAAAAATAAGTGTAGCATTCACATTCAAACAAATCACATCAATTACCCATTCAAAGGGAAATATTGATAGTCGGTTATTGAACTATCAATGGATATGCACAACATCACCAGATTCCAAATAATTTTCCAAATTATTTATTTTCCAAAATATCTTCACTAGATATATAATTTTCAACACTTCAAAAATAAATCAATATTTATTTTTAAACAAATTCCACCTCCTTTATAAATTCCTTAGTGAATTTATAATTCCAAAATATCAATGAATATTCGATTTCAATTATTCATTTCAATTTTCTTTTCAATTTATCTTCAAAAAGATAAATTCTCAAAATATTCACCTTATATTGGAAAACATTTCCGTACTTATTTATTCATAAGTAATTCACAAATTTTATTTATTTTCAGCACTTAGAAAATATTCAATATACTTCAATCGGAATTAAGTATATATTTCATTCTTTAAGGAAATCATTCTCTTAAACATATTAATTTGGGCCAAAACGAATGTTGCGTAGAACATCATTACGACGTCCCAAAATCACTAGTATAGGGATTCGAAATTAAAATAGATATATAAATCCCAATACTATTCAAAACATTTCCTTTCGGAAACCATTTACTATAACAACAATGTTATAGTCCACTATTTCCTTTTATTTCTCGAAAACGTCTATTTCAACAATAAATGTTGAAATCTATGGTTTCAAATCTCAACACATTTTAAAACATCGTTAGATTGTTTTAAGTTCTTTTTAAAACATCCAAATCCAAAACAATTCCTTTAACGTGTTATTCACTATTCAAAAACGTGAATATACTTCATTAACAATTTCATCCTTTCATTCATTTTAATTCAAAGGATTATTCACTATTCAAAAATGTGAATATAACTCCATTTATAGGTTTCAACAAATTTTCTTGTCAAAATAAGTCATTTGCGAATTTATAAAACAACGTTTATAAATTCCATTCTATTTATTTATAAAAACTTCCTTTTTATAATTTCTTTTATTAACCTATTCCAGTTTATAACTCAATTATAAACTAAAAGTTCATATTATAAGTTAAATACTTATAAAACGATTATTTTACAAAATCGTTCCTCTAAAGACTTTCCAAACCATAAATCTTATAACTTATAAGATTCATTTATTTAACCAAATCTATTCTTCAAATAACTTCACAAATTTATAATTCTTACTATTTATAAATTTCATTTATAACTTCACCGTTTATAATTCTATAAATTTCATTCTTTAATGAAATTCATTTTCACTTCATTCAAACACTTATAAAAACTCGTTTTATAATGTCAATATTTCAATTTATAAATATCCATTTATAAATCTCTTATATAAATTCAATTCATATTAATATTTTAAAACGTCTTTAATCTCCTTTATTATTCCACCATTTTGATTCATAAAATAATTAAATTTTATAAATCCTATATTTAAACCATTCACAGTAAATTCTAAAATCCCGATTAAACTATTTTATAAAATCATTAGCATCATATTCTCAAAAATCAGTTTTTAACTATATTTCTCAAAAATCGTAATTTTTATAACATTAAAAATTATAACGTTTATTTATTTAAAATAGATCAAATTCCAACATATAGTATATTTTCAAAAAAAATCACTTTATAAATCATTTTAAAATTCCAAAACTTGGTCCAATGATGCTACACACCAAATAGTCAATCATGACTACAACGATATCATATATCAATATGAAAATCCATCAAATATCAAAATATCTGAAATCAAATAAAAACTGTTGAGGAATCCAGTTGGATCCCTCCAACCTGTTTTCCTGCATCCAAAAACATTAGCACAATACCAATTTCGCTCCAGTACGAAATTATCGCGGTACATGTTCTTATTAAATATTATCCGCTTAATAACGGCGTAATAGGGTCTCATCCGCTAAAAAATGCGGAAAATCAATAACTCCAATATATACATATGCCAATATATATATATTGCTATTATATATAATACCAATTTCACTGTTTATGAAATATTCGCGGTATATGTTTTTAATAAATAACATCCGCTTACTAACGGCGCATAATGTCTATTTTAACAATCAATAGATAACAATCATCATTCAAACATGCATTCAAATATTTTAAATCTAACTATTTAAAATAAAATCGAAACTGATTCGATTGAGTGAGAAGTTCTCACCTTGATTTTATTTTCGTTTTCAGCGATTTATTTCGAATAAAATTAAACGGACGTTTAATTTTACCCAAAATTCTCACTAACTCCAAACGACTCCAAACCAACTCCATAGCGTAGTGCTCGTCCATACGATTCCAACGCAACTGGTTTCGCGCGTTTTCGACCTCGTATGAAAAAGTTATGATATTATGAAGTTTGTACACGATTTAAATAAACAAATTACAACATAATTATAATATTTATAACCTAAAATAAATCACAGCCCTCCATCTCAACCCCAACCACATCTGGACCGTCCCTATCATCTTCCATCTCCTCTCGTTCTACAGGCTAAGGCCGTCTTCATGAAACCCACAACCATCAAGCTAGGGTTTCAAATTGCTCCTCCTACACTCGACTTGACGACGATCAGGAAGCTCCACTTCGAAGCTCATCTCCTCCACCATGTTCGGCCCCAAGGAGAGCAAGCTCGGCCCCCCCTTCCACCTAGAAACGCGTGCGCAGGCCATGGAGGACGCGGCCCTGTAGCTTCCTCCACACGACTCCATATTCGATCATAACCGTTGAATCTCTAGCTCTCATCGCCCTCTTCAATTCTCTAGTTGAAACCTAAGGCTAATTCTTTGTAGATTGAGAGAGATTGAGGGGAAAGTGAGAGACAATTCTGGCCATACATACTAAATTGGCGGCTGCAGTAGGAAATTAGGGTTTTTTTCTTTATTTTTTTTATTTTTTTGAGATAGTGGGCTATTTATAAGGAACCGACGAAACACTATTCATCCCGGAAATTCCGAACTCCGATTTACGCGCCGAAACTGACGTTCCTAGGGTTTATCCCGCGTTCCGGACACAATGGAACAGGTTTCGGAAGCTAATTCGGACATCTGTGCGAGTTATGGCTGTAAACGCTCAATTTGAATTAAACCGATTTAACTCGATTTCTAGGCGTTTTAATTTGTACCGGACAAACGGTAAATCCAATTGACTTGAAATTTGAAACCTTACAATAATATCACATTACGGATCCGATGAAACTAGTTTCGTCGAAATCCGAGACTTTTTTAAAAATGGCTATTTTAGCTCGCCAAATTTAAATTAAAAACGATTCGATGCGTTTCGAGCTGCCACGATCAAACGATAACTCCGATTGACACAAAAATTGAAATCCGGTAATAACTAACTATTACGGATCCAATGGAACTGGTTTCGTTCAATTCTGAGACTGTTCAAAAATTGACTATTTTCCAGTCGATTATTAAATATTAAAATATTCAATTTTCACATATTAACTTTTAATTCAATTTTAAAAGTTCTAAAATATCATTCTAACTTCCATATGATAAAATAAAATTTTACAAATCATTTTCAATCATATTTAACTATATTTTCAATTATTTCCATAATTTAACGTATTAAATTATCGATTTAATTATCCAATTAAATCCAATAATTCAAATAAAAATTTATTCGACTAATAAATTCACTTATTAATATTTAAAATTAATTAAATATTCAAATTTTAATTTCTAAAAATTCTGGGACGTTACAATCTTCCCCACTTAAAAGAATTTCGTCCTCGAAATTATCAAGTAAGAAAAATTACAAAATCTATTAACTTTCCAAAATCCATAATTAAACTTCTTACAAATCTTTACTAAGTTTTCCAAATCATACTTAGTTATCTTTTCAAAAACAACTACTATTGTTTAACTTTCAACTCCAAAACCAAAGTTAAAGTTTTCAAAATTTTCCAAATTTCTCAAATTTTTTCTAACGCCTTAAATTTTCGGAAAAATTCGCCAGTCTCCTTTGCGCGGCTCGATCCGAAAAAAAAATGACAGTATATATATCACAAATATACATCTCATCAAGTAATGAGGCATCCCTTAGGGAAAAAAGTGTAAAAGTACGATATTTAATCCGAGATATGTACCTTATATTTTATTAGCAAGCATATACGGCTAATATAGCGCAAAAGCGAGCTCCAAATGCGAAGCAAACGCGATCCGCACCTACTAAACACTCAACAAACAACATGAGAATCATGTATATATGCAATAGTATCAATATACAACATATATCTCCATAACAACTATATATGTCACATAGCAAATGCAACATATTCAAACATCAACCAACTAGCATTCAACAAATTCATAATCAATATATACTCATTTATATTCTCATTAATATTCAATGAATTGGTTCTCAATTTAATCACATTTGATTTATTAACAGTGGATGTTTACTAACATTCATTTTCAATTAGTTTATATTCACTAATTCATATTCAAGTTAGTTCACTTTCACATCAAATTCAATTCCATTCAAATTTATTTACTTCTAATTTGAATTCAATTACTTTAGCTTCCAATTTTATTAAATCAATTACATTAACACTTAATGAATTATATACAATCAACTAACAATCATATATCAGCCAAAGTATATTCATTATAACCAAATTCTTTTTCTTACAATTGGTTTAATTAATTGATTTTCATTCAATTATTCAACTTTCAAATAACATTAGATTTTAATGAATTAACACTTATATTCATTATTTCATATCAATTTAATTCACATTTAATTGATTAATATTCAATCCATTCATTCAATTCAATTACTAAAGTTGAATTTTCATTTATATAACTCTTAAGTCATATTTATTTAATCCACTTGATTATTTACAACTCATATTCATATAATTTTACTTCTTATATATATAAGTTTATTCCACAATTGTAAATCACATTAATTATAATTTAATTCTCATAATTCTTTTATTTATACAATTATCCTTTTATTTAGATTATTCAAACAACTAAACAATCAACTTATATACACTTTAATAATTCTGAAAAATTATTCCTTTATATATAAAATATATAATCAAGGCAAAATTATTTCATTTACCCAATTTAAAACAATATTATGTCGGTTTATCTTGTTTAAGAGTTTAGAAACTCCTATCTACGATAGTTAGCTAGACTACATCGACTGGAATCTATAAACAATCAACCGATAAGTCAACACAATACAAAACAATTTTATATTCACTAACAAATACGCTCTCATATCCATTATTACTCTCAAACTCATTCTAGAGTACTGCTGACTCCATCTCTAATGAGTAATACCCAACAGAACCATGGTTGTCGCTTAACCATAAGCTCTGATACCAACTGTAAAGACCCGTAAATCCGTACTCCTTGAATAGACAACTAATCTCCTTTGCTTAATTCAAGATGAACGAAAATACGAACCCTTAGGGGTTTTAAGAAAAATTTAAGAAAAGAAGAAGAGAGAAAAAGAAGAAAGAAGAAGAAAATAGATAATAGAGGGAAGAGAAAACATAAGATAGAAAATTTAGATAGGGAAAAGAAGATAGAAAATTTTAAAATTGAAAGAAAAGAGAATAGAGGAAAAAGAAAAACAGAAGAAAATAGGACGGAACAGAAAACAGAACAGAACACAACATCAGAATCTCACAATTCGCAGCGGAACAACATATAAGAATAAATGAATAATCTTTAAACAAAGAACCATATCAGTTATTACATTACATCACATTTCATTACATCATATCATCAGAGTGTACAACAATAACAAACAGTGCAGCGGAAAAAGAAATACTATATAAGTAATACGCCATGCCATCCAGCTTGCCTCCAGCAATTCCAGAATATCCAGAATATCCTGATAAACCTTACTCTTGACTGCCCGTGTGGAAATTGGTGGGCACCCAGAGTTTAGGAAGGAAAACAATAAACTCAAGTCAGTCATGTGACTGGTGTGAGAACTCAAAACAGTTTATTTAAATTTAAAATCAAAATAGAGGAATTTTTTTTTAAATTCAATTCGCAATGCTTTTAAAAATGAGACTACCATAAGGCCTCCCGCACACACACACATGCAAACGCAGAATCGGAGGAGATTTCTCCTTATGATAGTCAAAGATGCTTGATACGCATTTAAAATAACATTTGATATTATTATTAGTGCATAGTGTAGGAAAAATTCATTTCGAAAGTAGAATATAAATCTTAGCCAGCATAGACATTTCGAACTATGCCTACTATAGCTAACTATGTTCAATAGCAGGTTACCGCCACATTCCATAGCAGGTTATACAACTAAAACCGTACAAGTCACGTATTGTTTCTTTGGATTTCCAACAAATGGTCAGGCCAAGGAACTTCCCATTGCCACATGAGAATGCCTCTGGAAAGACATCCCCGAGAACCAAACCGGAACTCTGCCAACACAAGGCCGGGTTACCCCTAACTGGGTAACTACTGACACGAGCACGCCATTCCCCGATCGTAAACGACCTTTCTCACGGGATCCCGAAAACCAACAACCACAAAGTAATAAATTCGTAGTAACCACATAGGTTAAATATCTGGGCTCCATACCATGATACCACCTCTATCCAGAAGGAAATGTACATACCCTAAAGGGTGCTACCCCTCATAACCTTGCCGCATCTTTCCTGTTTTGACCATTTCCGGGGTGTGAGGCTCGACGAAGTCACGTCCACAAAAACATACTTTATACAAAAGCCATGCTTTGGGTCAACAAATGATCAACACAATGATCACTAAGATAGACGATCAAATAAACGATCCTATCACAATAATCAACACAATGATCATTTACAGCAACACTCAGCATGTCACATTACCAAATTGGGAATATATCGCTGATAACTTCAACTATATAACCTCTGAGCTCGTACGTCTCAGAGAAGGGTGTTAAGCTAAAAGAATAAATTCTCCGCCACCAACAGAAATATATTTGAAAGAAATCGGCTTTATATCTCAACTTGTAATGTCAGACACACAATCCATACAAGTCTGTTCCGGGCTCGAACAAAACCGAAGGCACTTACAAAGAAGTCCTTGCAATCCGGATATTCACAATCCTGATCGGATTTCCCATCACTTAGGGAGTCTCTATACCGCTGCAACTCAGTGCAGAGACAATCGACAGGTCATCCTATCGCTCTCGCAAATACCGGGTCTTCAACACCGATCTTCAATGCAATTATAACGATGTATCACGTATTCGGAATGGGTTATACGACCCCATGGTCCTTTCCCGGTTAACCCGAATAGTGAGCGCTTATTCAAAAATAAGTGTAGCATTCACATTCAAACAAATCACATCAATTACCCATTCAAAGGGAAATATTGATAGTCGGTTATTGAACTATCAATGGATATGCACAACATCACCAGATTCCAAATAATTTTCCAAATTATTTATTTTCCAAAATATCTTCACTAGATATATAATTTTCAACACTTCAAAAATAAATCAATATTTATTTTTAAACAAATTCCACATCCTTTATAAATTCCTTAGTGAATTTATAATTCCAAAATATCAATGAATATTCGATTTCAATTATTCATTTCAATTTTCTTTTCAATTTATCTTCAAAAAGATAAATTCTCAAAATATTCACCTTATATTGGAAAACATTTCCGTACTTATTTATTCATAAGTAATTCACAAATTTTATTTATTTTCAGCACTTAGAAAATATTCAATATACTTCAATCGGAATTAAGTATATATTTCATTCTTTAAGGAAATCATTCTCTTAAACATATTAATTTGGGCCAAAACGAATGTTGCGTAGAACATCGTTACGACGTCCCAAAATCACTAGTATAGGGATTCGAAATTAAAATAGATATATAAATCCCAATACTATACAAAACATTTCCTTTCGGAAACCATTTACTATAACAACAATGTTATAGTCCACTATTTCCTTTTATTTCTCGAAAACGTCTATTTCAACAATAAATGTTGAAATCTATGGTTTCAAATCTCAACACATTTTAAAACATCGTTAGATTGTTTTAAGTTCTTTTTAAAACATCCAAATCCAAAACAATTCCTTTAACGTGTTATTCACTATTCAAAAACGTGAATATACTTCATTAACAATTTCATCCTTTTATTCATTTTAATTCAAAGGATTATTCACTATTCAAAAATGTGAATATAACTCCATTTATAGGTTTCAACAAATTTTCTTGTCAAAATAAGTCATTTGTGAATTTGTAAAACAACGTTTATAAATTCCATTCTATTTATTTATAAAAACTTCCTTTTTATAATTTCTTTTATTAACCTATTCCAGTTTATAACTCAATTATAAACTAAAAGTTCATATTATAAGTTAAATACTTATAAAACGATTATTTTACAAAATCGTTCCTCTAAAGACTTTCCAAACCATAAATCTTATAACTTATAAGATTCATTTATTTAACCAAATCTATTCTTCAAATAACTTCACAAATTTATAATTCTTACTATTTATAAATTTCATTTATAACTTCACCGTTTATAATTCTATAAATTTCATTCTTTAATGAAATTCATTTTCACTTCATTCAAACACTTATAAAAACTCGTTTTATAATGTCAATATTTCAATTTATAAATATCCATTTATAAATCTCTTATATAAATTCAATTCATATTAATATTTTAAAACGTCTTTAATCTCCTTTATTATTCCACCATTTTGATTCATAAAATAATTAAATTTTATAAATCCTATATTTACACCATTCACAGTAAATTCTAAAATCCCGATTAAACTATTTTATAAAATCATTAGCATCATATTCTCAAAAATCAGTTTTTAACTATATTTCTCAAAAATCGTAATTTTTATAACATTAAAAATTATAACGTTTATTTATTTAAAATAGATCAAATTCCAACATATAGTATATTTTCAAAAAAAATCACTTTATAAATCATTTTAAAATTCCAAAACTTGGTCCAATGATGCTACACACCAAATAGTCAATCACGACTACAACGATATCATATATCAATATGAAAATCCATCAAATATCAAAATATCTAAAATCAAATAAAAACTGTTGAGGAATCCAGTTGGATCCCTCCAACCTGTTTTCCTGCATACAAAAACATTAGCACAATTCCAATTTCGCTCCAGTACGAAATTATCGCGGTACATGTTCTTATTAAATATTATCCGCTTAATAACGGCGTAATAGGGTCTCATCCGCTAAAAAATGCGGGAAATCAATAACTCCAATATATACATATGCCAATATATATATATATTGCTATTATATATAATACCAATTTCACTGTTTATGAAATATTCGCGGTATATGTTTTTAATAAATAACATCCGCTTACTAACGGCGCATAATGTCTATTTTAACAATCAATAGATAACAATCATCATTCAAACATGCATTCAAATATTTTAAATCTAACTATTTAAAATAAAATCGAAACTGATTCGATTGAGTGAGAAGTTCTCACCTTGATTTTATTTTCGTTTTCAGCGATTTATTTCGAATAAAATTAAACGGACGTTTAATTTTACCCAAAATTCTCACTAACTCCAAACGACTCCAAACCAACTCCATAGCGTAGTGCTCGTCCATACGATTCCAACGCAACTGGTTTCGCGCGTTTTCGACCTCGTATGAAAAAGTTATGATATTATGAAGTTTGTACACGATTTAAATAAACAAATTACAACATAATTATAATATTTATAACCTAAAATAAATCACAGCCCTCCATCTCAACCCCAACCACATCTGGACCGTCTCTATCATCTTCCATCTCCTCTCGTTCTACAGGCTAAGGCCGTCTTCATGAAACCCACAACCATCAAGCTAGGGTTTCAAATTGCTCCTCCTACACTCGACTTGACGACGATCAGGAAGCTCCACTTCGAAGCTCATCTCCTCCACCATGTTCGGCCCCAAGGAGAGCAAGCTCGGCCCCCCCTTCCACCTAGAAACGCGTGCGCATGCCATGGAGGACGCGGCCCTGTAGCTTCCTCCACACGACTCCATATTCGATCATAACCGTTGAATATCTAGCTCTCATCGCCCTCTTCAATTCTCTAGTTGAAACCTAAGGCTAATTCTTTGTAGATTGAGAGAGATTGAGGGGAAAGTGAGAGACAATTCTGGCCATACATACTAAAGTGGCGGCTGCAGTAGGAAATTAGGGTTTTTTTCTTTATTTTTTTTATTTTTTTGAGATAGTGGGCTATTTATAAGGAACCGACGAAACACTATTCATCCCGGAAATTCCGAACTCCGATTTACGCGCCGAAACTGACGTTCCTAGGGTTTATCCCGCGTTCCGGACACAATGGAACAGGTTTCGGAAGCTAATTCGGACATCTGTGCGAGTTATGGCTGTAAACGCTCAATTTGAATTAAACCGATTTAACTCGATTTCTAGGCGTTTTAATTTGTACCGGACAAACGGTAAATCCAATTGACTTGAAATTTGAAACCTTACAATAATATCACATTACGGATCCGATGAAACTAGTTTCGTCGAAATCCGAGACTTTTTGAAAAATGGCTATTTTAGCTCGCCAAATTTAAATTAAAAACGATTCGATGCGTTTCGAGCTGCCACGATCAAACGATAACTCCGATTGACACGAAAATTGAAATCCGGTAATAACTAACTATTACGGATCCAATGGAACTGGTTTCGTTCAATTCTGAGACTGTTCAAAAATTGACTATTTTCCAGTCGATTATTAAATATTAAAATATTCAATTTTCACATATTAACTTTTAATTCAATTTTAAAAGTTCTAAAATATCATTCTAACTTCCATATGATAAAATAAAATTTTACAAATCATTTTCAATCATATTTAACTATATTTTCAATTATTTCCATAATTTAACGTATTAAATTATCGATTTAATTATCCAATTAAATCCAATAATTCAAATAAAAATTTATTCGACTAATAAATTCACTTATTAATATTTAAAATTAATTAAATATTCAAATTTTAATTTCTAAAAATTCTGGGTCGTTACAATCTTCCCCACTTAAAAGAATTTCGTCCTCGAAATTATCAAGTAAGAAAAATTACAAAATCTATTAACTTTCCAAAATCCATAATTAAACTTCTTACAAATCTTTACTAAGTTTTCCAAATCATACTTAGTTATCTTTTCAAAAACAACTACTATTGTTTAACTTTCAACTCCAAAACCAAAGTTAAAGTTTTCAAAATTTTCCAAATTTCTCAAATTTTTTCTAACGCCTTAAATTTTCGGAAAAATTCGCCATAGTCTCCTTTGCGCGGCTCGATCCGAAAAAAAAATGACAGTATATGTATCACAAATATACATCTCATCAAGTAATGAGGCATCCCGCAGGGAAAAAAAGTGTAAAAGTACGATATTTAATCCGAGATATGTACCTTATATTTTATTAGCAAGCATATACGGCTAATATAGCGCAAAAGCGAGCTCCAAATGCGAAGCAAACGCGATCCGCACCTACTAAACACTCAACAAACAACATGAGAATCATGTATATATGCAATAGTATCAATATACAACATATATCTCCATAACAACTATATATGTCACATAGCAAATGCAACATAGTCAAACATCAACCAACTAGCATTCAACAAATTCATAATCAATATATACTCATTTATATTCTCATTAATATTCAATGAATTGGTTCTCAATTTAATCACATTTGATTTATTAACAGTGGATGTTTACTAACATTCATTTTCAATTAGTTTATATTCACTAATTCATATTCAAGTTAGTTCACTTTCACATCAAATTCAATTCCATTCAAATTTATTTACTTCTAATTTGAATTCAATTACTTTAGCTTCCAATTTTATTAAATCAATTTCATTAACACTTAATGAATTATATACAATCAACTAACAATCATATATCAGCCAAAGTATATTCATTATAACCAAATTCTTTTTCTTACAATTGGTTTAATTAATTGATTTTCATTCAATTATTCAACTTTCAAATAACATTAGATTTTAATGAATTAACACTTATATTCATTATTTCATATCAATTTAATTCACATTTAATTGATTAATATTCAATCCATTCATTCAATTCAATTACTAAAGTTGAATTTTCATTTATATAACTCTTAAGTCATATTTATTTAATCCACTTGATTATTTACAACTCATATTCATATAATTTTACTTCTTATATATATAAGTTTATTCCACAATTGTAAATCACATTAATTATAATTTAATTCTCATAATTCTTTTATTTATACAATTATCCTTTTATTTAGATTATTCAAACAACTAAACAATCAACTTATATACACTTTAATAATTCTGAAAAATTATTCCTTTATATATAAAATATATAATCAAGGCAAAATTATTTCATTTACCCAATTTAAAACAATATTATGTCGGTTTATCTTGTTTAAGAGTTTAGAAACTCCTATCTACGATAGTTAGCTAGACTACATCGACTGGAATCTATAAACAATCAACCGATAAGTCAACACAATACAAAACAATTTTATATTCACTAACAAATACGCTCTCATATCCATTATTACTCTCAAACTCATTCTAGAGTACTGCTGACTCCATCTCTAATGAGTAATACCCAACAGAACCATGGTTGTCGCTTAACCATAAGCTCTGATACCAACTGTAAAGACCCGTAAATCCGTACTCCTTGAATAGACAACTAATCTCCTTTGCTTAATTCAAGATGAACGAAAATACGAACCCTTAGGGGTTTTAAGAAAAATTTAAGAAAAGAAGAAGAGAGAAAAAGAAGAAAGAAGAAGAAAATAGATAATAGAGGGAAGAGAAAACATAAGATAGAAAATTTAGATAGGGAATAGAAGATAGAAAATTTTAAAATTGAAAGAAAAGAGAATAGAGGAAAAAGAAAAACAGAAGAAAATAGGACGGAACAGAAAACAGAACACAACATCAGAATCTCACAATTCGCAGCGGAACAACATATAATAATAAATGAATAATCTTTAAACAAAGAACCATATCAGTTATTACATTACATCACATTTCATTACATCATATCATCAGAGTGTACAACAACAACAAACAGTGCAGCGGAAAAAGAAATACTATATAAGTAATACGCCATGCCATCCAGCTTGCCTCCAGCAATTCCAGAATATCCAGAATATCCTGATAAACCTTACTCTTGATTGCCCGTGTGGAAATTGGTGGGCACCCAGAGTTTAGGAAGGAAAACAATAAACTCCAAGTCAGTCATGTGACTGGTGTGAGAACTCAAAACAGTTTATTTAACTTTAAAATCAAAATAGAGGAATTTTTTTTTTAAATTCAATTCGCAATGCTTTTAAAAATGAGACTACCATAAGGCCTCCCGCACACACACACATGCAAACGCAGAATCGGAGGAGATTTCTCCTTATGATAGTCAAAGATGCTTGATACGCATTTAAAATAACATTGATATTATTATTAGTGCATAGTGTAGGAAAAATTCATTTCGAAAGTAGAATATAAATCTTAGCCAGCATAGACATTTCGAACTATGCCTACTATAGCTAACTATGTTCAATAGCAGGTTACCGCCACATTCCATAGCAGGTTATACAACTAAAACCGTACAAGTCACGTATTGTTTCTTTGGATTTCCAACAAATGGTCAGGCCAAGGAACTTCCCATTGCCACATGAGAATGCCTCTGGAAAGACATCCCCGAGAACCAAACCGGATCTCTGCCAACACAAGGCCGGGTTACCCCTAACTGGGTAACTACTGACACGAGCACGCCATTCCCCGATCGTAAACGACCTTTCTCACGGGATCCCGAAAACCAACAACCACAAAGTAATAAATTCGTAGTAACCACATAGGTTAAATATCTGGGCTCCATACCATGATACCACCTCTATCCAGAAGGAAATGTACATACCCTAAAGGGTGCTACCCCTCATAACCTTGCCGCATCTTTCCTGTTTTGACCATTTCCGGGGTGTGAGGCTCGACGAAGTCACGTCCACAAAAACATACTTTATACAAAAGCCATGCTTTGGGTCAACAAATGATCAACACAATGACCACTAAGATAGACGATCAAATAAACGATCCTATCACAATAATCAACACAATGATCATTTACAGCAACACTCAGCATGTCACATTACCAAATTGGGAATATATCGCTGATAACTTCAACTATATAACCTCTGAGCTCGTACGTCTCAGAGAAGGGTGTTAAGCTAAAAGAATAAATTCTCCGCCACCAACAGAAATATATTTGAAAGAAATCGGCTTTATATCTCAACTTGTAATGTCAGACACACTATCCATACAAGTCTGTTCCGGGCTCGAACAAAACCGAAGGCACTTACAAAGAAGTCCTTGCAATCCGGATATTCACAATCCTGATCGGATTTCCCATCACTTAGGGAGTCTCTATACCGCTGCAACTCAGTGCAGAGAAAATCGACAGGTCGTCCTATCGCTCTCGCAAATACCGGGACTTCAACACCGATCTTCAATGCAATTATAACGATGTATCACATATTCGAAATGGGTTATACGACCCCATGGTCCTTTCTCGGTTAACCCGAATAGTGAGCGCTTATTCAAAAATAAGTGTAGCATTCACATTCAAACAAATCACATCAATTACCCATTCAAAGGGAAATATTGATAGTCGGTTATTGAACTATCAATGGATATGCACAACATCACCAGATTCCAAATAATTTTCCAAATTATTTATTTTCCAAAATATCTTCACTAGATATATAATTTTCAACACTTCAAAAATAAATCAATATTTATTTTTAAACAAATTCCACCTCCTTTATAAATTCCTTAGTGAATTTATAATTCCAAAATATCAATGAATATTCGATTTCAATTATTCATTTCAATTTTCTTTTCAATTTATCTTCAAAAAGATAAATTCTCAAAATATTCACCTTATATTGGAAAACATTTCCGTACTTATTTATTCATAAGTAATTCACAAATTTTATTTATTTTCAGCACTTAGAAAATATTCAATATACTTCAATCGGAATTAAGTATATATTTCATTCTTTAAGGAAATCATTCTCTTAAACATATTAATTTGGGCCAAAACGAATGTTGCGTAGAACATCGTTACGACGTCCCAAAATCACTAGTATAGGGATTCGAAATTAAAATAGATATATAAATCCCAATACTATACAAAACATTTCCTTTCGGAAACCATTTACTATAACAACAGTGTTATAGTCCACTATTTCCTTTTATTTCTCGAAAACGTCTATTTCAACAATAAATGTTGAAATCTATGGTTTCAAATCTCAACACATTTTAAAACATCGTTAGATTGTTTTAAGTTCTTTTTAAAACATCCAAATCCAAAACAATTCCTTTAACGTGTTATTCACTATTCAAAAACGTGAATATACTTCATTAACAATTTCATCCTTTTATTCATTTTAATTCAAAGGATTATTCACTATTCAAAAATGTGAATATAACTCCATTTATAGGTTTCAACAAATTTTCTTGTCAAAATAAGTCATTTGCGAATTTATAAAACAACGTTTATAAATTCCATTCTATTTATTTATAAAAACTTCCTTTTTATAATTTCTTTTATTAACCTATTCCAGTTTATAACTCAATTATAAACTAAAAGTTCATATTATAAGTTAAATACTTATAAAACGATTATTTTACAAAATCGTTCCTCTAAAGACTTTCCAAACCATAAATCTTATAACTTATAAGATTCATTTATTTAACCAAATCTATTCTTCAAATAACTTCACAAATTTATAATTCTTACTATTTATAAATTTCATTTATAACTTCACCGTTTATAATTCTATAAATTTCATTCTTTAATGAAATTCATTTTCACTTCATTCAAACACTTATAAAAACTCGTTTTATAATGTCAATATTTCAATTTATAAATATCCATTTATAAATCTCTTATATAAATTCAATTCATATTAATATTTTAAAACGTCTTTAATCTCCTTTATTATTCCACCATTTTGATTCATAAAATAATTAAATTTTATAAATCCTATATTTAAACCATTCACAGTAAATTCTAAAATCCCGATTAAACTATTTTATAAAATAATTAGCATCATATTCTCAAAAATCAGTTTTTAACTATATTTCTCAAAAATCGTAATTTTTATAACATTAAAAATTATAACGTTTATTTATTTAAAATAGATCAAATTCCAACATATGGTATATTTTCAAAAAAAATCACTTTATAAATCATTTTAAAATTCCAAAACTTGGTCCAATGATGCTACACACCAAATAGTCAATCACGACTACAACGATATCATATATCAATATGAAAATCCATCAAATATCAAAATATCTGAAATCAAATAAAAACTGTTGAGGAATCCAGTTGGATCCCTCCAACCTGTTTTCCTGCATCCAAAAACATTAGCACAATACCAATTTCGCTCCAGTACGAAATTATCGCGGTACATGTTCTTATTAAATATTATCCGCTTAATAACGGCGTAATAGGGTCTCATCCGCTAAAAAATGCGGGAAATTAATAACTCCAATATATACATATGCCAATATATATATATATTGCTATTATATATAATACCAATTTCACTGTTTATGAAATATTCGCGGTATATGTTTTTAATAAATAACATCCGCTTACTAGCGGCGCATAATGTCTATTTTAACAATCAATAGATAACAATCATCATTCAAACATGCATTCAAATATTTTAAATCTAACTATTTAAAATAAAATCGAAACTGATTCGATTGAGTGAGAAGTTCTCACCTTGATTTTATTTTCGTTTTCAGCGATTTATTTCGAATAAAATTAAACGGACGTTTAATTTTACCCAAAATTCTCACTAACTCCAAACGACTCCAAACCAACTCCATAGCGTAGTTCTCGTCCATACGATTCCAACGCAACTGGTTTCGCGCGTTTTCGACCTCGTATGAAAAAGTTATGATATTATGAAGTTTGTACACGATTTAAATAAACAAATTACAACATAATTATAATATTTATAACCTAAAATAAATCACAGCCCTCCATCTCAACCCCAACCACATCTGGACCGTCCCTATCATCTTCCATCTCCTCTCGTTCTACAGGCTAAGGCCGTCTTCATGAAACCCACAACCATCAAGCTAGGGTTTCAAATTGCTCCTCCTACACTCGACTTGACGACGATCAGGAAGCTCCACTTCGAAGCTCATCTCCTCCACCATGTTCGGCCCCAAGGAGAGCAAGCTCGGCCCCCCTTCCACCTAGAAACGCGTGCGCAGGCCATGGAGGACGCGGCCCTGTAGCTTCCTCCACACGACTCCATATTCGATCATAACCGTTGAATCTCTAGCTCTCATCGCCCTCTTCAATTCTCTAGTTGAAACCTAAGGCTAATTCTTTGTAGATTGAGAGAGATTGAGGGGAAAGTGAGAGACAATTCTGGCCATACATACTAAAGTGGCGGCTGCAGTAGGAAATTAGGGTTTTTTTATTTATTTTTTATTTTTTTGAGATAGTGGGCTATTTATAAGGAACCGACGAAACACTATTCATCCCGGAAATTCCGAACTCCGATTTACGCGCCGAAACTGACGTTCCTAGGGTTTATCCAGCGTTCCGGACACAATGGAACAGGTTTCGGAAGCTAATTCGGACATCTGTGCGAGTTATGGCTGTAAACGCTCAATTTGAATTAAACCGATTTAACTCGATTTCTAGGCGTTTTAATTTGTACCGGACAAACGGTAAATCCAATTGACTTGAAATTTGAAACCTTACAATAATATCACATTACGGATCCGATGAAACTGGTTTCGTCGAAATCCGAGACTTTTTGAAAAATGGCTATTTTGGCTCGCCAAATTTAAATTAAAAACGATTCGATGCGTTTCGAGCTGCCACGATCAAACGATAACTCCGATTGACACGAAAATTGAAATTCGGTAATAACTAACTATTATGGATCCAGTGGAACTGGTTTCGTTCAATTCTGAGACTGTTCAAAAATTGACTATTTTCCAGTCGATTATTAAATATTAAAATATTCAATTTTCACAAATTAACTTTTAATTCAATTTTAAAAGTTCTAAAATATCATTCTAACTTCCATATGATAAAATAAAATTTTACAAATCATTTTCAATCATATTTAACTATATTTTCAATTATTTCCATTATTTAACGTATTAAATTATCGATTTAATTATCCAATTAAATCCAATAATTCAAATAAAAATTTATTCGACTAATAAATTCACTTATTAATATTTAAAATTAATTAAATATTCAAATTTTAATTTCTAAAAATTCTGGGTCGTTACACCGGGTTAGCCCTAACTGGGTAACCACTGACACGAATATGTCATCCCCCGATTGTAACCGATCTATCCGAGGATCCTCGATTTCCAACAACCACAAAGCAATAAATTTGCAGCAATAACATAGGTTAAGTATCTGGGCTCCATACCATGATACCACCTCTATCCAGAAGGAATGACATACACTAAAGGGGCGCAACCCCCTAATAACATTGCCGCATCCTTCTTATTTTTACCATTTCCGGGGTGTGAGGTCCGACGAAGTCTCGTCCACAAAGCCACGCTTTATACAAAAGCTGTGCTTTGGGTCAACAAATGCTCAACAACACTTCGTATGCCACATTACCAATTTGGGAATGTATCACTAATAAGCATCAACTACATAACCTCTAAGGGTGTTAAGCTAAGAGAATAAATTCTCCGCCACCAACGGAAATATATTTGATAGAAACCAACTTTTCATCTCAAATTGTAACGTCAGACACACATCCATACAAGTCCGTTCCGGGATCGAACAGAACCGAAGGCACCTACAAAGAAATACTTGCAATCCGGAAATTCACTAATCACGACCGGACTTCCCATCACAAAGGGTAATAAATTTCTATATCGGTGATCAGCCGATGCAGAAACATTCGACGGTAATCCTTCCGTTTTCATAAATATCTGGTCTTCAACACCGGTCATCAGTGCTATCTATTACGACGTATCACATATTCGGAATGGGTTATACGACCCCAAGGTCCTTTCCCGGCTAACCCGAATAGTGAGCGCTTATTTAAAAAAAAAATAAGTGTAGCATTCAAATTCAAGCAATCACAACAAATACCTATTTAAAGGTAAATATTGATAGTCGGTTATTTAACTATCAATACGTATGCACAACATCACCATATTCCAAATAATTTTCCAAATTATTTATATTCCAAAAATATCTTTACAAGATATATATAAATAATTTTCATGCTTCAAAAATAAATCGATATTTATTTTTAAACCAATTTTCCCAATTTCATTTATAAATTCCATATTGAATTTACATTTCCAAAATATCTGTGAATATACGATTTCAAATCGATTTCAAATATTCACTTTCAATTTATCTTTAAAAAGATAATTCTCAAACGTTCATTTTATATTGGAAACCATTTCCCTACTTATTTAATAATAAGTATTTCACAAATCTATTTATTTTCAACATTTGGAAAATATTCGATATACTTAAATTAATATTAAGTATATATTTCATTCTTTAAAGAAAACATTTCTTTAACACTTTTATTTGTGTTCAAACAAATGTTGCGTAAAACATTGTTATGACGACCCAAAATCTCCAGTATAGGGATTCCGAATTAAATAGATATATAAATCCCAATACTGTGCAAAAACATTTCCTTTCGAAAATCATTTACTATAACAATAGTGTTATAGTACACCATTTCCTTCAATTCCTTGAAAACGTCTATTTCAACAATGAATGTTGAAATCTATGGTTTCGATAGTTAATACATTTTAAAACATCTTTAAAATCATTAACTTCATTTCATAGTATCCCTTCCCCAAAAACATATCCGTTTTATCTAATAATATATTCACTGTCCAAAATCGTGAATAAAATTCCTTAACCAATTTCAACATTTCTACACATTCTTATATAAAGAATAATTCGCTATCCAAGATCGCGAATATACTTCCTTTAATAAATTTATATATTCAATTTATCAAATTCCATTGATTTCAAATTTATAAACAATGTCTATGAATTCCATTTCTATTTATAAACTTCGATTTATGAATCTCTTTTATTGATCTAATTCAATTTATATACTCAATTATATACCAAAAGTCCATATTATAAGTTAATACTTATAATTTTATTTACAAAATCGTTCTTTTTTTTAAAACTTCACAAATTATAAATCTTATTACTTATAAGATTTCGTTATAACCTTATTTCCAACATTAACAGAACTCCTTTTAAAATTCCATTATATTAAATTTATAAAATACCAAATTTTACATCTTTTATATAAATTGTTTACAATAATTCAAAAATCCCAATTTAAACTATTTTATAATTTAACCAGCTATTTATTTCAAAAGTCACATTTCGGTTATATTTCTCAAAAATCTTAATTTTTTATAACATAAAAATTTGTAACTGTTTAATTATTTAAAATGAATCAATTCAAAAATTTAATAAACGTATAATTTTCAAAAATCACTTTAAAAATCCTTTAAAAATCAAAATCGTTATTTTTAAACTTCAAAAATGGATCCGATGATGCAACACATCAAATAGTCAATCACGACTTTCAAACATCATATATCGATATGATAATCAATCAAATATCACAAATATATAAATAAATAAATACGGTTGAGGAATCCAGTTGGATCCCTCCAACCTGTTTCCCTGCATTCAAAGATGTTAGCACAATACCAATCCCGTTTCAAGACGGGATATCGCGGTATATGGGATTTATAAAATATCATCCGCTTAATATGCGGCGCAATAGGGTCTCATCCGCTATATAATGCGGGAAATCAACAACTCCAATATATACATATGCCAATATATATATATATATATATATATATATATATATATATTGCTATATATAGATATATCCTACTATATCTAATGTCACAACCAAACAGCAATCAATAACTGCAATCCAAATTTTCAATTTGAGTGAGAAGATCTCACCTTTGATTTTATTTTGCAATCCATTTCCATCTTGACTCGATTTTCTTGATTCATAGACCTTATATAAACATTTACACAATTGATTAATATTTGAATACTTTAAATTAACCAATGATTTTCTTTTCAAAATAAAAATTTAAAATTCAAACTAATTCCTTTTAAATAAATCTATCCAACCAAGATTTTATTTTAAATTAATACCTTTATTTTAAATCAATTCCATTAGTAACTGGAATTAACTAAATTGGTTAACTAAATAAGTTAACCACTATAATTTATTGTTAAAAACTAATTATTCAATTCAATTAAAAATTTTCCCTTTTACTATAAACTAAAATTTCTTTTACACATATATATTTCATAATAATCTGCACAGGGTTTATATTCATTTTCAAATTTAAATTGAACTTAAAAATTTGAATATACCTTAATCCCACACGGCAAAATGAATCGAAGAGCCAACATTTGAAATTCACTTTCAACACGAACACTGAATCGCCGACCGAGCTCCAGCCCTAACTCAGATCGCGACATCGTCACTGATGCCCATCCTCTGGTTCACCTCGCCTATGCTCACGAAACCTTATTTGCACCGCCGTGATCGATCGCGATATCTTCGCCGCGAGTACCCAAACTCGAGCGTGACCTTAGAATCGAGCTGCCCCTCCGACCTTGCCTCGATCGAACACCCACCTGGCAACGTGCCTCGCCAATTCATGACCTCGCGAAACCTGCCTCCATCGCGCTCGCGCGAGCCCCGCGATGCTCCCAACGCCTCTAATCAGAAACCCTAATTGCGAGCCCTACAAACCCTAGCGAGCACGACGCTTCACCCCGACGCCTTCACCTCCGGTAGCCACAAGCTTCATGAATTTCCCCCCACCGGCAACATCCTCGCGAGTGCGAGCTCCCCTAGGTCGCCGACCATTATTTGAATGAGAGAGAGACGCGATTTGAATTAGAAGGGCTTCGGCCATTTATTTGTTTTTCTTCTGCGTTTTTATTTTTAAAACCGAAGAGGGATATTTAAAACGTGAAGGAGGAAGGGAAAGAAACGTGCTTAAACGATTTTGTTGTGTGATACTAGGCGTAATTTTAGGCGTGATTAAAGGAAGGTAACGTGATTTGATTTTGACCAAATTTAAATCTAAAATTTTTAAATCGTATTCGATTTAATTTCAACACGTTTACTTACCGTATGCTCACATAACAGCTCCAAAAAATACGAAATTTGAAATCCGATAATAATACACTATTACGGACCCAATTGAACTATTTTCGTTGAATTCCAAGACTGTGCCTCGGAAGGCTATTTTTTTAAATATCGATTCAAACAATATAATTTTGAAACTGATCAAATCACTTTGAAATTCAATTCTGAAGCTTCTATTATCTTCAATATTATCAATATAAATTTTACAAGCCTTTTGAAATATTTTTAATCAGCTTAAAATTGAAGATTCAATTTTTTATTCAACTTTCAATAGATTAAACTTTATAAATTAATCGCCATATTCATTCTGATAATTTGAAATTCAAGTCAAACCATCATTCAAATATTTAAAATTAAATAAATATTTTCAACTTAAATTATTAAAAATTCATCGTTACATAATATTTTAATTTTAAATCACACTCATATATCAATCATATGCTAACAATCATCACAGCCAAACTACTAAATCAACAATGCTAACCATCCAGACAAAATTCTGGATAGAGCTCCCTAGAGTTTCCCAGTATAATACCGGAATACTCAATCTATAGAATCCAAATAGTCTATACTACTAATCTACAGAGCTCCTTTGAATCGGAGAAAATTCATCCTAATCAAATCTACGACTCCGAAATCCAAATTCCTCCGTCTCTTATTCACCAAATTCATCTGATGATCCAGAGCTGCCTTCATCCCTACTGATCAGCTCAACATTTGCTGATAACTCCTGAAACAATCTGAATCCAAAAACAATCCAGTAGAATGATCTTCTCAAAATCAACCAAAACCAAGAACACAACCTTTATCATCAGTAGAAAACAACTTCTTTTTTTTTCCAGAAAAGAAAAAAAACAGATGCACTCCCAACTGCTTCCGCTGCATAACTCTGATCTGGGGTAGATGAAAATGCTGATGATACACATAAGCACAAACTGGATAATACATTACAAAAAATATGGTTTACAAATCCACACTAAAACTTAGAAGTTCCTCCAAAACCTGAGCTGCTTTACCAATTCCTCTCTCTAGAAACCATTCTACAACTAGGCTGAACCATCGGCACTACTTCTGGAATCTGGTCGATATGAAACTCAATCCTCAGATGCTAAGGCAAACCACTGACCTCTTCAAAGATATCCAGGAAGAGATTTCTGCCATCCCAGAGAATACTTAACTATCGCAAGTCACTTTTGCGATCCACCCAGGCTAATATCCAAAGCAAATTGTTCTCTCCTTACCAATCTGAACAGCTTAAGCTTATCTAGCCAATCCATTGAAGAAATGGATCCACAAAACTGCCTCTGAACTTCACCTCTAAAGAACTGCTGACAAATGACTTCCTCGCGTGCCGGCAGAACAATCTGAGCTGCAACACTACTGCTAATGCCAAAACTCCTTAATCCAAAATTCCTCAAAAAACTCAGGCCTCAAAGCAAAACACAACATTCAGCTGAACTCAACCTCAAAACTAATGCAGACACACTTCCTTATCCAAAAATTCTTGAGAACTTCTTCGGAAACAATCCATCGCTACTGCATCTCAACACACAACTACTACTTCTTAAGTTACCAAGATAATATTTCTAGCTTCTGCTCAACTGACAAAATCCAAATTCTACTCATCCAAACTTGTACAACAAAAATGGACTCCAAATCTTAACAGGTTTCCTCCGAAGATTTGGTGAAATCCTTACACCACGAATTTACTCGAGACGGTATTAGGTCTACAGTCTCGTCAGATACACTTCCGACCACTGGTAGTCACCACTACCCTATCTACCCTTATACTTATATTGGAAAACCCGAACAGGTAACCCAACAAATAGATGAAATATATATATATATATATATATATATATATATATATATATATATATATATCAAAATTACAAATACGCTCTCTCAAGAAAGAAATCACTCAAGAGCCTAGGTATTCACTCATCCTAGCACTCTGATACCACTGTAACGACCCGACTTCCTACGCCCAGGAAGACGTATCGTTAATAAAAAAAGAAAAGGGTGAGAAAATAGTAAAGATAGAGAAGAAAGAACAACAACATCAGAATCTCACAGCGGAACGAATAAATTATATTAATCACATAAGTATTTACATAATATACAACATCAATCAGAGTTATACAGATAATACATCACATACTAGACAGTTATAAAAACTTGTCTAGTTAATACAACTCAATACAATACAACTCAAACAATATAACTCAGAGATACCAATACAGCGGAACACTATATCTACAAACGCTGAAGCCTCCTGCTCCATTGCTTCTCCTGAATTCGTCAAAGCTAACCTGAATCCCTTGGCTACCCAAAAAATTTGGGTACCCGAGAGTTTATGAAAACAAAAATAAACTCTGGGTCGGACATGGGTCTGGTGTGAGTAACAGGTTAAAGTTGCTTAATTTTGAAAAATCCTTTGAAAAGAAAGGTATCACGTAAGACTCCGTACACATAAACATGGAATTTTTTTTTACCTTACGCTAACCAAAACATTTGATAGGAAATCTAGTGATATTATAATAGTTCTAGGGTTTTCAAGTAAATAGAAAATAGCCGAAATTGTTACATGATTAAATTCCAGCTACTAGCCACAAAAGTGGGTAATACAGTCAAAACCGTTGGCACTTATTGGATTCTGGATTCCATACAATGGCAGGGCTACTGGGGTACCGCCCGTCACAGTACGTGGCCTAGATCAACGTACCGAGGATCACTCCCGACCCCCTGCAACACAAGGCCGGAACCATTCCTTACTGAACATTCCCGAACAAGATAACCCCGCAGTTGGCTGCAGACCAACTGCCCACACAGCCGAATAAAAAGGGACATCTAGACAGGGGAATATCCTTGTCTGCTTGGGCATGACCCACCTAACCTTGCTGCACCTCCCCTGTTTTAGCCATTCCCGGTTGATGAGGCTTGAGGTTACGATTACCTTTATAGAACATATCTCTTAGAATGCTCATCGTCCGCCTGACGATGTGTTGAAAGCATTCAATCCATACAAGTTCGTTCCGGGTTCGAACGAAACCGAAGGCATTATCTCGTTACACTCGTTTTGGAATCACCCTCAGAGTTAACGACGATAATCCTTGCATTCTGAATCTTCATCTTCACTTCAGATTCACGACCTATCGTTAATTTGGATCGATGTGGTTTTCGGATGTCCAAATATGGAAAATCCGATCCCGGTCTCATCGAAATCCAAAACGTGTCTTTTAAGGCCAAGTTGTCTATTTAGTCTTAACAGTGAATTCAATATTATCAATATACACACAGATAGATAATTCACATCTCATAATAGGTAATCACATTATCATTATAAACAGATAGTTAATATCATCATCCAAACAGATAATTAAATATTATCATACTTAAACCATACATCCATATCACATAGATATTATCCATCTCATATCTGAGATCACAATCAAACAATGAAATATCAATATCATCCATAAGCATGATTTATGAATCACAATCTAATAATTAATTTAAAATGAATTAAATTAACTACTTCCATCTTTAATTAATTTAAAATAAATTAAATTAATTACTCATTCCATAAATCCTGCTCTCACAACCATTAATTAATTATAAATCAAATTAATTAATCATTCTCTAATTACAAGAAATAATTTAGTCTTTAATTAATTTTTTAATGAATTATTTTAAATCATTCATAGCAATTAACATTTAATTACTCCCTTATTAATTATTACTTAATTAACAATTCTTAATTACATCATTAATTATATTAATTAATGACCTCCCATTTATGTTAAATTGCTTTATTTAAATTAATTACATTAAGTGATTAATCTTTTATTTAAACACAATTATTAATCACCCTTGATTAATAACAAACCAGTAATTAACTACCCTTAATTACTTATTAATCATCCCATGATTAATTAATTCCATAAATTAATCTTTTGATTAATTACAAAAGAATTACCCGATTACTTCACTTACAAATTATCTTGTATTAATTTCATCAAGTAACTATCATCTAATTACTTTTCTAAGTAGTTATACTCTATTAATTACACTAAGTAATTACACATAATAAATCATCAAATGATTTCTTAAATTAATTAAAATTAATTAACTTAATTTAAATCTTATCATCAATTGCTTATATATTCCAATTAATCATCTTGATTTAAATATCTTTTGCTACATTCCAGTAGTTTCCTTAATTTATTTACAGAGATTAATCTTTGAATAAATCATTAATTACTTACATTTATATCGATTTATTATCATTTAATTATCTTGTTGATTTATTATTCCCAAATTAATCAATTTCCTAATTCCATCATTAATTATACTAATTAATGATTTCTAATTACATTTTCATTTGTTATTTTATTAATTATATTAAGAATACAAATCTTAAAATCACATATATTAACCCCCTTGATTAATACATAAAGTAATTAACTGTCCTAAATTAATTACTTTTCAATAACAAGCTTAGTTAATCCCTTGATTAATTTCAAGTAATTATACTCCAATTACTTCCCTTAACAACATCATCCAATAATTTCATCAATTACTTCACTCAGTAATTTACTTCCAAATTATCCGTTAATCAAACTAAATTAATTAACTCAAATTAAATCAATTTACTCAATCAATAAGTAATTAATTTTCTTAATTACTTTCCAAATAAATAATTACATTTAAACTATTACAATGATTATTATTGAATTAATTAATCAATTAATTTATTAAAAATCAAACACATTAATTAATTATAAAATAATCTAGTTAATGATCTTCATTAACACTTATTTAATTATTTTCTTCTAAAATAATTAACTTATATTAATCATTATTAATTATAAGTTTGATTAACCATTAAAATTTATTAATAAAAATAAAAATATAATCTATGGTTTTTAATCACATATTGGTTACTTATTTCATTATTCAACTTTGATTAATACATTTAAATTTATAATTTCTAATTTAAATAATATCAATCATTAATTATTCATACTTAATTAACTTAAAGGTTAATGAATATAAATTCTAAATCTTCATTTCTTAAAGTAAAATATTCTTATTATTGATTAAATTTTCACTTTCAAAATGTTTTTAAAAAAAACATTTATTTCAAATTGCTTCCTAAATAAATCCCAATTTATCCTTAATAAAGTTTAAAACTGGTTTTTTTCCAAAACCCTTTTAAACTCACCTATTTAATAGCACTTAAAACTTATTTGAATCAATTTAAATTATAAAACTTTATTTTATTTCCAAATCTAGAATTTCAAATCTAAGTCCTTATTTCAATTTAGGAGTTAACTTTGTTTAAATCTTCCCTTAACAATTTATATCTCATCTTTGAATTCAACTCCTTTTGAATACACCTAAACATTAAGCACTTTCAAGTTATTAAAATAATTTAAATTTTCAAACTTTATTATTTCCAACCCTGTTTCAAAACTAACTTGAAATCACTGTTAAACTTTGATTTAAAACTAGGTTTAACTTTGATTTTAAATTTGAAAACAAAAGTTTTAAATACTGTTAAAACTGTTACAGGTTTAAAAACCTGAATAACAACAACCCGGGCCCCCCTCTTGTTTACTTCGAGTGAACATACGAAGTTCCCCCGCGAAAAACAACGAATCCCTTCGAGTTTCCCCCATGCGCGCAAAATGAATAAGAGGAAAACAAAACCTGGAAACACAACTCCACCTCCCCTCCCCAAACCTGACAACGCCACGTGTGCGATGCTCCGACCACCGGAGGCTACCAAACTCCGGCCGCAGCATCGACCATCTTCCCTCTACCTTCCCTCAAAACCACGTGCCACTCGAACGCCTGCACTGGCCGCGGTGATCAAAACTCCAAGCACAGTAAAAATTAGGTCTAAAAATTTTAAACCCACGCCGCCGCTTCCACCACCCACTGCGCCGCCACTACCATTTTTCCTTGATCCACGGTAGCCTCCTCCACCCCCAGACAGAAGCTCGACCCTCCAGATCAACGTGATCGCCCACAACAACTCGAAAAGCCCCCAACAGAAAAACGCAAGCCGCACTCATATCACACCATTAAAAATTAATCATATTTTTGTAGATGCATTCAATTTATATTCATGAATTTGTAATTTAATAAAATCGAATTTTTACATGTTTGAAGATGATTCTGTAGTTTAAGCCTTTCCTGTAACAACACAAATTTATTTACTTAAAACATATTTTTAAACAAAAGTTTATAGTGTAACAAATATATTTTATTCAAGGCTTAAGGCTTAACATGGATTGGAACAAGATCAAATGAAATTTTGAACCAGGTTTGGGCTTGAAAACTAAAACAGGGTTTCTCAAATTTTACAGCAGTGCACAATATATATATATATATATATATATATATATATATTCAGATGATTCACAGCAGCATATACTTGTATGTTTACCCTACATATCATCACAGAAAACATATACAACCCTTTTAACTTAAGTTATATTGAATAATAATAAATAAGAAAAATGTTACTCACCAGATAAAAAGAACAGAGCTTTCAAATAGACACAGGATTGAAAATTCTCAGGCTAAACTCTTCATCTTGATCCTCTGTTGGATTGCATCTTGACTTATGTTCAAGTAGAACTTTGTTTTAGTTTGAAATAGGTTTTTACTTCAGATTTTAGCTTTGGTTTTTTCGAACTGAAATGAAAGATGACATAGGAGAGTAGCTTACAGGGTGATATTTATAAATAAGTTACAGTGGACAAAATTTAGTCTTTGGTACAGGTGATTATCATGTTTTAGTACAATACAGCATACATAATCTTTGTTTGAACTGATTTAAAACAGAGATATTTTATGATGGAGGCTGAGATAAGAAAAAATGCGGCTTGCATTAAATGTTCAAGTACTTCATGTTTAACTTACTTTGTTAATTATCTCCCTTAACTTGCCTGCATACCCTACAGCCTACAACATATCTCACTTTACTTTGGTTTTGTTTGTTGAAAAATATCTAATGTTGTCTTCCTTAGCAAGCCTTCACAAATTTTATTTTTCTTTGGCCAGAGGTTAGCAAACACTGAAATGATTTTTATAACATTCGAATTGACTTTCTTTGTTGGCTGAGGTGAAAACATTTAATGTATATGTCCTTTATGCTTGTATGTGTTCAAAGACATATCTTATATTTGCCTTGCATACTTATTTGATTTTGTTTTTCAGCCTGCACATATTTGATTTGCTTCTAGATTTTATTTGTTGCCTAGCTATGTTGTTTGTTTCTACTTACCTATTCATGTGTTATGAATAAATATGTTACTTATCTTATATTTTTATTTCCTTTTTGAAATTTTAGCCTGCACACATATTCATCCTTGTTTGTTCTAAACTTGTATATGCTGCAGTTTTCTTATGTTAGTTCACTACTTGAAGATTATTTGTTTCTAGTTTAATTGTTGTCTTATTTTTATTTTGTGAAGTTCTATATATAGCTTTATAATCTATAAATTTATCCTATATGCTTACTTCTTATTTTAACTTATTACATACAGTATTTTAACTTGTAATCTATAGCTTTATGTATATTTTGTTTTATTTCTATGTTTAACTTATTACTTAAAATCTTGTATCTCCATATTGACATTCTTATTTTATTTATATTATGAAACACATTATCAATTTGAAATGATAAATAAAATAAATTATCTTTTTATTATACTTCTTATTTTATTAATGTACCATTTGACAAAATTGCATTAAAACTCATATATCATTTTAAATCCATATTTTTATCAAGCTATACTAAAAAGAAAACAAAACAAATCTTTTTGTTAATAAATTTAAATCTAGACTTAAGTTAAAATAAGTTTCAGACTATTTAAGCATTTATCCTATCTATTTATTTATTAATTTAATGGCTTTGAAAAACTTATATTAAATAAAACATAATTCCTAATTCACTAAAATGTATATATATAAATTTGAAAACATAATTTATTAGTTAAACTTTAAAACAAAGCTCAACTATTTACAATTTATACAAATATATACATTTATAAATAGAAATCAATCAATTAATTTTTCACCAGATAAAATTTTCCAATTAGATATTTATTAAAAGAAAAATATCAATTCAGATCTAATTAACAAAGATATATCAAATCATTTTAATTTTTAATGCAGATTGTTAAATTGATATTGCTCGAAAATTCTGGGTTGTCACAGATTGATTGTTAATGGAAAGAAAGTAGATAGAAGATAAGAAGAAACTAAATAATCATAGAATCTCACAACCCAATAGAATAATATATATTAGTCAACATAATACTTTACAAAGTCATTTCCAAAATGATACATCAAAGTCATAATAATATATATTTCAACCAAAACAGTTATAACTTCCTGTTCTTACATAACTAGTTAACGAGAAAACTTGTCAACATTCCCAAGGCTATGTGAATAGCCAATAAGGTCATATAAGATTAGGAGGTCAAAGAAGTTTCTTCTATCGAAATCCCCCTTTCGATCCGATTAACTAAGTCGAAACAAATTCGGTGGTTAGATTAGAAATACATGCTAAAGAAGAAGCATTCAACTCGAAACCTTTCTTTTAAATGAGTCGAAGGCAGCTATTTATGAAGGCTTTCAACCATGTCGAAAGGTTCATTTCAACCCCTTCGACCTCGTCGGAAGGTACGCATGTATCATTAAAATGAGATAACTGCTTTCGACCTTATTGGTTTCACTTCTTTTATTGATGAAAAACTTCAAAAGAGCTGCAGATGTTGTGGGAGGTAAACCCCCTTTTGAATGAATTCCTTTCTTAATATTCGCTTGCCAACTACAGACTGGATTCCCTTGGGAATAACCCTTTCGACCAGGTCGTAAGGAGCTTTACCCTCTTGAAATGAATCTGGATTGTAATTTCCTAAGCTTAATTCGGTTTACTTTGCATAAGATCATCCTAGATATTCCTAAGTTTCATAAACTCATCAATGTCAAAAAATCATCGCTATCTTTGGTTTCTATTGTTTGGGACTGGTTTCGATGGTGATGTGTCTCGCATGTCTACATCCAAGTTGATCTTAATGCATTGTAAAGACAAAAGAAATATAAGAGAATAAGACAGAATCATGTGCAATGGATCATTAGACGAGCTAACGATCATAATAATCTTCCCCATAATCCAAATCCTTAATGAATTCGCCATCTCTCCATTTTTATTGATTGTAACGACCCGTAATTTCGCAACTTTGAAAATGAGAGATTTCATTTGTTTTAAATTTAAAAGAAATTTAAATATTAAATATAAATATTATATATAATATATAATAAAGAAGAAATCATCTATTCTTATAGTTAAATTAAAAGTATAAATTTGGATTTTAGAACAAATCGACAAAAGTTAAGCTTTGTTAATAATAAATAAAGGCTTAAATAAATAAGTTTAAATATTTATTTGATAAGTTAAATATTATTTAAAACATCTAATAAAGATAATAAAGTATATTTATATATTTTAAAAATATGTTAATAATCTTTTTACAAAAATAACCGATAATTGTCGCATTTTGTCAGTTTTACATACACTGTAAAAACAGAGATTTTGATATTAATTAAATATGATTGTAAAATATAAAGAGGCATATTTTAATTTATTTAAAGAAGTAAAAAAGTTCATTTTAAAGTTTGGTTTACGTCAACATATAGCTTAATAATAACGTCAAATTTTGACTATAAAATTTGTCGACAAAAAACACCGTTTTCAGCCGAAACAAGTTGTTGACAAGTTGTTGCAACTTAGTACATTTTCTAACATATAAATACAACTTAACAAGATATGTTACATGTTACATTTAACAAATGCACTTTAAAAAGTCAAAATTAACAAATAATTCAAAACGTACAAATTTGACAAAAGAGTGCAAAAGTAAACACAAAAGGACAAAACATGTCAAATCAAACCAAACAAAATTATTATTTTACTTTTCTTACTTCTTAAGTGAAAGTGACATAAAACATGATTTGAAATGTGATATTAAGTTCTAAAAAAGTAAGGTTTCTTAAAAAGTAAGTAAAGGGCATTTTGGTCATTTTACATAATAATATTTTATTCCAAACTTTTTCCTATAAATAGCAGTGCATACCTCTTCCATTTTCACACAAATCGTTCTCTTCTTCTTCTTCGTTTAAGCTATTTTAATGGCTTCTCCCTTTAAGAGAGGTAGAAGGGTTTAAAATAGTGGAGTGTTAAACACTAATCCACTTGTTACTCTCTAACCGCTTATTAATTCACTTCTTCTTCTCTTCTTTAAAAAATGGCACTTGACCGTGAGAAATATGGAGGTGGGGAGGCATGGTCGAGATCAAAGTAAAAGTAGAAGCGATGGTCGAGCACTTGGAAAAGGTGGAAGAATGTTTAGGTGGTGGTTTTGTGAAGCGTTTGATTAAATGAATGTTGGTAGGAGGTTAAACGTTTTGGGTAAAGGTGAGAAATTCTCATCGCTTTAAATTTATATTTTAGTTATATTAAAACAATCAAATTTACATATTTATGACATATGAATGTTTATATTGATTGTTAATATGGATGATTTGATAGTTAGTTAATTAATTGAATTGTGATAATCTGTCCCGTTATGATATTTATAGTGAATGTTGGATTTGAAATCATATGTTATGTGATTGGTTGAATGGATGTTATGTTAGTGATAAATAATAAATATTATATATGTTCATTTTGATTTATATAATCATTTTGTTAATAAGACCATATTTTAGTGATATGAGATATTTTGGAAAAAAAGCCTCTTTTCATTTAGAAGTGAAATTAAATTTAAAATAAAAGAGAATTTGAAATTTGAAGTGAAACGGATTTGAAAAGGATAGCTAAACTGAAACTGAAATTGAAATTGAGATGAATAGTGAAATTGAAATTAAAATCGATTTTGAAAAATTGAAGTTGAGATAAGGTTGAATTGAAGTTTAAATTGAAATTAGATTTGAAATCTAAGTTTTAAATAAGTTTATTTTGAGATTAGAATTGAAATTGAATTGAAATTGAAATTAAAATTTAATATTAAAACAATGTGAATATAATAATATGGTAATAGTGAAAATTCATTTTTAAATACTTTAGAAAAAAATGAAAATATTGATTTAAAATGATTTGTGATGATTTCATAAGTAATAGAATTCAATTTGAATAATTTACTTCAAGTATTGAAAAATAAGTTAAAACTAGACGCGTCGCGCAGCGGTAGTTCGCGATTTCGTGCCGAACAGTTCAAATGAATGTGTAGAGTAAAATATAGCTCGGAATTCTTCGAGATAAGAAAATTCCGAAGTATTATATCCATATATTCTAAATAAGAAAGAAAATCAAAGTTTCGATAAGTAGATTTTGAATTAAGTCCAACTCAATTTTCCAAAAAAACCGCGCTAGTGCAGCTAAGTGATTATAACAGGAAATTTGTTTAAATGAATGTTTTTAATTATGGAAAAATGTGAAACAAATTTGATAAATCTATTTAAATGATTTAAAAGAGATTTGGAATGAAAAATATGAATTATCAAATGTTTAAAAGTTGTTTAAATCAAATAAGCTTATATAGCACTTTCCGTAGCATTTTTATGTTGCGAATTGTATAACTTTTTGAATAAGTGTTTAAACATAACGGTTTCTCCTGGAATCAATTGTGAATGTTTTTAAAAGGAATGTTAAGTCGTTTAAACATGAATTTGAAGTTTTAATAAGAATTTTGAATAAAGGGTTAAGATGAATTGTTTATAACACTTAAACAATAATTGAAGAATATTGAATGTAATAGCAAACTGAGTATGCAGAAACGACTAGTACATTTGTCCCGCCTGTGAGATCTGGGAAGATAAAACAAGGTGTTTAACTAAGGTTAGGGATGGAGAAACCAGAGCCCTGAACTTACATGGCTTATGTTTTCTTTTCTTAGACAAGGGGTGGAACAGATCGAAAGGAAAGCCCGGAGGCTCTTAAAGAAAAAGATCGTATTGAGTTTCTAATATAAATGAAGATTGGTATTATCTAAAATTTAAGCAATCTCCAGAACGAATGATTTCTATGATCCAATTTACTCAAAAATGTTGCTAATATTGATTTTAGGGTTTATCGTAAACGATGTCTTATATAACATTGTTTTTGACCCACCTAAAACTTAAAGAATTTGATCAAGAATTAAGTAAGAAAATTTGAGATATTTTCCCAAGCAAAAGAATGAATTTCTTAGAAATTATCCTAAGTCAAAAGAAAGAGATTTCGAAATCATCCAAAAAGAATTAAAGTGAAAAGAGACTTAATAAATCCTGTATACTCATATTCACTTTTTATCGACAATTGGATTTCGAAGGAACCGGGGTCGGATTTGGGAAATTCCTATCTGAGAACCACCTCGAACTAATGTATACGTTCGAAAGTAAAGACATGTTGAAGATGATTGAAGACCGTGGATCTTTATAGCGTGAGGACTGCTTGTTGACTTGCTCTGGGTAGCTCTCGAGTTATATATAGCAGTGGTCTCCTCGTTGTGGAGATTTTTCAGATTACAAGGACTACTCGCTACTAGTGGTAGTAGGAGAGTGCCTTCGATTTGTCCTATTCCTGGACAACTTGTATGGACGTTTGTCTGACATTCCATTTTTAAAGATTACATACATTGGCTTTTACAAATGTACATCGGCGGTGGAGGAGAAGGCAACTTCTCTTAGCTTAACACCCTCCTTGAGACGTACGAACTCAAGGGTTGTATTTTTATGGAAGGCAATTAGTAGTTAAACGAAAATGGCAATATGGCATTTAAAGATGTGATATGTGCTTTATGAAAAGGTAATCGTTGCCTTAAGCCTCATCAAACCAAAAACGACCGAAACAGGATTAGATTCAGCAAGGCTAAGTGGGTCATTCCCAAGTAGGGTATGGTCATCCCCTTCTAGATATATTTTTACCCGCTATGACATTCTGGATGTAAATTAATGTGGTGTATGGAAATCGAGCACTCGTATAAAGGTCGGTAACGACCGGGGATGACATATTTGGTACTATCTAGTTATAGAGGTAGGTCGATCTTGTGTTGGTAGAGGTGCCTTTGTGCTGTTCCTCGAGGCATCCATCTAGAGGTGTTCCCATTTCGGAAGGTAGATCCTTCACTTGGTCATTCGTATGGAAATCCATTCTCCAATAAGAACCTATGGTTTGTTTGTAAATCCTAGTGTGTTGGAATTTAATAATGGTAACAATTTCAGCTAAGATTAATAAGTTTATTTGCAAATGTTTTCGAAGAGATGTCATTAAGAATAATATCAAATGTTTTAATATAAAAGTGTTTTAGTTATCATAAGGTAAAAAACCGTCCGTGTTTATGTGTAGGCGTGGTCTTATGAGATACTCTTTATTTTCAAAGGATTTATAAAAAGGCTGATATATGACACTGTCATTTATTATTGAGTTTTTCTCACGCTGGTTTATCAAGCCTGATCCGGGTATTTTCAATACTCAGGTCAGATCCGTGTAGTTTCAAGTTAATCAAAGACGGTTTGAGTTTCCAGAGGAGAGCTGTAGATATTCATCATACGTGTGAGCATATTCTATTATCCGCTGTACTTAGTTGTTTTAGTTTGATGTTTGTCAGCGATCGTAAGGATAGATGTTTATAGCTGTCCATGCTGAATTTAGGTTAGACTCTGATATATGCATTTTAAAGTTTTCCGCTGTAAAAATATTTGTTCAATATTATATCTTATTCTATTCGTGTGAGATTCTGTTCTATCTATTTTTTATTTCTACCCTTAATGATCCGTCTTTTCATGCAATTTGTGTTGGATATGTGGTTTATTGTCAATTCAAAGGGTACGGGAAAACGGACCATTACATTAATCCAAAATAAGTTATAATTATGAGAGCTTTCCCCAAATTGATTTAGGGTTTACAAAGATGTTTGTTGTTGCAAAGAAGTTGAGATAAGAGAAATGACCTTTGGATTCGAAAATCCCCTAATTCCCAAAACTAGGCCCCTTGGATCTTATTTATAAATGTAGGTTGGCCCCCATTCCATGCCTGTGCCTTCAACCCAGTCCAAAGGCCCCTTTTAATATGCCGCCTCATTCCTTTCAACTTGGTTGAAGGGCCTCGTCTGCCTTCGATGCGGTCGAACGGCCTCGTCTGCCTTCGATGTAGTCGAAAGGCGTCTCTTTCGAATTCTTTAACTCACCCTTGCGCTTTCCTTTTCTTACTCTAGACCCTTCGAATAAGTTGAAAGGGTCTTTTATCAACCATTTACCTTTGTTGAGTCTTTAGTATTCATTTTCCTACTTTCTCTAGAACTCCTTTCGATGTCGTCGAAAGGTCCTCAAATGCGCCTTTTTCTTTATATGGCTTTGTTGTCATTAGAAGTAAAGATAGGAGCTTTCGACTCTGTCGATAGGTTTTCCATAAGGGCTTCAAAGATGTTGAAGTACCAATGGCTGCGATGCAATGGGTAACTTCCAAATGCATGCCTTTGTATTAATGTGGAACCTTTTCCTCATGTCATCGGATTTGACCGGTTCGAAGGCTTGGGTATGCTTTCGAAAGGGTTGTTGTAAAGGAAAAACCATTGGTTCAAAAAGGTTTGGCATTCATATGAGTGGTTGATGTTCATTGCCTTAGAAAAGTGGTTTCGAGCCCGTCTTTGCTTTCTTTAAATACGTGAATCCATCTGCATTAAAAGGTTGAAAGTGGCAGAAGGGTAGTCCTACCTTTCTCTTCTATCTGACCCGAAAGCTTCCACACTATTATTACTTGGAAGGGCGCCCAGTGCCTCTTACTCCTTCGATAGCCTTCTCAATGCCTTCGAAACGTTCTTTTGTGACCTTTTTTCGAAACCCATGCCTGTAACTCCAGTAGAGCCTAACATTTTTACTAACCTTCTTTCATACTTCTGCGCTTAAGTGCATGTATGGCTGACATTATGCTCCCCTTGTATGAAATAAGCTTTTGTTCTTTAGGACAAAAATGTTAATACTCTCTTGCTCTTAATTACTCTGTCTTCCTGCAAAGTCATAGTAAGTGACATTCTCTATTGTTGACCTATTATCTTATAAATATGCCTCATGATAAGTTAGCATAGGGTGCTTATAAATTTAATTAGTTAGTTAACCATAGGTTTGGTTTAACATAGGATATGAGGTCTGCAATTAGTAGTTATCTCTCGAATAACAATTAAAGCCTAAGAACTTCCTGTTGGAGATATTCGTTGCTACGAATAGGAAGTTACTAGCTATTATATGGTGATAAGCCTTTGTGACCCATAAAAAAAATTAAAATGTGCTTGGAGATTTTCCTTGGAGATAACAATGATCCGAGAGTATGAAATGTTGGTGAGCATCATTTAAGTTTGGAAACTGATAAACCTGATTTAGGTATTAAGAAGGCTAGCTCAAAGCTTCTGGTTGATGACTTAAACGTTTGTGGTAGCTTCAATAATAGTATTTTAAATCTCAAGCTGGGGATTCGGTTGATAGAAGTCACAATTGGTGATAAAGACCCAAAATTCAAATTTAGGAATTAGGAACCTAACCTAGACTAGCGTATTAGCTAATAGAGTTTACAAGTTAATAGTAAGATATCCAACACCCGGATTCGGGTCTTAATAAGAAAGAATCAAAAATAGTTTCCAGAATAAAAAATTTGTAATAATTGTCTTCATGTCATAAATTCCAAGCCCGGATCAGGGCATATGTCGAATAATTAAAAATTATTATCAATTATCTTTTTCATAAGAATCTCTAGCCTAGATTCGAGCATATGTGTGATAATTAGAATCCCATAATAATTATCTTCATAATAGGAATCCTCGGCCCAGATTAGGGCATATGTTGGGTAAGCAGAAATCCATGGTGATTGTTTTAATAATGAAAATCCTTGTAATAAAGTGAAGTTGGATAATATCTCGAAACCCAGATTCGGGTACAATAAAAACGTTAAGTGATTGATAAAGACCCAAAACCCAGATTTGGGTATTAGTAGATGAAATTTAGAAATGAAAGTCCCAAAACCCAGATTCGAGTATCTAATAGATGGAGTTCTGCTTTACTCCCTAGATTCTATCTCCTTTGACATGAATAAACCCTTTAGGCCTTGTATATAGTGGTAATCTGATTAGCTGCTTCTCAAGCTCAGACGTCTTAGTCCATAATATGATGTACTACTTCTTGGGCCCGGACATCATAGTCCATTGAAGGTATACCGTCTCTTAGGATTGGACATCTTAGTCCATTAGTTGATGAGCCACTTCATGGGCTTGTACGTCTTAGATCATTATTTGATGAGCCTCTTCTTGGCTTGGACATCTTAGTCCATTACTTGATGAGCCTCCTCTTGGGCTTGGACATCTTAGTCTACTGTTGTCTGATGCTCTTGGTTAGCCCATCTTAGAGGTTGGAACTAAGGATTTTTCCAACCTCCCTCCAAGAGGTTGTCTCGTGGCTCAAATACCAAGCTGTGACGGCCCAACCTGAGATCCACATTAACAAAGAGAATTACATTATAATTCTGTCTGCTAATGCGGAGAATAGGGCCGGTTATGGGCGACCATCATAGTCATGTGTTAGATAAGTGCAAAGTATGTCAGTTTTGGCACTTATTTTTTTCATGTTATCCCGAGTATTCGGCATACCTAATTCCTTTCTAATACACTATATGGTGGCTACAAGATTGATTCAGAAACAAAATATGATAACAATACAATCTCAAGTCACACAGTACTGGAATCTGAGACACATCATCAATATCGTCTCGAGATTCAAGAGAAAATAAAGAAACTTTGGAATCATGATCGATGTCCCTAAGAATAAGAGACCACTGAGCAGGTGAGCCGGGATGTCGAAGATATAAGACTTAAAAGTCTATAGTATGGTGGATCGATTATACAAATGAGAAGTATATGACTAATTTAAACTATAGTGTAACAATAGTAAAATATGTAATTAAGAATAATCACACCAGGGATTTTATACTGGTTCGGACCTCATGTCCTACGTCCAGTCCCGAAGCTCCTCTTCGGAATTTCCTTTCACCAAATAACCCTCAATTCACGTGGAGGAATAGGTTTACAATAGCAGAGTTTCTTTTTCAAGAATTTGTTCTCTATTACACGAATTTTGACTATATAGTACAATTGAACTTCCTATATCTCTTGAATGATTGAATACAATATTGTTCGAGAGAGTATGGAAGTGTATGATCTTAGATTTGGAGATTTGATAGCAAATGGATGAATAGAACAAGAGATGATCAAGATAGAGAGTTGAGCGAATTATTTGAAGTACTTTGATCCTTCTTGATTCTCGTTTATATAGTTATAGAAGGTTGCTTCTAGTACTTACATCTCTTCCCATTCAGTCTAGACTCGTCACTGTTCACTGGTGAAGAGTTGAAGAGGAGATATGGAGTTGTGTCTCTTTGGGGATGATAGTTGTAATTTGAATTATCTACCCCGAGCCCGGTTTTAAACGTCTGAATGGTGTTTTCAGACCTATGAGAACCTATTATTATTATTTTCATCTTCTACGTTCAGACGTCTGAAGTTATGCATTCAGACTCCTAAACTTGTTAAATAATGTTCTCCTGGGTTTATTCTTGAGTGTATCTCTCTTCGATCTTCATGCAACTTTGTAGATGAATCTCTTCAGTGCTTTAGTCATAGTCTTGTCATAGTAGTGGTTTGTCTTGCTTTGAATTCGTATCTATATAGTTGTATGATATATATATATATATGATTTCCATTGTATAGTTGTCATTGTGACGACCTGGAATTTCTGGATATTTGAAATTGAAATATTTAATTGATTTAGATATTTGAAAGTTAATTTAACTTGAATTTCAAATATCGCTATTTATTAGGCAATTTAATTTTTGGATTTAATAATAGGAAATTGGTTAAAATAACGAATTTTGGTTTTTAAGCTGGTTAAAAATATTTCAATGGCTTATAAAATTTATGTTGATAATTATGAAAATAATAAAAGTTTTGAAATTGAATTTTAAAGTATTTTGTTTAGTTTTGAAAATATGCTATTTAAATCGATATTTAAAATATTGCCTTCCGAGGCATACTCTCATATTTCGACGAAACTAGTTCCATTGGATCCGTAATAGTGTATTATTATCGGATTTCAATTTTCATAGCATTAGGAGTTGTCATGTAATTGTACGATATATAAACGCGTTGAATTCTATATCGAATTAAATATAATAACTGGGTCCAAAAAGCTATCTTCTCCATACGATCAAATTAGCACTCGAAACCTATTCCATCACGTTCGGAATAAGGGTATAACCTTATGTATGCCTAGCGGCACGACTCGATAGGATGTAAAAATTTTAAGCTACGATCTCAAGACAATTTAAAATTTGAATTTAAATTAAAATATAAATTATATTAATCGTCGAGGCAATGTAGCAACAAAAACATAGAGAAATTGTAAACACGTGTCCTTCTTCGTGAAACACGCATCTCTTTTAAAAAAATAAAGAAAGTAAATAAATCAAACGGCCGAATTTCGCTTCAAACAGAAATTAAATCGAACTCAAAATTTTAATGGCCGAAGCCTCTTTAAAAACAAATATGAAATCAGAGCAAAAATTAAATGGCTGTGTTTTCCAAATTCAAGGTGGAGCGTTTCTAATCGAAGCAACTTATTAATTCATCCTCTTCAATTTTCTTCCTTCCATCCCTAATCGAATGGCAGCTGACTAATTGGGGAATTCTGGAGATCTAATTGCGCGAGCAGGCGATGGCCAAGTGAGGGTCGGGGTCGCGTATGTTTCGTTGCGGTAGGAAAGGCTCGTGACAAAATCATTGCGTGAGGGCATTAAGCCGAATATCGATGAAGGAGGGTAGCTCGATCTTGAGCCATGGCGCGTTAGTAGGGATTGCCTTTGATTCGAGTATAAATCTCGATGGATGAGGCAATGTGGTGTTCAGACGAAGCAACGTTGAGGCGAAGGTCGAGTTTGAAGGGTCGAGCTGGAAGGCAGTGCTGGTTTGGGGCACTCGCAAGGATGGGGCTGACAATGGTAAGGGATCGCGAGCAGCTTCGCGATGGTATGGATACATGGGCCGATCGAGCTCCGACAGACCGTGGTGAGTGTGCATTCGATTTATTTTCTTTGTTTTATTTATTTATTTCTCAATAAAAATTTAATTTAATTTATGTATGCATGTACAGTATAGCAGAAATTATTTTACAGTAAGGTTATATACGGATAAACAGAAATATACATAGATAAGGTTTGGAAATATAGGCGTTTTAAATTGTTGTGGAATTTATATAAAAATTAGATTTTTATTTTTATTGTATACAGATTGTTTTTGTATATATAGTTTCAACGGAATAAAAATGAAATAAAATATATATGTACATATTTCCACTTACTAGCTAATTTTAAATTATGGAGATTTATTTGTGTAATAAACTTATTTAATTATTTTAGTTGCTAAAAATATTTTAGCAAATTAGTTTAAAATTTAGTTATTAGTTTAAAATAAAATCATTGGTTAATTAAATTATCAAATGGGAATTTAATTGTTCGATCTATTCGAATATTAATAAAAATCATCTAATATTTATACAAGGTCAAAAATCACGGTGAGACAAGCCGGAATGGAATTGGGTTGCAAACGGTAAAATCGAAGGTGAGTTTATCTCATTTGTTCGGATTACCCTTTTTAAATTTAAATTATTAGTTGATTGTTTGAATGGTCTAGATGTGATATTATATATAGTAGTGTGTATATATATAGGAGAGATTGATTTCACGTATTATATAGCGGATGAGACCCTATGCACCCCGCATAATAACGGATGCCGCATATATCGCGATATTCCACCTCGAAGTGGAATTGGAATTATTATATTATGCTAACATCTATAGATGTAGGTAAAAACAGGTTGGTGGGATCCAACTGCATTCCTCAAAATATTGGAATTTGTATTCATATTATGTGATGTGATTTATTGATAATCTGAGATAGATTATATTGGTAGTTGAAATTATTGAATGCTATGTCCGGTAAAGTATATTTTGGAATTTTAAGTTATCAAAAATATAATGGTTAGATTTTGAAGAGAAATAAAAGGAGAATTTTTAAGTAAAATAATTTTAGCTAATTTGTATAAATTTAAAGAACAAAATTGGGAAGGAATAAAGTTAATTTTTAAGTTCTAGTAAATAAATTCCTGTATGGGAAAAGAGATTTTTGTATAATGATAATAAATGAATCTTTAAGCTTAGTGATATTATTTAAAAAAATATAGGATTTTTTTTTAAAATTCAAAGTTTAAATAGTTTGGGAAAGATAAAGAAGAATTTTGAAAAAAGTATAAAACTGGTATTTTTAGTTTAAAATAAGATTTTCAAATCATAAATATAGAAGTAAATATGAAATTAATGAGTTTTGAAATAAAAATTGAGCAAGTAAAGAAATTTATTTTTAAATGGAGTAAATTTTGGAAATCAATTGGAAATTTATTAAGTGTTTAAAGCAGTGCTTTAAAAGGAAAACGAGACTATGGAATTTATAAACTGGGTTTATAAAGTGAAATAAGATATAAGAGAATAATTTGGAAGTATAAATTCAGGATGAGAATTTATAAGGAAATGGTGATTTGCTAAAAATAAATAGTGGTTTATTTTTAAAGGTGTGGGAAGGAAAGTGTATTTCCCTGAAAAGCAAAGTATATTTTCAAAGAATGATTTCTAAGTATGAATTAGAGTTTTAAAGGTGGTTTTAAAAGAATGTTTAGAAGAAATTATTTTTTTATGTGGTTTTAAAATTTTAAAAAGTAAATATTTATTAAGTTAATTTTATAATTAAAGTATTTTAAAAGGTTTAACTAGTAATTGATTTAAAAAGTTGGTTATTAAATATCTACATTCTATCTAATAGTTTATTTTAAAAATTAGTTTTGGCTTAAGTTTACATGAGAAATTATTATAAATTTCATAACTAGTATTTTAAATTAATTTTTTAAGTAGTTTTTATATTTAGTGTTTTAAAGTATATATTTTTGGATAAAGTAATTCAAATTATTTTCAAATCTGAAGTATTTAGACTTGGTGATTCTCAGTGGAAATAAACAATATTTGAAAATTTATTCCTCAAGAGAAAAGTGATTTGAAAACTGTTTTCAAAGGGTTGAAGTGTAAAAAAATATTGCGAAGATATTTTGAATTAAATAATTTAGGAAATATTATTAAGGCCTGATGGTTGTTAGTGAATGTTATTTGATAGTTAAATAACCGATTATAAATATTGGCCAATACGCCGATCGTTTCGAAGAGACCAGGATCGGGATTTATTTCCCGAAAACCACTTCGATCCGGTTTGAACGTTTCATGAGGAAAACCAGAGCTTGGATCGAAGATGGAGAAGTGAAGCAAAAGGGCTAATTGCTACTAATCCTGAGGGTGATTCCAAAATGCATGTAGTAGGAGTAGTACCTTCAGTTCCGTTCGGACCCGGAACGAACTTGTATGAATGAATGCTTTTAGAACATCGCAAGGAGGACGATGAGCATTCTAAGTGAATGTGTGCTAAAAAGGTAACACATAAGCCTCGAGCCGCATCAACCTAAAATGGCTAAAACAGTGGAGGTGCACACAAGGCTAAGTGGCTAGCAACCAATTAGGGTAAGGTCATCCCTGTCTAGAGGTCCCTTTATTTTGGCTGTGTGGGCGGTTGCTGATCCCAACCACGGTTGATCATATTCGGACTATCCAGTAAGGGGTAGCTCCGGTCTTGTGATATAGGGGATCAGGGTGGATCCTCCGTACAGTGATCTAGATCACATATTGTGATGGGTGATACCCCAATAGCCCTGGCATTGATGGAAATCCATTCTCCCTACGTGCCTTTACGGTTTTGTTTGTAGAACCTAGTATTGTTGGAATTCAATGAATGTAAGAATTTCGGCTATTTGAATAAGTATTTGTATATACGCACTATTATAATATCAGAGGATTTTATAAGAAATGTTTTGGTTATCGTAAGGTAAAAACCCAACATGTTTACTTATGGCATGGTCTTACGAGATACCTTTGATTTCAAAATGATTTTGAAAACTTTAATAATCTAATTGAGTGTGTTTTCTCACAATGGTTTTCCAGAATGATCAGGTGTTATTTAATTATAATGCTCGGGTTAGACCGAGTATTATGGAGTACAGATTCTGGATGGACTGCTATGGAGCTCAAGTGGCGAGCTGGATGGAGAGATGTATCACATGTATTTGATGTATTATCCGCTATGTATGGTTTGCTGCAAATTCAGTTGCTACATGGACAAGTTATCATAACTGTCCAGTGTTGTATTTTGTTGATATTGTAAAATAATGATGTAAATATAAACAATTACAATTTTCTTTTGTATAATGATAAGTCATTTATCTGTTATATATTGTTCTGTTGCGTTTGCAAGATTCTGATGTTGTTTTCTACTTCTTCTACCTCTTTCTTCTTTAACCCTAACGGTTCGTATTTCCATTCACTTTGAGTTGACATGATGGAGAATAGTGTCGACTCAAGGGGTACGGGTTTGCGGGCTATTACAATGGTACCAGAACTGAAGGTTAAGCGAGAACTTTGGCTCTAGTAGGGATTACTCATTAGAAATAGAGTCTGTTAGTACTCTAAAATGCATTGAGTGTATTAATAGATATGATTGCATATTTGTTAGTGAATATAAAAATTGTTTTTATATTGTGTTGACTTATCAGTTGAGTGTTTATGAATTCTGGTCGGTGCGGGAAGTACAACTGTATCGATAGTGGTTTCTAAACTCTTAAACTAGGCAAACCGACACATTATTATTTTAAAATAGGGTAAATGAAATAATTTTACCCAAATTATTTTTGTATAAAAGAAATAATTTTTGTAAATTACTATAGCCTATGGTTGCTTGGTTGTTAGGGAATGATAATATTAAATTATTATCATTATTGTGTAGAAATTGAAAATCATAACCCAAAGCTAAGAAATAAATTCATATACAAATGGAGTTTGTAAATGTGAATTATACATGAGACTTACAATTTGAAATAGAATAAAATTTCAAAGAAATATTTGAATATAGATTGAAAGGATTTAAAATTCAAAATTTAAATTCCTTTGGATTTGAAAAATGTTTTCAAAGGTTTTTGGAGAAATAATGGTGTTATTATTATTGGAAATATTTTTGAATTGGATATGAAATCTGGTGAGATTTGGAAGTAAAAGTATTTAAATGTTTTTAAAGGAAGTAAAAGCACTAAACTCTTTTCGGTCGTTGGAAAATAATTTTGGCGATGACAGCAGCATCATCGATGTTCATTTTCGAGTTTCCAAGAGAGGAATTGCTACCAAAATGTTTTGAATTGGTGGTTGTTTGCAAAAATTGGGTTTGATTTTGAAAATGCAAAAGAATAGTTTGATTTAGATATATGTTTTCAAAATAAATTTTTGAACAATGGTTTAAACTCTGGAGTTGGTTTGAAATGTTTTGGAATATTTAAGCAATTGTTTAAAACTCTGGAAGTAAATTGGAAATTTTTATGGAATTATAAATGGTTTGATAACTTATTAAATTTTAAATTAATTGGAATAGAAAAAATTAAATTAAAAGTAGAATTGAATAAGTCAAAAAGGCAAACCGATTAAGAAAAGAAAATCAAAGGAGATTAGTGAATGAAATGAAAATAAGTGAGAAAAACTTGTAGAAATTTAAAATTGAATTTAATTGGAATGTAAATTGTATCTAGTTAAATAAAAGAGAATTTGAGGAAAATTCTACATAAACTAAATAGAATGGTTATTGAAATAAAATTTATTAAGTTGAAAGTAAATTTGTGAAGGAACAAGTTAATTTAAAATTTGTAAATAAACGGAAAATTAGTCAACTGGACTAAACAAAGCAATGGTCTGGAAAAAAAATTAGTAAGTAAACTAATTAATTTAAATGGGTAAGCAAATGAATTGAAATTGAATATTAGAATAATACTTAATTTAGATTGTGTAAAGTGATGTGTAGAATTAGTTCAAAGTAGACTAAAAATAATTTAAAGTTTAGAAATAAAATCCATTGAGATTTAAATAAATTAGTAAGTAGAACTAATTAAAGAAATGGTTACTAGTAAGGGTTGAGATAATGTGAATAGAATTCAATATTTGAAATGAAAGGGAATTGAATTCAAATGAATTTGAAAATGAAATTTGAATAAAAATATTGGTGAGGTGAAAATAATTATAAGAAGTATATAAAACATTTATATTGTACTTAGAGGGAATGGTGAAATTCTTAGGTAAATTTGGTTTTGGAAAAAATATTCGAAGTTAATATTTGAATGAAGCTTTAACAAAAGGGGGTGTGAAATGATAATTGTGAATGAGTGGATAGAAATCAAGATGAGTGTGAATAAGAAGAGAATTGAGATAGCTAATAATCAATTGGCAATAAATACGTAGGATATATGTATATTATTTAATTCGCATAGTGATTTGATCCAGATTCGAGCACAGAATTTCGAGATAGTTATATCGATCCGAGTTGGGATTTTTCACTCGATTTTCGATGGAGAACCCTGGATATGGAATTTTGGTTGATTCTGAAAATTCTCTATCATAGTTTATGGCTATGCAAGGAGAATGACGGTTTCTGATCAAGAAGCCAGATCTGAGTCCGCACTAGGAAGTCGGTGGATGGTACTAGTTCGAAAGTGAAATTGTGTGATCGAGTGAGCGATTGAATGTGATATTGCGTACGGATAGTATATGTACATCGTACAGGCTTAAAACTTTTGTAAAGAAATGAATAAAATGATTTTGAATGATGTAATTGGACATTATTGCTAAGTAGGATATACAAGTGTTTTAAAGGCAAAAGAAAATTGGTGTTTTGAATTCAGAAGATAAATTGAATTACCCGACAAAAAGGTATGTATTTAAATTTCTGTATGAAATTTGATGATTTTCTGATCTAGCCACTTGGCGATTTTGTTTTCTTTTGAAATTTGGAGGCCCATAGAGGCATTTTGTAGTTGCACCAGTCTAGCCGTGTAAAGGAGACGCTGGCAAAAAATTTCAAAAATTTAGAGAGTTAGAAATTTTTTGAGAAATATTGATAATTTAAAATTTGGTTTTAAATTTATATTTGAATGGTTGAGTAAATAATGTTGTTTGGAAATTATGGAAGAGTTTGGAAAGTTAGTAAGGGTAATAATATGACTTTAATAAAAAGATTATTTTGGGTATTATCAAAACTGTTTGGTTTTGGAAATTGTTAAAAACTATTTGGATTGGGAAATAGTTAGCGGGATTATGGACCATTCCACTTAACTAGAAATTTCGAGGACGAAATTCTTTTAAGCGAGAAGGAATGCGACGACCCGAAATTCCTGGATATTTGAAATTGAAATATTTAATTGATTTTGATATTTGAAAGTTAGTTTAACTTGAATTTCAAATATCACTATTTATTGGGCAATTAAATTTTTGGATTTAATATATGGAAATTGGTTAAAATAGTGAATCTTGGTTTTTAAGCTGGTTTAAAATATTTCAATGGCTTATAACATTTATGTTGATAATTCTAAAAATAATAAAAGCTTTAAAATTGAATTTTAAAGTATTTTGTTCAGTTTTGAAAATATACAGTTTAAATCGATATTTAAAATATAGCCTTCCGAGGCATAGTCTTAGATTTTGACAAAACCAGTTCCATTGGATCGTAATAGTGTATTATTATCGGATTTCAATTTTCATAGCATTTAAAGTTATCGTGTGATCGTACGATATATAAATGCACCGAAATCTATATCGAAAATTAAATATAATAACTGGGTCCAAAAAGCTGTCTTCTCTATATGATCGAATTTGGACTCGAAACCTTTTCCATCGCGTTTGGAATAGGGGTATAACCATATGAACGCCTAGTGGCACGCCTCGATAGGATGTAAAAAATTTAAGCTACGATTTCAAGACAATTTAAAATTTGAATTTAAAATTAAATATAAATAATATTAGGGCATTGAAGCACTGTAGCAACAAACACATAGAGAAATTGTTGACACGTGTCCTTCTTCGTGAAACACGTGTCTCTTTTGAAAAAAAAAGTAAAGAAAGTAAATAAATCAAACAGCCAAGTTTCTCTTCAAACAGAAATTAAATCAAACTCAAAATTTTAATGGCCGAAGCCTCTTTAAAAACAAATATGAAATCAGAGCAAAAATTAAATGGCCGCGTTTTCCCAATTCAAGGCAGAGCGTTTCTAATCGAAGCAACTTATCAATTCATCCTTTCAATTTTCTTCCTTCCATCCCTAATCGAATGGTAGCCGACTAATTGAGGAATTCTAGAGATCGAATCGTGCAAGCAGGCGATGGCCAAGTGAGGGTCGGGGTCGCGTACATTTCGTTGCAACAGGGAAGGCTTGCGACAAAATCATCGTGTGAGGGCAGGAAGCCGAGTATCGATGAAGGGGGTAGCTCGATCTCGAGCCATGGCGCGTCAACAGGGATTGCGTTCGATTCGAGTACAAATCTCGATGGATGAGGCGATGTTGTGTTCAGACGAAGCAATGTCGAGGCGAAGGTCGAGTGGAAGGTTCGAACTAGAAGGCAGTGCTGGTTTGGGGCACTCGCGAGGATGGGACTAGCAATGGTAAGGGATCGCGAGCAGCTTCACGGTGGTGATGGCAGTGGTTGAGGGCATCGTTGCAGTGGCATAGATAGGTGGGCCGATTGAGCTCCGGTAGACCGTAGTGAGTGTGCATTCAATTTATTTTCTTTGTTTTTACTTATTTACCTATTTATTTAGTTATTTATTTCTCAATAAAAATTTAATTTGATTTATGTATGCATGTATAGTATAGCAAAAATTATTTTACAGTGAGGTTATATGTGGATAAACAGAAATATATATATAAGGTTTTGAAATATAGGCGTTTTAAATTGTTGTGGAATTTATATAAAAACTAGATTTTTATTTTTAATGTATATATATTATTTTTGTATATGTAGTTTCAAAGGAATAAAAATGAAATAAAATACATATGCACATATTTCCACTTACTAGCTAATTTTAAATTATGGAGATTTATTTATCTAATAAATGTATTTAATTATTTTAGTTGCTAAAAATATTTAGGAAATTAGTTTAAAATATAATTATTAGTTTAAAATAAAATCATTGGTTAATTAAATTATCAAATGGGAATTTAATTATTTGATTTCTTCGATTATTACTAAAATTCATCTAATATTTGTACAAGGTCAAAAATCATGGAGAGACAAACCGGAATGACATTAGGTTGCAAATAGTAAAATCAAAGGTGAGTTAATCTCACTCATTCGGATTACCCATTTTAAATTTAAATAGTTAAATTTAAATTATTGGTTGATTGTTTGAATGGTCTAGATGTGTTATTATAAATATTGTGATGACCCGGAATTTCTAACAATTTAAATTGGAATATTTAAAAGTTAATTTTTAACTTGAATTCAAGTATCACAATTTATTTGATAGTTAAACTATTGAATTTAATAATTTGAAGTTGGGTAAATGTTGAATATGGAATTTTAAGCCTGTTTAAAATAATTTGAAGGCTTGTAAAATTTATATTGATAATACTGAAGATAGTAGAAGTGTTAAAAATTGATTTGGAAGTATTTTGTTCAATTTTGAAATTATATCGTTTAAATCGATGTTCAAAAATAACCCTCCAAGGCACAGTCTCGGAATTCGATGAAACCAGTTCCATTGGATCCAAAATAGTTAGTTATTATTAGATTTCAAATTTCATAGCGTTTGGATTTACCGTTTGCTCGTACGGGTGGGGAACGCGTTGAAATTAAAACCGATAATTTAATATTTTAAATAGATTAAAAAAGCTAACTTCCACATTCGATCGAATTAGCCTTCAAAACATGTTTCATTGTGTTTGGAACGCGGGTAAAACCTTATAAATGCCTGGCGGCATGTCTGATTCGGAGTTCGTTCGAAAAGCTTGTAAAATTTGATAATATTAGTAAAATAATAATTATATAAACGTATATACCATCACGTCTAGGGCCGAACCCTATTCTTCTTTCTCGGCCGCCACTTAAACTATTAATGGCCAATAACCATCTTCATGTTGCCTTGAAAATCTTTCAATCCCTGCCTTAATTTCAAAAACTTTCTAAAGGAAAGTTGTAGATCGTGGAGATATCTACTCATCCAACGGGTGGTTCGAGCTATTACCGTCGATTGGAGGCGTTATGGAGTTGCGTTGCCGGCCGTTCATGCTCGAATTTTGAGCCATCAGAAGAGTCGAGCTTCACGTGGCTGCGTCCTAGGATAGTGCTCACGATGGACTTTGGAGTGGTGGCCTTCGATCGAGGTGAAGGGCACCAGGGTGGTCGCAATTTCCGAGGTGTGGTAGCTACAGTGGGTTTCGATCTTACAGGGTCTCGCGTACATGATTTCCAGGGAGGGAAGGAAGTTGAGAAGTTGCGGCCTGAATTCTTTTGGGTGAAATCGGACGAATTTGGTAGCGTCAGAATCGCAGCGTTGCAATCTACGCTGTAGTGCAGATTAGATGTTTGGTGCGAGTGGAAATTTTAGAATAAATCGAACGGACTCGATTTATTTTAAAATTTAAAACGCCGATTGTGACGACCCGGAAATTTTTAACATTTGAAATCGAAATATTTAATTGATTTTAAATATTTGGAAGTTATTTTAGCTTGAATTTCAAATATAACTATGAATTTGGCGATTAAATTATTGAATTTAATTTATAGAAGTTGGATAAAAATTTGAATCTTCAGTTTTAAGTCTGTTAAAAATAATTTGAAGGCTTAGAAAATTTATACTGATAATACTGAAGATAATGGAAGCTTCAGAATTGAATTTGGAAATGTTTTGTTCAGTTTTGAAACTATATCGTTTGAATCGATATTTAAAAATAGCCTTCTGGGGCACAGTCTCAGAATTCGAAGAAACCAGTTCCATTGGATCCGTAATAGTCAGTTATTATCAGATTTTAATTTTCGTAGTAATCGGAGTTGTCGTTTGACCCTGGCAACTCAAAACGCATAGAAACTATTTTAATCGATTTAATTTAAAATTGATCGTTTATTTCCGTAACTCGCACATATGATCGAATTGGCCCTCGAAACACGTTACATTGTGTTCAGAACATGGGTAAAACCTTAGAAACGCCTGTCGGCACGCGTCATTTGGAGATCGTGTGAAAAATGACTTAAATATTAATATAATCAGGTTATACGTGTATATATACACGTTTTACGCAAAACCCTAGCCTAATTTCAGAGCCACCGCTTATAACGATTCAATGGCCGAAAAATAACGATTTTCATCTTTAATTTGCGATCAATCCATCACGCTATAGCAAATTTTTCCAACTGCAAAGTCGAAGAGCTCGTCAAGAGCTTCAGATCCAAAGGATGATTCGAGCTATCGTCGTCGATTCGGGGTGCTAGGTGGCTGCGTTCGCTGGCCGTTCGCATGAAATTTCCTGATGATGGAGGCGACTGAGCTCCACCTCGTTTTGGTCGAAGGCAGTATGGCCGATGGGATTCGATTTGGCAGTCACCGATCGTCATCTCGATGATTAAAAGGGCGAGCGGCGATCGTGTTTTTTGGATGAAGTTGGGTTCGGCTTTGAGCTGTAGCGTGCGTGATTGTGGAAGAAAGGGGGGGCCGATGGCATTTTTTTAATATAAATTTTTTTTTTCAAATTTATATTCAAACCTTAAAAAAATTCATATCTCGTGCGTTTGTTATCAGGTTTCAACGAATTTGGTGGCGCCGGAAGCGCAGCGATGCCATCTACGTGGTGGAGCAATTCTGGAATTATTCGAAGCAAGTAAAAATTTAGGTTAAATCGAACACCGTTCGATTTAATTTAAATTTGAACGCTCGTCGAAAACACAGGGTGAGTAATCTCACTCAAATTTGGATACCAGTTAATTTAAATAGCCAATATATAAATGTTTGATTGGTTGTTTGGCTGAATATGATAAGTATTATCAGATTGAATCAATATTTATTGATTGTGCTAATATCTGTGGATGCAGGGAAACAGGTTGGAGGGATCCAACTGGATTCCTCACAAATAGTAATTTTATTTATATTCTGTGATATATCACATTGATAAATTTGTTTTATTTATGAATATGTGTATAGATAAGCGTTATGGATTATACTGCTTATCGATGTTAATATGATTGAATCTGTGATGGTTGTTGTTGTGCACTATTGTGTTAAACCCCTGGACTACACTATACACACACAAATATGGATTGCACGTGGAAATTAGTTAAGTTACAGTTTTTGAAATAATTTTTGAATTGAATTTTTTGAATCTAAATGGTTTTGGAAATAAATCGGATTTAAAGTGGAAAAACTTTTGAAAAGGAATTTTGAAATAAAAAAAGTTATTTTTGAATAAATTAATTTGGCTTTGAAATTTGTTTTAAATTTGAATAAAAATTTGAAATTAAATTCTATGCTGTAAGCTTATGATTTCAAAAAATATTATATAGGTTTACATGAACTTAAACCATTTTATAAAGTGTTGTTTTGGGGATTTAAATTAACCCAAAGATTCTAACTTGTATAAATTAAATCGGATTTTGTAGAAATAAAAATAATTTGTTTTCGAACGAATAAGCTTTCATATAAGAAATGAATTTCCAATTGGTATTTAAATGAAGTTCAAGTTGAATGGGAAATGGTTTTTCAAGTTAGGAATGTTTTGGAAATTTAAATTTAAATCCAAGTTTTATACTGGAATGGTTTAGCTTATCTAAGTTGAAATCGGTTTTTCCCAAAAATGAAAACTATTTTGTTTCAAATAGTTATAGCTTTCATAAAAAGAAAGGATTTCCAATTTGTATCGAAAGATTCCAATTTGAAATGAAATTGTAAATAGTTTGGAAAAACTATAAATTAACCTTGGTGAAGACAACTAAATCTTGCTTGAAATCAAGGAGGATTTTTGAATGATGAATCCTTTAAATACAAGATTTGAATTGGAAAGGGTTTGAGAGTTACGAATTAAATCTTAAATTGAAAGATTGGATAGTTAATCCAATTTGAAAAGGAACTGTTTCAAAAGCTATAAATTGAATCTTTGTGAAACTGGGTGAACTTTGTGGAACAAATCTTTTTGTTTAAAAGATTTAAAATGGTAATTTGTTTAAACCATTTGAAAGGAAAGTTTGGACATTAAGTTGTGACTTAACTGAAATTCCATACCCATATATTTTTAAATTTACGCTCATTATTCGGACTAGCCGGGAGAGGACTTTGTGTCATATAATCCATTCCGTATAATGATATGTCATTATGGATAGCAATTGAAGAGCGGTGGTGAAGGCCGGGTATATTCGAAAACAAAAGGAAAACCCGTCGATTGTCTCTACACTGAGCCGCACCGGTATAGGGATTCCCTAAGTGATGGGAAGTTCGATCGGGATTGTAAATACCCGGATTTGCAAGGGCTTCTATGGAAGTGCCTTCGGTTCTGTTCGAACCTGGAACAGACTTGTATGGATGTGTGTTTGACATTACAGATGTAAAGCTGGTTTCTATCAAATACATTTCTGTTGGTGGCGGAGATTTATTCTCTTAGCTTAACAATCTTCTCTGAGACGTATGAGCTCTGAGGTTATGTAGTTGATGGTTATTATTGATACATTCCCAATTTGGTAATGTGGCATGATAAGTGCCGCTGTGTGTTGATGATCATTTGTGATCGAAGCATGGCTTTGTGAAAAAGCGTAGCTTTGTGGACGTGACTTCGTCGAGCCTCACAACCCGGTAATGGTCGAAACATGAATCGTGGCAACTAGATTATTTGGGGGTAGCTCCTCCTGAGGGTGTGACCATTTCCTTCTAGATATAAAAAGTGATATCATGGTATGGAGCCCAGATATTTAATTATGTTGATTTTTTATGAAAGTGGTATCATGGTATGGAGCCCGGATACTGTAACGACCCAGGATTTCTGTCATTTGAAATTCGTATATTTAATTGATTTTAAATATTAACAAGCAAAATTTGTAAGTCGAATAAATTATGTTTCGAATATCTAGATTTAATTGGATAATTAAATCGATAATTTAATATTTGAAAATTACAGAAATAATTGGAAATTGGGTTTAATGTGGTTAAAATTGATTTGTAAAGTTGTATTTAATCATATTGGAGTTAGAATGATGTTACAGAACTTTTAAAATTGAATTAAAAGTTAAATTGTAGAAATTGAATATTTTAATATTTAACCGACGAGTAAAAATAGACATTTTTCAAACCGTCTCAGATTTCGACGAAACCAGTTTCATCGGATCCGTAATGTTATATTATTGTATGGTTTCAAATTTTGTGTCAATCGGATTTACGGTTTGTCCGGGGCAAGCTAAAACGCACTGAAATCGGTTTAAGTGAATTTTAAATTTAAATTAGTCGATTTGAAAACTTATCTTCCAAATACGATCGAATTGGCTCCCGATATATATTCCACTCCATTCGGAATGGTGGTAAAACATTATAAACGCCAGGCGGCACGCTTCGTTTGGAGTTTGGAAAATTTCGGATGAATAATGTTTCGTCAAATTTTCTATAGAAGGGCCTAGATTTATTCATTTTGCACAAACCCTAATTGAATTAGGTCAGCCACCACTTAAAGTTTTAATGGACGAAAACATTCCTCCTTTCTCCCATATTCTCTTTAAATCCACCAATCAATTCGACAAACTTCCTAAATGAAAGTTGTAAAGCTACATGAGATATTCGATCTCAACTGCTGTGATCGAAAAATACGCAATGGGTTATCGGCAAATCGAGTTCGAACGGCGTGAGTGTAAGTGGGGATTTCTCGTCGATGGCGGCGCTGGGTGGAGCCGCACTTGGCTCGGTGGTGCACGGCGTGGAGGCGCTTGAAGTGATGGCTACCGATCAACTTCCGGTCGCGTCGTGGTGGCTCGGCCTCAAAATTTTCGAAACGTGATAATGGGTTTCCTTACACGTGATGTTGCCTAGGGGAAGAATTAACGAGGGGCTGAGATATGCAATTCAAAAATCAAATGGCCTAGATTTGAAAAGGTTATAAAATATAAAAAGAAATTGTATATTAGTTTATATTTAAAATCTTTTAATCTTTAAAACGTGATAACTTCATCATACGAGGTCGGAAATTCACGAAACAAACTGCGTTGGATTTGTATTGTTGAATACTAGACGATGGAGCTGGATGGGGATTGATTGGAGCTAGTGTGAATTTTGGGTAAAATTAAACGCACCTTTAATTTTATTCGAAATAAAGCACTGCAACTGTTATTTGAAAGCTAATGTGAGAACTTCTCACTCAATCGAATTTGTTTCGATTTAAATTTAAAATAGTTAAATTTAAAATTGCTTAATTGTGTGGATTTTATACTTGGATGATAAGTTGCTATCTGTTGTATTGAAATAGACCCTATATGTCGCATATTAAGCGGCGGTTATTATATTAACACATATACTGCGATATTCCACCTTGATGTGGAATTGGTATTATATATGTACTTGGAGTTGATTTCCCGCATTATATAGCGGATGAGACCTTATTGCGCCGCATAATAGCGGATAATATTTTATATAAACCCATGTACCGCGATATTCAGTCTTGAAACGGCATTGATATTGTGCTAACATCTGTGGATGTAGGGAAACAGGTTGGAGGGATCCAACTAGATTCCTCAACAGTATTGATTTATTTACAGATATTTGCGATATATTGTGTTATCATATTAATATATGATATTTGGATGTCGTGGTTGATGTATTGGTGCTATTGCAGCATTGGGCCTACTTTTGGGGTTTTAAAAATGTTAAAGCAATGATTTCGAATTTAAAAGGAATTTCAAGTGATTTTTGAAAGTATACATTTTATTGAATTTTGGAATTGATTCATTTTAAATAAATAAACATTATAATTTTTATGTTATAAAAATTATGATTTTTGTGAAATATAACCGAAATGTGATTTTTGAAATAAGTAGTTGATTAATTTGTAAAATGGTTTAAATTGGGATTTTTAAATTATTATAAACAGTTTATATAAAAGATTTATAAAATTGATATTTATAAATTAAAATATTGGAATTTTAAAACGAGTTTGTATAAGTGTTAAAATGAAGTATAAATGGATTTCATAAGTGAATGAAATTTATAGATTTATAAATTGTGAAGTTATAAAATGAATAGATTTTTTAAAATAAAAGATTATAAGTAATTAACTTATAAATTGGATTTTGGCGTGTAAATGTGATATGGATAGAATTGGTTAATAAAGTGATTTTATAAGTTGAAGTTGTTATAAAATATAAATGGAATTTGTAAACATTGTTTTATAAATCCGAAATCGACTTATTTTGGTAAGTTAATTATTATAGCTTATTAAAGGAGATATATCCATGATTTTGGACAGTGGATAATCCTTTAAATAAAATGTGTAGAAATGTTGAATATGGTTAACGAAGTATATTCACGATTTTGGACAGTGAATAATATATTAAGGAAATGTTTTGGGGAAGTGATATTTTAAATAGATTTAAAACAACCTGAAGTTGTTTTAAAATGTGTTAAGGATTGAAACCATAGATTTCAACATTCATTGTTGAAATAGACGTTTTCGAGAAATAAGGAAAAGTTGGACTATAACACTGTTGTTATAGTAAATGATTTTCGAAAGGAAATGCTTTTTTTGTATAGTATTGGGATTTATATATCTATCGTATTTGTCGAATCCCTATGCTATTGATTTTGGGTTGTCGTAACGATGTTTTACGCAACATTCATTTTGACCCAAATAAATGTGTTTAAAGAGAACGTTTTCCTTAAAGAATAAAATATATACTTAATCGTGTTTTAAGTATATTGAATATTTTCTAAGTATTGAAATTAAATAGATTTGTAAATTACTTATTGTTAAATAAGTATTTGGAAATGTTTTCCAATGTAGAAATTGAAATGGTTTAGAGTATATATTTTTAAAGATTAATTGAAGTGAATATTTGGCAAGTTATTTAATTTATGGAAGATTAATAAAAAGGGCCCAGTGATTGTTATGGTGCTGAATATTTGTTTGTTTGCTTTGATAGTTAAATAACCGACTATCAATATTTACCTTTAAATGGGTATTTGTTGTGATTTGCTTGAATTTGAATGCTACACTTATTTTAAAATAAGCGCTCGTTATTCGGTTTAGCCAGGAGAGGACCTTTAGGTCATAAATCCCATTCTGAATAGTGATACGTCGTAATGGATAGCATTTGAAGACCGGTGTTGAAGACCGGATATTTTCGAAAACGGAAGGATTATGTGACGCCCCACCTCTATACCCACGCTAGCCAAGAACATTACGGTGAATGCTGTCAACTAGCACGGAGAATAAGGCTGTTGAGGAGCGACCATCTGTATAATTGCTTTGTCCGAGTACCGATACGCCAGATAAAAATATAACTTTTCATCTCAAGAGGAAATCCGACATACCGACACAAACTCAAAGCTACTACACAGTGGCTATAAAGGTCTTCGGAAACAAATATAGAAATAAACATAACACAAATCAGTCACAGATAATTCATATCACAAAGGCGGAAATAGATATGAATATAACACATGAAAGTGTATATCAGAGTAGTGGTCAAATAAGATCCACAATAATACAAAGGAATAACAACACGTGCTATACAAAAGAATACAACTATGAGTCTATATCTCAAGTGTATACAACAAAATAAACTACTAAACTAAAGTAGTTAGCCAAAAGTCAGAAGATGGTCCGATGAGGAGTCAAGCAGAAGCACCTGTAAAATCTCAGTCTGACCCGAGTATTATTTAAGAAGAAAATAATAAACGGATCAGTCTAGCTATAAATATCAGATGAAGTGATATATAATAAGAGATATGACATAAACATATAATAATCACAATGCCAAGCTGTGATAAATAAGTAATTGAAAATCAACAAGAGATTAATCAATATCACTATAATCTACTCAAGATAAAAAGGAATGTCATACTCCTAATTTCATTCACCAAGCAACAATAAATGACATATATATCAATGCCCATCGTAAAAGTTGGTGAAACATAAATTCCAGAAATCAACACACGAAATCCAGAAATCACAATAAAAAGGATCAACGACGTCGTACAGCGGGACATCCGATGAACCAAATCACAATCAAAGGGAACAACGACGTCGTACAGCGGGACATCCGATGAACCAAATCACAATAAAAAGGATGGCCAATCCCACAAACTAGACATCGACGCACCTAGAAAGACACACCCCATGTACAGTCGAACATCGACACACCTAGAAAGATATGCCCCATGCTCTAGCATCGACGCACCTAGAAAGATACGACCCATGCATAAATAAACATCGATGCACCTAGAAAGATACATCCCATGCATAAATAAACATCGATGCACCTAGAAAGATACACCCCATGTAATGTCTAACACCGATGCACCTAGAAAGATACACCCCATGCTAAGTCGAACATCGACGCACCTAGAAAGATACGCCCCATGCATAGACGAACATCGACGCACCTAGAAAGATACGCCCCATGTCCCGACTTATTGAGCCGATTGCTCCACGAAGTAAGTAAGCATCGATGCACCTAGAAAGATACACCCCATGCATAATAAAACATTGACGCACCTAGAAAGGTACGACCCATGTATAAACAAACATCGATGCACCTAGAAAGGTACACCCCATGCATAATAAAACATTGACGCACCTAAAAAGGTACGACCCATGTGAGAAATGAGACGAAGCTCAATAAAATGAGGAACAGTCCTCCACATAAACAAAGAGACATCGCACATTGCTAGTCTAAACCACAAAGATGATCGTCATGATCAACGAGAAGTGTCAATTACAATAAGCTAGTAAATATATGAGCTTAGCTTCATGTCCCATAACCACTAGCTTAACTTAAATATTTACGAACAAATTGTAGATCTCCACTAGAAAATTGTCACAAGAGATTCAATCGAACAAGTCCAAGAATTAACCGACGAAGTAAACGCAAGCGTTTCATACCACTCGTTTTACTAAGTCGTTTAATTAGATTTCTCATACGAGTGAGGTAAAGGTTTGTATATACAAATAGATTGAAAAACGGTTTAAGAAACGAGCTTTGTACTAAAATAGTGTTGAAATCATTTGAAGAAAGAGTTTTGATATTTACTACTAGTATAGAAAACCTTTATATTTTTAAAGTGACAAATCACAAAGAATATTGTAGAAACAATCGGGCATAAAAATTCACATTCGAAGACGTGAATAAAATCCAAAGAAATCGATATAAAATCCATCGAAGTGGATATATCTAAAATTCCCAAAGAAAAGGTCATCAAAGTCGATAATAAATGACAACAACAAAAGGGAGACAACACGAATCGATTAAAGTTGGAAATTCAAACGAATTAGCAATATAGGCTAATCTGGCAACAAGTAGCAGGTCGGTCGATCGGACTCCCTGAGTCGGTCGACCGAACCCAGAGGTTGGAAACTCCTCAGGCATCAGGTCGGTCGACCGAACCAGGGGGGTCGGTCGACCGAACCCAGAGGTTGGAAACTCCTCAGGCATCAGGTCGGTCGACCGAACCAGGGGGGTCGGTCGGCCGAACCAGAAACAGAGAAGTGCATAGCACATTTGGAAGCAGGTCGGTCGGCCGGCTCTCAGGGCTCGGTCGGCCGAACCTGTTTCCAGCCTCTTCCCTGCCTATTACAAATGAGGTTCAATCTTGACCAAAATTGCATTCGCACGAGCAACGGCGCTAAGGGTTTATGCCAATCGACTACCCGGCCCTATATGCTCCTCGATGCATCACCAAAAACATGTTCAAACATCAAAGTTAGGATTTTTAACGAATTGAACTCAAAACACTAAAAATTGGAATATTCACAAAAGCGATCCAAATCAAAATCAAATGCACATGAATAAGTGTTAGGAATTCATACCTAACAATAGAAGAGAATTATAAGCATAGATGTGAGATTAAAAATCTCACCTTTGAATCCGAAAACAATGAATGAGAAGCTTGAAGACGAAGGGAATCAGCCACACTTCAATCTCAACAATAGAAGCTTGAATCTAAGCTTAAAAGAGAAACATTTCCTAAATTAGGTTTAGGAATTTTCTGAAATTGGAAGGAGAAATGTTTGGAGAAGAAGAAGGAGATGCTTACCAATGGGTTCTCTTGAATTTGGAGCTAGAAGTTGAGCTAGCAAGAGGAACTAGGGCTTGGAGTTTTAATTCCACTCTCTTCCACCATTGTTGCTAAAGCTTGAAGAGTTAGGAATTAGAAATAAAGTAATGAAGAGTTGGAAAGGGTTGGGACTGAGTTAGTAAGTGGTTAATTGGCTCAGCCCAAACCAAAGTCATAAGCGGGAAAAAGTAGCAAAAATCAACTTTCTCCAAACATATCGAAGCTTATACTCAAAAAGGTCGCAAACGGCATTTTGAACTCAATGTGGGTGGTCTCGAGTCCCAATTCGACTGTTTGCAAAAAGTAGCTTTTCGGATCAAAATCCGATGAACGATAAAATATTTAAATAAAATATTTAAATATAAAATCGATAAATATGCAGGTTGTTACAGACTCCCCTCCTTAAAGAAATTGCGTCATCGCAATACTTAAGAGGAAAATAAGAAGTAACAACCATGGAAGCATATTAACACAAAAGAAAATTTGAATCAAGAAGTCCACCATAAAGAGCACGAAGGAGTAAATCCGAAAGTTTTCGTTCGATGAATTCTCAAGATTTCACATGAGCAATCCTTAGGATTTGAGAACCATTGAACTTTTATCAAAAAGAATATCTTTATATCGAAGGCGCTCAACCTCCAAAGCAATGATGCGAATAGAATGTTGCTCAAAAGTCAAATTTGGTGAAACTTTAATCCCTCAATAACACCGGGCTTAAGAATAAAAACCGGAAACATAAAAGCATTTCCATAGTTAAAAGAAGTGGAAAACGTCAAGAATTACAGAAAGTTGAGCCGGTGCAACGGCGTAGTACAAATACGGTACGCCCAAGAAACTAGAAACTCGAATAATTTGGAACACCGACGTAGTACAAATACGATACGTCCAATGAACCAAAAAGCCAAGTCATTGATGTAGTGCAAACTGTACATCCAATGAATCAAAAAGCGAAGACATTGATGTAGTACAAACGGTACATCCGATGAATCAAACAGCAAAGTCATTGATGTAGTACAAACGGTACATCCAATGAATCAAAGACACTGATGTAGTACAAACGGTACATCCAATGAATCAAAAGCAAAGACATTGATGTAGTACAAACGGTACATCCAATGAATCAAAAGCAAAGTCATTGATGTAGTACAAACGGTACATCCAATGAATCAAAAGCAAAGACATTGATGTAGTACAAACGGTACATCCAATGAATCAAATAGCAAAGTCATTGATGTAGTACAAACGGTACATCCAATGAATCAAATAGCAAAGTCATTGATGTAGTACAAACGGTACATCCAATGAATCAAAGACACTGATGTAGTACAAACGGTACATCCAATGAATTAAAAGCAAAGACATTGATGTAGTACAAACGGTACATCCAATGAATCAAACAACAAAGACATTGATGTAGTACAAACGGTACATCCAATGAATCCAAGCTCAAATAATTCGGAACACCGACGCAGTACAAAAAGGGTACGTCCAATGAACCGAACACAATAAAAGGACATCGGACGCTAGTCCATAAAAGAAATGAGATGAAACTCAATAAAATGAAGTGTACCAAAACGTCCGATGAACTTGATGAAAAGATAATTCCATTCAGATAATATCAAAGAATCAACCACTTGTTGCCTACGACAAAACGTATTGGCAACATGATTTCCCTTCCAGGAATAAAAAGAATATCAAGATCATAAGATGTCAGGAACTCGAGTCAACATGGAGTTCCATATGAGAAAATAATTATTCCAAAGATTTATGATCGAGGTAGAGAACAATTTTCTTCCCCTAAAATGATGGTGCCAAATTCTAAAAGCGAAAACAATAGCCGCGAGCACTAGATCATGAGTGGCATATCTAGTCTCGATAAGCTATAATGATTTAGAAGCACAAGTGATAGCACGTTCTCCTTTGCAAGAGAATGGCATCCAAACCAATACGACTAGTATCGGTACAAATAGCAAAATCTTGGTTCCCCTTCAGGAATCACAAGAATAAAAGTATCGAAAAAAAGGAATCTCTTTTCAATAATCTCCTTTCCTGAAAAGTTAAAACTTTCAAAATTACATTTATCTTTATGTAATAATCATTCTAGAAAAATTTACTATTTTCAAGTTAATATACTGTGTCTTATTGTCTCATCAAAGCGTTTAGGAAATTCCTATCGATAACGTTGATCAAGCGCATCGACCAGAATTCTTAAAGCACTCAACGGGCAATACAATCACAAAGTCATCTTTTATAGGATAAATAAATCTCTTAAAAAGTTTTAATAATATTCTTTGTTCGTTTCAAGAACAAAATCCAGTTTTACTTATAAATAAATCTTATGAAAAAGATTTGCAAAATTTTAAATTACTATTTTCATCCAAAATCAGTAAATACAAGAATAGTCTCATCGAAATATTCATAGAATATTCGATTCATAAAATGGATGAAATAAGCTGGACAAATTGAATGACAAAATAAGTCATTCATAAGAATCATAACGAGTGCGGAATGCGGTAAGTGGAATGCTAACTTCCGCAACTCGTAGCCAAATGAAAATCGGTGGTAAGGTCAAACTGAAAAGTCCTTAGCACCACACAAAAGATTACTTAGGAGATATGTTGAATATGCGCTTATATGATTTTTGTTTGATGATAATAAACATATATACATTCGTTTAAATGTATTTGATAATATACTATTTATTTTCACAGATTAAATAAATATTTGCTGAATAAAAATAAATAACACAGTTTTTGAATTCAAACGAATATTTTATTCAAACAAATATTTATTACAACTTTGATAGTACAATTTCAAGCTCTCACTATACATATACAATTTTGACTACAATACATGACATTTCACTATTTTACATCAGCACCTCACTACATATCACTCACACTCGTATTTATCTTCAACTGCATTCAAGTTTGAATCCAGCATCTGAGCGATCTGCAAAAATATAAACTAACGCAGTAAAATTGAAAATAAAATATTTTTGCGATATAAAATAAAACGTGAATTTTAAAAATGATATTTGCCTCAGTTATTTGGGTTGTTCGTCTTCATGTATATTTGAATTCATCACACACGAACAGCTTGTGACATACACAGTGTATCACTGTATATGCCACAAGGCCGTGCACGCCGATATATACACTTGATTGATTTACAGGGACAGGTGAGCACAGGTCAAACCCAAATGAAAAACCGGGTTCAACTCACATGCAATATATCACAACACGAGCACAAGGTCAAACCCGAGTTTTTTTTTAAACTGGATTCAACTCAGGTGCAACTCAAATGCACACATGAATGCTATGATCAAAGTATGCATGTATATATATCGACCAGGCAGCAACATGCTTGAAGACCACAGCAAAACCAACAGTGGCAGTTAAAGCAACATCAAGTTGAAACAGATTGTCAAGACAACATGAAGAGAATGGAGTAACATGAACAACAGAGTTTCAAAAATCCAATGCTCAACATCATATGAACCCAAATCAACTCTACTGGACAATACAAGGAAATGAAAAGACTGAGCAATGCTCAAGATCAACACAAGACAGAGTAAATGTACATGCTACAGCAACAATGGACCCAACATCAAAGACACGGCAGTAACAAGATCAAGTCCAGCTTCACACAAGGAATGAACACAAACAACTACAAAATCATCAAGCTACAGACTCAAGCGAATGCAACAACATGTCAACTGCAATGACACAACAACTACAGGCAGTGAATGAAGAGTAGTCAACAGGTGAAAGTGATTGAACAAGAGAACATTAGTGTACAAGGCAACCAGAGTAGACGCATATATGCAACATGAACATTTAAATGAATACACGAACCAGAATACACAGTGGCAACCACAAGATGAAGAAAAACTAAAACAATGAAACTGACTCAAAGCACAAAAGTGCACAGCAACCATCAAGTACAAGCAGTGGCACATGGATACAGCAATATGCAGAAGCAAGAACACTTGCAACAGTGATGCAGTGGCACATGACTATCACTGACTCCATTAATCAAGACACAGCAGTGATCAGATGAATCATGAAATGCAACATGTATGCACCAGTAAACCGAGCTAAATGCAAAACAGTGACAACTACCTAATGCTCAACTGGAACTATAATGAAGTCATAATCAAAACATGAATGAACACTTACACTTACAACATGCAAATGCATCAAAACAATGTCGAATACATGAACAAGTGTAGCATCTGTATCAAAGCAAATGTCGCAGACTCGAAGCATCAGTGGACACAAATAAACACAGTGACACAGTGCCACAGTGAACACAAGTCAAGGAGCAGTTTCAAAGTGTAGTGGTTGTTTATTTTTCGTGAAACCATGAGAAATAAAATCAACAGAAATATGATCGGAGCTGAAGCCGTGGATAAGTTGGATCAAGTCAAAAACAAGTCGAAGTCAAACATTATTCAGCATCAAGCCGAAGCCTAGTCAATCAGCAAATCGAACCAAGTGAAGATTAACGGCGTATTGGTCAAGCAAATTGAACAAGTCACAGTTTAAAGCCGTGTTATTCAAGTAACATGAAATAGTCAGAATAAATCATCAAACATCAGAAATTAATCGAACGGCCGAGGTGAATAATATGACAAATTCAAATAGAGAATATACGACGCAAATCTAGGGTTACAAACCCTATATAAACCACGAATCATCATCGGCAATGAATTGGAGTTCAATCAAGCATAACAGTATAGCATAAACGAAAATCACATACCGAATCGAAGTCGAACTCCATCAACATCGAAGCAGCCGCATAAGCAACGAAGAATCAATCGATCAAGGCGACACGCAAAACATCACTGGATCGATCGAATTAAAGCCGGCAATTTTACAAGCCCTAATTTCCAGAGCAGAGAGAACGAAAGCCCCAATTTTACAAGCCCTAACCTCAGAAAGAAGAAAACAACGACCGACATTATTCTCAAGCAAAAAAAAAAAGGGAACCAGGCCGATAAAATAAAAAGGAGAAAGGGGACGCAAACTTTTAATTTTTGGGCCGATTCTAATTTGGGCTTACTTGTTTTTAAATTAGGGTTATTTTGTTTTAATTTGTTTTTAACTTGTATTTTCTTTTAAACCGTTTAATTTTCTAGTCGTGTGACTAGGGTACAAACTACGGTGTGTAGTTTGAGAATTCGCAACTCGGTGGTTGAGTTGTGGCAAGGTTTTGAGCGTAGAGTTAGATTAGTCAATAGCGGGTATAGCGAGTTTACGTGTGTAAGCGAGGGACTATCTAATTTCTAGTAGAAACCTTGGGGGCAGCACGTAGGCAGGGTTTTGCCGAAGCTGGGTAAATTCTGTGTTGTTCTATTTTATTCTGTTATTTATATTCTGCAATATCTGTGCTGTTATTCTGTGATCTGAATTGAAATTAATTTATAAGCTTCAGCGATTAATTTTAATAATTTACACTATCACCCTATTCACCCCCCCTCTAGGGTGAAATCGATCCTACAAGTGGTATCAGAGCTAGGAATAGAAGTCAACATCTGTTTTAAAAAATTCGATTTTTTTGAAAAAATCAGTTTTTGTTTTAAAAATTTGAATTTTTAAAAATGGCTTCTTTTAATAATGCTTTTGCAGAAGGTCAATCCATAGTTAGACCACCAATGTTCAATGGTGAATATGCTTATTGGAAAAATAGAATGCAAATTTTTCTGAAAACCATTGACGCTTGGAATATTGTTGAGACAGGTTATAGAATACCAACTATAACTGTAGATAATCAGGAAATAGAAAAACCAAAGGAACAATGGACAGAATTAGAAAATAAATTACAGAATACTAATGCCAAAGCTATGAATTCTATTATCTGTTCATTGGATCAATTTGAATTTAATCGTGTCTCACATTGTCTAACTGCGCAGGAAATATGGCACATACTAGAAGTGACTCACGAAGGAACATCTCCAGTCAAAGAATCTCGCCTTGCAATGCTAAGCAGCGAATACGAGAACTTCAAAATGGCGAAGGAAGAAAATGTCAAAGAGATGTACGGACGACTCTCCAATATCGTATACAAATCAAAAGCTCTCGGAAAAACATACACCGAATTAGAAATAGTCCGGAAAATCCTCAGAGTCCTTCCACGAAGCTTTGAAGCAAAAGTAACTGCCATACAAGAATCGAAAGATTTAAAACAACTTAAAGTTGAAGAACTCATCGGAAATCTCACCACTTATGAGCTAGAAATGAAATTCAAAGAAGAGCGTGAAGGAGGTGACACTCAAAAGAAATCAATAGCTCTCAAAGGAACAACCAAAAGTGATGATGATAACGATGAAGATGATGGAGCAGCAGAATTGGAGCTGTTGATAAGGAAATTCAAAAAATGGAATCAAAAACATGGTAACTCAGCTCGAATTCAAAAAGCAAAAAGCAAAATAGCCAAAGCACTAGACTACTCAGAAGAACAAAAGTTTATTTGTTATAATTGCAACAAACCCGGCCATATCAAGCCCGATTGTCCACAAATTAAATCCAGCCACGGAAAGAAACAGAAAAAGAAAAGTTTTGCAGCCACTTAGGATGAAATAGACGAGAATGATCAAAGCACTGGCAGTGAAAGCGAAAAGGCAGAATTGTGTCTTCGAGGTGATACAACTGACAGTGACGATGACGAGCCAAGTGAGGTATCAAAACTTACCCATTCTGAGTTGCTTATATATTTTCATGAAGTAAACGGTTGTTTTGAACGACTTAGGGAAAAATACGCCAAACTTGAATCTCAAAAAGATACTTTGATAGAATGTAATAAACAACTTGATCAATTAGTTAAAACCTATCAAAGTAGGATCCCTAAGTGTGATAAGTGTCCAACATTTGATGAGGAAATTAAAAAATCAGAAATTAAAATAAAATCGCTTGAAAATGAAATTCTGATTTTAAAGGAGAATGAAAATACTAGGAGAGAGAATTCTATTAAAAAGTGCACACAGTTGTTAAACGAAAATGAATCTCTCAAAACACAAGTCCAACAATTGTCAACGACTTTAGATAAATTTTCAAAAAGTGAAAAATCATTGAATATGCTATTAGGAAAGCAAACTGTTAATACGGTTAGACAAGGACTTGGATATAATAATTCGAAGATTGTTGAAAGCAATATTAATCAAGTTAATTCTATGTGCACAATTTGTAGAAAATATGGACACAATCACAATAATTGTTGGTATAGACCCAAACATGTGAAAACTATATCGATTTGGGTTCCTAAAGGCACAAATATAAAATCTCTCAAAGTTAAACAAATTTGGGTGCCAAAGGGAACAATTATAAATAGTTTTGGGTCTACACAAAATTATTTTTCAAAATTTTCTGCCACTAACAACCATGGACCTATAAAAACAAATAGGTCACATAAAATTTTCATCGTGTAGGTGTGGTGGCGGGCTAAGGAACAACAATAGTGTTACCTGGATTTTTGGCTGTTCCAGAAACACAACGGACGACAAAGCTAAGTTCCTTAGCCTAGTATAAGGGTGACATAATCACAATGAACAACGACGAGAAATATCGTAAAGGTAAAGACAGGTAAAAGTATATTTATTTGTACGATATATTAAATGTGATAATCTGTACCATTTTCTGAATAAAACCAGCCAATTATACGATGATGATATGATGATGATTTAATGATGATTTTGATTCTGACTTTATTCAAAATTGTTAGCCATTTATATTCTTATGCCAAAAACACTATAAAATTCTCTAGAATTACTTGATATATAAGTTTGAGAGAAAAATAGTGTTTTGATTGGATAATAATATTGTTGTTATAATATTTTTGGCTAAAACTATATTCATGTTTTGACACGGCCTCGATTTAAAATCCTAATGAATTCTATTTTAAAAATTGTAAAAAGGATTTTAATTTTTTTTTTGAAAGTGTTGAAACTTTTAAGAAATTGCTTTGAAATAAAAATAATGTTTGATGGCTTCTAAAATTGACACTTTAATATATGTTTGATTGTTGACATGGTTTTCATTTCAAATCCAAGAGAATTTCATTTAAAATTTATTGATAATAATCATGAGATAATTTGTTGAAATTTCACAATCTGGTCTTTGACATTCAACAAGTGAAATTTAAATTCAGATGCAGATTACACTGGTAATATGGTTGATAGAAAAATTATTAGTGTAACGTGATTAATTTTTGAAACATTCATTTGCTGCATCGTTTTTTTTTTCAAAGAAAATATCTGCATATTCTTCATTTCAAATAATTTTCAAATAGCAGAAAATTTTCTTTTAAAACCCCCTGGAGAAAATCATTTTTTGACCATATTTTCAGATTATTCATTTTTGAAAAATTAATTTCATAATTATTTTTGAATTTGATTTTAAATGACTATTATGACTAATCTGACTCCCAAATGATTATCGAAAAGAAAAACAGTGATTGAAAAAGTGATGAATGTTGATATTGATCATATATTATAACTCGAGAAAGTATAAATAGAAAATTTCTTTAGAAATTTAAACAAGAGTTATAAACCTTTTTTGTTGGTACAAATTCCATGACCATCTCTATGTCTATCATATTTCTATCAACCATCATTCATCAAAATTCTATATAGTTTGTCGATATGTGGTACTTTAAACAGGAATCGTTCGTTTTTCATTTTCACATTTTTTTAAAAATAATAATAATAATAATAATAATAAATAAATAAATAAATACCAAAGTATTCACTCTCATTTAAAAGTCCTCACGGTTATGCATGGGTGAATTACTTGGAATTTGTTATGTGCTTCCATGCTCATTTAAAAGTCCTCACGGTTATGCATGTATGGAACGCATATCAAAAGTTGATTTTTAAAATAAACAAGTTGATTCTAATCCCATTTAAAAGTCCTAACGGTTATGCATGGTTAGTAGATATTCAAATTCCTGATATAAATATACCACAAATAGACACAACTGTATGGTTTTATATGATGACATCATTTCCATCATTCTAAAAGTGGAATATGCGCCTAACAAAATATTTATGATTTTTGTTTTATTTTTTTATCGAAATTTAATATTTATATTCAATTGAGTTTTAAAGTTGAATTAATATCAATCACTTTATTTCTATTTTCTCTAACACTATAATTCTTTTGCTGATAACAAAAGGGGGAGAGAAAAGTTAAGATTTTGTCAAATAAAATCAAGCAAAGGCCAAATAATTTTCCATTTGCATCTAGGCTCATTTTTATTTGTATGCATATATGTAGGGGGAGTATTGTGTAGAGAGGAGCATTTAAATAGGGGGAGCAATTAGGATATAACTATGATCAAATACATTTAATATATTCAAAATCTTAAATATATGTTTGTTATCATCAAAAGGGGGAGATTGTTGAATATGCGCTTATATGATTTTTGTTTGATGATAATAAACATATATACATTCGTTTAAATGTATTTGATAATATACTATTTATTTTCACAGATTAAATAAATATTTGCTGAATAAAAATAAATAACACAGTTTTTGAATTCAAACGAATATTTTATTCAAACAAATATTTATTACAACTTTGATAGTACAATTTCAAGCTCTCACTATACATATACAATTTTGACTACAATACATGACATTTCACTATTTTACATCAGCACCTCACTACATATCACTCACACTCGTATTTATCTTCAACTGCATTCAAGTTTGAATCCAGCATCTGAGCGATCTGCAAAAATATAAACTAACGCAGTAAAATTGAAAATAAAATATTTTTGCGATATAAAATAAAACGTGAATTTTAAAAATGATATTTGCCTCAGTTATTTGGGTTGTTCGTCTTCATGTATATTTGAATTCATCACACACGAACAGCTTGTGACATACACAGTGTATCACTGTATATGCCACAAGGCCGTGCACGCCGATATATACACTTGATTGATTTACAGGGACAGGTGAGCACAGGTCAAACCCAAATGAAAAACCGGGTTCAACTCACATGCAATATATCACAACACGAGCACAAGGTCAAACCCGAGTTTTTTTTTAAACTGGATTCAACTCAGGTGCAACTCAAATGCACACATGAATGCTATGATCAAAGTATGCATGTATATATATCGACCAGGCAGCAACATGCTTGAAGACCACAGCAAAACCAACAGTGGCAGTTAAAGCAACATCAAGTTGAAACAGATTGTCAAGACAACATGAAGAGAATGGAGTAACATGAACAACAGAGTTTCAAAAATCCAATGCTCAACATCATATGAACCCAAATCAACTCTACTGGACAATACAAGGAAATGAAAAGACTGAGCAATGCTCAAGATCAACACAAGACAGAGTAAATGTACATGCTACAGCAACAATGGACCCAACATCAAAGACACGGCAGTAACAAGATCAAGTCCAGCTTCACACAAGGAATGAACACAAACAACTACAAAATCATCAAGCTACAGACTCAAGCGAATGCAACAACATGTCAACTGCAATGACACAACAACTACAGGCAGTGAATGAAGAGTAGTCAACAGGTGAAAGTGATTGAACAAGAGAACATTGGTGTACAAGGCAACCAGAGTAGACGCATATATGCAACATGAACATTTAAATGAATACACGAACCAGAATACACAGTGGCAACCACAAGATGAAGAAAAACTAAAACAATGAAACTGACTCAAAGCACAAAAGTGCACAGCAACCATCAAGTACAAGCAGTGGCACATGGATACAGCAATATGCAGAAGCAAGAACACTTGCAACAGTGATGCAGTGGCACATGACTATCACTGACTCCATTAATCAAGACACAGCAGTGATCAGATGAATCATGAAATGCAACATGTATGCACCAGTAAACCGAGCTAAATGCAAAACAGTGACAACTACCTAATGCTCAACTGGAACTATAATGAAGTCATAATCAAAACATGAATGAACACTTACACTTACAACATGCAAATGCATCAAAACAATGTCGAATACATGAACAAGTGTAGCATCTGTATCAAAGCAAATGTCGCAGACTCGAAGCATCAGTGGACACAAATAAACACAGTGACACAGTGCCACAGTGAACACAAGTCAAGGAGCAGTTTCAAAGTGTAGTGGTTGTTTATTTTTCGTGAAACCATGAGAAATAAAATCAACAGAAATATGATCGGAGCTGAAGCCGTGGATAAGTTGGAACAAGTCAAAAACAAGTCGAAGTTAAACATTATTCAGCATCAAGCCGAAGCCTAGTCAATCAGCAAATCGAACCAAGTGAAGATTAACGGCGTATTGGTCAAGCAAATTGAACAAGTCACAGTTTAAAGCCGTGTTATTCAAGTAACATGAAATAGTCAGAATAAATCATCAAACATCAGAAATTAATCGAACGGCCGAGGTGAATAATATGACAAATTCAAATAGAGAATATACGACGCAAATCTAGGGTTACAAAAACCTATATAAACCACGAATCATCATCGGCAATGAATTGGAGTTCAATCAAGCATAACAGTATAGCATAAACGAAAATCACATACCGAATCGAAGTCGAACTCCATCAACATCGAAGCAGCCGCATAAGCAACGAAGAATCAATCGATCAAGGCGACACGCAAAACATCACTGGATCGATCGAATTAAAGCCGGCAATTTTACAAGCCCTAATTTCCAGAGCAGAGAGAACGAAAGCCCCAATTTTACAAGCCCTAACCTCAGAAAGAAGAAAACAAGGACCGACATTATTCTCAAGCAAAAAAAAAAAAGGGAACCAGGCCGATAAAATAAAAAGGAGAAAGGGGACGCAAACTTTTAATTTTTGGGCCGATTCTAATTTGGGCTTACTTGTTTTTAAATTAGGGTTATTTTGTTTTAATTTGTTTTTAACTTGTATTTTCTTTTAAACCGTTTAATTTTCTAGTCGTGTGACTAGGGTACAAACTACGGTGTGTAGTTTGAGAATTCGCAACTCGGTGGTTGAGTTGTGGCAAGGTTTTGAGCGTAGAGTTAGATTAGTCAATAGCGGGTATAGCGAGTTTACGTGTGTAAGCGAGGGACTATCTAATTTCTAGTAGAAACCTTGGGGGCAGCACGTAGGCAGGGTTTTGCCGAAGCTGGGTAAATTCTGTGTTGTTCTATTTTATTCTGTTATTTATATTCTGCAATATCTGTGCTGTTATTCTGTGATCTGAATTGAAATTAATTTATAAGCTTCCGCGATTAATTTTAATAATTTACACTATCACCCTATTCACCCCCCCTCTAGGGTGAAATCGATCCTATAAGATAATCCTAAGACAAGCTCAAAGATTTCGGTAAATTTCTCTAACTACATGAATGAGAGAAATAACACTTTCCTTATAAGCGGGCTTAAGGAATAAAATGATGCCATCAAGTTGGAATCAAAATCATAAAGGAAAAATAGAAATCTGCTTAACAGATTGAAAATGTCGAAGATGAATAGTCCATTCGAAAAATAGGATATGGGCTTCACAATGATTAAGCCGATCCTTTCAAAAAAAATCAATTCCGAAGCTTAAGTAAAAATATCGGCTCAGAAAGAAAAATCACATAAAATAATTTTGACATCAATAAAGACAAATTGAGTGTTGCAAACCTACCATCCGGATTCGCAATCCTCAAAGAAGTCATCAAACCCAAAATATTTTCAAAGAAAAAGAATCAACAAGTTCTTTTGATATAAAATAGTGAGATGGAACCCATATCAAAAAGAACTCAAATAGAAAGCTCACGAATTAAAACAATGCCATCAAGGATTGAATGAAAATACCTTGACCAAGAGAAGAGTTGCCAGGGGCTTGCACAATATTTAGCTTTCTCATGTCCTTGTTCAAAAGTTTGGGACACGCAGATAAAAGATGACCCGGTTTCTTGCAATAGCGACAAGAATAGGGTTTTGGACACATATTCGCATAGTGTTCCATAGAATTACAATTGTAGCATCCCCCACGATTAGGGATTGGAGTCTTTGCTACAAAAGTAGTTTGCTTCACTCTCTTATTGGGATTAAGGCTCTTGAACTTAATATGCCTCTTCTTGGAAGTCCCAATATCACAAACACTTCCTTTACCAACCTCTCCATGAAGAAGAGTAACATCCACCAGCTGATTGAAAGAAACATCAAGTTTCAAAGGTAGAACCATTTCAGGGTTCTTACTCAAAGCATAGATAAACTCTTGATTCTTTACAAGATCCAAAAGTTGTTGAGCAGACATGAATACTCCATCCAGGGGAGTAGCACTAGATTGACCGGTGCTGGGACGGCCAGGTCTAACCATTTCTCTTCTTTAAGAAAGAAAGAAAGAAGAGGAAAAAGTTTTTCTCAAGATAAATATCAAGCAGTTCTCGATAGATAAAACAAGGAATCATAAAGAAAATAGGATGAATCGGTACGAAGACTCGAATAAAATCCTAAAGCACGACTCCTAAGATGGACTTAGGACGATGATCCTTGTTAAATTATTCTACATTGTTCCGAAGTTTGGCTCTGATACCAAGCTGTGACGCCCCACCTCTATACCCACGCTAGCCAAGAACATTACGGTGAATGCTGTCAACTAGCACGGAGAATAAGGCTGTTGAGGAGCGACCATCTGTATAATTGCTTTGTGCGAGTACCGATATGCCAGATAAAAATATAACTTTTCATCTCAAGAGGAAATCCGACATACCAACACAAACTCAAAGCTACTACACAGTGGCTATAAAGGTCTTCGGAAACAAATATAGAAATAAACATAACACAAATCAGTAACAGATAATTCATATCACAAAGGCGGAAATAGATATGAATATAACACATGAAAGTGTATATCAGAGTAGTGGTCAAATAAGATCCACAATAATACAAAGGAATAACAACACGTGCTATACAAAAGAATACAACTATGAGTCTATATCTCAAGTGTATACAACAAAATAAACTACTAAACTAAAGTAGTTAGCCAAAAGTCAGAAGATGGTCCGATGAGGAGTCAAGCAGAAGCACCTGTAAAATCTAAGTCTGACCCGAGTATTATTTAAGAAGAAAATAATAAACAGATCAGTCTAGCTATAAATATCAGATGAAGTGATATATAATAAGAGATATGACATAAACATATAATAATCACAATGCCAAGCTGTGATAAATAAGTAACTGAAAATCAACAAGAGATTAATCAATATCACAATAATCTACTCAAGATAAAAAGGAATGTCATACTCCTAATTTCATTCACCAAGCCACAATAAATGACATATATATCAATGCCCATCGTAAAAGTTGGTGAAACATAAATTCCAGAAATCAACACACGAAATCCAGAAATCACAATAAAAAGGATCAACGACGTCGTACAGCGGGACATCCGATGAACCAAATCACAATCAAAGGGAACAACGACGTCGTACAGCGGGACATCCGATGAACCAAATCACAATAAAAAGGATGGCCAATCCCATAAATTGGACATCAACGCACCTAGAAAGACACGCCCCATGCACAGTCGAACATCGACACACCTAGAAAGATATGCCTCATGCTCTAGCATCGACGCACCTAGAAAGATACATCCCATGCATAAATAAACATCGATGCACCTAGAAAGATACACCCCATGTAATGTCTAACACCGATGCACCTAGAAAGATACACCCCATGCTAAGTCGAACATCGACGCACCTAGAAAGATACGCCCCATGCATAGACGAACATCGACGCACCTAGAAAGATACGCCTCATGTCCCGACTTATTGAGCCGATTGCTCCACGAAGTAAATAAGCATCGATGCACCTAGAAAGGTACACCCCACGCATATAAAACATTGACGCACCTAGAAAGGTACGACCCATGTATAAACAAACATCGATGCACCTAGAAAGGTACACCCCATGCATAATAAAACATTGACGCACCTAAAAAGGTACGACCCATGTGAGAAATGAGACGAAGCTCAATAAAATGAGGAACAGTCCTCCACATAAACAAAGAGACATCGCACATTGCTAGTCTAAACCACAAAGATGATCGTCATGATCAACGAGAAGTGTCAATTACAATAAGCTAGTAAATATATGAGCTTAGCTTCATGTCCCATAACCACTAGCTTAACTTAAATATTTACGAACAAATTGTAGATCTCCACTAGAAAATTGTCACAAGAGATTCAATCGAACAATTCCAAGAATTAACCGACGAAGTAAACGCAAGCGTTTCATACCACTCGTTTTACAAAGTCGTTTAATTAGATTTCTCATACGAGTGAGGTAAAGGTTTGTATATACTAATAGATTGGAAAACGGTTTAAGAAACGAGCTTTGTACTAAAATAGTGTTGAAATCATTTGAAGAAAGAGTTTTGATATTTACTACTAGTATAGAAAACCTTTATATTTTTAAAGTGACAAATCACAAAGAAGATTGTAGAAACAATCGGGCATAAAAATTCACATTCGAAGACGTGAATAAAATCCAAAGAAATCGATATAAAATCCATCGAAGTGGATATATCTAAAATTCCCAAAGAAAAGGTCATCAAAGTCGATAATAAATGACAACAACAAAAGGGAGACAACACGAATCGATTAAAGTTGGAAATTCAAACGAATTAGAAATATAGGCTAATCTGGCAATAAGTAGCAGGTCGGTCGACCGGACTCCCTGAGTCGGTCGACCGAACCCAGAGGTTGGAAACTCCTCGGGCATCAGGTCGGTCGACCGAACCAGGGGGTCGGTCATTCGAACCAGAAACAGAGAAGTGCATAGCACATTTGGAAGCAGGTCGGTCGGCCGGCTCTCAGGGCTCGGTCGGCCGAACCTGTTTCCAGCCTCTTCCCTGCCTATTACAAATGAGGTTCAATCTTGACCAAAATTGCATTCGCACGAGCAACGGCGCTAAGGGTTTATGCCAATCGACTACTCGGCCCTATATGCTCCTCGATGCATCACCAAAAACATGTTCAAACATCAAAGTTAGGATTTTTAACGAATTGAACTCAAAACACTAAAAATTGGAATATTCACAAAGCGATCCAAATCAAAATCAAATGCACATGAATAAGTGTTAGGAATTCATACCTAACAATAGAAGAGAATTATAAGCATAGATGTGAGATTAAAAATCTCACCTTTGAATCCGAAAACAATGAATGAGAAGCTTGAAGACGAAGGGAATCAACCACACTTCAATCTCAACAATAGAAGCTTGAATCTAAGCTTAAAAGATAAACATTTCCTAAATTAGGTTTAGGAATTTTCTGAAATTGGAAGGAGAAATGTTTGGAGAAGAAGAAGGAGATGCTTACCAATGGGTTCTCTTGAATTTGGAGCTAGAAGTTGAGCTAGCAAGAGGAACTAGGGCTTGGAGTTTTAATTTCCACTCTCTTCCACCATTGTTGCTAAAGCTTGAAGAGTTAGGAATTAGAAATGAAGTAATGAAGAGTTGGAAAGGGTTGGGACTGAGTTAGTAAGTGGTTAATTGGCTCAGCCCAAACCAAAGTCATAAGCGGGAAAAAGTAGCAAAAATCAACTTTCTCCAAACATATCGAAGCTTATACTCAAAAAGGTCGCAAACGGCATTTTGAACTCAATGGGGGTGGTCTCGAGTCCCAATTCGACTGTTTGCAAAAAGTAGCTTTACAGACCTAAATCCGACGAACGATAAAATATTTAAATATAAAATCGATAAATATGCGGGTTGTTACAGATTACCTTCGAATGTCTCTACATCGGCTGATCTCCGATATAGAGTTTTTGTCACCTGTTGTGATGGGAATTCCGGATGTGATTAGTGAATATCCGGATTTGCAAGGGCTTCTTTGGAAGTGCCTTCGGTTCCGTTCAATCCCGGAACAGACTTGTATGGATGTGTGTCTGACTTTACAATTTGAGATGTAAAGCTAGTTTCTATCAAATACATTTCTGTTGGCGAGGACAATTTATTCTCTTAGCTTAACACCCTTCTCTGAGATGTACGAGCTCAGAGGTTATGTAGTTGATAGTTACTAGTGATATATTCCCAATTTGGTAATGTGGCATGCTGTGTGCTGCTGATCATTTGTTGATCAAAGCGTGGCTTTGAAGAAAAGCGTGGCTTTATGGACGAGACTTCGTCGAACCCCACAACCTGAAAATGGTCAAAACAGGAAGAATGCAGCAAGGTTATTTGGGGATAGCACCCCCATAGGGTATGTTCATTTCCTTCTGGATAGAGGTGGTATTATGGTATGGAGCCTTTATACTTAACCTATGTGGTTGCTGCAAATTTATTTCTTTGTGGTTGTTGGTGAATCCTGGGATAAAGGTTGGTTACGACCAGGGGATGGAATACTCGTGTCAGTAGTTACCCAGTTAGGGGTAACCCGGCCTTGTGTTGGCAGAGATCCGGTTAGGTTCTCGGGGCATCTTTCAATACACGTACCCATGTGGCAATAGGAAGTACCTTGGCCTAACCATTTGTTGGAAAATCCAAAGAAACAATACGTGCCATGTACGGTTTTAGTTGTATAACCTGCCATGGAATGTGGCGGTAACCTGCTATTGAACATGGTAGCTATAGTAGGTATACAATATTGGTCGTATGTTGGCTAAGATTTATATTATACCTGCACTTTGCACTTATAGTAATAATATCAAAGAAATTTTTCTGCGTATCAAGCATGTTTGACTATCATAAGGAGAAATCTCCTGCAACTCTGCGTTTGCATTGTTTGTGTGTGCGGGAGGCCTTATGGTAGTCTCATTTTCTAAAAGCATTGCGAATCAAATTTAAAATATTTCTTTGTTTTTTTTAAAGATAAACCGTTTTAAGTTCTCACACCAGTCCCATGACTGACCTGGAGTTTATTGTTCCCTTCCTAAACTCTGGGTGCCCACCAATTTCCACACGGGCAGTCCAGAGTCAGGTTATCAGGTCATTTTGGAATTCAGGAGATGCTGTGGAGATCAGAAGCAAGCTGGATGGTGAAACGTATCACTGTTTATGATATTATCTTTTCCGCTGTGTATTCAGTTATGAGGACAGGTTTATATAACTATCCATTATTGTGTTGTGTTGTTGTAAACTCTGATAATGTAATGTAATGTGATGTAATGTAATAACATATATGATTCTTTGTTTTAAAGATTATTCATTGATATACTATATGTTGTTATATATTATATGTTGTTCCGCTGCGATATGTGAGATCATGTTGTTGTTTCTGTTTTCTTCTTCTTCTACCCCCTCTTCTTAAACCCTAACGGTTCAGTTTTCCGGCCTTCGATTTCTCGACAGTTTGAAACAGTGGACGTATTAATGCCGATTTTCAAAAGTCAAAAACCTTAATCGTCACAGATACTTTACTGTGTGGTTGTTCGATTGGGGGCCCTTGGATAAAGGTCGGTAACGACCGGGGGATGGCATACTCGTGTCAGTTGTTACCTAGTTACAGAGGTAACACGACCTTGTGTAGCAGAGATCCGGTTAGATTCTCGGGGACGTTCCTCCAGATGCGTTCCATTTTATGTGGGAAGTTCCTTTGCCTGACCATTTGTTGGAAATCTAAACAAAACAATACGAGCCCTTTACAATTTCAATTGTAGAACCTGTCATTTAAAATGGCAGCTATAGCTGGCATAATATAATGGTACCTATGCTGGCTAAGATTAATTTATATTTTCAAAAGGTTTTCTGCACTATGCACTAATAATAATATTTAAAAGAATTTTCTCATATTAAGCATTTTTGACTGTCATAAGGAGAAATCTCCTCCAAGTTTGCGCTTGCATTGTGTGTGTGGTGGGAGGACTTATGGCAGTTTCATTTTCAAAAAGCATAGCGGATTTATTTTCTTTTTATTTCTTTGTGAAAATAATTATTTTTGAGATCTCACACCAGTCCTATGACTAACCTGGAGTTTATTATTCCCTTTCTAAATTCTGGGTGCCCATAATTTTCCACACGGGTAGCCTAGAGTCAGGTTAGCATTATTCGGGAGAAATAATCAAAAAAGAGATGCTGTGGAGATCAAGAGCAAGCTGGACGGTGAAGCGTATCACTAGGGTATGTAATATTTCTTTCCGCTGTTTGTTGTTGTACACTCTGATAATGTAATGTGATGTAATATAATAACTGATATAGTGATTTTGTTTTAAAGATTATTTACCAATTATATTTGTTCCGCTGTGATATGTGAGATTCTGTTATTGTTTCTATTTCTTTTTCTACCCTTTTCTCCTTTAAATCCTAACGGTTCGGTTAAGTCTAGAATTTACAAAAATTTCGGCAGAGTCTCCTTTGTACGGAGAGGCTTGGGAGAAAATAGTAATATCAAATATAACAATATACGACATATAATTCAAAATAATATATATCCCAACACGGGAAAATAATATAATAACGCTATAAACCGTAATCCAAAAACGTTCCTACTTGTCGGACAATCACCGCTTATTTATTGAACCAAAAGCAGTAGCAATTGCTTACATAACCTGCATTTCACTTATATAATCTAAAAGGGTTAACAATTATATAAAATGAATATTTAAGTTGTTCAACCACAAACAAACAATTAATTCAACAACCAATTGCAACAAACATCATACAACCTTCATACAGAATCAACACAATTCAATCATTCGTTCAAACAAAGCAAACAGTTGTTTGGGTTCAAAACTTTATATTGTATAGAATGAAAAATAAACTATCAAGTGCACCCTTTACTCAACAGTCTTTGATGAAACTAAATAGATTATTCATTCATCCATTCAATTTAAAGTATCCTTACCCAAACAACCATAAACCAAACAAACAAACAACAAATCCCAAACAATAAATCAAGTTAATTTTTGTTAATTTCATTTCAAACTATTGTTGTTTGATTTCCTTTTTATTCATATTATGGTTTATCCTTTTATTATCTTCGTTTATTTGCAGTATTCATCTTTCTTCTTATTTTATGAATAATTAGCTTCAGTCGTTTACTTAAGTTTATTATCTTTCATATATACTACTTAATTTCATTTATTTACTTTCATTTATTACTAAATTCCATTTATAATACTTACCTTTCTATTTTAATTAATAGTCTTTCAATCATACTTAAGTTCCTAACATCTACAACACCAAATTCTTATTTATTAAGGAAATTTCATTGAATACTTTCATTATTTCAGATTTTCTTGTATAATATTATATTACAATTTCTTATTAAACATTTCAACTTTTATAGCTTTTGGTAAGTTATATATATGCCTTTAAGAATGTAAATGAAAATCATACAAGTTTATCCTATTTCTTTTAAAATTTATTCAATGTTCAATAATTGTATCCTTTGTATTATAGGTTACACATTTCAGATCTCTTTTAATTTCATTCATAACTTAGCATTAAATTTCTTATTTTAATTGAAGGTTCTAATTTTAAATTAGTTACATTCAATTTCACTCCAATAACTGAAACTATTAATCAATGGAAACTTAAGAATTAAATACCGGGTTTTATTCAAATTATTTTAAAATAACAGATAAATATACACTTACAAATATATATATATATATATATATATCAAATTATATTTAAACAATTTAAAATTTATTTGTCTATCAAAACAACTCTGCAGTAAAATTACTACAGTGGCCTTCCCATATCGAAATTCGAAAATGAATGTCGATGATGCGTGAACTCATCACCGAAATTTATTTTCCAGCGATAGAGAGGGAAGTACAGAACTTATATCTTTCCAAAATCTTCTTTAAAACCATTCATCCAATTTACATTGAAATATTTATATCAGAAAATACTTATAACAATATTATTATATTTCAAAATCCTTTGAAAGCAATTTTCAAAATCCCGGACTTAAGTTCCAAAATTTCCAAATTCATTGATTTTATTTTCTATCTCATTTTACTTATTATTTTTAAATTTTATTACCTAATAACCAATATAATACAACCAAATATAACCTTTATAAAATTTACTTTATATATAGAAAATATATTAGGCAAAACTATTTCATTTACCTATATTAAAACAAATATTGTGTCGGCCTGTCCTATTAAGTGTTTAGAAATCCCTATTAATGTCATAGCGTCCCACGCATCAACCAGAATTTATAAATACAAAACGGAACAGATTAACACAATATTAAAACCTTTTTATACACTAAAAAATACGCCCTCTCATATATATACACTCAGCGACTCACCATATGGTATTACCACCTTATTAACAAAGAGTCGGACCACACAAAGCTAAGGTTTATCGCTAAACCAAAGCTCTGATACCAAATGTAACATCCTGCCTTTTCGCACGCTTTAAATCGACACACATGCCAATTCAAACCATACGGAAGGGCGGATTGTTATGGGGTAAATAAGAAAAACGAGAAAGAAATAAAAGAAACAGAATCTCTCAGCGGAAGGATAAAATATAATAAACAAATATACAGTTCATGAAATTGCTTTACAAAAATATTCGATTTTCTTTACTTATACAATTGTAACGTCCCTCCTTTTCGCACGCTTCAAATCGACACACGAGCCAATTCAAAGCATACGGAAGGGTAGATTGTTATGAGGTAAATAAGAAAAACAGAAAAGAAATAAAATAAAACAGAATCTCACAGCGGAAGGATAAAATATAATAATAAATATACAGTTCATAAAACTGTTTACAAAGCAATTGATTCTTTTTTTATACAATAAATATCAGAGTTCACATACCAATAAATATCAATGCAGCGGAATTAAATAGTGTAGTGGAATAATAGTAGATGATAGTAATACAAATCTTCGTCTTCGTCCTCCAGAGCTAAACTTCAAATCCTGAAACGCTCGGACTGACCCGAGCGAATTGAAAAGACAAAACACTCGAGTCAGAACTAAAAGATCTTATGTAAGTTAAATTAACAGAAATGAATATGAGTGCGGTAACTCAAGAGATGTTCGGGATTTACATCTCCTAAGGATCCGTTAAACTATTTACTATGTAGTATATTTCGCTATTAATATAGTGTCTAATTGTAAAATAAACTTACTTTTAAATAGCATTAAGGCTTTACATTTTCCACCTTAGCACAGTTATATATTCCCATAGTATATACAGTACCGTAATCTCCCCCGTACTGGGCGTCGTCAGAGGGCACTTCATAGGTATGGTACAAAAACAAAATCGTATAAGGTGCGCTAGGGTAGGTGACACGGCACAACTAGGCAGAGCCAGGGTAAATATACCAATTACGCTTCCGGGTCGGTGGTAACGCATAGCCGCAGCTACCGCCCACCTCGAGCCACACCCCCAAATAAAAATCAACTGTGGCCACCAAATCAATCCAAGAGTCAAAGTATAATATCGAAGGAATGTGTCCGATCAAAGGTGCTACCTTATTAACCCGTCGATCGCTCATGTTTTAGCCACCTTATGCCAACTCGCGGGAGTTGGGTCCACATATTTACCTTACATGAAATGCCACCACCATCCTACTTCATTCTGGAATCTCCACAGCGTACACGGTTGTTAAAGTGGTTTTCGGAGTTGGCAGAGAGTATGACAACTTCCGATCCCGGTCTCTTCAACAACCAAACGTTATTATAACACCGCGGTCTTTAAAAATGTTTATACTTTCAAAACTAGAATATAATTATCCATTTCAAAACCCATGAATACGATATCATTTCCTTTTAAACCCGAATAAATGTGATATCATTTTATTTCAAATATATTTCCTTTCCAAAATCATGCTACTTTTAAAATTTATAATAGCTCGAAGCCAAATATTTGAATTTTAACTTTCAACATAATACTTTGAAATCCATAGTTTTAAAACCATAACTTTCAAACTTAAATGGTTTGGATATTCAACAGTATATAAAATAAAATAGTTGAATTTAAAATTTCTTTAAAAGTAAATAATTTCCACGCCTTCACAAGTTTATTCACTTTAAATTCAGTCTAAACCCATAACTTTTAGATTCACTTTCAGTTTGAATAAAACACTTCGATTTCAATATTTTCAAACTTTGAGTATTAAATGAATTTCAAAACTGAGGTTGGGAATTTCAAATCAACAATTCATTTTCCTATTATTTAGTTTGAAAGGTTTACATGACAAATCCATAACCATTTAAAATAAACTAAATTTATTAACACTAAAAAAATTTCCTTCCATTTATTTATACTAGAATTATTCATTAAATCCCGTTATAAATATCATACCTTAAAATTTCCAATTTTAGTAAGTTAACATCACTTATGGAGTTAATTTTTCAAATAAGCTCAATTCCAATTAAATTTCCAATTTATCTTTCAATCTTGATTGATTTGAATCGTTTAAAACTATATATATACACACACACAAGATCTTAAACTTGTACTTACTCGTATAATATAAATTATCAAATGCCATTTTTCAACTTATTCATTTTTATTTAACAGATTTATGCATAGCTTAAATTCAACAATTTAACTATGTATGTAAAAAATATTTTTATATCATATCCAAATTTAATATTTATTAAACCATATCATATCCAAACCATAAAAATCATTTGAAAAATAATTATATATATATATATATATATATATATATATATATATATATATATATATATATATATATATATATGCCGCGGTGCCTGTATAAAATTTTCTATCATATGGTCAAGTGATACGGATATTTATTATTTCAATCCACAATTTAGAATAAAAATTTGCGGTTGTATATCATTTCAAGCCGCAATCCCGAATGAATGAAAATGCATAATAATTTGTAGTTTATACAATATAAAATATAGCATCCATTCATCCAAATATCAATAATCAACCATTTATTACAATCATCATCCAATTTAAACAAACATCAATATAGAGCATATGAAATATAACAGGTAAAATGACAGTTATTAACTAACAGTTTATACGCAACAATAAATTTATTTAACTGTTTAACTATCAGTTTATATGAAAAATAAATAAATTTTAACGGTCAATTTATATGCAATAATAAAATTAATTAACAGTTATATTAAATAAATGCGATTTAACTAAGATGATGAATAAAATATGCAAAACAGTCATAAATAAATTTCTACTCATATCTCAAATAAATTTAACAAACATAAGAAATTTTAGAAGTTGTGAGTGGGTTAAAATACTTACCTTTTGGATTCAAATTGAATTAAAATCCAATTTAAACCCAAAAATTCAACAACCTCAGAATCTGCCCAAACTAGCATCAAATGTCATAAATCTCAATACGATCCTTCAAAAAAAGTCGTGCGTAAATCGGACATTGTATGCGAAAGTTATTCAAGTTATAAGATGACCATTGCCATACTAAAGTGTGTATATATATAGTGATATTAAAATAAACAAAATAAATACCAAATTTCACGTTTTGGGATAAGGCGACTAGGGTACCTGCTAACAAGGTGGTGGCAAGGATTAGGTGAGGTGGAGAGGCTTTCACACAACTCAAAGCTTCAAGAAGGATTAGGAAAAACTGTTGCAAGCAGGTGGGGGAGAAAATGAAATAGGGTCATGTTTTGCATAATGAAGTTCAGTGAGATTGGAAAATTGAAATGAGGCTAATGGAGGATGGAACCAATGAAATGAATGCTTCAGGTAGCAAAATGAATATTTATACATTTCAAATAAAGAGGTGGTAACGAATAAATATAAAGTAACAAATGGACCAGTTGTACTAAAACTTTGAGATCCAATTTCAAAACGTCTACTCCGCTAAATTAATTTCTATTAAGCCTAATTATACATCTGATTAACAACCAATTAAATTTTATTAACACACATTAAATAAAATGTAACACTCCAATTAATGCCACTGGGGGCCGTCGCTGCACACAATAAAAGATGAACCGAGACTGGAAGTTCAAATTTAAAAACGGCGTTTTTCTCAAACGCGCAATCACGATTCAAAATATTAAATTTACTTTAAAATATAAGGTTAGCATTAAAATCACTTCTATACTGCCTCTGATGGTTATAAAATGAATGTAAAATGTTTTTTAAAAATTCAAAATTTTCCTTTTTTATAAAATTTTACTTATCTTTAAAATGAAACGTTCATTTTATTTTTCTCAAACTGTTCTTTTATTTTCATTAAAAATGCTATTTCTATTTAACCTAAAAATGTACGTTTCTTATATTAATTTCCATAAATTTCAATTAACTTCTCTTTCCTTTTAATTCAAAGATTCCTCATATGGATTAGATGCTGCAAATTCCACACTTTCAAAGCTTTAACTTCTATTTCAATTGTTTATAGATTATACATTAATTCTTCAAAAAAATTCAATGAAATTAGCTTTCCATTTATTTTCAATACATTCTTCTTATGGTATAATTATTTTGTTTCATATCTATTATTCAATTCACTATTCTTAAACGGATAAAACTTTTCATTGAATTTGCAAACTATCATAATATTCTTACATTCCATCTAACTTTCTATTAACGTAAAAATTAAGTGTTAAATTTCATTTATTTGGTTTTTAAATTCTTTTATTCACTCCATTATCACCAAGTAGATAAATTAGCATTGGTTAATGGTCTAATATATTTTTATTCTGAATTTTCAACTTAAACTCCATTAATGTAACATTTAATATTTTATTCCCATTAAATTGAAATAACCCAATTTCCAAAATTAAACTTCAAATAAATAAGCAACTCTTTATGTTTCTAAATCAATTACAATAGTTTAACAATTGAAAGTTAATTGAAAGTTGCTAAATTTACCGATTTCAGAAATTCCCTTTTATATTTCTTAATCATTTGCAGAAGTGTAAACAAGTTTAGATGTACATTGGAAGTTGATAAATCTATCCATTTCAGTGTTAATTTCAAATTTCATTAAATTTAGAAAACATAAGTTAAAACTTCATTTATTATTAAATTCAATATTACACTGGATGAAATCAACACTTGACACAAAATCTATTATACAAATATTCTTAGATTCCATTTTAAATTTCTATTAACATAACATTTAGATGTTTGATTTCATTAAATTTCAATTTGTTGACCCACTTAAATTTTATTCCTTTCATTTAATATCAATTGTCCATTCTATAAGTAAAAATTTACGTTAGATTCATACTCATATAATGGCTTCAGTTTCATCTAAATAAATATCTACAAAATCTTTAAATACTAAATCCATTTAATTGCAATTAATCCCTTTGATATATACATTAACTAAAAGCAAATTCACATATCAATTTAATGTCAATTATTCCAGTAAATACAGTGTTCAAATGTCAGCTACAATTAATCCAATTGATTGCAAATTAATTCCAAATTTGATTTCTATTCGGTTACAACTTAATATTGAATCAATTTATTACTTAACCAACATAGTTAATATTATTTTAGATTTCATTACATTTATATTTTCCAAATTTTATTTTGGTCTCATTTCTTTTTGTCGCATTTATTATCTTAATATGAATGGAATTTTACTTTGGTTACATCTTATTTGAATTCAACATTCTTTACTTACCAATTTATTCCACATTAACTGCCATAATTTAGTGAATTAATTGAAATTGATTACAAATTAACTTAACAACCTAATAAAATAAGTAACATACAATAAATATAGTCCTTAACTCTTAATTACACTTTTAGAGGTTCATTATTTACACCCCAACATTGTAATTACTTACATACACTGGTTTTACTCAATTAACATTTATTGCAACTATTCCAAAATTTATTCAATATTAATTAGTTCTCTTATATTCACGTTTATGAGCAAATTGGTATTCCATTTAATCCATTAATTATTAACTCTAATTATTGCAATTCATTGTCTAACATAAATTTTGAAACTATCTCCTAATCTTCACATTTCAATTAATTAACATCTTACAATAGTTTACAAATAAAAAAAGGATTGTACTAAAAAAATATTTATTGTCCTGCATTACTTTATTACCTCCATTTACATTTACTTTCCATAAATCAATATTTAATTCCATTGATGAATTCAATACTTGCCCCTTTTTACTTATTTTTAACTTTATATCCAAATGCGACAATTTCCACTATTACAATTACTTGCAATATATAATTTAGTTTGTAAATTTTAATTACCCTTGATACATCTAATTTCAACATTCGCTTTCATATAAATAAATAAGATTTTTATTTCTTTCTAAATTAAAATTAAAATCTTATTAATTTAATTCATTTTAAACATCGAATTTATACGGGTCGTTACAACAATACAATATCAGAGTACACATACAAATAATAATAATTAATGCAGCGGAATTAAATGGTGTGGTGGAATAATATAGTAGGTAATAGTATTACAAATCTTCGTCTTCGTCCTTCAGAATAAAATCTTCGAATCTTGAAAATTCTCGGACTGACCCGAGCGAATTGAAAAGACAAAACACTCGAGTCAGAACTAAAATATCTTATGTGAATTAAATCAACAGGAATAAATATGAGTGCAGTAACTCAAGAGATGTTTGGGATTCACATCTCCTAAGGATCCACTAAACTATTTACTAGGTAGTAATATTTCGCTATTATAATAATGTCTATTTATAAAGTAAACTTTCTTTTTTCTTAGCATTAAGGGGTTACCCATATATCCCTTAACACGTAATAGTCCCAGTAGTCCATCCGGCATCAACGCATCTCCAGATCGGGAGACTACCTTAAATACTCCATGGGCGACGGCAGAAAAACAAACTCGTACAAGGCTCGGTATGGTAGGTGACACGGCACAACTAGGCAATGCCAGGGTAGATATACCAATTACGCATCCGGGCTGGTGGTAACGCGTAGCCGCAGTTACCGCCCACCTCGAACAACACCCCCAAATCAAAAATCAAAAGTGGCCACCGAATCAAATCCAAAAATCAGAGTATAATATCGAAGGAGTGCGTTCGATCAGAGGAATGACATCATTGTCCCGAGAATCGCTCCTGTTTTAGCCACCTTATGCGAACTCACGAGAGTCGGGTCCACATATTTACCTTAAAGCAAACGCCGTCACCATCCTACTACATTATGGAATCTCCACCGCATACACGGTTGTTAAAGTGGTTTTTGGGGTTGGCAGAGAGTATGACAACTTCCGATCCCGGTCTCTTCAACAACCAAACGTTATTATAACACCGCGGTCTTTTCAAAATAATTTATACTTTAAAACCAGAATATAATATCCCTTCCAAAACCATATAAATACGATATCATTTATATTTTTTAAACCCCAAATCAATATGATATCATTTTTATTTTACAAATATCCCTTTTCCCGAAAATCATAATATTTTCAAATATATATATCTTAAACCCAATAGCTTTGGAACAAAATTTCTAATACTTAAATGGTTAAGTATTAAACCGCTTTGCGTAACAAAATAGCTTTTTATATTTCACAAATAAATTCCAAATATAGGTTTAAATTCCCAAATAAACCATTTCAATTTCCATAAATTTCAAAGCTTTAATATTAAATGTTTCAAAACTAAATTTTATAATTCACATATATATCAAATTTACTTTACTATCATTTAGTTTTGAAATATTTAATCTAATCAATCCAGAATCCTTTAAATAGACTTCAAATTTCAACACTTTTATTTTCCTTGAATTTAATTAGACTTGATATATTCACTTAAATCACCTTAACCCCAAATTTTGTTATAAAACAATATTCTTTTAAAATCTAAATTTCAATAAGTTCCAAATGGACTCTTATTAAATATAATTCTTAATTAAATAAAATCTCAATCGATTTCACTATCTTCCCAACCTTGATTTATAAAACTCAATATAAACTCTATATTAAATCTACTTTAAATAAATACTTATCCATATTATATTCAATTAAAATCAAACATTATTTTATACTTTATACCAATTTTATACATAGCTTAAAACCAAAATTTAACTATATATAAAGTAACCTTCATCAAATATCAATTTCTCATAAAACCATATATATATATATATTTCTTTACAAAACCATAGAAAACTATTTCAAAATATAAATTTATATATATATATATATAGAGATATATACCGCTGTGCCTGTATAAAATTTCTATCCTATGGTCAAGTGATACAGATATTTATCATTTCAATCCGCAATTTAAAAATAAAAATGCGGTTGTATATCATTTCAAACCGCAATCCCGAATGAAATTAAATGCATGATACTTGCAGTTTATTCAATATAAAATACATCATCCATTCATCTAATATCAACCATCAACCATTTATCACAATCATCAACCAATAAAATCAATAGCATCAATATATAACGGAAATTAAACAACAGGTATTAAATATCAGTTAAATTCGATAATAATTTAAATAACTGTTTAATTGACAGTTTATATGCAATGCATAATTAATTAACAAATTAACTGGCAGTATAAATGCAATGAATAAATTAACTAGCAATTTAATTTAAATAAATGAAATTAACTGGGACGATGATTAAAAATATGCCAAACATCCATAAATAAATTTTAAATCACATCCTATATCAATTTAACAAATATAAGAAATTTTAGAAGTTGTGACTGGGTTAAAACACTCACCTTTGGGATTTAAATTGAATTTAAATTCAATTTAAACCCAAAAATTTAACGATCTCAGAATCCATTTAAACTGGCGCCAAAATGTCCGAAATCCCAATATGAACCTAACGGAGAAAACTGCACGTGAATTGGATATCGTACGTAAAAGTTATTCATATTCGAACATTGTAATTAAAAATTAAATTAAATTAAAATAAACACACAAAAATTCACCTCTCCCATCCACGTCACTACTCACGCACCCATCACACAGCAAAAATCACGATCGAACAAATCTTCTGTTCACGTTCGTAGCTGCCGCGGGTCCTCTTTTCTGCGCCTCCAGGCACGCCGCTGCCTACTTCCGATGGCCAAACGAGCTCGCCGTTCGAATCCCCACTCCTAGCCAAACTTACGGCCAAAGCACCACCTCCTCCGGTTCCCAAGACTTTGAGCCGCCGCCACTAATTTTTAAAACCCTAGGTGAATTTTGCATCAAATCCAGGCATCCAATCGACCAACTAACTACCTAGATGCGATCCCCTCGGCCTCCTCTTCGAAACCCAGAAAGGAATTTCCGATCAGGCAAAGTTCATCGTCAAGTGATGAACGGCCGAAACTTCTCCGATTTTTACTGATCAAACGATGCACCAAAATGAAAAACGAACACCACCAGTGAATTATGCTAGTCGAGAGCTTCAACATATATTTATTTTGAATTTTTCTGAGAAGTTTGGATTTTTAGCCTTTGATTTGATTTGGGAATATGTTTGGATCTAGAGTTTGTTTGTCTGCCATGGAGGAGGAGAGAGTCGAGATGTACGTATAGACAAAATGAGAATTAGGGAGGCTAGGGTTTATAGCAGGATATTTATAGTGAAAGTTGGAAAAGAATGGATCGGATCAAATAGATGTACGCGCTAGACGATATATGGCCCGAAAAGCCCGTTTCGACTCCGGAACGAAATTGGGTTAACCCATATATCAAAGTAGATGTTTTAAAATATTATAAACATGATGGAAAGGGTTTCAGGTCCAAATTCCATCGTATGGAGAATTTATGCTAAAATCAAATTATTTCAAATTGATTTCAATTAAATCGATTTCAAGGCGTTTCGCATTCGTACGATCAAACGACAAGTCCGATCGCTACGAAACTTGAAACCCTACAATAATTCACCGTTATGGATCCGATGAAACTGGTTACGTCGAAATCCGAGTCAGTGGAAAAATAGCTATTTTTAGATTAATTAAATAATTAAAATTTAGTCAATTTTGTCAATTTTTCAATTTAAATTCGATAATTACCCATTCTTATCATTTTAAATTTTCCAATAATTTACAATGATTTAAACCAAATTTAAATGTCAATTTAGAGAAGATTAATTTATAAATTTCAATATAAATCCTCAATTTCATTAAATTCAAAATTAAAAATAAATTTCCAATAATTCTATTAAATTCCCTTTCCATTTTATTATTTAATTCAATGTTACTGAAAGGGTGCAATTTACATTGGTTCACGATTGTTTACATTTATTTTCCTAGATTTCATCTACATTCCCTTTTAGGCAAAATTTTAAATATTAAATTTTCATTTAATTGAAATAAATAATACCATCGTAATTAAATTCAATTAAATGAATAAATGTTGATTCCCATTCTTATTATTCAAACAATCATTATCATATATTTAACACTTGTTTACGTTCCATTACATTGATACTTCTATATACATCTTAGATTTGTATAAATGGTTAAAATGTGAAATCTTGTCTATTTCTCATATTAATTAAGGTTTTTAAAACCAATGTATAAAATTTCCTTAGTCCAACCCTTACCACCCAATCAATTATTACCCAATAAACAAGGATAACATTTGTTTACCCTAATTTATACTAATATAACCATTAATTAGATTAATTCCTATTGATTACCCGTTTTAATTTATTAGACTCCATTAACGTAATAGTTTAATATTAATTTTACTTATTTTCAATAAATCCACTAATTGAATTTCAAATTTCAAATAAATTAATAAATCTTGGTCTTTTCCACTTCTTAAATCACCCAATCGTCATATTTTAAATAAAATTAACATTGATTGCACCTTATAGAATTAACAAACTTCAATGACAAATCAAAACTACCCTTACTACACAAATTAGGTCAAAAAATTTCAATTGATTTCACATTAAAATTTATTAACTACCCAAATAGTTATCTTAACAATTGTAACTATTTAACTTTAATTACCTTTAAGCTTATTTCAATTATTCTCATTTATTCCTTACCAATATTCGTTATCATTTATAAATGTCATGTCAGTTTCTTCTTTTATTGCAATATATTCATTCATTCATTCATTATTGCATAACTTCATTTATTTTTCATTTATTTATTTATTTATAGTATTTGTGCTTAATCCAATTTCTTAGCATCTCAATTGTTTACTTAAGTTTATACCCATTTATTAATACTTTCCTTTATATTATTTTATTAGAAACAATCTCAATTATACCTAAGTTTATAATACTAGAACAAAAAGTTCTCATTTATTAAATAATTTCATCAAATACCTTCCATTACTTCAAGTTCATTCCTGTATAACACCCATCATATTTCTTATTAACATTAATTTTATCAAATTTCCGTTTATCCCATATTATTACATCAATTAATGTAACTTTGAAATTTATTACCCAACTAACTAATTCATACCTTAATCCAAAAATTTCATTTGTTTCCTCATATTCCATTTAAAATCAAATCATAACATTTAAAAAAATTTATTGAATTAAAATTTCATTCAAGTCATTAATTTTTAACTTGCATTAACAAGTTTCCTAAATTTACAATCAATTACTTTAACAATGTGTTCTTACATTAACTAATTCAATGCCTACCCTATACTCTTCATATTTAATTTATATCCACAAATAATACTTATGCAATTTCATTTATTGAAATTTTATTCAATTTACTAATAAATACGTTTTAATTACCATTCATATATTTTATTTTAGTGTTCATTTCAATATTAATTTGTAAATTTTTTTTCTTTTATTTATACTTAATTTAATTACAAAATCTCATTCATTTAACCCGTTTAAATTGTCGAAAATTACGTGTCGTTACAAAATTCTTTTAAGGGGGGAAGGATGTGACGACCCGAAATTTTTTAACATTTGAAACCGAAATATTTAATTGATTTTAAATATTCGAAAGTTATTTTAGCTTGAATTTCAAATATAACTATGAATTTGGCGATTAAATTACTGAATTTAATTTATTGAAGTTGGATAAAAATTTGAATCTTCAGTTTTAAGCCTGTTAAAAATAATTTAAAGGCTTAGAAATTTATATTGATAATACTGAAGATAATGGAAGCTTCAGAATTGAATTTGGAAATGTTTTGTTCAGTTTTGAAACTATATCGTTTGAACCGATATTTAAAAATAGCCTTCCAGGACAGAGTCTCGGAATTCGACAAAACTAGTTCCATTGGATCCGTAATAGATAGTTATTATCGGATTTCAATTTTCGTAGCAATCGGAGTTGTCTTTTGACCCTGGCAGCTCAAAACGCATAGAAACTATTTTAACCGATTTAATTTAAAATTGATCGTTTATTTTCATAACTCGCACATATGATCGAATTAGCCCCCGAAACATGTTCCATTGTATTCGGAACATGGGTAAAACCTTGGAAATGTCTGTCGGCACACGTCGTTTGGAGATCGTGTGAAAAAGTTGCTTTAAAATGAATTAAATATTAATATAATCAGGTTATACGTATATATATACGCGTTTTACGCAAAACCCTAGCCTAATTTCAGAGCCGCAGCTTATAACGATTCAATGGCCGAAAAATAGCGCTTTTCGTCTTCAATTTGCGATCAATCCATCACGTTATAGAAAATTCTTCAACTGCAAAGTCGAAGAGCTCATCAAGAGCTTCAGATCCAACGGATGGTTCGAGCTATCGTCGTCGATTGGGAATGCTAGGTGGCTGCGTTCGCTGGCTGTTCCCATTCAATTTCCTGGTGATGGAGACGACCGAGCTCTACCTCGTTTTGGTCGAAGGCAGTATGGCCGATGGGCTTCGATTTGGCGGTCACCGATTGTAACGACCCGTAAATTTTCGATAATTAAAATAGCTAATTTAATAAGATTTCGTGATTTAGTGATAGAAAGAAATTGTAAGTCATTTGGAATAATAATAAATGTTGAATCTATTGGGATTATAATAGAGTTAATAAGATTTTTAAAACTGGAATTTATTGGATAAATTGAATAACGGGTTTAATATGATAAAAAATGATTTGTAAAATTTTATTTTATCATATTGGAGTTATAGTGATGTTATAGAACTTTTAAAACTGAATTTAAAATTTATTTGTGAAAATTGAATATTTTAATATTTAATTATCGCCTGAAAAATAGCCAATTTTTGAACAGTCTCAGAATTGGACGAAACTAGTTCTATTGGATCCGTAATAGTTAGTTATTATCGGATTTCAATTTTCGTAGCAATCGGAGTTGTCATTTGACCGTGGCAGCTCGAAACGCGTTGAAATTGTTTAATATTAATTTGGCGAGTTAAAAATAGTCATTTTTTCAAACGGTCTCGGATTTCGACGAAATTAGTTTCATTGGATCCGTAATGTGATATTATTGTAAGGTTTCAAATTTCAAGTCAAACGGATTTACCGTTTGTCCGGGGCAAGCCAAAACACGTAGAAATTCGGGTAATCGGTTTAATGTAAAATTGATCGTTTATTTCCGTAACTCTCACATATGATCGAATTAGGCCTTGAAACTAGTTCCATTGCGTCCGGAATGGGGGTAAAACCTTATAAACGCCTGGCGGCACGTCTCGATTGGAGTTCGGATGATTTTGGACCTACCTATATAAATACGCACGCAAACCGAGGCAGTTTTATTATTATTTTAATCCAGAAACCCTAATTGACTTCAGCCCTAGCCGCCATTTCCTGAATCAATGGCCACGAAATTCGAAACTTCTTCCTCATTTTCCTCTCAATCCATCAACAATTAGCAAAAACTCTCAACTACAAAGTTGTAGAGCACGATGAAAGCTTCAAATCCATACGGAGATGATCAAAAACGGAGCCACGGATCAACGGGAAATCGTGTAGGAAGGGGCTGCGTTTTTCACGTTTTTCGAGGTGATAGGGGAGGCCGAGTTCAACATGGTGGCAGCCGATGGTGGCTCTCGAGCGGGGCTTCGCAACGATGGTCTCTGATCAACTTCCCGACGCTTGTGGTGGTCGCAAAATGGAACCCTAGTTTGAAGCTTGATGGGTTCTCATGCGTGCGTTTCCTGTAGAAGTAACGTGAGGTAGGAGGAAGATCGCGCACGGCTTGGATTTGCAGGCTTTGAGATGGATGGCCCAGATCTGTTAGGGTTAGAAATAAAATAAAAGTTGTATATTATTTATATTTCAAATTGTGTAAACTTCTAAAATGCATAACTTTTTCATACGAGGTCGAAAACGCGCGAAACTTTTTGCCTTGGAATCGTATGGACGAGCTCTACGCGATGCAACTAGATTGGAATCATTTGGAGCTAGAGAAAATTTTGAGTTAAATCGAACGTTGTTCGATTTGATTTAAAATTGTAAAATCAAGGTGAGTGTTTTATAACGCTCACAACGTACTGAATATCTTTATGCTAGTTAAATTTGACATTATGCATAGTTATGATTTTTATTTGTTGTTGTTTGATAAAATTTAATTATCATATTGATTGTCATTTGAATTCACCGTAAAAAAAAAAAAAAAATTTAAATTGACAGTTAAATTTAAATTAAAATTGGATTGCAATTTAATCACCCGACATCGATAACTATGAAATTGCCTTGAATTGTATTGCCTATTGGACGATGTATTTCGATGGATGTTATTGGTTGATGTTTGAATGTTTGGATGTTTATTTGTTTATATATATCATGCTATGCATACATATGACACTGTGATTGATTTAAATGATATATTCATCCTTGACATTTAATTATAATAACTAATCACTTGGCCATAGGTTAGAAAATTATATACGGACACCGAGTTGGTTAAATTAAATGATTTTAAAAGTTGTTTTGAAATTATTTAAATGAATTGATTTTAAGAATAAAATCCAATTTATGGAAATTGAATTATTTTGAATTGGAGCTCGAAATGTTAGAATTTAAACTTGGTAAACGAAATTATTAAATAAAATCGAAGTTTAGATTTAAATTGAAAATTGAAATACGGTGTAAATTTTTGAAAGTTGATTTGTTTTGAAAGATTGGACTTTTAATCGAACTCTGAATATTTCTAAGAAAATTGATATGAAATGATATTTCAAGTTTGAGTTTGGAATTGAAAATTTATTTGAAATTTAGATTTAAATTAATTTGGAATATATGATGATTTTGAAATGATTTGATTTTAAAGCGAATATGATATTTTGTTATCAATCATGAATCAATTTGAAATATAAAAGAGCCAACGGTGTAATAATACGTAGTTATTAAAGAGACCGGGATCGGATATGGACATACTCTCTGTCGATACCGAAAACCACTTTAATAACTATTATACGCGGAGTGTTGATCCAGAATGAAGTGGATGGTTTAGTGAACGCGTTGACTGAAGAAAGAGAACGATTATTGGATGACCCCTGACATGACTAAAACAGGAGCCGCGCCGGGCCATTGAGGTTCGCCACCTCTAGCGGACACACTTCTTCGATACCATTTCTATTACATTTGTGATGCGATTTGGGTGCACCCCTTGATTTGGGAGTGTTGTTTCGCGGTGTTGGGGTAGCTGCTGGCTATGCCCAACATCAGTCCGGATCACGCAACTACTAGTATCCTAGTTGGTATTGCCTCATGTACCTTGTCATACTGATTATCCTATTCGCGACCACTACGTTTTGATTTGTACCTTGAGTATATGGATTGCCCTCTGGTGACTTCCGGTTTTGGGGAAACTACGGTCTTGTATATGCTTTTGGGAATATAAAAATGTGTTAAGGGGGATTATGGTAACGCCTTAACGCTATTTTGATACTTTATATTACTGATAGGCATTATCTACTTAGCGTATATTATTACATAGTATATAGTTTCACGGATCCTTGAGAGATGGAAAATCCCGTAACATCTCTTGAGTTATTGCACGCACGTTGACACTGGATAGGAGATGTCAAACCCCGTAAACATCTCTGACGCCGTTACACTCATATTTATTTACGATTGACTTAACTTACATGAGGATATTTAGTCCTGACTCGAGTGTTTGTCTTTTCATTACGCTCGGGTCAGTCCTGAGTTTTCAGATTTTTGAGGATCTATTTCTGGAGGATGAAGACGAAGATTTAGTATATTATGTACTACTATTATATTCATTCCATTCCGCTGCATTGTTGTATGATATTTGCTGTGTATGTAACTCTGATAAATGTTGTATAATAATAATCAAATGTATTCATTTCAAATGTATTCATTTAATTAACAGCTTCATGAACTGTTATTTTATTATTGTACTTTAGCCTTCCGCTGTGAGATTCTGTGTTGTTTCATTTCCTTTATTTCCCTTCCTTTTCTTTTCTTAATTACCCCAATAACTATCTGTCCTTTTAATGGTTTGGAATCGACATGGGTATTTGATCGTCGGTTTAAACTGTCCAAAAAGGCGGGTCGTTACAGTTGGTATCAGAGCATTGGTTTAGCGATAAACCTTGGCTCTAGTGGGGAATAACTCATTGAAATAGAGGTAAACTATATGAATGAGTTGAGTGTATATAAGAGAGCGTACTTGTTATTTGATATAAAATGGTTTTATATTGTGTTAATTTGTTCCGTTGAGTATTTATGAATTCTGGTCGATACTTGGGACGCCAAGGCGTCGATAGGAATTTCTAAACATTCGAATAGGACAAACCAACACAATATCGTTTTGGAATATATTTTATATAAAAGAATTATTTGAATATTTATTCATTTTGATTGAATTGATTGTTAGGAGATGATAATATTAGATTATTATCGTTATTGTTTGATCAGTCAATATTTACAACAATTGATTAAATAACAATGGATTTAGGAAAATGAAATCTTGTAAACACAATTGATAATGAATATAAATGAATTTTAACTTGGATTTGGGAATTTAAATTCCGGTGCTTGAAATTGACTTACAAGAATATGAAAAACATAATATGAGTATTATATGATAGTATAATTGAGTTGAAATTGTTTTCGAAGGATTTTTTTTTATGATAAGTGTTATATTCCCTTCTCTTGACGCTAGAAAATGATTTCGGTGATGAGTGCACGCATCATCGGCGTTTATTTTCGAGAGTCCGAGTGGGGGAGACCACTTAATAGCTTGTCTAAACTTTGTTTTGATTCAAATTTTATTTTATTTTGTACTCTCTATAGTATGATTGGTTATATAAATTATATAAGTATATATTATTTCAAAACTTGATTTGAAATGAAACCGGGATTGGAATTCTTAAGTCCTTTAATAATTAATGATTTTTTTTAAATGAGTGAAATGAATTTAGACTTGAATCATTAAGGAACTTCTGAATTGTGAAATGAGAAATGAACCTAAGAGCTAAGTGAAAATATCAATTGAAGTAGAAATCCTTAGAATTAGGAAATTATGAACTTAAAATAAAATTGAAACTGTAAAACTCGCGTAGTATTAAATTTCATTCTATAGCATAGATATAACTTACCAAAATATTTAAGAAGTTCAAAAATGTTATATGAATTGTTAATTGGATAATATACAAGTATAGGTTTGAATAATGAAATATGCATTTAATTAATGGTTTGCAAATATAAATAAAATTGTTAGTAAATAATTGGAATTCAAATTAACATTTAAAGGTGATTCACAATTATGTTAATATAAAATGGAAATACTATATGTGAATGAAAATGTGAAATTAAATTATAGTGAAATTTAAGTAATGACTTAAGAATTAATTAATTGAAAATTCAACTTTAAATGGAAAGAAGTTGTATGTTGTTTAACTACATTCTATTTGCATAACTATAACTTACCAAATACTTAAAGGTTTAAAATGCTAATAAGGATAAGAAGAGAAATAATATACCAGTGTGAGAATGAAAATAAAATGTGAAGATCTAATTGATAGTTGTAAATATAAAAGAAATTTAAGCGGTAAAATGAATGATATATATGAGTGAATGAATAAAATTTAAAATTAATGAAATATAAATTTGGTAAATGGAAACTGATTAAATTTGAATATAACTAAATGTTTATAAGCTTGGAAGTGTATGAAATTAAAGTTGACTTGGAAATGTATAATTGATTTAGTGTAGATTTTGGATGGATGTTAATGTTTGATATGCATTGGTTGTTAGATGGATGATAATTGATTAAGTAGAATTCATTAGTGTTAATGGAATTGAATAAAGGGAATAAAATTTTAAAATAATAAAATTCAAATTCGAAGCAAAGTGAAATTAAATATAATGGAATTCAATTTAAATTGAAGCAAATTGACTTTAATTTAAAATATGAATGAAACAAACTTGAATAAATCGGAAACAAATTGAATGTAAACCTATTGTGTGGATGAATAAGAAAATAAATAGCTTTGTGTTTATGATTGTTCTTTAGAAAATTTGATGTTTTGATGGTTTGTACTTTGAATAATAAAAGCAAAATTTTGGAAGGAAAAAAAAAAAAAATCCAAAATGGTCCAATACATGCTGAAATGAAAACAACCATAACTTTTAAATGGCTGAACGGAATTCGACGATTTTGGACTTTCCGAAAAGCTTAGAAACTATAGCACAACTTTTGTTTAGATAACTTGAGAAAATTCCTTCGTCTGCTTGGTTAAAAACTTGAATGTTACTCGCTGTCCTGTGTAAAAATAAGTAAAATCAGTAGTATACACCCTTAATATTTTCGCCATATCTTTTGACTGGTTTATCGAATTTTGATGATCTTGCACTTTCTGGAAAGCTAAGAACTTAATCTAAAACTTTTGTTTTAAGTGTTTTGTGTTTTGATATCGTTTAGAAGGTCGGAAATGTGGGTGAACGTCGCGGACCTGCGCAAACACTGCCCAGGCTGAAGCGTATCCCCTAAGTAAAACGGCCATAACTTCTGAACGGATGATCCGAATTCGATGATTTTGGACATTCCGGAAAACCTGAAATGAATGCAACAACTTTTGTTTAGATTCTGTTGTCAAATTTTACAGTTTAGGTGACCTAAAGCTAAGATTTGTTTGCTGTCCAGAAATTGAAATCTCAGTTTTGAAGCTAAATATGTTATATCTATGTTGTGTAGGCTAAATATATTGATCTATCTTTATATGCATGGTTCTAACTTAGTTATTGAGCATTTTAGTAGGTAGCAAAGGGGTTGCGCTTTGTTGTGGAGTTCGCTTCTACGCTAAACGCATAATGTAAGTAAAATGCTAATAAATGCTAAATAAAAGGTACGCTTACAGTTTTATATGATATTGGTGATATTTATATGTTGTTTCCCCACATATGGGATGCCTCATCATTGAGATGAGATGTATATTTATGATATATATGCTATTATATTTTTTTCGATCGAGCCGCGTAAAGGAGACTCTGCCGAAATTTTCCGTAAAATCCGGGTGTTAGAAATTTTTTTCAAGTTTTAATTTTTTTTATAACTTGTTTTGATTACTAACTTTTAAAGTTAGGAAGCCGTTCGGAGTAAGTTAGTGGAAGCGTAGTTATGACTTTATAAATGGAATTTCATTGCTTTATAAGTTGGTAACTTTGAATAAAATATATCTAATGTTGAATTCTATACTTAGTTTCTTTTCCTTTCTTTTCCCTTCTTTTCCTTTTCGAGGACGAAAAGTTTTGAGTGGGGGAGAGTGTAACGACCCGTAAATTTTCGATAATTAAAATAGCTAATTTAATAAGATTTCGTGATTTAGTGATAGAAAGAAATTGTAAGTCATTTGGAATAATAATAAATGTTGAATCTATTGGGATTATAATAGAGTTAATAAGATTTTTAAAACTGGAATTTATTGGATAAATTGAATAACGGGTTTAATATGATAAAAAATGATTTGTAAAATTTTATTTTATCATATTGGAGTTATAGTGATGTTATAGAACTTTTAAAACTGAATTTAAAATTTATTTGTGAAAATTGAATATTTTAATATTTAATTATCGCCTGAAAAATAGCCAATTTTTGAACAGTCTCAGAATTGGACGAAACTAGTTCTATTGGATCCGTAATAGTTAGTTATTATCGGATTTCAATTTTCGTAGCAATCGGAGTTGTCGTTTGACCGTGGCAGCTCGAAACGCGTTGAAATTGTTTAATATTAATTTGGCGAGTTAAAAATAGTCATTTTTTCAAACGGTCTCGGATTTCGACGAAATTAGTTTCATTGGATCCGTAATGTGATATTATTGTAAGGTTTCAAATTTCAAGTCAAACGGATTTACCGTTTGTCCGGGGCAAGCCAAAACACGTAGAAATTCGGGTAATCGGTTTAATGTAAAATTGATCGTTTATTTCCGTAACTCTCACATATGATCGAATTAGGCCTTGAAACTAGTTCCATTGCGTCCGGAATGGGGGTAAAACCTTATAAACGCCTGGCGGCACGTCTCGATTGGAGTTCGGATGATTTTGGACCTACCTATATAAATACGCACGCAAACCGAGGCAGTTTTATTATTATTTTAATCCAGAAACCCTAATTGACTTCAGCCCTAGCCGCCATTTCCTGAATCAATGGCCACGAAATTCGAAACTTCTTCCTCATTTTCCTCTCAATCCATCAACAATTAGCAAAAACTCTCAACTACAAAGTTGTAGAGCACGATGAAAGCTTCAAATCCATACGGAGATGATCAAAAACGGAGCCACGGATCAACGGGAAATCGTGTAGGAAGGGGCTGCGTTTTTCACGTTTTTCGAGGTGATAGGGGAGGCCGAGTTCAACATGGTGGCAGCCGATGGTGGCTCTCGAGCGGGGCTTCGCAACGATGGTCTCTGATCAACTTCCCGACGCTTGTGGTGGTCGCAAAATGGAACCCTAGTTTGAAGCTTGATGGGTTCTCATGCGTGCGTTTCCTGTAGAAGTAACGTGAGGTAGGAGGAAGATCGCGCACGGCTTGGATTTGCAGGCTTTGAGATGGATGGCCCAGATCTGTTAGGGTTAGAAATAAAATAAAAGTTGTATATTATTTATATTTCAAATTGTGTAAACTTCTAAAATGCATAACTTTTTCATACGAGGTCGAAAACGCGCGAAACTTTTTGCCTTGGAATCGTATGGACGAGCTCTACGCGATGCAACTAGATTGGAATCATTTGGAGCTAGAGAAAATTTTGAGTTAAATCGAACGTCGTTCGATTTGATTTAAAATTGTAAAATCAAGGTGAGTGTTTTATAACGCTCACAACGTACTGAATATCTTTATGCTAGTTAAATTTGACATTATGCATAGTTATGATTTTTATTTGTTGTTGTTTGATAAAATTTAATTATCATATTGATTGTCATTTGAATTCACCGTAAAAAAAAAAAAAAAATTTAAATTGACAGTTAAATTTAAATTAAAATTGGATTGCAATTTAATCACCCGACATCGATAACTATGAAATTGCCTTGAATTGTATTGCCTATTGGACGATGTATTTCGATGGATGTTATTGGTTGATGTTTGAATGTTTGGATGTTTATTTGTTTATATATATCATGCTATGCATACATATGACACTGTGATTGATTTAAATGATATATTCATCCTTGACATTTAATTATAATAACTAATCACTTGGCCATAGGTTAGAAAATTATATACGGACACCGAGTTGGTTAAATTAAATGATTTTAAAAGTTGTTTTGAAATTATTTAAATGAATTGATTTTAAGAATAAAATCCAATTTATGGAAATTGAATTATTTTGAATTGGAGCTCGAAATGTTAGAATTTAAACTTGGTAAACGAAATTATTAAATAAAATCGAAGTTTAGATTTAAATTGAAAATTGAAATACGGTGTAAATTTTTGAAAGTTGATTTGTTTTGAAAGATTGGACTTTTAATCGAACTCTGAATATTTCTAAGAAAATTGATATGAAATGATATTTCAAGTTTGAGTTTGGAATTGAAAATTTATTTGAAATTTAGATTTAAATTAATTTGGAATATATGATGATTTTGAAATGATTTGATTTTAAAGCGAATATGATATTTTGTTATCAATCATGAATCAATTTGAAATATAAAAGAGCCAACGGTGTAATAATACGTAGTTATTAAAGAGACCGGGATCGGATATGGACATACTCTCTGTCGATACCGAAAACCACTTTAATAACTATTATACGCGGAGTGTTGATCCAGAATGAAGTGGATGGTTTGGTGAACGCGTTGACTGAAGAAAGAGAACGATTATTGGATGACCCCTGACATGACTAAAACAGGAGCCGCGCCGGGCCATTGAGGTTCGCCACCTCTAGCGGACACACTTCTTCGATACCATTTCTATTACATTTGTGATGCGATTTGGGTGCACCCTTTGATTTGGGAGTGTTGTTTCGCGGTGTTGGGGTAGCTGCTGGCTATGCCCAACATCAGTCCGGATCACGCAACTACTAGTATCCTAGTTGGTATTGCCTCATGTACCTTGTCATACTGATTATCCTATTCGCGACCACTACGTTTTGATTTGTACCTTGAGTATATGGATTGCCCTCTGGTGACTTCCGGTTTTGGGGAAACTACGGTCTTGTATATGCTTTTGGGAATATAAAAATGTGTTAAGGGGGATTATGGTAACGCCTTAACGCTATTTTGATACTTTATATTACTGATAGGCATTATCTACTTAGCGTATATTATTACATAGTATATAGTTTCACGGATCCTTGAGAGATGGAAAATCCCGTAACATCTCTTGAGTTATTGCACGCACGTTGACACTGGATAGGAGATGTCAAACCCCGTAAACATCTCTGACGCCGTTACACTCATATTTATTTACGATTGACTTAACTTACATGAGGATATTTAGTCCTGACTCGAGTGTTTGTCTTTTCATTACGCTCGGGTCAGTCCTGAGTTTTCAGATTTTTGAGGATCTATTTCTGGAGAATGAAGACGAAGATTTAGTATATTATGTACTACTATTATATTCATTCCATTCCGCTGCATTGTTGTATGATATTTGTTGTGTATGTAACTCTGATAAATGTTGTATAATAATAATCAAATGTATTCATTTCAAATGTATTCATTTAATTAACAGCTTCATGAACTGTTATTTTATTATTATACTTTAGCCTTCCGCTGTGAGATTCTGTGTTGTTTCATTTCCTTTATTTCCCTTCCTTTTCTTTTCTTAATTACCCCAATAACTATCTGTCCTTTTAATGGTTTGGAATCGACATGGGTATTTGATCGTCGGTTTAAACTGTCCAAAAAGGCGGGTCGTTACACCGATTGTCATCTCGATGATCAAAGGGGCGAGCAGCGATCGTGATTTTTAGATGAAGTTGGGTTCGGGTTTTAGCTGTAGCGTGCGTGATTGTGGAAGAATGGGGGGCGATGGTATTTTTTTAATATAAAAAAAAACAAAATTTGTTTTCAAATTTATATTCAAACCTTAAAAAAATTCATATCTCGTGCGTTTGTTGTCAGATTTCGACGAATTTGGTTGCGTCGAAATCGCAGCGACGCGATCTACGTAGTGGAGCAATTCTGGAATTATTCGGAGCAAGTAAAAATTTAGGTTAAATCGAACACCGTTCGATTTAATTTAAATTTGAACGCTCGTCGAAAACTCAAGGTGAGTAATCTCACTCAAATTTGGATACCAGTTAATTTAAATTAATTTGGCTTTGAAATTTCTTCTAAATTTGAATAAAAAATTGAAATTAAATTCTATGTTGTAAGCGTATGCTTTCAAAAAAGATTATATAGGTTTACATGAACTTGAACCATTTTATAAAGTGTTGTTTTGGGGATTTAAATTAACCCAAAGATTCTAACTTGTATAAGTGAAATCGGATATTTTCGAAATAAAAACTATTTGTTTTCGAACGATATAAGCTTTCATATAAGAAATGAATTTCCAATTGGTATTAAAGGAAGTTCAAGTTGAATGGGAAATGGTTTTCCAAGTTAGGAATGTTTTGGAAATTTAAATTTAAATCCAAGTTTTATACTGGAATGGTTTAGCTTATGTAATTTGAAATCGGTTTTTCCCAAAAACGAAAAGTATTTGTTTCAAATAGTTATAGCTTTCATAAAAAGAAAGGATTTCCAATTTGTATCGAAAGATTTCAATTTGAAATGAAATTGTAAATAGTTTGGAAAAACTATAAACTAACCTTGGTGAAGACGACTAAATCTTGTTTGAAATCAAGGAGGATTTTTAAATGGTGAATCCTTTAAATACAAGATTTGAATTGGAAAGGGTTTGAGAGTTACGAAATAAATATTAAATTGAAAGATTGGATAGTTAATCCAATTTGAAAAGGAACTGTTTCGAAAGCTATAAATTGAATCTTTGTGAAACTGGGTGAACTTTGTGGAACAAATATTTTTGTTTAAAAGATTTAAAATGGTAATTTGTTTAAACCATTTGAAAGGAAAGTTTGGATACTAAGTTGTGACTTAATTGAAATTCCATATCCATATATTTCTAAATTTACACTCAATATTCGGATTAGCCAGGAGAGGACTTTGTGTCATATAACCCATTCCGAATAATGATACGTCTTTATGGATAGCAATTGAAGATCGGTTGTGAAGACCGGGTATTTTCGAAAAAAAGGGATAACCCATCGATTGTCTCTACACTGAGTCGCGCCGGTATAGGGATTCCCTAAGTGATGGGAAGTCCGATTGGGATTGTAAATTCCCGGATTTGCAAGTGCTTCGACGGAAGTGCCTACGGTTCTGTTCGAACCCAGAACAGACTTGTGTGGATGTTTGTTTAAAATTACACTTTGAGATGTAGAGATGGTTTCTATCAAATACATTTCTATTGGTGGCGGAGATTTATTCTCTTAGCCTAACTCTCTTCTCTGAAGCGTACGAGCTCAGAGGTTATGTAGTTGATGGTTATTAGTGATACATTCCCAATTTGGTAATGTGGCATGCTAAGTGTGGTTGTGTGTTGATGATCATTTGTGATCGAAGCATGGCTTTGCGAAAAAGCATAGCTTTGTGGACGTGACTTCGTCGAGCCTCACAACCCGGTAATGGTCGAAACAGGAATCGTGGCAGCAATGTTATTTGGGGGTAGCTCCTCCTGAGGGTATGACCATTTCCTTCTGGATATAAAAAGTGATACCATGATATGGAGCCTAGATATTTACTTATGTTGATTTTTTATGAAAGTGGTATCATGGTATGGAGCCCAAATACTTTACTGTGTGGTTGTTGGATTGGGGGCCCTTGGATAAAGGTCGGTGACGACCGGGGGATGGCATACTCGTGTCAGTTGTTACCTAGTTACAGAGGTAACCCGGCTTTGTGTAGCAGAGATCCGGTTAGGTTCTCGGGGACATCCCTCCAGAGGCGTTCCATTTTATGTGGGAAGTCGCTTTGCCTGACCATTTGTTGGAAATCCAAACAAAACAATACGAGCCCTTTACGATTTACATTGTAGAACCCGTCATTTAAAATGGCAGCTATAGCTGGCATAATATAATGGTACCTATGCTGGCTAAGATTAATATTATATTTTCGAAAGATTTTCTGCACTATGCACTAATAATAATATTTAAAAGAATTTTCTCGTATTAAGCATTTTTGACTGTCATAAGGAGAAATCTCCTCCAAGTTTGCGCTTGCATTGTGTGTGTGGTGGGAGGCCTTATGGCAGTTTCATTTTCAAAAAGCATAGCGGATTTCTTTTTTTACTTTCTTTGTGAAAATAATTGGTTTTGAGATCTCACGCCAGTCTCATGACTGACCTGGAGTTTATTGTTCACTTTCTAAACTCTAGGTGCCCACAATTTTCCAAACGGGTTGCCTAGAGTCAGGTTAGCATTATTCGGGGGCAATAATCGAAAAAGAGATGTTGTGGAGATCAGGAGCAAGCTGGATGAGCGTATCACTTGTATATGTAATATTTCTTTTCGCTGTTTGTTGTTGTACACTCTGATAATGTAATGTAATAACTGATATAGTGATTTTGTTTTAAAGATTATTTACCTATTATATTTGTTCCGCTGCGATATGTGAGATTCTGTTATTGTGTCTATTTCTTCTTCTACCTCTTTCTTCTTTAAACCCTAAAGGTTCGTTTACTGGCATTCGTCTGTTCGGCATTCGGTACAGTGGACGTATTGATGTCGACTTTCGGGCGTCGAGAAACCGAAACTGTTACACCGATGCAAGGTGAGTAAATCTTACTCACTTCTGGATGTCGTTAATTTAAATAGATAATATTTAAATGAGTGATTGATGGTTTGAATGTGATAGTTTTTATCAGATTTGATCGATATTTATTATCCTGCTAACATCTGTGGATGCAGAGAAGCAGGTTGGAGGGATCCAACTGGATTCCTCACAAATAAGATTATATTTATAATCTGCGATATATTTCATTGATATCCCGTGATAGATTGATTTAAAATTTTGTTATGTTGAGTTATGGTTGAATAATATAATTTGTATAATGATTAATTAAGATGATTAATTAGATTAATTAATTAAAGATAATTAATTTATGGAATTGTTTAAGTATAATGACGTAATGAAAGTAATTAAGGAATTAATACTTAATGTAGTTAATTAAATAATGTGATTGATCAAGTTAATTAATTGGTCTAATTAAGATAATCACATGATGGTTTGTGAAAGTATGATTACTGAATGTAGTTGGAAGGAGTAATTGTGAGAAATGCGGATTACGGATCTTAATGCTAGGATTAACACTAGAAGCGGGTGAATAGTGTTAATAAAGAATTACTAAATCTTTTTTGATTTATGTTAATTTAGACACCAATGTATGCAATATACAGACACAGATATGATCACAGAAACAAACAAAGATGCCGAAATAAAATAAAAGCAATAAAGGAAAGAACACACCGGATTTTATACTGGTTCGGAGTTACCCTACATCCAGTCCTGCAACACAAGTACGGATTTCCTTTCAAAAGAAATTGTACAATTACACCCTCGGTTTCAAGGCTACGAGGTACACCCTCCAGAATTTCGATCCTCTAGGTAGAGATACTTGATTTCCGGGCCACAAGTTTACCAAATTGTTTTACCAAGGCTACAATCACACCTTTTCTTTCTTGATTGATTTTCAAGGCTACAATCACACCTTTTCTCGCTTAATAGATTACAAAGAAGTCTATAACTCTGAATAGCACTGAGAATCTTGTAGAGAGAGTGATAGAGAATCAAACTAGAAGTAATCGAGTTCGATTCAATGTTGATTTCGGCAGAGTAATGATAAGAATATGTATTAAGAAAAGTGGAAGAAGAAGAGGAGTGAAAAACCAGAAAATCTGATATAAAATTCGTTGAAACTAACCCCTATTTATAGAAGAAAAACAGCCATGTCCATTCATGAAGAGCTATGGAGAATAGACACTTCTTTTGAAATTTAAATTTTGAACTCAACTGACACCATGTCGACATGGGGTACATAGGCATGTCGACATCCCAAAGCATTTTTTGATGTTTTGATTTTCTTTGAAAATAACCTTTATCTTATATTAAAACTAATTTAAACTTTATAAATATACTTGAATATAGTTAGAATTCATAAGTAAATATAGGAAATAATATATATAGAATTTAAATCTAATCTTATATATAAATCTAAGTATAAATATTTAAAAGTTAAAGATAGTTTAAAATCAGGAATAATTTGACTTTGAAATTAAAGATAATTTTGAGGCTAAAATTATTTAAAATCAGGATAGAGGGTTTTGAATCTTTTAAAAGGAAAGTTTTGAAAACATTTTGAAAACAGGATATAATTTTAAAAAATCAGTTTGAATAAAAAGTTAGCGGATACAAAACAATGTTCCACTAGATTTTTCGTAGGTTCCATCCTACTTAGGGTTCCATCCCTTTAACAGGCTCGAAGTGGATTCCATTCCATGAATAAATTGGATTTTAAGATGCCAGTGCTTTTATATGAGTTTTAACAAAATTCCTAATAAAAAATACTTAACCTTGAAATCTTGAACCCTTGATAATCTTGATACTCATGAGTCTTCTATCTTGATATCTTGAATCTCTATACTGTACAGTATTCATTCTTAGTACCTGAATGGTTAAATCTTGCATATACATATACATCTAAACTTATAATGTTAGTATTTATATTTTATAATCTATTCTAAGGTTGTTGTCATCAAAACCATCATCTCACGGACTAACAATCTCCTCCTTTTTTATGATGACAACCTTTGTTTATAAAATTTTACTTCTATCCTAATAACTCCCCCTAAAACTAATAACTCCCCCTTAATCTATGCCTAACTTTCCTATTTTATATTTCTCCCTAAAACTAATAACTCCCCCTTAATCTATGCCTAACTACCTTATTTTATATTTCTTCCCCTTTGTCATCAACAAAAAAACTCACTCCCCCTCATTCTTCAGTACCCGCATTGATAAACTATACAACGGAATATGTAGATTAAGAAATAATTATACTTATGAACATGATAACTCATCAAAGTCTATATACATTTCAATGTGTGTATATATATATATATATATATATATATATATATATATATATATATATGTTTTATACAACAAATTCAAACCAATATCAAGAAGTCAATCCACACAGAGTATCAATCCAAACCAAATCAATTCAAACAAATCAAACAAAGCAAACAAATAAAAATCAAACGTTACGTGGAACTTCCATACATCCTTCTTCTTCAAAGATTGGGTCTGCCTTAATAGCATCCTAATTATCATTGTCATTGGTGAGAGGGATAGGCGGACGTGCTTCGTTATCATCCTTGTGCAGAGAGAAGATCATCCATCGTATCGCATCGAAGTGCCTTTCTTGTTCCTTGATCATCTGCATTTGACTCAATTCTAAGTGACGCTGGTTTCGTAGAATAAACGAGAGAATATTCTTGAACGAATTAAGAGTTTCCTCAAGATTTTCGGATAGATTGTGAATATGATTAGCCATAGTTGAATTTATGAAAGAAATAAAGGATATAGATGATAAGAAATTAATTTCAGTGAAGAATTCTGGAAGAAACAGGTATTTATAGGTACATAAATTCGTTTGAAATGAATAGAAATTTGGTAGTTATTAATTTCAAATTCAAAATCAATTGTCATTTCTGACCAGTACATGTCGACATGGTCATCTAGAGGATGTCGACATGGGTCAGTGAAAAATTATGACTAATTTGATTTTGTGAATAATTGTTTATATATATTTGTATACTATACTAACATTTATTATGGAGATAGGATAAGATAGATAACATAAAGGAAATTTCATTTCATTGCATACTACAATAAAACAATGATTAAGCACACAACAAACTACATGAACATTCGAAATAAAGCAAACTAAAACAAATACAACAAGATATGAAAAGATAAGACTAGTTAGAGGATGATGAAGATAGCCCAAGTTTCTTGCTGACTTTGGAGATGAACTTGTTCATCTTGGATGAAATTTTGTCCAACTTCTTACTAACGGATCTTTTAAGAATCCGTTGATTCTCAACAATCGTCTTTTGGTTTTTGAGAAGGGTTTTGGCGGATGGATTAGGAGGATAGTCAATGCTTTCCAAAGAGGTTTCACCTTCTTCTTCTTCAATTTCCATTTCATCCCCTTCTTCTTCTTCCTCTTCCTCTTCTTCCATTTCCTCATGAGCCAAACGCTCTTCCTTTTCGGCAAGGCTCTCATAAGGTTGAAAAACAAAAGAAATTTTCATAAGCGATATGCTGAAATGGTTGAAAACTTTTCTAGAAACAAATTCTTCGCCTTTGAAATCTACTCCAAAATAGTTAAAAATCCGAGTGAGATAAATCCCATGGTATAAGGTATTCTTACCTATTTTAAGATTTTTAGGACGAAGTTCATCCAAAGTAACTTGCGCCCAATTTATGTCATAATTTTCGAAAATAGCAAAAAGAGCTTTGCAAACTTATGAAGTATGATTGTTAAAATTCCCCGATCTTGGGGTCAAAGTATGTTGCAAAAGAAGATTGACAATTCTTGCCTTTGGTCGAAAATTTCAATTTTTGAATTCAAAATTATCAATCCCTTTGAAAATATGATGAAATGTCTCACGATCATTTTCATCGATTTTAAAATTAGAAAGGTCCATTCCCGTACACTTGCAATTGAGAATGATACCCAAAAGATCACAATTCAAAACAATTCTAGTGTCTTCGACACTACTCCAAATTTCATCATCATTTCCATGATAAAATTCACGGTTTAAATTAGCATAGAAAATTTTGACAAGATTTGGATAGCAAACAAAATCATTTTGAGAAGCATCAATAAGACTAAGAACTCCATTGTTTGCAAAAAGAGAATCAAGTTCATAAGAAGAAAAATCTTGAAAAATAGCAAATTTTCCGGGATGGACTTTGGCGTAGTTAGCATAATTGATGTATGCTTTTATTGCCTCCGGATCATTGAATAATTGCTCTTTGATTTTTCTGAAAATTCACATGGTGGAGGGGTTGCTTGAAGAAGCCATTAAAGTTGAGAGTAGAGAGTTTGAAGTTATGAAGAGAGAGTTTGAATTTGAAAATGACAGTGAAAAGAAATGATAAAAGATAGTGAACAAATAGATTCTCAAAGGACATATTCTCTGGTCAAAAAGTAGCTTTTCAGAGAATTGAATGAAGTGAAAAGGTGAAGGGAAATTCAAACATTTGAATTCAAATTTTGAAATTCTAATTCAGGTACCCATGTCGACATCATGGTAGGGACCATGTCGACATGTGCCTTTGAATTTTCATAAATTGATTTTTCCTAAGTTCTCTAATATATATAAATATTATTATTATTATTAATGCCTATATATATATCTGAAATATTATTAAACTTCAAGTATATTTTAGAAATTATTATTATACTATTAAAAAATAACAAAATAATAATAAAATAATGAAATAATAATAAAAAATAGAAAATAAATTTTAAAATTCAAACAACACACCAATTTAAAACCAATCAATCAAATAATCAAGAAACTAATTCTAAGCAAGCAATTTCAACCAATTGTATTGTAAACGTGTACCTTTTTCTGTGTCCATTTCTTTGAATTCGTCTGAGTCGTGAACTGCTGTGAAACACAAATTCGAATTATCTATTTTTTGATCATCATCACTTGAGGACGAGCCTGAGTCATCAAGAGTAGTAGTAAATGCACGCTTTCGTTTCTTTGCTGGATCATTGTTCATAGGAGAATTTTGCCTATCTGGATATGGACAGTCTCTTTTGAAATGGCCTGGTTTATCACAGTTGTAACATTTGTCATTATTTGGCATTACATTCTGATTTCCATAATTCTTATAGTTGTTTCTCTTGAGATTATTCATATTTCTGTATTTCAGGAATTTCGTAAAATTTCTGGTCATAAAGGCTATCTCTTCATCATTATCGCTGTTTGAGTCTGATCCATCGGTTAATACATTGAATGCCATTGATTTCTTTTCAGATGCTTTACTTTCTCTTCTCCCGATCATTTGAACTTCATACGATATTAGATTTCCAATTAATTCTTCTATCTTTAAAGTGTTGATGTCATTTGCCTCTTCAATCGCAGGTATCTTTTGATCCCATTCTGGAATTAGAGAATTTAAAAAATTTCTAACTTGATCTTCTTTAGAAAATTCCTTTCCCAAAGATATTAGAGAATGCACAATATCCTGAAATCTACTATATATATATGAAATAGACTCATTAGGATTCATTTTAAATAGTTGAAACTAATTTGTGAGCATGGAATTTTTGGTCTGTTTAACTTTGCTTGTTCCTTCGTGAGTAACTTGCAAAGTTTTCCAAATTTCGTATGCAGACTTACTAACTGACACTTTATTGAATTCATTTCTATCTAGTGAACAAAACAGAATATTCATTGCCTTAGAATTATTTTATGCAATAGTCTTTTGCTCAGTAGTCCACTGTGCAAAATTAGTTTTGGGTTCAGAATATTCAGTTTGTGTGATATTCCAAGTGTCTAATCCTATAGATTGTAAATATACTTTCATCCTACATGCCCAATATGCATAGTTACTGCCATTAAAAAGCGGTGGTCTGACAGTAGACTAACCATCTACTACAAATGAACTAGTGACATGGATACTAGTGTTAGCAACAGTACCAGTGTTGGTAGCCATTTTGAAAAATATACAAAAATCAGATTATGAAACTTTGAAAACCTAGCTCTGATACCAATTGTGAGAAATGTGGATTACGGATCTTAAGGCTAGGATTAACACTAGAGGGGGGTGAATAGTGTTAATAAAGAATTACTAAATATTTTTCGATTTATGTTAATTTAGACACCGATGTATGCAATATACAGACACAGATATGATCACAGAAACAAACACAGATGTAGAAATAAAATAAAAGCAATAAAGGAAAGAACACACCAGATTTTATACTTGCTCGGAGTTACCCTACATCCAGTCCTACAACACAAGTACGGATTTCCTTTCAAAAGAAATTGTACAATTACACCCTCGGTTTCAAGGCTACGAGGTACACCCTCCAGAATTTCGATCCTCTAGGTAGAGATACTTGATTTCCGGGCCACAAGTTTACCAAATTGTTTTACCAAGGCTACAATCACACCTTTTCTTTCTTGATTGATTTTCAAGGCTACAATCACACCTTTTCTCGCTTAATAGATTACAAAGAAGTCTATAACTCTGAATAGCACTGAGAATCTTGTAGAGAGAGTGATAGAGAATCAAACTAGAAGTAATCGAGTTCGATTCAATGTTGATTTCGGCAGAGTAATGATAAGAATATGTATTAAGAAAAGTGGAAGAAGAAGAGGAGTGAAAAACCAGAAAATACGATATAAAATTCGTTGAAACTAACCCCTATTTATAATAGAACAATAGCCATGTCCAATCGTGAAGAGTTATGGCGAATAGACACTTCTTTTGAAATTTAAATTTTGAACTCAACTGACACCATGTCGACATGGGGTACATAGGCAAGTCGACATCCCAAAGCATTTTTTGATGTTTTGATTTTCTTTGAAAATAACCTTTATCTTATATTAAAACTAATTTAAACTTTATAAATATACTTGAATATAGGTAAATTCATAAGTATATATAGAGAATAATATATATAGAATTTAAATCTAATTTTATATTTTAAATCTAAGTATAAATATTTAAAAGTTAAAGATAGCTTAAAATCAGGAGTAATTTGACTTTGAAATTAAAGATAATTTTGAGGCTAATATTATTTAAAATCAGGATAGAGGGTTTTGAATCTTTTAAAAGGAAAGTTTTGAAAACATTTTGAAAACATGATATAATTTTAAGAAATCATTTTGAATAAAAAGTTAGCGGATACAAAACAATGTTCCACTAGATTTTTCGTAGGTTCCATCCTACTTAGGGTTCCATCCTTTTAACAGGCTCGAAGTGGATTCCATTCCATGAATAAATTGAATTTTAAGATGCCAGTGCTTTTATATGAGTTTTAACAAAATTCCTAATAAAAAAATACTTAACCTTGAAATCTTGAACCCTTGATAATCTTGATACTCATGAGTCTTCTATCTTGATATCTTGAATCTCTATATTGTACAGTCTTCATTCTTAGTACCTGAATGGTTAAATCTTGCATATACATATGCATCTAAACTTATAATGTTAGTATTTATATTTTATAATCTATTATAAGGTTGTTGTCATCAAAACCATCATCTCGTGGACTAACAGTAATTACTGAGTAAATTAATTAATGGATATTTACTGGATGTTCATTTTAATTGGAATTGTAATTTTAATGGAAACGATTTTGGATTAATTACCTCATGTAATTAATAAGCAGGATAATTACTTAGTGAAAGTAATTAATAATTAATTACTTAGTGTAATTTATTTAACAATTGATTAATAAAGTTATTTGATGATAATTAAGTAATTAATGTAATTAAGGGTAACTAATTTCTAATGTAATTAATCAAGGCTGATTAATGCATAATTAATTTAAAATTTGTTATTAACTATAATTATTAATTAATTAAAAGAAGTAATTAATGACCATTAATCAATGTAATAAATGAGAGTAATTAAGGGTGGATTACTGTAAAGGTTAAGAATGGTTGATTTGTGAAATTTATTGAAGGATAATTACTCTGTAAAATTGAAGGATAATTAATCCAGGGTGATTAATTTAGATGGATAATTAAGGGATGATTAGTTGCATTGGTTTGAAATTAATTAATGTTAAGTAAATAAATCTAAGTGAATGAGAATTAGAAATTCAATTAGGATTAATTAAATTGTTTTGGAAGTGTTCAAGATTGCTCATGAATGATTGAATGGTATTGGATACCTTGGATGAGACTCGAAAAGATCGGGGGTGGTTATTAGGCAATACCCGAAACCACTTCGAATTTTTATAGATTGATATGAGAAATCTATAGGCTGGAATGAAATGACATAAGTGGATTGGACTATTAATCTAAATTTTGGCAATTATAAAACTGATGGTGAAATAAGTGATGTCTATAACAAATTGTGGATTTGTGAATTGATATGAGTTACCCGGGTTTTATATAAGTTGTATGCTTTGTATTCCATGTTAGATGGGTTTACTCACGCTGGTTTCCAGCCTGACCCGGGTGTTACTTGATGTAATGCTTGGGTTAGACCGAGTATTACGGTTTTTCAGGTAAGGACGTTCTGGAGCTCAGGAGGCGAGCGGATGGCAAGAATGTATAGAGTGTTTCCACTGTATTATATTGTTGTATTTCTGAGACATGATGATTGTGTATATATAGTGTCTGTATATATGTGTAACTCTGATGTATTAAAATGTAATCGACAGACATAATATTCTTTTGTAAACTGTTATTATTTATTATTATATTTTATCCGCTGCGAATGTGAGATGTTGATGTTTCTGATCTTCTTCTTCTTCTATCTCCTTCTTCTTTTTCATAACTATCTGAAATTTTTGGGTTCGAAAATTTTGGGTCGTTACAGTTGGTATCGGAGCTGAAAGGTTAAGCGAGAACCTTGGCTCTGGTGGGGATTACTCCATAAATAGAGTTCATAGTACTCTAGGATGAGTTGAGTGTGTGTGTTTTTGTGTGTGTGTGTGTGTATGAGAGCATACTTGTTATTTTCTTATATAAAGGTTTTAAATGATTTTATATAGGAATATATTTTGATATATAAAGCAATATTTCCTTCTAATAAATATTAACGTGATTGGTTGTTAAATTATTGGAATTAAATTAAGAAGTAATATAATACAACCAAAATGAAATCTTGAATTGGAATTAAATTAAGTGGTAACAGAAATACAACCAAATTAAAATTAAATTGATTGAAAATGAAATTATAGAATTTGAGCTCAGAAATTAAATTGTTTACAAACTTTAAATAAAGATTAATTTGGTTTAAAAAGTTAAACCAACCTTTGATAATTTAACTCGAATTTATATAATTCGAGATGGTTTAAAATTTGAAATTGGAATCGCATTCATTCAAATTGAATCTGATTCGAATTAATTGGATTTAAGGTTGAAGATGTATAAGTTTAAAAAAATTTATGGAAAATTTGGATTGGATTAAATTGAAATGATTTGAAATTGAAGTGGGTTCAATTGATATTAGTCCAAATTGATTGGAATAATTTGGAATTATAATTAAAGTTGAACAAGATTAAAATCAAATGGAATTTGATTTGGATTGGGAAAGAAATCAAGATTGATTCAACTTGAATTGGGGTTAAATAAATTTTGATGGGAATTGAAGTTCTTCAAATTGGAATTGAGTCAATTAAATGGAAGTGGAAATTTAAATTGAATTGTTGGGGAAGTGAACAGTTTTGACTCTGGACTATTTTCAATATAAATTGTTTTAATATAAACTTATTTTTCCAAGCTATTTAATATATACAACCTTTCTTTTTAAAGCCAAATTATTTTATATTTGTTTTACAATTATTTTTGGAACTATTAACCATTTTTCAACTGTTTTGTAAACTAATTACTTTTTTCAATTATTTTACAAATTAGTTACTATTTTACAACTATTTTGCAATTATCTAAAATTTCTATAACTAATTTTCAACTATTTTACAATTAGTTAACTATTTTACAGCTGTTTTGCAAACTAATACATATTTTTCAACTGTTTTCTTTTATTTGAAGCTATTCTCTAAATATAAACTGGTCGAAGTTCAAACTATTATTGATTAAATACCCAACTGAGATAAGGATTGAAGTGATAATCCAATGGAATTGAGGCAATTGTAAATAAGTGAATGAAAATTTAAGTGAATGTGAATAGAAAGGAAATTGATTTGGCTAATAACCAATGAAGATAATTACGTAGGATGTACGTATATTATTCTATTCGCATAGCGATTTGATCCACATTCGAGCACAGAATTTCGAGATAGTTTATCGATCCGAGTCGGAATTTTTCACTCAATTTTCGACGGCAAACCTGGATATGAATTGTTGATTGATTCTGGATATTCTCCATCATAGCTAGGCTATGCAAGGAGAATAACAGTTTCTGATCAAGAAACCAGATCTGAGTCCGCATTAGAAATTCGGGTGGACGATACTAGTTCGAAAGTGAAACTGTGTGGTCGAGTGAGCGATCGGATTGGTATAGCATACGGATGATATGTGTACATCGTGTAGATTTGAATGGAATTTATATTGGAAAGGGTAATCAAATTTGAATATTTGATTTTGAATAAATGAAGCTATATATCTTTGTTATATAAGACAAAACTCCACTTGTTAAATCTATAGCTAGAAGAAAATGTTTTTGAAAATATTTGAAGTATAAAAAGGGTTTTATACAAGATTGAAATGATCCAAAGATTTTTATCAAGGATTATATATATATATATAAAAGGATCTTCTGAGGATTTTGGAAAAAGGTTTTGGAACCTTTGGATTTGGAAAGGCTTTTGATTTTGGGGTAAAATCAATATTGGAATTTAGAAAGCCTAGTTTGAGAATTATCGATTTTGGGATAATCGATTTTGTGTAAAGGAGCTTTGTATGAGATCATACTAGGTGTATGATTTGAAAGATACTATACGTGTGTAGTATAAAGTGTTTTGATAATGGCTCTGGAGAATAAGGCGCTCCCTTGAAATGAACTTCTCAGGAGTGCCATCGGGTGGTGCTGCCTTGAACCTTAAGGGGGGGTTCTAAAATTGATCCTGTGAGGAGTCTGGACAAAACTAGTTCCTGAGGATTATGAGTAGTGTGTACCATAGCGAAATTCGTGTGTGGCGCTGAGAGCCAATGGTCTACGTTTGATTTTATATCGGTAGACTGTGACCTATGAAAACATAGCGAAAGTCGTGTGTGCTGCTGAGAGCCAACAGTCTACGTTTGATTTTACATCAGTAGACTGGGACCTATGTAGGAGTGGAGAAGTTTCATTTTTGACAGCGAAAATCGAGGGCGCTGATGCATACAGTTACAAGGACTTTTGCTGCGATGGCAACGTAACCCTGGAATGTAACTGCGATCTGTTGTGGGTTCCATGGCGTAATCGAGGGGCGTGGAGTGCCCACAGTTACATGGACTTTTGCTGCGATGGCAACGTAACCCAGGATGTAACTGCAGCATGGATGGCGGTGATGATTTCCAGAGCATTCTCACCAAGATATTTCCACTATTTTAAAAAAAAAACTGTTTTCCATATTTTCAATAAAATTATTTTCCCAAGTATTTTCATTGGATGTTAAAGATGGGTCTGCTAAGTACTTATAGATTTTCAGTCCTACACCTGATCAACGTATGACTGAGTTTCTGTGCGAACAAGGATAGACTAGTTGAGACATCGAGTTATAAGAATTATTTTTACAAAGTTATTTTAATAGTATTAAGTGAATTTAAATGCATTTTTAAAATTTTAAGATAAAAGTGATGGAATTTTTGAAAATGAAAGGAAATCCAACTGGAATTGTAAAAAAAAAGGGATTTGAACTTAGGGAAATTTGATGAAGTGATTTTTTTTGAATAAAATTGAATATTGATTTAAACGTTGGAAGTAAGATAATTAGCTAAATAAATTATTTGATAGAATATGTTAATAAAGTTTAACTCGGTTAAATAAAATGGAATTAAATTATAATAGACATGGTATGAGTTGCAAACAAAACCCAGGTAAGTAGAATGGCTTTGTATTAATAAAATAAATTTGAAAATGAATTAAGTAGGTGAATTAAAAATTATAAATGGGGTGAATAAATGGGTTAATTGAATTAAATAATAAATGGATGAAGTCTGATTGAATAAAAAATTAAATCAAAGTTTTAATTGGAATTGGGTTATCAGAATGGACTTAAGTTATGTGGCGAATTAATTTGAATTAAAATTACTTAAATAAAAGCTTGGTTTCGAGTAAGAATAGAAGAACATTAAATTAAAGTTTGGGTTAAATTTATATGGAAAATGGATATTAATATAAGCATCGAATGTTGTCAAGCTTAATGAAATAGTTTTAAAATGAAACCAATGCAGAGATGAAATGAAATGCAAATGTATGGTTGGTGAATAAATTAGAAATGAAATGGGATTAAATGTAGAATGAGTTGAAATTAATTTAAAGTTGTTATAAACTAAAATGGATACTCTATTAGGCAAATATCATCGAACTTGCTTAAAAATAGTTGTCGTTGATGTAAACAAAAGTAGTTAAAATTCTATGAATTAATAGAAGTAAATAAATTGGTTTTAAGATCAATTGAAGTGAATATGAGTTTGCTTTTCTTAAACATAAATTGAATGTAAGAAATTATGTTGCAAACAATTAAAAATTTAATTCGGAACCCTATAAGTTGCTTATAAATATTGTTTAACCTGCATTGCTTATAAAAACTTGTACGTTTGCTAGTTAAATATGTTAAATATGTTAAATTACATGATTTTGGTGCTTACGTGTTTAAATTGAGTAAGTACAGGTACCAAAAAACCGTTTGGCTGGATTTGGATTGCGCTAATTGCTAAAATAATAAGCCGCTTGCTTAAAATGCTAAATAAAGGTACGCCTACGCAATAAAAATAGGAAATATGAACTTTTTTTGCTTTTCCGACCGGGTGGGTCGATGGATATATATTTATATCTCTTGTCAAATTGCAAAAGCTCCTCCGTACAAAGGAGACTCTGCCAAAATTTTCTGAAAATTTTGAGAGTTAGAAAATTTTTGAAAATTTTTGGGAAATTTTTTTGTTAGCGACAAAACGATTTCAAATTTGAAATTGAAATAAATTAATGGATGAAACTAATTTAAAATAATGATATGAATCAGTTATAAATGGAAGATAAAATTCAATATTCAGAATTGAAGACAAATTGAATTCATATGGAAAGGGGAAACCTATGCAAGGAAATGTATAAAATGATTTGAAAAGTTACGATTGGATATTATTGCTAAGTAAGATATGCAGGTATTATAAAGGGAAAGGAAAATTGGTTTTGATTTCAAAAGATAAATTTGAATTGCCCGGCTAAAGGTTTGTGTTTAAATATCTGTATGGAATTGGATTGGGTTTTGATCTAGCCAATTTGCCTTTTGTTTTCTTTTGAAATTTGGTGGCCCGTAGAGGCATTTTGTAATTGTACCGAGCTAGCTACGCAAAGGAGACGCTGACAAAAAATTTCGAAAATTTAGGGAGTTAGAAAAAAATTTGAGAAAGTTTTGATAATTTAAATTTGGATTTAAATTTAGATTTGAATAAATGAGTAATAATGTTGTTGTAAACTATAGAAGGTTTTGGGAAGTTGTTGAGGTGATAGTAGGTCTTTAATAAAATATAGTTGGTAGGATGTTGAGGTGTGGGTTTGGAGAAAGGTAAACGGGTATTGGACCGTTCTTCCTAACTAGTAATTTCGGGGACGAAATTCTTTTAAGGGGGAGGAATGTGATGACCGGAATTTCTAACAATTTAAATTGGAATATTTAGAAGTTAATTTTTAACTTGAATTCAAATATCACTATTTATTTCATAATTAAACTATTGAATGTAATAATTTGAAACTGGGTAAAATGTTGAATATGGAATTTTAAGCCTATTAAAAATAATTTGAAGGCTTGTAAAATTTATATTGATAATACTGAAGATAGTAGAAGTGTTAAAGATTGATTTGGAAGTATTTTGTTCAGTTTTGAAATTATATCGTTTAAATCGATGTTCAAAAATAGCCCTCCAAGGCACAGTCTCGGAATTCGACGAAACCAGTTCCATTGGATCCGAAATATATTATCGGATTTCATATTTCGCAGCGTTTGGATTTACTGTTTCTCGTACGGGTGGGGAACGCGTTGAAATTAAAACCGATAATTTAATATTTTGAATCGATTTAAAAAGCTAACTTCCACATACGATCAAATTAGCCTCCGAAACATGTTCCATTGTGTTCGGAACGCGGGTAAAACCTTATAAACGCTTGACGGCATGTCCGATTCGGAGTTCGTTGGAAAATCTTGTAAAATTTGAGAATATTAATAAATAATAATTATATAAACGTATATATCATCACGTCTAGGGCCGAACCCTATTCTTCATTCTCGGTCGCCACTTATACTATTAATGGCCGATAACCATCTTCGTGTTTCCTCGAAAATCTTTCAATCCACGCCTTAATTTCAAAAACTTTCTAAAGGAAAGTTGTAGATCGTGGAGAGATCTACTCATCCAACGGGTGGTTCGAGATATTATCGTCGATTGGAGGCGTTATGGGGTTGCGTTGCCGGCCGTTCGCGCTCTAATTTCGAGCCATCAGAAGCGTCGAGCTTCACGTGGCTGCGGCCTAGGATAGAGCTCACGATGGACTTTGGAGTGGTGGCCTTCGATCAAGGTGAAGGGCACCAGGGTGGTCGCGATTTCTGAGATGAGGTAGCGATAGTGGGTTTCGATCTTACCGGGTCTCGCGTACGTGATTTCCAGGTAGGGAAGGAAGTTGAGAAGTTGCGGCCTGAATTCTTTTGGGCGAAATCGGACGAATTTGGTAGCATCGAAAGTGCAGCGTTGCAATCTACGCTGTAGTACAGATCTAGAGACGCTTGGTGCGAGTGGAAATTTTAGAATAAATTGAACGGGCTCGATTTATTTTAAAATTTGAAACGCCGATGTTGGGTGAGTAAATCTTACTCACATCTGGATGTCGTTTAATTTAAATAGCTAATATTTAAATGAGTGATTGATGGTATGAATGTGATAATTTTTATCAGATTTGATCGATATTTATTGTCGTGCTAACATCTGTGGATGCAGAGAAGCTGGTTGGAGGGATCCAACTGGATTCCTCACAAATAGGATTATATTTATAATATGCGATATATTTCATTGATATCCCGTGATGGATTGATTTAAAATTTTGTTATGTTGAGTTATGGTTGAATAATATAATTTGGTATAATGATTAATTAGATTAATTAATTAAAGATAATCAATTTATGGAATTGTTTAAGTATAATGACGTAATGAAAGTAATTAAGGAATTAATACTAAATGTAGTTAATTAAATAATGTGATTGATCAAGTTAATTAATTTGTTTGATTAAGATAATCACGTGATGGTTTGTGAAAGTATGATTACTGAATGTAATTGGAAGGAGTAATTACTGAGTAAATTAATTAATGGATATTTACCGGATGTTAATTTAATGGAAATGATTTTGGATTAATTACCTTGTGTAATTAATACGCAGGATAATTACTTAGTGAAAGTAATTAATAATTAATTACTTAGTGTAATTAATTTAAGAATTGATTAATAAAGTTATTTGATGATAATTAAGTAATGAAATTAATTAAGGGTAACTAATTCTAATGTGATTAATCAAGGCTGATCAATGCATAATTAATTTAAGATTTGTAATTAACTATAATTAATAACTAATTAAAAGAAGTAATTAATGATCATTAATCAATGTAATAAATGAGAGTAATTAAGGGTGGATTATTGTAACGGTTAAGAATAGTTAATTTTTGAAATTTATTGAAGTATAATTACTCTATGAAATTGAAGGATAATTAATCCAGGGTGATTAATTTAGATGGATAATTAAGGGATGATTAGTTAAATGATTTGAAATTAATTAATGTTAAGTGAAGAAATCTAAGTGATTGAGAATTAGAAATTCAATTAGAATTAATTAAATTATTTTGGTAGTGAACAAGTTTGCTTATGCATGATTGAATGGTATTGGATGCCTTGGATGAGACTCGAAGAGATCGGGGTTGGGTATTAGGTAATACCCGAAACCACTTCGAATTTTTATAGATTGATATGAGAAGTCTATAGGCTGGAATGAAATGATTTAAGTGGATTGGACTATATAATCTAAATTTTGGGAATTAGAAAATTGATGGTGAAATAAGTGATGTCTATAACAAATTGTGGATTTGTGAATTGATATGAGTTACCCAGGTTTTACATAAGTTGTATGCTTTGTATTCCATGTTAGATGGGTTTACTCACGCTGGTTTCCAGCCTGACTCGGGTGTTACTTGATATAATGCTCAGGTCAGACCGAGTATTACAGATTTTCAGGTAAGGACGTTCTAGAGCTCAGGAGGCGAGCTGGATGGCAAGAACGTATAGAGTGTTTCCGCTGTATTATATTGTTGTATTTCTGAGACATGATGATTGTGTATATCCAGTGTATGTATATATGTGTAACTCTGATGTATTAAAATGTAATCGACAGATATAATATTCCTTCGTAAACTGTTATGATTTATTATTATATTTTATCCGCTGCGAATGTGAGAAGTTGATGTTTCTGATCTTCTTCTTCTTCTTCTATCTCCTTCTTTTCCATAACTATCTGAAATTTTCGGGTTCAGAAATTTCGGGTCGTTACAAATATATATATATATATATATATATATATATATATATATATTGGAGTGATTGATTTTCCGCATTATATAGTGGATGAGACCCTATGCGCCCCGCATAATAGCGGATGACCCAATATGCCGCGATATTCCACGTCGAAGTGGAATTGGTATTATTATATTGTGCTATCATCTGTGGATGCAGGGAAAAACAGGTTGGAGGGATCCAACTGGATTCCTCAAAATATTGGAATTTGTTTTCATATTCTGTGATGTGTTTTATTGATAATCTATGATAGATTATATTGGCAATTGAAATTATTGAATGCTATGTTTGGTAGAGTATATTTTGGAATTTTAAGTTATAAAAAATATAAAGGTTAGATTTTGAAGAGAAATAAAAACAGAATTCTTAAGTAAAATAATTTTAGGTAATTTGGATAAATTTAAAGAACAGAATGGGGAAGGGATAAAGTTAAATTTTAAATTCTAGTAAATAAATTCCAACATGGAAAAAGAGATTTTTGAATAATGATAATAAATGAATTTTTAAGCTTAGTTATATTATTTAAAGGAATAAAGGATTTTTTTCAAAATTCAAGATTTAAATAGTTTGGGAAAGATAAAGAAGAATTTTGGAAAAAGTATAAAATTGGAATTTTTAGTTTAAAATAAGATTTTTAAATCATAAATATAGAAATAAATCTGAAATTAATGAGTTTTGAAATAAAAATTGAGTAAATAAAGAAATTTATTTTTAAATGGAGTAAATTTTGGAAATCAATTGGAAATTTATTAAGTGGTTGAAACAATGTTTTAAAAGGAAAATAAGACTATGGAATTTATAAACTGGGTTTATAATGTGAAATAAGATATCAGAGGATAATCTGAAGTATAAATTGAGGATGAGAATTTATAAGGAAATGGTGATTTGTTTAAAATAAATAGTGGTTTATTTTTAAAGGTGTGTAAAGGAAAGTGTATTTCCCTAAAAAGCCAAGTTTTTTTTAAGAATGATTTCTAAGTATGAGTTAGAGTTTTAAAGGTGGTTTTAAAAGAATGTTTAGAAGAAATTATTTTTTATGTGGTTTTAAAAATTTTAAAAGTAAATATTTATTAACTTAATTTTATAAGTAAAGTATTTTAAAAGGTTTAATTAGTAATTGATTTAAAAAGTTGGTTATTAGATATCTTCGTTCTATCTAATAGTTTATTTTAAAATTAGTTTTGGCTTAAGTTTACATGAGAAATTATTATAAATTTCATAACTAGTATTTTAAATTAAGTGTTTAAGTAGTTTTTATATTTAGTGTTTTGAAGTATATATTTTTGGATAAAGTAATTTAAATTATTTTTAAATCTAAAGTATCTAGACTTGCTGACTTTCAGTGGAAATAAACAATATTTGGAAATTTATTCCGTGAGAGAAAAGTGATTTGAAAACTGTTTTCAAAGGGTTGAAGTGTAAAAAAATATCTTGCAAAGATATTTTGAAACAAATAATTTGAGAAAAATTATTAAGGCCTGATGGTTGTTTGTGAATCTTATTTGAGAGTTAAATAACCAACTATCAATATTGGGCAATACGCTGATCGTTTTGAAGAGACCGATATCCGGATTTATTTCCCGAAAACCACTTCGATCTGGTTTGAACGTTTCTGTGAGGAAGGCCAAAGCTTAGAGTTGAAGATGGAGCAATGAAGTGCAAGGGCTAATCCTTACTAATCCTGAGGGTGATTCCAAAATGGATGTAGTAGGAGTAGTGCCTTCGATTCCGTCCGTACCCGGAACGTACTTGTATGGATGAATGCTTTTAGAACATCGTCAGGAGGACGATGAGCATTCTAAGTGAATGTGTGCTAAGAAGGTAACGCATAAGCCTCCATCCTCATCAACCGGGAATGGCTAAAACAGGGGAGGTGCACACAAGGCTAAGTGGTTAGCAACCAATTAGGGTAAGATCATCCCTGTCTAGAGGTCCCTTTATTTCGGTTGTGTGGGCAGTCGCTGATCCCAACCGCGGGGTGATCTTATTTGGACTATACAGTAAGTGGTAGCTCCGGTCTTGTGATGCGGAAGATTACAGTGGATCCTCGATACGGTGATCTAGACCATGTACTGTGACGGACGGTATCCCAATAGCCCTGCCATTGATGGAAATTCATTCTCCCTATGTGCTTTACGGTTTTGTTTGTAGAACCTAGTATTGCTGGAATTTAATGAATGTAACAATTTCATCTATTTGAATATAAGTATTTGTATATAGACACTATTATAATATCAGAGGATTTTATAAGAAATGTTTTGGTTATCATAAGGTAAAAACCCAACATGTTTATTTATGCCATGGTCATACGAGATACCTTTGATTTCAAAATGATTTTGAAAACTTTAGAAATCCAATTGAGTGTGTTTTATCATGCTGGTTTTCCAGACTGACTCGAGTGTTTATTAACTATAATGCTCGAGTAAGACCGAGTATTATAGAGTACAGATTCTGGCTGGACTGCTATGGAGCTCAGGAGACGAGCTAGATGGCGTGACGTATCACACGTATTTGGTGTATTATCCGCTATATTTGGTTTGCTGCAAATTCAGTATCTACGTGGACAAGTTATCATAACTGTCCGGTGTTGTATTTTGTTGATATTGTACACTGATGATGTATATATAAACAATTACAGTTTTCTTTTGTATAAAGATAAGTCATTTATCTATTATATATTGTTTCGTTGCATTTGTGAGATTCTGATGTTGTTTTTTATTTCTCCTTCTACCTCTTTCTTCTTTAACCCTAACGGTTCATATTTCCGTTCACTTTGAGTTGACATGATGAAGAATAGTGTCGACTCAAGGGGTACGGGTTTGCGGGCTGTTACAGTCATCGTCGAAATAGTAAACTAAGGGTTATAACGTTCCCCCTTTTTTTGATGATGACAACTATATAATGTACATAGATAACAATTACAGAAAGGTTCTTCCCCTAAATATGATCTCCCCCTATAGATGTGCATATTTATTTTTCTCCTCCTTTGTCATTATCAAAACTAATCCAAGAATTATAAAAATAATGCAGAACCAAGTATGATGTACATACATAATTATATCACCAACAAAAAGGTTATGATTACATCATTAAGCACATCAAAAAGAGGAATATTTAAGTAAAACAAAATATTTATCTTATGAAGTCAAGGTAGTTCATCACGAGGGGAGTCTAATTTCCCTTTCCCCTTATCGTCAGTTTTTGATGATGTGTGAGGAGATTGAGAAGGTGTAGACCAGTCAGAAAAAGGTTGACGGACTTGTTGAAATGCATGGTTAAGTTTGGAAACCACTGAAACAAGAGAGACTTCAACTTTGGAAAGCCTTGTGGACAACGTGAGATCATTCTTCGCTATTTGTTTACCAAGGATAATTTGATTTCTTGGTAGGAGTACTTGGTTTTGTAAGGTTAAGTGAGCAATATTCTCATTAGCATGAGGCTGAGTTCGTACTTCCAAAATCTCCATATCGGAGTGATATTCAAACGAGGAAGGAGGAGGTGGAGATGGTTGCCTTGGTAGTTCAACAACACCTTCTTATTGTTGTTGTTGAGGAGGAGGAGGTTGATCTTGTGCATTTTTCCATTCTAGGAAAGCTATAAAAGATGGTGGTTCCTCCGGCAATTGCATTAGATTGAAAAATTTTGTTCCACTATATTTGATAGGTAACTCCTCAAAAGCAGAAATGTACGATGGGATGTTTAGTGCTTTGAGAATTTGCATAATATGAGCTAGGTAAATGATTGTATGGAGAGATCTATTCCAAAAACCTTTTAGTTCATCGAAAATGAACTGAGCCCAAATGATCTTAGTTCGACCAATAGAGCATATAATGCTTTGTGTTCAAGATCAATAATTTGTTCATGGCTACCTAATCGTGGGATAATGGTATCTATAAGCATTCAGGTAAGGAGCCTAGCACGTGGCCTAAGGAATTTGGATGAAAATTGAGGCATTCGATTTTTCCATAATTGATGAATGATAGTATCACGAGGTTTGAATTGCATGTCCTCTATTTCAGATAAATTTTATCTCGTATAAGAGCACTCTAAGAATCGTCCAATTATAGCGGGGGTTAACTTGATGTTGTCGCATAGACACTCTCCATAACCAATCTTTATCATTCTCAGTAGTCCATACCGATGGACTATCCAGATTAGCGTAAGAAAGATATATAGCTAGTTGATCGATAGAAACATCGTTGGCATAAAAAGAGATAAGGGTTTTCAATTCACCTGCTCACATATGTCGTCCATATCGTATGAAGAAAACTGGATTAGGCTATAGAAAGGTCCTAGATGCATCTTCTTAATCTTCAAGTCGTTAAACCATCATATATATGTTGGATTCTGAAATAACCAATTGTTGATTTGAGTATCAGTCACCATCAATGGTTGAGAGGAAGATCCTTCTCCATGCTTCCTTTTCTTAATTCCCATCTTTTTAGTTCGTGGTTGCATTGATTTGAAGAGAAATTCGATTTTAGAGATTTTGATAGGGAATTAATTTTTAATTTGGAAATTAATTGAAGTTGTGAAATAGTGGTTGATCGATCAGGTATAGGGTTTGAAAAACTGTTGTTTTCCATTCCAGACTTCTGAAAAAGTAGATCAGACGTCTGGAGATGGCTAAATTAGAAACATAAGGTAATATCAAACATCCGGAATCAAAATACAGACGTTTGGAAAGTTTTAATGTGAGACGGAGAGTGATTTCAGACGTCTGGACTTGAGTTCAGACGTTTGGGGACATATAATTTGTTCCAGATTCTTAGTTCAGACGTCGGGAATCTATTTCAGACGTCTGAAAACTCCAGATTAGCTTTTTTCTTGAGAGTTTGGTGAAGAAAAAATTTATTTATTGAACATAATACAATATAATACAAACAAATATATATGTATATAATCGTCTTCAAACGTCATAGTTTATTTTTCTTGGTTCCATTCCTGATGATCCCATGAATTCGGTTCGTAGGTGGGATCACCATAGTTGATTAGGGACCAGGAAAGAGGTTTGGGTGACGAAGTTGATGGTTCGGCTTTGGGAGTTTCAACAAAGCATGGAGGTTTTTTATGTAAACACTTCTTCGTTAGAGAATGACCATATATAACATATAGAGCCTTTTCCAGGAAGTTCAAATGTTTGATTGTTCCTTCCTGTTTATAGTACATTTCCTTTTGAGCATCCATCATTGCGAATTGATAATGTGATATTTCATCAAGTTTTCCATGGATTGTAGGCGGTTTTTCTCGTTTGGCTTTCTTCAGTAGAGGTGATAATGCCCATCGACTTTTTGGTAAGTCAGGAGAAGGTAGGAAAAGAGGAGGTGAAGGAGTACGAAGAGAAGGAGTGGATACGTTTGAGGATGGCGATCCAGAGTTATACAAAGTTATTTCTTGAGATGACATTTTGATTATGATATTTGTTATTTTAGAAAACTTCAGAAAGTTAGTTTTTATAGCAATCCAAATATAAAAATAGTTAGTTTGTTCATGGTGCAAAATTCTTGTCTAAATTTTAAAGGTTTTTAACATATTAATAAACTTGAGGATATAAGAAATTTTTCTTAATTTAAAAGTTCATTAAGTGAACAAATGCCTAAGTCTCGTCGTAATTTTACAAAAGTTTGTTCGTTTAATGATTTTGTAAAGATGTCGGCTATTTGAAACTATTCTAGAGTTATAGTTCCTTCTCGACATTATCTCCTAAGAAATGATGTCTTATCTCTATATGTTTAGTTCTACAGTGATTTACCGGAATTTTAGATAGAATGATTGCGCTAGTGTTTCACAATAAATTAAGGTTTGTTGCATGTAAATAACATGTGCACATGCTAATGCCGCTGAAATATATTCAGCTTCACAAGTGGATAGAGAAACATAATTTTGTTAGTTTACTAAACCATGAGAGGAGAGATTGTCTGATGAAATGACATGTTCCACTAGTACTTTTTCTATCCATTTTGCATCCTCCAAAATCCGCGTTGCTATATGATACAAGCTCAAAGGAAGATCCTTTTGGATAGAATAGTCCATAGTTTTTCGTGTTAAATAAATATCTCACAATACGTTTAATGGCTCTTTGATGAGATTCTTTTGGTTTTTCTTGAAAAAATGCGCAAAGACAAACACTCATCATTATATCGGGTCGACTTGCGGTTAAATATAATAACGAGCCAATCATACTCCTATATAATTTTTCTTCAAATTTTTTTCCGGTTTCATCTTTATCAAGATGAACCGTAGTACTCATAGGAGTAGGTTAACTAAATGTTTTATCCATACTGAAATATTTTAATAGTTCATTGTAATATTTTTCTTGATGTATAAAGATACCATTTTCTAGTTGCTTTATTTATAATCCTAAAAAGAAATTTAATCCTCCCATGTGTGACATTTCAAATTCATTTTTCATTATATTAGAAAATTTTACACATAAATTTTCATTAGTTGATAAAAATATGATATCATCGACATAGATTTGAATAAATAAAATATCATTATTGTCTCTTTTAATAAATAAAGTCGTGTCAATCTTACCAATTTGAAATCCTGGTGAGATTAAATGAGTTTTAAGCCTGTCGTACCATGCTCTAGGGGCTTGTTTTAACCCATATAATGCTTTATTTAATTTAAAAGCATGATCTCGAAATTTTTCATGTTCAAATAATAGTGGTTGTTCAACTTAAACATTTTCTTTGATAAAACAATTCAAAAATGCACTTTTGACATCCATTTGATATAATTTAAAATTGTTAAGACAAGCAAAAGCGAGTAGAGTTCGTATAGCTTCTAATCTAGCTACAGGCGTAAAAGTTTCATCGTAATCGATTCCTTCTTCTTGATTATACCCCTGTGCTACTACACGTGCTTTATTTCGAACTATATTTCCGGTTTCATCGGCTTTATTTTTAAATACCCATTTAGTTCCAATGATGGATTGATCTTTCGATCTTGGAACGAGTTCCCAAACATTATTTTGTTCGAACTGATTTAATTCTTCTTGCATAACTAAAATCCAAAAATCATCTTTAGAAGCTTCTTTATAGTTTATTGGTTCAAAATTTGAAACGAATGCAACATGACTTATTTTATTAAGTTGGATTTGAGAAACTATAGAATTTAAATCTCCAATAATATTATCTATAGGATGATTCTTTAAAATCCTAGGAGGTGAAACTAGAGTATTGTTTTGATCAATAGCTTCATTATTATTGTGCGGTATGTTAGAAGAATCATTTGGATGTATTTCTTCTTCGTCATTAATTTGTGTAGTTACAAAATTTTCATCAAAAGAAGCATGTAAACTTTCTTCTATAATATTTTTCCTTTTGTTATAAATTCTATAAGCTTTTCTGCGATCCGAATAGCCAACAGATATTCCTTCATCGGCCTTAGGATCAAACTTTCCTAGATTGTCTTTAGTATTTAATATGAAACATTTTGATCCAAATGTTCTAAAATATGATAGTTTAGGTTTCTTACCAAAAAATATTTCATAAAGAGTTTTTTTGTCATTGGTCGTAGTGTTACTCTATTCAAAACATAACAAGCCATGGCAATAGCTTCAGCCCAAAAATATTTTGGTAGGTTACTACTGTTTAATATTGTTCTTGCACATTCTTGTAATGTTCGATTTTTCCGTTCAACTACACCGTTTTGTTGTGATGTACGTGGAATTGAAAAATTATGATTAATTCCCTTTTTATTGCAAAAATTTGTAAAAGTTCATTTTCGAATTCTCCTCCGTGATCCTTGCGAATATTTTTAATTTTCAAATTCATTTGATTATTAATTCTTTTTGCAAAAAATTTAAACACACCAAAAGTCTCACTTTTGTGCTTTAAAAACAAAGTCCATTTATATCTTGAAAAATCATCAACAATTACAAAAACCTACTTGTTAAGATTTATTGATCTTACTTGAGTAGGACCAAATAAATCTAAATGCAACAATTCTAATGGTTGTTTTGTTGAGATATTATTTTTAGATTTAAAAGAACTCCTTTTTAATTTTCCAGTCTGACATGCATCACAAAAATTGTCTATTTTATAATTTATTTTTGGTAAACCTCTAATTAGTTCATGTTATGATAATTTATTTATAAATTTGAAATTCATGTGACAAAATCGTTTATGCCATAGCCATGGATCATCAAGTTTAGCCGTCAAGCATAAATCGGAATTTCGTTTTATATTCATATTCAAAATATAAATATTTTTATTTCGAAATCCTTCAAATAATAAATTTTTATTATTATAAAATATATTGCATCGATTTTTCTCAAAATTTATTTGAAAACCTTTATCACATAATTGACTAATGCTAAGTAAATTATGTTTTAAATTTTCAACTAATAAAACATTAGAAATAATAAGAGAGTTAGAAATACCGATGTTTATGACTTCTCCAATTCCGATGACATATCCTTTTGAGTTGTCTCCAAAGGTTATGGTGCCTCCATCGATTATATTTTATATTTGAGAGCATCTTAGCATACCCGGTCATGTATTTTGAGTGGCCACTATCGAGTATCCATTTCTCCTTGCTTCTATTTTTGGGTACCTACAAGATAAAAATTATAATTGGTACAAACTTCCTTTATTAGGGTCCTAAATATTAGGAGGGGAGGATAGCCATACCCAAGTGGGTTTGGGTCCTTTAGAAACATAATTATTATTAAATACTACACGTGATAAAAAACTATCAATATGTTTTTGTCTAATTAACTTATCATCAGACTTTGGTATCCAAATTTTTATATTTTTAGATTTTACATCTTTACTTAACTTTGGTGTCTTTTTGAAACTTTGATACAAGATACTTTGCTTTATAGTATTACCTTTTTTCTTTTATGAATTCTTTTCAAATACTAATCCATAGAAGGTTTCAATATTTTAATTAAATTATCAAGATCTTGTTTTCCTTTGTTAAACTTTGAAACATTGTTAGTAATTTTTTCTAGTTTATCCTTTAGTTCACAAATTTCAGTTTTTGAAATTTCTATACTACTTTTTAATTCAATATTTTCCTTAATCAAATTATTATTCTCAAATTTTAACCTATCTATTTCACTAAATTGTGTATCATATTCGATAGACTTTTTACACTTTTCTTGTGAAATCTCCAATTCTTCTTCTAACATAATTTTTCATCCTTTAATAATCCAATTTCTAGTTTTAATCGATTTATTTTGGCTAGGTGTTCTTTATTCAATTTTTTGATTTGTCTAAACTTATCATCAAGTTCCATACTTAATTGTAATAGTTCATTATAGCTAAGTTCAGGACATACCTCCTTAGTATTAGCCATAAAACATACATTAGCTTGTTCTCCATCGCTATCACCATCACTATCAGAGGATGATGATGAATCAGAATCGTCTCGAGTGACTTTAAAAGCTCTTTTCGTCTTAAATTTCTTAAATTTGTTCTTTTTCTCATTGTTATGTTTAGGACAATCCTTCTTTATGTGTCCTTATTGATCACATTTATGGCACTTGATTTGAGATAGATTTGCTGTATTGGACTTCCCTTCTTTTTGGAATTTGGTCATCTTTCTAAATTTCTTGAATTTGTTGTAATTCTTGGCAATGAAAACTATCTCTTCTTCATCCAAATGTAAGTCATCATTCTTTGCTCGAAATGCTATGTTCTTCTTTTCAACATTTTGTTCTTTTCTTGCCTATAAGTTGGCTTCATAGGACATTAAATTTCCTATCAACTCTTCAACCTTAAGAGTAGAAAGATCATTAGCTTCTTCAATAGCTATTACCTTCCTTTCCCAATCCGATGTTAAAGAGTTGAGTATTCGAGAAACTAAATCAAAATCAGAAAAATTAACTCCTAATGCCATAAGATCATGTTGAATAGTTTGAAATCTAGAATATATGTCCACAATAGTTTCATTTTGCTTCATCTTGAATGAGAAGAATTGGTTTTGCAAATTTGAAATATTAGTTTGTTTGACCTTTTTTGTACCTTCGTGTGTAATTTGTAGGGCACACCAAATTTCAAACGCAGTGGTACATAACATGACACGTGAAAATTCATTTTTATCTAGAGAGCAAAATAAAACTTTCACAACTTTAGCATTGTTTGAGGCTAAGGTTTTTTGTGCATCGGTCCATATGCTCATAGTACTGTCGGTGCTTCATATTTATTTTATGTAGCAAACCATATTTCTAGACCATTGGCTTCCATAAAAATACGTATGCTGGTTGACCAATATGCATAGTTGGAGCCATTAAATAATGGAGGACGTGCGGTAGATTGACCTTCTTGAAAGATACTTGGCATATTAGTGATTAAAAAACTTGTTACAGTACTTTTAATCAAACCAAGTTCTAATACCAATTGAAAGTCTATAGTATGATGGATCGATTATACAATTGACAAGTACATGACTAATTTAAACTATAGTGTAACAATAGTAAACTATGTAAATAAGAATAATCACACTAAGGATTTTATACTAGTTCGGACATCCCGTCCTACATCCAGTCCCAGAGCTCCTCTTTGGAATTTCCTTTCACCAAATAACGCTTACTTCACCCGAAGGTACAAGTTTAAAATAGCAGAGTTTCTTTTTCACGAACGTGTACTCTATTACACGGATTTTGACCATATAGTACAATTGAACTTCCTATATCTCTTGAATGATTGAATACAATATTGTTTGAGAGAGTATGGAAGTGTATGATCTCAGATTTGCAGATTTGATAGCAAGTGGATGATTAGAACAAGAGATGATCAAGATAGAGGGTCAAGTAAATTAGTTAAAGTACATTGATCCTTCTTGATTCTCGTTTATAGAGTTATAGAAGGTTGCTTCTAGTAGTTACATCTCTTCCCTTTCAGTCTAGAGTCGTCACTGTTCACTGGTCAAGAGTTGTGGAGGAGAGATAGAGTTGTGCCTCTTCAGAGATGACAGTTGTAATTCGAATTATCTGCCCCGAGCCCAGTTTCAGACGTCTGAATGGTGTTTTAAGACGTCTGAGAAATTATTATTTTTTTCCATCTTTTACGTTCAGACGTCTAAAGTTCTACATTCAAACGTCTGAACCTATTAAGTGATGATCTCTTGGGTTTATTCTTGAGTGTATCTCTCTTCGATCTTCGTGTAGCTTTGTTGATGAATCTCTTCAGTGCTTTAGTCATCGTCTTGTCACAGTAATGGTTTGTCTTCCTTTAAATTTGTATCTGTATAGTTGTATAATATATATATATATATATATATATATATATGATTTCCATTGTATTATCATCGTCGAAATAGTAAACTTAGGGTTCTAGCAAGACTCTCTCAAAACAAAGAACTCTAGCATCGTATCGAACTAACCGGTCCATACTAAATATTATATCAAATCCAAGAAAATGAATCGCGTACAGATTCATACGGAAAGGAAAACCATAAATAAATATCTCGACATTCTCACAAATCATACTGAGGATTGCGGATCCCCATGCTGTATTGCATTTGATGTAAGCGTATATGTATATTATCTGTGTTGCTGTTCTATGACTTGAGATTGTATTGTTATCATATTTTGTTTCTCAATCGATCCTGTAGCCACCATAGTAGTGTATTAGAAAGGAATTAGGTGCCCTAGCCATAGCATGGCGTGGACAGGGGCTTGTTCGGTGCTTTAACCTGGCCATAGCATGGCACAGATAAAGGCTTACTCCATCCTTCCTCCAAGAGGCACCCTGCCTTGGCAATAGTGTGGCATGGACAAGGGATTGTTCGGTGCTTTAAAATAACCTTAGTGTAGCGTGGATAAAGGCTTACTCTATCCTCCCTCCAAGAGGTACCTTAACCAAACCAAAGGCAAGACCAAGGGCATGTCCGTTACTTTAACTTGGCCATAGTGTGGCATGGTTAAAAGATTACTCCACCTTCCCTCCAGGAGGTGGTCCGCCCTGGCCAACTCGGACAGAGGCTTTCTACCATCTTAGATAGTATTCTACCATCTTAGGTAGTACCCACATGCAAGGAATATATCCCTCCCAACTATGTAGATTTTCCTTTTGAAGAAAGAGATTCTTTATTCATTTATCTTTGGAAAATATGGTTTCAAATGTTCGACTTCCATGTTCATGAAACCATATTGTCGTTTGGTTGGCATAACTTGTAAGCTCCTGGAGGGATCACTTTCCAAATGATTAAGATTTCTTCCCAATTTGGTCCCAGGGGTCCATCTGCGGTGTTTCTTGTATTCTCCATTACTCTTCAGAGTACCAGATCTCCTTCTTGAAAGGATTGTGTTCTCACTTTTAAGTTATATTATTTTGAAATTCTTCTTTGATACTCTACTGTTCTTATTGCTACTTCATCTCTCAGCTCATGTATCAAATCCAACAATTCTCTTTTCAGTTCTTGATTCATATCAAATGCATAGGCAATTATTTGGTGTGAGGGTATTTCAATCTCGGTTGGTAACATTGCCTCACATCCATATGTCAAAGAGTAGGGAGTATGTCCCGACAACGTTTTAGTAGATATTCGATAAGCCCATAACACAAGTGGTAGTTTTTCTACCCAATTTCCTTTTGTTTTGTTTAGTCGTTTTTTCAAAATTATCTTTATGATTTTGTTTGCAGCCTCAACTGCCCCATTTGCTTTTGGGTGTGCGATGGAGGCAAAGATCTTAATGACTCCATTCTTGTGGCAAAAGCGAGAGAATTCTTCACTTTCAAATTGTGTCCCATTGTCGGAAATTATCTTCTGGGGAATTCCAAATCTGGTTTTTGATGACTAATTTGAGTACCTTCCCAGAAGTAATCGTTGGAAGTGGCTTTGCTTCAACCCATTTTGTGAAGTAATCTATGGCGGTCACAGCGTACTTTGCTCCTCCTTTTGAGATTGTCAATGGGTTGATTAAATCTATCCCTCATACATCAAAGGGCCATGGACTTGCAATTGGAGTTAACTGACTCGGGAGTAATATGGGAATCTTTGAGTATTTCTGACATTTCTGGAATCTTCTCACATACTCAATGGCTTGGCTTACCATAAGAGGCCAATAAAATCCTTCTCTCAATATCTTATTTACCAATTTTTTTCCGTTTGAGTGGTCCCCACATAATCTCTCATGTGCTTCTACCATCAATTTTACTCCATCATCCAGGCTTACACATCTTAGTTAGGGAAGGGATATCCCTTGTTATAAAGGATTCCATCCATTATCGTGAAGGTTGGACCTTGTCTCCTGATTTTCCTTGCTACGCCTTTGTCAGATGGGAGTATCCCTTTAACAAGATATTTAATGATGGGTGACATCCAGGTGTTATCAAACGAGTCACTTGCTCTTGATTGGTAATCCTTTCGTCCGATATTTCCTAATCAATTTCTCTTCCCTCTTCCTTTTGCAACTTAGCTTGAGACCTTGTCAGAACTAATAGCTCCTTTCCTAGTTCAGATGCTTCCTCTCCAACACCCGAAATTTTCCGATATCCTACTGGAACAATTCATGTCTCCAGGGATCCCCTAAGCTGGCTAGTTTTGCTAGCGAATTTGGTTGTGAGTTTTTCGCTCTTGGGATTTGATGTACTGAAAAGTCTTCAAACAAAGCAAGCATTTCAGTATCTTCTTCACTTATAAAGATAGCTTGGAGTCCTTTGTTTGATATATCTGCTTCACTTGATTTACCATTAACTGGGAATCACTAAAGATCTGAATTCATGGCATATTGAGTTCTAATGCCAAGGTTAATCATGCTATCATAGATTTATATTCCGCCACATTTTTCGTTTAGGGAACCGTAATTTCATGGCATAATTTAAACGGTGCCCTTCTGACGTTATTATCACATATCCTGCACTCGCCCCTATTCATTTGATGCACCAACAATGAACAATTTCCACATAGGCTTCTAATCGCTTTCCTTTTTTGATTTCTCTTTAATGAAGTTAGTGCATTCGTTAAGGAAATAAGCCAATGCCTGCCCCTTGATTGCGGGTTGCGGCCGAAATTCTATATCATATTGGTTGAGCTCGATTACCTATTTTACCAATCTTTCTGAAGTTTATAGTTTACTGAAAACTTGCTTTAGGGGGAAATTGGACAATACCCTGACCAGATATGCTTGAAAATATACTCTAAGTTTTCTCGCTGTAAGAATCAAGCAGTAAGCTAGCTTCTCTATCACTGGGTATCGGACTTCCGCAACCTTCAATCATCTTCTTACATAGTATACCGGAAGTTGGGCTCCACCTCCTTCTTTAATTAGTACTGAGCTGACCGCATGTTTTGAAACTGCCATATATAAGTATAAGATTTCCCTATTCTTGGGTCTATAAAGTATCGGTGGCTTTTTAATTCTTGAAAACCTATTTCGCAATTTTCTTTCAAAGTTTTTATTTTTCTTGATTACATCAAATAATGGAATACACTTATTGGTAGCTTTAGAAATGAACCTACTTAGGGCGGCCACCCTTCCATTCAAACTCATTACCTCCTTGCTAGTTTTGGGTTCGGCCATGTCCTTAGTGGCTTGAATTTGGTCAGGACTAGCTTCAATCCCTTGGGACTTACAAGGTAGCCTAAAACTTTCCCGAATGGACTCCAAAATAGCACTTTTGTGGTTTTAATTTCATTTGATATTACTGCAATATCTTGAACATTTCTTCTACATCCTTTAAATGATTCTTAGCCTCGCCAGATTTTACTAGCATGTCGTCCACATAAACCTTCATATTCCGCTAATTTGCTCCTTAAATATTCTGTTGACCATACTTTGGTATGCTGCCCCCGCACTCTTTAGTCCAAATGGCATTGCTTTGTAGCAATAAATTCCCAATTCAGTTATTAAGCTAGTGTGTTATTCATTTGGCTTGAACATTTGTATTTGATCGTATCCTTTATAGGCATCCATGAGAGACAATAATTTGTGCAAGCTTGATGCATTTACTAACTGATCAATTGGTGGTAGCAGGAAGCAATCTTTCGAACATGCTTTGTTCAAGTCTGTATAATCAGTGCAAGTCTTCCATTTTCCATTTGATTTCTTTACTAGAACTGGATTGGCTAATCATTTTGGGTAGTATATTTCCCGAATAATCCCATTCTTAAGGAGCCATTTAACTTATTCTTTCAAAGCATCTGATTGTACCTTCCCTAACTGTCACTTTTTCTGCCTAATGGGGGTTGCTTTTGGGTTGATGTTGGGTGCATGACCTATGATAGTTGGATCAATCCCCACCATATCAGAATGTATGTAGGCAAATACGTCCTTCTTGACTTGAAGAAATTGGATCAAATCCTTCTTCAAGTCACAGTCTGAATCTTTTCCCACTTGACCACTTTAATAGCATCATCTGAATCTATGTATGCTTCCTCGTGATTATCTATAGGTTTTATCCTTCTGTTTTGCCTCGGAAATTGAATTATGTGATGATTGGGCTTTCTTGAGTAGAATTAGCTTCGACTCTCTTGCTTTTTCCTCCAAGAGGAATGCAACTTTCATACATACGCTTATTAGACTTATTAATTTTAATTTATTCTTTGAATATTGGATGTAAAAATCCATCATCTGAAGGCTGTAAAATAGTGGAAGAATCAAAGTAAGCAGAATACTCCATTTTACATTGATCTATGGTAGCAAAATACATCTCTCGGGAGCTAAACTGCTTCCCTCGGATGGTGCCCCATCCTCTCTTTCTCAAAAGCACTACCATTAGATAATTTAGGGAGATAAATGCATCTATTTAATCGAGTGTTGGCCCGCCAAAGAAGGCGTTGTAGTAAGATGGCTGATTGATAATCACAAAAATAGTCTCGAAAGTTCTCCAAGATGGTGGCACCTCCATTTGCACAAGAAGCTTCATTTTCCAAACCAGAGTTGACCCTTTTTAATTGAATATGAAGATACGTTCCATGCTGGGCTCTAGTTTGTCCTTAGGAATGTTCATTTGATCGAAGGCGTGCTTGAAGATAACATTGATTGCACTGCCTGTATCTACAAGAATTTTATAGACAAGGGAAAATTTGATTTGAGTAGTAATCATCAATGGATCGTTGTGCAGATGGTAAACCCTTTTTTCATCTCTTGAGAAGTGACATAATGATTCGGCGTTTGAATACTGAGTTGTGGATTCTTTGATGAGGGCTCTTGGATTGAGAAGATGCCTTCATAAGCTTCCTTGATGTATCTATTTGGGCCACTTTGCTGTTCCCTACCGGATGCAACCCACCATGAATTACATCAATTATATTATTCAGTGGGCTTAAGCTCAGTGGGTCCTCATCCTCCCGTACATTAATGGCATTGCCATGTTGCTTTTATGGACCACCCCCTGTCCGTTGAACTTTTTGTTTATCCTGAAAAATTCTTTCAAGTGACCCTTGCAGATCAGTTTCTGGATGATTCCAGTCAGAACCCTGCACTCGTCGGCCTTTTGACCATTTGCCTTGTGATATGCACAATAGTCGCCTCCCTTTCTTTGTTCTAGGTTATTCCGAGCTTTAAAAGAAATTAGGAAGTTGACTCTTTCTTTTGTTATAGCATACATATAAGATAGTTGCTTCTTCAAAGCAAATTCTTTTGCAATTGGCTCCTTCCTTTTTTTCTTTTATGTCCTTGGTCTTGACCAAATCTTCCTCCTCCGCTCTTTGGAATCGCTTTTCTTTTGGCATAATACAACTCATCCATTTAAATGAACTTGTCAGCTTGGAAGTGGAAATCTTGTATATCTTTACACCCACTAATGAAGAGCTGCTTCCAAAAGGGGGTGTTCTCTACTAAGACGGAATGTACGGTGATAAGCTTGTCTCGATCATTCACGTCTTTTACTTTTAGTGCTTCAGCGTTGAATCTCTTCAAATCATCTCCCAAAGATTCCCCTTGCCTTTGCTTTATATTGGCTTAGACTGTATAATCTATAGTGTGGTCTTTACAAATGCAGAACTCGGCGAAGAAATCATAGGAGAACTGCTTCCATGAACAGATGGTTTTCTCCTGGTAAGGTCTGTATCATTTTCCAACAACGCCTTAGAAAGTGACTGGCAATAATTTGCATCTGACGGCTCCCGATGCATTGTTTAATCCATCTGGCTATCGAAAGCCCTTAAATGATCATCCAGATATATGATTCCATGGTATTTCATTGTTGGAATCTTCATATAAGATGGGATGAGAGTTGTTATAACCTCATCAGTAAAGGGGGCACTCGCTTGTTATTATTGGCATTTTCATCCATGGTCCTCTTCCCTTTGGTATTCATTGCATCGTCGATTTCTTTCTCTACAGCATCCTTCAGATAGGTCTCAACATCATGATAGTTTTTCTAATCCAAAAAGTATTCTTTTGATGCAAGGCTACCGGATTATTCAAGCGATTTATCAAGCATCCTCCCTTGATGATTAGCTTTAGATTGGTGGCACTCCTTCTTCCTTGAGGATGTTAGATCTATCTTGCTTTTATTTTCATTGGAGTTATCTTTCAAATTCCATCTTGGGGAGATTAACTCATCCCCTTGTGATAGATTAGCCGTTTTTGAAGAATTCTGAGACAGCGCCATTTTGAGGAGCTCTTTCATTTCTTGCAGTAGCTGTTCTAAGTGTTTGATCTTAGTGTGTTCTCATCTTGTTGAGCTGATGAAGAAGGCTGCTATTGAATGACCCCATCCAAATTAAAGGTTGGAGCTATGCTCTCCTCAAGAGTAGTTGTGTAGAAAACTTCTTCATTCATTCTGTCGAGTCGTTTGGATTTCAATTTCCTACGTCAAGTCAAATGATCAATAATTAGTCTATAAGATAGTAACAAGGCCAAAGGTTTGAGGCCCCCTTCTAGCGCCAAAAATGTTAACAAGAAAACTTTTCAACAACCCAAAGCTATGTAAATGACCAATATGTTCATAAAAGATTAGGAGGCAAAATAAGTTGCTTCTTTCGACACTCACCATTCGACTTGATTGACCAAGTAGAAACAGATTCGGTGGTTAGATTAGAAATAAAGGCTAAGGAAGAAGCATTCAACTCGAAACCTTTATTATGAACAAGTCAGGGCAGCAATTTACGAAGGCTTTCAACCATGTCGAAAGGTTCGTTTCAACCCTTTCGACCCCGTCGGAATGTACACATGTTTATTTAAAATGAGATAGTTGCTCTTGACCTTGTTGATTTCACCTCTTTTGTTGATGAACCACTACGAAGGGGTTGTAGATGTTATGGGAGGTAAACCCCCTTTCGAATGAATTCCTTTCTTAATATTCGTTTGCCAACTACAGACTGGACTCCCTTCGGAACACCTCTTTCGACCAAGTCATAAGGAGCTCGTTCTTTCGAAAAAAATCCAGATTGTAATTGCCTAAGCTTTATTCAGTTTACCTTGTATAAGACTAGCCTGGATATTCCTATGTTTCATAAACTCATCAATATCGAAACATCATCATCTTTTTTGTTTTCTATTGTTAGGGATCAGTTTCGATGGTGATATGTCTCGCATGTCTATATCCAAGTTGATCTTAATGCATTGTAAAGACAAAAAGAAGACAAGAGAATAAAAAAGAAGCATGTGCAATGGATCATTAGACTAGCTAATGATCATAATGATCTTCGCCATAATCCAATTCCATATTGAATTTTCCATATCACCGTTTTTATTAATCCAAAATAAGTTATAATTATGAGAGTTTTCCCCAAATTAATTTAGGTTTTGCAAAGATGTTTGTCATTGCGAAGAAGTTGAGATGAGAGAAATGAGCTTTGGATTCCAAAATCACCTCCCCAAAACTGGACCCCTTGGGTCTTATTTATAGATTAGGTTAGCCCTCGTTCTGCGCCTATGCCTATGATCTAGTCGAGAGGCCCCTTTATATATGCCGCCTTATTCCTTTTGACTTGGTTAAAAGGCCTTGTCTGCCTTCGATGCAGTCAAAAGGCATCTCTTTTGAATTCTTTAACCCACCCTTCCGCTTTCCTTGTCTTACTCCAGACCCTTTGACTAAGTCGAAGGGGTCTTCTATCAACCATTCGCCTTTGTTGAGTCTTCAGTATTCATTTTCCTACTTTCTCCAGAACTCCTTTCGACGTCATCAAAAGGTCCTTAAATGTGCCTTTTTATTTATGTGGCTTTATTATCATTAAAAGTAAAGATAGGAGCTTTCGACTATGTGATAGGTTGTCCATTGAGGCTTCAAAGATGTTGAAGTACCAATGGCTTTGATGTAGTGAGTAGCTTCCAAACGCATGCTATGAATTAATGCGGAACCTTCTCCTAATTTCATTGGTTTCGACCAGTTTGAAAGGATTACGTATGCTTTCGAAAGGGTTGTTATAAAGGAAAAACCTTTGGTTCAAAATTGTTTGACGTGCATATGAGTGGTTGATGTTCATTGCCTTCTAAAGGTGGTTACGAGCCCGTCTTTGCTTTCTTTAAATACGTGAATCCATCTGCATTGAAAGTTTGAAAGTGGAGAAAGGATAGTCTTGCTTTTCTCTTCTATCTGACCTGAAAGCTTTCCATACTGTTTATGGAAGGGAGCTTGGTGCCTCCGATTGCTTCGACGCCCTTCTCAATGCCTTCGAAACATTCTTTTGTGACCTTTTTCGAAACCCATGCCTGTAACTCCAACAGAGCCTAACATTTTCATTAACCTTCTTTCATACTTCTATGCTTAAGTGGATTTTTTGGCTAACATAACTTATACATAGATCACACATACATCCACGGTGAAAATAGATAATAGCTAGCTAATGGTGAGGCCACCTACTCCAGCTCCTCAAAATTGCAGTCGTGAGAACCCTGGATCACTTAGCTATACAAATTAGAGCAGCCTAGAGTTTCAACGAAAGAAAATAAAACTCCAGGTTAGACATGGGTCTGGTGTAACGATCGGGATTTCTCGACTCACGAAAGTCGACATTAATACGTCCACTGTATCAACTGCCGAGCGATCGAATGCCCAAAAACCGAACCCTTAGGGTTTAAGAAGAAGAAAAAGATAGGAGAAGAAAGAAAGAAAAGCAACAGAATAATATCAGAATCTCACAATCGCAGCAGAACACATATAATAGATAAATGAATGTCTTTAAAACAAAGAACTATATCAGTTGTTACATTACATCACATTACATTACATTATCAGAGTTTACAACAATAAACAACGGAAAAAGAAATACTATATACTAGCTGATATGCCATGCCATCTAGCTTACTCCTTGAGCTCCACAGCAACTCCTGAATTCCAGAATGACATGATAACTTGACTCTAGACTGTCCGTGTAGAAATTGGTGGGCACCCAGAGTTTAGGAAGGAAACAATAAACTCCAGGTCAGTCATGAGACTGGTGTGAGAACTTAAAACAGTTTATCTTAAAAAAAATAAAAAAAGAAATATTTTAAATTAGATTCACGATGCTTTTAGAAAATGAGACTACCATAAGGCCTCCCGCACACACACACAATGCAAACGCAGAATCGGAGGAGATTTCTCCTTATGATAGTCAAACATGCTTGATACGAGAAATTTTCTTTGATATTATTATTATAAGTGCAAAGTGTAGGAAAACATTTCGAAAGTATAACATAAATTTTAGCCAAAATAGACATTCCGAACTATGCCTGCTATAGCTACCATCTAAACAGTGGGGCGCCACCATAAGTAAATGGCAGGTTCTACAACTAAAACGATACATGGCTCGTATTGTTTCTTTGGATTTTCCAACAAATGGTCAGGCCAAGGAACTTCTCATTGCCATATGGAAACGCCTCTGGAGAGACGTCCCGAGAACCTAACCAGATCTCTGCCAACACAAGGTCGGGTTACCGCTGCAAAAGTAGGTAACAAATGACACGAGTATGCCATCCCCCGGTTGTAAACAACCTTTATCTGAGGATCCTCAACCAACATCAATCACAAAGTCATATATATTTGCAACATTCACATAAGTAAGTATCTGGGCTCCATACCATGATACCACTTCTATTCAGAAGGAAATGACTTACCCTAAGAGGCGCTACTCTCTAAAACCTTGCCGCATCTTTCCTGTTTTGACCATTTCCGGGGTGTGAGGTCCGACGAAGTTTCGTCCACAAAGTTACGCTTTTCATAAAAGCCACGCTTTGATTAACAAATGATCAGCAACACTCAGCATGCCACGTTACCAATTTGGGAATATATCACTAGTAACCATCAACTACATAACCTTTGAGCTCATACGTCTCAGAGAAGGGTGTTAAGCTAAGAGAATAAATTCTCCGCCACCAACTGAAATATATTTGATAGAAACCAGCTTTACATCTCAAATTGTAACGTCAGACACACAAACGTACAAGTCCGTTTCAGGATTGAACGGAACCGAAGGCACTTCCAAAGAAGCCCTTGCAATCCGGATATTCACTAATCACGACCGGACTTTCCATCACAAAGGATGATAAAGTCTCTATATCGGAGATCAGCCGATGCAGAGTCATTCGATGGTAATCCTTCCGTTTTCGAAAATATCCGGTCTTCAACACCTGTCTTCAAATGTTATCCATTACGACATATCACTTATTCGGAATGGGATTCATGACACAAAGGTCCTCTCCCGGCTAAACCGAATAACGAGCGCTTATTTTAAAAATAAGTATAGCATTCACATTCAAGCAAATCACAACAAATACCCATTTAAAGGTAAATATTGATAGTCGGTTATTTAACTATCAAGGCCAACAAACAAATATCCAGAACCATTACAATCACTAGGCCCTTTTTATTAATCTTCCATAAATTAAATAACTTGCCGGATATTCACTTCAATCTATCTTTTAAAAGATATGTTCTCTAAACCATTTCAATTTCATATTGGAAAAGCAATTCCAAATACTTATTCACTTTCAATTTATCTTTAAAAGATAAAAAACCCAAAACATTTCACTTCATATTGGAAAACATTCCCATACTTATTTAATAATAAGTAATTCACAATTTTTTTTTATTTTCAATACTTAGAAAATATCCAATATACTTAAAACACGATTAAGTATATATTTTATTCCTTTAAAGAAAACATTCTCTTAAACACATTCATTTGCGTCAAACGAATGTTGCGTAAAACATCGTTACGACAACCCAAAATCACTAGTATAGGGATTCGAAATTTAGATAGATATATAAATCCCAATACTATACAGAACATTAATCGTTTACTATAACAACAGTGTTATAGTCCATCTTTTCCTTATTTCTCGAAAACGTCTATTTCAGCAATGAATGTTGAAATCTATGGTTTCGATCCTTAACACGTTTTAAAACATCTTTAAAACTCCTTTTAATTCTATTTAAAATATCACTTCCCCAAAACATTTCTTCAATATATATTATTCATTGTCTAAAAACGTAAATACACTTAGTTAACCAAATTCAACGTTTCTACACATTTTATTTTTAAAGGATTATCCACTGTCCAAAATCGTGGATAATCTCCTTTAATAATCTAAAATAATTGACTTATCAAAATGAGTCGATTTTGGATTTATAAAACAATGTTTATAAATTCACATTTATATATTTTATAAAAACTTCAACTTATAAAATCCCTTAATTAACAAATTCTATTTAAATCTCATTTAAATGCCAAAAACCCAATTTATAAGTTAATTACTTGTAAATCTTTTATTTTACAAAATCTATTCATTTTATAACTTCACAATTTATAAATCTATAAATTTCATTCACTTATGAAATCCATTTATACTTCATTTTAACACTTATAAAAACTCATTTTATACTTCCAATATTTTAATTTATAAATATCAATTTTATAAATCTTTTATATAAACCGTTTTTAATAATTCAAAAAATCCCACTTTAAACTATTTTATAAAATCATTTTCCATATTTCAAAAATCAATTTTCAACTATATTTCTCAAAAATCATAATTTTTATAACATTAAAATTATAACGTTTATTTAATCAAAATGGATCAATTCCAAAATTTTATAAAACGTATACTTTCAAAAATCTCTTGAAAACCCTTTTAAATTCGAAATCATTACTTTAACATTTTAAAAATTCCAAAAATATGCCCAATGCTGCTATAGCACTAAATATACCAATCACTGCATCCAAAACATCATATATCATATGATAACAGAATATATCACAATATCTGTAAATAAATCAATACGGTTGAGGAATCCAGTTGGATCCCTCCAACCTGTTTCCCTGCAACCACAGATGTCAGTACAATACCAATTCTGTTTCAAGATGGAATATCGCGGTATATGAGTTTATATAAAATATTATCCGCTATCATGCGACGCAATAGAGTCTCATCAGCTATATAATGCGGGAAAATCAACTCCAAGTACATATATAATACCAATTCCACATCGAGGTGAAATATCACGGTATATGTGTTTAATAAATAGCATCCGCTTAATATACGGCGCATAGGCTCTATTTTAAAACAATAGATAATAATTTATCATTCAACCTCATAATCAAGCAATTTTAAATCTAAGTATTTAAAATTTAAATCGAAACAATTTCGATTGAGTGAGTGGTTCTCAGCTTGCTTTCAATAACAGTCGCAGTGTTTTATTTCGAATAAAATTAAACGCGCGTTTAATTTTACCCAAAATTTTCACTAGCTCCAATCAATTTCAATCCAACTCCATTGCGTAGTTTCGACAAAACGATTCCAACGCAATTCGTTTCGTCCAAACGGACCTAGAATCAATCCAGGTCGTCCATCCCTATGCCCTAGAATCTAGGCTGCACTTTTCAACTTCATCTTCCCCAGTAAATTCACGCGCAACTCAACCCATGAGCCGCCACTTAACCTTAATGCACGCGATCCATACACTCGACTTCACGACGATCAAGCACCACCATTGCAAAGCCCAACTCGAGAGCCACCTTCGGCTTGAACGAGACGAAACTCGGCCTCCCATGTATCTCGATTTTCGTGCTTGAAACGAGCACGAACGCGGCCATGTAGCTGCTGATCCACCTCTCGAATTTCGATCACAACCGTATGGATATGAAGATCTCGCAATGCTCTATGATTTACTAGTTGAAAGTTTGTTGAATTATTGCACGGATTTGAAGAAATTAGAGGAAGAAGATGGATAATTTTCGGCCATTGGAATTATAACTGGCGGCCTGAACAGAAACCCTAGGTTTTGAGAAAAAGGAGAAAAAGTGGGGGCTTTTATAGAAAATCGACGCGACACTATTCACCCGAATTTTTTTCCGAACTCCAAACGAAGCATGCCGCCTGGCGTTTATAATGTTTTACCCCCATTACGAACACAATGGAATATATATATCGGGATCCAATTCGATCATATTTGAAAGATAAGTTTTTGAATCGACTATTTAAATTCAAAATTTACTCGAATCGATTTCTACGTGTTTTAACTTGCCCCGGACAAATCGTAAATCCGATTGACACGAAATTTGAAACCATACAATAATATAACATTACGGATCCGATGAAATTGGTTTCGTCGAAATCCGAGACTGTTTGAAAAATGGCTATTTTAACTCGTTAATTAAATATTAAAATATTCAATTTTTGCAAATTTACTTTTAATTCGACTTTAAAAGTTCTACAACATCATTCTAACTCCACTATGATTTAATACAACTTTACAAATCAATTTTAGTCATTTTAAACCCAATTTCAAATTATTTCTGAAATTTCAAATACTAAATTATCCATTTAATTATCCAATTAAATCTAAATATTCGAAATAAAATTTATTCAACTTATAAATTTTACTTGCTAATATTTAAAATCAATTAAATATACGAATTTTAAATGACAGAAATTCTGGGTCGTTGCATCTGGTGTAAGTAAACTCAAACAACTGAATTATTCCTTTTAAAACACTTTTAAAATCAGAGTATCTCGTAAGACCATGCCTCACATAAACACGGATGGGTTTTAACCTTATGGTCACCAAACCATTTTTATAGAATATTCAGTGATATTATCATAATATTTAGGATTTCAAGTAAATATATAACATAGACGAAATTATTATATTATTAAATTCTAGCATAATAGGTTTATAACTAAAATCGATGGCACTTATTGGAAGTTGGGTTTCCATACAATGACTAGGCTACTAGGGTGCCACGCGCCATATTGCATCTATTGGTAAACACAATGAGAACCTTGCATAGATTCCCTGCCAACAAAGGATTGACCTATCCCTTGCTGGTTATTACCAAATACTTGAGTTGGATCATAGTGGATTTCAGATAACCTATCCAATCATGGTCTCTTCGAAACAACTTTAGATAATTTTGGTAAACTCAACCTTGGTTCTTTAGGAAATAAGTAGACAAAAGATAAGAGCGAAGTACACCTCCTAACCATTTGTGGATGGATTTCCTTATCATTTACCCTAGAAGGACAAACAAGATTTATACGCACAGTACAACATCATTGGATATGACTATGCCATATAACTCATGTATTTTTCCTAAGCATTTTCAAAGTTACGTTTCGTTCTAGATTCTAATTGTCGGTTATTTAACTATAAATGAATAATCATTAAAACATTGACTCAATTCCATATGGGATCCACTAAGCCTTTACTAATTAATCTTTAATTAATTAAAAGAGATTAATTAAAATCACTTTATAACTTGATCAAAAGATTTTTACAAAAACACTATTCCTAAACCCTTGCCTCCTTTTATACTTGGAAAACATTTATATATTATATCAGCGGTATAAGTATATTACCAAAACATTTTATTTCCAGTACTTAGAAAAAAAACCATATACTTACCTTATCGGTATAAGTACATTTCAAACATAGGGAAGATTTTCTCTTTTCCAATCCCAGGTAAAATGGCTAACAAATCACATTTTGAAACGATACGCACTATAAAACCAACCCACTATCCTATTTAAGATGTTTCCTTTTTAAAATCCACTTCGTATTTCAATTAACTTATCAACTTCTCAAAAAAAATTTGTAACTTCTTTTATAAATCTCCAAGATCATTTATAAAACTCTTTCCTCATTTCCAAGATCCTTTTTAGATTAATAAAACCCCATTTATAAACTTCCACTGTTTAAAACAAATTTCCAAAATAAAATTTAATCAATAAAATTCCTTCGATAGCAATCAATTGTTTAAAACCTTTAAACAACCAAGTTATTATTTAACATTCTTCGTTTAATTATATTTAAACCTCATTCAAATATTAACTTCAAAAATACCATTAATAATATATTAAATTATCTTTAAATAAGATTATTATACTAATAATTTAACTCCAAAGACATATAGATAAAATAAATAATTAATTAACTTCAAAACATTATTAATATAATTATTAATTAATTTCAAACATTACAAATATAATAAAATCCTTAAACAATATAAATGTAGTAATTAGTTAACTTTTGAATATTATTAATAAGATAATTTATTTAGTTTTAAATATAATTAAATAACTTGAAACGATATAATTAAATAACTTACTTAATAATAAAAATAAAAAAAATATTTTTAAACAATAATTAAATATTATTAAACAACTTTAGGAAATATTTTTAAAGAACTTTATAAATAAAATAATCAACTTTAAATCATTATTAAAAATATAAGTAATTAATTATCTTTAAAACATTACTAATGAATAATAATTATATTTAGAACCTTATAGATAGATAATAATTATCTTTTAAATAACATTGAATCAATAATTAACATTTGAATTTAGCAAAGAGGCTTAGCGATCACTATGGTATTTGAACAAGTTAGCATTTCATTCAATTTAACATTCCAATTTAATAACTAGCATCTTCATAATCAACACCTATGTAAATGAATTCAATAGTTAACCACTACTAGTAAACAAATCATTTTATTCAAATTGGCATATCAATTAATGACATATAATTAGGCGTCCAAATCAAAAAAATAGTAAACTGAGGATTTATTCCGCTAATTAAATGACTAATTAATTCAATTAGTGGAACAGTGTTTCATTCCGCTAAACATGTGTTGAAATTGCCCTATCAAGTTTACTTAAATAGTTCGGTGTTTATTTGGTCAAATAGATAACACCAATTGAGTATAATTAATTAAACTACATAATTATTTAAATTAAAGTAATTAAAGTTATGTAGTAATATTGTCTCATTAAATTTTGCTACAATGAAACTGCTAATTATTTATACCAAAGTGTTATACCTGTCTATACGAATCTAATGTCGAAAACCGGAGGTCAATCGGATTTCGAACGAGCGAGATATGATTTTTCAGTGTTTTTAACACACTTATATATAAAATTCAAATAAATAACACTTGAGAGTTCTCAGCCAAACTATGCGGCCCAAGGCCGAAACGCCTTCAAACCCGATCCATGCGAACAGTAGCTTCTCCTTTCTTCCCTAACCCATTCTTCCAAATGCAAAGCTCTAGGAACCTCATTTCGTGCATGGTGTGCACTTGCACATGAATTTCAGCTATCAAAACAACCATTTGAATCCACCCACCTGTCATATTACGCACTCTCATCACGATGGCATCACTGTCGTACCTACTGGCTTACCCACGCTCCAACGACCAATAGCCCATGCCCAGTCCAAGAAAAAGGTGCGACAATTTTCGATGCCAAACTCATCCAATATCTTCATATTGAAACTCCTCTCCGCTATAAACACAACGCCACTCCCGGATTCTTCGATCGATGCTACAATCTCTGACAAATCATCAACCCTAGCCGACAAACATCGCCAATCATCGATACGAAACTCCTCCAAACGCACATCAAAAATATTACAACACCATATGATCCCAACGACGAATATGACGTCGACTAATTTGGAGCAGATTGGGTGAAAACGATTTTTGAATTTTGTGAACAATATTTTCTTTTTATTGTAATTCGACAGTTTCTTGATCGTTTCTTGGCGAAAACTCAAGCGGCCTTTTCAAAAAATACTAGAGATGAAAATGAACACCTTTTGTGTTCGAGGATTAGGATAATTGTGAATGGTTTGTGAGAATATGATTTTTAAAGAGAGGATGGTGTATGTTTTCAAACGTTTTTGGAACGAACAAGTGGAGAAACAATATTTTGAAAAAAAAAAAAAAGAATGCTTCTGTGCCAATACATTTATATATAATGGGGCAAGAGCAAAGGGACAAGTCATGTAAAGTGAAGGGGACAAAGTCAAGAAAGCATGGAGAGACAATGATGGCTAAGATGATAGAGAATAAGGAGGAACAAGGGAACAGGAGCTGTCGATGGAACAAAATTGTGGCTATGGGGAAAAGTGTGTATGTTTGATTTGTTCAGGATCTTCGCTACACAACACTATGTTTGCGTAGGAGACATGAGCGACATAAGTTTAAAATACGATCACGTACAACAATGTAACGCGATCTCAAAACAACAATAAACCACACCGGTTATCAAATTCTGTAAATTTCAAAACGCCAATTTTGCCATAAAATACGTTAAATGAAAATTCATTTATTTTCCAATTTAAAATTATAGAGATATGCTATAAATTATATTAGAAATATGTCATTGAAAATCAAGTTGCTTTAATAAAAACTGATTTTCTCATAATTTATTATATCCGAATCAAATTCGAATATTTAAAGAAATTAAACTTTCAAATTGGAAACATTTAAAATTCTGGATTATTACACTTACATAGCCATACATATGATAGAAAACTTCGGGATCATATCAAGAATCCGTATTAAGTGTTCGCTGCCAAGAATCGAGTGAAAAATTCTTACTCAGACCGATGTAAATCACCTTGAAATCCATGTACTTGAATCCTAGATCAAAAACTGCATAGCACATAAAATGATATATGTACAAATTACGTACTCTATTCAATTGGTTTCTTTAATTACACCAACTTCTTTTCATTCTTAATTCACATTCATTTCCCTTATATATTCCTCTTTTAATATTAAAACCATTTATGAATCATTTCATAAAACTTTACTTCAAGTTATTAAACATTATATAGCTTAAGTTCATGCTCATATAATACTCCACTACGTCCTAAAAGTATATATAAAGACATCCATTCCATTTTTCTTAACAAGTAGGTTCAACAATTTAAAACTTGTACATAACTTACTTGTGGCGACCCACATAGCCTCACAGCATGCCCTGTTTAAACCATTTCCAGGTGATGTTGCCCGAGGTCATGATTACCTTTTACATAGCACATTCCACTTTGAATGCCACATTGTCATTCCTTAATCGCTCAACTGATACAAACGTATAACTCCTGAGCTCAAATGTCTCAGGAAAAGGTGTTAAGATAAAAGAAGTCGCCTTCTCCTCCACCAATCAGATGATACGTTCATAGAGATCAATCAATGTAATTACAAATGTAACGCCAGATATTCGTCCATACATGTTGTCAATGTAGATGACAAACCGAAGGTGCTCTTCACATCCTGTCGAGGATTACCCCTAGGATTAGCAGTAAGAAGTACTTGCAACCCAAAGAGTTTCAAAAATGAAGGGATCGCTGCTACTTTAGTTATTTGGGAGCTAACCAGAATTATCAATAAGCAGCCCTTCCACCCCGAAGACCTCCGGTCTCCATCCTTCAATATCTTTATCGGGTCTTTATTTTCGAATGTATACATTGGTTCGAAGTGGTTTTTAGATATGCATCACTCAAATCCGACCCTGGTTCCTTCGAACCAATCATCAATAAAAAGATGTTTAGTAAATATTGAATTATTCTTTGATTGATTAATTCTTTTCATAAAATATCTCCTGAAGATATATATTTTTAAAACATTCTTTCCAGTATATATGGAATCAGTAAACATCATTTATCAAATCCTTTGATTACTTAAAACATCCTTAAATTCCAAATCATTTCATCTAAATCTTAACAAAGATTTCTTAATTCAAAATCAAAATTTTAATTGAGTTAAAACCATGTTATTTAGGATATTAATCCAAAACCAGTAAATATTAAGTGAGAAAGATCTATAAAAATTGTTTAATTCTACTCAATATCAATTTCCATATCCAACAAGTTCTATAGGTGAAATAGCGACAAAATCGTCTTTTAAATTTCATGAATAGTATGAGTTCCCTTTTTAGGCTTCAATACCAAGTATAAGAAGATTATCCCCATAAAATCCAAGTTATTTGCTTTAAGGAAATTATGTCCTTTTTACTTTGGAAAATTTTGACCCGAGTAAATCAAATTTAGTATCCCATCCGTCGGGCCAGTCTGGATAGCCAGGGAGAGTAGGAAACTGGTTTTTCAAACCCAAGCCTAGACAATACCACTCTGACACCCATAAGGCGGTCAAGTAATTTGGTCAATTCTAAATCATTTAATATTTAACCACTCCACAAATCCTTTAATTTATCTTTAAAATACTTTATTAATCATTTTAAAATATTTACAAAAAAATTTGGAAAAGAACGGTTGCATTTAAAACTATATTTCAAAAGGTATAGAAAAGTGCTGCGGAAAATTCTCTCTTTACGCTATATTGATCAAAACGGTTTTTTATCATTTGGAAATTCATTTTCATAATTCAACTCACTTTAAAAAAAAATTTAAAATATTTTTAGAATTTATTTCATATTTTTAAACAATTTTAAAATATCATTTTAAATAAATCCATTTATTGATTCCGAACCGCAAAACCGCGATTATTTTCAAAACTTGTTTTACTCATAATTTAAAGTCTACCAAACCAAATCTCAACTCTTTTCTTTTAGTTGAAAACTATGATCATAAGAGTAAGGAAAATTCTTATTTCAAAGAAATCTGACTTTGAATTCATTGTATATGTGGATTTAAACTATTATGGCGTGAAATAGTGAACTACGTTACGCAACGCGCCTATTTTTGCCAATTTTTCAATTTTCTTTTTAAACTTCGTCGAAACACTTTTAAATGTTCATAAAACATTTCTAAATAATTTTAAACCATTTTTTGGGAGGTTTAAACATTCCATAACACCATTTCACTGATAAAAGTGAAGTGATTTCCTTTGTGACTCTTGGCGTGTATTAAACGTGGCTTGTTAATACAATTAACAAAAATGATAAATAATCAAGCTTGATGATCAAAGCATATTAAATATCTATTTCAAACATCATATCATCCTCTAAAAATATAATATAAGTAAGAGTTTCTCACTTTGGATTAAACGATTAACCTAAAAATGACTATAGCTTTGCTAACTCAAAATCTAAGCTCACGATTACTTGGGCTCTTGCCTTTGGAGGCTCGGCCTTGACTAGGTGGTTACGACCTTGGTTGTAGGGGAGGGAATGCTCGGCTATGGTGGTGTGTGGTGGTGACCGTGGATAAAGAGAATAAAGAGGAGGAGTTTTGGTTGAGTTTTGAGGTGTTTTACGCTATATACATGTATAATATAATTTTAGTTTCCTTTTGAAATGAAATTAGCCATTACTTCTTTTAGGGTGGAAGCCATTAAAGTAGAGGTGAACAAGATGGAATGAGATGTGTGAATTTGTGAAGCCTTAAGGTCTTATTTATAGCCTTAGGAAAATGTGGCAAATTGCTAAATTACCCTTAGATATTATCACAATATCTCTTACAACACATCACTTCAACATCAAATACTTATCACCATACTCAAGTGCATATATTAATGAGATGTAATGTGATAGGACATACTGCAAAAATACCTTAAGCATGGAATAGCATGCATTAATGGTGGATTTGATGTTTGCTTTCCATATTTTAATGGTGATTAGATGTTGCTTTTTCACTTACTTTTTGTAAAAATATATTAGATATTTTCTTTAGCTTTGATTTGACTAATTGTGATACACATATGTGTGTATGTGCATGTACAAACAATGTTACAACAACTTAAAACAATTTTCATTTGTCAAACCGTTGAGATTTCGAGATCCAATTTCCGGTCATATTTTCAGTTTTTAATCGAACTATTTATTTAAACCAAGATTGAAAATGAATTTCTTGTCATTTTTAAATAATTAAAAGAAGATTATTAAGCTATAAAACCATATTAATCAATATTAAAATCCAATTGTAATGGTATGGCGTCGATCTGCCAAAATGCGATGAAGTTTGTTATACTTATAAAACAAGTTAATATATTTGTAAAACCATTATAAACCACTTATTATCATTATATAACAATTATATGAAGTACATTAAGCCTACAAAATTATATTTATAACATTTAACAAATTTCAAACGACTTATATATCTAAAATGAGTTATCAAAATTATTAAAATAATTATTAAATCTTTTTAATCTCCAATAAATTTATTAATGTGATGTATTTACGGGTCGTTACAAACTTCCACCTTAAAAGAATTTCATTCCTGAAATTCAGTATAAAAAGAAGATAATTAGGAAACTAATATATATATATATAATGAAGTGATACATATATGTAAGATATAGCAAGTGACATCACCACAAGCCAGTGAGTACACTATACAACATTCAGCTATGTGTCCATTCTAAACTCAGGATAGGATTTTTGCATTCTATCTTCTGTTTCCATGTGCAATCTACTGCATCACCATTCCATTGGACTTTAACCAACCTTACAACCTTCTTTCTTAATCGCTTCTCATAATGATCCACGATTCGCATTTGTTGCCTAATAACTGCCAAATTTGGTTCAAGTTCTAAATCCTCTTGGGCCGTTTGTATAATTTGTTCTGGATCATGCACATATTTTTGTAGATGAGATATGTGAAAGACATTATGCACACCGGAAATTCTTTCGGGCAATGGCACACAATAAGCTAATGGGCCAATCCATTCGAGAATGGGAAAAGGTTCAATATATCAAGGTGCCAATTTTCCAACTCTCCCAAATCTCACTACTCCTCTCATTGGGGAAGCCTTCAGGAATACATAATCTCCAACCGACAGTTTCAAATTTCTAAGCCTCCTATCCGAGTAACACTTTTGCCTGCTCTAGGCTTCTTTCATCTTCTTTTTGATCATGTTAACCTTTTCTGATGCTTCCCTAATTATGTAAGGACCAAGCACTAATCGATCTCCGGTCATGATTCAACATGCCGGGGATCTACATGGATAACCATAAAAAGCTTCGTATGAGGCCATGCCAAAACTAGCCTAATAGCCATTATTGTCAGCGAACTCAACAAGATGAAGATAATTTTCCCATGATCCTCTAAAATCTAAGATACAAGCTCTAAGAAGATCTTCCAATATCTTATTTACTCTCTCAGTTTGCGCATCGTTCTAGGGGTGATATGTAGTGATTATATTTAGCTTACTTTCTAATGCTTTTTGCAATGCCTTCTAGAACTTACTGGTAAAGATAAGGTCTCGGTCAGAGACTATATTACTGGGGACACCATGCAATCAGACAACTTCCCTGATGTATTTTTCTTCCAGACTTGCAGCAGTTTGTGTTGGCTTTATAGGGATAGAGTGTGCGCTTTTGGTTGATCGATATACAATAACTCAAATTCCCTCATTTCCCTTTCTTGATCGAGGTAAACCATCGATGATCCATTGATATTTGTTCCATTTCCAAGTCCGAATTTCAAGAGGTTGGAGTAATCCTACAACCTTCTGTCGATCATTCTTAATTTGTTGACAATTTGCACATCTGCTAACATGGATAGAGATATCCCTCTTCATATTTCCCCACCAAAATGTCTGTTTCACATCTTTGTACATTTTGTGAACTCTAGGGTGAATAATTAGCATGGATTGATGGCATTCGGTCAACACTTCTTGTCTTAAGTTATCAACTACAGGAACACAAATTCTTCCCTTTAACCGTAATACCCCTCGGTTGTTGACTTCAAAGTTTGAATCATACCCTCTACGTATATCTTTAATAATCTTCTTTAGAAATCATTCTTCTTTTTTCTTGCTAGCAGTTCTTTCTAGAAGAGTTAGGGTAACTACAAGATAAGCTATAATGGCATGCTTGCTACTAAATGCATCTGCTACGACGTTGGCCTTCCCGGGTGTATATAAGACATCAAGATTGTATAATGCGAGACATTCTTGCAAACATTGCTGTCTCATATTCAAGTCATTCTGAGTGAAAAATGCTTCAAGAATTCATGATCTATGAAGAGTTCGAACTTTTCACCTATTTAAAGAAGGAATATTATTTACTCGGGTCAACTAAAGTATATTAAAAAAAACTATGAGGAATTCTTATCCAGCAAATAATGTCTCTATATTTTTAATGCGAACACCATGGCTAATAGCTCCAAGTCATGTGTTGCATAATTTCGCACATGTGTCTTTAATTGCTGACTGGTATAAGTGATGACTGGCATAAGTGATAACCTTCCCATGTTGCATCAATACAACACCCACTCCTCCACAAGCATCTGTATAGTCAAGACTGGAGCGATAGTCAACCTGTTCTTGAGTTCCTAGAATGCTTCTTCATATTTTGGGTTCCATTCAAATTTGGCATCTTTCATAGTTAGATTTGTTAGGTGATAGGAAATTTTGGAGAAGTCCTGAATAAATCTTCGGTAATATCCTACCAATCCTAAGAAGCTTCGAATGTCCTTTGGAGTTTGTGGCTGCTTCCAATCCAGAATGGCTGTAATTTTCCCTAGATCAACTGAGATTCCTTCGTTTGACACAACATGCCCCAGGAACCTTACCTTCTCTTCCTATAAGTGACAATTCGAGAACTTAGCTTTGAGTACATTTCTTCTTAATATTTCTAGCACAATCCCTAGATGCCTTTCATGTTCTTCTTCGGTCTTTGAGTATATAAGAATACCATGGATAAAAATTAACACAAACTTATGGAGCACTTCTCTAAATACTCTATTCATAAGTTCCACAAAATAAGTGGGCACAATGGTTAGCCCAATGGCATAACCAACCACTCGTAGAAATCATTTGTCCTCTGAATGCAGTTAAAGGAATGCAATCTTCTGCTATCCTTAATTAATGAAATCCTGTAGCTAGGTCCATTTTTTAAAATACTCGAGCACCATGAAGTCGATCAAACAAGTCATCAATACAAGGTAAAGGAACTTGTTCTTAATTGTTTGCTTATTTAGGTCTCGGTAGTCTACACACAGTCTCAATGAGCCATTTGACTTTGCAACGAAAAATACCGCTGAGCTCCAACTTGAGTGACTTGGTCTTATTAGTCCTTTCCTCAATAGTTCATCAGTTTGTTTACTTAATTCATTTTCTTCTTTCGGAGTCATTCTTTGAGAAGAGTGAAAAACAAGCCTTGCACTGGAAATCAAATCAATTCTAAACTCAATTTCACTATGCAGGGGTAAACTTTAAACTTTCTATAAAACATCTGAAAATTCCTTAATAATTGGTATTTCCTCTAGATGTTTTGAACCAAATTTCGGGCATACATAAAACTATCCATTATTGGACTTGGTTCTTCACATGTTATTTTAAAAGGTTCATCTCTTTTATTTTGTAATTGTACCGTTCTTTTGACACAATCTAAAATAGCCTTATACTCAAACAACCATCCATGCCAAGTATAATGTCAAATCCAATAAATTCGAGGACGATTGGAACACATGAAAGGTTTTGGGCTAGGTAGGCAACTTGTAATTCTTCACAAACTATACCTAGATTAGTTATACCACCTATAGCATTGGAGATATATATAGGGGTGTCTATTATCTTTATGGTAAGTTTCAATTATCAACCAATTCTTTAGATATAAAACTGTAGGAAGCCCCAGTATCAAATAACACTCTAACTAGATTTTCATCAATGTAGATATTACTTTCTAGGATTTTCCTTCCCTTCACATTGGTCAAAATCGAGGGTTCATCTTTGATACCAAAAACTCGGACATGTTCTCCTTTCTTTATCAGTGGGAAATCCTTCTTCTACTGTCCTGTCTTATGACAATTGTAGCAAGTCACATCCTAAGCCCTAGGATTCTTATAGGTGTTGGAGTAATGGTCTTTCTTTGGTAATTAAAACAAGTAACATTTTTCAACTGATCTTCTTGTGATCCTCTTTCTTCCTTGCCTTTCCCTGGCTTCTTCCCTTACTGATTAAAATTCCTCTTCTTTCAATTATTGTTGTTGTTCTGAGTTGGAGGTGGATTCTTCTTGTCCAAAGTTTCATATCGGAAACCCCTATCTACCAAATCTACAAAAGTCCGCTTAACATGTGCCATCATCCTGTCCTCATACCATTCCTTCATTCCAGAGATATATATTTCATTCTTCTTCAAAGGAGTGTCTATCAGACCTAGCCTAAATGGGGAAAATTCATTGAACTTGTTAGAATACTCCTCTATAGACATCTCTCCTTGTTTTAGATCCATAAAACTCCTGTAAAGGTGTGCCTTTCCAACTACGGGCATATATTATTCTTCCAAGACCTCCTTGAATCGTGCCTAAGAGAAATTGTCATCCGATTCATTCATAGTAACAGACTCCCACCAAGTGAGAATCCCATCCCATAGTTGCCAAGAAGCTAAGAATCTCTTCTGCTCATCTCCAATATTCAACCCTTTAAAAATTCTTTCACAAGAGCATATCCAAGCTTGAACTTCTATAATGGACTCTGTTCCCTTAAATGGTTTATCATCCAAACTGGTATAGCTCTTGTATAAAATTGCAAAGTTGATTTGGGGTTCACCTGGATTTTTTTTTCTTCAATTACTGCGGTGGCGGGAGTTCGACCATTTGTGTTTATGGTACAACTACCTTCCCTTCCCTTACCTCATCCCCTTTTTCCACTCATCTCATACTATACGCATATAGTAAGGAAGTATCGTTAGAATATAGAAAAGATATCTTAGGGAATTGGCATAAAATTCGAATATACTTATTAAACTTCAAATAAGCGCTCTTAGGCTAAAAACATTCCAAGGTATTACTAACCCTATCTCCAATGAGTTGATCCCATCAACGCTTAGGTATTCGCTCAACCATAAGTACTGATACCAAATGTGATGACCTACATAGCCTCCCGGCATGCCCTGTTTAAGCCATTTCCAGGTGACGAGACTTGAGGTAATGATTACCTTTCACATAACACATTCCACTTTGAATGCCACATTGCCATTCCTTAATCACACAACTGATTTTTAAAAACGTATAACTCTTGAGCTCGAATGTCTCAGGAAAGGGTGTTAAGCTAAAAGAAGTTGCCTTCTCCGCCACCGATCAAATGATGCATTTATAGAGATCAATCAATATAATTACAAATGCAACGTCAGACATCCGTCTATACAAGTTATCCAGGAATAGGACAAACCAAAGGTACTCTCTTACCACATTCTGACAAGGATTACCCGTAGGATTAGTAGCGAGATGTCCTTGCAACTCGACTGTTTCAGAAATGAAGGGACCAATGCTACTTTAGTTATTTGGGAGCTAACCAGAATTATCAACAAGCTGTCCTTCCACCCCGAAGACCTCCTGTCTTCAATCTTCATTGTCTTTATCAAGTATTCATTTTTTGAGCACATATATTAATTCAAAGTGGTTTTCAGATAAGAATCACTGAAATCTGACCACGGTTCCTTCGAACCAATCCTCGATAAAAAGATGTTTAGTACATAGGGAATTATTCTTTGATTGATTATTTCTTTTCATCAAATATCTTCTGGAGATATTATTTTTAAAACATTCTTTCAGGTATATATGGAATCATTAAACCTCATTTATCAAATCCTTTGATTACTTAAAACCTTTTTAAATTTCAAATCATTTCATTTAAATCTTAATAAAGATTTCTTAATTCAAAATCGAAATTTTGATTGAGTTAAAACAATGTTATCTAGGATATTAATCCAAAACTAGTAAATATGAAGTAAGCAAAATCTATAGAAATCGCATAATTCTACTCATATCAGTTGCCGTATTCAACAAGTTCTATGGGCGAAATAATGGCGAAATTGCCTTTTAAATTCCACGAATAGTACAAGTTCCCACTTTGGGCATTAATACCAAGTATAAGAAGATTATCCCCACAAAATCCAAGTTATTTAATTTTGGGAAATAATATCATTCATACTTTGAAATTTTTTGATCCAAGCAAATCAAATTTACTTTTCCGTCCGTCGGGCCAGTCCAGGTAGCAAGAGAGAGTAGGAAACTGGTTTTCCAAACCCTAGTCTAGACGCTACCACTCTAACACCTATAAGGCGGTCAAGTAATTTGGTCGACTCTAAATCATTTAATATTTAACCATTCCATAAATCATTTAAATCAACTTTAAAACACTTTATTAATCATTTGAAAATGTTTACAAAAGATTTGGAAAAAAGGTTGCCTTTAAAACTATATTTCAAAAGTTATAGAAAAGTGTAGCGGAAAAGTGATGTGAAAAGTGCTTTTTTAAAGCTATATTAATCAAAACGGCTTTTTATCATTTGGAAATTCATTTTTATAAATCAAATCACTTTAAAAATATTTTAAAAGATTTTTAGAATTTATTTCATATTTTTAAACAATATTAAAATATCATTTTTAAAGAAACCCCTTTATGGATTCCTAACCGCAAAACCGCGATTATTTTCAAAACTTGTTTTAGTCATTATTTAAAGTCTACTAAACCAAATCTTGATCTTTTTCTTTCAATTGAAAACTATGACCATAAGAGTTTGAGAAATTCTTATTTCAAAGAAATCCGACTCCGAATCCATCTTATAAGTGGATTTAAACTATTATGGCGTGAAATCGCGAACTACCGTTAACGCGCCTATTTTTACAAATTTTGCATTTTTCTTTCAAACTTCATCGAAACACTTTTAAATGTTTATAAAACGTTTCTAAATCATTTTAAACCATTTTAAATAGGTTTAAATATTCCATAATACATTTCATTGATAAAAGGAAACTGATTTCCTTTGTGACTCTCGACGTGTATTAAACGTGACTTGTTAATGCAATTAAACAAAAATAGTTATAAAACCATTATAAATCACTTATTATCATTATATAACAATTATATGAAGTTTAGAAAGGTTATAAAATTACATTATAATATTTAATAAATTTCCAACAACTTATATATTTGAAATGAGTTATCAAAATTATTAAAATAATTTTAAATCTTTTTAATCTCCAACAAATTTATTAAAGTGATGTATTTGCTGGTCGTTACATTACTACCTTTCCATCTACAGTTATAAAATCTACATTTATATTTTCCAACACTGAATTTCAAGTTCTTGTACAAATTCCAAAGTTTCCGGCGGACCAAAATCACTAAAAATTCGTGTAATAACCCAGAATTTTGGTCATTTTAATTTGGACTATTTAATTTATTTTAAATATTTAAAAGTTAAATTTTATTAATTAAATAAGTTGAATTTCAAATATTACGATTATTGATAATTTAATTGTTAAAAAATTATATTTGTTAAATAATTTAATTCTGTTAACCGGCATTTTGGCCCGGTTACAAAACGACAGTCGAAGACATTACTATTAGCGCTTGACAAGATTTTGACCTCGAAGAGCCTGGAGGTGTTAGCAAATTGTCAGGCCCATTAGAAAGACGTTCGGCATAAAGCGACGTTCGGTATTGAATATCGTTCGACACCTAAAGCACGTTCGGCAACTAGAACGTTCGGCATGCAGGGTTGTACTCGACACAAATGAGCACTTGACACTTTTGAACGTTCGGCTGTCAAAGGGTTGTACTCGGCCTGCTCTTTACTCGGCATATCCTTTGCTCGGCATGTCATCTGTTCGGCATTCCCTCTACTTGGCATATCCTTTCACTCGGCATCCCCGCCTCACACGGCAAACCCTTCACACGGCAAGCCTTTCACTCGGCATGCTCCTCATCTGGCACACAAGTTCCACTCGGCATATCTTCCACTCGGCATTCTTACATGGCAAAGGCGTATCCTTCCACTCGGCATCCCAACATCGTTCGGCCTGCTTCCTCAATTCAACAGAGAGACCCATCGACCTGGAAAGGAAGGCACGGCATGCCGACCGTTCGGCCTGTTTCACTCGGCACGCAGAGCGTCTGGCCTCACTTCGTTCGGCATAAAGATGAAGGTTCGGCATTTGGTCGTTCGGCCTATTTGGGTCGGTACATAGGGCTTACTCCATTTGGACCGAGTTATTCAGTTAACAGGCCCACAAGGGAAGTCCAACCCACCTTCGTCTATAAATAGAGGGGCATGGGCACAGTGAAAGGGGCCCTTTTTTCCGGGAACACTGGGGAGACTCTGCCATTTCTTATACTCTCCTCTTTTTAATTCAAACTTGTATCCAAGTGATTGATTTACAGATAGTATCTGTATTCAAGTAATTGAGAAAGCAATAAAAGATTAAACCCAAAGTGGATGTAGGCAGTTACGCCGAACCACTATAAATCTGGTGTTCTCGTTTTTGTTATTCTTTTTCATTGAATTACACTATTTTTCAGTCCTAATTTACTCTCTTCATTAATCTCTCTACACAACTCTACTCAAGGGTGTTAGTGACCAATTTTGGTGCTAACATTTTGGTGCTTTCACTGAGAATTGAATTTCTTAGCTTGATTGGATCTCATCATCTACTAGTGGATTTCCATATTCGCGAGATAGATCCAGTTGTTTACTAGAAAGCTTCCTATTCTACTCAGATTTGAAAGAAATCTAAAGGAAGCTGACAGCCGTAAGTTAATCAAGTGTTCGTGTTCATGTGAAAGGATTGGATTCACTGATGTACGCAAGATTTGGCGATTGGATGTTAAAGTTTGCACTCAAGTTGAATGAAGGCCGACCCTCCTCTAAAGGCAATTCAACCAATCGCCCCAGAAAAAGGCGTATGCCGATCGCTCAAGAAAAGGCATATGCCGAACACTCCAAAAAAGGCGTATGCTGATCGCCCCAGAAAAGGCGTATGCCGAACACTCCAGGCCGATCCATACATCCGAATGCCGACCATACCTCCAGGACGAACAGAAAGAAGGCCGAACAGAAATTTGGCCGAGCAGAAATAAGGCCGAACAGAAATAAGGCCGAACAGAAATTTGGCCGAACATAAATTTGGCCGAACAGAAAGAAGGCCGAACAGAAATAAGGCCGAACAGAAATTTGGCCGAACATAAATTTGGCCGAACATAAATTTGGCCGAGTAGAAATTAGGACAAGCAGAAATTTGGCTGAGTAGAAATTTGGCCGAACAGAAAGAAGGCCGAATAGAAATTTAGGCCGAACAGAACCAATGCCGAACGCTCCTGAATGCCGAGCGCTCTCTAATGCCGAACGCTCCTGAATGCCGAACGCTCTCGGATACCGAACGTTCCTAAATGTCGAGCGCTCCCTAAATGCCGAGCGCTCTCTAATGCCGAATGACCCCTATTTTCAAAAAAAAAAAAAAATTTCGGGTACGACCCAAATTTCCAAAAAAGGGGCTAACAAAATTTTTTTCGGGGGGAAACCCCTCAAACCCTAGCCGCAGCGCAGTGCCTCCAAATATTGAATTCAAAACTCAACTTAATAAAGGAACATCCTATCTACTTCCCTTACATCCCCTGGTCGGCCAGGGCATAGAGGATCTAGCGACAGCTTCTAAACGACAACAAGGGAACGGACAAACTACCGCTACTCAAACGATACACTCAAAGGAATACCATACTGATCACCCTTGAGGAGAATCGACCTCCATATATATTTTGGAAGCCAGCTACCTGGAGAGCCTCCTACAACCATGGATCATTTCTATGATAAAAATGAATCTAAACCAAAGTGTGGAGGAGCGGAACAGACTAAGAAAAATAACAATGAAGGCCCGTTGGCTAAGGATGTAGATCCTAGTAGCCGAAACAAGACCTTAAAATTCGGCTCATATGCTCTTTGAAAGATTCAATTTACAACCTCTACTTGAAGACTCACGACTCGAAGTGGTACTGGAAACCAACCTCGAGAGAGTACACCAAAGTCTAAAGAAAATCAGGGGAATGTTGTATATTCCCAAATGCTCACTGATCCTAACACGGGCGATTACAAACACCTCCGAGGTGTGATCGAAAAGCTGATCTAGAAAGTAAAGCTTCAATAGTATGTACATTTCCTGCAGAATTGCGGGCAGCGAATATCCGATGCCTATAAATGAAGGGCTATGATTATCAGTTGGGCTGCTGACGGCCGACATCCCTTTGAAAGGAGCCAGGGGCAAAAGTCGAATAGCGAGCGCACGATGCTGCTTCACTTATCAATGAGATTTATCATAATCTTCTTTCAATTATTTCCATTTCTATTTTAATTGTTCTATGAACTACGACTAACTTGAACTAAGCTACTTTCAAAATGATGCCGCAGATTGGATACTCAGATTTGGTCACCAACCAATCCACAAAGACCATGATCGGACGTGTGGAGTTACATCTAGACGAGAATGATTCAATCGCTCATCATCAATCATGTGCCTTTAATTTGGGGCCAAGAACTAGAGATTGAAAAGCTCATCACGATTAGAACCCAAATACAAAGTCGACATGACTGACCATCCATTCATTGACCTCCACGTTTGACTCAGAGACCTGAACAGGGCTTGGAATGAGTATGGCTCGATCGCCCACTCAAATCAAGTCATAAAACAAAGTTGGACAAAATGCAGATGCCCCTCCTGAAGCTTAGTGATGCCGAGATCTGTCCAGAGTGGACGTGATTTGTTCATCTACACATCAAGTCCTACCTTGAACACAAAAGGTTATTCGAAAGCCCGACTTGAAGTAGTTGAGGTGGACTGCCTACTCATTAACCATCGCCCTCAATACATGGACACGACTGCACCTTGGAACATATGCAACTTACTTTGTCTACTCAACAATCTATTATCCTTATTTTCTAGAAGGAGATACGGAGAAAATTATAAGAGATTTGGCTATCTAACCCAACATGGATGTGATCCAACCATTTGTCATATACCTCCTTCCTTGACTTGATGGGAAGAGCTATAATCACCAAGCGGACGAAAATCGATCGTCCATTTTTCAAATTTCGTCCCTCAAGCTGGGGGCAAGATCCCATTCCATGAGCAAACATGGTTCGACTGTTCATTCGACAACATTAGCCTCGATACGGTAGATGTACACAAATTAAAGAGTGGAAATACGACTGCTCTCAACTTAAAACCTCCAAGTCCCCGGAGTACGGACTGGAGTACCCTAAGTCCCCAGAGCATGGACTAGAGCATAAATGACATAAAAACTCCAAGTCCCCGGAGTGCGGACTGGAGTACTCTATGTCCCCAAAGCGCGGACTAGAGTATAAACGACTCAAAACCTCCAAGTCCCCGGAGTGCGGACTGGAGTACTCCAAGTCCCCAGAGCGTGGACTAGAGTATAAATGACTTAAACCTCCAAGTCCCCGGAGTGCAGACTGGAGAACTCTAAGTCCCCAGAGCGTGGACTAGAGTATAAATGACTTAAAAACTCCAAGTCCCCGGAGTGCGGACTGGAGTACTCTATGTCCCCAGAGCGCGGACTAGAGTATAAACGACTCAAAACCTCCAACTCCCCGGAGTGCGGACTGGAGTACTCTATGTCCCCAGAGCGCGGACTAGAGTATAAACGACGTAAACCTCCAAGTCACCAGAGCGCGGACTAGAGTACTCTATGTCCCCAGAGCGCGGACTAGAGTATAAAAGACTTAAACCTCCAAGTCTCCAGAGTGTGGACTGGAGTACTCTAAGTCCCCAGAGCGCGGACTAGAGTATAAACGACTTAAACCTCCAAGTCCCCAGAGCGCGGACTGGAGTACTCTAAGTCCCCAGAGCGCGGACTGGAGTATAAATGACTTAAACCTCCAACTCCCCAGAGCGCGGACTGGAGTACTCTAAGTCCCCAGAGCGTGGACTAGAGTATAAATGACTTAAACCTCCAAGTCCACAGAGCGCGGACTGGAGCACTCTAAGTCCCCAGAGTGCGGACTAGAGTATGAATGACTTGAACCTCCAAGTCCCCAGAGTGCGGACTGGAGTACTCTAAGTCCCCAGAGTGCGGACTCGAATATAAGCAATTCGGATCTCCTAGTTCCCTGAATACGAACTATGACACAGATGACTTGAATTTGTCAAATCCCTGACATACGGGCTAGAATGTATTCTAAGTGATCGAAGCACAGAATGGAAGTTCAACAACTCCCGAAGTGTTTCCGAGTTATATGAAGATGGACCGAGAAGTCTATGTTACTCACAACTGCTTGGATCCACATCACAATCACAAAGAAAACTGAACAATAAGAGTCTATTGTAAGAAGGAAAAAGGAACTAAACTTTATTCAGAAACGAGTTCCTATTACGACCCCTCCAAAGTTCGGAGTCGACATTCTATTTATAAGGACTAAAGGAAATAGATGAAAATAATTACACGACTTAGACTAACTCTCGTTGAACGAGGATAGTAATCACTTCTTGTGCTTCTTCAACTCCTTTCTAGACGGCTTCTCTCCATAGCATTTACTCTTGGTGCTCTTCTTTGATAGAGGGGTAGCAACTGAAGAAGTATGGAGAACTTCCATAGGCTTGGACCCGCCAGGAAGGATGACCTTCAACGGCTTGTTCAAAGGATCATCCAAGTCCACAACTCGGGGCTCGACCTTGACCTTCTCTTTCTCGAGCCGCTCTTTCATGCTTAATTCGAATGTGTGATCAGAGGCGCCTGTAATTTCTACTTCATAACCCCCGTCGGCATGAAAGGAGGTTCCAGACTTGTCTTCATCAAGCGCTCCAATCACCTGAGCACGGACGAGAGTACTCTAAGTCCCCTGAGTGCGGACTAGAGTATAAACGACTTAAACCTCCAAGTCCCCTGAGTGCGGACTAGAGTATAAACGACCTAAGAACCTCTACATCCCCAGAGTGCGGGCTGCGGTACTCTCAGTCCCCAGAGCACGGACTAGATTATAGGAGACTTGAGAAGAATCTCCAAATCCCAGAAGCGGACTAGATTACTCTAAGTTCCCAGAATGCGGACTGGAGTATAAACGAGTTGACAAAAACCTCTGCGTCTTGAAATGTGGACTAAAGCATAAACTGTTCGACAAATCTCTAAGTCCCCGGAGCATAAACCGAAGCATGAATACAAATTGGGCGCGAATCAACCGGGGGGAGAATAACACTAAGTCACCAGAATGCAGAGTGGTGTATAAACATCGATAAATATAAGAGTGGATTCCAACCATTCTCTGTTACGCAAACTTCGGCATGGAATCGACCGAAGGTATATTAACCCGCTAAGGATGGAGTTCGACCATCCAACTAGTAGCCTGGCCAAATCAATACTGGGAGCATGGGTACAAATCACTAAAAAGCTGAATACGACAGCTTACTATAGCTCTAGCATGGCGTTCTTTATAACTTGAAGCAACGACTGCAGGGAAGCCTCAATACAAAACCAATCGAAATGGCATCCAAAGCTACGAGCAATCGATTATGTCATACCTCAGATCGAGGGTCAATACCGATCCGCACCAAGCACATACGAATGTGACTCGGATGTTTCTTGAAAAACTATGACCTCCAGAGTGTGGAAAGGAGGGTAAACCATGAATACTTGGTCAAAAATTCTCCAGCACCCTCATTCGATTCGTCAGGAGGAGTATGAAACTGGATGAGCATAACCCGACTGCATTTGTAGCCAACTTTACCCTGAGAACTGATTACAGAGCATGAACCAAAGTGGACGTAGATGACCATCCACTGTCCAAATTATGCCCTAAAACTGACGTGGCATCGAAGCATTCCTCTTGGAATGAAAAACCACGATAAAATCCGAGATAGGTGAGACCTAGTCTCCCATCGATTGACATGATCCCACGATTCAACGGGAAAGAAAGTAAAGCTAAAGTGGGCGTGGCTGGCCTTCCTACTTATCGGTATATGCCCCAGACCTGGGGGCACGAGCAAGGAGCAAGATGAATGTGAACCGACTATTCACCGATCACCTCTATGTCTTTGGAACTTAGGTGAAAACATAAGCATAGCTAGGACGAGACTTAACCGTCCATGTAGTACATTTATCAACCCGAGACTGGGAGAAGACGCATGGTCATCCTAAAACTGGCTACGATAGCTCAGTATTAAAACTTATATATAGTGCTTACAGTTGCTCAAGGAGACGACCGAAAGGATGCCTAGAGATTGAATCATTGAATTGACACCTTAGCTCATGAGCAATTGACTTTCACTCCAACCCGAAGGACAGGTAAAGGATCATGAATTCATTGAATAGAAAGTGCGTTACTCGAATATACAAGCAAATTCAAACTCATAGCAAGATCCAGCTATACAGTTGCACGCCACTCGAGGCTGACCCCCACTCGACATTTCCTTCGATGCGCTTTAAAGCCTGATATGGCCATTCGTTGATAATCTATTAGAGCATTCAGAGTCCTTCACTATTAGACTTAATGACTCATGACAAGACTCTAGGATTCGACTAGAGTAACCGTCAACATTGGCCATCCCAACCATATTTCACATTGAATGTTATGCAAAGTAGTTACATCTGTACTCAAAGAATCTGGGATGGTACCTGCTAAGCTGACGGTCGACATTACAGCCAGCCATGGTGACCCCATCCCGGGTGCTAAATATCGGATCACAGCTCAGTGTAGTGATGATAAAAGAATTAGTTGGATTTTTCTGAATAAATGATGATATGTTCCCTTGGACCCATTCTGACATGCATATGTGATTTCATTAACTATCGCGAGCCATTCATTGGATATCAACCCGAAGATACAAAAGCAAGCATAATATCTATTGATTTCCTCATAAAAGCTCCACTCTTGCTTTTACGCTCACCCCATCAACGCCTATGCCTACCAGCCGTTGCAACAGGACATACAATGGCCTGATACGTCTGAAAGACTACTTAAATAAACTAAGCTAATCCAATATCACTCATTTCCCTCGAAGGGCTATCCAAGGACGGAAACTAGCAGAGCTCACACCCAAATTCGCTACCTCAGATGACTGCTCGAAGAGTAACAGAGAACCAACCATAAGATGGAAAATGTACGCGAATGGAGCATCCAATGACCAGTGTTATGGCATAGGAGTCATGATAATGACCCTTGAGGAACGATCAATCTGCGACATCCTGAAACTCGATTCACCTGAAACAAACAACGATGCATAGTATGAAGCCTTGTTTGCAAGCCTCAAACTTGCTAGAGGATGTGAAGTGAAAACTTTACACATCTTTTGTGATTCTTAATTGGTAGCGTACAAATCTGAGGAAGTTAATCTCGCTAGGGGGCATTGTCGTGCGCCTCATCTCGGCCAGGTCCAAGAGCTACTAACCGACTTCACGTATTACACCATTACACACGTACTCAGCGAACAAAATGAAAAGGTGTCATGGTTGACTCCTATCAAAGACTATCTACAATGGGGAATTCTTACTAACCAGAGGAATGGAAAACGAAAGATCCTCCTCAAAGCTTCACGACAAATCATCCAAGAATAGGTCGTGTGTCAAAAGGAGTTTATCCATCCCCATGCTTCGGTGTATCGCCCATGATGATATCTTGAGCAAAGTCTATGAAGAAGAATGCGGTAATAACATCAGGGGGAAAACCATGATAAAGAAATACTCCGCTATAGGTATTACTGGCCAACTTTCAACCCAGATGCAGTTGATCATGCAAGACAATGCGATGAGTGCAAGATATTTGCAAAAAAGCCGAGAACCCCACCGATGGAAATTATTCAAATGGCTAGTCCATAGCCGTTTGCCACTTGGGGGCACTGAAATCATCTTCTTGCCGATCCTAAAGGTGGTGCGATATACACCATCATAGTAGTTGATTACTTCACCAAATGGGCAGATGAAGAACTTTTAGCCACAACCAAGCGTCAAGACGACCAAGGAAGGATATGACAGCTTTAGAGGAGAAAATCGAAGGATAATGACTGTTCAAGAAACATGATGGATTTCTTTCTGAAGACAAGGAATACTCGCTGATTCAAAGCGTGTTGTGTTGCTTCACACGACACACTTTGGGGGGCAAATGTTAACCGGCATTTTGGCCCGGTTACAAAACGACAGTCGAAGACATTATTATTAGCGCTAGACAAGATTTTGACCTCGAAGAGCCTGGAGGTGTTAGCAAGTTGTCAGGCCCATTAGAAAGACGTTCGGCATAAAGCGACGTTCGGTATTGAATATCGTTCGACACCTAAAGCACGTTCGGCAACTAGAACGTTCGGCATGCAGGGTTGTACTCGGCACAAATGAGCACTCGACACGTTTGAACGTTCGGCTGTCAAAGGGTTGTACTCGGCCTGTTCTTTACTCGGCATATCCTTTGCTCGGCATGTCATATGTTCGGCATTCCCTCTACTTGGCATATCCTTTCACTCGGCATCCACGCCTCACACGGCAAACCCTTCACACGGCAAGCCTTTCACTCGGCATGCTCCTCATCTGGCACACAAGTTCAACTCGGCATATCTTCCACTCTGCATTCTTACATGGCAAAGGCATATCCTTCCACTCGGCACCCCAACATCGTTCGGCCTGCTTCCTCCATTCAACAGAGAGACCCGTCGACCTGGAAAGGAAGGCACGGCATGCCGACCGTTCGGCCTGTTTCACTCGGCACGCAGAGCGTCCGGCCTCACTTCGTTCGGCATAAAGATGAAGGTTCGGCATTTGGTCGTTCGACCTATTTGGGTCGACACATAGGGCTTACTCCATTTGGACCGAGTTATTCAGTTAACAGGCCCACCAAGGAAGTCCAACCCACCTTCGTCTATAAATTGAGGGGGATGGGCACAGTGAAAGGGGCCCTTTTTTCCGGGAACACTGGGGAGACTCTGCCATTTCTTATACTCTCCTCTTTTTAATTCAAACTTGTATCCAAGTGATTGATTTACGGATAGTATCTGTATTCAAGTAATTGAGAAAGCAATAAAAGATTAAACCCAAAGTGGACGTAGGAAGTTACGCCGAACCACTATAAATCTGGTGTTCTCGTTTTTGTTATTCTTTTTCATTGAATTACACTATTTTTCAGTCCTAATTTACTCTCTTCATTAATCTCTCTACACAACTCTACTCAAGGGAGTTAGTGACCAATTTTGGTGCTAACAAATTCTAAATTTAATATGAACGAAAATGATTTCTAACGTTAATTTAAATTCTAATTGAATAAGAAGGAAGATAGTAAACTTTTAAATTGGATATAAAAGTGATTAAACAGATTTTTGAAATTACTCCTTTTAATTAACATGTAAAATAGCCTTTTAGGGGCACAGTCTTGGATTTTAACGAAACCAGTTTCATTCGATCCGTAATAGTGAATTATAGTATGCCGTCAAATTTCATGGCAACCGGACGTATCGTTTGATCGTGCGAGTTTGAAGCGCGTAGAAAATAATTAAAGGAAATTAACTTAAAATAATTTGACTTTGAAAGTTAACTTCTTAATATGATGGAATTGGCTTCTGGTACATATTCAACTGTGTTCAGAATAGGTGTATAACATATAGAATGCCAGGCGGCACGCTTTATTTGGAGTTCAAAATTTTCGTGGATGAATAGTGCTGTGAAATTTTCTATATAAGGACCTGAAAATTTTATTTTTGCAATCCAAATCCTAGCTTACTTCAGTCACCCCTTTCTAAAATTTTAATGGCCGAAATCGCTGGCCTTCCTCCCTCGATTTCTCCCCATTCACGCGCTTTTAGGCTTTGACTTCAACTAGGAAGATGAAGAGCTCGACGAGCTCTACAAGATCAACGGTTGGATCGTCGATCGACAAGCCGAGGCGGCGGAAAGGAACCTCCATTCATGGCCGCAGTTTTAAGTATTCGCAACTTCATGGTCGCAGCGTGTGTGCTGGCATGGGGTGGTGCACGTGGTGGCGGCAGAGTCGAGCCCACGGTGGTGGGCGGTAGATGGTTCGCGTGCGTTCGTTCATATAAGAAAAGGAAGTGAAGAAGTAGGCCTGAGAACGAAGAGAGGAAGAGGGAGAGCAGAGTTAGGTTTAAGTTTAAATTTTAAATTAAATTAAGTTAATTACAGAATTTAATTATATTGTTCGATTAATAATTCGTAACTTGTTCATACGAGGTCCGTTTTGAGGGCGACAAGTTGCGTTGCGTTCAAATCACTAGCACTACACTATGGAGTTGGATTGGGTAGACTCACAGCTAGTTGGAATTTTGGTTAAAATTGGATGTTCGTTCAATTTTAATTCAAAATGGAATGATTTGGCGACTATTAAAATTAATGTGAGTTGATCTCACCATTTTGGTTAATCGAAAATTTTATAAGTCGATAAATTATTTATTTGATATTTGGATATTTATTTCTAATCGTTATTGATTGTTTTGGATAATATACTAAATTATATTATTAGTTGGACTATTGCTGCCTATTGGAGCGGATGAGACCTATTACGTTCCAGTGTAAGAGCGGATGACCCTTTGTATACGAATCTCGCCTCGAAGTGGTGGATTTATATTTAAATGATTATATACTGTATGTGATGCAAGAGGACAGGTTGGAGGGATCCAACCAGATTCCTTAAACTGTTGATTTTATTTTTCATATATAGTGATATACGATATGTTGGATGTTATATTGGATAACATGGACATGTTTTTGCTTTTTTTTAGCAAGGCCAATAGGGTTGAATGGACTCCTATCATTTTATTGATCCACTTATGGAAAAAAGAGATTACAATAACAAAATAAAGGAAACAACAACGAACCAAGAAAAGCAGGGAAGGGGGTAAAAAAAAAGATGGAATGAAAATAAAAAGGAGGAAAAAAACACAAAATACAACAGATTTGAAGCCTAGTCAGCAATTCCTATCATCGTCACCAGGTCGAAAGGAAGATTAACATCAAGAATGCCTTTCCTCACTTCATGAACTATAAAGTCAGCAAATTGTCTGTCAGATTTACTTTTAGCTTCATTGAAAACTTTGGTATTCCTCTCTAACCAAACCAGATGTACAATTTTTTTTAAATAGTATCCCATATATTTTTGAGTGGTCATCCTTCATAGCAGTAACCCTTTGAAGCGTATCCCATTCATCATGCTGGTTCATTCCTACAATTTGGATTCCTAACTCATTTTTAACTTTATGCCCCATTGTATTAGTTACAGCGCAGTCAAAATATAGGTTTTTATGGTTTCTGGTAGCTCAATACAGTAGGAACATCTGACTGTCATGTTCGTACCTCTACTGACAAGCTTCACTAGAGTAAGTAGGGCATCGTTAATGACCTTCCACAACATGAGATTATGTATGGCAGGACTTTCCTTTCTCCAAACTGTTGCATGCCATTTTCATTTAGGCTGAGCATAGTAACCTGTCAAAAAATTGAAAGCAATCTTAATAGAGAATTTAGCTTCGGTTGGTCCCCATGTTAATTTTTCAATGATTTAAGACCTAAGTTCCAATGCCTGAATGCAGTTCTGTAGAGATGCTATGTTCCGATTCGAATTGTTAGGTAAGGTAACTCTATTATTGTTAGTGTATGAGTTAACTTGTGCTAGCTCACCTACTCCAGATTAAATTAATTCATGATGAGTAATATGTCTTCTTAAAATACAACCTTGTCTACACCAAGGATTATCCTAAGAACTTACTTTATTATTGGTACAAATGACATACCGTACAATAGTAGAATTTCTTCTCTCAACTTGAGAATATTGCGTCATGTCCAACTGACGTTTTGAGGTGGTAGCATATTCCATATGTTTCTTCCTTTTGTAACATGTTAATGAGACAATTACATCCATAAGTTATCCTAATTATTTACGAAATTGTCAATGTACTTGGATATTGTTGCTTTGTTCCACCATGATAAGTTAAGTATGCATTGTCCTCCAGCTTGACTAAGCATTTAGTAGACTTACACTCCAATCTTGCTGTAATTTTTTTTAAAATGGGGGGCATTGATTTGTGGTGATTTGTGATGTTGGGAGAGGTACTCCAAGGTAGGATACAGTCTCGTTTCTTGGTCTCAAACTAGTGCGGTTGAATAAAATTTCCATTTGTTCTTGCTCATTCCAACCAACATGATGTCAGATTTTTCCAAGTTGACCTTGAGACTAGTTATGTTGAAAAAAAGGTTAAGCCCTCCAAGGATAGAAGTTATTGTCATAAATGTCAGATTGCAAAAGATGACTAAATCATCCGCGAACATGAGTGAGGTTATCTGTAGTTCTTTTCATCTTGGGTATAGTTGAAAAAGCTTTTTCCTTACAAGGTCATCAAGGATTCTAGTTAGAAGCTCCATGACAGTAACAAAGATGTATGCTAACATGGGTTCTCCTTGTCTAATAAACGCTTGCTACCAAAGTATCCTACATTGGTGCCATTCAATTTGATTGAAAAGTTCACTGTTGAGATGCACGAGTATATCCATGTGACAAAGTGTTTGGGGAAATTCATGTAGCTTATAATTCAAACTTTGGCATCCCAGTGTAGAGTGTCAAAGGCTTTATGTATGTTAGTCTTCAATAAGCCTCTAAGGGAGACAAATGTAGTCTTATAGCCATGTAGTAGTTCACGTGAAACAAGCACATTGTCAAGAATGTTTCTATCAAGTAAGAAGGCATCCTGATTTTTTGAAATGACTTTTGGCGGTACAACTTTCAATCTTGAAGCAATCACTTTTGTAATGCATTTGTATATTATATTGCAACATAAGACGGGGTGATATTCTTGAACATTGTTAGCATTTCTAGTCTTGATGATTAGGGCAATAAAAGTATTATCAAAAGTCTTTGTCGTTTCACCTTTTTTGAAAAATATTTTAACAGCTCTAACCACATCTTCCTAAACAATTTTCCAGCATGAAGTGTGAAAAAAGGCATTAAAGCTATTAAGACCACCACAAGAGTCTCTATTAATATAGAACATGGCCTACTTTATTTCTATGTCAGTAACTTCAGTGCTAAGGTACCTGAAACCTTCATTACTGAGTCTAGCAAGGATCATAGGGTTAATTTCCTCAATCTTAGGGTAACTATTCTCAGAGTTTCCAAATAGGTTAGAGAAGTAGCTTATGAAAGCATTAGCAATGTCCTAGGGTTCTTGGTGCAGTTTTCCATTTTCATCATATATCCTACGAATATTTTGCTGAGTTTGTTTGGCTTTAAGAGCAGCATGGAAGTACGCAGTGTTTCGATCTCGTTCAACTTTCCACTTGATTCTCGGCTTTTGTTTTAATATATCATTTTCTTTGAGAAGAGCTTCAGTGTATTGTTTGGTGGCTTCAGTCTCTATACCTGTTAGCGTGTTATCATCCATGTTCCTTTGCATATTCTCCTGAATTGTATTGAGTTGTGTGTTTAAAATATCAAATTATTTTGATCCAGCTCCAAACTTTTGTTTAGACCAAGCTTTCAACCTCTCCATTGCCTCTTTAAGCTTTTTCTGCAAGATAAGCATAGGGTTGCCAAAATTAGATTTGGACCATGCATGCTCAATTTATCACATAAAATCAGGTTCTAGCACCCATGTGTTAAAAAATTTGATACTTGCTTTTCTTTTCATGACAGCTGCTTCTAGTTGAAGTATTCGAGGAGAATGGTCTGATAACAAGTGTTAAGGAGGTGGTTAAACAAGGATGGCCACCTCGAAAGAGTGGTTTAGTTGCAAAAGATGAAACAAATCTTAGAAAAGGTTCTATAGCCTATCTTTCTTTTGTTGTTCCATGAAAAGGTAGCACCAGTGGTCTTTATTTCAATTAGATTGGAGTGAAGGATAGGCATGTTTAATGGTTTAACTTCACTAAAAGATAGTGGGTTACCTACAAACTTGTCTAATAATCTTGATGAGCAGTTGAAATCACCACCAATTATCTATGAGTGCGACTCTTGCCTAAGGAAAGGAATGTAATGGAGGAAGGAGGTTCTTAAGTTAACAGAATTTTCAACATATATAGAAGTAAGATAAAAGGAGGAGGAAGTTTGGTTGAGGATTGAATGGCAGTGTATCATTTGTTTAGAGGAGACAATGACGGATAGGCTAAGAGTGGATGGGTCATAAAGAATAAGAATTCTACCACAAGTTGCATATTCATGATTGTGAAGCATCTTCTAGAGAAGTCTTATGTACTTTGCAACTTAAGTAGATAGATCTAAGATAAGCTTGGTTTCAAATAAATCTAGAATGCTTAGATTGTACTACTGGATTAGACTTTTACATTGATCTAGCTTTATGTTACCGTAAGCCCCTCTAACATTCCAATAACCTAAGTTGTGAATCATTGGTTATACTTAGTGGCATTGCGTATCTCTTCTTTCATACCTCTTGTTAGGGGTTGATTAGATCCTTATAGCCAGGGATAGTAGTGCTCAGTGGGGAATTAGAGAAAAGTGACGATGTTTCAATGGTTTTAGTACTATAAACTTTGCATTGTGTAATGTTGGGAGGATGCTCTTTATAAGTTTTAGAGTGGGCTTCATGGTTAGGTGAGGTGGGTGTGAAAGTTTGGAAATGTTTGGTAGACGGAGTGGGTGATAAAGAGGTTGGATTAGCTGGTGGAAGACACGGAGAGGGTTTCCAAGCTATAGGGGGTTGAGATGGTCATATGGTAGGTTAGGTATGGGTTGAGAATGTTTGGGAAAGAGTGCCAAGGTATGCAGAGGATGGAAAATATTGTGTTTAGAATTGTGTTGGTGTATGGCTTTGGAAGGAGAGCATAAGAATGGGATATGGTAGAGCATTGTGCTTTGTGCATGTGCATGTCTATAGATGAATTCGGATCTTTGCTTGCAAAAGAATTCTTTAATGCAACATGGCCAGCTGGTAGGATAGGTAAATTTCTTTGGTTTGTTGAGACATCTATGCACATGTTATGTTGAGCATTAGCTTTCCCTTTTTCATTTGTCAGTAAATCATTTGGATTATGAAGAGGCCATTGGACTCCAACTGCTTATTTATCTCTTTGGTACCGACTTCGGGAAATTCTTCTGTTTCTTGGGGTTTACTTCGAGTTTCATCTGGGTCTTCGATTGTTTGGTTAATATTTACAGACCCAATGTCATTTAACTTTTCATGCTCAGCATTAATTAAATTGTCTACCTCATCATTTTCACATATGCTCAGCAGCATATCAAAAGGAACTTGGTATGAAAGTAACCACTTTCTATAGCTTTTTCAACATTTGCATGATTAACTTTGTTGCTTCCTCTCTCTCCTTATTTCCTATGGTCCTATTACCTTGTTCACATTCTTTTTCCAGATTTACGTTTACTTCCTTGCTTTTAACACCCTGTTTTTCTTTCTATTGTTTAGTAGACTTTGTTGCTTCTTCACAAACTGTATTGTTCTACTTTTCCTTTGTTCTTGCTTTGTTCATATCAATTTCACCTCTTTGCTCCATTCCATCATTGTGCTTCCTTTTATCTTTAGTTGCATTTGAATTATGATATTTTTTCCACCCTCTACTTACTAATTGCCACTTTTATACCCTTTTTTGTTTTTCCAATGACGGTAGGATTTTTTTTAATTTCCATTTCTTTAGTTCTATTTACCTCTCTTTCATCAGTTCTTGCATTTTCAGTTGATACCTTGTTCATTTTGTCATAGTGCAATGTTGTATGTCCAAAGACTTTGCAAGAACAACAAATGTCCGATCTCCACAAGTATTTTACCACAATTTTCTAGGCTCCACCTTCAACTAGTTGAACCAAGAATTTGTGATGAACCGGATTTTTGGACGTCTGTTAATTGGGAAATTAACTGATTTTATTTTTTAAATATTAATATTAACTAATCAAACAAATGAATTTCTGATAATTAAGGATATTTGAATATATGTATTGATTTGGAAACTAAAATAAACATTGAATTAAAAACTATATTAAATATTTAATTTTTAAAAATCTATGGGTATGATAAATCCTATAGAAAAGAAAAATAAACTTTTTGTATAGATAAACTTCACCATTTAAATTGAGATAAGATATCCATAAAATTTAGATACGAGTTTTATGTTAGATGATATATATATATGTATATATATGTATGTATGTATAAGTGTATAAATATACAAATATAGGAAAGTTGTATGAATGTGAATAAATATACAAAGCAAAGCAATGTGTATGAATGTAAATGTATGAACATGAGGACAAATAAAAGTAAGTAAAAATATTTGTATGTATGTTGCAATAAAAAACGTACACAAGTGATGGATGTGGAAAGATGTTATATACGTACAACACAAATGGATATGTATACATACATCAATTCACATAAATGCATGTCAACAAAAGAGGAGACAAGCTTTTAGGCCTAGCATACAAAACATGAAATCAGGCCAGGAAAAGGAAAAATCAAATCAACACTTTTTCATATGATTCCAAATCAAAGTTTAAAAAAAACGTGTTTATGAAAACCTGGATGCAAATCACAGCCTGGCTTGCACAACACACTTCCTTTCTATGAATATATGTATTCACTGCTTATACCTCCACATAAACACTTTCGTTCACAAACACAAAGCAACTCGAATACGAGAAGATCAAAACAAAACACAATCTAAAACAAGTGATAGGTCAAGAGGCTTGGAGGGGATAAGGAAGTAGGTTTCTCTGTTCAAAAATAATCTGTGAGTAAACTGCAACTTTGAATTCAAATCTTATCAATATTCTGTGAGTAAACTAACCCAGTTTCTTCTTTCTTTTATACCTGTGAGTGAACTTAGCCCTTTATATAGGATATTTTTATATGTCCCTGTAATATAAGCTTGAGTAAATGCTTTCATTTTACCATGGATTCTTAAGCAAACTAAAATTTTATGCTGGATATTTGGGGTTTAAACATACTAACAGTACTTCTCTATTTCTTGATTGCCTAAAACAGTTCTAACTTTAGCTTCAAAAATCATAATCTTCCAACCCGACGAGTCTTAATTAAATCGGTCAACATGAGAGTTGTTCGTATTGATCTGAACTACCCTTTTTAAATTGACAGAACCGTATTTCTTTAGGGGTCGAGTGAGTTTCTTAATTAGGATGCCTAGAAGTTTATATAAACATTTACTATAAAATTTACAGGGTGTAAAAAAATTTATGCATGCTTTCTAATTCATTATCCTCCAAACCAAATCGAGTTTGAAAATGCTTCGAACTACAAACTTATGAATCTTCGACTCTAGATCATACTAAAAATAGTTCGAGTCATTTTTATTTGGTATATTTTGTAAATTTGAATTTAACAGTAAACGACTAAGTTTTGGACAAAAATCAAAATGCTCTAATTACAGAATCATGTATATAGGCACGATCACCGTGAGATAATATGAATTTTGGTAAAGATTTGGTAATTTTTAATGATCTAGGAAGTGAGAATTTTTGAAATGTTCTTTTATTTTAAATAAAATTATTTTTCGGCCGGTGTTGGCCAAGGTGGCGGGGCGGCAGCACCGGTAGGTGCGCATGAACAAGACTGAGGGCTCGACCGTGGCCAAATTTGGAATCAAGGCGTAATTTTGGTTGGGCGATCAAATTTAGAGTTTAAGGAAAGCTGTGGCATTGGGAAATTGTGGTGATTTTTGAGAAGGAAGAGGCGACCAGAGAACTCGAGTTCGGTCCCTAGGGAGGCGACAGCGAAGGGCTTCCGTTTGGTGGTGATGGCATGTGGATCACGTGTCGAGATTCGGAGCAGTTTATTGTTTTGTGGGGGCGGGGATTTTTCAGGGTGGTCCGTGTGCTTGGTTTTTAGGTAGTGGACCAGGATGCTCCAACAAGGCAGCTAGGTGAATCAGGGGACGAAGGTACGTTGTTTGGTGGCGTCATGATGGTGAAATGGCCATCGGGTCTGGTGTGAGTGTGCACACTTTGATGCACAGGATGGATAAGTTTGAAAGGAAATTGGAGGAAGGAGGAGGAAGTGTAGAGAGGAGGGACGGGCCGGAAAGAAGTAAATGGGCCGAAGAAATATTGTTAGGCCGAAAAAAAAGGTAATAAATAAGGAATGGTAAAGAAGGAAGTAAAGATAAATAAGGAAATAAGGAAATAAGAGAATGAGAATTGGAGATAAAATAAAAGAAGAGTGGGGGAGAGGGCATCAGAATTTTCTCTGGACTTTGTAGTTTAGGCTCTGTTCAAATCCGAGGTATGTTTTGCAAGTATTTAATTTAAATGACAGTAAGTTTTAAATTTAAAATGAAATCTAGTTTAAACTGTTTCTTAAATCTATTCTTTAAAAGTAAATGTTTTAAGTAATTGATCTAAGGAAGATTTTATAATTTGTTTAACTTGAAAATTGTTAAGTTTAAATTCTTTTTAAGTTAGTTTAAACTTAATGTAGAAATATAAGAGATGATTAAAAGATAAATGTTTGAAATTAGATGCTAATGATAATTAAGTAATAAAGATAATGATTTGTTATAACAGATAATTAAAAGTTAAGTAACTAGATAATTACTAAATGAAAGTGATTAAAGGTAAATTACTTAAGGAAAGTAATTAAGGATTAATTACTTAGTGTAATCAATTAAAGGATTGATTAGTTAAGGAAATTAATTACGGGTTGGTTAATTTATGGGTATGATTAATTAAAGGATAATTAGTCAATGGTGATTAATTTAGATAGGAATTAATTAAGGATTAGTTAATTAATTTGTGTTATTAATTAAAGGGAATTACTTAATATGATTAGAAAGGATAATCATAAAATGATTAATTAATGGATTGTAATTAATTATTGTTAAGTAAGCAAGATTAAAAGTAATTAATTTGATTTAGTTGGGAATGGGGTGACTAGTTAATCTTGCTTGTGAATGATTGGTTGATATTTCTGATATGAAATGTTTGTGGTATGATATGTTTGTCTTGAACAGAGATAATGTGGTTATCTATCGATAATGAATTGCCGTGTAAAAGTGACATCTTTTATTCAAAAATTGAATTGTGTTTCACTTGAATAACGAGGGTTCAGATGGTTTTAAATTCAAAGAGTCCGGATTCGGGTATTAGTAAATACCCGAAACCACTTCGATTCTTTATAAATTAATATGTGAAATCAATAGGCTCATATGGAATGATTTAAGTGAATTCGACCAATTAATCTAAGTTTTTGGTACTTAGAGATTTGATGTGTGAAAATTAGTGATGTCTATAACAAATTGTGAATTTGAAAATTTACACGAGTTACCCCGGGTTTAAATAAATTTTATGCTTTGGTATTTCGTGTTAGATAAGTTTATTCGCGCTGGTTTCCTGCCTGACCCAGGTGTTACTTTGATGTAATGCTCGGGTCAGACCGAGTATTACAGATTTTCAAGTGAGGACGTCTTGGAGCTCAGGAGGCGAGCTGGATGGCAAGAACGTATGGAATGTTTCCTCTGTATTATATTGTTGTATATCCGTGACATGATGATTGTGTATATCCAGTGTCTGTATATATGTGTAACTCTGATGTAGTAAAGTGAAATTTGACAAGTACAGTTTTCTTTTGTACAACTGTTATTATTAGTTATTATATTTTATCTACTGTGAATGTAAGATGTTGGTGTTTTTGTTCTTCTTAGTCTTCTATCTCTTTCTTCTTTTTCATAACTATCTGGAATTTTCGGGTTTGAAAATTTAGGGTTGTTACAGTTGGTATCAAAGCTGGAGGATAAGCGAGAACATTGGCTCTAATGGGATTACTCATTAAGGATAGGGTCAATGGTACCCTGGAATGAGTTGAGTGTATATATATGAGAGCGTACTTGTTATTTTTATATAATGGTTTTAAAGGTAAAGGATTTTTATATAAATTTATATATACAGTAATAATTAGTTGTTGAATATTGAAATTAAATAAGAATTTAAGGGGTAAATATATATCCAAATGGAAATTGAATAGAATGAATCAATTCATATAAGGAGAATTAGAATTAAATTTGGTTTCAAACTAAAATAAAATAAAATGGTTATTGTATCAAATACCGGGATGTTTGTTTCCTAATTATGTTTAAGAAAAAAGAAATGTGTTAAGTAAGTAAATTTTTAGGTAAGTATGACTTGTAAATTGAAGTAGGGATTTAAATTGTGAAGTTAGAATCCTAAGATTTAAAAACATTTGAAATTTGTTTTCAAATTGTTAAAGAGAATGATAAATAATATTCTTCAGAATATTTCTGAAAATAATCTTATTTTTTTAAAATAAGAAATGTTTGGAAAATTTTAAGGGATTTGTTTTGAAATTAAAACCAAAGGTGGTTTAAAATTTTAAAGCATGGTTGGGAGGGCCAAGAAATAAATATGTATATATGTATGGATATACATGATATCAAAGATAATTTGAAATAAACTCTAAGGTGTTGAGTTTTGATTTTCCTTAAAGTGTGATGTAAAAAACCCAAAGTAATATAAGTTTTGAACTTATAAGAAGGAAAAAAAATTTGAAATTTGTAGTGGGAATTCAAACTTGAGTAGGGTTGATTGGATTAAGTAAATTGAATTTAACTTTGGGAAAGTTAAATAAGTGTAGAACAAACAACCTAAATTGGAAATTTCAAGATGAAGTTGGAATTTAACTTGGAAAGTTAAATGGTTAATTTGAATTGAGAGTTTGTGTGATCTCAAAATGGGTTTGAGATCTGTAAATTGAAAATGGATGAATGTTTTAAAATAAATTAGATGCTATCGTCCTATTGTTATTAAAAATCTTTAAATTGTGGATCAGATTTGTTTAAATGAATGAGAAATGAAGTGTAGTAATATATCCATTATTGAGATGAAAGGAAAATTAAACTTTAATTTGAATTAAGAATAAGGAATTACTTTGAACCGAAAAATTGAATAATTGCATTTGTAAATTAAAATTGTTTAAAGAACTGGTTTCAAACTGGAAGATAAAATTGGGTAATAAATTAATTTTTTAAGATAAAATTATTTCGAACTTTTATTTGAACTTTGGAAAAAGTTAAGTAAAGATAATTTAAAATGGAATTTTGAGAATTTGACTCAAAATTAAATTGTTTAAAAATTTGGGCTATTGATTTAAAAATAAAGGTTAATTTGATTTAAGGGGTTAAATCGACATTTGGAAATTTAACTCGAACTTATATAATTCGAGATGGTTTAAAGTTGAAATTTAGGTTTCAATAGTTCAAATTGAATTTAGTATGAATTAATTAGAATTGAAGATGGATAAGTATGTAATTCAAATGGAAAATTTGAATTGGACTAATTTGAAACAAAAATGGAAAGTGAGTTCAAATTCAAAGGGGAATTGGGATTAATTCATGTAGAAGTTGAAATGAATGGAAATTGAAGTGGATTCAATTGGAAAGTAGTCTAAATTAATTTGAATAATTTGGAATTGTAGTTAAGTTGAGTAGGTTTAAAATCAAATGGAATTTGATTTGGATTGGGAAAGAAATCAAATGGAATTTTACTATTTTTCAACTATTTTACAATTACTTAACTATTTTACATCTATTTTTCAAACTAATAAAAAAATTTCAACTACTTGTCTATTTGTAAAATTTTCAAGCTATTTACTAGATATAAACTGGTCGAAGTTCAAACTGTTATTGATTAAATACCCAACTGAGGTAAGAATTGAAGTGATAATCCAAATGGGGATTAAGGCAAATGTGAATAAGTGAATAAAATCAAAGTGAGGATGAATAGAAAGGGAATTGATTTGGCTAATAATCAATGAAGTTAAATACGTAGGATGTACGTATATTATACTATTCGCATAGTGATTTGATCCAGATTCGAGCACATAATTTCGAGATAGTTATATCGATCCGAGTTGGGATTTTTCACTCGTTTTTCGACGGCGAACCTAGATATGGATTGTTGATTGCTTCTGTATATTCTCTATCATAGCTATGGCTATGCAAGGACAATGACGGTTTCTGATCAAGAAACCAGATCTGAGTCCGCACTAGGAAGTCGGGTGGACGATACTAGTTCGGATGTGAAATTGTGTGATCGAGTAAGGGATCAGATTGGTATAGCGTACGGATGATATGTGTACATCGTACGGATTTGAATGAAATTGGTATTGGAAAGAGTAATCAAATTTGAATATTTGATTTTGAATAAACAAAGTTATATATCTTTGTTGTATAAGGTAAATCTCCCCTTGTTGAATCTATTGCCGGAAGAAAAGGATTTTTGAAAATGTTTGAAGTATAAAAGGGAATTTTATACAAGTTTATAATGATCCAAAGTTTTAAAAAAAATTATATATATCTGAATATATATATATATATATATATAAAAGATCTTATGAGGTTTTTGGAAAAGGTTTTGGGAACCTTTGGATTTGGAAAGGCTTTTGATTTTTGAGTAAAATCAATATGAGAATTTGGAAAGCTTAGTTTGAGAATTATCGATTTTGGGATAATCGATTTTGTGTAAAGGATATTTATATGAAGTTCATACTAGGTGTATGATTTGGATGATACTATATATATGTATATAGTATAAAGTGTTTTCATAATGGCTCTGGGGAAAAAGGCGCTCCCTTGAAATGAACTTCTTAGGAGTGCCTCCGGGTGGTGCTGCCTTGAACCCCAAGGGGGTTCTAAAGTTAATCCTGTAAGGAGTCCGGAGAAAACTAGTTCTTAAGGATTATGAGTAGTGTGTACCGTAGCAAAAGTCGTGTATGCCGCTGAGAGCCAACGGTCTACGTTTGATTTTATATCGGTAGACTACGACCTGTGGTAACATAGCGAAGGTCGTGTGTGCTGCTGAGATTCAACGGTCTACGTTTGATTTTATATCGGTAGACTACGACCTATGGTAACATAGCGAAAGTCGTGTATGCTGCTGAGAGCCAATGGTCTACGTTTGATTTTACATCAGTGGACTGCGACCTATGTAAGAGACCTATGTAGGAGTGGAGGAGTATCATTTTGACAGCGAAAATCGAGGGCACTGATGCCTACAGTTACATGAACTTTTGCTGCGATGGCAACATAACCCTGGAATGTAACTGCAATCTGTTGTGGGTACCAAGGCATAATCGAGGGGTGCGGAGTGCCTACAGTTACATGGACTTTTGCTGCGATGGCAACGTAACCCATGATGTAACTGCGACCATGGATGGGGGTGAAGATTTCCAGAGCATTCTCACCAAAGATATTTCCCCTATTTTCAAAATGTTTTCGATATTTTCTATGAAATTTTTTTTCATAGTATTTTTACTGCATGTTGAAAACGGGTCTGCCAAGCACTTATAGATTTTCAGTCGTACGCCTGATCAACGTATGACCGAATTTTTGTAAGGACAAGGATGGACTGGTTGAGACATCAGTTGTAAAAAGTATTTTTATAAAACTATTTTTGTAATATTATGTAGATTTTAAAGTGTTTTAAAGATTTCTAAATAAAAAGAAGTTTTAGTTAAAATCGGGCAAAGAATAATTTAACTGATATTAAGAATTTTAATAAATTCTGGCTTCGTTCCTTTTCAAGGACGAAAAGTTCTAAAGGGGGGAGGAATGTGAAGACGCGGATTTTTGGACATCTGTTAATTGGGAAATTAACTGATTTTATTTTTGAAATATTAATATTAACTAATTAAACAAATGAATTTCTGATAATCAAGGATATTTGAATATATATGTTGATTTGGAAACTAAAATAAACATTGAATTAAAAACTATATTAAATATTTAATTTTTTAAAATCTCTGGGTATGATCTATAGAAAATAAAAATAAACTTTTTGTATAGATAAACTTCACCATTTAAATTGAGATAAGATATCCACAAAATTTAGATACGAGTTTTATGTTAGATGGTATATATATATACACATATATGTATATATATATGTAAATATGTAAAAATAAGTGTATAAATACACAAATATAGGAAAGTTGTATGAATGTGAATAAATATATAAAGCAAAGCAATGTGTATGAATGTAAATGTATGAACATGAGGACAAATAAAAGTAAGTAAAAATATTTGTATGTATGTTGCAATAAAAAAAACGTACACAAGTGATGGATATGGAAAGATGTTATATACGTACAACGCAAATGGATATGTATACATACATCAATTCACATAAATGCATGTAAACAAAAAAGGAGACAAGCTTTTAGGCCTAGCATACAAAACATGAAATTAGGCCAGGAAAAGGAAAAATCAAATCAATACTTTTCATATGATTCCAAATCAAAGTTTTAAAAAAAAATATGTTTATGAAAACCTGGATACAAATCACAGCCTGGCTTGCACAACACACTTCCTTTCACAAACACAAAGCAACTCGAATATGAGAAGATCAAAACAAAACGCAATCTAAAACAAGTGATAGGTCTAGAGGCTGGGAGGGGATAAGGAAGCAGGTTTCTCTGTTCGAAAATAAACTGTGAGTAAACTGCAACTTTGAATTCAAATCTTATCAATATTCTGTGAGTAAACTAACCCAGTTTCTTCTTTCTTTTATACTTGTGAGTGAACTTAGCCCTTTATATAGGATATTTTTATATGTCCCTGTAATGTAAGCTTGAGTAAATGCTTTCATTTTACCATGGATTCTTAAGCAAACAAAATTTTTATGCTGGATATTTGGGGTTTAAACATACTAACAGTACTTCTCTATTTCTTGATTCCCTAAAACGGTTCTAATTTTAGCTTCAAAAATCATAACCTTCTAAACCGACGAGTCTTAATTAAATCGGTCAACATGAGAGGTGTTCGTATTGATCTGAAATACCCTTTTTAAATTGACAAAACTGAATTTCTTTAGGGGTCGAGTGAGTTTCTTAATTACGATGCCTGGAAGTCTATATAAACATTTAGTGTAAAATTTACAGGGTGTAAAAATTTATGGATGCTTTCTAATTCATTATCCTCCAAACCAAATCAAGTTTGAAAATGCTTCGAACAACAAACTTGTGAATCTTCGACTCTAGATCGCACTAAAAATAGTTTGAGTCATTTTTATTTGGTATATTTTGTAAATTTTAATTTAACAGTAAACGACTAAGTTTTGGACAAAAATCAAAATGCTCTAATTATAGAATCATGTATATAGGCACGATCACCGTGAGATAATATGAATTTTGGTAAAGATTTGATAATTTTTAATGATCTAGGAAGTGAGAATTTTTGAAATGTTCTTTTTTTTAAATAAAATTATTTCTCGGCCGGTGTTGGCCGAGGTGGCGGGGCGGCAGCACCGGTAGGTGCGCATGAACAAGACGGAGGGCTTGACCGTGGCCAAATTTGGAATCAAGGCGCAGTTTTGTTTAGGTGACCGAATTTAGGGTTTAAGGAAAGCAGTGGCATTGGGAAATTGTGGTGATTTTTTGAGAAGGAAGAGGCGGCCAGAGAACACGAGTTCGGTCCCTAGGGAGGCGACAACGAAGGGCTTCCGTTTGGTGGTGATGGCATGTGGATCACGTGTCGAGATTTGGAGCAGTTTATTGTTTTGTGGGGGCGGGATTTTCGCAAGGTGGTCCGTGTGCTCAGTTTTTGGGTAGTGGACCAGGAGGCTCCGATGAGGCAGCTAGGCGAATCAAGGGACGAAGATACGTTGTTTGGTGGCGTCGCGATGGTGAAATGGCCATCGGGTCTGGTGTGAGCGTGCATATATTGATGCACAGGATAAATAAGTTTGAAAGGAAACTGGAGCAAGGAGGAGGAAGTGTAGGGAGGAGGGACGGGCCGGAAAGAAGTAAATGGGCCGAAGAAATATTGTTGGGCCGAAATAAAAATAAAAATTAGGTTATAAATAAGGAATGGTAAAGAAGGAAGTAAAGATAAATAAGGAAATAAGGAGAATGGGAATTGGAGAGAAAATAAAAGAAAAGTGGGAGAGAGGGGATCAAAACTGTCTCTGGACTTTGTAGTTTAGGCTCAGTTCAAACCCGAGGTATGTTTTGTAAGTATTTAATTTAAATGAAAGTAAGTTTTAAATTTAAAATGAAATCGAGTTTAAACTGTTTCTTAAATCTATTCGTTTAAAGTAAATGTTTTTAAGTAATTGATCTAAGGAAGATTTTATAATTTGTTTAACTTGAGAATTGTTAAGTTTAAATTCTTTTTAAGTTAGTTTAAACTTAATGTAGAAATATAAGAGATGATTAAAAGATAAATGTTTGAAATTATATGCTAATGATAATTAAGTAATAAAGATAATGATTTGTTATAAAAGATTATTAAAAGTTAACTAACAAGATAATTACTAAATGAAAGTGATTAAAGGTAAATTACTTAAGGAAAGTAATTAAGGATTAATTACTTAGTGTAATCAATTAAAGGATTGATTAGTTAAGGAAATTAATTACGGGTTGGTTAATTTATGGGTATGATTAATTAAAGGATAATTAGTCAATGGTGATTAATTTAGATAGAAATTAATTAAGGATTAGTTAATTAATTTGTGTAAGTAATTAAAGGGAATTGCTTAATGTGATTAGAAAGGATAATCAGAAAATGATTAATTAATGGATTATAATTAATTATTATTAAGTAAGCAAGATTAAAAGTAATTAATTTGATTTAATTAGGAATGGGGTGACTAATTAATCTTGCTTATGAATGATTGGTTGATATTTCTGATATGAAACGTTTGTGATATGATATGTTTCTCTTGAACAGAGATAATGTGGTTATCTATCGATAATGAATTGTTGTGTAAAAGTGACATCTTGTATTTAAAAATTGAATTGTGTTTCACTAGAATAATGAAGGTTCAGATGGTTTTAAATTCGAAGAGTCAGGAGTCGGGTATTAGTAAAATCCCGAAACCACTTCGATTCTTTATAAATTGATATGTGAAATCAGTAGGCTCATATGGAATGATTTAAGTGAATTGGACCAATTAATCTAAGTTTTTGGTACTTAGAGATTTGATGTGTGAAATTAGTGATGTCTATAACAAATTGTGAATTTGAAAATTTACACGAGTTACCCCGGGTTTAAATAAATTTTATGCTTTGGTATTTCGTGTTAGATGAGTTTATTCACGCTAGTTTCCAGCCTGACCCAGGTGTTACTTTGATGTAATGCTCGGGTCAGACCGAGCATTACAGATTTTCAAGTAAGGACGTCTTGGAGCTGAGGAGGCGAGCTGGATGGCAAGAACGTATGGAGTGTTTCCGCTATATTATATTGTTGTATATCTGTGACATGATGATTGTGTATATCCAGTATCTTTATATATGTGTAACTATGACGTATTAAAGTGAAATTTGGCAAGTACAGTTATCCTTTATACAACTGTTATTATCTGCTATTATATTTTATCCACTGCGAATGTAAGATGTTGGTGTTTCTGTCCTTCTTAGTCTTCTATCTCTTTCTTCTTTTTCATAACTATCTGGAATTTTCGGGTTCGAAAATTTCGGGTCGTTACAGTTGGTATCAAAGCTGGAGGATAAGCAGTAACCTTGGCTCCGATGGGATTACTCATTAAGGATAGGGTCAATGGTACCCTAGAATGAGTTGAGTGTATATATATGAGAGCGTACTTGTTATTTTTATATAATGGTTTTAAAGGTAAAGGATTTTTGTATAAATTTATATATGCAGAAGTAATTGGTTGTTGAATATTGAAATTAAATAAGAATTTAAGGGGTAAATATAAATCCAAATGGAAATTGAATAGAATGAATCAATTCATATAAGGAGAATTAGAATTAAATTTGGTTTCAAACTAAAATAAAATAAAATGGTTATTGTATCAAATACTGGGATGTTTGTTTCCTAATTATGGTTAAGCAAAAAGAAATGTGTTAAGTAAGTAAATTTTTAGGTAAGCATGGCTTGTAAATTGAAGTAGGGATATAAATTGTGAAGTTAGAATCCTAAGATTTAAAAACATTTGAAATTTGTTTTCAAATTGTTAAAGGGAATGATAAATAATATTCTTCAGATATTTCTGAAAATAATCTTATTTTTTTAAAATAAGAAATGTTTGGAAAATTTTTAAGGGATTTGTTTTGAAATTAAAACCAAAGGTGGTTTAAAATTTTAAAGCATGGCTGGGAGGGCCAAGAAATATATATATGTATATATGTATGGATATACATGATATCAAAGATAATTTGAAAGGAACTCTATAGTGTTGAGTTTTGATTTTCCCTAAAGTGTGATGTAAAAAACCCAAAGTAATATAAGTTTTGAACTTATGAGAAGGAATTTTTTTTTGAAATTTGAAGTGGGAATTCAAATTTGAGTAGGGTTGACTGGATTAACTAAATTGAATTTAACTTTAGGAAAGTTAAATAAGTGTAGAACAAACAACCTGAATTGGAAATTTCAAGATGAAATTGGAATTTAACTTGGAAAGTTAAATGGTTAATTTGAATTGAGAGTCTGTGTGATCTCAAAATGGGTTTAAGATTTAGAAATTGAAAATGGATGAATGATTTAAAATAAATTGGATGATTTCGTCCGATTGTTATTAAAAATCTTTAAATTGTGGATCAGATTTATTTAAATGAATGAGAAATGAAGTGTAGCTATATATCCATTATTGAGATGAAAGGAAAATTAAACTTGAATTTGAATTAAGAATAAGGAATTACTTTGAACTGAAAATTTGAATAATTGCATTTGTAAATTAAAATTGTTTAAAGAACTGGTTTCAAACTGGAAGATAATATTGAGTACTAAATTAAGTTTTTAAGATAAAATTATTTGAACTCTTATTTGAACTTTGGAAAAAGTTAAGTAAAGATAATTTAAAATGGAATTTTGAGAATTTGACTCAAAATTAAATTGTTTAAAAATTTGGGTTATTGATTTAAAAATAAAGGTTAATTTAATTTAAGGGGTCAAATCGACATTAGGAAATTTAACTCGAACTTATATAATTCGAGATGGTTTAAAGTTGAAATTTAGTTTCAATAGTTCAAATTGAATTTAGTTTGAATTAATTAGAATTGAAGATGGATAAGTATGGAATTCAAATGGAAAATTTGAATTGGATTATTTTGGAACAAAAATGGAAAATGAGTTCAAATCAAATGGGAATTGGGATTAATTCGTGTAGAAGTTGAAATGATTTGAAATTGAAGTGGATTCAATTGGAAAGTAGTCTAAATTAATTTGAATAATTTGAAATTGTAGTTAAGTTAAATAGGTTTAAAATCAAATGGAATTTTATTTGGATTGGGAAAGAAATCAAGATTGATTCAACTAGAATTGGGGTTAAATAAATTTTGATGGGAATTGAAGTCTTCAAATGTGAATTGGGTCAATTTAAATAGAAGTGGAAATTTAAATTGAATTGATGGGAAAGTGAACAGTTTTACTCTGGACTATTTTCAATATAAATTGTTTTAATATAAACTTATTTTTTTCCATGCTATTTAATATATGCAACCTTTCTTTTTAAAGGCAAATTATTTTATATTTGCTTTACGATTATTTTTGGAACTATTTAACAATTTTACAACTACTTTATAAACTAATTACTATTTTTCCAACTACTTCATAACTAGTTGCTATTTTACCACTTTTTTGCAATTATTTTACTATTTTTCAACTATTTTACAATTACTTAACTATTTTACATCTATTTTTCAAACTAATAAAAAAAAATTCAACTAGTCTATTTGTAAAATTTTCAAGCTATTTACTAGATATAAACTGGTCGAAGTTCAAACTGTTATTGATTAAATACCCAACTGAGGTAAGAATTGAAGTGATAATCCAAATGGGGATTAAGGCAAATGTGAATAAGTGAATAAAATCAAAGTGAGGATGAATAGAAAGGGAATTGATTTGGCTAATAATCAATGAAGTTAAATACGTAGGATGTACGTATATTATACTATTCGCATAGTGATTTGATCCAGATTCGAGCACATGATTTCAAGATAGTTATATCGATCCAAGTTGGGATTTTTCACTCGTTTTTCGACGACGAACCTAGATATGGATTGTTGATTGGTTCTGGGTATTCTCTATCATAGTTATGGCTATGCAAGGAGAATGATGGTTTCTGATCAAGAAACCAGATCTGAGTCCGCACTAGGAAGTCAGGTCGACGATAGTAGTTCGGAAGTGAAATTGTGTGATCGAGTGAGCGATCAAATTGGTATAGCATATGGATGATATATGTACATCGTACGGATTTGAATGAAATTGATATTGGAAAGAGTAATCAAATTTGAATATTTGATTTTGAATAAACAAAGTTATCTATCTTTGTTGTATAAGGTAAATCTCCCCTTGTTTAATCTATTGCCGGAAGAAAAGGATTTTTGAAAATGTTTGAAGTATAAAAGGGAATTTTATAAAAGTTTGTAATGATCCAAAGTTTTGAAAAAATTATATATATCTGAATATATATATATATATAAGATCTTATGAGGATTTTGGAAAAGGTTTTGGGAACCTTTGGATTTGGAAAGGCTTTTGATTTTTGAGTAAAATCAATATGAGAATTTGGAAAGCCTAGTTTGAGAATTATCGATTTTGGGATAATCGATTTTTTGTAAAGGAGATTTATATGAAGTTGATACTAGGTGTATGAATTGGAAGATACTATATATATGTATATAGTATAAAGTGTTCTGAGAATGGCTCTGGGGAAAAAGGCTCTCCCTTGAAATGAACTTCTTAGGAGTGCCACCGGGTGGTTCTGCCTTGAGCCCCAAGGGGGTTCTAAATTTGATCCTGTAAGGAGTACGGACAAAACTAGTTCCAGAGGATTATGAGTAGTGTGTACCATAGCGAAAGTCGTGTATGCTGCTGAGAGCCAACGGTCTACGTTTGATTTTATATCGGTAGACTGCGACCTGTGGTAACATAGCGAAAGTCGTGTGTGATGCTGAGATTCAACGGTCTACGTTTGATTTTATATCGGTAGACTGCGGCTTCTGGTAGTATAGCGAAAGTCGTGTGTGCTGTTGAGAGCCAACGGTCTACGTTTGATTTTACATCAGTGGACTGTGACCTATGTAGGAGACCTAAGTAGGAGTGGAGAAGTATCATTTTGACAGCGAAAATCGAGGGCGCTGATGCCTACAGTTGCATGGACTTTTACTGTGATGGCAACATAACCCTAGAATGTAACTGCGATCTGTTGTGGGTTCCATGGAATAATCGAGGGGTGCGGAGTGCCTACAGTTACATGGACTTTTGCTGCGATGGCAACATAACCCATGATGTAACAGCGACCATGGATGGGGGTGAAGATTTCCAGAGCATTCTCACCAAAGATATTTCCTCTATTTTCAAAACGTTTTCGATATTTTCTATGTAATTATTTTTCATAGTATTTTCACTGGATGGTGAAAACGGGTCTTCCAAGTGCTTATAGATTTTCAGTCGTACGCTTGATCAACGGATGACCGAATTTATGTTAGGACAAGGATGGACTGGTTGAGACATCGAGTTGTAAAAAGTATTTTTATAAAACTATTTTTGTAACATTATGTAGATTTTAAAGTGTTTTAAAGATTTCTAAATAAAAAGGAGTTTTAGTTAAAATCGAGCAAAGAATAATTTAATTGATATTAAGTAATTTAATAAATTCTGGCTTCGTTCCTTTTCGAGGACGAAGAGTTCTAAAGGGGGGAGGAATGTGACGACTCGGATTTTTGGATGTCTCTTAATTGGGAAATTAACTGATTTTATTTTTGAAATATTGATATTAACTAATCAAACAAATGAATTTCTGATAATTAAGAATATTTGAATATATGTGTTGATTTGGAAACTAAAATAAACATTGAATTAAAAACTATATTAAATATTTAATTTTTAAAAATCTCTGGGTATGGTAAATCCTATAGAAAAGAAAAATAAACTTTTTGTATAGATAAACTTCACCATTTAAATTGAGATAAGATATCCGTAAAATTTAGATACGAGTTTTATGTTAGATGATATATATATTTACATATATATATATGTATGTATGTATGTATGGATGTAAATATAAGTGTATAAATATACAAATATAGGAAAGTTGTATGAATGTGAATAAATATATAAAGCAAAGCAATGTGTATGAATGTAAATGTATGAACATGAGGACAAATAAAAGTAAGTAAAAATATTTGTATGTATGTTACAACAAAAAAAACGTACACAAGTGATGGATATGGAAAGGTGTTATATACATACAACACAAATGGATATGTATACATACATCAATTCACATAAATGAATGTAAACAAAAGAGGAGACAAGCTTTTAGGCCTAGCATACAAAACATGAAATCAGGCCAGGAAAAGGAAAAATCAATTCAAAACTTTTCATATGATTCCAAATCAAAGTTTAAAAAAAATGTGTTTATGAAAACCTAGGTACAAATCACAGCCTGGCTTGCACAACACACTTCCTTTCACAAATACAATGCAACTTGAATACGAGAAGATCAAAACAAAATGCAATCTAAAACAAGTGATAGGTCAAGAGGCTGGGAGGGGATAAGGAAGCACGTTTCTCTGTTCAAAAATAAACTGTGAGTAAACTGCAACTTTGAATTCAAATCTTATCAATATTTTTTGAGTAAACTAACCCAGTTTCTTCTTTCTTTTATACTTGTGAGTGAACTTAGCCCTTTATATAGGATATTTTATATGTCCCTGTAATGTAAGCTTGAGTAAATGCTTTCATTTTACCATGGATTCTTAAGCAAACAAAATTTTTATGCTGGATATTTGGGGTTTAAACATACTAAAAGTACTTCTCTGTTTCTTGATTCCCTAAAAAGGTTCTAACTTTAGTTTAAAAAATCATAACCTTCCAACCCGACGAGTCTTAATTAAATCGGTCAACATGAGAGGTGTTCGTATTGATCTGAAATACCATTTTTAAATTGACAGAACTAAATTTCTTTAGGGGTCGAGTGAGTTTCTTAATTAGGATGCCTGGAAGTTTATATAAACATTTACTGTAAAATTTACAGGGTGTAAATTTTTTTTTGCATGCTTTCTAATTCATTATCCTCCAAACCAAATCGAGATTGAAAATGCTTCGAACTACAAACTTGTGAATCTTCGACTCTAGATCACACTAAAAATAGTTCATGTCATTTTTATTTGGCATATTTTGTAAATTTGAATTTAACAGTAAACGGCTAAGTTTTGGACAAAAATCAAAATGCTCTAATTATAGAATCATGTATATAGGCACGATCATCGTGAGATAATATGAATTTTGGTAAAGATTTGGTAATTTTTAATGATCTAGGAATTGAGAATTTCTGAAATGTTCTTTTTTTAAATAAAATTATTTCTCGGCCGGTGTTGGCCGAGGTGGCAGGGCGGCAGCACCGGTAAGTGCGAATGAACAAGACGGAGGGCTCGACCGTGGCCAAATTTGCAATCAAGGCGTAGTTTTGGTTGGGCAATCGAATTTAGGGTTTAAAGAACCTTGTGGCATTGGGAAATCATGGTGATTTTTGAGAAGGAAGAGGCGACCGGAGAACTCGAGTTCGGTCCCTAGGGAGGCGACAGCGAAGGGCTTATGTTTGGTGGTGATGGCATGTGGATCACGTGTCGAGATTTGGAGCAGTTTATTGTTTTGTGGGGACGGTATTTTTACTGGGTGGCCCGTGTGCTTGGTTTTTGGGTGGTGGACCAGGAGGCTCCGACGAGGCAGCTAGGCGAATCAGGGGATGAAGGTACGTTGTTAGGTAGCATCGCGATGGTAAAATGGCCATCGGGTCTGGTGTGAATGTGCACACGTTGACGCATAGGATGGATAAGTTTGAAAGGAAACTGGAGGAAGGAGGAGGAAGTGTAAAGAGGAGGGACGGGCCGGAGAGAAGTAAATGGGCCGAAGAAATATTGTTGGACCGAAATAAAAATAAAAATAAAAATTAGGTAATAAATAAGGAACGGTAAAGAAGGAAGTAAAGATAAATAAGGAAATAAGGAGAATGAGAATTGGAGAGAAAATAAAAGAAGAGTGGGAGAGTGGGGATCAAAATTGCCTCTGGACTTTGTAATTTAGGCTCCGTTCAAACCCGAGGTATGTTTTGCAAGTATTTAATTTAAATGAAAGTAAGTTTTAAATTTAAAATGAAATCTAGTTTAAACCGTTTCTTAAATCTATTCTTTTAAAGTAAATATTTTTAAGTAATTGATCTAAGTAAGATTTTATAATTTGATTAACTTGAAAATTGTTAAGTTTAAATTCTTTCTAAGTTAGTTTAAACTTAATGTAGAAATATAAGAGATGATTAAAAGATACATGTTTTAAATTATATGCTAATGAAATTAGGTAATAAAGATAATGATTTGTTATAAAAGACAATTAAAAGTTAACTAACTAGATAATTACTAGATGAAAGTGATTAAAGGTAAATTACTTAAGGAAAGTAATTAAGGATTAATTACTTAGTGTAATCAATTAAAGGATTGATTAGTGAAGGAAATTAATTACGGGTTAGTTAATTTATGGGTATGATTAATTAAAGGATAATTAGTCAATGGTGATTAATTTAGATAGAAATTAATTAAGGATTAGTTAATTAATTTGTGTTATTAGTTAAAGGGAGTTACTTAATGTGATTAGAAAGGATAATCAGAAAATAATTAATTAATGGATTGTAATTAATTATTGTTAAGTAAGCAGGATTAAAAGTAATTAATTTGATTTAATTAGAAATGGGGTGACTAGTTAATCTTGCTTATGAATGATTGGTTGATATTTCTGATTTGAAATGTTTGTGATATGATATGTTTGTCTTGAACAGAGATAATGTGGTTATCTATCGATAATGAATTGCTGTGTAAAAGTGACATCTTGTATTTTAAAATTGAATTGTGTTTCACTTGAATAATAAGGGTTCAGATGGTTTTAAATTCAACGAGTCCGGAGTCGGGTATTAGTAAATACCCGAAACAACTTCGATTCTTTATAAATTGATATGTGAAATCAATAGGCTCGTATGGAATGATCTAAGCGAATTGGACCAATTAATCTAAGTTTTTGGTACTTAGAGATTCGATGTGTGAAATTAGTGATGTCTATAACAAATTGTGAATCTGAAAATTTACACGAGTTACCCCGTGTTTAAATAAAATTTGTGCTTTGGTATTTCGTATTAGATGAGTTTATTCACGCTGGTTTCCAGCCTGACCCGGGTGTTACTTTGATGTAATGCTCGGGTCAGACCGAGTATTACATATTTTCTGGTGAGGACATCCTAGAGCTCAGGAGGCGAGCTGGATGGCTAGAACGTATGGAGTGTTTCTACTATATTATATTGTTGTATATCTGTGACATGATGATTGTGTATATCCAGTGTCTGTATATATGTGTAACTCTGACGTGTTAATTGAGAAGTACAGTTTTCATTTGTATAACTGTTATTATTTGTTATTATATTTTATCCGTTGTGAATGTAAGATGTTGGTGTTTCTGTTCTTCTTAGTCTTCTATCTCTTTCTTCTTTTTCATAACTATCTGGAATTTTCGGATTCGAAAATTTCGGTTCGTTATAGTATTCTTCAACAATTTCATTGTCTGGTCGAACTTCAGTAAGGCATCTAGCATATTCTAACCTCTCCATTATTTCTGTCATTTCATCCAAACATAAAAGTTTACCCAATCTACTTGCCAACCAGTTAATCCCTAGAGGTGACCATGCAAACACGGGGATGTTGTAGAACTTCACCCATGCAGGGACTGATGTGATTGCTCCACACCCATACAGGGACTGATGTGATTGCTCCACAAACATTGCTAACTGTTGGATCATATGGCTTGATGATAAATAGCTTATTTTTCATAATGATCGAGTCGTTCTATAGAACACGTTGTCTTTCTTCTTCATAGGAGAGGAAAAACATGTATATAACCCCATCGAATTTGAGCTTAATAGAACCTCTTAACTTCAAAATCATTTTGAACCTTTGTATTACTACAGTGTAGGATAGAGGCTTATCTAAACTGAATCCAACAAGGTATTCTTTCCAAAATTGAGAGCCTGCTCTTACAACTTCATCAAAGAGAAGCATTGCGTTTCCATCGAAGGAAGGGGTCATGTCAATCAATATGCACTTCCCCATGTTACACAGCTTGTTTTTAAAAAGAGAAGTCCAGATTGGTTGACATGTAGGACGACGGGGAGAAAAAACTAACTAGAAGAAGGAACAACAATAGAGGGAACATGGATGGTGGAGCAGTCGAGAGGGGGGAGGATAGACTTCGAAGGAGGGTCAAGAGGAGCTGTAGGGGGTACGGGTTGATGGTTGAAAACTTAGAGCGTGATAGGCTATTGGCTAAAAATGGAAGGAAGGACAGCGGGAAGGTATGATGAGAAGGAACAGGGTGTGGATGGCTCTGCCATGAAAGTGATGTTTATGATTTTTATATGTTGATGAATTTGCTCATTAGTGCTTTAGTAGCATTGTGCCTTATATTTTGGTATTTTAATATACCATAAAATTGTGATTAATTTAAAAAAGCGTTTTCCAAACGATTTTGGAAATTTTGTATGTCTTAAGTAATTAAACCTGCATTATTTGAAGGAGTAATTTATTTCAAAATCAAAGGTAAGGTTTCTAGGTATTATAAATTTATAGTTTTTATAAAAAAAATATTTCAAATAGAGATTTTGAATTATGGATAAAGATTTTTAAATCTTAAATTAAGTCCATCTTTTAAAATAAAAAGATAATATTTGATATAAATAGTATAAATCATTTTGTGTAAAGTGATGTTTTACAAATGAAGTAAAGATTTGCAAAATCATGTTTTGTTAATAAAAGAATGGATTTATGAACGGTCTTATAAATCAAAGGAAATTATTGTCAATTAAAAAATGGGTGAAATAAATCAAATGATGGATTTATTATAAGATACAGAAGTTTGTTTCAGAAAATAGTTGACTCTATTTTCGAAAATGAAAGTGACGATGAATTTGGATTGTTAAATTATATTTTATAATTTGAAAGGAATTTGAATTTAAAAAAGGAATTTATCCATCCGAGGACAACTTTAAAATCGAATGGCGATAGATGCTTTTAAATGGAGTTCATAAATAAAGAGATTTATAAATATAGCTTTATAAATATGGAAATGATTATGTAGAAAGTTAAGTATGGATTGTTATCAAGGAAATATACTTATGTTTTAAAAGTTGTTTATTTATATTAATATTTGTTTAAAAGTTGTTTCTCAATACTCTAAATATTTTGAAGGGTTAATTATTCATATTATTAATATGGTTTGAAATTAATTTTAATTATTTTATCAGTAAAGTTTGGAAATTAATTATTAGTATTTATATAGAAAATGTTGGGGATAACTTATTAATATTATTTATTTAAGAATGTTTCTGAGATTTATTAATTATTATTTTAAGATGTTTTAAGAATTAATGTTTGTTTATTTATAATGATTATTATAGTGCTTCAAAGTAAAAGATTATATTTTTTTATAATTATTTTCGAGATTTATAAATGGAGTTTTATAAACAAATGGAGTTTTTATAAGAGTAATCTTATAACATGTTTTTGGAAAGTGTAAAGGAAGATTGGTTAAAAGGGTAAGATAGTTTTATAAATGGTTTTAATTATTTTTAAAGGGAAATTATAAATGGGTTTTATAGGTTTATAAGAAGAGCCTTATATATAGTTGCATGGATTTATAAATTGGTTTATAAATGTTTTTAGAAATGATATTTATAAATGATTTTACAAATTTTTTGGATTCGCAAGGGATTTGTAAGTGATTTTTGAATCATATAGGTAGGAAATCTTTTTCAGTTTTTCTGAATATACTTATAGTGTTGAGATAAGTGTATGTATAATTTTCTTAATATTGGGAAATAAGGGTTTGGGGATATATATATTTGTAAAAGGATTTTTCTTCGAATATTTACAAAGTGAATTTAATTAATAAAAGATCAATTAATAGAGGCCTAGTGTTGCTTGGTGCTTAACTAATTTTGGTTTTCCCAATGGAATTAAATTTCTGATTGAATGATCGTTTTTCCATAAGTTAGATAACCGACTATCAGAATTGGGCCGAAAACGTAACTTTGGAAATATCTAGGAAGAACATGTGAGTTATACGGCACAATCATCTTCGGTGATGTTGTACTATACGTATAAATCTCGTTTCGTTCTCCTAAGACAATGATAAGGAAATCTGTCCACTAATGGTTAGAAGGCGAACTCTAATCTTATCTTTGACTGTTTATTTCTTAAAGAACCGGGGTTGAGTTTATGGGAAATTATCGAACGTTGTTTTGGAGAGACCGGGATTAAATATTGTAATGATCCGATATTTTCAACCATTCACATCCACACATGTTGGACTTGAACTGCTCAAAATACCAAATTGTAAATATTAATTTGGCAAATCTCAGCATATACAGTAAATAAATCAATCACAGAATCACAAACACAGAGTATAGAGTAATATTATGCAGTGGAATATACAAATAGTAGTTCATGAAGCTACTATATAAACATCAGAGTTAGAAATAAAATACAACAGAATATCCCAATTACAGTGAAGTATCCAGTACAAACAGACGACCTCTCTGAACAAATCAATTGGAAAAGCTAAAAGCTGAATCGATAGTTGGATCTCCAAGCGAAGCTCTTAACTCCAAAGGTGAGTCTCAAATGCTGAATTACCGAGTCTAACCCGAGCGTAAAGCAAAACACAAAACACAAAACACTCGAGTTAGGATTAACATCCTTATATCAACAAATCCAACTCAAGTGAAATATCAACTAAATACAATGAACTTAAAAGATGTTTGGGATAACCTTCCTCTAAGGATCTGTGGAACTATCTACAATGTAGAAATATACACTATAACACCGTGGTCATTTCGAGTTAATTTATATTTTAACCAAGATAACATTTTCATTTCAAATATATCTATTTTCCAAAATAATGTGTGTGTGTGTGTGTGTGTGTGTGTGTGTGTGTGTGTATATATATTAAATAATTTACAAAGTATAGTATTTGCAATTTCCTTAAATTTGACAAATCGCTTCAAAATCAACTCGACTTTCCCATTCAAATCAAATTCAATCTCAATTTATCAATTTCCATTCAATTCATTTTTTCTAGATAACAGATTCAAATTATATTTCTTTCAAATACAAATCTGAATTACAAATAAACCATTTAAATTCCAGTATATTTCGAAGCTTTAATATTCAACGTTCAACTTAACAGTTTCACATAGATCTCGATTTAACCTCGTTATTATTTAGTCTTGAAATATTCACTTAATAAATTCAGTATTATTTAAATAACCTAAATTTACCTTTAAACTAAATATTCCTTTTGATTTGTTTAAACTTGAAATATCCATTTAATCACTTTAAATCAAAATCAAATTAAAAAAACATTTCTTAAACTTCAAATTCAATAGTTCAAATCGATTTGACTAAGTAGAATTCTTAATTAGATACAATTTAATTATATCAACTTTATCTTCCTTAACTTGTACAAATCCTTGAAAATCTATTTAAAAATATAATTCTTAGACATATTATATTAATTAAATCAACTTTATATTAAAACTTATTTTCTATATAAAATATTCCCAATATTAAATAAAACCATATATTTATTCCCTTTCAAAACCATAGAAATAATTTTAAAATATTTATATATAAACCAACGGTGTCTGTATATAAAATTTCCTACCCTATGGTCAAGTGATACGGATATTTATCATTTCAATCCATAATTTAAATATATAAGGGTAGATATCATTTCGATCCGCAATCCCAAATTCAATTCAAATGAAAATCGCCTGGGTCTATCATTTTAACCCATAACGATTTTCTCCTATTCTAAAGTCCATTCGGGTATGTATCATTTCAACCCATAGTGAATTCTATACTAACAGGGAACTTGCAGGGTGATAACAGATATGATAATAATATAACAGATAATAATATAACAGGCATATATCATCAGTAATTAAATTAAATTAAATAATAGGATATGGTGTCATATCCTACAGGTAAACAGATATAGAAAATAGCATATCCAACCATAAATAAGTAATTAACAGTTCAAATTAGCAGCATATTTCAATTGTCGTTTCAATTGAAATCAAATTTAATAAATATAAAAAATTTAATCATGAGTGATTGCTCACCTTGCGAGGCTAGAGGGTATCGAAGATGACACGGACACTCACTAATATAGACACTGAAATTTGATTTACGAATCCAAGCAAAGAAAAATTGGCACGAATTTGACGAACAGAATCTGATAACAGAAATCGATGGGGATGCATCAAATTAGCTTGATATAAAATTTAAACGAGATGTATATTATATTATTATTTCACCTAAATTCAATATTCAATTTTAAATACACATACACTTTAAACAAATCTTAAATTTAAATATATATATATAGACACACACACACACATACACATTGAAATCAAACATATATACACAATATATTCTTAAATCAATATATATATATATATATATACTTGGTAAAACGCCCGGTATTTAAACTGGAATTATCAACATATAAAATATGTAAGCAGTGTACATACATTGAAAATGGAATAAAAAAATATATAATAAAATATGGTATACATCTAATACTGTCAGAGAGGAGAATTGGCGCTTTTAAATAAATGTGCGAAAGTCACTTTTAAAATAAGCATACTTATTTTTTATAACATATTATAAGACGAAATATATTAACTATCATACAAACGTATATATTATAACCCCAAATATGCATAAGCCTTAAACCAAAAATCTACAGACTCGTACATAACATATTTTTATATTAATGCATACACTCGAAAAAAATGCAAAATACTTATGATCATTATAACACAATATATGTTAAACTCAAAAATAAATCAACCTAACTTTATGTACGTTTATACATATATAACCGAACCAAATATATATGTATATATCAAGATAAACTTGGTTTTACACACACACACACGGAAGGGAATTTCACATGAAAGCTACATATACAAACATATCCATCATATAAAATATATAACAAAAACAAGACCCAGATTACAAACATGAAAACAGTAAAAGCAAAGAGCATACACAACAGAGAGATGATAAACATATATATATATATATATATACATATATATGCAGATCTACCTAAAAAATATATATACGCACCTATATGAAGCACAAAGAAGGAAAAGTGAAGATGTGTCTCTACCGTGGATGAAGGCCGAGGGGAAGATGCGGCAAAGGAGAAGGGAGGTGCTCGAGATGGCTTCAACGATCTGGCTTGGGACTAGGACAGAGAGGGCGGGGCGAAGGAGAGAGGAGTGAGGCGGTTTTAAGCAAGGCCAGAGGGGATGGGAGGCCGCATGGCCTCGGGTTGGAATGAGGCAGCTAGTGCGATGAAGGCGGAGGCCGATTGATTGTCTATCTAGAGCAGTGGATAGGTGAGGAGAAGCTTGCAACAAGGCGGCGAAGAACAGTAGTGGAAGCGGAAGACGTATAGGAGCGCTACTGAATTTCTTTTTTTGTTTTGTTCATGAGTATTGAAAATGTTTATTTTCTTTTACTCGGAGCATTGGAATAGAGAAAGGTGAAGAAAGGAAAGATATCAAATGAAAAGTCATTGTTGATATATAAATATTGGAAAGCAAGTAAATATGAAAAGCCAATGTACGTTGGTTTCAAAATTTATTAAAACAATAACTGATGAGTTATACGGCTGAGACTTTAGAAAGGAAATAAATATTCATGTTGATTCAGGAAAAAAAATTAAAGCAATTAATGACAGCACATTTCAAATTTGAATAGGCACGGAGCAATTGGTTGAAATTTTTGGTACCGATACGACGAAAAGTTTTATTATATATGTCGCGTACCGAAACTCAAAATAAAAAAAAATATATACCATAGAGATCAGCACGAAGAGACGATCAAAACGGTATACAGATATTAGGGCCAGGATCATCCGATCAAAATGTCGATACACACACCGATTTTCGTTGCTATCCGGTACGGAAAAATTCAAACGGAGCTAGAAACGTGCGAAATTCGTAAAATGAATTTTGCAGTCTTATTCAAAGTATTCTAAATAATTTTTTTCATGTTGACATATATAGGTTTCGGAATACTTTTAAATTCAACCGTTATTAATTGACTTAAACTGAATTTCTAACGACCGGTAGAACATCTATATTATTCGACGAAAATTTGTCATTTGCTATGTCAAGGTGGACGCATAGCAAATATCAAATTTCCATCATAAAATACTATGGTTTGATTAAATGGTAGAAAATGAAGGGACGGGGAAATCATCGGTTCAAAACGGATACCGAAAATGCAGCTAATTTGCCAGAATTAAGATAAACGGAGCAATGGGAGTCCGAATATTGAAAAACGAAATATGTCGCCTCACTCAGAAGAAGATTTAGAAATTTTCTATAGAAAAATATTCGGATTTAGAAATAAAATTATTACCATCAATTATTAACTGATTTGAAATTAATAGAATTATACAGTAAAATAAGCTTCCATAAAATTAGTTGAAAATTTACTATTTGCTATATTTAAATATACGTATTCCAAATATCAAATTTTTTTATTTCAAATTATTATTATTTAAAATTTTCTCAAAAATTCAATTAAATACGTTATAAAAATCAACTAAAATTTTAGGGGTCGTTGCACTCTCCCCCGCTCAAAACTTTTCATCCCCGAAAAGGAAGGAGATAGGAGAATAGAAACAACTAAAATGAAAATAGATTAAAAGACAAGGATTAATTTAAAACCATAAATTTAAATTTAAATTAATTAATGTTTAATGGTTTGGTTAAACCCATTTTATTAAATCCATTTACATATGTATAAAGATCAATTACTTCAGAAAACACTAAATTTTTATTATTAAACCATGTAATGTATAAATAAACAATATTTTAAAAGGATATATTCAAAAAGGAAAAGAAGGTAGATTCGAAAAACAGAATTTAGGTGAATAAATAAAGCTGAGCGGATAGGTAGATTCAAAATAATAGTATCGGGCACGAATAATTAATTTAGAATCATAAGAGTCTTTGTTGGAAATAACTTTGTAATAAAATACTTTTATATCGAAACAAATTTTCCTTTCGAAAATACTTTTATAACTCGATGTTTCAACAAGTTTATCCTCATTCTTGCAGACTCTGGCCATGCGTTGATCAGACGCAAAGCTAGAATTCTTCAAGTACTTAGTAGATCTGTATTAACACCCAGTGAAATACTTGAAAAACCTTCAAAACAGATATGGAAAGTACAATCCAAACAAATCACCTAAATCGCAGATACACAATGGTTACGCCTGGATCTTCCAGGATACATCCGTACCTTTAAGCAATACTGCTTTGCGAATTACGCCATATAACCAAACCCGTGTGCCACAGGATGCATAACATTGGTTACGCTTGGATCCCCCAGGAAACATTCGTACCCTTTAAGCAATCTCTGCCTTGCGGATTATGCCACGACAACAAAACCAGTAGGCCGCAGAATACATAACAATGGTTACGCTTGGTTCCCCCAAGAAACATCCGTACCCTTTAAGAAATCTCTTCCTTGCGGATTACGCTACCCAAAAAAATAAGCATGGGTTACGCCATGGTAGGACACTCGAGTATCACATCCGGAAAACCAAAATCAGAGAGAATAATATCGATAGAATGAATCCACGGTGTGGCCACAAAGCAGATATCAAGTAGAAGGCACTTTCCATATCTTTACTTCCAAAATATGTATCATATGGTACCTTTTCAAATCACTTCCAAATATCATACTTATATAAAGTCCATTTTATATAAGATTCCATTTTTAAATCGAATACTTTCCATAATCAGTAGTATATCAAATCATACTTATATAGACTTCGATTACATAAGATTTCTCTTTCCAAATTGAGTATCTTTCCAAATCGATAGTTTTTAAATCAACTTCATACTTATACAAATCAATTTTATATAAGTTCGATAACTACCAAATCAAGTATCGAGTAAAATAATGTTCTCTCGTTTCAGTTTCAAAGTCATATATGATTTCACCAAAAAAAATTCTTCCAAATTTAATATCTTCAGTTTCAAAGTTTTCTAATAGTTGGCTTGGAAAATAATATTAGCTTCCAAATCACATAGTTTACGTCCAACAAATTCATTTCCAAAATCCTCATATAAATACTGGATTTTAAATTCCAATCTATTTTCGAAACCAAATATTTTCTCAAAATCAAATATACCCAAAATTTATAACCATCCCTTTAAAACCTTTAAACTATTTATTTCTATATGGAAGATCCAATTTACCTTTTGAAAATTACTTAGCTTTGAAAATTAAACCTTGGTTTGGAAGTGTTCGAACATTCAAAATAGTCGGAAAAATCAAATTTCAAATCCAAGAGTTGGAAATCATCAATTTCAATAAATATGGTTAAATCCGAAAGTCGAGGACTGAACACCGGGCTCACTTCAAAACGTTCCAAATATATATACATATATCCTTCGAATATAATCATACTTTGGAATTTGTAATCAAAATTGGTTTCACAAAATCACTCGCATAGCAAAGCTACTAAAGTGGCCTCTCCCTCACTTTGAAACTCGAAAATCAATGTCGATGATGCGTGCACTCATCACCAAAATTATTTTCCAGCGACACAAGTGAGTTCTGGACTTCTATTTTCTTGAAAACTTCTTTGAAATTTCTTCGAAATCATTGGAACTCATTTGAAGTCATTTGAAACATTTCTTATTCGAAAAATACTTTTAAATCGTATTATTATATATTTTCCAAAATCTCAAAACCAATTTCAAAACACCGGAGTTCAATTCCTCGAAATTCAAATTCAAAACCCTTCGGTTATGAATCATTTTTTTGTATAAGTCAATTTCTTGTATAATTTTCAAAATTCCAAATCATTATCGATAACATTTTCTCTTTGTATATATATAATATAATCATACTTATCAAAATAATAATTTCGATATATCAAACAATCTCTAAAATACAAACAAACCTGATTTTCCAAAGGATGATTCAAGAATGGATCTCAAAACAAAGATGGAGATTTCAAATTAGAGAAACTCTAATCAAATAGAATTCTGATTCGAAGATTGGCTCGATCGAAGATGAGATAATTAAATTCAAAAATAGGAGATGGATATACTTACATAAATCGCGGGACACATTAACCGGTCAACCGTGATTTTAAAATCAGATCGGTGTAGGATTCTGGGGCAAATCGACACTCGATCGCCAAAGAGAGAATTCGACATAACAAGAAGTAGCAGCACCTAAAACGAGGGATATATAAATCTTTGGTGAATCAATTCAAATTGTAAAGGAGTTCCACCCCTTTTCTAATCATTCGAAGATTGGCGGGATCGCCTATTCTGATAGAAATCATTCGAAGTGGAGTTATGGGATACTCCAGAATCAAGAAACACGAATAGGGAGGGAAGATAATGGATTCTGCAACCTCAGGGAACGTTCCAAAGTTCAAAGGAAAACCAAATCATAGAGGAAGAAATTCAAGCTCGAACGAAAGTGATTCTGCAAATAAATTTACTATATATGATAAGTTTGCCTAGAGCCAAAGCTCTGATACCAACTGTAATGATTCGATATTTTCAACCATTCGCATCCTTACATGTTGGACTTGAATTGCTCAAAATACCGAATTGTAAATATTAATTTGGCAAATCTTAGCATATACAGTAAATAAATCAATCACAGAATCACAAACACAGAGTACAGAGTAATATAATGCAGCAGAATATACAAATAGTAGTTCATGAAGCTACTATATAATCATCAGAGTTAGAAATAAAATACAACAGAATATCTGAATTACAGTGACGTCTCCAGTACAAATAGATGACCCCTCTGAACAAATCAACTGGAAAAGCTGAAAGCAGAATCGATAGTTGGATCTCCAAGCGAAGCTCCAAACTCCAAAGGCGAGTCTCAAATGCTGAATTACTCAGTCTGACCCGAGCGTAAAGCAAAACACAAAACTCTCAAGTCAGGATTTACATCCTTATATCAATAAAACCAACTCAAGTGAAATATCAACTGAAATACAATGAACTTAAAAGATTTTTGGGATAACCATCCTCTAAGTATTCGTGGAACTATCTACAATGTAGAAATATACACTATAACACCGTGGTCATTTCAAATTAATTTATATTTCAATCAAGATATCATTTTTATTTCAAATATATCTATTTTCCAAAATAGCATATATATATCTATATATTAAATAATTTACAAAGTAGAGTATTTCCAATTTCCTTAAATTTCACAAATCGCTTCAAAATCAACTCAAATTTCCCGTTCAAATCAAATTCAATCTCAATTTATCAATTTCATTCAATTCAGTTTTTCTAGATAACATATTCAAATTATATTGATTTCAAATACAGATCTGAATCACAAATAAACCATTTAAATTCCAGTATATTTCGAAGCTTTAATATTCAACGTTTCAATGTTCAACTTAACAGTTTCATATAGATCTCGATTTAACCTCGTTATTATTTAGTCTTGAAATATTCACTTAATAAATTCAGTATTATTTAAATAACCTAAATTTACCTTTAAACTAAATATTCCTTTCGATTTGTTTAAACTTGAAATATCCATTTGATCACTTTAAATCAAAATCAAATTTAAAAATCAAATCTTAAACTTCAAATTCAATAGTTTAAATCTATTTTATTAAGTAGAATTCTTAATTAGGTACAATTTTAATTATATCAAGTTTATCTTCCTTAACTTATACTAATCCTTGAAAATCTATTTAAAAATATAATACTTAGACATATTGTATTAATTAAATAAACTTTATATTAAAACTTATTTTCTATATAAAACATTCCCAATATTAAATAAAACCATATATATATATTCCCTTTCAAAACCATAGAAATCGTTTGAATATATTTATATATACACCAACGGTGTCTGTATATAAAATTTCCTACCCTATGGCCAAGTGATACGGATATTTATCATTTCAATCCGTAATTTAAATATATACGGGTAGATATCATTTCGACCCGCAATCCCAAATGCAATTCAAATGAAAATCACTTAGGTCTATCATTTTATCTCATAACGACTTTATCCTATTCTAAAGTCCATTCGGGTATGTATCATTTCAACCCATAGTGAATTCTATGCTAACAGGGAACTTGCAAAGTGATAACAGATATGATAATAATATAAAAGATAATAATATAACAGACATATATCATCAATAATTAAATAAAATATAAATAATAGGATATGGTGTCATATCCTACAGGTGAACAGATACAGAAAGTAGCATTCTAACAATAATTAAATAATTAACAGTTCAAATTAGCAGCATATTTCAATTGTCGTTTCAATTGAAATAAAATTTAATAAATATAAGAATGTTAATCGTGAGTGATTGCTCACCTTCCAAGACTAGAAGGTATCGAAGTCGACACGGACACACACTGATACGAACACTGAAATTTGACTTACGAATCCAAACAAAGCAAAATTGGCATGAATTTGACGAACAGAATCTGATAACAGGAATCGATGGGGATGGATCAAATTAGCTTAATATAAATTTAAACGAGACGTATATTATATTATTATTTCACTTAAATTCAATATTCAATTTTAAATACATATAGACTTTAAAAGAATCTTAAATTTAAATATATATATGTACACACACACACATTGAAATCAAACATATATACACTTTACATTCTTAAATCAATACACACACACACACACACACACACACACACTTGTTAAAATGCCCAGTACTTAAACTGAAACTGAAATTATCAACATATAAAATATATAAGCAGTGTACATACACTGAAACTGGAATATAAAAATATATATGATAAAATATGGTATACATCTAATACTGCCAGGAAGGAGACTCGGCTGCTTTTAATATACATGTGTGAAAGTCACTTTTAAAATAAGCATACTTATTTTTTATATCGTATTATAAGACAAAATATATTAACTATCATATTAACATATAGATTATAACCCGAAATATGCATAAACCTTAAACCAAAAATCTACAGACTCATACATAAATTTTTTTTATATTAGTGCATACACTCGAAAAAAAATGCAAAATACTTATGCTCGTTATAACACAATATATGTTGAACTCGAAAATAAATCAATCTAACTTTATGTACGTTTATACATATATAGCCGAACCAAATATATATGTATATATCAAGATAAACATGGTTTTACACACACACACGGAAGGGAATTTCACATGAAAGCTACACATATAAACATATCCATCATATAAAATATATAACGAAAACAAGACCCAGATTACAAACATGAAAATTGTAAAAGCAAAGAGTATACACAACAGAGAGATGATAAACATATATATATATATATATATATATATATATATATATGCAGATCTGCCTAACAAATATATACGCACCTATATGAAGCACAAATAAGGAAGAGTGAAGATGGGTCTCTGCCGTAGATGAAGGACGAGGGGAAGATGCGGCAAAGGAGAAAGAAGGTGCTCGAGATGGCTTCAGCGATCTGGCTTGGGAGGAGGACAGAGAGGGCGGGGCAGAGGAGAGAGGGAGCAGGGAGGTTTTGAGCGAGGCCAGAGGGGATGGGAGGCCGCATGGCCTCGGGTTGGCATGAGGCAACTAGTGCGATGAAGGCGGAGGCCGATTGATTGTCTATCTAGAGCAGTGGATAGGTGAGGAGAAGCTTGCAACAAGGCGGCGAAGAACAATAGTGGAAGCGGAAGACGTATGGGAGCGCTACTGAATTTCTTTTTTTGTTTTGTTCATGAGTATTGAAAATGTTTATTTTCTTTTTCTCAGAGCATTGGAATAGAGAAAGGTGAAGAAAGGAAAGATATCAAATGAAAAGTCATTGTAGATATATAAATAATGGAAACCAAGTAAATATAAAAAGCCAATGTACGTTGGTTTCAAAATTTATTAAAACAATAACTAATGAGTTATACGGCCGAGACTTCGGAAAGGCAATAGATATTCACGGTGATTCAGGAAAAAAATATCAAAGAAAATAATGATAGCACGTTTCAAATTTGAATAGGCACGGGAGCTAATGGTTGAAATTTTGGGTACCGATACGACGAACAGTTTTATTATATATGTCGCGTACCGGACCTCAAAATATAGAAATAAATATACCGTAGAGATTAGCACGACGAAACGATCAAAACGGTATACGGATATTACGGGCAGGATCATCCGATCAAAATGTCGACACGGACATTGTTTTACGTAGCTATCCCATACGGAAAAATTCAAACGGAGCTAGAAACGTCCGAAATTCGCAAAATGAATTTCGCATTCTTATTCAATGTATTCTAAATAATTTTTCTCATGCTGACATATATAGGTTTTGATGACCCAGAATTTTTAAGCTTTTCAAATCGGGATATTTAATTGATTGTAAATATTTAAAAGTTAATTTTTAACTTGAATTCAAATATCACTAATTAATTGTTAATTAAAATTTTGAATTTAATAATTTGAAATTGGATAAAATGTTGAATCTGAAGTTTTAAGCCTTTTAAAAAATACTTTGAAGGTTTGTAAAATTTATGTCGATAATATGGAAAACAACAAAAGTGTTAAAATTGAATTTGGAAGTGTTTTGTTCGGTTTTGAAATTTAATATCGTTTAAATTGAATTTAAAAATAGCTTTCGAGGCGCAGTCTCGGAATTTAACGAAACCAGTTTCATTTGGTCTGTGATATTGAATTATTATCGGGTTTCAATTTTGGTAGCATTTGGAGTGTTGTGTGAGCGTACGGTAAATAAACGCATTGAAAATTAAATAAACTTTAATTGATCATATCATTGTCATCAGTGCCTTCTTGAATACGCTTTCCTTTTTATTCTTCAACCGACTTTCTTTCACTATCACGCATCTTCCTTCTCTGCAACTTTTGTTCCTCTGAACACTGCAGCAAACATTTTTCACGCATTTATCAGATCTTGACTCCCCTTTCTTTTAAAGGGTAAACACTACTTGATTTCAAACGAAATATACAAAATCAAAATATGATAATGTCGGCTGATTCCTTTTCTCATTCCCTTCGTTAATGGCCGAAACCCCTCTTCATATAAAAAAAATTCCAAATCCATGGCGTCATGGAGGGGAAGGGGGCTACCGTAATTGATTTGGAGAAAGATCAGGTGTCGAAGCAGCTCGAGCTCGCGAGCAAGGCCACGGTTGGTTTCACGTTGAGGATGGGTTGTCGCGTGAATTCTGGGAGGCTCGTGATTTTGGGAATAGGGTTTCGTACTCGTTCTGGGTAGCAGTGATTTAGGGTTTCAGAGAAGTTTGAGGCGAAGGACGTGGGGTACTCGACGACGACAATCAAGGTTAGGCGGCGTGGTGGCTCTTTTCCATTTGATTTAGGGTTTGCTTGGTGGAGGTGCAGGCTTCGATCGTTTCTGGTAGTTCGATGGGAGGATGAAGTCAAGACTCCGATGTCGATTAGAGCGGTGCTAGTCTCGTATTCGAGAAAGGGTTGAGCATCGGACACAGTGGCGTATAACGAGAGGGTGGGGTAGCGGTATTAGGTGGTGCGTATTGACTCGCTATTGCATTCGTGAGGAGTGTTCGCAGTGAGGTATAATCTTTTTTCCAATTTATAAAAAAAAGGGGTTTTACTGCAGCAAATTTTATGTAGACACCCAGTTACATATTCCGAAATTTAATAATAATATATAGATTATATTTATAGGTAAAATTTCAAAGGAAATAAATATAAGTATTCACATTATAAAGCTACTAGGTTATTTTTAAATATGGGTTTAGGGTAATTAATGTACTTAATAAACTTATCTAATTTATCTTAGTACTGAAAATAATTTATTATAGGAAATCAGTTTAAGTAAATTTTAGATTGTGTTGGAATTTATTAAATGGTGAAATAAAAATAAAGAAAAATATATAAATTGTTCGATCAATTCAAATATTAATAAATCATATAAATTGTTTATTCAAGGTCAAGAATCGAGAAAAACCAAGGCAATATTGAGGTGGATTGTAAATAAAAGCAGAGGTGAGTAAATCTCACTCAGTTAAATTTAAACTTTAATTTAAATGATTAAATTTAAATGACTAAATTGTTTGAATGTTTGAATTGTTTGATGTGAGATAGTATGGTATAATTTGAAATTGGCATATTATATTGTGGTAACGTCGGTGGATGCAGGAAAAACAGGTTGGAGAGATCCAACTGGACCCCTCAACATTTGTTATTTTATATTCTCTGATGTGATTACTTGATATTCAATGTTGAATATATTGGAATATTGAATGATGTGATTTGATTGGATATATATTGGGTATAATGAATTATCAAAAATATATAAATTGGATTTTGGGAAGAAAATAAAGGAAGTAAATTTGTAAACGAAATAATCTTAGAGAATTTAATAAATTTAGAATGAATTGAGAAAGAAATGGAAGTATGTTAAATACTAATAAAGAACTTCGAATATGAGAAGAAAAAGGTTTGAATAAACCGTAATTAATGAATTGTAATATTATGTGATATAAATTTAAATGAATAAAGAATTATTTAAACTTAAAGTTTTAAATTCATTTAAAGGAATAAGAAGTAAATTGAGAAGTCTAAATTGGTATTTCAATTAAAAGTATTTTGAATCATAATTACGAAATCAAATCTGAAATTAAATGATTTTTGAATAAATGAAGTGAATTGGAAATCAATTGGAAAATTGATTTAAGTGTGTGAAATTGGATATTTGGAAGAATAAATTCAAGGCGGGAATTTATTAAACGAATGAGAAAATTGTTTAAAAATAAATAGTGATTCATTTTAAAGGTTGTGAAGAGAAGCATATTATCTGGATAGCCATGTACGTTTTCAAAGTGAGATTTAAAATAAAATAAAGGCTTTAATGTTGGTTTACAAAATACGTTCTTAGAAATTTATTAGTTATAAATGTTAATGTGACGCCCCACCTCTATACCCACGCTAACCAAGAACACTCCGGAGTAGTGCTGTCAACTAGCACGGAGAATGAGGCTGTTGAGGAGCGACCATCCATGTAATTGCTTATCACACGGTGGCTATAAATAATCTTCGGAAACAAACATAGAAATAATCATATCACAAATCAGTCACAGACATCCATATCACAAAGGCGGAAGAAGATATGAATATATAACTAACACATGAAAGTGTACATCAGAGTAGTGGTCAGTAAGTTCCACGATAATACAAAAGAATAGCAACACGTGCTATACAAAAGAATACAACTATGAGTCTATATCTCAAGTGTATACAACAAAAACTGCTAATCTAAACAGTTAGCCAAAAGTCAGAGTGATGAATCCCTGGGAAGAAGTCAAGCAGAAGCACCTGTAACATCTCGGTCTGACCCGAGTATTATTTAAGAAAATAATAAACGGGTCAGTCTAACTATAAATATCAGATGACATGATATAACATAAAAGATATGGCATAAACATAAACATCCATAATGACATACCACTATAAGTATGTAAATAATGATCAACAGAAGATCAATCAATAAGAGATAATCAATATCACAAGAATCTTCTCAAAGATTCGAAAAGGGCATCATACCCTAAATTTGTACTCATAACAAGTCAATGACATAAATTCCAGAAATCAACACGAGAAATCCAGAAATCATAAAAAGGGAAAGAGGCCTATCACATGACGGTCCGAAGACCATGGGGAGCTACCCCATATGGATGAGTCTGAGTCACCCGAATGAGGTCAAGGCTAACCAAAAAGCAAAAAGGTATGTGTGAGTGGAATCACACAAGTGGTGTCTAGCCTAACCTTGCAATGAAAGAGACATCGCGCAATTGCTAGTCTAATTCATAAAGCGATCATCAAGATCAACGAGAAGTGTCAATTACACTAAGCTAGTAAATATAGAAGTTTAGCCTCATGTCCCATAACCACTTGCTTAACTTAAATATTTACGAACAAACTGTAAATCTTCACTAATAAAATTGTCACAAGAGGTTCAATCGAACAAGTCCAAGAATTAACCGACGAAGTGAACGCAAGCATTTCATACCACTTGTTTTACTAAGTCGTTTAATTAGATTTCTCATCCGAGTGAGGTAAAGGCTTGTATATACTAATAGATTGGAAAACGGTTTAAGAAAAGAGCTTTGTTATTAAAATAGAGTTGAAATTGTTTGTTAAAAGAGTTTTGATATTTACTACTAGTATTGAAACCTTTATATTATAAAGTGACAAAACACAGAAGCAATTGTAGAAACAATCAGTCACAAAAATCGCATACGGAGATGTGAATAAAATCCAAGGAAATCAGCTCAATGTTTTTCAGATAAGATCCCCTACGGAGGGGGGGTCCAGGGGGGGTGGCAACCCCCCTAGGTGGGGGTGCGGGGGCAACGCCACCGCTTACGGGGTTCGACCTGCCCGGTCAGGTCGCGGGGGTCCAGGGGGCAGCGCCCCCGGCGGGGTGCGGGGCAGCGCCCCGACCAAAACGGTACGACCTAGTGAAGACCAAAGGAAGGATAGGATCGAGCGACTTAAAGGGTTTCGACCTAAAGAGTCATGACCTAAAGGAGTAAGCGACCCTAAGGAAACTCGCGACCTAATCATGGCCGAGCTAAGGTGAGGTGCGACTCAACCAGGTAAGCGACCTAAGGGAGACGAGCGACCTAAGGAACTCGCGACCTAACAATAGCACAGGTCAAGCGACCTAAGGGAGACGAGCGACCTAAGGAACTCACGACCTAACAATAGCACAGGTCAAGCGACCTAACGTTTTAAGGCCGAGCGACCTAATTAAACTCGCGACTTAATGGTGTGAAAGGCGTGCGACCTAAAGTGTTACGACCTAAGGGTCGAGCGACTTAGTGGAACAAGGTCATACGACCTAACGGAGTAAACGGTCGAGCGACCTAACAGGTTATAGGTCATGCGACCTAGTGGGTTAACGGCCTAACGACCTAAGGGTTATAGGCCCAACGACCTAACGGGTTTTAGGTCCAACGACCTAGCGGGTTAGAAGGTCATGCGACCTAAAAATGGAAGGCAAGGCCGAGCGACTTAAAGAACCAAGGCCACACGAGTTAAGGCCTAACGGCCTGACGACCTACGACCTAAAGGCCCACGACTTACAACCTAAGGAGCCAGAGCGAGCGACCTAAGGCTGTATAGGGGACTTAAGGCCAGAAACGACCTAAGTGTTTGCGACCTAACGACCTAAAAGCCCGCGACCTACGACCTAAGAGCCATACGACCTACGACCTAATTCCGAGTGCCGAGCGACCTAACGTTGTAGGCCATTTTAAGGTCGGATATGAGCTATTTTGAGGCCGAGACTTTTCCACGCGAACGACCTAGCATAGGCAGAACGACCTAAGTGCAGAATTTCACCAAAAACATTAAAAATTGGAGTTTTTCGCCAATTCGATTCAAACCAAATGCAAATGTGCATGCAAAAGTGATAGGGAATCATTCCCAACAGTCCAATATAGTTATAGACTAGAATTGTGAGATAAAAATCTCACCTTTGCACCAAATATCAATGAAAATGAAGTTTTAAGCAAGCAAGAATCAATCCTTCTTCTATCTAAGCACAAGAAGCTTGAATCCAATGTCTTCTTCTTGAATTTGGAGTAGAAAGATGGATTGCAATTGAATTTGAGTTTTGGAATTTTAATTTCCCATTCCCTCCACCATTAATGCCAAAGCTTGATTAGTTAGGAAATTTATGAAGAGTGAGGAGAAGAGGGTTGGAACTTGGGCTTAATAGGCTAAACTAACCCAAAGTCCAAAGCGGGAAAAGTTAGTGAAATTTCACTAACTCCAAACCTATCGATGTTTATACTTAAAAAAGTTGTAAACGACATTTCGAACTCAATGGAAGTGGTCTCGAGTCCTAATTTGACCGTTTGCAAAAAGTAGCTTTTCGGACCAAAATCCGATTAACGAGTTAATATTTAAATAAAATATTTAAATACAAACTCGATAAATATGCGGGTTGTTACAGTTAAATTCTAAAGTAAATATTTATTCAAATCTATTACAGTAGTAATATCTATAAAGAGTGACTTAGTAATTCTGTTTTAAAGGTGAAATCTAGTTTATATTTATAAAGTAACCTTATTTTCAAATATACATATAGTATGTAATTTTAATTAATTATTGAAGTTGTTTTAATTTAAATATTTTAAAAGAAAATTCTAAAGTAAGTAATCTATTATCGTAATAGTTATGTAAAGAATGATTTGGTATTTGTTTAAAGAAGAAATCTAATGTATATTTATAAGGCAACCTTATTTCAGTTGTTTCTAGAGTGTTATTTTAAATTAAGTCCTAAAGCAATTTTTCTATATTGAATATACTTTACAATAAAGTGTTTCTTTTAAATTATTTTAAAACCTAAGGTTTTGTGCTTGGTGATTCCAGTGGAAATAGAAATACTTGGAATTTATTCTGAGAAAGCATATAGTTTTGAAAACTGTTTTCAAAGGAATTTGAAAAGTGAAACTATGTCTTGTGAAGATATTTTAAGATAAATAAATAATTTAATTTGGAAAATTATTTATTGTTTGATGGATGTTTGTGAATATAAGTTGATAGTTAAATAACCGACTATCAATATTGGACAAATGCGTTGATCGTTTCGAAGAGACCGGGATCGAGATTTATTTCTCAAAAACCACTTCGATCCAGTTTATACGTTTTGTGAAACGAGTTTGTATTCGAAGATGGAGCAGTGAAGTGCAAGGGCTAGTCGCTACTAATCCTGAGGATATTTCCAAAATGGATGTAGTAGGAATAGTGCCTTCGGTTCCGTTCGAACCCGGAACGGACTTGTATGGATGAATGCTTGCGAAACATCGTCAGGTGGACGATGGGCATTCTAAGGGATATGTTCTAAATAGGTAACGCTTAGCCTCAAGCCTCATCAAATGGGAATGATTGAAAATCAGGGGTTACGTAGCAAGGCTAGGTGGGTAGCACCCAAGCAGGGTGAGGTCATTCCTGTCTAGATGTCCCTTTTTATTTCGGCTTAGTGGGCGGTTGCTGATCCCAACCGCGGGGTGATCTCACTCGGGATTATCCAGTAAAGGGTAGTCCCGGCCTTGTGTTGCAGGGGAGCGGGCATACTCCTCGGTACGGTGATCTAGGCCCCGTACTGTGACAGGTGGTACCCCAGTGCCTAGTCATTGGTTGGAAATCCATTCTCCCTACGAGCCTTGTACGAGTTTTGTTTGTATTACCCACTCTGTGGCTAGTAGCTGGAATTTAATAGATATAACAATTTCGGCTATTTTATAAGTATTTGTAAATAGACCCTATTATAATATCAGAGGATTTCTATAAAAATTGTTTTAGCTATCGTAAGGTAAAAACCCGACATGTTTATTTGTGGCATGGTCTTACGAGATGCTTTTCTTTTCAAAGGATTTTTGAAACTTTAATGATCAATTGGGTGTGATTTTCTCACGTTGGTATTCCAGACTGACTCGGGTATTATTTAACTGTAATGCTCGGGTCAGACCGAGTATTATAGGATACAGGATGATGCTGTGGAGTTCAAGAGACGAGCTGGATGACGATACGTATTTCCGTACTTGTTTATATACATATATTCCGCTGTGTTGAGTTGTCGTGTATTCATTTGTATGATACTGATGTTAAGTTGTGATTGATGTACTCCGATGATGTAATATATAAACAGAGATATTTAAGTTTTGAGTAAAAAAAAGTATTTATTATCTATTATATTTTATTCCACTGCGATGGTTAGATTCTGATGTTGACTTCTATTTTCTTCTTCTACCTCTTCTTCTTTAACCCTAATGGTTCGTATTTCTGTGCTACTTGAGTTGATTGTTGTAGAATAGTGTTTACTCTAGGGGAACGGATTTGCGGGTTGTTACAGTTGGTATCGGAGCATAGGTTCGAGATAACCTTGGCTCTGGTGGGAATTACTCATAAAATAGAGTCTATATTACTCTAGAATGAGTTTGAGCGTATAAATAAATATGAGCACGTATTTGTAGGTGAATATAAATTGTTTTAATATTGTGTTGATTGATTTATTGAGTGGCATATGAACCTTCGTCGGCACAGTCTGCACAACTGTATCGAAGGGGTTTCTAAACATTTGAATAGAGCAATCGACAAGGTATTGTTTTAAATATGGGTAAATGAAATAATTTTACCCAAAATATATGTTGATATAAAGAAAGTTTTTGTAAACTATTTTAGCTAATATATGGATGTTTGGATGTTAGAAATGATAATATTAAAGTATTATTATTGTTAAGTGAAAATTTAACTAGAACTTGGAATATAACTAAAATTTAGGGGAATAAATTCATTATATTTATAAATATGAATTATAAATTGTGATTTATGAATTGAAAAATAATTAATTGGGAATTTGTATAAGCATAAAATATACAAATGCATTTTAGTTAAAATATGAATTAAAACAAAAATTTAAAATCCTGAAGATTTTGGAAGTGTGTGTCGAAGTGTTTTGAAGATAAATAATAACATTATTGTTTTGGGTTATTTCTGAAAGGAAATTTGTTTAAAAATGGATTTTGGAAGTGAGATAGCATTGAATTCACTTTAGTCACTGGAAAATAACTTCGGTGATGACTACAGCATCATCGATGTTCATTTTCGAGTTTCTAAGTGATGAATTGCTGCCAAATTATTTATTCTGGAAAACCTGCTTATTTTGAGAATTCCAAAGGAAATTTGATGGAAATAAAAACCTGGATTGGTTTACATTTTTGAGAAATGCGAGTAGAGATGTGGAAGATTTCAGAATAATTTGAAACCAAAGTCGGGTGTTTAAAAATACTGATGGAATAGGTTATAAGCTTATGAATTGAGATGGTTTTTAAATCGGGGAAATATAAGCTTTGGATGTTGGGAATTTAAATTTAAAAGGAAAGGTTAAAAATGAAATTAACTTGGATTGGAGAATAAAATTTAACTGGATTGAAATTGATTAAATAGGCTGAAATGATATCCAGTTGTTTTCGAATTAAGTTGAAATTGAATTGAGTTAAATAAATCTGAGTTAAAGTGAACTTGAATTGGAATGAGAATTCAATTGAATTAATGAATGAAATTATATTCTTATCTGAACAAATGGAATAAAATAAGCTTGGGTTATAAATAAGCATAAGGCTTGAGTTAAAAATAAAAGAAGAATATATCCAAGCCTATAATAGAATGGAAATGTGTAAAACCATCAGATGTGATTTATAAAATTGAAAATGGAGTACAAAGCCCAAATTTAATATTTTGATGGATTGGAAAATGAAAAGAAATTCCAGACTTAAATTATAAAAAAAATTGAAAAAAAAAATTAAATGAAGAGATTTTGAGGTTTAAAATCAAGTATTGAACTATAATTAGGGAGAACTAATTTGTTAATAAATTAGTTAATGAAATGCGTAAATGGAACCTATTGTAGTTAAATAAAGCTGAATAGTAAGTTAATAATGAAGTTTGAAAATAAAACTCAAGTTATAAATCAAATTCGACTTGGATCGATAGTGAAGTAAATATAATTAAATTGTGGTTAATAAAATTTGATGGTAAGTTAAAGGTGAATGGTGGAATCAGAACTTAAGTTATAAATAAAAATTTACTTGAAGTGTTAGCAAATTAAATATAGTTGGGAATGTGTCGAATAAAGAAAAATGAAATTGGATTAAAATGATAATGGTTTGTATTGCGAATAAAATCCAAATATGTGGAAATAAATTGGAAAATGGCCATGTAATAAATTTGGTGAGTTGAATCTAGAATAAATTCTATAATAACCAATCAAATGAAATTGCAGATTTTAAATGAGATTTAATTGAGAGAAAATTAAGTTGAATTGGAAAGAAAATTTACTTGTAAAATGAAAAGGAACTTATGTATAAAATTTGTGTAAATTAAAGTAAATTGACTTAAGCTAAATAGATGGGGAAGTTGAATTGAATTCAACTTAAACTAAGTTTAATGATATTTGATTGGATTTAAAACCAAGTAAAAATAAATTTGAATCGAGTTAAAATTCGGTGAATTACAGGTAATATTTAATGGAATGGAGTTCTTAATTAAATAATTGTAAACCTTTTAAATTGTTAAAGGATTTAAAATAACTTGGAGTCTATAAGAAAAATAGGGTGGCTTTAAACGAATGCGGATAAGAAATGAATCGTAAATGAATAGATCATGAATAAAATTGAAATGGTTATTGAATGAAATAGCTTAGATTGTCTTCGAGCTAAATATAATAGGTTGGAATGAACAATTTTGGAATAAATTGTAAATGAATGGATTGTGAATGGAATTTAAACAGAATGTGTCGAGTTAGATCAAATGGTTTCGAATGGAACCGGTTTGGATAACGAAACTAGTTTGGTTAATGAAATGAAATGCAAGTGAATGGATTCAAATTTAAAATGCAATATATGGATTGTGAATAAATTTGAAAATGGAATAGAATTAAGTATAAATTGAGTTGAAGTCAATTTAAATTGGTTATAAAACATAAATACTTATTTATTCACATAGATCTCGTCAATTTGCATAGAATAAATTGTCGTTGGATGTAAATGGAAGTAATTAAAATTCTATGTGTTGATAAGGGTAAAATAAATTGATTTTGAGAGCAATTGAATTAAATATGAGTTCAGTTTGCTTAAAAATAAATTAAATGTAAGTTTGTGAGTTGTTAACCATTCGGATTAAGTGAAACGATATGTCATTGGTTGTAAGCAATTAAAATTAATGTTGGAATATTTAAATTGCTTATAAAAAGTGTTTAATGGGCATTTCCTTAGAATTCATGTGTTTAACTATTGCAAGTAAGTGAAATGTTGTTAAACTTTATATATATATATATATATATATATAAATATGGCACTTACATGTTTAAATTGAGTAAGCACACGTACTTGGAAGCCGTGTGGCTGGATTTGGTTGCGCTAGTTGCTAAAAATTATAAGGTGTTTGCTTAAAAATGCTAAATAAGGTACTCCTACGCAATTAAAATAGGAAATATGAACTTTTTTTGGTTTTTCCGACCGTGTGGGTCGATGTATATATATTTATCTCTTTTGTCAAATTGCAAAAGCTACTCCGTACAAAGGGGACTCTGCCAAAATTTTCCAGAAATTTTGGGAGTTAGAAAATTTTTGGAAATTTTGGAAAATTTTGTTAATGACAAAAGAATTTCAAATTGGAAATTGAAATAAGTTAGTAAATGAAACTAATTAAAATAAGGATATGAATCAGTGTAAATGAAAAATAAAATTTAAATATTTAGAGTTTAAGATAAATTGAATTCATATGGAAATGAAAGAATCGTTTTGAATAGAAATGTTATAAACTGAAGTGGTAGGGTGAAAATGAATATAAAAAAAGCATATTAAATACTTATACCAAACTTAAGAAAGGAATAGTGAATTCTTAATTGGAAATTGATAATATAAATATATTCCAAGTTAATATTTGGATGAATAGATATTGGAATTTTGTGAAAATGTCGATAAAATGTTTTGGGATATTGTGATTGGATATTAGTAATAAACAGGATATGCAGGTAATATAAAAGGAAAAGAGAATTGGATTGATTTCAAAGATAAAAATTTGAAATGCTCGACAAAAAGGTATGTATTTAAATTTGGTATGAAATTTGATTGGATTTTGGATGGAGCCACTTGGACTTTTTGTTTTCTTTTTGGATTTAGGAGGCCGTAGAGCCATTTTGTAGTTGTACTGAGCTAGCCGCGCAAAGGAGACGCTGGCGAAATTTTTCGGGAATTTAGGGTGTTAGAGAAATTTTGAGAAAATTTTGATAATTCAAATTTGGTTTTAAGTTAAAAATTTGAATTGATAAGCAAGTAATTTTGTTTGAGGCTTATGGGTAAGTTTGAAAGGTTAGGAAGAGGGTTACTGAGTCTTTTGATAAAAAGATTTCTTTGGTAAGTTGTTAAAAGCTATTTGGGTTGAGGGAATAGTTAACAGAATATAGATCATTCTTCCTAATTAGTAATTTCGGGGACGAAATTCTTTTAAGGGGGGAGGAATGTGACGACCCAGAATTTTTAAGCTTTTGAAATCGGGATATTTAATTGATTGTAAATATTTAAAAGTTAATTTTTAACTTGAATTCAAATATCACTAATTAATTGTTAATTAAAATTTTGAATTTAATAATTTGAAATTGGATAAAATGTTGAATCTGAAGTTTTGAACCTGTTAAAAAATAATTTGAAGGTTTGTAAAATTTATATCGATAATATGGAAAACAGTAAAAGTGTTAAAATTGAATTTGGAAGTGTTTTGTTCGGTTTTGAAATTTAATATCGTTTAAATTGAATTTAAAAATAGCTTTCGAGGCACAGTCTTGGAATTTAACGAAACCAGTTTCATTTGGTCTGTGATATTGAATTATTATCGGGTTTCAATTTTCGTAGCATTTTGAGTGTTGTGTGAGCGTACAGTAAATAAACGCATTGAAAATTAAATAAACTTTAATTGATCATATCGTTGTCATCAGTGCCTTCTTGAACACGCTTTCCTTTTTATTTTTCAGCCGACTTTCTTTCACTATCACGCATCTTCCTTCTCTGCAACTTTTGTTCCTCTGAACACTGCAACAAACATTTTTCACGCATTTATCAGATATTGCCTCCCCTTTCTTTTAAAGGGTAAACTCTAATTGATTTCAGACGAAGGAAAAAAAATCAAAATATGATAATGTCGGTTGATTCCTTTTCTCATTCCCTTCGTTGATGGCCGAAAACCCTCTTCATATAAAAAAAAATTCCAAATCCATGGCGTCGTGGAGGGGAAGGGGGCGACCGTTGTAACGACCCAGAATTTTTGATAATTAAAATTTGAATATTTAATTGAATTTAAATGTTAGTAAGTGAAATTTATAAGTCGATTAATTTTATTTTGAATAATTGGCTTTAATTGGATAACTAAATCGGTTATTTAATAGTTGAAAATTCCAGAAATAATTGAAAATTTGGTTAAATATGATTGAAAATGATTTGTAAAATTTTATTTTATCATATTGAAGTTAGAACGATATTTTAGAACTTTTAAAATCGAATTAAAAGTTAATTTGTGAAAATTGAATATTTTAATATTTAATTATCGACTGAAAAATAGCCAATTTTTGAACAGTCTCAGAATTGGAGGAGACCAGTTCCATTGGATCCGTAATAGTTAGTTATTATCGGATTTCAAATTTCGTAGCAAATGGAGTTGTCGTTTGACCGTGGCATCTCGAAACGCATCGAAATTGTTTTTAATATTAATTTGGCGAGTTAAAATAGTCATTTTTCAAAAAGTCTCGGATTTCGACGAAACCAGTTTCATCGGATCCGTAATATGATATTATTGTAAGGTTTCAAATTTCATGTCAATTGAATTTAACGTTTGTCCGGTGCAAGCTAAAACGCCTAGAAAATCGTTTAATCGGTTTAATTTTAAATTGAACGTTTACTGCCATATCTCGCACAGATGATCGAACTAGCTCCCGAAACATGTTCCATTGTGTTCGGAACGTAGGATAAACTTTAGAAACGCCAACTGGCACGCTTCGTTTGGAGTTCGGAAAATCCGGGATGAATAGTGTCGCACGAATTTTCTATAAAAGCCCTCATATTTTCATTATTTTCACAAAAACTAAAACCCTAACCTAATTTTCTGCAGCCTCCACCTTCATAAACGTTAATGGCCAGAAATTAATATCTTTCCCTCCTCAATTACTCTCAATCCATCAACAATTACGCGAAGTGTTCAACACGAAAGTCGAAGACCTCGATGAGAGCTTTGATTCTATACGGAGATGATCGTGTTTGAAGCGTCAGAGGGGGAGAAAAGAGGGGCCGACGGCCTGATGTTGCGCATGCATTTCGAGGATTTTAGGGTGGCCAAGCTTCGCAAGCTCCTAAGCGTGGGTGGCATTCGCAACGACGAAGGAGATGGTGTATCCTGATCGAAGTATAGATAAGCGTGGAAGAAGCAATTTTTAACCCTAGTTTATTGCTAGTGGGTTCTAGGTTGCGTGATCAACCTATAGAAGCAAACGTGAGTTTGGGGGGGAAGCAAAGGGACGGCTGTGATTTGGAGTTGGATGGATCCAGGGGCTGTGATTTGCAGATAGGTTTAAATATAAAAAGAAGTTGTAAATTTAGTTTATATAAATTCGTGAATCTTTAAAAATTCATATCTTTTGCATATGAGGTCGAAAACGCGCGAAACCAGTTGCGTTGGAATCGTATGGACGAGCACTACGCTATGGAATTGGATTGGAGTCGTTTGGAGTTAGTGAGAATTTCGGGTAAAATTAATCGCGCGTTTAATTTTATTCGAAATAAATCGCTAAAACGAAATTGAAATCAAGGTGAGAACTTCTCACTCAATCGAATCGGTTTCGATTTTAATTTTAAATAGTTAGATTTAAAATTCTTGAATGTATGTTTGAATGATGATTGTTATCTATTGATTGTTAAAATAGACATTATGTGCCGTTAGTAAGCGGAGGTTATTTATTAAAAACATATACCGCGAATATTTCACCGTATGTGAAATTGGTATTATATATCATAGCAATATATATATATATATATATTGGCATATGTATATATTGCAGTTGTTGATTTCCCGCATTGTATAGCGGTTGAGACCCTATTGCGCCGTCTATTAAGCGGATAATATTTTAAATCCCATATACCGCGATAATTCCGTACTGGAGCGGAATCGGTATTATGCTAACATCTTTGGATGCAGGGAAACAGGTTGGAGGGATCCAACTGGATTCCTCAACTGTATTGATTTATTTACAGATATTTTGATATTTGTTGATTATCATATCGATATATGATATTTGGGTGTCGTGATTGACTATTTCGTGCTGCCGCATCATCGGATCCATTTCTGAAGTTTTAAAATAATGATTTTTGGTTTTAAAAGGATTTTAAAGTGATTTTTCAAAGTATATGTTATTATAAAATTTTGAGTTGATTCATTTAAATAATTAAAACGTTATAAATTTTTATGTTATAAAAATTATCGTTTTTGTAAAATATAACCAAATTTGAGATTTTCGAAATCAATAGTGATTAATTTATAAAATGGTTTAATTTGTAATTTTAAATCATTATAAAAGATTCTTAAATTTATTTTTTTAAGTTAAAAATATTGGAATTATAAAACAAGTTTATTAAATGTTTAAAATGAAGAATAAAATGGATTTCATTGAAAATTATAGATTTATAAATTTTGAAGATATGAATTGAATAGATGTTGTAAAATAAAAGATTTATAAGTAATTAACTTATAAACTGGGTTTTAAGCATACAAATGGGATATTAATAGAAATTGTTAATAAAAGAGATTTTATAAGTTGAAGTTGTTATAAAATATAAAGGAATCTTGTAAGTAATAAGATTTATGATTTGTGAAGTTTTGAAAGAACGATTTTATAAATAAATGAATTACAAGTAATCAACTTATAATATGGACTTTTAGTATATATTGAGATATACAAATGGAATGAGTAAATAAGGGAAATTTATAAATCGAAGTTTGTAAATAGAAATGGAATTTACGGAAATTGTTTATAAATTCGAAATCAATGGAATTTGATAAATTGAAAGTCGAAATTGGTTAAGGAAGTATATTCACGATTTTGGACAGTGAATATATTATCAAATAAAATGGATATGCTTGGGAAAATGAATATTATAAAATGAAGTTAATCTTTTTAACGATGTTTTAAAATGTATTATGAATCGAATACATAGATTTCAACATTTATTGTTGAAATAGACGTTTTCGAGAAATAAGGAAATGATGGACTATAACACTGTTATTATAGTAAATGATTTCCAAAAGGAAATGTTTTTGTATAGTATTGGGATTTATATATCTATCTAAATTTCGAATCCTTATACTAGTGATTTTGGGTTGTCGTAACGATGTTTTGCGCAACATTCGTTTTTGAACCAAACAAATGTTTTTAAGAGAATGATTTCTTAAAGAATGAAATATATACTTAATTTCGATTTAAGTATATTGGATATTTTCCAAGTGTTGAAAATAATTGGGTTTGTGAATTACTTATTATTAAATAAGTATGGAAATGTTTTTCCAATGTGAAATGAAACGTTTTGAGAATTTATCTTTTTGAAGATAAATTGAAAGGGAATATTTGAAATCGATTAAAAATCGTATATCATAGATATTTTGGAATTATAAATTCATTATGGAATTTATAAAAGAAAGGGGAATTAATTTAAAAATAAACGTTGATTTATTTTTAAAGTGTGGGAATAAATTTACGGATTTGGAACGTAAATATAAAGTAAATCGGTAGGGATTTATTTAAATTGGTTTAAATGAACCATTTTGAAATGAAAGTATTTCCGAGTAAGGAAAAGTGATTTGAAAAATTTGTTTTCAAATGGTTGAAGTGTGGAAAATATATATATATATATATATATATATATATATATATATATATATAGTAAAGATATTTTGGAAAGTAAATAATTTGGGAAATTATTTGGAATTTGGTGAAGTTGAACACGCCGATTGATAGTTAAATAATCCGACTATCAATATTTACCTTTAAATAGGTATTTGTTGTGATTTGCTTGAATTTGAATGCCACCCTTATTTTTGAATAAGCGCTCACTATTCGGGTTAGCCGGGAAAGGACCTTGGGGTCATATAAACCATTCCGAGTATGTGATACGTCGTTATGAATTGCATTTGATGGCCGGTGTTGAAGACCAGATGTTTGTGAAAACGGAAGGATTACCGTCGAGTTACTCTACATCGGCTGATTTTCGATATAGAGGTTTTATCACCCTTAGTGACGGGAAGTCCGGTCGTGATTAGTGAATATCCGGATTGCAAGGACTTCTTTGTAAGTGCCTTCGGTTCTATTCGAGCCCGTAACAGACTTGTATGGATTGTATGTCTGACATTACAAATTGAGATATAAAGCTGATTTCTTTCAAATATATTTCTGTTGGTGGCGGAGAATTTATTCTCTTAGCTTAATACCCTTCTCTGAGACGTACGAGCTCAGAGGTTATATAATTGAAGGTTATTAGTGTTATACTCCCAATTAGGTAGTGTGGCATGCTGAGTGTTGCTGTGAAATGATCATTGTTTGATCATTTGTGATAGGATCATTTATTTGATCATTTATCTTGATGATCATTTCTATGATCATTTGTTGACCCAAAGCACGGCTTTTGTATAAAGAGTGGCTTTGTGGAGGAGACTTCGTCGGACCTCACACCCTGAAAATGGTCAAAACAGGAAGGATGCAGCAAGGTTATTAGGGGGTAGCACCCCTTTAGTGTATGTCATTCCTTCTGGATAGAGGTGGTATCATGGTATGGAGCCCAGATACTTAACCTATGTTGTTGCTGCAAATTTTGTGGTTGTTGGAAATCGAGGATCCTCGGATAGATCGGTTACGATCGGGAGATGACATATTCGTGTCAGTAGTTACCCAGTTAGGGGTAACCCGACCTTGTGTTGGCAGAGATCTGGTTTGGTTCTTGGGTCGTCTTTCCAGAGGCGTACCCATGTGGCAATGGGAAGTTCCTTGGCCTGACCATTTGTTGGAAATCCAAAGAAACAATACGATCTTATACGGTTTTAGTTGTAGAACCTATCATTCATTTATGGTGGCGCCCCACTGTTTGGATGGTAGCTATAGTAGGCATAAGTGCGGAATGCCTATGCTGGCTAAGATTTATATTTTACTTTCGAAATAATTTTTCTACACTATGCACTAGTAATAATACCAAATGTTTCTTTTTAATGCGTATCAAGCAATCTTTGACTATCATAAGGAGAAATCTCCTTCGATTCTGCGTTTGCATTGTGTGTGTGTGTGTGTGTGCGGGAGGCCTTATCGTAGTCTCATTTTTAAAAGCATTGCGAATTGACTTTAAAATATTCCTCTATATTGATTTTAAAGATAAACTGTTTTGAGTTCTCACACCAGTCACATGACTGACTCGGAGTTTATTGTTTTCCTTCCTAAACTCTGGGTGCCCACCAATTTCCACACGGGAAGTCAGAAGTTAAGGTTTATCAGGATATTCTGGAATTCAGGAGTTGCTGGTGGCAAGCTGGATGACATGGCGTATAACTAGTATATAATATTTCTTTTCCGCTGTTGATGTTGTTTGTTGTTGTGCACTCTGATGATGTAATGTAATGTAATATGATGTAATGTAATAACTGATATAGTTCTTTGTTTAAAGATTATTCATTTATTTATTATATGTTGTTCCGCTGCGAATTGTGAGATTATGATATTATTCTGTTGTTTTCTTTTCTGTTCCGTTCTATTTCCTATCTCTTTTTATCTTCTACCTCTTTCTTTTATCTTTTTCTTCTTCTTTAACCATAACGATTTGGTTTTCGTGGATGAAAAATCGCATTCGTTAAATTTGGTATCAGAGCTTATGGTTAAGCGACAACCATGGCTCTGTTGGGTATTTCTCATTAGAGATAGAGTCAGTCGTACTCTAGAATGAGTTTGAGTGTAATAATAGACACGAGCGCGTATTTGTTAGTGAATGTAAATTGTTTTATATTGTGATGATTGGTTTGTTGAGTAGTATATGGATTTTGGTCAACACGAGTAATTAACGTTGTTGATAGGGATCTCTAAACACTTGAATAGAACAATTTGACACAGTATTGTTTTAATTGGGTAAATGAAATAATTTTACCTTGATTATGTTTTATATATAAAGGAAATAATTTTTCAGAATTATTAAAGTGTATATGAACTGATTGTTTGGTTGTTGAATAAAAATAACAATTTTTAAAGAATAATCGTATAAGCAATTGAATTATAAGTATGGAGTTATAATTAAAATGATTTACACTTGTGAAATAATCTTATATATAAGAAGTGAAATTATATAAATGTGATTTATAATCTGAAAATAAAATTCCAGAGAAGTGTTTTGAAAGGATTTGATATTTTGGGGAAATTGTTTTGGAGAAATTAAAGCTCTAAACTCTTTTCGGTCGTTGGAAAATAATTCCGATGATGATTGCAACATCATCGGTGTTCATTTTCGGATTTCCAAAAGAGGGAATGCTGCCAAATTATTTTAAATAAAAGTTATTTGGATTTGGTTTTGGAAATTCAAAAGATAAATTGAATTGGTTTCAAAAATGGTTTTGAAAGATTGAAAGGACTCTGGAATCCTATTTAAAATATTTATGAGAATGATAAATGAGTTGATAACATATACAATTTGAGTTTTAATAGAATAAATTTAACTTAAAGGATGAAGTTAAATTAAAGGAAGTATAAGTAAATCAATAAAATCCAAGTAGTAATTGTTGAAAATAAGTTGTATAACTTATAGAATGGGAAATAATGGAATATAACTTAAGCGAAGTTGAATGAAGTTGGTTTTTTGAATTTGAACTTGAGTTATATGAAAGAAATTCAACTTTATAATGTTAAAGGAATTAACAACCGAATTGATGAAGGGATGAAATATTAATCAATTGAATGTAAATAATTAGTATGACACAATGAATATAAGTATTAATTTATTAAAAGCAAATGTTATTGGAAATTGAATAATTGAATGGAAGTCAATTTAATATGATCCAATTGGAATTAAAAGTGTTGAACCAAATTGAATGAAAGTGAATAAATTTGGTTGGATTGAATAAACATTGGTTGTTATTTGATTGTTGATTGATTGTATATAATTCATTAAGTGTTAATGAAAGTGAATTAGCGAAATTAGAAGCTATGTAATTGAATTCAAATGGATAATATGTGAACTTGAATAGAATTGAATTTGATTTGGAAGCGAACCAACTTGAATGAAAATTAGTAAATGCAAACTAATTGAAATTGGATATGAATGAATGTTGATAAAATCCAATGTAAATGAATCAAATGTGATTTAAACTGAAAACCAATTCATTGAATATTAATGAGAATATGAATGAATATTTATTTGGTTATGGATGATAGTTGGTTGGTGGTTGCATTTGTTACTTTTGTTGCATTTGCTATATTAGCATATATAGATGTTGCTATATGTTGTATATTGAGATTATTTTCATATATACATGTTCTCATGTTGTTTGTTGAGTGTTTAGTAGGTGCAGATTGCGCTTGCTTCGCTTTTGGAGCTCGCTTTCGCGCTATATTAGCCGTATACGCTCGCTAAATATAAATAAGGTACATATCTCGGATTACATACCGTACTTTTACACTTTTTTCCCTACGGGATGCCTCATCACTTGATGAGATGTATATTTGTGATATATACACTGTCATTTTTTTTTCCGGATCGAGCCGCGCAAAGGAGACTATGACGAATTTTTCCGAAAATTTAAGGCGTTAGAATATTTTTGAGAAAATTGGGAAATTCTTGAAAACTAAAATTTGGATTTGGAAACTTAGTAAAGATATTGTAAGAAGTTTAACTATGAATTTTGAGAAAGTTAAACACTTAAGAGATTGGAAAAATCCAAATTGAACGGTTTGTTTTGGAAAGTCAATATATTCTGTAGCTTTTCTTACTCGGTAATTTCGAGGACGAAATTGTTTTAAGGGGGGAAGTTTGTAACGATCCAGAATTTTTGATAATTTAAATTTGAATATTTAATTGAATTTAAATGTTAGTAAGTGAAATTTATAAGTCGATTAATTTTATTTCGAATAATTGGATTTAATTGGATAACTAAATCGATTATTTAATAGTTGAAAATTCCAGAAATAATTGGAAATTTGGTTAAATATGATTGAAAATGATTTGTAAAGTTTTATTTTATCATATTGAAGTTAGAACGATATTTTAGAACTTTTAAAATTGAATTAAAAGTTAATTTGTGAAAATTGAATATTTTAATATTTAATTATCGACTGAAAAATAGCCAATTCTCGAACAGTCTCAGAATTGGACGAGACCAGTTCCATTGGATCCGTAATAGTTAGTTATTATCGGATTTCAAATTTCGTAGCAAACGGAGTTGTCGTTTGACCGTGGCAGCTCGAAACACATCGAAATTGTTTTTAATATTAATTTGGCGAGTTAAAATAGTCATTTTTCAAAAAGTCTCGGATTTCGATGAAACTAGTTTCATCGCATCCGTAATGTGATATTATTGTAAGGTTTCAAATTTCATGTCAATTGGATTTACCGTTTGTCCGGTGCAAGCTAAAACGCCTAGAAAATCGTTTAATCGGTTTAATTTTAAATTGAACGTTTACTGCCATATCTCACACAGATGATCGAATTAGCTCCCGAAACATGTTCCATTGTGTTCGAAACGTGGGGTAAACCTTAGAAACGCCAACCGGCACGCTTCGTTTGGAGTTCGGAAAATCCGGGATGAATAGTGTCGCACGAATTTTCTATAAAAGCCCTCCTATTTTCATTATTTTCTCAAAAACTAAAACCCTAACCTAATTTTCTGCAGCTGCCACCTTCATAAACGTTAATGGCCAGAAATTAATATCTTTCTCTCCTCAATTACTCTCAATCCATCAACAATTACGCGAAGTGTTCAACACGAAAGTCGAAGAGCTCGATGAGAGCTTTGATTCTATACGGAGATGATCGTGTTTGGAGCGTCAGAGGGGGAGAAAAGAGGGGCCGACGGCCTGATGTTGCGCACGCATTTCGAGGATTTTAGGGTGGCCGAGCTTCGCAAGCTCCCAGGCGTGGGTGGCATTCGCAACGACGAAGGAGATGGTGTATCCTGATCGAAGTATAGATGAGCGTGGAAGAAGCAATTTTTAACCCTAGTTTATTGCTAGTGGGTTCTAGGTTGCGTGATCAACCTGTAGAAGAAAACGTGAGTTTGAGGGAGAAGCAAAGGGACGGCTGTGATTTGGAGTTGGATGGATCCAGGGGATGTGATTTGCAGATAGGATATAAAAAGAAGTTGTAAATTTAGTTTATATAAATTCGTGAATCTTTAAAAATTCATATCTTTTGCATACGAGGTCGAAAACGCGCGAAACCAGTTGCATTGGAATCGTATGGACAAGCACTACGCTATGGAATTGGATTGGAGTCGTTTGGAGTTAGTGAGAATTTCGGGTAAAATTAAACGCGCGTTGAATTTTATTCGAAATAAATCGCTAAAACGAAATTGAAATTAAGGTGAGAACTTCTCACTCAATCGAATCGGTTTTGATTTTAATTTTAAATAGTTAGATTTAAAATTCTTGAATGTATGTTTGAATGATGATTGTTATCTATTGATTGTTAAAATATACATTATGCGCCGTTAGTAAGCGGAGGTTATTTATTAAAAACATATACCGCGAATATTTCACCGTATGTGAAATTGGTATTATATATAATCGCAATATATATACATACATATATATATATATATATTGGCATATGTATATATTGCAGTTGCATTGTATAGCGGATGAGACCCTATTGCGTCGTCTATTAAGCGGATAATATTTTAAATCCCATATACGGCGATAATTCCGTACTGGAGCGGAATTGGTATTGTGCTAACATCTTTGGATGCAGGGAAACAGGTTGGAGGGATCCAACTGGATTCCTCAACTGTATTGATTTATTTACAGATATTTTGATATTTGTTGATTATCTTATCGATATATGATATTTGGGTGTCGTGATTGACTATTTGGTGCTGCCGCATCATCGGATCCATTTCTGAAGTTTTAAAATAATGATTTTTGGTTTTAAAAGGATTTTAAAGTAATTTTTCAAAGTATATGTTATTATAAAATTTTGAGTTGATTCATTTAAATAATTAAAACGTTATAAATTTTTATGTTATAAAAATTACTGTTTTTGTAAAATATAACCAAATTTGAGATTTTCGAAATCAATAGTGATTAATTTATAAAATGGTTTAATTTGTAATTTTAAATCATTATAAAAGGTTCTTAAATTTATTTTTTTAAGTTAAAAATATTGGAATTATAAAACAAGTTTATTAAGTGTTTAAAATGAAGAATAAAATGGATTTCATTGAAAATTATAGATTTATAAATTTTGAAGATATAAATTGAATAGATGTTGTAAAATAAAAGATTTATAAGTAATTAACTTATAAACTGGGTTTTAAGCATACAAATGGGATATTAATAGAAATTGTTAATAAAGGAGACTTTATAAGTTGAAGTTGTTATAAAATATAAAGGAATCTTGTAAGTAATAAGATTTATGATTTGTGAAGTTTTGAAAGAACGATTTTATAAATAAATGAATTACAAGTAATCAACTTATAATATGGACTTTTAGTATATATTGAGATATACAAATGGAATGAGTAAATAAGGGAAATTTATAAATCGAAGTTTGTAAATAGAAATGGAATTTATGGAAATTGTTTATAAATTCGAAATCAATGGAATTTGATAAATTGAAAGTCGAAATTGGTTAAGGAAGTATATTCACGATTTTGGACAGTGAATATATTATCAAATAAAATGGATATGCTTGGGAAAATGAATATTATAAAATGAAGTTAATCGTTTTAACGATGTTTTAAAATGTATTATGAATCGAATACATAGATTTCAACATTTATTGTTGAAATAGACGTTTTCGAGAAATAAGGAAATGATGGACTATAACACTGTTGTTATAGTAAATGATTTCCAAAAGGAAATGTTTTTGTATAGTATTGGGATTTATATATCTATCTAAATTTTGAATCCTTATACTAGTGATTTTGGGTTGTCGTAACGATGTTTTGCGCAACATTCGTTTTTGAACCAAACAAATGTGTTTAAGAGAATGATTTCTTAAAGAATGAAATATATACTTAATTTCGATTTAAGTATATTGGATATTTTCCAAGTGTTGAAAATAATTGGGTTTGTGAATTACTTATTATTAAATAAGTATGGAAATGTTTTTCCAATGTGAAATGAAACGTTTTGAGAATTTATCTTTTTGAAGATAAATTGAAAGGGAATATTTGAAATCGATTGAAAATTGTATATCATAGATATTTTGGAATTATAAATTCATTATGGAATTTATAAAAGAAAGGGGAATTAATTTAAAAATAAACGTTGATTTATTTTTAAAGTGTGGGAATAAATTTACGGATTTGGAACGTAAATATAAAGTAAATCGGTAGGGATTTATTTAAATTGGTTTAAATGAACCATTTTGAAATGAAAGTATTTCCGAGTAAGGAAAAGTGATTTGAAAATTTTGTTTTCAAATGGTTGAAGTGTGGAAAATATATATATATATATATATATATATATCTAGTAAAGATATTTTGGAAAGTAAATAATTTGGGAAATTATTTGGAATTTGGTGATGTTGAACACGCCTATTGATAGTTAAATAATCCGACTATCAACATTTACCTTTAAATAGGTATTTGTTGTGATTTGTTTGAATTTGAATGCCACACTTATTTTTGAATAAGCGCTCACTATTCGGGTTAGCCGAGAAAGGACTTTGGGGTCGTATAACCCATTCCGAGTATGTGATACGTCGTTATGGATTGCATTTGATGACCGGTGTTGAAGACCAGATGTTTGTGAAAACGGAAGGATTACCGTCGAGTTACTCTACATCGGCTGATCTCCGATATAGAGGTTTTATCACCCTTGGTGACGGGAAGTCCGGTCGTGATTAGTGAATATCCGGATTGCAAGGACTTCTTTGTAAGTGCCTTCGGTTCTGTTCGAGCCCGGAACAGACTTGTATGGATTGTATGTCTGACATTACAAATTGAGATATAAAGCCGATTTCTTTCAAATATATTTCTGTTGGTGGCGGAGAATTTATTCTTTTAGCTTAACACCCTTCTCTGAGACGTACGAGATGAGAGGTTATATAGTTGAAGGTAATTAGTGATATACTCCCAATTTGGTAGTGTGGCATGCTGAGTGTTGCTGTGAAATGATCACTGTTTGATCATTTGTGATAGGATCATTTATTTGATCATTTATCTTGATGATCATTTCTATGATCATTTGTTGACCCAAAGCATGGCTTTTGTATAAAGCGTGGCTTTGTGGACGAAACTTCGTCGGACCTCACACCCCGGAAATGGTCAAAACAGGAAGGATGCAGCTAGGTTATTGGGGGGTAGCACCCCTTTAGTGTATGTCATTCCCTCTAAATAGAGGTGGTATCATGGTATGGAACCCAGATACTTAACCTATGTTGTTGCTGCAAATTTTGTGGTTGTTGGAAATCGAGGATCCTCGGATAGATCGGTTACGATCGGGGGATGACATATTCGTGTCAGTAGTTACCCAGTTAGGGGTAACCCGGCCTTGTGTTGGCAGCGATCCGGTTTGGTTCTCGGGTCGTCTTTCCAGAGGCGTACCCATGTGGCAATGGGAAGTTCCTTGGCCTGACCATTTGTTGGAAATCCAAAGAAACAATACGATCTTGTACGGTTTTAGTTGTAGAACCTATCATTCACTTATGGTGGTGCCCCACTGTTTGGATGGTAGCTATAGTAGGCATAAGTGCGGAATGCCTATGCTGGCTAAGATTTATATTTTACTTTCGAAATAATTTTTCTACACTATGCACTAGTAATAATACCAAATGTTTCTTTTTAATGCGTATCAAGCAATCTTTGACTATCATAAGGAGAAATCTCCTTCGATTCTGCGTTTGCATTGTGTGTGTGTGTGCGGGAGGCCTTATCGTAGTCTCATTTTTAAAAGCATTGCGAATTGACTTTAAAATATTCCTCTATTTTGATTTTAAAGATAAACTGTTTTGAGTTCTCACACCAGTCACATGACTGACTCAGAGTTTATTGTTTTCCTTCCTAAAGTCTGGGTGCCCACCAATTTGCACACGGGCAGTCAGGAGTTAAGGTTTATCAGGATATTCTGGAATTCAGGAGTTGCTGGAGGCAAGCTGGATGGCATGGCGTATAACTAGTATATAATATTTCTTTTCCGCTGTTGATGTTGTTTGTTGTTGTGCACTCTGATGATGTAATGTAATGTAATATGATGTAATGTAATAACTGATATAGTTCTTTGTTTAAAGATTATTCATTTATTTATTATATGTTGTTCCGCTGCGAATTGTGAGATTTTGATATTATTCTGTTGTTTTCTTTTCTGTTCCGTTCTATTTCCTATCTCTTTTTATCTTCTACCTCTTTCTTCTATCGTTTTCTTCTTCTTTAACCATAACGATTCGGTTTTCGTGGACGAAAAATCGCGTTCGTTACAACCGTAATTGATTTGGAGTAAGATCAGGTGTCGAAGCAGCTCGAGCTCGCGAGCAAGGCCACGGTTGGTTTCGCGTTGAGGATGGGTTTTCGCGTGAATTCTGGGAGGCTCATGATTTTGGGAATAGGGTTTCGTACTCGTTCTGGGTAGCGGTGATTTAGGGTTTCAAAGAAGTTTGAGGCGAAGGACGTGGGGTACTCGGCGACGACAATCAAGGTTATGCGGCGTGGTGGCTCTTTTCGATTTGATTTAGGGTTTGCTTGGTGGAGGTGCAGGTTTCGATCGTTTCTGGTAGTTCGGTGGGAGGATGAATTCAAGACTCCGATGTCGATTAGAGCGGTGCTAGTCTCGTATTCGAGAAAGGGTTGGGCATCGGACACAGTGGCGTATTCGAGAAAGGGTTAGGCATCGGACACAGTGGCGTATGACGAGAGGGTGGGGCAGCGGTATTAGGTGGTGCGTATTGACTCGCTATTGCATTCGTGAGGAATGTTCGCAGTGAGGTATAATCTTTTTTTCCAATTTATAAAAAAATAGGGGTTTTACTGCAGCAAATTTCATGTACACACCCAGTTACATATTCCGAAATTTAATAATAATATATAGATTATATTTATAGGTAAAATTTCAAAGGAAATAAATATAAGTATTCACATTATAAAGCTACTAGGTTATTTTTAAATATGGGTTTAGGGTAATTAATGTACTTAATAAACTTATCTAATTTATCTTAGTACTGAAAATAATTTATTATAGAAAATCAGTTTAAGTAAATTTTAGATTGTGTTGGAATTTATTAAATGGTGAAATAAAAATAAAGAAAAATATATAAATTGTTTGATCAATTCAAATATTAATAAATCATATAAATTGTTTATTCAAGGTCAAGAATCGAGAAAAGCTAAGGCAATATTGAGGTGGATTGCAAATAAAACCAAAGGTGAGTAAATCTCACTCAGTTAAATTTAAACTTAAATTTAAATGATTAAATTTAAATAATTATTTGAATGTTTGAATTGTTTGATGTGAGATAGTATGGTATAATTTGAAATTGGCATATTATATTGTGCTAACGTCTGTGGATGCAGGAAAAACAGGTTGGAGGGATCCAACTGGACCCCTCAACATTTGTTATTTAACATTCTCTGATGTGATTACTTGATATTCAATGTTGAATATATTGGAATATTGATTGATGTGATTTGATTGGATATATATTGGGTATAATGAATTATCAAAAATATATAAATTGGATTTTGGGAAGAAAATAAAGGAAGTAAATTTGTAAACGAAATAATCTTAGAGAATTTAATAAATTTAGAATGAATTGAGAAAGAAATGGAAGTATGTTAAATACTAATAAAGAACTTCGAATATGAGAAGAAAAAGGTTTGAATAAACCGTAATTAACGAATTGTAATATTATATGACATTAATTTAAATGAATAAAGAATTATTTAAACTTAAAGTTTTAAATTTATTTAAAGGAATAAGAAGTAAATTGAGAAGTCTAAATTGGTATTTCAATTAAAAGTATTTTGAATCATAATTACGAAATCAAATCTGAAATTAAAAGATTTTTGAATAAATGAAGTGAATTGGAAATCAATCGGAAAATTGATTTAAGTGTGTGAAATTGGGTATTTGGAAGAGTAAATTCAAGGCGGGAATTTATTAAAGGAATGAGATAATTGTTTGAAAATAAATAGTGATTTATTTTAAAGGTTGTGTAGAGAAGCATATTCTCTGGATAGCCAAGTACGTTTTCAAAGTGAGATTTAAAATAAAATAAAGGCTTTAATGTTGGTTTACAAAGTACGTTCTTAGAAATTTATTATTTATAAATGTTAAATTCTAAAGTTAATATTTATTCAAATCTATTACAGTAGTAATATCTATAAAGAGTGACTTAGTAATTCTGTTTTAAAGGTGAAACCTGGTTTATATTTATAATGTAACCTTATTTTCAAATATACATATAGTATGTAATTTTAATTAATTATTGAAGTTGTTTTAAATTAAATATTTTAAAAGCAAATTCTAAAGTAAGTAATTTGTTAATCTATTATCGTAATAGTTATGTAAAGAATGATTTGGTATTTGTTTAAAGAAGAAATCTAATGTATATTTATAAGGTAACCTTATTTCAGTTGTTTCTAGAGTGTTATTTTAAATTAAGTCCTAAAGCAATTTTTCTATATTGAATATACTTTACAATAAAGTGTTTCTTTTAAATTATTTTAAAACCTAAGGTTTTGTGCTTGGTGATTCCAGTGGAAATAGAAATACTTGGAATTTATTCTGAGAAAGCAGATAGTTTTGAAAACTGTTTTCAAAGGAATTTGAAAAGTGAAATTATGTCTTGTGATGATATTTTGAGATAAATAAATAATTTAATTTGGGAAATTATTTATTGTTTGATGGATGTTTGTGAATATAAGTTGATAGTTAAATAACCGACTATCAATATTGGACAAATGCGTTGATCGTTTCGAAGAGACCGGGATCGAGATTTATTTCTCGAAAACCACTTCGATCCGGTTTATATGTTTCGTGAAACGAGTTTGTGTTCGAAGATGGAGCAGTGAAGTGCAAGGGCTAGTCGCTACTAATCCTCAGGATATTTCCAAAATGGATGTAGTAGGAATAGTGCCTTCGGTTCCGTTCGAACCCAGAACGGACTTGTATGGATGAATGCTTGCGAAACATCGTCAGGTCACGATGGGCATTCTAAGGGATATGTTTTAAAAAGGTAACGCTTAGCCTCAAGCCTCATCAAATGGGAATGACTGAAAATCAGGGGTTACGTAGCAAGGCTAGGTGGGTAGCACCCAAGCAGGGTGAGGTCATTCCTGTTTAGATGTCCCTTTTTATTTCGGCTTAGTGGGCGGTTGTTGATCCCAACCATGGGGTGATCTCACTCGGGATTATCCAGTAAGGGGTAGTCCCAGCCTTGTGTTGCAGGGTAGCGGGCGTACTCCTCGGTACGGTGATCTAGGCCCCGTACTGTGACAGGTGGTACCCCGGTGCCTAGTCATTGGTTGGAAATCCATTCTCCCGACGAGCCTTGTACGAATTTTGTTTGTATTACCCACTCTGTGGCTAGTAGCTGGAATTTAATAGATGTAACAATTTTGGCTATTTTATAAGTATTTGTAAATAGACCTTGTTATAGTATCAGAGGATTTCTATAAAATTGTTTTAGATATCGTAAGGTAAAAACCCGACATGTTTATTTGTGGCGTGGTCTTACGAGATGCTTTTGTTTTCAAAGGATTTTTGAAACTTTAATGATCAATTGGGTGTGATTTTCTCACGCTGGTATTCTAGACTGACTCAGGTATTATTTAACTGTAATGCTCGAGTCAAACCGAGTATTATAGGATACAGGATGATGCTGTGGAGCTCAGGAGACGAGCTGGATGACGATACGTATTTCCGTACTTGTTTATATACATATATTCCGCTGTGTTGAGTTGTTGTGTATTCATTTGTATGATATTGATGTTGAGTTGTGATTGATGTACTCCAATGATGTAATATATAAATAGAGATATTTAATTTTTGAGTAAAAAAAAGTATTTATTATCTATTATATTTTATTCCGCTGCGATGGTTAGATTCTGATGTTGACTTGTATTTTCTTCTTCTACCTCTTCTTCTTTAACCCTAATGGTTCGTATTTCTATGCTAATTGAGTTGATTGTTGTAGAATAGTGTTGACTCAAGAGGTACGGATTTGCGGGTTGTTACATAGGTTTTGAAATACTTTTAAATTCAACTGTTATTAATTGATTTAAACTGAATTTCTAGCGACCAGTAGAACATCTATATTATTCAACGAAAATTTGTCATTTGCTATGACATGGTGGACGCATAGAAAATGTCAAATTTCCATCATAAAATTCTATGGTTTGAGTAAATGGTAGAAAATGAATTGATGGGGAAATCAAAGGTTCAAAATGGATACCGAAAATGCAGCTAATTTGCCAGAATTAAGATAAACGGAGCAATGGGAGTCCGAATTTTGAAAAACGAAAGATGGCGCCTCACTCAAAAGAAGATTTAGAAATTTTCTATATAAAAATATTCAGATATAGAAATAAAATTATTACCATCAATTATCAACTGATTTGAAATTAATAAAATTATACAGTAAAATAAGCTTCCATAAAATCAGTTGAAAATTTACCATTTGCTATATTTAAATTTACATATTCCAAATATAATTTTTTTTATTTCAAATTATTATTATTTAAAATTTTCTCAAAAATTCAATTAAATACGTTATAAAAATCAATTAAAATTAATTAAAATTTTAGGGGTCGTTACAGATATGTTATCCAAAAACCACTTCGATCTAACAAATGCATTTTAAAGTAATGATATCATAAAGATGATGAAATTGGAGATGGAGCTCTCAAGTGTTTCGTTCAGTCCAAGTACGAACTTATATGGATGAATTCTTATATTGCATTATTGCCTGAGTGTCATATAAAAGATAAAACCGTAGCCTCAAACCTCATCAACCGGGAATGACTAAAACATGGGAGATGTAGAATGGCTAAGTGGATCACTCCCAAGTAGGGCATGATCATCTCTGTCTAGAGTCGTTATTATCCCTCATTTGTATGCTTCAGGGCCCATTAATGAAGGGGTAATCATATTCGATACTATCAAGTGAATGGTAAACCTGTGTTGGTAGGGATCGATAGGTTCGACTTTGGTGTTATTTTATCTAGAGATGCACTGTGATGGGCGGTACCACAGTAGCTTAGTCATTGTATGGAATCCATTCTCCAATACGGGCCTTTATGATTTTAGTTGTATATCCATTATGCTGGAATTTAATTAATGCAACAATTTTGGCTAAGATTAGTAAGTACTTGTATCTAGACACTATTATAATATTAGAGAATTCCACATAATTTTTTTTGGTTATTGTAAGGTAAAAACCCGTCCTTGTTTATGTGTGGCATGGTCTTACGAGATACTTTTGATTTCAAAGGATTTTAGGACTTAATAATCCAGTTGGATGTGTTCTCTCACGTTGTTTTTCCAGACTGACTCGGGTGTTATTTTATTATAATGCTCAAGTCAGCCGACTATATTTATAGATTTACTTTGGATACATTGGAGCTTAAAAGTGGAGTTGGAGGTCCTTAAATTGTATTTACGTATATGTTTTATTTTCGCGGTTTTGTTTTTGAAATCATTAGCAATTGTGAGGAAATATTGTTATAACTGTTGAGGGTGATGATTATGATTGTTGTTGTACTTTGATGGATTTATGTATATAACAGTTTCTCTTTTGTAAAGATCATTGATATTATATTATATGTTGTTCCGCTACGATTGTGAAATTCCTTGTTATTTTAATTTCTTTTCTCTTCTTTTTCTTCTCTTTCTTTTTCTTTCATCTTTCTTTCACTTCATTATCTATCTTTTCGTTTGATTTGGGTTGGACATGTGTGCTTTATTGTCGGCGTGAACTGTACGTAAAAGTGGGTCGTTACAATTTTGTTTTATTCCAATACTTAAAACTATTAATCAACAGATCAAACAAGATGCATAACCAAACTATCCTAATGCATAGGATACATGAGTACATAGTATAACTTAACATAAAACTTAGAAGCTAAACACCAGGATTCATTTCAATCATTTGAAATATATATAATTATAAATTTTGTATATCATATCATACTTTTAGGATTCAAATCAAAATCTATTTTACCAAACTTTATAGAAATGGTACATTAGTAGCATCTCCCACTTTGAAACTCGAAAATCAAATACCGATGCTCTGCGGTCATCACCATAATTATTTTCCAATGACAGAAGTGAGTTCCATACTTTTAATTCATGCCTTTCAAACTTAATCAAAATCATTTCCAAAATGGTATCAAATGCTTCGTAAATATTACTAAGTATCATGATATCAATTTCATAAACCAATTTTCTAAATGCTTACTTTCAAATATCATCTCACAAATGTAAATCTTTGTTTAGATTATAATAAACAAACTTTGTTAAGTTTAAATTTTAACCTAACGTTATCACCGAGTGCTTTTGGTCAAAATGTGAAATTTAATTTACAAGGTGTTCATTTTAATGTTCGCACAAGTAACTATCTATCCAATCCATGTAGTGAAAAGGTAGAACTGCTCACAAACTGGTAGACCATAACTAATCAAATAATAAATGGTAAGAATTAAATAATGTCATTTCCTAACAAAAAACACATCATAAATAACTACATCAATTTTTGAAAATTATTCTTTTATATATAAAATATAATCCTAGGAAAAAGTATTTCATTTACCAATCTTTAAAACAACACTATATTGGTTGATCTTGTTCAAGTGTTTACAGATCCCTATCGATAACGTTAGAAGCACATATTGAACAGAGTCCATAAACCACTCGAAAGGCAATTCAACACAATATAACATATTTTATAACAATAAAAAATACACAAATAACTCAAACTCATAATACGACATTTCATTAACCTATCTCTTAATGAGTTATACTCACCAAAGCTAAGGTTCTCGCTTAACTTCAGCTCTGATACCAAATGTAACAGTCAGCCTTTATGAATCTCGAATGTTGATACTAATACATCCATGGTATTCATATACCTAGCATTCAAGTGTCAAAAAGGCAGAATGTTAGGATAAAAAAACAAAAAAGAAACAGAACAAGGAAGAAGAACACAATATCAGAATCTCGCTTGCGGAACGATAATATATAATATCTCAAAAGATCTTTACCAAAAAGAAAGCTTTGATATGCATACATCAATCGGAGTAAACTAATCTATCATCAGTGCAGACATTCATAATAGTCTGTCCTCACAAATACTAATAAATACAAAATAAGCAATGCAGCGAAAAATAAATACGATAGGAAATCATTCAGCTCTTCTCTAAGAGCTCCAATGAACCACAACTAAATCGAGAAATATGCACGGCCTGAACTGAGCATTATAAAAAAATAACATCCAAATCCATCTTGTAAATCAGCTTGAGAAACTCAAATCCTATAAATTATTATACTTATAAAACCCTTCAAAAATAAAGGTATCTCGTAAAACCATGCCGCCAATAAATACGGATGGGTTCCTACCTTACAATAACCAAATCATTTCTATTACAAAATCCAGTGATACTATAGTAATGTCTAGGCTGTGAAATATAGATAATCAAGTAGCTATGATATGTGTGAATGTATATCACAACAATAATAAGTGTACAATCACAACCGCTAAGGCGCGTTCGCTAATTGTATAGGATTTCCATGGAGGTGCCCTCGGTACTTTGAGAGAAGTCATCCTACACAATGATCAGAGATATTATTCCGAGGCATTGTACATCTCTATTGAATGTACATAGGAAAAACATAGATGATCTTGCCAAGAATTGATGTATCGCTCCCGCATGGATAGCCAATAAGTATCTCTGGAATGTAGTCGCATGCACCCTATGACTTTGCCAACCCTACTAGCTATGTCTCCTATCCTTAGATTTTGTCATCACCGTTGGCTAGGTTACATCTAGCATTCCAACACATGATTTGCCACTTGAACAGATCTAGACACATGAGTCCTCATCTGGAACAGATCTCGGAACCACACATGAATTCCCATATCTAAACAGATCTCGAAATCGCGCATGGATTTCCATATCCTGAGTAGATTATGAACAACTACATGTATTCGAGCATCTCAAATAGACATCGAATCTCCATATAGATTCCTGCTTCTTGAACCAATCACGAACCTCTTCCAAAGCATAGAATACATATATGGTTTTGGAGAGGTCATGGTTTCAAGTCATCTCTTATAAGTAACTCCCCTGCTTACCGAGCGCTTCAAAACTAGTCGATAGATTTACGCTAAACTCAACTCCTGTTCTAAAGGAAATAAACAGACAGTACATAAGAGTGAGATCGCCTCCTAACCGTTTAAGAAAATGGATTTCTTCATCATTATCCTAGGAGATAAAAATGAATTTATACGTATAGTATAACATCACCGAAGATAACAGTACTGTATAATTCCTTTGTTTCTTCTAGATATTTCGAAAGTTATATTTGGTCAATTTCAACAATAAATGAGAACGATCACATAAGGGAAACCAAGCCATGTATACTATCCATAAGCAAGTAATACATAAAATATGATTGACGTACATAAGCATGCTCTAGTCATATAAATGACTTCAAATCCACTTTTTAATTAATCTTCCTTTATTAATTAAAAACCTCTATTTAGTAAAAATCCTTTATACTTAGTAAAGTTCTTTTATAAATGAAACTTCACTTATTAATTTAAACTTCACTATTCATTTCTATGCATTCCAATACTCTCAAAAGTATTTATATACTTATCTCAACGATATAAGTATATTCACAAATCGATAATAAGTTATACTTATTTGAAACACAACTCAAGAGGTTAAAAACAAATGTCACTCGAACATTGTTACTATAAGTGCCTTCTCTCTTATATACTTTAAAACTTATACTTCTATTTTATATCTTCTTTCAAAGATTCCGTACTTGTTATTATCTTTAAAATTCCATTATTAAATATCAAATATTTTCCAAAATCATTTAACAGTATTTTTCCACATTAATAATATAATTCAAGGGTTTAAAACAAGTGTTACTAAAACTTTATTTACGACAAAACTAAAACCATTTCACTTAATCATTATCTTTAAAACTCTTCTTTAGAGATTAATTAACTTTCAAAAGTATAGTTAAATGGGTCAAAACAAATGTTGTCCAAACATCGTTACTATAAACCCAAAATCACATTTATACTCGTCACTAACTTTGAAACATTCATTTAACGCTCTAAGCACATCTTTACTTGTTAAACTAGGTAATATACATTTTTAAATCAATTTACAAACCGTCCATTATAAAATAGGTGTTATAATCCAGAGACTCCATTACATTCTCTTACAAAATACTAAACTTCTTTGCCAAACTTCTTAATATACTAAAATACCTTTAAAATGATATATACATACACATACAGACAATATACTAATTTATCTGTAAAACTATGATATTCAATAAAAACCATAAAAAGCCAGTTTTATAATTTAAAACCATTTATTAAAAACCCATAAAGAAATATCAATAATATATGAACCTTGATATTTTTCCAAAAATAAGCACAATTATAATACTTACTAAAAATACGAAGAAGCCTTTGGATGCCTTCCAAAGTTAACTTCCGCAGCAACATTTTCTCTTCTACCATCATAACTTCCATTCACAATTTCTATAAGTTTCCAACACAATTCATTTGTGTCAGAACACATCAATTTTTTGTAGAACAACCCAATATATTTTTCCATAATATATTCATATTTAACCAATTTAACAAGTATTAAATATAAGGGATTTCCAAAGTATGTTTATAGGGACAATTTCGCTTCAATAATCTATGCACAGTTTCCTACATTATTAAACGATAATATCAAACATGTAAAAAAGTAATTTAGGCAATGATACAAGTTATTGATGATTAAAAGAGAGATTGTACTACATAATAACATCGTCTCTTGTTTTAAAAACTAAGGAGGGGTCCAAAAGAAATAACTTGCATGGTTGGCTATACAATTTATATTTTAATACAATAACAAATATATACACAATACTATACAAGTTAACTGGTGAGCAAATTCACCCAAGCCCAAATGAACCTGACACATAGAGGATCTCACAACAAGCGTAATGGTGAAAACTGCTTCGCGATTAGACCTCATATGCAAAAGTTATGAGTTATATAAGATTTGAGATTAAACTTTAATTTAATTAACTTAATTTATATAATTATTACCTTAAACTCATCTTCCTTCCCAAATCAAGCTCTCCAAAATGGTGCACAACGATGCGCCCAAATCAATCCGCCAAGCCGTGCATGCACGAGCACCGACATGGAGCTATGCTCCACTAAATCACGAACCAATCGTGCCAATGAAATCCTCATCCAAATCTCGAGACTCGTCGGAGCTGAAAACTTGAAGCTCGACTCCTACCATAACCTAACCATTTGCCCTAATTCGACCACGTCCAGGTCGCAATCCACCTTGCTCCACCAGAACACTTCCAATCACCACCAAATGACTCCACTCCGCGCCCTGAGTTGAATGTTGCCGATGATTCGACCTCTGACCACCCATAGATCATCGTGACCCAACACCCACTGCACAATAAACTAATGTCTTGCCTCCCAAACCCTTGCTGCATGCCTCCAAATACCTCCCACTAACTTGCTTATATCCAGATACCTAATGCGAACATCGATTCGACCAAACTCCACCTAAATCGATGATCAAAACTAATCCTTATTCGACGGTACAAAAGTCGAGCGTCAACAAATCCTACCGCGCACTTTATTAAACATACCAAAAATGAAGCTCACTCCAATGTATACTTAACGATCCAAAATCAAGTTTTTGCGATAAAAGTAGATCATGAAACAATGGGAAGAAAGTTAAGATGGGGTTGTGGCTACTTTTTGCTTATAAAAAAAGAAAAAAAAGGAAGAGAAGAGTGAGAGAGGAAGATAATGTAAATAGATTTAGTTTAGGATGTATTTATAGTGAAAATAATAATATATTTAATTCTTCTAATTAAATAATCGAATGTTCCAAGCTCTCATTATCGCAACAAACGTCCGATCATCATGTAACTCGTAGGCATATAACAACTTGATATTTTCTTTCTCGATGGCACTAGTTTCATCAAAAAATTTAATAGTGTTCTGGGATGATAATTTCACGCGTTGATTAAATAGAATTATTCTTAAAACATGTTTAATCACATTAACTATAAATTTAAGTTTACCATCACCATTTATTCTTTAAAAAGAATTTAAATAAGCTTCTAAATCATTTTTATTAACACTGATTCCAAGATTTAACTATTTAAATAATTCTTATATTTAGATATAAAGCACTCGAAAATTCAAGTCATTACAGCTATCAATAGCTTTTATACACACGCACACTCTCTTTCAATTAAAACATTTATTATTTATTTAGGCATACATATTTATTTATTCACATGCATCTCTTTTACTAATTAAGTAATTTAATAAATATGTATAAATAATTTTTTAATTAAATAATATAGTTAAACATATTTAAATATAAATTAGCTAAAAATAGCCTATTTAAAGAATATCTTAATAGGATTAGTAATAATATTAATCTATTTATACCCAAAAACAATATTTTTGACATTAATAGTTGTAGTATTAATATTATTTCAAACTTAAATGATGATTTCACTGTGTATCATAATTTTTTTTATCGAAGGACCATAAGGAAAATTTAGATTTGTTTTAGTTACTGTTTGTTTTAGTATATAGATCTTTTAATTCTTTAGATCATGAATCCTATTAGCTTTACTTTATTAAATTTTTTGTTTTGTTTTTTTAGTCATTTTTCTAGTCTTTACTATATTCTGTTCTATTAGCTTTTCTTTCGTATCTTTAATACTATCTCATTTGTACATACATATGTATATAAATTTCATTTATATACATACATGTGTATCATTCCAACTATTTTCCTTAATTACTTTTCAGATACACGGCTAGATATGGTGTTAGTTTCTCTTTGTAGGTACAAAGGATTGCTGATTGTAGGATTGCTGATTGCAGTGAGGGATTCTTCTCGGTACCTTTTTGTTATGGAATTCTATTTTCAGGAGGATTCACACTTCAGCTAGGCGCTTCCAGTTTTACCGAGTCTTTATAGTGGAGTTTTCCATTCAAGATCATTAGCAATTCCATTTCAGATTAGTCGCATCTCCATTCCTTCCGAGTCAGCAGCATGGAGCTTCCTTCTTAGATGGTTCTCGCTTCCAGTATCGTTGGATTTGTGATATACATTAGTTTTTCAAGTACTTCTAATACCTTAATATCGGGTGGTGGCCATGCCGGAGCTCGATATTAGGGTGTAATGGATGGTGGCCTTGCCGGAGCACATTATAGGGGTACTTGAGTTTTTCTTTTGATACTTGTACTTAGATTTGCTACCTACCAAGCATGTTGGCAGCACCTTACTTTGATACACACACACACACACACGTATGCTCTCCTCTATTTTTATAGGATCGCATATTTTTCTCAAAAAATAATAATTTAGTTAGACATTTATAATTTAATAAATATGTACAATATTCATTGGTTGATCAGGTGTTCTAGCAGTGAGATTAAAATGGTGAATTTAAAAAAACTTCCTTTTATTAATTGTAAAAGGTATCTAATTTGTGTTTGTTTAAATAACTATTTGTTTATACCAAACCAAATTTGGCATTCTGACTGATAATAGTGGTTTTAATATTTTAATATAATTTTATTATTTAAAATATTTATTTGTTATTAGTGTTTGACTGCATTTATTTATAACTTGATTTATAATTAAGATTTGATTTATTTAATATCCCACAATATTCATATTCATAATATTGACATCAAAATCATATATAACCTAAACTAGGGGTTCATAGTGAATATTGATCACTTTTTCAATGGTTAATAGGATGACCAAGCATGATATATATAACATATATAAATACATATTATATTCGATATAATATATCGTATGCGTCCAAGACAAAAAATAATTTTTTTAATTCGACTACTAAGCGTTTTTTGAAAACATATATTTATAATAAATATATAAGTAGAATAATAATATATATATATATATATAATGTAATTTAAAATAATTTTGCAATAAAAAAATTATGAATAAACAAATATAAATAATCAATTATATTATTAGCTTTATGTAATTATATAAATAATTTAGAACAAATTCAAAAAAATTGACTTGTTCTAACTTAAAACCATTTTTTTATAATGTGGGACCATCATGAATTTACTTTTTATCTAATCGCTTTTTTGCTGAAAAACATTAAATTGAAAAATTCAACATTTAAACTTTTCAATTATTTTGACTTCATAACCAAAATAAAAAATTAGTTTTTTATTGTGTTAGTAGTGTTTGTCCGAGGGATACATCCGGACATAGACTTTGGTAAATGGTTGAAGGTGAAACAACTACCTACCATATAGGTGTTCCGTCGGAAGGCCAACCAATATCCATTCTTGGAAGAAGTGGATATGGTTGTCCAAAAGGTTGGTGGTGGACCATCGAAATAATTCATGCAAAGTAATGTGGCTATTAATAAATTTGGTGAGAGCACATTTAATGTTACAATAAATGCGGGAAATAATAATAATGGCTAAAAGAAAAGAAATCAGGGTGCATATGGTAGAAGAAATGATGTCAAAAAGCAACGAGGTATTTGGGATCGGAGGAGTGCACTCATTTGAATGATACTATAGAGAATATATACCTTGCTACGCACAGGATATAAAGTATAAGAAGTCGTTGTAGAGGAAGTTAAAGGGAGCTGAGCAATGCTCAAGGAAGTATTGTCACTTCCATGACATTCATAGATTCAATACCAACGATTGTTGTCACTTGAGAGATGTGATTGAAGAATTTACACGAAAGAATAAGTTCTAGTTGTTTGTGACAGATCCATAGGTTGGTAGAAATGATGCTAGAACTTAGGGCCAAAATGCCTAAAGCGGTTACTTGGTTCTAGAGAGAGCAATTAAGGTGATTAGATAATAGGATTGTGATCAATACAATAACTGAGAATCTTATCCAGCGGAGAAGAGTTGGAATACAAAACATCATTAAAGCATGTGTCATATGAGAGCTGTTTTTCATTAAAGACAAAGCTCTAGCAAAATAGTTGAGCATAATGAAGGATGATATTGTGCTTCATGATAGTGATTCTGATGAGATCGAAGCGTCGACACTTGATCTCCTGGTAATCACAATCGTTTTTTGGGGGACTGTTGTACACCGAGTGCTAACTAATAGTGGAAGCTTGATTAACATTTTATTCCAGAAGACTTTGATCAGAAGAAAATTAGTCTAAAGGGTATCAAGCCAAGTAAATCTAAGATTCAGCGATTTACGGAAGTGGAAAAGGAGCCTGTCGGAACTATTCTCCTATTGGTGGAATTAGGTGAATAAGACCACCAAATTATGTAGATGTAAACATTTTTTATTATTGATGAGCTTTCAATGTAGAACATTTTTTGGGCCGACCGGCCCTTACTAATTTTCAAACAGCACTGGCTCCTTGACGATGAAGTTTCCAATGAAGAATGGAGTTGGCATTATTTAAGGAGACCAAAGTACATGTCATGAATGTTATGTCGTTGAGCTTAGAGAGGTGAAGCGATGAGAGAAGGGAAAGGGTGTGGTGAAAGCTCACTGCATCAACACTATTGATGCATAGCAGTTAATGCCCAAGCATTAGCTTAGAATCCGTAGCAAATTCTTCAAGGCTATGTGTCTTCGAAAGGAGCCAAAGGTTATGCAAGCAACGCTGGCAAAGCTGGCGATCAGCATCGCTATTGATATGGATGATCATACTCGGGTCCTTATGATTGGATCTCATCTTAACGCCAAATTAAGAATAGATTTGGTTGGTTTTCTTGAGGAAAATCCAAATGTATTTTCCTAGACACATACAGACATGTACAGAATAACATCAGAGAAAGGTGCCATAAATTGAATGTGAACCTGAAGCTCCCTCCCTTAAAACAAAAGAAATGCATTCTGGGTCCGGAGGGATCGACTGCATTGAAAGAAGAAGTGGATAAGATGAAGACAAATGGATTTATCCATGATGCCTTATACTCAAAATAGGAAGCAAATCCTATATTAGTTCGAAGCCAAATGGAAAATGGCGGACATGCATCGATTATTCGAACTTGAATAGAGCATACCCAAATGACTGCTTCCCTCTACTGAAGGTAGACTAACTTGTAGACTCAGTGACCAGACACAAACTATTAGCCCTTTATGGATGCATATTACATCTATAATCAAATAGCAATGCACATTCCAAATCAAGAGCATATGAGATTCATTACTAATTTCGACCTGTACAGTTATTGAGTTATACCAATCGATTTGAAGAATGTTAGAGCTACTACGAGCGATTGGTAAATAGGATATTTGAAAATCAAATTGAGTGGATTAGAAAGTATATGTGAATGATATGCTTATGAAATGACAACCATCGACGAATCACATAGATGATCTTTCCCAAATGTTCAATGTGCTGCGAATGTGTAGAATGAAGCTAAATCAATTGAATTGTTCCTTCGGAGTCACATTAGGTAAACTCTTGGGTTTTATCGTGAATACAAAGGGAATCAAGGCTAATCTAGAGCGGACTGACACCTTCAAACATGTAACTGCCACAAGGATGGGAAGGGAAATGCAACTCTTGAATGAAAAATTTATTGCGCTAAGTCGATTCGTCTCAAAAGCAATTGTTAAATGTATACTGTTCTTCGATGCCCTCAATAAGGAAAAGGGAAAGTTTTTTTAGATAAAAGAGTGTTAAGATGATTTCCAAGGGTTGGTGAAACACACAGAGGGACCACTGATCTTATCGAAGCCTTTGAAACAAGAATATATATTTATATATTTAGCAATATCTACTCACACACTGAGCATAGCCTTGGTACATGAGGATACGAAGGTCTAATGGACCATGTATTACCAAAGTAGAAAAGGACTATCCAAAGTTGGAAAAGCTGGCATACTGCTTACCATTGCTTCAAGGAAACTACGACCATATTTTCAAGCTCACCTGATAAAAGTGCAAAGGGATCATCCTTTAAAGCAAGTAATGCATTGAGCCAAGTCCTCGAGAAGATTATCGAAGTGCAATATCATGCTAGGGCAATATGACATAAACTTACCATCCTACGAGGGAGATAAGAGGATTAGCGTTGATCGATTTCATTGCTGAGGTTACCGTCCAGGAAGGAAAAAAGGAAGATGATATGGTCCAACATATTCAATGGAAGTGATAAAAAGATAGAGCTTCTAACGAGTGTCATTATGTGGTAGTGTGATTCTCTTAACCCTAGAAGGTGGAACTACATGTTATTCTCTAAAGCTAGAGTTCTCGACAAAAACAATACTTTTGATTATGAAGCGTTGATAGTCGGACTTAAGATAGCAAAGGAGCTGGAAGTTAAGATATTGCATGTAAACAGCGACTCCCAATTAGCGGTCTGGCAAGTAAAAAAAGGAATTTCAGGCTAAAGGATCAAGACTTACCCCTTACCCAACAAAGATTCTAGAACTATTCAATGACAACACTACACAATAACGCACATTTCTAGAGGGGAAAACACAAAGGCAGATTCACTAGCCAAGCTTGCTAGCTTTAGGGATGCACGACTGATGGTATTAGTTCTAGTTGATGTTTTATGAGCTCTAAGGATCGACTAAATGGATGTTTTGGATCTTGTAAACCGAAGAGGAAAGGGAATCATGGATGATTCCAATCAAAGACCGCACAGTTGGAATGAATAATGAAAAATACTTATAGAGTTCTATGGTTTATAATACAAGAAAGCGTGTTATATAAAGAAGTCTCTACCCTCTTTCGATGATGTATCAACGAGGATAAGGCTAAGAAATTTATCATGGAAGTACATGAAGGAAGTTATGTTGATCATGTCGGGGGGCAAACCTTAGCAAAGAAAGTTCTCCGTTATGAACAATTTTGGCCTATGATTAACTGAGATGTTTCTGATCAAACCTAATGGGATGATTAGCGCCAGAGATTTGCAAAGATTTTAAGAGCGCCATCTACCGACGTCACGCAAATGGTTAAGCTATAGCCATTTGTGTTCTAAGGAATTGATATAATTGGTGTGCTACCGATGTCTTTATAAAGTAGGTTGAAGTAGAACCGCTAGCTGTGATCACTATAAAAAAGTGATCAACTATGTGGTGAAGAACATTATATAAAATTTGGAGTTCTATAGAAAATTATAACTTACAATGGAACTAAATTCGAGAGTACCGAGTTCGACGACTTCTATAAAATGTACAAAATTAAGAAGATCTTCATGGTTGTAGCACATCCCTAAGCGAATGGATAGTGGAGGTGGTGAATAAATTATCAAATCCATCCTGAAGAAACGATTGACAAAAGCCAAGGGCAAATGATTCAGTGAATTACCTCTAGCATCGTGAGCTCACTAAACTACCTATAAGTCTACGATTGGGCACACTCCATTCACTTTAGCCTATAGATTAGAGGCCATGATTTCGATAGAATTGGAAATTCCTTCCCACCGAAGCAAGCATTATAATCCCAAAATGAATGAGGAACTCTTTCTTAAGTCCCTTGACTTGGTCAATAAAAACTGGAAGAAGCTACACCGAGGGTAGCTGCTTGCTACAAAAGAGTAGCATGCCACTTCAACGCCAAGGTCAAAAACTATACATTTGAGGTAGGGGATCTCCTTTTGAAGTGAGCCGTCCATGGTATGATTGCACTTAGTTCGAATTGGGAAGGTCCCTATATGACTGAACAGAAGCTTGGAGATGGAACTTTCAAGTTGGCAACTATTGATGGAATTCTAATTCTGTGGACATGGAATAGTGAGCACTACGATGTTATTTCACTTAGACTTAGTCATTTCATTTTCTGCAAATAAACCACCCTATTGAACCGGGGGAAGTGTTATAAGGCAGGACTTGTCATTTCCTTTGTTTATAAATAAAGCTAACTTTTAGAACCAATGAGACCATGTTCTTATAAGCTTAACCTTATGATGTGTGATTAGCAACGCAATCAGGTACTCGGAGATAGATACCACTAACTCCTTTGATCCATGGTTAGGTCAAAGGATTATAATCATACTAGAATCGATCAAACAATCTTCGTTCTCCGTCCAATCTTGGCTGATGCTCGAAGATAGAAAAATTCAATGAGGGATGGCCATAGTCAGATAATAGTAGCACTGACTCCTAAATATTAGAGCTGATGTGCAATCGAAACTTTAACAACCATGCTTACGGTGCAAAGGAACTTGCTCGGTCTAGGAAAGTGATGATAGTCAATGAATATTCTCAGTCAATACCTTGAGAACGGTGAGACTAAGAGCGAATGTCTAGAGATAGCCACTTGAAACACCTATTCTAGGAGATAGGAATTAGAGTATATTGATGCTTTCACGATCACGTTTAAGGCTTAGAAAGACATGCCCAACCAAGTATAAAAAATGATGGTCAAGAAATTATTTCGATCAACGTCCAAAGATAGGCAAAGTCAAAGGTCGATGCCCAAAGTAAGACCGATGAGATGCGCATGGTAAATGATAGGAGACAAAGGTCAATGAAAGAATTCGATTAAGGTCTAGAGATAGACAAGATCGATATATGGTATCTAAGGATAGACACTTAGGATGTTGTTTTCCAAAGATAGGAAACGCTAAGAAGTCGAACGCTTCTATGATTATAACCTTATTTACGGTCAGATGGTACTCGGTCAGGACTAAAAAAGGTCAGTCATGGAGCTGGCACATGAGTAACAAATTTTTTGTAGCCAAATAAAATACTTTGGCAATGATAAACAAAACTATGTAATGAAGTATAAATAAGAAACCATAGAAACTTGCTTACATGTACAGAGCTATAATAAGTAATAAAATTACACAGGCTTAGGCATTTATATATAAACGATCAATCATTACGGATAATTATATTATATATGCATGCAGTAGTATATAGACAGATGAAATAGAGTTGAAAATATGTAAATATGACTAAGAATATATATAAAAGCCGTCTTTTATTTACATTCACTTTTTATATACAAGAATTACGGTGGCCTCTCCCTCATAATGCCACCCTACATGAAAGGAAAATCAAAATACATTAAAAAGCAATGAAGCTTCTTTTACAAAGAATGAAGTTAGAAGCCTACTTTTTCTTCCCATGTTTGTTGCCACCCTTAAGATCATCTTTCATTGGGCGCTTCTTCAAATCATTCCTATCATTGGACATCCCTTTTTCTGACTTTCCTTTTCTAGAATGCTCCCCTCGAAAGGTGTAGTTTCTCCTTTAGCTATTAGTTTGGTAGGATGCTCAGGGTTTTCAACAGTAGGGTCAGAAGTAGTGAAAAACTATCAGCGTTGTGGCCTTTCAAAGGCTTAAGTTTCAAGGAAGAAAGCTTGGGAATACGGTTTGGCTTGTCAGAACTAGTGGTAGGCTTCTCAGTTCCCAACTCAAGCTTGATTTTGATCTCTTAGTGGATCTTCAGCCTCTTTAGCATCATGATGTGTTCATCAAGGTCCTTCATGCTTATGATAGTCATTCTTCATCCTGAGATTGGTTTGTCTCCTCTAACACTTCCAACAACACTATTTTCTATGAATCGGGACTAGGGCCAAAGTTAGAAGGGGGAGATGGGATGATTTCCTCTGTGGTCACTTAAGTTGACATGGTAGAGATAGTGCTAAGATCTAAGCCCTAGGTTGTTGGTAGCGAAGGAGGAAGCGATAGATGACCTGTAAGTTCACAAACAATAAAGTAAAGATTTGTGATAATCTCAAGCGAGAATTGAAGCTTCTCGAACATTAGAGAAACAAGAGAAATACCTACATTTGGTGGAGCCTCTATGATTGGAGACTTAGCAATTTGCCTTCCTCGATGGATAATCAAATGAAACAAGTGACAAAAGGAGGAAAGTAAGGCTCAGCGGTGGTAGTAGCAGTAGAGACTAGATTTAAATATGAGTGGCCTTAGAAATGGCCACCACTGGAGGCTTAATATCCATTACAAGCTATATTATTTAGAAGTAGATGAATCTACTTAATCCAGTGCACTAGGATCTGCAAAAGCCTCAATGGTCGTCTTTCCTATAGTTGTACTCTCCTTATCCAGAAAGGTCGTTCCTTTCCCCAAAGCTATCATATCCTTCTTGTCCAAGAACTTTTCTTTTAGCTCATCTTTTGTCGGGCCTTCTCCGGCTTTAATCAATCGATGGAGAATTTCCTCCCAAGTGTTATTAAGCATAACAGGATAGTTATCCCCTAGCCATTTCAATATTTTTCCTTGATGACATTTGCAAAGATTTATAGAAGGTTCGCATTCATCTCCTTGTTGCTCTTTCTGGTCTGCTCCTTAAGCTCTTTGATTTCAATTTTTGTTGTAGCAAGATATATCTGAGCTTGGGTTTTAGATTTTGTTTCAACTTTTAAATCAGCTTTAAGCTACCAACTTCGATCTGAATTATTTTAAGCTTTTTATCCTTGGCCTGAAGTGCCTCTTCCTTAGCCTTAAATTATGTGGTGAAGATGCTGCTCTCTTGATGAGCTTTCTTGAGTTGGTTTATAACAACGTTGAGAGCTTGAATATATATGGCTGCCAGCTCTACATTTAACTCTTTGGCATGCTACGTTGATTGGAGAGCATCGTTCCTTTGCTTTATGATTAATTCTAGCATAGACTTGTAACCCACCACAATATTATCATGAGTTCTCCTGTCACTCTCAGATGATTGGATTTCTGTCTGGTTAAGTCTATTGATGTCAACATTGGCTTTGACGAGCTTTTTCCATTCAAAATACTGGTCGATCATTTTATTCAGCCCCTCAACTCCATGGTTGGCATACTCTTTTAAGATGTATTTGATGCTATAATCGAAATTTACCCCTATTAAGAAATAATCAGGCAAAGCAGCCTATATTTTGGTGCTGATAGCGGTGGACTAATCTGTTAGGGGAGGTGGTAGAATAGTATAGGTTGAGACTTATTTGGACATGCTGGGAGTTGAAACGTTGCTAACTAGAGGTTAAAGTGTCAGATGTTGATGTAGAAGAGTATGGGGTAGACGACCCGGAAATAGGCCTTGTGTGGTCGTGAGAATAACGCGGTTTCTTCCCAAGATCACGACACTGTTTCTCCTCCATTCAACATATCCTCCTTCTCTCCTCCTTCTAATATTCTCTCTCCTTTATTACTCTTCTTTCCTCCTTTGTCTCCTGCTATGTGCTCGGCCATTATGAGTATGGACCCGAGGTGAACGAGCGACACTGACTAATTCCCGAATGGAGATATTCCATAAGATCGCTTGCTATTGTACCTGAAAAGAAAGAAGAAGGAATATCAGAACTAACGCATTGATTTGAAGACGAGTGTAGAATATTTGAGTTCATGATCCTAGAGGCATGTGAGATGCTGATATTGCCCAAAGTATTCTATAGATGGTGATTAGTAATTTGTAATAATGTTGTTTTGTCTCCCTCAGCTAAGAGATCCTCGGATGGTATGCTGAACTTTCTAGGTCTCTCGTTGAAAATTCTCTTGATTGGGATGTCCAATTCACCCTGGGAGCCAGAAATATTATCTAAAGAGCCTATGGGAGGAGTTTCATTTACGATTGGCACAAAAGAATTGGGCACTTTCTGCAAAGACTTGATTAGCAATCACCTCGAATGATAAGGTTCGAGGGTTGTATCACCTTTGAGAGATGTTTCCCAAAATGATTCATTATCTTTGACATTGAAATTTTCATCTTCATTTTTCTCCTCGTCATCTTCCTTGCCGTCTCCTTCTTCTTCCTCTCCTCTCTCTTCTCCTCCTCTTTTTATTTGCTCATCTCTTTCTACTCTTTCATCTTCCCTCTTTAATTATATTGACCATAATTTCTTCCACCACTCTCTTCTCTCCTTCGTCAATGTTCATCTCACCACTCTGGCCTTAATCATGCCCTTGATCATCATCATCAGATTTGTGAGTAGGAGAAGAGGACCCGACGTTAGCTTGAGACTTCTTAAAAGGAAGCATAAGGGGAATAACATATCTATTGGGATAAAGAAGGCCATACTAGCAAAGCTTGTCTTTGGTAGGAAGGAAGGTGGTGGTGCAAAATTCAAAACTGATACTCTTTAAAATCACTAGATTGCTGGTATGTGCATCACTAGAATCTTGTTTAGGGAGATATGTGAAGAGTATGGGAAATATGTTAGGCATTTAGGTAAAGAACATCCGAATATATAAATGACAGCAAAGAAGAAAACTTATGTATGTATAGCCTATGACGGTTGAAAATGAATGGACAGTAGATGAAAACGTACTCTCCTAAAATAACTCTACTTGTTTTGAAGCACTCTTATAACATTACATTGATTGTAAGCCGCAATGATGAGCAGAGAAGGCAAGTTCACTCTTTAATTAAAATTTAAAGGGTGAGTCAACTCACCAAAGTTGGGAGATAGTTCAATCGCATCATGAACAGAACATACATATAGTTGAGTATGGCATAGCCATAGGGATGCAACTGCGTTGGAATAAACCTGATCTCTTGTAGAAAGAATTTGATGAATTCATTGAAAGGCGGGATGACTTCAACTAAGAACGAGTACATGTTGCATGTGGTATAACCCAGGGTTGGATTGTGCACTCATTGATGACTCATGGCTAATAAGACATCATCCTCTTGGATCTTGTGGGCAGATAACACAGAGGGATTCCGCGATCAGAATGTATGGCATTTGGCCTTGAGGATCGACAAAAACTCTCAGGGAACGCTACTCGATCAGTAGAAGAGGCTGATTTTAAACGGGTGTCGTTGGAATAATTTGACTTTGGAGCTTAGCCATAATGGAACGTCTTGCTCCAGACGACTTAGATGTGGAAGCTTAAGCGGTAGAAGAATCGGCGTCAAGAGGGCTTAAGGGATCATAACTAACCTTGAAGCTTGGAGATTTCCTAGTCATTCTGGACAGAAAGCTTGATAACGAATGTAGTCAGTATGTTTCATTTTAATTAGAACCCATGTAACTGATGTGTAGAATCAAACGGATATTGATTTATGTTGACCAATCGGGTTCTGAACACTGAAAAGGGCAATGAAAAGTGTCAATCTATGTAGTGTGCGTCATATATCCCAAGCATAATGTATGGAACATTGTTATTGATAGCTCGCTCATGCTGGCAAACGAGCTCCATCGCACGATGGAACCGTTTGTTAGATCTTACTCGTTATCGCAGAGTGAACGGAAACAGAACTGTTTCTTAGAGTGACATAGAGCCTCCCTTATAGGGACACAGTAACTTTCATGATTCATTCGGATGATGGAGCACATTCGACATGAACTCCCTATAGAATAGTCTTATCGAAGCTTAATCTCTGATTTGTATCCAATCAATACCCAACAAAGCATAATGCACTTGCAAAACTAAAAATTGACCATAGAAAGCCCACGACATTTTTGGTCATAGTGCAAAGCTAACAACATGTAATGTGCCCACCAAGGCCAACTTAAGGGTCTGTGATGTTAACTTTGAGTTCAACCCATGGTTTTCTATAAGCAACTTGAATCTTCAGGTAATTTGTTCATGAAGGGGTGATCAGCCACAATTTAAAGGAATAACCATCCCCTTAGCCCTAGTTGAACAACGACGAACAAGGGCATGGGTACGACATCATCACTAGCTACTACTGTGACACCAAGATTTAAGAATCCACCTTAGGTTGGTTTAGATACAAGTGTCAAGTTCAAAGAGGTTGGGGTCAAATTAGTTGATGTGGCGATTATATCGGTTGTGATGGTGTAGTGTTAATGTCGACGTTAAGAGCGGCGACGCCTTAGTGTTGGGTTCAAACGGTCAACGGAGATATACAGTCAAAGGTTGAAGATTTCAATTCACAAGGAAGAAAACAGCTTCGTGGTAAGAAAATGAAAGTGAGTGAAACTTTTTTCTAAGTCCCAAATATTTATATAGGGCTAAGTCCTACTAAGTAATCATATTGGTACCAATAAAAAGTGATTGATAGAATGATAATTTGTACAAAAAAGAAAATAGTGCTTACTTGGCCTAGGCGAGGAAAAATCATCAAAGTGATGTAGATCTAGATATTGGGGTGACGAGTGGCATGCCAACTATTTAAAGTGATCGAATGGATGTTCTTGGAATGGATGGTGACACTTCAAAGTGATGGTAAGTTAACCAACGAAGTCAATGCAGATGATTATATGTCCCTTGTCTCGATCAAAAGCATGCTTTTTTTTCAGTAGAAGCATATTTTGGGTGGCAAGTATTATTCCGTATTTAAACAGAAGAAAATAATTAAAATTAATAACAAAGTCATAAATGATTAAGCGAGTTTTTAGTAATAAAATAAGAATATTTTGGAATTTAAATGTGATATTAGGGTCTATGATGGTTTGGAAATATAAAATTTAGTTGGGATATATATTCATTTTATGGAAAATTATTTGTTAAAATTATTATAAAATAAATTATTTTGGTATTAGATATTTTTAAAGTTATGGGTTATTAATAAGTGATGATTTTGATTATTTTGAGGTAATATTGACGTTTTAAGTTTGGATTGAATTTAAAATACATTAAAAAGTGGTTAAATAATTTATAAAGTCTAATATTGATAACGAATAAAACTAGAAATATTCCACAAGAAAAGGAAAATTTATTTTATTTATATAAGGAGTTTCAGGAATCAACACGATAAATGGTCCTAAAGATGTAAATATGGAAAAAATTTATTTAAATGAGTTAAATTCTAGGAAATAATTATTGCGAAAATTATGGAATGATTGTAAGCATTCATGGAAAATATGTATGAATTTTATTTTAGGGCTTAAGCTAATTTGTCACGAAAGAAAAATAGATTAGCAAAGAGAAAAGAAATTAGTAAAAACAAATAAAGAAGTGAGCCAATTAGCTCAGTAAGACACTTAAAAAATCATCCACTCTTTGCTTGGCCTTGAGTAGTCTAGAATGCTCCACTTTTCCATAAAATTTACTCTCGTATACACATCTCAACTTTAACTCCTTAATCCCAATTGTGAAAATCCTAATCCACATCTTTAATAATTAATATAAAATCAAATAAAATTCTATAAATCATGAAACTTGAAACTATGCTTCTCAACAAAGGTCTACTCCTCTAGGAATCTTCAATGTTGGATTTTGAGCAGGTTTTTTGTTATGGTATATTTTCAGATAAGAGGAAAAGTTTGGTTTTGATGATGCTATAAAGTGTTATATGAAGTATGGAGCTTTTCTTAATTAAGGTGAGTAAATTTAACTCAAAGATTTATGTCCAATTGTGTGTGATCCATGTTGAATGATTGAAGTGTTTAAATTTAATGTTGCATACTAGTCATGATTCATTATTTTGTATTTTTTTGAAACATATTGTCTGATTTGGATGTGTCTTGTGTTACTAGAATGTAAAATAGAATATAGAGATGAGGTGAAGCTTGAGAAGAGGATCGATTAGTAGTTCAAGTCGCTAGAAATGGTCGCACGACCAGAAACATTTACATTTCAAGTCGCGACTGGTGGACCGGTTCAGGGTGCATCGGTACACAGCCTAAATGCATTTTTACGCCTATGCCCGACTATGTTTGGTTTATATATTAAAATACCAAAAATTCAATGATAAAATATATTTAATAGATATAAACCTTAAATTATATTGTTATGAAATTATTTTGAAGATATAATTTGTTTTAGATTTGGTAGTAATTATATTGTTATAGATAGTCATTTATTAAAGAAAATTTGACTTTTGATTTTAATAATCATAAAATCCTATTAAATTCTATGAAAATATGAAATGGTTTCCTAATTTATATTATGTGGATTTAAAATGTATTTCATGATTTATGAATATAAACATGAATTTGGAAAATATATTTTATGGATTTGAAATGAAAAGGAATTGACTTAGAGATTATAAATTCTTTAAAATTATATTTAGTCTTTGAAATTTTATATAATATATTTTTTATATAAGAGATTTCCAAGAGTTATAAATATAGAAAAAAGGTTGAGTAATGTATTATGTGAGTTAAAAGTCCTTATTTTTGGGTTAAAGGAAAAGGAAAAGTTATTATCATTTCATAAGCAAAACTTTGGAATAAATAAATATAGTTTTCCCTATAAGTAAAATATCTTTCGTATATGAATTATGTGCTTGTGTGTATACATTCGTATGTAACGAGGATATAAAATAAACAAAGTTATAATACCAATTGGTATGGGACTTTCGATAATATTTCTTCGGTTACCCATTGGACTAGTTACATGGAAAATTATTGTATGAAGTTCTGTATTGTGAGATTCTGATTAAACAGAATAGTAATACGATCTAGTATGAGACTTGCGATAATATTATTTTGAATACTCTTTTGAATCATGGTAAAGAGTATTATTATGTGATGCGAGTTTAGATTATAAACATTTAGTAAACAAATAAGTAACACAAAGTGGTAGAGTTGATATTTGATTGATTACTTTATGTTAGTAGATGTCATTTGATGAGGATAAGAAATACTAAGGTATTGCATATGTTGTGCATAAGGTGATGCTTGTTGTTGTGAGTAAGGTTGTTTCCTAGTATTTTTATATGGTTCTGTGCCTATCGATATATGTTGCTGTTTATAACTTATGTGTACTCCTACTATTTAGAAAGGAGTAAAACCAAAGTTGGCTAGTACCCATCTTAGCGGTCGGATTGCGGAGTCGCGCCTCAGACCAGTGTCACACCTTGTGTTTTATAGCTGTGTGCTTTTCCCCCGTGTCACACAGGCCAGCATTTTTTTGCCATTTAGGGGCACTTGCAGGGTTATGACCATTGCATAGCGTAGTCATGCACCCAATAAATATTGGGTCCTGATGGTAATTGAGGCAACAAATGGTTGTAGGAGCAGTGCTAAATGAGCATGTGTGTAGTATCCTAGAGCAAGCGAGTGGTTGTCAGTCTCTTATCTGGTTATGATGTGCGGTAGATTAACATATGACATTTATACACCTTTTTAAGCTTTATGTAGTATAATGATGAGTAGATAACTACATTGGAGACTGTGTGTCAAATGTATAGTCAATCCTTATACATAAGTCTATCAAGGAGGGTAGTCAATGCTATACTGAGGTGTTAGCCTATTCTATATTGGTGTGTGTTAACTTTGTTTGTTTGGTTGTATGGTCGCATGTTGTTTCACTCACATGAGTATGACATACCAGGGATATGTCTACTTATGATTATCTAAGAGATAATCATAGACATTGTTGTGTGCTAGCCATATAGTACTTAATGGTTTCTTATGCACCGATGATAGTTGTATGTGTGGATATTTCACCCTTTTTGATATTTCACTACTTGATTTGTAGCTTGACTTTTTTTATATATGGATGATCATACTTTGGCAAGGTTTTGAGATATGTGTGATAATAGTATCGGTTTACGCCATTTTGGGATATTTATATGTTAGTTATACCGTGCCAACTTCTACATTATGTTGACATCTACATTTTAGGCATAGTTTGACCTGTGTGTTACTTATATAATACTCGGGTTAGTCCAAGACATTTCCAGTTTAGGAACAAGTGGCCAGCTTTGATTATTGGGCATAATGTAGGCCATTTATTCTATATAGTAATGTATTATCTTGCATTATTTAGCATCTTGAATATATGTAGTTTGATGATGTATATTGGACTTATAAGTTATATTCATCTATGAGATAGTGGGCATTTGACTTATTTTGTATCCAACTCAAACTTATGTGATGTATTATATTATTATCGCTAGGTTATGACTCTATTTTCTCTATTGCTGCTTTTATATCGTGTTTTGTTATATATCAGAAATGCATATATTTATTGCTTTATGATAACGCCGAGTACGTATAGGTGAGTAGTTTATGACTTTTGAAATACGTAGCAGTGTTAGCCTAAGGGAATATACACAAGTTGCAGTCCAATATCACCATATTCTCTGTATTATCAAATAGCATTATCTAGTGAAACTGTTTGGTAATATGCGTCTAGAGGTGGAGTGTTACAAATAGTTTAAGCGTCAGGTAACTCCATTCAAAGCCACACCAAGGTCTAATATTTACCAATAAGGCCGATATTATAGGTCAAACAAATACTTCTACCTTCACTACCCTCATCAACTATTCTACACCTCATAGAGAGTTTAACTTTTAGAAGGTAAAAGTAATAAATATTATATAATAACAAATTACAAATACATCCCTCGATGATTACTACAGTAAGCATCGTATACTCTTATTATCTCTTACTATAAGGTAACTACTCTACATGCACAAAGAGACATGGACTCTAAGTATCATCTAAGGTCAAGACTCGTGTCTCAAATATATAATGTATTGTTCTTAACTTGCACTAATTGTTTGACCATTGATGTATAAACCTTGAGTGTGGTATTTGGTAGCAGCCATCACTTGAGATGAGTATTTCACTTATTGATATTTAGAACCTTACGTTGTCATCGATATTAAAGCTACCGCAAGGGCTATTGGGAAAATGTTTCTCTTATATTGCATAATATTTATGTACAATATGATTGAATAAGTTAAAAAAATTAGGCTAAAAAACTTACTTGTTTGTATATATGATTAGTCGATGAGTGGTGGTTTATATTGTTGTATATTATTATTCGATTTTAAAGATTATTTTTAAATGCTTCTAATACAAGGAGGCATATATTGCACAAAAACTATTTTTGGTAAAATATTTATGTATACAAGTATAAAAGTGGTATTGGATAATATTTTAATATAACTAAATATTTCTCTTTATGAAGCAAGTTGATATATATATATATAGTTTTGGATAAATGTTTTATTAGAAGCAAGCAATTTTTATATAAAGATCAAGTTGTTTAAAGTGTATCTACAAGTAAATATTTAAACTAGTTTTTGAAGTTAATATAGTGTTAATCTGTCCATTGAGTGCTTTAAGAATTTAGGCCGACGCGCATGTACAGAAATTTCGATAGGGTTTCTAAACGGTAGAACGAGACATTTGGATACAAATTTTTTGAAAAATGATGTAACATTTGGGAAAAAAGAACAATATTCTGAGCTATATTAAAATTAATCTTTTGAAATAATAGTGTGAGGAAAGTTTTATTTTATGTTTTGAAAAGACCAGAATGATATGAACAACATTGAAATTAGTATAATGTTTTATAAAATAGAAAATTAATGTTTCGAAAGAGGTGGATAATTTAAGGAAAAGTATAAGTAATATTTTTATGAAAAATGCTTGAGAGGGAAGCGATATTTTAAAGAAACATCCGGAGCTACATTTTGAATGAATATATACGGTGGTTTGAGAAATTGTGTAATATATTTTAACGAGGAAAATGTATAAATATGTTATATATTATTTGAGAAAATGAAGTAGCATTTTAAAAGATGGTTTGACAAACATTTTGATATGAAAAATATAGATATATTGTTTTACAAAGTAAATTGTTTTGAAAATAATAAAGATATTTTCATAAGTTTAGGTATTTGTATGATGATTGCAGCCATCGAGTATTAGTGGACGGTTGAGATCGATGGCATGGTAATGTTGATCACAGAGTTCACACTCCAACTTGTCAGCAAAGTGACTGGCTAAAATTCATGGTAATGCAACGTCATTAAATTGTAAATATTCTAAGGTCCGAAGTTTGTATGGTATGTGATGTTGTGGTTGTTTGCCAGTCATGTGGTATAATTAGTTGTGACTTGGGTGAATGTTGTGGAAATGTTTATGATGTAATGCATAGTGACATAAAAGTTTATATATTTAAGTTTTCAACCATGCTAGGTTTATTGATTTGTGATTTTAGAAAAGTCATGAGAATAAGCTAGGAATTTTGTTTCAAGTGCTTTAAAAGTTTTGATATTTTTTTTGTGAAATTGAGAAATAAAGATGAGGGCCTATTTTATAAAGATAAGAGTTTTCCCAAAATTTGAAATTTTGTGATTTATGAGTATTTTGAGTCCTCTACGTTGTAAATATATGTATTAGAAAGGTTTTTGGAAAGAAAGAAGATTTATGAATTATTTACATCGTCATCTTTAAAGGTAATAAATAGTAAGATGTTTTAGCACTCTGAAGCCCACTAAGGAATTTCGTATTCATCATGGTTTATCATTAAAGAAATGGTAGAGATTTAAATAAGACACATATTGTATGTATGTTTTGTGAATTTTTCGGATACATTTTGTATACCTCCTTTTGATCAGGCAATGTATCATAAAAGTTGGCCAAATGACTTACGTGATCATAAAGACAAGAAGCCCAGAGAGACAGTTTTCAGGCTCGAAAATCATTTATATTTGGAATAATGGACAATAGTTGGGCGAATTCGAAATGGGTCCCAATCAAGATGCAATCAGTATGAAGTGACAAGGAAGGCCCCATGGAGCCACATTTCAAATTTCAATTCAATTGGAGTTCGTATGCTCGAGCTATGAGCAAAGAAAGAATTTACATGGATCAATCGGAAACGATCCATAAAACAGCGTAAATCGACGAAGATCGATCAATATCTCAAAATATACAAAACCAATGCAGTTGAAACATTCAAAGCATCACTATATTGAAGAATGGAGCCCTAAAAAATGATCTCATAACAAAACTTCTAATCATGGCAGAGGCCGATCGATAATAGAACGATCGTACAAATCAGCCATAACGACCCATAGTTTTGTGGAAAAATGCGACATCTCACAAATGGTATGTAAGCATTGCACGAAATTTGGAGAGAAAGTATCTTACATTATGGAGCACACCATGATCGATTGCAGCTCAAATGGATGAAATCCTTGAAAATAGTTCGATCGCTATTGGAATGATTGCACCAATCAGCATAACGATCCATAGTTTTACAGAAAACGTGATATCTCACAGCTGATACGTCGAAAATGCACAAAATTTGACGAGCAAGTATCTTTCATCATGGAGCATCCTCATGATGAATTATAGCTCAAAGGGATGAAATTTTGGAAAAAAGGCTAACCATTATTGGAACGATCGTACAAATCAGCATAACAATCCACAGTTTTACGGAAAAACGATATCTCATAAATGGAATGTCGGAATTGCATGAAATTTGAGGAGTAAGTATCTAACATCATGGAGCACCACTATGATAGCTTAAAATAATGAAATCTTGGAAACTAGGCTGATCATTATTCGAACGATCGTACAAATTAATATAACGATCCATAATTTCACGGAAAACAAGATATCTTACAACTAGTACGTCAGAATTGCACGAAGTTTGGAAAGAAAGTATCTTCCATCCTGGAACAGCAACATTACCAATTGAAGCTCAAAAGGATGAAATCTTAGAAAATAGGCCAATCCTTATTGGAAGATCGTACAATAAGCATAATGATCCATAATTTTACAGAAAATGCAATATCTCGTAAACGATACGTCGGAATTGCATGAAATTTAGAGAGCAAGTAGCTAACATCATAGGGAATCCACATGATTGATCACAACTCAAAAGGATAAGTCATGGAATGACCTCCTATGATCCAATTTCTAGTCAAAACAATGAAGATCGATTGATATCTCACAAATGATAAGTCGAAATGGAATGAAACTTGGGAGCATGGACTAGAGGCATGAGGGGCACAATGAGTATGATCATAGCTCCATTGGAGTTAGTATGGAACGATCGGCTAAATTACCTTTTTATGTCCATTCCATCCCAAATTTTGTGGTTCTGGTCATATGGGTCTGGAGGTTCTTCTGTAGAAATTTCATCCCGATCCATGCACGTCTTGATATATAAATACAACAGACTTGGCTCATTGCAAGGGACTTTTCAACTGGCTCTCCCTCGTCACTTGTAATCTCTTACGCCATTAATTTTCTAATGAAAATACAGCTGTACTTGTAATCTTACAGTATAAAGAAAAGATTATTGGAGTGGACGTTGGTCGGAGTTTCCCAAACTACTATATCACTCGTGTGTTCCATTAATTTTTCTAGTATTTATACTGTGATCTGCGTGCTTATCTTTCTATTCGGATATTACTTTTGGAAATCGATTCTTTTGCATACAACTGGGTACTTGTGACCATTTTTGGCACAAATATTTTGGTGTTGTCAATGAGAAGGACTTGCACCTGTGAATTTGGATGCTAGGATCTTGGATTTGGAAGCCTGGATACTTGGCTTTGGAAAGCATTGGTGTGATAACCCGAAATTTTTGGGCAATAATAATTTGATAATCTTCTTTTATAAATTATTTTAAATGCGCAAAATTATTCTTTTTCAAAACAAATAGGATATGTGTTTGTTTATATATATAAGTAGATTGTAAGTAGAATTTGGATTTGAAATTCAAAAGTAAATATCTCAAAAATAAATTGGACTTAAAAACTCTATATTTTAAAACTAGTATATATATATATTATTTATTAATGTATAATTAGATTTTAAATCATTTTCTTTAAAGTTGTATAAATATAAATAAAAGGATATGTGTTAATAAAAATTGAAAATATAATATAAAATTATATAAAAACATAAGTGCATGCAAATTAACAAGTGTAAGTTTAAATGTGACATGCAAAATACAAGTGTCAATTTTTAGTTTTCTTTTTATTTTTAAAAATAATAAAGCAAGGTTATATATACCTCTCTACTTCTCCTATCTTTCATTTTCATAAAATTTAGTCAAAACTAGAAACCTGAGCAAATTAAAAACCAGAAAATAAAATCTAAAACTAACAACCTCTTGCAAATTCCAACCTAAAGCTTAAGCAAAGATCAGATCAAAGTCGAAACCAAATTCCAGTTTTCAAGTTCAAATGAATTTCCAGTTTTTTCAAAAAGCTTCTCTGTTCAACATCAAAACAGTGAGTAAATATCTTTTTCAAAGCTAAATTTGTTTAATAACCTGAAGCATGTGATAATACTTGAAGCTATGTTGTAAAATGTTGCATGAATATATGGATATGCTTGCATGTATATAAATGTGAAATGGATTATGTGCATGTCTGTACACACACACACATATGCCTCTGCTTTTGAAGTTAGCAGGCTTTAAATAAGTTAAAAATTCAATTTCTCTTCCTCTAATATCTTTTAGCTGATGATGTTTAAACAAATATGTTTAAATTAACTAGATCCTAATTTTTAAAATACGTTTTGAAGTAAAATAAGTTTGATTTTTTTTGAAAAATCAGGAAATATAGATAAACCCAAAACATAACAAAATTTCGACTAGCAAGATTTCAAGTTTTACTTACATCACCTGAGTCGTTTTCAAAAACCATGAATTTTAAAAGCAAAATTATGATTTTTATGTACGTTCTGAGTAAGGATTTTCGAGTTGAATGGATTCGAGTGTTTCCTCGATTTCTGGCGATCGGCGAAGAGATGGGTCTCGGGGTCGTTGTTGGAGCATGCTTGGAGGTCAAGGGTCCTGGAAAAAATGGTCGGTGGATTTATCGACCACCGTGGTGGCCTGTTGGCGTTGAAATAGGGTTTTAACCCATTATTTGGTCAATGTCGAATTCCGAGCTGCTGCGTCATCGTCGAAGCATCGGACTTGACTGGAGTGAGGGGGATCGAATCGTGGGACAGTGATGCAACTCTGGGTTGATCAACGAGTGTTCTGGTGAATGGAGGCAGCGGGTCGAGGAGGTTCTCGGACAATCTGCTTTGTTCCAGTTGGTTTGTTTGTGCTCGTTTTTGATTTCGTGATCGATATGTGGTTCTGGGTAGTCGGAATCTTAGGGAAGGTTGTCGTCGACGTGTTGGAGGTGGCGGCGATGACGGGAGCAGCCGCGTTTTCCTGTTCACGTGCACATATGTCAGTAGTGTATCTGTGGGTTTGGGTTGTAGGAGAAAGAGATGGTCTCGGGTTTTGGCTCGGGGAAGTTTTGATTTGGCTTGGGTTTTGTATCGGGTGTGTTAGCGAGGGTTTTCCAGTTGCAACAGTTTTTAAATTTAAACCAAAACAAAGTACAAAAAAGAGAAAAGAAAGAGAAGAAGAATAAGAGGAGTTGGCTCGAGTTACATAGGCATTTGCTCTGAGTTAGTCTCGAGTAAATGTTAGGATATTAACAAATTTTTAAATGTTAAAACAAAATCAAGTTTAAACAATTTCTGAACTAATTCTTTTAAATTATAATATGTTTATTTAAGTTTGGGTTAGTTAAAAGTTTTAAAATAAATTATTTTAAATTAATTAAGTTTAAAGTGTTTTAGTATATATCATTTATTTATAATTAATTATTAAGTTTATTTAAATAAATTTAAATAGTGTAATTAAGTAGTTAATTAAGAAGGTAAAATGTTTTTATTTATTAATTAACTTAAAATTCTTAAGTTAATTCATGTGTTAATGATAAATTAATTTCAAAGGTTTATTAAATAAAGTTAAATAATGTAATTAAGTGATTAATAAAGATAAATGGGATAATTAAAGAATAAGTAATTAATGATTAAAGGATAATTAATTAATTAATTATAGGATAATTAATTAATGTAATTAATTATAGGATAATTAATTAATGTAATTAATTATAGGATAATTAATTAATGCGAATAATTAAAGGATGATTAATTAATTTCTTTAGTTAATTAAAATAATAATAAATGGTTAATAATTAATTAAATTAAGCAGGATTTAAAAGTAATTAATTCAATTTAATTGGTGATTAAATTAAATTAATTATAAATTGTGTGATTAATTAATCTTACTTATGATTGATTATATTGAATGTTTGGATTGATTAATATCTCTAGTATGTTAATCTGTAATATTATGTGATATGAATTGCTTTGGATTGGGCTGTTGATAAATGTAAGCTATTTATCTGTGATGAATTGCTATGTGAATATAATGTTCTGAATTGAATTAAATTGTTTTACTTAAACAACTTGGCCTTAAAATAAACGTTTGGATTTCGATGAGACCGGGATCGGATATCAAATTTGTTATTCGAAAACCACATCGATCCAAATTAAACGATAAGTCGTGAAATCTCAAGTGAAAATCAAGATGAAGATTCAGAGTGCAAGGGATATTTGTCGTTAACTTTAAGGGTGATTCCAAAACGAGTATAATGGAGATAGTGTCTTCGATTTCGTTCGAACCCGGAATGAACTTGTATGGATGAAAGCTATCAGACCATCATCAATGGAGGACGATGAGCATTCCAAGATCTGTGTTCTAAAAAGGTAATCGTAGCCTCAAGCCTCATCAACTAGGTAATGGCTAAAATAGGGGAGGTGCAGCAAGGCTAAGTGGGTAGCACCCAAGTAGGATAAGATTATCCCCTGTCTAGAGGTCCATTTATTCGGCTGTGTTGGCGGTTGTTGGCCACAACCGCGGGGTTGTCTTATTAGGACTATCCAGTAAGGGGTAGCTCTGGTCTTGTGTTGTAGGGGATCAGGGTGGATCCTCGATACAGTGATTTAGACCTCGTACTGTGTGGGTGGTACCCCAGTAGCCCTGCCATTATATGGAATCCAATCTCATCTCAGACTTGATTGTATACCTATTTATGCTGGAATTTAATGAATGTAACAATTTCGGCTATGTGAATAATTTATTTGAAAACCTAAGACACTACTATAATATAACTGAATTTCCTATCAAATGATTTGGTTATCGTAAGGGAAAAATTTGTTCGTGTTTATTTGCGGAGAGTCTTTCCCAGATATTTTATTTCAAAAAGGTTTTTTAAGTTAAACAACTTAACAATTTACTCATACCAGAACCATGTCTGACCCGGAGTTTATTTCTGTTTTTCTTAAACTCTTGGGTACTCAAATTTTTATGAGTAACCAGGTGATCAGGTTAGCTTGACGAATTTTGAAAAGGCTTGGACCAGGAGACTTGGCGTGTGTGTGTGTATTTTCGCCATGTTGGTACCATCTATTGGTTTTGGGATGCAATGTATCAACAGGTCTTCACGATTGTCTAATGTGATGTTATAACTATATAACTCTGATGTATGATGAATACTATGTAATAATCTATGTGATATAATATATTTTTCCATTTCCGCTGTGAGATTCTGATATTGTTCTTTCTTTCTTTTTATCTATTTTCTTTTCTACCTATTTTTTATAAATTATGATATGACTTTCTTTGGAATGAAAGGCGGGCCGTCACGTTCGGTATCACAGCACTAGGTTGAGATAATACCTAGGCTTCTTTTGGGTTAATACCATCTTGAGAGAGCATACTTTTAATTTTTATATATATCTATATACCCATTAAATTGTTGGATTACCTATCCAGGTTACCAACATGAGTTCTAAAGGAAGAAGAGGCAGAGGTGTGAGCAGCACGACGACCACTAATGGAAGAGGTCTGAATGCTGAAGGAGGTAGGGTAACTGGCGAGGCTGTAAACCCAATACTGCCTCGAGTAAGCTTTGCAGCTTTGTGTAAGGATTTCACCAATCTCGGAGGAAAGCCTTATAAGGGAACAGAGTCTATCATTGAAGTTCAGGCTTAGTTGTGCTCGTGTGAGCCGAATTTTAAGAGTTTGGGTCAGTCAGATGAGAAAAAGCGTGTCATGGCATCTTGGCAACTTCAAGAAGGAGCAGCTACATGGTGGGATGCAGTTACCATGAATATTTCCGAGGATGATATCTCTTGGAGCAATTTTAAGGAAGTGTTTGAAGAACAGTTTATGCCTACTGCTTGGAAGACTCGTCTGTATAGAAATTTTCTAGATCTTAAGCAAGGAAGTATGTCGGTATTAGAATGAGACTAAATTTAACGAATTATGCCACTACAAACCTGATCTTATTGATGCAACCCTCAAGAAGAAAGAGATGTTTGTGCTTGGAATGAGGCCTAAATTTCACAAGAAGATGACAGCACATCTCAAGGGATCATTCATGGAATTGATAGATATGGCATTGAGATATGAGGAGCTGTTGGAAAAGAAACCTTTGGCATCTATGACAGCACTAAGTGGGAATTCTTCCAATCCAAACAAAAGGAAATTCAACCCAAACTGGAAGAAGCAAGGTAAAGGGAAGCCAGGAGGCAACAATGGAGCTCGGAAGTGTTATATGTGCCAGCAAGAAGGTCATTTGGCTAAGTAGTGTCCTAGAGGTGGAGCTCAGAAGCAGCGTCAGAGTGGACCCATTTCTGCAATGGTTCAGAAGTCTTTGTGTTTCAACTGTCAACAGCCAGGGCATATGGTGAAAGCTTGCCCACTTCTTCAGAGAGCTTAACCAACTAAGGTGTTAGCTATTCGAGGAGGGCCATCAACTTCTACGGATAGGAAAGGCAAAGGCTTTCTTTAAGGTACTTTGCTTTTAGATGGCATTTATATTAGAGTTTTGTTTGATTCTGGTGCTTCTCTTAGTTTTATTTCTTTGGAAACGGTTGAAAATTTTCATTTACCCCTAGTATTGTGGACCATCCTATTTTTATATCTAATCCCATAAGGGGAGTGACCAAGTTAGATATGATCTGTAGAGGTCTAAAAATTTCTTATATATCCCATAGTTTCTCGTGCGACCCATTTGTGTTGGATTTTAAAGGATTTGACCTTATTTTGGGAATGGATTGTTTGGACAAGCATAAGGCTGTTCTGGTTTGTGAAGAGGGAATTGGGTCATTGGAAACCAAGTTGGGAAGGATTGCAAAAGTGACTTGCGATAGTTCAGGAGTTCACCTGAGTAGTATTTTGCATGGAATCGAGGCATCTCCAGAAGATGTAGGCTCCATCGAAGTGGTCAGAGATTTTCCAGATGTCTTTAAAGAAGTCAAAGGTTTGCCCCCGCATCGGGATCTAGAGTTTCGTATCGACTTAGTTCTAGGAGCGATATCAGTGGTTCAACCTCGTAGAAGGATGGCGCCGAGAGAAAGAGAAGAGTTGGTGAAGCAGACTCAAGATTTCTTAGAGAGAGGATTGATCCGACCTAGTTATTCTAGTTGGGTTTCTGGTGTAGTTTTTATGACCAAGTCAGACGAATCTTTAAGATTACGTGTAGGTTATCGAGATTTGAATAAGGTGACTATTAGGAATAAGTACCCCTTGCCTCATGTAGACGATCTTTTAAATCAACTTCACGGAGCTTCTATTTTCTCTCTGTTGGATCTAGCTTCGCGTTTTCACTAGCTAAGGGTAGCTGAAGACAGTATACACTTGACTACGTACAAAGGACCCAACTATTTTTATGAGTGGCTGGTTATGCCTTTTGGGCTGACCAACGCTCCAGCTTATTTTGTGGATCTGATGAGCCGTGTTTTCCGGGACGTGCTGAGCTCATCGACGACATTCTCGTCTACTCCAAATCTGAGGAGGAGCATAAGCGTCATTTGGAGATAGTATTGGAGACATTGAGGAAGCATGTCCTGAAAGCTAAGTTTTTGAAGTGCCACTTTTTAAAGTCATAAGTAAGATATTTGGGGCATATCGTATCTGGAGAAGGTATTTCTGTGGATCCAGCCAAGGTAGCAGTTGTTCAAGAGTTGAAGCAACCGCAGACTCCTACGGAAGTTTGCACTTTGCTTGGCTTAGCAGGGTACTACAAGAAATTTATCCGAGACTACTCTAAGATTTCTTCGCACTTGAACAAATTGACGGAAGGGAGCAAAGTTTAAATGGACTCCTAAGTGTGAAGAAGCATTTTTGGATTTGAAGGCAAGGTTGACAAGTGCACCTGTTCTGGCTATTCCTGATGGAAGGAGTAAGTTCGAAGTCTATACCGATGCTTGTAGGGTAGGGCTTGGTGTTGTGCTGATGCAGAATGGGAGAGTGATTGCGTACGCGAGTAGGCAGTTGAAGCCACTTGAGAAGAACTACGCTATGCATGATTTTGAATTATTAGCTGTCGTCTTTGCTCTGAAGATTTGGAGGCATTATCTGTTGGGAGAGAAGTTCAAGCTTTTCACCAATCATAAACCTTTAAAGTAGCTTTTCTCCCAAAAGGATCTGAATTTGAGGCAGCTGAGGTGGGTGGAATTTTTGGTATCTTATGATCTGGACATTCTTTATACTCCGAGAAAAGAAAATATAGTGGCGGATGCTTTGAGTAGAAATGCTGTTTTGGCTATTTTGGAAGATATTTCGTCGCTACTTGAAAGGATTGCGAGGAAGCAAGGATCAGACAGAAGTTTTAGAGCAATCTTTAGGAAAGTTAAGAATGGTCAGTGCTCCAGTTTTAAGATTGATGACCAGGGAACTTTAAGGATCAACGGGATAGTTTGTGTTCCGAATATCAAGGATCTGAGGCATGAAGTTTTGATAGAGAGTCATCCGCTCCAGGCTGAGTATCCATCCAGGGATCTCGAAGATGTATAAGGATATGAAGAGAGTCTTCTGGTGGAAAGGAATGAAGAAGGATGTTGCTACCTTTGTCAATGGATGTGTGATCTGTCAACAAGTGAAGGGTGATCAGTAGAAGTTTGCGGGATTGTTGAAGCCTCTGGAAGTCCCAAAATGGAAATGCAAAATGATAACAATGGTTTCGTCGGCGGGTTGCCAAGGACTAGAAAAGGAAATGAGGGAGTGTGGGTAATCATAGACCGGTTTACCAAGAGCGCCCACTTTATTCCAGTTAAGGCAACCAGAAACTACGGCGTCTTTAGCGGAGATTTTCTTGAAGGAGATCGTCAGGTTGCACGGAGTTCCTGACAGCATAGTAAGTGACCGTGACCTAATCTTTACCAGCAAATTTTGAGAAGCTCTGCAGACAGCACTGGGGACAAGGTTGAGTTTAAGTACAGCTTATCATCTCTAGACCAACGGACAAACAGAAAGGCTGAATCATATTCTTGAGGATATGTTAAGGGCTTGTATTTTGTATTTTAGTGGATCTTGGGAGGACCATCTGCACTTGGTGGAATTCTCGTACAACAGTAGTTATCAGGCGAGTATTAAGATGGCACCCTATGAAACTTTGTACGAAAGACCTTGTAGATCACCGTTTTGTTGGGTAGAATCTAGAGATTGTCTTCTTCTTGGTCCAGCTTTGGTTCGAGAGGCATCTGCGAAGGTGGAGCTTATCAAGAAGAGAATGAAGGCAGCCCAGGATCGTCAGAAGAGTTATGCAGATAAGAAACGAAGGCAATTGGAATTTGAAGCCGGAGATTTGGTTTCTGTCAAGCTTCCCCCGATAAAAGGAGGAATCAGATTTGGTGAGACGGGAAAGCATGCTCCGAGATATATTGGACCTTTTCGTATACTCGAGAGAATTGGTGCTTTAGCCTACAGGATTGAATTGCCAGACTGGATGGCTGTAATTCACAGTGTATTTCACGTATCTCATCTGAGGAAGTACGTGTATGACCCATATATAGTTGTAGAACCGACAATATAGGAAGATTTAGAGGTCGAACCGGACTTAACTATGGTCAGGCATCCTGTCCAGATTGTTGATCGAGATGAGAAGAAGCTCACTAACAAAGTGGTAAAGTTGGTCAAGATTCAGTGGAGCGAAGATCCTAGAGATTGTACTTGGGAAACTCAAGATAGTATTAGGAAATCCTATCCAAATTTGTGTAAGGGTAATTAAGAATGTTTGTTGAATAAATTGTTTGCTTGGTTGTTAGTATATGGCTGATATGTATGCTTTGATTGTTTGAATATGAAGGATTTTGGGATTATCTTTTGCTTTTAAATTTCGGGGATGAAATTCTTTTAATGGGGGAGGAATGTGCTAATCCGGAATTTTTGGGCAATAATAATTTGATAATCTTCTTTTATAAATTATTTTAAATATGCAAAATTATTCTTTTTCAAAACAAATAGGATGAGTTTGTTTATATATATATAAGTAGATTGTAAGTAGAATTTGGATTTGAAATTCAAAAGTAAATATCTTAAAAATAAATTAGATTTAAAAACTCTATATTTTAAAACTAGTATATATACATGGTTAATCATTAATCTATAATTAGATTTTAAATCATTTTCTTTAAAGTGGTATAAATATAAATAAAAGGAAATGTATTAATAGAAATTGAAAATATAAAATTATATAAAAACATAAGTGCATGCAAATTAACAAGTGTAAGCTTAAATGTGACATGCAAAATACAAGTGTCAATTTTTCTTTTTGTTTTTAAAAATAATAAAACAAGGTTATATATACCTCTCTACTTCTCATATCTTTCATTTTCATAAAATTTATTCAAAACTAAAAACCCTAGCAAACTAAAAACCAGAAAATAAAATCTAAAACTAACAACCTCTTGCAGATTCCAACCTGAAGCTTAAGCAAAGATCAGATCAAAGTCAAAACCAAGTTCCAGTTTTCAAGTTCAAAACAATTTCCAGTTTTTTCAAAAAGCTTCTCTTTTCGACATCAAAATGGTGAGTAAACATTTTTTAATAGCTAAATTTGTTTGACAACCTGAAGCATGTGATAATACTTGCAGTTATGTTGTGAAATGTTGCATGAATATATGGATACTTGCATGTATATAAATGTGAAATGGATTGTGTGCATATCTGTACATATACAAATATATATATATATATATATATATATGTCTCTGCTTTTAAAGTTAACAGGCTTTAAACAAGTTAAAAATTCTATTTCTCTTCCTCTAATCTCTTTTAGCTGATGATGTTTAAACAAAATGTGTTTAAATTAACAAGGTCTTAATTTTAAAATTATTTTTAAGTAAAATAAGTTTGAGTTTTTTTGGAAAATCGTGAAATATAGATAAACCCAAAACATATCAATATCTCAACCAGCAAGATTTCAAGTTTCACTTTCATCACCTGATTCATTTTCAAAAACCATGAATTTTAAAAGTAAAATCATGATTTTTATGTAAATTTTGAATGAGGATTTTCGGATTGAAAGGAATCGAGTTTTTCCTGGATTTCTGGCGATTGGCAAAGAGATGGGTCTCAGGATCGTTACTGGAGCATGCTCGGAGGTCAGGGGTCTTGGCAAAAATGGTCGGTGGATTTATCGACCACCACGGTGGCGTGTTGGCAAAGGAACAAATGGTCAGGAAAATGGTCAGGGCGTGTTGGCGTACATGGCGTGTATTGTTTCTTTGGATTTCCCACAAATGGTCAGGCAAAGGAACTTCCTGGGCCATATGGATTCGCCTCTGGAGGGACGGCTCGAGAACTTAACCAGCTCTCTACCAACACAAGGCCGGGTTACCTTTGTAGCTAGGTAGCTACTATACGAATATGCCATCCCCTGGTCGTTACCTACCTTTATCCGAGCGCTCAACACCAACAACCATAAAGTAATAAATTTGCAGCAACCACATAGGTTAAGTATCTGGGCTCCATACCATGATACCACCCTTTTCCAGAAGGGAATACCCTAAAGGGTGCGACCCTCATAACCTTGTGGCATTCTTCCTGCTTCGACGATTTTCGAGTTGTGAGGTCCGACGAGGTCACGTCCAAAAAGCTACGGTTTATACAAAAGCCATGCTTCGATCATCACATGATCAGCAGTACTACGTATGCCACATTACCAAATTGGGAATGTATCGCTAGTAACCATTAACTACATATCCTCTAAGCTCGTACCTATCAGAGAAGGGTGTTAAGCTAAGTGAATAAATTCTCCGCCACCAAACAGAAATCTATTTGATAGAGACCAGCTTTGCATCTCAAAGTGTAACGTCAGACATACATCTATACAAGTCTGTTCCGAGTTCAAACGAAACCGAAGGCGCTTCAAAAGAAGCCCTTGCAATCCGGATAATCTCTAATCACATCCGGACTCCCCATTGCAAAGGGTGATCAAATCTCTATACCGGGGACATTCGGTGAAGAGACATTCGACAGGTAATCCTTTCGCTTTCAAAAATACGCGGTCTTCACCACCGGTCTTCAAATGATATCCATTTCATCGTATCATTATACGTAATGGGTTATATGACACAAAGCCCTCTCTCGGCTAAACCGAATAATGAGCGCACTATTTAAAAACATATGGATATAGTGGGATCTTAGTTAAGTCACAACTTAAAGCCCAAAACCTTTCTTCAAATGGTTTAAACAAATTACCATTTTCAAATCTTTAAACAAAAAGATTCACTTCATAAAGTTCACCAATCTTTCCCAAAGATTAATTCATAGCTTCCAAAACTATTTACAATTCAAATCTTTTTTACAAAAGATACACCTTTAAGATCCTCTTATTTTGGAAACAAAGTTCACTAATCTTTAGCAAAGATTCATTTATAGCTTTCAAAACAATTCCATTTCAAAATTTGAAACCCCTTTCAACAAAACTGGAAGTCCTTTCTTTATTTGAAATTTATGATCATTTGAAAATAAGTACATTTTTTTCGGAAAAATCTGATCAAATATACACAAGTTATAGCCTTTAAAAGTATAAACCAGAGAATCAATGAACTACCATATAATTGGAAAGTTCTAATTTAAATTAAATTCAAATTCCCAAAACAATTTATTTAAAATAGTTTTAAATTCATATAAAGAAATTGTATAAACCTTTCAAACCATGATTTCCAAAATAATTTCAAATAACATTTAACAAGATATAGTATATTCAAAACTAAATTTCAATTTCAAAACTTCCCTTCCAAAGGCTTTTTATATTCAATTCAATTCCATTTCCAAAACCATTTGGATTCAAAGTTCAACAATCAAACAAATAATATTTAGATTTCAAAATAGCTGTGACTTTACCGATTTCCTCGTAAAATCCATATTTGTGTGTGTATGGTGTAGTCCAAAGGTTTTACACAATAGCACAATATCATCAATCATTACAGATTCAAGCACAGCAATATCGATAAGCGGTATAATCCTATAACGCTTATCTTCATTCACGGATTCACAGATAATTAATATAAATTTATCACAGGTAAATAACTAAATTACATTCATTACATCTCAAATCAAAACAATTCATATCACAAAGCATCACACGGCAGAGATATCAAAAATTCAAAGCATTCAATGCAATCCAAACATCTATAAGTAAGATCAATTAGTCATCTGACTAATGTAAATCAGATTAATAACTTATGAATAAATTACTAATCATGGTTAATTGACATTAATTAATTACAATCCATTTTGATTAATTATCCTTTAATCATTTATTAATTAACCTTTAACAATAAATTAATTAACCTTTAATTATACATTAATCATCCTTAATTAATAATTTAATCAACCTTAATCAGTAAATAATTAACCTTTAATTATTTAATTATCCTTTAATTATTTAATAACATTAATTAATTAACCCTTAATTAATTTCCATTTAATTAATAAATTACAATAAGTTATTATTCCTAATCACTTTCACTAATTAGTCTTTAATTGATTAATTATCCTTAAATTAATTACGTTAATTAATTAATCACATAGATTAATTTTCCTTAAATTAATTATTCTTTAATCACTTGGTTAATTCACTTTAATCATTAATCAATTAGTTTTAATTAATTAATTATTTTTAAGTAATTAATTACCCTTTAATTACTTATTATAAATTAGTCAACCTTTAATTAAAGTAATCAGCCTTTAAGAAATCACATTAAGTAATTGACCTGTAATTACCTACATTGATAAATCCCTTAAAGTTTTAATTAATTAAAAGATAAATCTTTTATCTTAAATAATTACTTTAATTATCTTTTAAAATCTTGTTAATGACTTTTGGAAAATAAATCATCATTAATACATTAATTAACTCAAAAATTTTAAGTTAAATTAGTGATTTAAAAACATTTTATTTTTCTTATTTACTTACTTAATTACAAAAATTAAGTTTATTTAAAATATGTTTGAAATAAGATTATATGTATATATTAAACATTTTAAACTTAAAATAATTTGTTTTAAGATCTTAATTAATCCCATCTTAAACCAACATTTATTATTCAAAAAGAAATGGATTACAACTGTTCAAACTTTATTTAATTAAAATTTGAATAAAAACTTGTTTTATTTTAAATTTTTAAAACTGCAAAATTTATGAACCCGAGATGACTCGAGTGAAACCCGAGCCTTACTTCGAGTTAGCCGACATGCTTCTCTTGCTTTGAGTTTTTACGCGAAATTCTTCTAGTTCGAACCCGAGGAAACTCCTTCGTCCCAAATCCAATAATCAACAAACACACAAATGAACTTGTGCACGTGCACCATCATCAGAATGACCTCCGACCATTACCGTAGCCATCATCATGTTGGTGATGACATCTTCAACCCACTCGACAACCCAGAAAACTCAAAAACCCATTAATACAAAATCGAGCAATTCGAACAAATCCAAAAAAACCGATCATCAAAAACCCCCTAGCATCGCCACCACAGACCGCCGGAGTTCACGCCACCACGTCCAGATTTACGTCACACATCAATGCTCCGATACCCCCCCATACCGGTCGCCTTTAGTCCACCCACGGTGATGCAGCAACCATGAGAACCCCCGACCTTAAACCCTACATCAACATCGTCAAGCTGCCCTGATGATCGTAAAATCTTGCAATCATTTTTCCTAGAACCCCCGACCGCCTAGCTAAATTCACCCACCATCCCAAGACCAATCATTCCCTGTTCACCAGAATTCGACACAAGACCCTTTTCAGTTCAACTCCAAAAATTTTGAAAATATAAATCTAAAAATTATGATTCTTTTTCTAAAATTCACTATTTTCTAACACGAATCTAATCATATGATCAAATCCTAAAAGTAAAATGATCGATTTCCAGACTTGAGAATGGTCTCCACCGTACTTTCTTATTTTTCAAAATATTTACTAAATAATTTTACCTGAAATTATTTTTAAAATTGATATCACTTTGTCATAATCATTTTTCATTTAGACATTGTAACCTAAAATTAGTTGTATGTAGAGCATTTGATTTTTGATCAAATTCTTGAACCAGCAAACAAAAAACAGAGGCATGTTTGCCTATTTTCTAGACATGCACACCCTATTTACACACATATATACATCACATGCAGGCATATACAAATGCTTTTCACAATAATATTCAAGTATTCATCATTATCATCAACTATAAAAAAAAGATTTAAGTTTTTAGGATGTCAGTTTATTCATAAACAACAACAGATAAAGGATTAAGTTTAAGGGTTTGCTCACCTGGCTTCTAGAAAACAGAGACAGTATTTTTTTTGTTTTGAACTTGATGCATTGATCTTGAATTCGAATCTAATCTGTTTGTTGAATTTAACCTGGTCTTTGAATTGCTTGAAACTTGGTTTGGCATTTGCTTACAGGCTTGAAACTTGAATTGATTTTCCTTTTCCAGGTTTTTATTTTTTGATTGTTGAGATGATTTTGTACTTGAGTTTTTAGCCTTCTTGATCTTTGAGTTGTTTATGAATTAGAGGATTGGCTTGGGTTTAATTGTGTTGAGTTGTTTCTAGTTTTGAAATTATATGGTTTATTTTTTTTTCTTCAGGTTTTCAATTCTTTTTGAAGATGGAAGAAGTGTTTAAACTTTGAAACAAAATGAGCAGCCTGGTTATTTCTTTTAATACATGTTAAATAAAAATTTAGTTTTAAAATAAAACATATATGTGCCACTTGTCATTATTAGTTAACACTTTAATATGTATGTTTTTAATTCCTATACACTTGTTAATCCATTTTCTTATTGTTTTATAAATGTCAAAATGAAAAAAAAAATTGTGTTTAAATCCTTACTTAATTTAATTTACAAATTATGTTTTAAAATGTTATATACTTCTAAATACACACACACACACACACACACACACACACACACAGAGATATATATATAAATACAAACCATTTTTAGTTCATAAAATTTTTAAGAAGAAAGTATATAAACCTTTTTATTATTTACACTTATATCAATTTAATGAAAATGATTTTAACTAATTATACTTAAATAAATAAACATACATATTATATATAAGTTTCTTAAAAATATAAATATTAATTTTAAATAACTTTTAAAAATTTACTATATTAAATTCAAATTATAACTTTCAAATTACAAGGCATATATACACGTACATATTGAAGTACAAAATTTAACTTTAAAATAGCCTTTGGAATTCAATATATAACTTCCAACTATTAATATATATACATTAGAAAACAAATTCTTATTAATTTAAAAAAAAAATTGAATCAAATTTATTTTCAATATATTTATATTTGAATTTCAGATTCAAGTTTCAATTTAAAATTAATATATGTATATATATATAAAAACAAACAAATATCCTATTTTATTTGGAAAAATTTAATTTAATTCACAATTTAATCCAAAATTTATATTAATTATCAATTCAAATTTGACTCAAAAAATGGGGAATGTTACAGATTCCCCTTTAAGAAAATTCCGTCCCCGAAATTTGCTAGGCAGGGAGACAACAAAGGGTAGATGAAGAATGTTTTACCAGATCAAACTGAATATCTATTCTGCATTTGGCTTACCAAATCAGAATATCACCAACAGATATGAGAATAAATCTACTTCACAAAACACTCGGGTCACCAGATCTACGAAATATGCAAGGGCATTGGTTAGTCCGAAGGGATAACTAACCATTTGTAGAATGAATCTAGACCCAACAAAATAGTCAATGGATACTCAATCTAGGTTGGAATATCCCAAAGTATACACTAGCTTGTCCGTCTTCGAACTTGGATCCTCATAAGAGACAAAATTTTCCAATTTGGTTTTGATCGAAATCGTTTTATCGATACAATCCAATTTAATTTCATATTTATTTATCAATTTATTTCAAATACAATTCCAAATTCATTAGAGTTAAAAATGAAATGAAACCGATGAAGAGAATATGAAATAGGAACTTATCTACAATGATACGCAGGGCCATCACCACAGCGAAGCTTCTTCCTCGAGCTGCAATGAAGCCTTCGAAGAATGTAAAGTGAACGATGAATGAAGAGATTGATAGAAAAAAGTTGTTTCCATTGTTGCAGGGTATTGACCATTTATAGTAGTACTTTCCTATCTCTTACCTCATCCTCTTCTTGCACTCATACTCACTATCAGTGAATAGCAAGAGAATTTACGAAGGCATACGGACGGATATCTTAGGAATATACTCATTATAGGGTATTTGTAACCCAATCTCTATTGAGTCACCTAATGTGTTATACTCCTGAGCTAAAGTTCTTACTCAACCTTCAGCTCTTATACCAAGATGTCACGACCCGAATTTCAACGTTCAAAAATCGGCATCCATACTTACCGCATTCGAATGCCGCAGATTCAACCGTTGAATCTGATTCGCACCGGAGCTTATAACATACTAAGTACAACAACACAGCGGAAGACAAAGAATAACTTTATTGATGTACAACATCTGATACAAATGAGATATCAATACATATATCAGAGATAGATAAAAACAGAAGACAAAACGACAGCAGTGGAGAGATAAAGTCTTTAATGCCAATCTCCAAATACTCCAAGCCACAAGCTCAAACCAGAAGATCGTACCACCATCAACTTTTATTAAACAAGGTCTGTCATCGATGCGACTGCCAAATCCAAACGACTCCAAAGAATTCCAAACAGAAGGTTGAAGGCTACTGAATCTATATCTACTAGCTCATATCTGAAAATCTAACTCTAGGCTGCCTGTGTGGAAAATGGTGGGCTCTCAGAGTTTAGAATGGGAACAGAAAACTCCATGTCAGTCATGGGACTGGTGTGAGCAAACAAAAACATTTTATCTTCAAACAAAAACAAACAAAAGAATTTAAAAAGAAATCCGCAATAGTTTTCGGAAAATGAAACTACCATAAGGCCTCCCGTCGCACACATAATGCAAATGCAGAATTGGAGGAGATTTCTCCTTATGATAGTCAAACATGTTTGATACGCAAAATCCTTTTCGATATTATTATTAGTGCATAATGCATAAAACCTTTCGAAATATAATATTAATCTTAGCCAGCATAGACATTTCGTACTATGCCTACTATAGCTACCATGTTCGATAGTAGGTTACCACCACATTGCATGGCAGGTTATAGAACTAAAACCATACAAGGCGCATATTGTTTCTTTAGATTTCCAAGAAATGGTCAGGCAAAGGAACTTCCTAGGTCACATGGGTGCGCCTCTAGAGGGATGCCCCGAGAACTTAACCAGCTCTCTGCCAACACAAGGCCAGGTTACCTCTGTAACTAGGTAACTACTACACTGCCATCCTCCGGTCGTTACCGACCTTTATCCGAGCGCTCAACACCAACAACCACAAAGTAATAAATTTGCAGCAACCACATAGGTTAAGTATCTGGGCTCCGTACCATGATACCACCCTTTTCCAGAAGGGAATGGACATACCCTAAAGGGCGCGACCCTCATAACCTTGCTGCATTCTTCCTGTTTCGACCATTTCCGAGTTGTGAGGTCCGACAAGGTCACATCCACAAGCTATGCTTTACATAAAAGCCATGCTTCGATTAACACATGATCAGCAGCACTTCGTATGCCACATTACCAAATTGGGAATGTATCACTAGTAACTATCAACTACATAACCTCTGAGCTCGTACGTCTCAGAGAAGGGTGTTAAGCTAATAGAATAAATTCTCCACTACCAAATAGAAATGTATTTGATAGGCATCAGCTTTACATCTCAAAGTATAATGTCAGACATACATCCATATAATTCTGTTCCAGGTTCGAACAGAACCAAAGGCACTTCAAAAGAAGCCCTTGCAATCTGGATAATCTCTAACCACGTCCGGACTCCGCATCACAAAGGGTGATCAAATCTCTTTACTGGGGCCATTCAGTGCAGAGACATTCGATAGGTAATCCTTTCACTTTCAAAAATTCCCGATCTTCACCACCAGTCATCAAATGCTATACGTTTCATCATATCATTATTTGGAATGTGTTATATGACACAAAGTCCTCTCCCGGCTAAACCGAATAATGAGCGCAGTATTTAAAAACATATGGATATAGTGGGATCTTAGTTAAGTCACAACTTAAAGCCCGAAACCTTTCTTCAAATGGTTTAAACAAATTATCATTTTCAAATCTTTAAACAAAATGATTCACTTCACAAAGTTCACAATCTTTCACAAAGATTAATTCATAGCATTCAAAACTATTTACAATTCAAATCTTTTATACAAAAGATACACCTTTAAGATCCTTTTAATTTGGAAACAAAGTTCACTAATCTTTAGCAAAGATTCATTTATTGCTTTCAAAACAATTCCATTTCAAATTTGAAACCCCTTTCAAAAAAACTGGAAGTCCTTTCTTTGTTTGAAAGCTATTATCATTTGAAAATAAATACATTTTGTTTCGGAAAAATCTGATCAAATATACACAAGTTTTAGCCTTTAAAAGTATAAACCAGAGAATCAATGAACTGCCGTATTATTGGCAAGTTCTAATTTAAATTAAATTCAAATTCCCAAAACAATTTATTTAAAATAGTTTTAAATTCATATATAGAAATTGTATAAACCTCTCAAACCATGATTCCCAAAATAATTTCAAATAACATTTAGCAAGATATAGTATATTCAAAACTAAATTTCAATTTCAAAACTTCCCTTCCAAAGGCTTTTTACATTCAATTCAATTCCATTTCCAAAACCATTTGGATTCAAAGTTTAATTTTCAAACAAACAATATTTAGATTTCAAAATATATGTGACTTAATCGATTTCCTTGTGAAATCCATATTTGTGTGTGTATGGTGTAGTCCAGGGGTTTTGCACAATAGTGCAACATCATCAAGCATTGCATATTCAAGCACTGCAATATCGGTAAGCGGTATAATCCAATAACGCTTATCTTCATTCACAGATTCATAGATAATAAATATAAATTTATCACATATAAATAAATAAAATACATTCATCACGGCTCAAATCAAAACAATTCATATCGTAAAGCATCACACATTAGAGATATCAAATAATTCAAAGCATTCAATGCAACCCAAACATCCAAAAGTAAGATCAATTAGTCACTTGATTAATTTGAATCAGATTAATTACTTATGAATAAATTACTAATCCTAATTAATTAACATTAATTAATTACAATCCATTTTGATTAATTATCCTTTAATCATTTATTAATTAATCTTTAATAATAAATTAATTAACCTTTAATTATAAATTAATCACCCTTAATTAATAATTTAATCAACCTTTAATCATTAAATAATTAACCTTTAATATATTTAATTATCCTTTAATTATTTAATTACATTAATTAATTAACCCTTAATTAATTTCCATTTAATTAATAAATTACAATAAGTGATTAACCCTAATAAATTTCATTAATTAATCTTAATTGATTAAGTATCCTCAAATTAATTACCTTAATTAATTAATCATATAGATTAATTTTCCTAATTATTCTTTAATCACTTGATTAATTCACTTTAATCGTTAATCAATTACTTTTAATTAAGTAATTATTTTTAAGTAATTAATTACCCTTTAATTACTTATTATAAATTAGTCAATCTTTAATTAAAGTAATCAACCTTTAAGAAATCACATTAAGTAATTGACCTTTAATTACCTACATTAATAAATCCCTTAAACTTTTAATTAATTAAAAGATAAACCTTTTATCTTAAATAATTACTTTAATTATCTTTTAAAATCTTGTTAATGCCTTTTGGAAAATAAATCATTATTAATACATTAATTAACTCAAGATTTTTAAGTTAAATTAATGATTTGAAAACATTTCATTTTTCTTATTTGCCAACTTAACTACAAATATTAAGTTTATTTAAAATAAGTTTTAAAATAATGTTATATGTATATATTAAACATTTTATGTAACATTCCTAAATTTTAACCAAGTTTAATTTGGCCATTAATTTAATTTTGGAATTAAATTGTGAATAAATCAGAAAATTCCTAGCATAAATAAATAGAATTTTGGTTTGGAATTTAAGGATGAGTATTTTAAATATTAGATTTAAAAATAAAAGTAATTAAAAATAAATAGAATTTAAAGCTTTAAAATTAATAAAAGTTTGTTTTCTAAATTTTAATATATATTAATATTTGGAAGATGTGATTTAAGAGTTAATGTAATAATTTTCAAGAGGTTACTTTTAGTTAAATTCTCTTATATACATATATAAATAAATGTGAATTTTTCCAAATTTAATCAGATATTTGTATATAAAATTTATTTTTAATTGAATTGTGAGATTGAAATTCAAGAATAAATATCTTAGGAAATAAATTGTATTTAAAAGCTATATTTTTAAAGATAATAAGAAAATTGTTTTCTGAATTTTAATATGTGTAATATGATGTTAAACAAGGTTAAATAAAAGATTTAAAATGCTTTTGTCTTATATACTTGAAAATAAATATAGTTGATAAATAAATACAATAATTTGATAAGAATATATATTTTGAAGGTATAAAATGTTAATATATTGATATTTAATAGGATTTAAAGAAAATTTTATATTTGAAACAAAAATATAATAAGTATGATGACTTAAGTTTAAAATGAAAATTTTAAAATAAGTATTTGTTAATAAGTTTAATATCTTAAGTTTAAAAATATAAATGTATTAAAAATAAAAAATGTATTTACTAACTTATAAATATTTATTAGTAATGTATAATTCAATTTCAAACCATTTTTCTTTAATTTATATAAGTATAAATAATACATAAGAAAGTATTAAATAATTGTTTTTAACAATTGTAAACTGTTAGTAAAGGGCTTTGACAAATGTATATTTTATAGGAACATACATTAACAAGTGTAAGCTTGAGATCACTTGCAATAACAAGTGGCAAGTTAAAATTTCTTTTAATTCAAATTAGAAATACATAATAAAAGTTAGTGAGAAATCAGGCCCATTTTCTTTTAAACATTTGAAAACCTGAAACAAAGTAACTTAAAAACTCAAAGCAAAGTTTAAACCAAATCTGAAAAAAACAAGCTTCAGCTTCAACTCGGTAGGATAGTTCAATCAAAATTCAGATTAGAAAGTAACTTCAACCTGGAATTGCAGATCATAATCAAAGTTGCAGTTCTTTTGACCAGAGTAATGCAAGAATCTCTGAAACGAAGTTAAGTGAAATTCTTTTAAAAGATTTGAATTTTTTTATTGTAAGGCAATAGTAAATTAAGAATCTAAGCAATAAAGTCAATCAATTGCAGGAAAATTTGAAGATCCAAGATAAATTTTACTTCTAGTTTTCAAAACTGCAAGAAGAAAAAGAAAACTTCCCTGGGTATAACAAGAAATGTAAACTATAAGTAAAAATCAAAATTGTAGTTATTGTTGAGGTAAATAAATAACAGAAGGAATAAACAAAGATCCGTGTTTACAACTTACAGATCTAGACTCCAAGGATTAAAGAAAAAATGTGTACAGGCAAACATTGTCTCTGTTTCCTGTCCTCTGTTCAATCTGTTCCAGGTGAGCAAATCACTCTTATAAATTTTTAAAACTTGGTTTACAGGTAATGATTTTGGTTGTATGTTATGAACAATGATGTGCATGTTGGTCTTCTATATATATGAGCGTAATACCTGTGTTATTTCTGGAGACAGGCAAGAAAACTTGCCTCTGTTCAACATTTTCAGGTTTTAAAGCTGTTTTAAAATTTTAAATCATTCCAACTCAACCACACTGTGCTTTGATAGTGGCATGAAGAATGTTTAGATGAGTATAATATTACTTATAAAAATGTAATTGAGTGTATTTACTCAAATAACTTCTGGAAATTGAAAAATTACAGAAATAAGCTAAAAGTGGTTAGGAAATTATCATTTTTATATTAAGTTTAGATTATGGGGATCAATTCATATTAGAAAATTGTGATTTTTGAAAATCATTTCATGATTTTTTAATCTATAATTATTGAAAAAATTTATGATGAACGAATTCCAGTCTTTCATTGATCCACGATGATCGACGAAGTTATGATCATCAAGACTAAGCTGGAAGAAGTCTTGGATGATGTTGAACGCGGGAAAAATACTTAGGGATTTTCCTAATGATTGTGGTGGCAGGAAAATGATAAACTAGGGTTTTATTTGTAATTTTGTTGGACGAAGAAGACGCGGAAATTGTGTCGACTGGGGTGCTTCGAGTTCGACCACACTCGGGGGGAAAGTTTGGGGGTCGCTGGAGCAATTTTGGTTGAAGTGGCGGGGTTGTCAGTGGACGAGGTCGCCGGCACGAGGTTGATATAGGCAGCTAGTTTGGTTTCCAGATTCAACGCTGATGCTCGATTTTATTTTCGATTTCGTTTTGGGTTTTGGGTGGTTGATATCGAGAATGGGGGTGGTCGGAGACTTGGCAGTGACGGCGAGGGTGACTGGAGATCACCAGAACCCCGGTGCATATGCACGTTCTTCATCGTGCACGTTGTTTTCTGGAAAATTGGAGAGGAAGAAGGAATGTGGGTAGCTCGGGATTTCATTCGTGTTGATTTGAGTTCGAATCGAAGTAAGGCCCGGGTCAGTATGTTGGTTGCGTGGGAAAAATACTTAGAAAATTTTAAGGTAATTTTTTTTTTTGCGCTTGGGTTAATTTTTGGGGAAACCCGAAGAGATAGGGCATTTTGCTCGGGTTCGACTCGAAGTAATTCTCGAGTCAGCATGTAAAACTGTTTGAAGTTTTAAGGAAATTCAAGTTTTGAAAATAAAACATGTCAAACTAAAATTCTTTTCAATATTTAAACGTTTTCCTAAGTTTTTAAAATAGTTAAGGAGGGTTTTTAAATAATTGTTTTAATTAACCTAAATCTAAAATGTTTAAATAAATTGATTTTAATTTGAAGGTTATCTTCTTAATAATGTATAAATAAATAATTATTAAAAAGGATGTTTTAAAATGGTTAAATTAATTTTCAAAGTTTGAGTTAACATATTTGTTAAGGGGAAATAATTATTATTAGAAGTGAATTACTTAATGAAAGAAATTAAAGTAATTAAAGAAATTAATTAAATAACTCAAGTTAATAAATCAAGTAATTAATGGATGATTAAAAATAAATAATTATGTAGTGAAAGTGATTAAAATTAGATAACTAAAGACTATAGATGGATTAATCTAATATTTAGGGTCAATTACTTTAAAGCACAATTAATTAATGTGGTTAATTAATTAAAATAATTAAATTAGGAATAACTAATTAAAGGTTTAAGGAATCATTATTAATTAAGGAGTAATTAATTATTGTAATTAATTAAGGCATAATAAATCTATTAATTAATCAATTAAGGGCATTTAATTATAATTAAGATTTAATTAATCAATAATTAAAGGTTTATTAATTAAAGTAATGAATTAAGGAATAATTGATTAATAAAAAGTAATTAAGATTAAATTAATTACAATTAAGGTTTGATTAATTAAGATAATTAATTAAAGAAGTGATTAATTAATGAAGGTGGTTAAGACTTAATCAATTGTGGTTAATGATAATTAATCATTGATTAAAGATTAATAATGAAGGTAATTATGTGAGTAATAAATTTAAACCCACACGATTTACTCACCTTAATCAAAGATGTTTGATTGTTATTGAATGCGACGTGATGGATTGATATATCTGATATGTGATGTGATGCTATGTAATGCTTTGTGCTGAGCTGCTATATTGTGATGAATATACTGTTATATAAATATGAAAACCCCTAGACCCGTAGAACGACATTTTTTTTATTTCGATGCGACAGGGAGTCGGATTCCAATAGGTTATCCAGAACCCACATTGAATTGTAATGGTAGATCTTTGCGATTTATAATTTATCTATGAATCTGTGAATAAAGATAAGCGTTATAGGTTATACCGCTTATCGATATGATTGAATCTGTGGTGATTAATGTCGTGCACTATTGTGTTGAGCCCCTGGACCACACTTTACGCACACAAATATGGATTGCACGAGGAAATCGGTTAAGTCACAGATATTTGAATTTAATGAAATGGTTTTAAAAATTGAATTTTTAACTTCGAATAATTTTGGAAATGGAATTAGGTAGAATTTGAAAATACTTTTGAAAAGGAATTTCAAAGATAAAAGTTATTTTTGAATAACTTGATTAAGTTTTGAAATTCAAAAAATTTAATTTGAATCCAAGATTTGAAATTGAATTCTATGTTTGAAAATTTTGGTTTAAATATGTTATTCGAGTTATAAACGTGTCTATATGGGTTTTGAACCATTATAAAAAAAAGTATCGTTCTGGGAAATTTGATTTTAACCAAATTTTATACTTAAAGAGATATAACTCGTGCAAATGGAATCGGATTTTCCCGAAACGAAAACTATTTGTTTTCAAATAATAATAGCTTTTATATAAGGAAAGAATTTTCCAAATTATGATGAAAAGATTTCAAATTTGAAATGGAATGATTTTGAAAGCTATAATTGAATCTTTGTGAAAGATAGTTGAACCCTATTTTGAAATTGAAGAGGATTTTAAATGGTGTATCTTTTATAAATAAAAAGATTGACACAGGAATGGTTTTGAAAACTATGAAATGAGTCTTTGATTCAAAGACCGGATGAGTTAATCAAATTTGAAATGGAATTGTTTTTGAAAAGCTATGAATGAATCTTGGTAAAAGATTAGTGAACCTTGTTTTAAATTGAAAGAGGTCATAAAAATGAATCTTTTGTTTAAAAGATTTAAATGTGGAAATTGTTTAAACCATTAAAGGTTTTTAAAATGAATCTTTTTGTTTAAAAGATTGGGAATGGTGATTTTTTTTAACCATTTGAATGAAAGGTTTGGGCTTTAAGCTATGATTTAACCGAGATCCCATATCCATATGTTTTTAAATATTACGCTCATTATTCGGTTCAGACGGGAGAGGACCTTATGTCATATAACCCATTCCGAATAATGATACGACGTTATGGATAGCATTTGAAGACCGGTGGTGAAGACCGGGTATTTGCGAAAACGATAGGATGACCTATCGATTGTCTCTGCACCGAGTAGCTACGGTATAGGGATTCCCTAAGTGATGTGAAGTCCGATCGGGATTGTGGATGCCCGGATTTGCAAGGGCTTCTTCCTTTATTGGACGAAGTGCCTTCGGTTCTGTTCGAACCCGGAACAGACTTGTATGGATGTGTGTCTGACATTACACTTTGAGATTTAAAACCGGTTTCTATCATATATTTGACGCCCCACCTCTATACCCACACTAGCCAAGGACACTATAGGGTAATGCCGTCAATTGGAGTGGAGAATAAGGCTGTTGAGGAGCGACCATCCGTGTAATTGCTTTGTGTTAGCACCGATATGTCCGATAGTACAACATGCATCTATTCAAGGAGGGAAATCTGACATACCGATACAAACTCAAAGCTACAACACAGTGGCTATATATATATTCGTCGGAAACAAGTATAGAAGTAAACATAACACAAATCAGTCACAGACATCCATATCACAAAGGCGGAAATAGATATGAATATATAACACATGAAAGTGTACATCAGAGTAGTGGTCAAACAAGATCCACAATGTCACAAAAAAATAGCTACAAGTGCTAGACAAAAGAATATGGATACATCTATGAGTCTATATCTCAAATGAATACAACAAAAACTACTAATCTAAGTAGTTAGCCAAAAGTCAGGGTGATAATCCCAGATGCGAAGTCAAGCAGAAGCACCTGTAACATCTCGGTCTGACTTGAGCATTATTTAATAAGAAAATAATAAACGGATCGGCCTAGCTACAAAGATCAGATAAAATGATATAGAATAAGAGATATGACATAAATATATAATAACCATAAAACCATACTGTGATAAGTATGCAATTGAAAAATCAACTAGGGATTAATCAATATCACGAGAATCTTCTCAAAGATTAAAAGGAATGTCATACTCCTTATTTACCAAATCATCAAATTATAAATATTGACAATAATATCAATGCCAATCACAAAACATAATGACACACAAATTCACCAATGCACAAATATTGATAAAACTTATCAATGTAAATCACGAAAATTGGTGAAACACAAAATTCTAGAAATCATCAATGGAAATCCAGAAATCACAAAAGGGGGGAGGCCTATCATAAAACGGGAGCATGAAAGCTCACCAACACGTGTATCACAAAATGGAACGCTATTCCATGGTTGCTAACCATTAATTTTGAGCCGAAGCTCCACAAAACGGCCCGAAGACCATGGTTCGTTACCCCACCAAATTGAGCCAACGCTCCACAGAAACTGGATTTAGTTTCCATCGTAGACAAAGAGACATCGTACAATTGCTAGTCTAAATCATAAAAATGATCATCAACGATCATCAAGAAGTGTCAATTACAGTAAGCTAGTAAATATATGAGCTTAGCTTCATGTCCCATAACCACTAGCTTAATTTAAATATTTACGAACAAATTGTAGATCTCCACTCAAAAATTGTCACAAGAGATTCAATCGAACAAGTCCAAGAATTAACCGACGAAGTAAATACAAGCGTTTCATACCACTTGTTTTACGAAGTCATTTAATTAGATTTCTCGTACGAGTGAGATGAAGTGACAAATCACGAAAATTATCGTAGAAACAATAAATCACAAAAATTCACATATGAAGACGTGAATAAAAATCCAAAGAATTCGATTCCAAACTCATCAAAATGGAAGTAGCCTAGCGACTCAACACAGTGCGACCCAGCAGATGAGCGACCTAAGAGGTAGCGGCATATGTGCAGAGGCGAGCGAACTAAGGAATGGTGCGGCTCAACAGTGCAAACGACCTAACATGGTCAAGCTATAGGGTGGAACGACCGAATGGATGCGGCCAAGGTTGCACGACCTAAGGTGTACGCGATCTAAGGAGTACGCGACCTAAGGAGTATGACCTAAGATGCAAGCGACCTAAGAACATGGCGCGACCCAGTGGTTGCGAGCTAACATGGAGCGACCTAACTGCAGAAAGTCCGAGCGACTTAGTGGTTGAAACGACCTAGTCGAGCGACCTAGTGGTGGAACGACCTATGCGTAGAAGTCCAAATGTCTTTGGGGTTGCAAGCCGAGCGACCTAGAAGCTAAACAAGGCCGAGCGACCTAACGACTAAAGCCGAGCGACCCAACGAAACAAGGTAGAGCAACGACCTAACGCATATAAGAAGGCCGAACGACTTAACTGGTTGCGAGACATGGCACGACCTAATCTGGTGCGACCTAAAAGGGTGAGCGAGGTTGCGACCTAAAGCAGAAGGCCAAAGGACTTAAAGAGGGGATGACCTACTTGTCGCGACCTAAGGCCAGCCGACCTTACTGCAGGCCGAGCACTTCAGATTGTGCAGGCCGAGCGACCTAAGGGTTTTGGAGTGAAAAACTCACTCAATTTGCAACCGATCGAGCATGAACGCTAAGAGATTACGCCTATCGGCTACCCGGTCCTATTGGCTCCTCGATTCCTCACCAAAAACGTGTTCAAACATCAAAGATTGGATTTTTAAAGATTTGAACCCAAAACACCAAAAATTGGGATTTTCACCAATTCAATCTAAACCAAAAGCAAATGCACATAAATAAGTATTAGAAATTCATACCCAACAATCAAAGATAGTTATAGACAAAGATGTGAGATAAAAATATCACCTTTACACAAAATCAATGAAGAAGGAGCTTGAGAGCAATGGAAGAATCAATGGCTTCTCTTTGAATTTGGAGATAGATGATGGATTTGCAAATGAACTTGAGTTTGGAGTTTTAATTTCCCATTCCTTCCTCCATTTTTGATAAAGCTTGAGTGTTAGGAAATGAAAGTAAAGTTATGAAGAGAAGGGTGTTGAGCTCGACTAAATAGCTTAGGCCAATGGGCTAAACTAAACCCAAAGCCCAAAGTTAAAAAGTGACAAAATTCCACTAACTCCAAACATATCAAAGTTTATGCTCAAGAAGATCGCAAATGGTGTTTTGGACTCAATGGAAGTGGTTCCGAGTCCTAATTCGACCGTATGCAAAAAGTAACTTTTCGGACCAAAATCCGATTAACGATAAAATATTAAAATAAAATATTTAAATATTAAATCGTAAAATATGCGGGTTGTTATAGACTCCCCTCAATAAATAAATTGTGTCCTCGCAATATATAAGAAGAAAATATAAGGTAACAACCATGAAAGCATAACAACACAAAAGAAATCCGAAATATGAAATTTGCCTCAAGGAGCAAGGGAAAGTAAGTCCGGATGTGTTCGCTCGATGAACTCTCTAGATTCCCAAGAGCAATCCTTAGGATTTGAGGACCATTGGAGTTTAACAAGCGGAACATCTTTATTTCGAAGGCGCTTGACCTCCGAAGAAATAATACGAATATGATGTTGCTCATAAGTTAAATTAGGTAAAACTTCAATTTCTTCCACAACACCAGGCTCAAGAATAGAATTGGAATCTCGAAGGCACTTTCGTAATTGAGAAACGTGAAACACGTCATGAATTGTAGAAAACTGAGCCGGTAATAAAAGTCGTTAAGCCACGGAGCCATTACGTTCGGTGATGGAAAATGGACCAATATATCGAGGTGCTAACTTTCCCGATCGACTGAAACGTACAACACCCTTTATAGGTGAAACACGAATAAACACAAGATCTCCCACAGAAAATTCTAATTTCCTTCTCCGGTTATCGGCATAGGATTTTTGTCTACTTTGGGCTTCTTTCATCCTATGACGAATAAGGTCAATCTTTTCTGTGGAATCACGAATAAAATCTGGACCAAAAACCAGCTTCTCACCGGCCTCAAGCCAACAAGAAGGAGATCAGCATGGCCTTTTATAGAGTGCCTCGAAAGGTGCCATACCAATACTAGATTGGAAGCTATTATTGTAGGAAAACTCAACAAGAGAAATATGATCTTCCCAACTTCCACCAAAATCAAGAACACATGCACGAAGAAGATCTTCAAGAGTTTGGTTCACACGCTCGGTTTGTCCATCGGACTGAGGATGATAAGCGGTGCTAAAATTAAGCTTCGTTCCTAAAGCTTTTCAAAGACTCTTCCAAAATCCACTAGTAAACAATGGATCACGATCACTAACGATAGAAGTAGGGACTCCATGCAATTTAACAATTTCTTTGATAAAGAGTTTTTCCAAGAGAGGAACGGTTCGATTGGACCGAACGTGAATAAAATGGGCGGATTTAGTAAGTCTATCGACTATCACCCATAAGCTATCATGACCCGAACGAGAACGGGGAAGGCCGTCTATAAAATCCATGGAGATTTGGTCCCACTTCCAAATTGGAATTTCTAAAGGTTGCAATAACCCACCGGGCCTTTGATGTTCGGCCTTGACAAGTTGGCAAGTCATACAACACTTAATAAAGTTAGCAATATCAGATTTCATTCCCTCCCAATAATAAAGTCGTTTCATATCTACGTACATCTTACTACTACCGGGATGAATGGTAAATTTAGAACGATGAGAATCTTATAAAATGTCTTTACGAAGATTACTAATATTTGGCATGATAAGTCTACCAAATTTTCGAATACCGCCACGAGAATCAATATCAAAGTCTTTCAAACCTTCAATATCAATTTCATCTCTAAGGTTTGGCCAAGAAAAGCCAATTCGGGATCTAGTTTTTTGAGCATCAAGAATGCGGTCTAAAAGAGAAGGATGAGCCTCGAAGCTACATAAAACAAGAGATGAACATAAATCGGAAACACGATCTCCAATCTCACAAGTGGATAGAATTCCGAGATCATTCCATTCGAGTATCATCATAGAAACAACCGCTTGTTGCTTACGACTAAGTGCGTCCGCAACACGATTTCCCTTTCCGGGGGTATAAAGAATACAAGATCATAAGTTGCAAGAAATTCGAGCCAACGTTGTTGACGCAAATTAAGTTTCTTTTGAGAAAATAGATACGTCAAATATTTATGATCGGTGTAAAGAACAATTTTTTCTCCCAAAAGATAATGACGCCAAATATGAAGGGCGAAAACAATAGCCGCGAGTTCTAAATCATGAGTGGCATATCTAGTCTCAGTTGGCTTCAATTGCCTATAAGCGTAAGCAATAACACGTTCTCCTTACATAAGAACGGCACCCAAACCAATGCGACTAGCATCGGTATAAACAATAAAATCTTGGTTTCCCATGGGAATAACAAGAATAGGAGCATCAGAAAGGAGTTCTTTTAATTTCTGAAAAGAAGCTTCACATTTGTCTGACCAAATGTATTTAACACCTTTCTTTGTTAAACTAGTAAGAGGCACGGAAATTTTTGGAAAGTATTTTATAAAACGACGGTAATAGCCCGCCAATCCAAGGAAGCTACGGATCTCCGTTACACTCTGCGATCTCTTTCAATTTTGAATCGCTTCGATCTTTGAAGGATCCACGGAAATTCCGGATTCAGAAATAATATGACCAAGAAGCTTCACACGAGATTGCCAAAAGTGGCATTTAGAAAATTTTGCTTTTAATTGATTGCTCCTAAGAGTTTCCAACACAATTCGAAGATGCTTTTCATGTTCCTCCTCGGTTTTTGAATACACAAGAATATCATCAATAAAGATGAGAACAAACCGATCGAGGAAGTCTTTGAAAACTCGATTTATAAGGTCAACGAAATAAGCTGAAGCATTCGTTAAACCAAATGGCATAACAAGCCATTCATAAGATCCATAACGAGTACGGAACGATGTCGAAGGAATGCTATCCTCTGCAATATGAAGCTGATGAAAACCGGTAGCTAAGTCTAATTGTGAAAAGACTCTAGCACCACTAAGTTGATCGAATAGATCATCAATCTGAGGTAAAGAATATTTATTCTTGATAGTAAGATCATTAAGCTTGCGGTAGTAAACTCAAAGCCTAAGTGTACCATCGGATTTCTTTACAAAAATTGCCGAAGCTCCCCAAGGCGAGGAACTAGAGCGAATAAATTGCTTCGTCTCCAATTCTGATAACTGTTTGCGCATCTCCTCATTTTCTTTATTGGACATATGATAAGGAGGACGAGTAACGGGTTGAGCTCCAGGAATGAGATTAATTTTGAACTCAATTTCTCGCTTAGGTGGTAATCCTAAAACCGGCTCAAATATGTTAGAAAATTCATGAACAACGTGAATAAGAGAAATAATATCTTCCTCATCATCATTATCGTCATCATGAGGATTTAAAGAATATAAAGATGCAACCAAGCTGAAATCCGAATCTTTAAGGTCAATAGAAATCTGGTTAACAGATTGAGGATGTCGAAGATGGATAGTCCACTCAGGACATAGGATTTGGGCTTTATAGCGGTTAAGCCAATCCATACCCAAAATCATTCCAAAGCCTAAGTAGCGCATAACATGCAAATCGGCTCGGAAAGAAAAATTACACAAAATAATCTCGACATCTTTACACAATAAACTGATTGTTGCGGATCCACCAACCGGATTCGAAATTCTCAAAGAAGTCATTAAACACAAAACATTCAAAGAAAAAGTATCAATGAGTTCTTTTGTAATAAAAGAGTTGGACGCACCCGTATCAAAAAGAACTCGAATAGGATGATCACGAAATAAAATAATGCCATCAAGGATAGAATGAGAAATACCTTTACCACAAGATGTTTTGCCAGGGGCTTGAGCAACATTAAGCTTTCCCTCCTTCCTCTTTTGAAATTTGGGACAAGAAGATAAATAATGATCTGGGCTTTTGCAATAGCGACAAGTACGAGGCTTTAAATACTTGTTCGCATAATTGTCCTTAGAACCACAGTTGTAGCATTGCCCACTACTAAAGGTAGAAGTCTTGGTTGCCGGAGAGGCTTGCTTCCCTTTCTTATTATTGGGATAAGGAGCCTTGAACTTACTAGGCCTTTTCTTGTTGTTTAAGTTCGGTTTGGCACCCATAACTTCAACATCACTTTCTTTATCTGCCTCTTTAAGTCGAAGAGCGATATCAACAAGTTGATCAAAAGAAACTTCTAATTTTAGAAGTAATGGCTTCTTGAGATTTTTATTCAAGCCATAGACAAACCTTTGGTTCTTCTTCAATGGAGTGTTTATGTACTCGACCCCGTATTTAGAAAGTGACTCGAATGATGCGACATAGTCTGTCACAGAGGATTCACCTTGAACAAGGTCAATGAAACAATGAGCCAAAGTCACCTTCTTAGCTTCTGGCACAAATTTTAACTCGAAACGTTCCCGGAATTTCTCCCAAGTAAGATCCGCTTCATTTATTTCAGAAACAAGAAGCTCATACCAGTCTAATGCTCTTTCATGGAGAATACTAGAGACCACCTGAACACGGTGAAGATCAATAAGGTTCATGCGAGAAAAGATTCGATCGCATGATCTCAACCAAGCTTGGACTTCAATAATGGTTTCAGAACCATTGAATGGATTTCCACCCAAATTGGTATAATCGCTGCACAAACGTGCAAATCCAGACCTAGGGTGAGTAGACTCCGGATTTGATCCAGCTGCTTGGGCATTCCTTATAGATCAAAAAGCTTCTGAGCAGACATAATACTCCATCTTGGGTAGTAGCACGAGATTGACCGACGCTGGGACGGCCAGGTCCAACCATTCCTCTTCCTTTAGAAAGAAAGAAAGAAGAAGGATAAGGTTATTCACTAAATGGATATCAAACAATCTTGATAGATAAACAAGGAATCGTAAAGAAAATAGGATGAATCGGTACGAAGAGTCGAATTAAATCCTAAAACACGACTCCTAAGATGGACTTAGAATGATGATCCTTGCTAGATTATTCTACATTATTCCGAAGATTGGCTCTGATACCAAGCTGTGACGCCCCACCTCTATGTCCACACTAGCCAAGGACACTACGGGGTAATGCCGTCAACTGGCGCGGAGAATAAGGCTGTTGAGGAGCGATCATCCGTGTAATTGCTTTGTGCGAGCACCGATATGTTCGATAGTACAACATGCATCTGTTTAAGGAGGGAAATCCGACATACCGATACAAACTCAAAGCTACGACACAGTGGCTATATATATATATATTCTTCAGAAATAAGTATAGAAGTAAACATAACACAAATCAGCCACAGACATCCATATCACAATGGCGGAAATAGATATAAATATATTACACATGAAAGTGCACATCAGAGTAGTGGTCAAACAAGATCTACAATGTTACAAAAGAATAGCTACAAGTTCTAAACGAAAGAATATGGATACATCTATGAGTCTATATCTCAAACGTATACAACAAAAACTACTAATCTAAGTAGTTAGCCAAAAGTCAGGGTGATAATCCCAGATGTCAAGTCATGCAGAAGCACCTGTAACATCTCGGTCTGACCCGAGTATTATTTAATAATAAAATAATAAACGGATTAGTTTAGCTATAAATATCAAATAAAATGATATAGAATAAGAGATATGACATAAATATATAATAACCATAAATCCATACTATGACAAGTATGCAATTGAAAAATCAACTAGGGATTAATCAATATCACGAGAATCTTCTCAAAGATCAAAAGGAATGTCATACTCCTTATTTACCAAATCACCAAACTATAAATATTGACAATAATATCAATGCCAATCACAAAAGACAATGACACACAAATTCACCAATGCACAAATATTGATAAAACTTATCAATGTAAGTCATGAAAATTGGTGAAACACAAAATTCTAGAAATCATCAATGGAAATCCAGAAATCACAAAAAGGGGGAGGCCTATCACAAAACGGGAGCATGAAAGCTCACCAACACGTGTATCACAAAATGGAACGCTATTCCATGGTTGCTAACCATTAATTTTGAGCCGAAGCTCCACAAAACGGCCCGAAGACCATGGTTCGCTACCCCACCAAATTGAGCCAACGCTCCACAGAAACTGGGTTTAGTTTCCATCGTAGACAAAGAGACATCGTACAATTGCTAGTCTAAATCATAAAAATGATCATCAACGATCATCAAGAAGTGTCAATTACAGTAAGCTAGTAAATATATGAGCTTAGCTTCATGTCCCACAACCACTAGCTTAATTTAAATATTTACGAACAAATTGTAGATCTCCACTCAAAAATTGTCACAAGAGATTCAATTGAACAAGTCCAAGAATTAACCGACGAAGTAAACGCAAGCGTTTCATACCACTTGTTTTACGAAGTCATTTAATTAGATTTCTCGTACGAGTGAGATGAAGTGACAAATCACGAAAATTAATGTAGAAATAATAAATCACAAAAATTACATACGAAGACGTGAATAAAAATCCAAAGAATTCGATTCCAAACTCATCAAAATGGAAATAGCCTAGGGACTCAACACAGCGCGACCCAGCAGATGAGCGACCTAAGAGGTAGCGGCATATGTGTAGGGGAGAGCGACCTAAGGAATGGTGCGGCTCAACAGTGCAAACGACCTAACATGGTCGAGCTATAGGGTGGAACGACCTAATGGATGCGGCCAAGGTTGCGCGATCTAAGGTGTACGCGACCTAAGGAGTACGCGACCTAAGGAGTACGACCTAAGACGCAAGCGACCTAAGAACATGGCGCGACCCAGTGGTTGCGAGCTAACACGGAGCGACCTAACTGCAGAAAGTCCGAGCGCCTTAGTGGTTGAAACAACCTAGCCGAGCGACCTAGTGGTGGAACGACCTATGCGTAGAAGGCCGAGTGTCTTTGGGGTTGCAGGCCGGGCGACCTAGCAGCTAAACAATGCCGAGCAACCTAACGACTAAAGCCGAGCGTCCCAATGAAACTAGGCCGATCAACGACCTAACGCATATAAGAAGGCCGAACGACTTAATTGGTTGCGATACATGGCGCGACCTAATCTGGTGCGACCTAAAGGGGTGAGCGAGGTAGCGACCTAAAGCAGAAGGCCGAGCGACTTAAAGAGGGGACGACCTACTTGTCGCGACCTAAGGCTAGCCGACCTAACTGCAGGCCGAGCACTTCAGATTGTGCAAGCCGAGCGACCTAAGGGTTTTGGAGTGCAAAACTCACTCAATTTGCAACCAATCGAGCACGAACTCTAAGGGATTATGCCTGTCGGCTACTCGGTCCTATTGGCTCCTCGATTCATCACCAAAAACGTGTTCAAACATCAAAGATTGGATTTTTAAAGATTTGAACCCAAAACACCAAAAATTGGGATTTTCACCAATTCAATCTAAACCACAAGCAAATGCACATGAATAAGTGTTAGGAATTCATACCCAACAATCAAAGATAGCTATAGACAAAGATGTGAGATAAAAATCTCACTTTTACACAAATCAATGAAGAAGGAGCTTGAGAGCAATGGAAGAATCAATGGCTTCTCTTTGAATTTGGAGTTAAATGATGGATTTGAAAATGAACTTGAGTTTGGAGTTTTAATTTCTCATTCCTTCCTCCATTTTTGATGGAGCTTGAGTGTTAGGAAATGAAAGTAAAGTTGTGAAGAGAAGGGGGTTGAGCTAGAGTAAATAGCTTAGACCAATGGGCTAAACTAAACCCAAAGCCGAAAGTGAAAAAGTGACAAAATTCCACTAACTCCAAACATATCAAAGTTTATACTCAAGAAGATCGCAAACGGTATTTTGGACTCAATGGAAGTGGTTCCGAATCCTAATTCGACCGCATGCAAAAATTAACTTTTCGGACCAAAATCCAACTAACGATAAAATATTAAAATAAAATATTAAAATATTAAATTGTAAAATTTGCGGGTTGTTACAAAATACATTTCTGTTTGGTAGCAGAGATTTATTCTCTTAGCTTAACACCCTTCTCTGAGACGTACGAGCTCAGAGGTTATATTGTTGATGGTTACTAGTGATACATGGTAATGTGGCATACGAAGTGCTGCTAATCATTTGTTGATCGAAGCATGGCTTTCGTGTAAAGCATAGCTTTGTAGATGAGACTTCGTCGAACTTCACACCCCGGAATGGTCGAAACAGGAAGAATGCAGCAAGGTATTTGGGGGTAGCGCCCCTTGAGGGTATGTTCATTTCCTTCTGGATAGAGGTGATATCATGGTATGGAGCCCAGATATTTAACCTATGTGGTTACTGCAAATACATTACTTTGTGTTGTTGGTATCGAGAGCATGGATAAAGGTCGGTTACGACCGTGGGATGGCATACTCGTGTCAGTAGTTACCTAGTTACAGAGGTAACCCGGCATCGTGTTGGCTGTAACAACCTGGATATTTTAACGATTTTAATTAATTTAATTAACTGGAAAAAAATTTATAATTTTAAACGATAAAATTTTGAAATAAAATTTAATATTTGAAATGCGTCTAGTTAAACATAGCAACTGGTAAATTTTCGTCCGAAAGTATGAAAGTTTATTTCGTGCGTAAACTTACTTCAATTTAATCAATTAAAAAGCGATGAAAATAAAACATTTTCGAAACCTAAATATTTTTACAAAGAAAAATTCTAAACCATCTTCTGAGCAAACGCTAATTTTCGTTTTTTCAAAGTCGGACATCTTTAACCCCGTCGATCTTATTTTTCTGAGTTTTTCATGCATTTTCCGCTAGTAGAAAATTCGAAATTTTTATAATTCGATCGTACCACTGATATCGGTATATCGTTTTGACCATCTCGTCGTGCTGATCTTCACGGTACATTTAATTCGGTGTTTTGAGGCCCATTACACGACGGAAAACAGTAACAACGGTTCGTTGTATCGGTAACAAATGTGTGACTTTTATTTCCTTTACTCTTTAAAACCGCACTCGTGGAAACCAAGCAACAATCAATTGCTTTAATTTATTTAAGGGAATCAAGGGGTCCTTCCATTTCCTTTTCATTTATTATGCATTGTATGACCTTTCATTAATTTATTTCTTTGGTTGAAAAGCTACTAACATTTAATATGAAAAGCTACACGTATTCTACTCTCACTGTCCATTTTCTTTTCCTCCAGCCTTCTCTTCTCCCCTCCCTTTTCTTTAGCATCCACCCTCACGTATTCTTCTCCTTTTTCCCCAGTCTTTCCACTTCCTCACTGAAAAAAAAACAAAAAAAAACAACAGAGGATGGCCGAACAAAAGGGAAGCGCACCCACTTCCAACCATTGCCACTTCCTCCAACTCGGCCTCACCCGCCTCTAGCCACAACCTCTCATCCATGCACGTAGCCCACAAACTCCCTCTGTCGTGACCTTCGCCCTCCCCTTCCAGTCAAGGCCGAAGCTTGCAGTTCGCACAACCGCCACTTTCCGGCGCACTTCCTTCCTCCAACACCATTACCCACGACCACCAAGCCGCATCTTCCACCCCCCGCCTACGGCAACAAAACCCACACCCGCCACCATAACAGCCCATAAAGCCATCAACCACCAACTTTGGCCGCCTCAAGAGCACAGCTCGCCTGCGCCTGTTTTTTTCTGACCAATCGCCGCCCTGGCACCACGCGCAACGTCGTGCCTCCCTTCGCAGATTGCGTGTTGCCTTCTGCCGCCACAATCTCCACCTAACTTCGCCCTCCTTTCTTTCCCCACGCTTGTGTTCTTCCTCCCACCTTCTTTTGTCATGCCATGTCTTCCCTTTTGCTCGTTTTCTTCTTTGGATTTATAAGAAGGTATTATATTTACATATTGTATATTTTATTAGTTGTTTTATATATACATTTATACTGTTACATTTTATACAGAAGTGTATGTATGAGTGTTTGTGTGTGTGTGTACGTATAAGTATATACATGAATAACAGTTTAGTTATATATGATGTATAAGGTAGTATTTTATATTTAGTTTCAACAGTTTATTTTATTTTATTTACTAATCATTTGTAATATATAAACTGCATAAGCTGTATAAGTTGCATATATATGTTATATCATTTTAGATAAGCCAACTACTATCTATATATGTGCATTAGTATAGATCTTCTTTTATATGGCAGTCTGCACGAGTTCTGTTTAGTGTATATATATAGTATATAGGTTGTTATAATGTACATTTTATTTGACTTTAAAAAGAAATATGTTATGGATATGGTTTTTAAATATATATATATATATATATAGGTTTGAATAATATTTTTGCATGTGTTTCTTGCTCTCGGCCTTGTTTTTATTTCCTGTGTATTATTTGTGTTAAAATTTTATAAACAAGGTGTGTATATTTATATACAATATGTGGGACCGTACATATGTATTTACTTTTTGAGGTTACTGTATACATATTATTATGGAGTGTGGTATAATATATATATATATATATATATATATATATATATATATATATATATATATTTTGTTGATATAATAATGATTTTGAGAGTATGAGATAATATAAAAATATGTTAGTTTTGTAAAGTATAAAAAGTTGTATGTGCGGCTTGCTTTTGGAAAGTATGTCATTGTCAGTTGGTTTTGTACGTATGTTTCATAGATTTTATTTTTACACATGTGAGTTTATAATAAGAATGTATCTTAAAGTATAATATATTAAGATTTCATATATTTGAGTTTGGTTTGGGTATAAATTTATATGATATTTTAATATTTGTTTTAAACTATATATATATATATATATATATATATATATTTGTTGTTTCTACCAAGTTGATTCTAATTGTCTCATTGATTCTTTATCTATCAGCTTGTCTGTCGAATCCGTATCCATCCAGCTTTGCTTTGGAATGCATAACTGAAATTGAAATTGAAATTGAAATTGATTTGGTTTGATATATTTATTAAACGACCAATCGATGTAATAATTACGAAAGTTATTAAAGAAACCGGAATCGGTTATGGACATACTCTCTGTCAAAACCGAAAACCACTTTAATAACTATACGATGTACGTTGATGATTGAAGAAAGAGAACGATAATGGAAAGCCTTGACACTTGTGTAGAATTGGAAATGACTAAAACAGGAGCCGTGCCGGGCCAAATGGGGTAAGCCACCTCGAGCGAACACACTTCTTCGATATTACTCATTACTTGCTATTGATTGGTGCACCCATGTACTTTTGGGAGTGTTGTTTCGCAGTGTTGCGATCGCTGCGGCGATGCATTCTCACCAGTCCGGATTAGGCAAACGGTAGTTTCACTACCTTGGATATTGCCTTATGTGCCTTGTCATTCTTGTATCTCTATATACGCGACCACTACGAATTTGTTTTGTGTTATACCTATGTAGTACTCTCTGATACCCCACTAGTTTACGGTGGAGTTTACAGTGCTGTATAGACTATAACGCTTATATAAAATGTGTTAAGGGGGATAATGGTAACGCCTTAACACTACATTGATATTTATATTACTGTTAGACATTATCTATTTAGCGTATATTACTATATAGTAGATAGTTTAACAGATCCTTAAAGGATGGTTATTCCAACGTCCTTTGAGTTACTTGTATTTCAGTTGTTATTTCACTTGAGTTGGATTTATTAATATAAGAATGTTAATCCTGACTCGAGTGTCTTGTGTTTTTCTTTACGCTCGGGTCAGACCGAGTGGTTCAGCTTTTGAGATTCACCTTTGGAGTTGGAGCTTCGCCTGGAGATCCAGCTATCAGTCCAGCTTTCAAATATTCAATTGATTCCAGTGATGTATTCTGATTCTTGTATTGGACTATTGTATTCGAGACTTCTGTTGTAACTTATTTAACTCTGTTATTTATATATAGTAGCTTCATGAAATACTATCTTTTTCTTCCGCTGCATATTATTACTCTGTTTCTGTGATTCTGTAATTATTTATTTACCGTATATCCGAGTTTTGCCAAATTTAAATTAACAATTCGGTATTTCGAATTATTCAAGTCCGACATGTGTGGATGCGAATAGTCCAAAATAGCGGGTCGTTACAGTTGGTATCAGAGCTTTGGTAGCTCTAGGCAAAACTTAGCATATAGGGTAAATGTATTTACAGAATCACTCTCATTCGAGTTTCAATCTCTTCCTTTTGACTCGATTCCTTTGAATTTTGGAACGTTCCCTGCGGTTCCAAAATTTATTCGTGTCCCTCACTATTCGTCTTCTTTCAAAATTTGGAGCATCCCATAACTCCACTTCGAATGATCTTTATAATGAATCGGCGGTCTCGCCAAACTTCGTATGATTTGTAAAAGGGTGAAACTCCTTTACAATAGGCATTGATTTACCGGAGATTTATGTATCCTCGGTTTACAATGCTGTCTATCTCCTGATATACATGAATTCTACATCTTGGGATCGAATGTTAATTTACCTCGAAATTCTGCATCGATCTTATTCTTTAAGTTACGGTTGACCCGGAAGGTTGCCCGTGAATTAAATAAGCTTATCCATCTTCTGATTCTGTTAATTGAATTATCTTATCTTCTGTTTCGAACTTATTATCGAATCAAAATTCTCTTTGATTTGATTTCCATTAAATTTAAATCTATATACTTATTTCAAAATCCATCCTTGTATCGTCGAGAAAGGGAGTGTATTTGTATTTATACTAAAAATGTTTTATATATTATGTTGTTTGAGTTGTTAATGTTGATTTGGGTTTCCGATCGATACGTCTGATCAACGCTATCGATAGGATTTCTAAAACATTTGAACATAGCAAACTGACACAATAGTATTTTCAAATTTGGCGAATAAAATAAATTTTGTATGATTATATTATAGATAAGTATAAAAGTTATCTGAAATTAAAACTGTTAATGAATTTTTTGCCAGAAATGAGAATATTTGATTTTCATTTATTGTTTTATAAACCATTGACTATTGCATAATATAAATAATTGAATTTATAAAACTTAGTTATAATTTGATTTGGAATTTGAAGTGAATTTAAATTAGAATTTGAGAATTCAATTTCCGATAATCTTGAACTATGGTTTTAAAGTTTAAATGTATATTATATTTTCGAATATAAATGGTTTTCAAAGAATTCTGGATGTTTAAATTAGAGCGCTTCTCTTTTGTCGCTGTAAAATAATTTCGGTAATGGCGGCCGCATCATCGACATTCATTTTCGAGTTTTGAAATGAAGAGACCAATTCGTAGCTTTGCTACAGTTTTGTTTGGGAAATTAAATCGATTTAAATTTCTTAAGTTTGATTTGATTTATACATATATAGGTATATTATTTTAAATTTAATTTGATTTGATATATATAGTATATACATAATTATCTCTGAATTGTTTAAAGTTAATCGAAATTTAATTCTTAAATTTTATGTCAATGATGATTTCAATTATAAAATGAAGCCAAATTCTTTTATATAAATACTTAACCTGAAATAACCGAATTGTAAAATTTTATTTGGATAATACTCAATTGCATTATATATAACTTACTTAAATTGTCAAAAGTTAACTATGTAATTGAATATTATACACTATGAAATGATGTTAACGGAAATTTTAAATAAATTTGAGTAGTTATAATAAATGCAAATATACTTAATGTATATGCAAAAAGATATATTAAGTAGAATAAATTTAATAATAATTTGGAACAAAGAAGAATTAAAATTGTTAATTAAAATATGATTATAATAAGTGATTATTCAAATTTATGATTTTAGAAATATTTTAATAGAGGATAATTGGGTAATAAAACAATGAATAAATGAGATAAATAAAATAAAATTTTGTTTTGAAAGAAATCTTTTGTATCAAATATTAATAAATTGAAATAATATCAACTAAATGAATTACCTTGAATTTAAAGTCAAATTGTTGAATATAAATTTATTTAAATTGAAATATATATGGTTTAAATTAATTGTCTATTATGTAATTCAAGTCTATTTTCTTTTGGTTGCTTCTATTTTTTTACCCCCTTCCTTTTCGAGAACGAAAAGTTTTAAGGGGGGGAGAGTGTAACAATCTGGATATTCTAACGATTTTAATTAATTTAATTAACTGGAAAAAAAAAATTAGAATTTTAAACGATAAAATTTTGGAATAAAATTTAATTTTTGGAATGCGTCTAGTTAAACATAGCAACTGGTAAATTTTCGTCCGAAAATATGGAAGTTTATTTCGTGCGTAAACTTACTTCAATTTAATCAGTTAAAAAGCGATGAAAATGAAACGTTTTCGAAACCTAAATATTTTTACATAGAAAAATTCTAAAACATCTTCTGAGCAAACACTATTTTTCGTTTTTTCAAATTCGGACATCTTTAGCCCCGTCGATCTTATTTTTCTGAGTTTTTCATGCATTTTCCGCTAGTAGAAAATTCAAAATTTTTATAATTCGATCGTACCACTGATATCGGTATATCGTTTTGACCGCCTCGTCGTGATGATCTTCGCGGTATATTTAATTTGGTGTTTTGAGCCCCGTTACGTGACGGAAAACAGTAACAACGTTCCGTTGTATCGGTAACAAATGTGTGACTTTTATTTCCTTTACTCTTTAAAACTGCACCCGTGGAAACCAAGCAACAATCAATTGCTTTAATTTATTTGAGGGAATTAAGGGGTCCTTCGGTTTCTTTTTCATTTACTATGCATTGTATGACCTTTCGTTAATTTATTTCTTTGGTTGAAAAGCTACTAACATTTAATATGAAAAGCTATACGTATTCTCCTCTCACTGTCCATTTTCTTTTCCTTCAGCCTTCTCTTCTCCCCTCCCTTTTCTTTAGCATCCACCCTCACGTATTCTTCTCCTTTTTCCCCAGTCTTTCCACTTCCTCACTGAAAAAAAAAAAAAAACAACAGAGGATGGCCGAACAAAAGGGAAGCGCACCCACTTCCAACCATTGCCACTTCCTCCAACTCGGCCTCCACCCGCCTCTAGCCACAACCTCTCATCCATGCACGTAGCCCACAAACTCCCTCTGCCGTGACCTTCGCCCTCCCCTTCCTGTCAAGGCCGAAGCTTGCAACTCACACAACCGCCACTTTCCGACGCACTTCCTTCCTCCGACACCATTGCCCACGGCCACCATAGCCGCATCTTCCACCCCTCGCCTATGGTAACAAAACCCACACCCGCCACCATAACAGCCCATAAAGCCATCAACCACCAACTTTGCCGCCTCAAGAGCACAGCTCGCCTGCACCTATTTTTTTCTGACCAATCGTCGCCCTGGCACCACGCGCAACGTCGTACCTCCCTTCCCAAGTTGCGTGTTGCCTTCTGCCGCCACAATCTCCACCTAACTTCGCCCTCCTTTCTTTCCCCACGCCTGTGTTCTTCCTCCCACCTTCTTTTGTCATGCCATGTCTTCCCTTTTGCTCGTTTTCTTCTTTGGATTTATAAGAAGGTATTATATTTACATATTGTATATTTTATTAGTTGTTTTATATATACATTTATACTGTTACACTTTATACAGAAGTGTATGTATGAGTGTTTGTGTGTGTGTGTGTGTATATATATAAGTATATACATGAATAACAGTTTAGTTATATATGATGTATAAGGTAGTATTTTATATTTAGTTTCAATGGTTTATTTTATTTTATTTACTAATCATTTGTTATATATAAACTGCATAAGTTGCATATATATGTTATATCATTTTAGATAAGCCTACTACTACCTATATATGTGCATTAGTATAGATCTTCTTTTATATGGCAGTCTGCACGAGTTTTGTTTAGTATATATATAGTATATAGGTTGTTATAATGTACATTTTATTTGACTTTAAAAAGAAATATGTTATGGATATGGTTTTTAAATATATATAGGTTTGAATAATATTTTTGCATGTGTTTCTTGCTCTCGGCCTTGTTTTGGTTTCCTGTGTATTATTTGTATTAAAATTTTGTAAACAATGTGTGTATATTTATATACAATATGTAGGACCTTACATATGTATTTACTTTTTGAGGTTACTGTATACATATTATTATGGAGTGTGGTATAATATATATATATATATATATATTTTGTTGATATAATAATGATTTTTGAGAGTATGAGTTAATATAAAAATATGTTAGTTATGTAACGTATAAAAAAATTTGTATGTGCTGCTTTCTTTTGGAAAGTATATCGTTGTCAGTTGGTTTTTTATGTATGTTTCATAGATTTTATTTTTATATATGTGATTTTATAATAAGAATGTATCTTAAAGTATAATATATTAAGATTTCATATATTTGAGTTTGGTTTGGGTATAAATTTATATGTTATTTTAATATTTGTTTTAAATTATATATATATATATTTGTTGTTTCTACCAAGTTGATTCTAATTGTCTCATCGATTCTTTATCTATCAACTTGTCCGTCGAATCCGTATCCATCTAGCTTTGCTTTGGAATTCATAACTCATCTTATTCTCGTTCATCTCTAGCCTCGAAAGGTGAGCAATCACTCACGATTAATATTCTTTTATTTATTAAAATTGATTTCAATTGAAACGACAATTGAAATATGCTGCTGTTATTTATTGCACTATTATTTATGTATCAGTTCACCTTTGATATCTGACACCATTATCTGTTGTTTACGATGATAATCCCGTTTGATTGATAATTGATTGATTGTTTGTTGTTTATATTGGATGTCAAATTGTAATGTATAAAGTGTTAAATATTATGCAATTGAATTTAACGTAGGGTGGTTTAAAATTTGAATCGGCATATGTGTTGAATTATTTGACACGTAGAAATGGTTGATTACCCTTGAACCATTTGAATTTATGGTATGAAATCGAATAATAAATGACAAGTGAAGAACCGTATAAATAATTAGTGTAATAATCTTTAATCTACATGAATTGATAGTGTAGATTCTAGAAATAATTTTGTTAATTTGCATTAACAACAAATGTAAATTAATACGATTATTTCGGGATTATTTAAATTAATTATTGGATTGTTATTGACGTTTGTTGTTGTTTGTTTATTTACTTTGACAGCATCCCAGTTATCACACTGCAAGTTCCCTTTGCTATGCTCTGATTTTGAATTGAATTTGAATCGGGTTGAAATGATAAATACCCAAATGAATTTGACTTGGGATAGAGAACTAAATAACCGATTGGTCAAAATTTGATTTATAAATAAAATAAAGATTTTATTTGAATAAAGAATAAGTTTTCGAAATGAAGTTGGAATTAGAATTTAATGAAAGGAAAATGTTAATATTTAATATTTGAAACAAAATATTAACATAGTAGTTATTGAAAGAACGTTGTTTTAAAATAAATTATTTGACAATAAATTTGGAATTATTCATTGAATTAAGTTTGAAATGATTTGATAATTAAGTTTGAATTTATAACTAAGTTTGAAAGTATTAAGTTTGAAATTGTTTAATAATTAAATTTTTAAATTAATTAATAATTAAGTCTTGAGATTATTTAATAATTAAGTTTGGAATTATCTAACAATTAAGATTGGAATTATTTAATAATTGAGTTTTGGACTTAATTAATAATTAAATTTTGAATTATTAATTAAGTTTTGAAATTATTTAATAATTAAATAAAATTGAGTTATTTGATAATTAAATAAAAATTTGAATTCTTTGATAAGAAAAATTGAACTTTTGAATTGGTGAATTTGAACTGTGTTAATAAATGAAATTGGGTTTCTTTACTAATTAAGTTTTGGGAAATTTAAGTAAGTTAATAAGTGAAATTGAACTTCTTGAATATGTGAAATTGAGTTTCTTTATTAATTGAGTTTTGAAATGTGTAACTAAGTAAATAAATAAAGGAAATTGAATTTCTTCAGCAAGAAATAAAACGTGATTTATTGGAATAAATGTAAGTCTTGTAAGTTAAAGAACTTGATTGATGAATCTAATGTAATTCCAATTTGAAGTTTTGATACAATAAAGTTGATCTTGAATAATTGATTTAATAAATTGGAAATTTAATGGAAATTGTTTTGAATGATAAATTTACTTAATGAATATTGAATGAAATCGATCAATGAGTTTAAATTGGTTTGAATGTTAAATTAAATTAATTTAAATGATTTCGAAATGAAATTTAAATACGAATTTGAATCAATATTTGTTTTGTTAAATAAAAAGTTGAAATCGAATTATAGAATTTAAAATGGAAATTTGGAAGTTTTGAAACGTAAATTTTGGAAATTGATTTAGAAAGACAAATGAAATGTTGGTTTACGAATTGAAATTGAAATTAAAATTGATTTGGTTTGATATATTTATTAAACGACCAATCGGTGTAATAATTACGAAAGTTATAAAATAAACCGGAATCGGTTATAGACATACTCTCTGTCAAAACCGAAAACCACTTTAATAACTATACGCGGAGTGATGATCCAGAATGAAGTGGTTGGAACGATGTACGTTGATGATTGAAGAAAGAGAACGATAATGGATAGCCTTGACACTTGTGTCGAATTGGAAATGACCAAAACAGGAGCCGTTCCGGGCCAAATGGGGTAAGCCACCTCGAGCGAACACACTTCTTCGATATTACTCATTACTTGTTATTGGTTGGTGCACCCTCGTACTTTTGGGAGTGTTGTTTCGCGGTGTTGCGATCGCTGCGGCGATGCATTCTCACCAGTCCGGATCAGGCAAACGGTAGTTTCACTACCTTGGATATTGCCTTATGTGCCTTGTCGTATTTGTATCCCTATGTACGTGACCACTGCGAATTTGTTTTGTGTTATACTTATGGAGTACGCCCTGATATCCCATTAGTTTACGATGAAGTTTACAGTGCTGTATAGACTATAACGCTTATATAAAATGTGTTAAGGGGGATAATGGTAACGCCTTAACACTATATTGATATTTATATTACTATTAGACATTATCTATTTAGCGTATATTACTATGTAGTAGATACTTTAACGGATCCTTAAAGGATGGTTATTCCAACGTCCTTTGAGTTACTTGTATTTCAGTTGTTATTTCACTTGAGTTGGATTTATTAACATAAGAATGTTAATCCTGACTCGAGTGTCTTGTGTTTTGCTTTACGCTCGGGTCAGACCGAGTGGTTCAGCTTTTGAGATTCACCTTTGGAGTTGGAGCTTCGCCTGGAGATCCAGCTATCAGTCCAGCTTTCAAATATTCAATTGATTCCAGTGATGTATTCTGATTCTTGTATTGGACTATTGTATTCGAGACTTCTGTTGTAACTTATTTAACTCTATTATTTATATATAGTAGCTTCATGAAATACTATCTTTTTCTTCCGCTGCATATTATTACTCTGTGTCTGTGATTCTGTAATTATTTATTTACCGTATATCCGAGTTTTGCCAAATTTAAATTAACAATTCGGTATTTCGAATTATTCAAGTCCGACATGTGCGGATGCGAATAGTCCAAAATAGCGGGTCGTTACATCGGCAGAGATCCGGTTTGGTTCTCGGGGCATCCCTCCAGAGGCGTACCCATGTGGCCCAGGAAGTTCCTTAGCCTGACCATTTATTGGAAATCCATTCTCCAATACACGCCTTGTATGGTTTTAGTTGTAGAACCTGCCATCTAACATGGTACTATAGTAGGCATAGTATAATGGTACCTATGCTGGCTAAGATTAATATTATACTTTCGAAATGTTTTCCACTATGCACTAATAATAATATCAAAAAGTATTTTTCGTAGTAAGCGTGTTTGAATATCATAAGGAGAAATCTCCCCCATGTGTGCGACTGCATTGTGTGTGTGCCGGGAGGCCTTATGATAGTTTTATTTTCCAAAAAGCATTGCAGATTTCAATATTTTAAAATTCTTTGTTGTTTGTTTAAAGATAAACTGTTTTTGTTTGCTCATACAAGTTCCATGACTGACCCGGAGTTTATTGTTCCTTTCCTAAACTCTGGGTGCCCACAATTTTCCACACGGGCAGTCTAGAGTTATGTTTTTCAGATAGTAGATAATAGATATCGATTTGATACCCTTCAACTTTCTCTTTGGAATTTTTTGGAGTCTTCGGATTCGTGGACTGGACTTGCTTAGCTTGGTTCAACTCGATGATGGTTCGAGCTATCTATGGAGATTTTTGACATTAGTGTTCTTCTGGAGTTTCAAGTTCTAGTTGTTTTACGTTGCTAGTTCATTGGGTTTCTGCTGTAGCATTTCTTTATATCTCTGATATTGATCATTGTTGTATATTTGATTGTATTCATTGGAGTTGTATATGGTATTCTTTTCTTTTTCTTCCGTTGTTTTGTTATACTTGATGTGTTTTACGCTCCGGCATGACTTGAATTTCAACGTTTGAATCTGCGGATTTAAAGTACAGTGGAGTACAGATATCGATTTTCGAATGCTGGAATTTGGATCGTGACATTTTAAACTTAAAATAATTTGTTTTAAGATCTTAATTAATCCCATCTTAAACCAACATTTATTATTCAAAAAGAAATGGATTAAAACTGTTCAAACTTGAGTGAATTAAAATTTGAATAAAAAATTGTTTTATTTTAAAATTTTAAAATTGCAAAATTTACGAACCCGAGATGACTCGAGTGAAACCCGAGCCTTACTTCGAGTTAACCCACATACATCTCTTGCTTCGAGTTTTTACGCGAAATTCTTTGAGTTCGAACCCGAGGAAACTCCTTCTTCCCAAAGCCTATAATCACAGACATACGAATGAACCTGTGCACGTGCACCATCATTAGAATGACCTCTGATCGATTTCATAGCCATCATCATGTCGGCGATGACATCGTCAACCCACTCGACAACCCAGAAAACTCGAAAACCTATAAACACAAAATCGTGCAATTCGAACGAATCCAGAAAAAGTCGATCATCAAAAACCCCCCGGCATCGCCACCACAGACCGCCTGAGCTCACGCCACCATGTCCAGAGTTACGTCACACGTCAACGCTTCGATACCCCCCATACCGGTCGCCTCTAGTCCACCCACGGTGATGTAGTAACCACGAGAACCCAGCCATCCCAAACCTGACCTTAAACCCTACATCAACGTAGTCAAGCCACCCTGATGATCGTAAAATCTCTCAATCGTTTTTCCTAGAACCCCCGACCTTCCGGCTAACTTCACCCACCATCCCAAGATCCAATCATTCCTCGATCACCAAAATTCGACAGAAGACCCTTTTCAGTTCAACTCTAAAAATTTTGACAAATATAAATCTAAAAATTATGATTCTTTTTCTAAATTTCACTATTTTCTAAAATGAATCTAATCATATGATCAAATCCTGAAATTAAAATGATCGATTTTTCAGACTTGAAAATGATCTCCACTGTACTTTCTTATTTCTCAAAATATTTACTAAATAATTTTACCTGAAATTATTTTTAAAATTGATATCACTTTGTCATAATCATTTTTCATTTAGATTTTGTAATCTAAAATTAGTTGTATGCAGAGCATTTGATTTTTGATTAAATTCTTGAACCCGCAAACCAAAAACAGAGGCATGTTTGCATATTTTTCCAAACATGCACACACTATTTACACATATATATACATCACATGCAGGCATATATAAATACTTTTCACAACAATATTCAAGTATTCATCATTATCATCAGCCATAAAAAAAGACTTAAGTTTTTAGGATGTTAGGTTACTCACAAGCAACAACAGATAAAGGATTAAGTTTAGGGGTTTGCTCACCTGACTTCTAGAAAATAGAGACAGTATTTTTTTGTTTTGAACTTGATGCTTTGATCTTGAATTCGAATATGATTTGTTTGTTGAATTTAACCTGGTCTTTCAATTGCTTGAAACATGGTTTGGGATTTGCTTACAAGCTTGAAACTTGAATTGATTTTCCTTTTCTAGGTTTTTATTTTTTGATTGTAGAGATGATTTTGTACTTGATGTTTATAGCCTGCTTGATCTTTGAGTTGTTTATGAATTAGAGGATAGGCTTTGGTTTAATTATGTTGAGTTGTTTCCAAGTATGAAATTATATGTTGTAGTTTGTTTTTTTTCAGGTTTTCAATTCTTTTTGAAGATAGAAGAAGAGTTTAAGCTTTGAAACAAAAATAGCAGCCTGGTTATTTCTTTTAATACATATTAAATAAAAAAATTAGTTTTAAAATGAAACATATATGTGCCACTTGTCTATATTAGTTAACACTTGTAGTATGCATGTTTTTAATTCCTATATACACTTGTTAATCCATTTTCTTATTGTTTTACAAATGTCAAAATGAAATAAATTGTTTAAATCCTTACTTAATTTAATTTACAAATTATGTTTTAAAATGTTATATACTGCTAAATTTATATATATATATATATATATATATATATATATTATATAAATACAAACCATTTTTAGTTCATAAATTTTTTAAGAAGAAAGTACATAAACCTTTTTATTATGTACACTTATATCAATTTAAAGAAAATGATTTTAACTAATTATACTTAAATAAATAAACATACATATTATTTATAAGTTTCTTAAAAATATAAATTTAATTTTAAACAAATTTTTAAAATTTATTACATTAAATTCAAATTTTAACTTTCAAATTACAAGGCATATATATATATATATATATATATATATATATATATATATATTATGAAATATAAAACTTAACTTTTAAATAGCCTTTGGAATTCAAAATATAACTTCCAAATATTAATATCTATACATTAGAAAAAAAATTCTTATTAATTTTAAAATAAATATTTTAAATCCAATTTATTTTCAATATATTTATATTTGAATTTCAAATCCAAGTTTCAATTTAAAATCACAATATATATATAAACAAACAAATACCTTATTTTATTTTGGAAAATTCAATTTAATTTACAATTTTATCCAAAATTTATATTAATTATCAATTCAAATTTGACTCAAAAACCGGGAATGTTACAAATACAAAGTAAAAAGAGAGAAAAGAAAGAGAAGAAGACGAGGAGGAGGAGTTGGCTCGGGTGACATAGGCATTTGCTTCGGGTTAGTCTCGGTTAAATGTTAGGATATTAGCAAATTTTTAAAAGTTAAAACAAAATCAAGTTTAAACCATTTCTAAACAAATTATTTTAAATAATAATATGTTTATTTAAGTTTGGGTTAGTTAAATTTTCAAAATAAATTATTTTAAATTAATCATGTTTAAAGTGTTTTAATATATATCCTTTATTTATAATTAATTCTTAATTTTATTTGAATAAATTTAAATAGTGTAATTAAGTAGTTAATTAAGAAGGTAAAATGTTTTTAATTATTAATTAACTTAAAAGTCTTAAGTTAATTCATATTTTAATGATAAATTAATTTTAAAGGTTTATTAAATAAAGTTAAATAATGTAATTAACTGATTAATAAAGATAAATGGATTTATCTTTTAATTAATTAAGGTCTTAGATAATTAAAGAATAATTAATTAATAATTAAAGGACAATTAATTAATAATAGGATAATTAATAAATGTAATTAATTATAGGATAATTAATTATGTGAATAATTAAACGTTGATTAATTAATTTCTTTAATACTTAAAATAATAATAAATGGTTTATAATTAATTAAATTAAGCAGGATTTAAAAGCAATTAATTCAATTTAACTGGTGGCTAAATTAAATTAATTATAAACTGTGTAATTAATTAATCTTGCTTATGGTTAATTATATTGAATGTTTGGATTGATTAATACCTCTAATATGTTAATCTGCAATATTCTGTGATATGAATTGCTTTGTATTGAGTTGTTGATAAATGTAAGTTATTTATCTGTGATGAATTGCTGTGTGAATATAATGTTCTGAATTGAATTAAATTGTTTTACTTAAACAACTTGGCCTTAAAAGAAACGTTTGGATTTCGATGAGACCGGGATCTGATATCAAATTTGTTATCCGAAAACCAGATCGATCCAAATTAAACAATAAGTCGTTAAATCTCAAGTGAAGATCAAGATGAAGATTCAGAATGCTAGAGCTATTTGTCGTTAACTCTGAGGATGATTCCAAAATGAGTATAACAGAGATAGTGCTTGTGACGACACGTCCTTCTACTACCAGAAAGACGTATCATCATTAAGAAAGAAAGGGATGAGAAAATAGAAAAGAAAGAGAAAGAAAGAACAACCACATCAAAATCTCACAGCGGAACGGAATAAAATATAATATATCACATAAATAATACATAATTTTTACATATATCAGAGCTATATAGATCATACAACACATACTAGACAGTTATAAACTCCTGTCTAGTTAACACAAGTCAATATACAATACAGATAAATAGCTCAGAGATACCAACACGGCGGAACACCATATACATACATATATCTACAACGTAGAAGCCTCCTGCTCCATTGCTCCTCCAGAATTCGTCAAACCTAACCTGAATCCCTTGGCTACCCGTAAAAATTTGGGTACCCGAGAGTTTATGAAAACACAAAATATAAACTCCGGGTCAGAGATGGGTCTAGTATGAGTAAACGGTTTAAAATTGTTTAACTTTTAAAGACATTTGAAAGTAAAGGTATCACGTAAGACTCCCCACAAATAAATACGGGTAAGTTTTTACCTTACGCTAACCAAAACATTTTATAGGAAATCCAGTGATATTATAATAGTGTCTAGGGTTTTCAAGTAAATAGAAAATAGCCGAAATTGTTACATGATTAAATTCCAGCTACTAGCCACAAAAGTGGGTAATACAAATCAAAACCGTAGGGTCACGTAGGGAAAATGGATTTCCAACAATGGCAGGGCTACTGGGGTACCTCCCGTCACAGTACAGGGCCTAGATCACCGTACCGAGGATTACTCCCTTCATCCCCTGCAACACAAGGCCGGAACCATTCCTTACTGAACAGTCCCGAACAAGATAAACCTCGTGGATGGCACGACCAACCACCCACTAAGCCGAAATATAAAAGGGACATCTAGACAGGGGAAATATCTTGTCCTGCTTGGGCATGACCCACCTAACCTTGCTGCATCTCCCCTGTTCTAGCCATTCCCGGTTGATGAGGCTTGAGGCTGCGATTACCTTTATAGAACATATTATTTAGAATGCTCATCGTCCGCCTGACGATGTGCTGAAAGCATTCAATCCATACAAGTTCGTTCCGGGTTCGAACGAAACCGAAGGCGTTATCTCGTTACACTCATTTTGGAATCACCCTCAGAGTCAACGACGATAACCCTTGTATTCTGAATACACCATCTCGATCTCCATTTCAGGATTCACGATCTAACGTTTAAATTGGATCGATGTGGTTTTCGAAGAATCAAATTTGATTCTTCCGATCCCGGTCTCATCGAACCCAAACGCCATTTTAAGGGCCAAGTTGTCTAATTAACTTAACAGTTTAAATTGAATTCATATAGCAATTTAACACCGATAAATCATATACAATCATCACAGAAATATCCAGAATATCACAGAACATCATAGGATAGAAATAATCATCAATTCCATCAAATAGAATCATCGATTCATATCAACATGTCATTTGATTTATTTTAAAACTATAATTGCATGCTTAAAATAAGTCATATTTTATTTTTGCTCAATTAATTATTAATAAATTACTCATTAATTATTCACTTAATTGATGAATTAACTCTTAATTTCTAATCAATAACCCTAATTATTGATTTATAAAACTCAATTACTCATTTAATTATTACTAAATGCTTAATTATTCATTAATTATTAATTAACTTAATCGTTCAATCATTAATTATTTAATTAATTTGTTAACTACGATTTGTTAATTAATCAACTTCAAATGATTAATTAAATTCTTAATTACGTGATCTTATATGAGATTATCATTAAAATCTTTAATTACTAATTTTACTAAACTCTGAACTACTTATTCAATAACAATTATAAAATTAATTACATACATAATTAACCTTCTTTTTAAATTAATTACTCGACTTTGTTTTAGCAAAGCCTTAAAGTTTATCAGGGCTCAAAACAAATTGGTTACCACTTAATAACATAGTTCTATACTTAACTTATTTTACTCTAACTCAACATCATATTAGTCGAACTTCTGACAATCTTAAACCCGAAGTAAACATGGCATCACACTCGGGTCAAACTCGGTATCATCCAAAATTTCGCTCGCATCACTCCCTGTCTCTCTTACTTCTTCCTCTGTTTTCCACTTTTTTTTTAAAGCTTAAAGTTTAAAACTGTTAACACTTATTAATCCACACGCTCCCATCACCTGCATCCTTCTTCTTCTCTATTATTTCTGTTTTTAAGTTTTAACTTACTGTAAACAACTCATACGCGACCCAAAGGAAAACCCGAAGCCAACTTCAAAGTTCTCGGGTAGCACACGCGTCGTTCCAAAACTTCCGCTGACACACACTGGCAAGTTGTGCACGTGCACGAAGCGGCGGCGCCGCGCTAGTGACCCATGAGGTTCCCCACGAACCCCAAACTTCCTCAGCGTCGAACTCGAGGCGTTGAACCATCTGATCGCACTCTCAAACAAAATCAAGCCATGCCTAGAAAATCGATTCCCAAACACTGATCACAAAACGTACACTCGAACCCAATCCATGCCATCTTGATGCCGAGATACTCCTTACATACCTCCACCACGCCCCAAGCTCCATTCCCTTCCACTGGCAGACAGCTCGGCACACGGTGAAGGTCGCGGTGACCAATAGTTCGAGCAACCCAAAATTAGGACTACGAAAAAGAAACCACCACCGTAGTCACCACCGTTGATGATTCCACCACCTCCTATTTTTCCTGTGACCGCCGTAGGCTACTCCTCCATCCCTAGCAACCCCGGTTACCCAAATGCATCACATCACTAGAATTCGACCGTAAAGTCAAATTCGAACCTCGCCAAACTGCTCTCAAACCCTCCCACCGAAAATCACCAACTTCATGTTAAAAATCATAGTTTGTGGTAAGGATTTCAGTTATGTTCATGAATCCCTAGTTTATTGGGTTCGAAATTTCCAAATTTTAAATAGCCTACTGCAAAAAAATTAATTTTAACCTGTATATATATTTATATTCTCTAAACTTATTTTTAAAAATACATTCTTACCTGAATACACATATTCACTTTAGACATGGAAGCTTGAAATTGATTAGAATTGGAGGAATTGATTTGTTTGCAAAGTTAATTTATCCTGGACTTTATACATAGTAAAAACAAGACTCTGTAGTGCCAAACTAATTTATACATACAAAGCTTAAGAAGATAATTAACACCATACACAGATAATCACTCACAAATTATACAAAGTTGAAGTTGTTTTTACATACTTAAATTTTAAAATGAATAGAAATGTTTACTCACCTGAATATGGACAGGAAGCATTGAGTTGGAACCTTGTTGATTGAAACAGAATTTTGAACTGTCTTCAGATCCTCTCTGCTTCTTTTTGTTTTTGAATTAAAAATCTGAACTTGCTCTTCCTTTATTTTATTTTCAGGTTTGCTAATTTATTTTCTTACTGAACGAACTAATTTGGTCAGTTGTATCTATATATAAATAAGAAAAGGACTGAAAGCAGGTAGGTAATAACCAGTTAGGCTTTTTCTCATTTTTGTTTTGATATGAGCAAATCTAGAAAAAAAATATTTTGAGCTGATATTAAGTACATACTTTGTTCTATAATATGTTTACACAATTATTAATTGTGTTGCTGTATAAAGACACTACCTGCAATCATGTACATATGCAGGTTTGGCTTGTGTATGAAGCTTGTTCATATATATCTATATCTGTCTTATTATCTTTGGTTCGAACTCTATGAACATATGTTTGTCTAAAATATATACTTGCAGGTCTGAATTTGCCTTACACAAAAATTACACAGTACTTTGACTTAGAGATGTTTCCATATTTGATACCCTGCAGATTCTGGTCTGTAAATGTTCTTTTTTTTTTATGAGTACAACTATATATATATATATATAACTTTGTTCATTTCATATTACATTGCTAAGTATTTAATCCTTTTACTTCATCACTTACTTTCATATTTTATTTATAAACTTATTCATTTGGCTATTATTTTTATTTTTATTTTGTATTTCTAACTATCAATTTTTAAATTACATTCATATGTTTGGTTTACATTTTACATTTATTACTTTATATTGCTAGGATTAGATTTTAAACTTTAAACATTATCAAGCATATGTATTCATTTAACAATATTAACAATATATAGCATTTTAAATTAATTATATGAGTTAAATTTATCAATAATATTGTTAAGAAACTTATTTTATAATTTCATACATTATCATCTATTATATTATTTTATACTAAATATAAACAATGTAAAGTATCTTAAGTAATTATATAAGATAGATTGTTATTGGGCATATTATTGAAATACTTATTTTAATTTCCCAATTAATCTTCTTTTAAAAATACAGTTTATATAAGCAAACAACAATAAATCCCAAGATCACCTTCATTTTAATATGATCAATTTACATTTCTAATTAATTAGATTAATCATTTATTAAAATAACCGGGGCCGAAATCCAGGGTCGTTACATTCCTCCCCCCTTAAAAGAATTTCGTCCCCGAAATTTAAAACAAAGATAAATTAAAAGCTATTATTCCAACCATTCAAACATACATATTATTCATACAATAACAAAATCAAACAGTCTACTCTAACAAACATCACTAGTTATCCGAACATAAATCCGTATGAACTTCCCTAAAATTATCGAGAGTTTGTCCTTGATGATCAACAATCCGAACCGAATTCCTGACCACAGTCAAATTTGATTCAACTTTCAAATTCCTGAATTACTGGTTTAACAACTAATGATGAATCATGAGCAAATCTCCTGAGACATATGGAATACACAAAAGATTTCAGATATCCACTCTGGCAATTAAATTTTGAAATCTACAGTATCATTTCTTTCTAAATTTATTGACTTGTTTACAGAATTTCAATATCTATTACATCAAGCCCGTACGATGTACATATACTATTCGTACGCAATATCAAATCTGATCGCTCGCTTGATCACACAATTTCATTTCTGAACTAGTATCGTCCACCGGACTTCCTAGTACGGACTCAGAACTGGTTTCTTGATCAGAAACGGTCATTCTCCTTGCATAGTCATAACTATGATAGAGAATTCCCCAGAATCAATCAAAATCCAAATTCATGGTTCGTCGTCGAAAATCGAGTGAAAAATCCTAACTCGGATCGATATAACTATCTCGAAATTCTGTGCTCGAATCTGGATCAAATTGTTATGCGAATAAATTAATATACGTACATCCTACGTATTTATATCCATTGATTATCAACTATATAACTTTCTTTTATTCCCATTATTCTGATTTCTATCCACTTAGAAATAATTCCCTCAATATCAAATTTACTCAAGAATTTCACCTTTCATTTCTTAAGTTTAATATGAGCATTTTATATCTCTCACATCATCACTCCACCACCTTAACCTTTATAATTTCTTATTTCCATTTTGAATTTCTAATTTCATGTGAATTCAAATTTTCAACTCTGGATATTTAATTTTATTGACTATCTTCCATTTATAACTGATTTCTTTCATTATTTTTAAATTAGTTTCATTCATTAATTTATTTCAATTTCCAATTTGAAATTGTTTTGTTGCTAAATTGTTAAATTAAATTTTCCCTTTTTTTTCCAAATTTTGAAAAGTTATGGCAGAGTCTCTATTACATATTTTCATAAACACATATGTATAATTTCAATACTTAGTTCAATTACTTCCATCCAATTCTCAAATCATTTTCCTCAATTAAATGATTTACAACTTACTTGCTTATATATTTAATTCATTTGGGCAAGACAAACTCATATTCAAAATCATTCTATTTTGTTTCCAATAATTCATAGAATTTTATTCAATCTCATTTACTTCAAACAACCCATTTTCATATGCAATTTGACAATACTATTGTGAATAAATAATTACTTAAGCTTTATAACAAATTTTAAATTGATTCCAATTCAATTTACACTTGATTCCATCCTAATTAAATTATTCACAACCTTTTCATTGCATTTCCTTTCATTTTAACAGGTTTGATTACAAACCATTTTATTAAACACAACAACCAATGTTTTAAATAATCATTTCACAACTTACTTAGGTCATTATTTACTTCAAACTGTTCCACTCAATAACTTAAGTTTATTCTATTCCACCAATTTCCATTCAAATCTTTGATTTGATTTTCCTTTAATCAAATCCCAATTATTTACTGATTAGTTTATTCTTTTATCCCTTTTTAAATTTTTAATTTACATTAAAATTCATTATTGAATTTATTCATAATAAGGTTATTCAATTTATACTTGAATTAGATTTGTTTTCAACTCACACCATTTCTATTTAAATCCAAATTCAAGACTTACTTGATTTATATTTACTCATTTACATAGAATTTTATTTCATTAAATTTTATAACTCGATTGAATTTATTGAAATTCAATTTTATTCTAATCTGAGCTTCAGTTAACTTTAGCTACTTACCATTTCTCAATATATGAGCTCAAAACTTATTTGTTTACTTTTAAAGTTTATATTACGCATTTGGGTCATTTCGTCTTATAACCACAATTTCAGATTATATATAACACTTACTATCGTAAGGTATAAATTTCCACCTCACAATTTACAATCATTTTACCCTCCAATTTTATATCCAATTAAATTCGATTCGAACCTTAATTCCATTTAACTTATCTCAGGTTAAACTCAAATATATTTTCTTTACTCTCATTTACTTCAATTAAATTTTAATTTCGGGATTAAAAATTCCCGATTTCTTCTTATTAATATCAATTTTACTTTATAAGTTCAATAGTTAATTCATTCAAACCTTTCACATTATTAATTAGAATTCTTAGAATTCAAATGCCCGGTTTTCATTTCCAAAACCATTTAAAATGATAATCAAATTTCAAACACTTGTTTGCACCAAAACAAATTTTCCCTTCGAAATTTCTAAAATAACTTGTATACCCAACAAGCCCAAAAAATTTATCATGACCAATATCCTGGTAGCAACCCATCACTTTAGAAACTCGAAAATGAATACTGATGATATGGCCATCATCATCAGGATTATTTTCCAGCGACTGAAGTGAGTTCAGTGCTTCCTTACTTTCACAAATTCTTTCTAAACAATTTTCATTCAACAATATTTTCCAAAACAATACTCCATTATTGCCTTCAAATTTTTGGGAAAACACATTTTCAAACATTCCCAAGATTTTAAATTTAAATTCATTTAAACACCTTTCAAATTCCCGGGACTTAAATTCTGTTTAATCAAATTTTAGTTATATTTCTTTTTATTTAAAATCATTCTTAAATAATTTTATGTGGTTATAAACCACTCACATTTAAATTTTTATTAAATTGTACTATTAACAATCAAACATCCAAGTATATATAGTTATTTCAGAAAAATATTTCTTTTATATCAAAATATAATTTTGGGTAAAATTATTTCATTTACCCTACTTTAAAAAAAACAATACTGTGTCGGTCTATCTTGTTTAAGAGTTTAGGAATCCCTATCGATGAAATGGCGTCCCACACATCGACCAGAATCCATAAACACTCAACCGATAAGTCAACACAATATAAAAACAATTTTATATTCACTAACAAATACGCTCTCATATCTATTAATACACTCAAACTCATTTTAGAGTTCTACAAACTCTATTCGAAGAGTAATTCCTATCAGAGCCAAGGTTATCACCAACCTATGCTCTGATACCAACTGTGATGACCCGTCCTTCTACTACCAGAAAGACATATCATCATTAAGAAAGAAAGGGATGAGAAAATACAAAAGAAAGAGAAAGAAAGAACAACCACATCAGAATCTCACAGCAGAACGGAACAAAATATAATATATCGCATAAATAATACATAATTTTTACATATATCAGAGCTATACAGATCATACAACACATACTAGATAGCTATAAACTCCTGTCTAGTTAACACAAGTCAATATACGATACAGATAAATAGCTCAGAGATACCAACAAGGCGGAACACCATATACATACATATATCTACAACGTAGAAGCCTCCTGCTTCATTGCTCCTCCAGAATTCGTCAAACCTAACCTGAATCCCTTGGCTACCCGTAAAAATTTGGGTACCCGAGAGTTTATGAAAACACAAAATATAAACTCCGGGTCAGACATGGGTCTGGTATGAGTAAACGGTTTAAAGTTGTTTAACTTTGAAAGACATTTGAAAATAAAGGTATCACGTAAGACTCCCCACAAATAAATACGGGTAAGTTTTTACCTTACGCTAACCAAAACATTTTATAGGAAATCCAGTGATATTATAATAGTGTCTAGGGTTTTCAAGTAAATAGAAAATAGCCGAAATTGTTATATGATTAAATTCCAGCTACTAGCCACAAAAGTGGGTAATACAAATCAAAACCGTAGGGTCACGTAGGGAAAAAGGATTTCCAACAATGGCAGGGCTACTGGGGTACCGCCCGTCACAGTACGGTGCCTAGATCACCATACCGAGGATTACTCCCTTCATCCCCTGCAACACAAGGCCGGAACCATTCCTTACTGAACAGTCCTGAACAAGATAAACCCCGTGGTTGGCGCGACCAACCACCCACTAAGCCGAAATATAAAAGGGACATCTAGACAGGGGAAATATCTTGTCCTGCTTGGGCATGACCCACCTAACCTTGCTGCATCTCCCCTGTTTTAGCCATTCCCGTTGATGAGGCTTGAGGCTGCGATTACCTTTATAGAACATATTACTTAGAATGCCCATCGTCCGCCTGACGATGTGCTGAAAGCATTCAATCCATACAAGTTCGTTCCGGGTTCGAACGAAACCGAAGGCGTTATCTCGTTACACTCATTTTGGAATCACCCTCAGAGTCAACGACGATAACCCTTGTATTCTGAATACACCATCTCGGTCTCCATTTCAGGATTCACGACCTAACGTTTAAATTGGATCGATGTGGTTTTCGTAGAATCAAATTTGATTCTTCCGATCCTGGTCTCATCGAATCCAAACGCCATTTTAAGGGCCAAGTTGTCTAATTAACTTAACAGTTTAAATTGAATTCATATAGCAATTTAACACAGATAAATCATATACAATCATCACAGAAATATCCAGAATATCACAGAACATCACAGGATAGAAATAATCATCAATTCCATCAAATAGAATGATCGATTCATATCAACATGTCATTTGATTTATTTTAAAACTTTAATTGCATTCTTAAAATAAGTCATATTTTATTTTTGCTTAATTAATTATTAATAAATTACTCATTAATTATTCACTTAATTGATGAATTAACTCTTAATTTCTAGTCAATAACCTTAATTATTGATTTATAAAACTCAATTACTCATTTAATTATTACTAAATGCTTAATTATTCATTAATTATTAATTAACTTAATCGTTCAATCATTAATTATTTAATTAATTTGTTAACTACGATTTGTTAATTAATCAACTTCAAATGATTAATTAAATTCTTAATTACAAATGACTTATATGAGATTATCATTAAAATCTTTAATTACTAATTTTACTAAACTCTGAACTACTTATTCAATAACAGTAGTAAAATTAATTACATACATAATTAACCTTCTTTTTAAATTAATTACTCGACTTTGTTTCAGCAAAGCCTTAAAGTTTATCAGGGCTCAAAACAAATTGGTTACCACTTAATAACATAGTTTTATACTTAACTTATTTTACTCAAACTCAACATCTTATTAGTCGAACTTCTGACAATCTTAAACCCGAAGTATACATGGCATCACACTCGGGTCAAACTCGGTATCATCCAAAATTTCGCTCGCATCACTCCTTGTCTCTCTTACTTCTTCCTCTTTTTTCCTTTTTTTTTTAAAGCTTAAAGTTTAAAACTGTTAACACTTATTAATCCACACGCTCCTATCACCTGCATCCTTCTTCTTCTCTATTATTTCTGTTTTTAAGTTTTAACATACTGTAAACAACTCATACGCGACTCAAAGGAAAACACGAAGCCAACTTGAAAGTTCTCGGGTAGCACACGCGTCGTTCCGAAACTTCCACTGACACACACTGGCACGTTGTGCACGTGCACGAAGCGGCGTCGCCACGCTGTTGACCCATGAGGTTCCCCACAAACTCCAAACTTCCTCAGCGTCGAACTCAAGGCATTGAACCATCTGATCGCACTCTCAAACAAAATCGAGCTATGCCTGGAAAATCGATTCCCAAACACTGATCACAAAACGTACACTCGAACCCAATCCATGCCATCTGATGCCGAGATACTCCGTTTATACCTCCACCACGCCCCAAGCTCCGTTCCCTTCCACTGGCAGATAGCTTGGCACACGGTGAAGGTCACGGTGGCCAATAGTTCGAGCAACCCAAAATTAGGTCTACGAAAAAGAAACCACCACCGTAGTCACCACCGTTGATGATTCCACCACCTCCTATTTTTCCTGTGACCGCCGTAGGCTACTCCTCCATCCCTAGCAACCCCGGTTACCCAAATGCATCACATCACTAGAATTCGACCGTAAAGTCAAATTCGAACCTCGCCAAACTGCTCTCAAACCCTACCACCGAAAATCACCAACTTCACGTTAAAAATCATAGTTTGTGGTAAGGATTTCAGTTATTTTCATGAATCCCTAGTTTATTGGGTTCGAAATTTCCAAATTTTAAATAGCCTACTGCAAAAAAATTAATTTTAATCTGTATATATATTTATATTCTCTGAACTTATTTTTAAAAATACATTCTTACCTGAATACACATATTCACTTTAGACATGGAAGCTTGAAATTGATTAGAATTGGAGGAATTGATTTGTTTGCAAAGTTAATTTATCCTGGACTTTATACAGAGTAAAAACAAGACTCTGTAGTGCCAAACTAATTTATACATACAAAGCTTAAGAAGATAATTAACACCATACATAGATAATCACTCACAAATTATACAAAGTTGAAGTTGTTTTTACATACTTTAATTTTAAAATGAATAGAAATGTTTACTCACTTGAATATGGACAGGAAGCATTGAGTTGGAACCTTGTTGATTGAAACAGAATTTTGAACTGTCTTCAGATCCTCTCTGCTTCTTTTTGTTTTTGAATTAAAAATCTGAACTTGCTCTTCCTTTATTTTATCTTCAGGTTTGCTAATTTATTTTCTTACTGAACGAACTAATTTGGTCAGTTGTATCTATATATAAATAAGAAAAGGACTGAAAGCAGGTAGGTAATAACCAGTTAGGCTTTTTCTCATTTTTGTTTTGATATGAGCAAATGTAGAAAAAAATATTTTGAGCTGATATTAAGTACATACTTTGTTCTATAATATGTTACACAATTATTAATTGTGTTGCTGTATAAAGACACTACCTGCAATCATGTACATATGCAGGTTTGGCTTGTGTATGAAGCTTGTTCATATATATCTATATCTGTCTTATTATCTTTGGTTCGAACTCTATGAACATATGTTTGTCTAAAATATATACTTGCAGGTCTGAATTTGCCTTACACAAAAATTACACAGTACTTTGACTTAGAGATGTTTCCATATTTGATACCCTACAGATTCTGGTTTGTAAATGTTCTTTTTTTTATGAGTACAACTATATATATATAACTTTGTTCATTTCATATTACATTGCTAAGTCTTTTATCCTTTGACTTCATCACTTACTTTCATATTTTATTTATAAACTTATTCATTTGGCTATTATTTTTATTTTTATTTTGTATTTTAGCCTTCAACATTTAAATTATATTTCATAAGTTTACTTACTTATATTTATATCTTATATTCTAACTATCAATTTTTAAATTACATTCATATGTTTGGTTTACATTTTACATTTATTATTTTATATTGCTAGGATTAGATTTTAAACTTTAAACATTATCAAGCATATGTATTCATTTAACAATATTAACAATATATAGCATTTTAAATTAATTATATGAGTTAAATTTATCAATAATATTGTTAAGAAACTTATTTTATAATTTCATACATTATCATCTATTATATTATTTTATACTAAATATAAACAATGTAAAGTATCTTAAGTAATTATATAAGATAGATTGTTATTGGGCATATTATTGAAATACTTATTTCAATTTCCCAATTAATCTTCTTTTAAAAATACAGTTTATATAAGTAAACAACAATAAATCCCAAGACCACCTTCATTTTAATATGATCAATTTACATTTCTAATTAATTAGATTAATCATTTATTAAAATAACCGAGGCCGAAATCCAGGGTCGTTACACTGCCTTCGGTTTCGTTCGAACTCGGAATGGACTTGTATGGATGAATGCTATCAGACCATCGTCAATGGAGGACGATGAGCATTCCAAGATATGTGTTCTAAAAAGGCAATCGTAGCCTCAAGCCTCATCAACTGGGAAAAGCTAAAACAATGGAGGTGCAGCAAGGCTTAGTGGGTAGCACCCAAGTAGGATAAGATTTTCCCCTGTCTAGAGGTCCTTTTATTCGGCTGTGTGGGCGGTTGTTGGCCACAACCGTGGGGTTGTCTTATTCAGACAATCCAGTAAGGGGTAGCTCCGGTCTTGTGTTGCAGAGAATCAAAGTGGATCCTTGGTACAGTGGTATAGACCACGTACTGTGACGGGCGGTACCCCAGTAGCCTTTCCATTTTATGGAATCCAATCTCCAATAAGTGATCTCGGACTTGATTGTATACCTATTTATGCTGGAATTTAATGAATGTACAATTTCAACTATTTGAATAATTTATTTGAAAACCCTAGACACTATTATAATATAACTGGATTTTCCATCAAATGATTTGATTATCGTAAGGGAAAAACTTGTCTATGTTTATTTGAGGAGAGTCTTACGAGATACCTTTTATTTCAGAAAGGTTTTTCAAGTTAAACAACTTAACCGTTTACTCACTCTAGACTCATATCTGACCTGGGTTTATTTTTGATTTTCTTAAACTCTTGGGTACTCAAATTTTTATGAGTAACAAGGTGATCAGGTTAGCTTGACGAATTTTGGAAAGGCTTGGAGCAGGAGACTTGGCGTGTGTGTGCGTGCGTGTGTCTAAATACATACATACATACATATATATATATATATATATATATATATATATTTCCGCTGTGTTGGTTTCATCTGTTTGTTTTGGGATGTAATGTATCGATAGGTCTTCATGACTATCTAATGTGTTATTGTAACTGTATAACTCTGATGTATGATGAATACTATGTAATAATCTATGTGATATAATATATTTTTCCGTTTCCGCTGTGAGATTATGATATTGTTCTTTTTTTTTCTACCTATTTGTTTCTAAATTATGATACGTCTTTCTATGGAATTAAAGGCGGGTCGTCACAAATGGCAAACAACCACCAAGGGGACCATTAGCAGATAGGAGTCACCATGGAGAGAGTCAGAAGGCTTCATCTTGAGTTGGAGGAAATGTGACATATATCTACCTCACTAGAGATGAGATAGAAACAATGATGGAAGTTATGCAGAAAATGATGCTAAAGAGGCAAGAGGAGATGATCCAAAATCTCCTCGGGCGGATGGGAAAAGTTAGAGAACAAAACCAAGGAAATGAAGTAGCAAGAATAGTTGGAAATTTTAATCCAGAACCTGGAGTAGACACTAGCAGACTTGGATATGGATTGGAGCAACTGACCCCAGCCAAGGAGATTGGATCAGCACTACTTCCCATTGAACCTGGGGCACGGATTTGGATGGCTTTGTAAGCAAAATGGATAGCAGTGAAGGAATATGAGCAACCATCATCCGCCACAAATTGGAGTGAGCCCGGTTTAAAAGTATAGGTCATCATCTCTTGATTGAGATGGAATGAAGTAAAAGAAACTCCACATTAAAACAACTAAGTCACTTACAAATGTACGGGATCGAGGTTGGTCCCTTGGCATACTCTAAGATGGCGATAAACCTACATAACAAATGATTTCAGAACTCACTTGAATGTGAAAAACAAGTATTTTTCCTTAGAATGAACTTGAACTTGAACGATCACATTTCACCTCAAATAGGCACTCGATCTCGAACGATCACATTATGCCTCGAAAAGGCACGCGATGTCGAACAATCACATTACACCTCGAACGGGCACTTGATCTCAAACGATCACATTTCACCTCTAAGAGCCGTGACGCTCCTCCTCGAGACCCGCATTAACAAAGATAATTACAGAGTAATATTGTCTTCTAATGCGGAGAATAGAGCTGGTAAGGAGCAATCATCCATAGCTTTGTCTTAAACATCTATTCAGTACTAAATTTACACTATAACTTACACAAAGCACTATTTTTATGACAAACAACCAAAATAAAGTTTATAAACCTCATTTTCAACATTTTATATTTAAAACCCGTTGTTTATTTAAAATAATTTTTTTTAACAAATTACATCTATAACATCCTGAATTCCAGTGTTTCGTATTTCTCGCAAAAACGATAAAAACAAAGCCCACTGAAGCCCGAGTTGGGTATCTGGTATCCTGTAAATAGGCAAAGACAAATATATTACAAATATATTAGAGCTCAATAATTTATCTCACAATGGGATTGACTAAAATATAACAGTAAGTAAATATTCACCCAATAACACTTTCTAAGCAAGTGTCATAATGTTAAGGAATCTCTGTCATTTACCTAACCTATAGGATGTTATGAGGAGGGGAATAAAACAAAAGTTCTGGTCAATGCATATATTATATACTTCTAGGCGTAATTCTACATATATCATTTTGTTTCCATTTACTCTTATATTAGGTTCGCTAGGTTACAATACTCTCGCCTCTGTTCATGAACCGTGCCCATCTACTCCATAGTAAATTAAAACCTAATAACTAATATATACATACATGTAGCTATATGTCCAATGACCATATTGGTCCTAAGTAACAGCCAAGGTACCTACCATATCCTCCTCGAAAAGGGCTCCATCATCTTACTTAGAGAGCGTTCTGTAACTACATCTGTAAAGGACTACTTCATAAGGCCTATGATACAGATGCTCCTTCGTCTTGCTCCATAGTTGTATCTGTAAAGGACTGCTTCATAAGGCCTACAATGTAGATACTACACTACTTACTATGAAAACGTAAATCGCGTCTGCACTAGTCTGTACCGGTGCCCGGACATCCACAATGTACCACACAGTGCGTGCACTACGGACTGCGTAATTATTCTGTGTACTATCCGAATCCCGCCAACAAGGTCTACCTTTTAGGGAATTCAGTTACCTTTTAGGGAATTCAGTTATGGATATTCTGTATCTGTAAAGGACTGCTTCGTTAGGCCTACAATACAGATATTCTAGTTGGTCTATCTCTTTTTCATCGGGGCTGTGGCCCTACGCAGCCACCTTTCAGCTAATCGAAAGACTTCTAAAGAGTTAAGTGGCCGTGCCCTACTGCAAACAATCTAGCATCCAAATGGCAGTGCCCCTCATCCAATGTCTCGATAGTGTAACAATCATTGGCCTGATGGTTTAACTCTAGTGTTTCCCAAAATTGCTCTTGGTCTTGATGCTGGCCGATATCCACATGCAACTATCCTTAAACTTACTTACAAGTACTGGACATACGAATACCCTACTCCAAACACCAAGCCCTTATGACTGCCTATAAAGGTCTGCTTCATTAGGGGTAAAATGAAAATGCAGTCAAGGCATACTCTCTTAATGGAACACCTACAGACCTGCCTCCGGGGGTGCAGCTTCGATAGGCCTACCTAGAGGGTCATCGTAGAGTATTCTTATGTGTTGTTGAAGTATCGTACTTCGTTGAAGCCCAAAAATACTAAGTTGGATGTGCTTCTCCATTTTTGAAATCCATGATGTACTGCTTCGTTAGACGCTTCATCCTTTGGGGTGCTCCAAACGCATCTCAATTCATTTATTTGGCCCAAAGTATAATCTTTTAATTTGCGTTTAGTTTACTTTCTTATACTAATGGCTACTTATTTACCCTAATTAGCGTATTCTTGCCCTCGTCTCACCTCTATCTATTGTTAGATTTCCAATTATTTACTAGGGAATGATGTTGGTATGAGCCACATTCATTATCGTGCTTATTTAACTTAATATAAATCTTAAGTTCATTAAACTAAGCCTCTTTTATCATTCCTTCTTTATTTGCTTATTGACCTAATATAAATTATTTAAATAAGCTTCTACCATTATTGTTTCTCATTAATTTATTCATAGTCTCAACATAAGCATTTCCGTTCTTATTACTTAATTATAACCTATGTTATAATTCTACCTGTAACTGTCATTTTCTCTTCTTTTATTGTCCGTACATAATTCCAGCATTTCTTTTCTGTTCTAATCTGCCTTCTTTTATTATGGTATATAAATATTCTTTTATACTCTTTTATTATATAATTCACTTATCATAATAAGTATCTTCTTAAATAGTCTGTGCAGTGAATGCAAACCTAGGTTCATTATCGTTTACAGCTTCAAGTTCTTATCTAATAATTTACTTGATTCATGTCATACTTTTCTTTATTATTCTTCTATTCTAGGAAGTAATTCTATTTTATTTGGTTGGTTATGAAAACTATATTTAAAAATCCACTTCCATATTTTAATATTAAATAATACTATAAACAATAATCTGTAACTTTTAGATATTTCTTTTACTATTTTGGAATGGTGTAAAATACAGTATTTCTCTGTTCTACACTAATTCCCTTTTTCTTTCTTTTATTCTAGCAATTACGTTCATTGTTGTCTTTTAAATATTAATTTATAGAAATGTATCTTTTTTTCTAAACCAACCAGTTAACCTTTTAGTTACTCCCAAATCCAGTTGTTAGATTAATTAACTTTTCTCATTTTAACGTAATTTATTACAGTAATTCCAATCCTCAAACTTTTATTACTTTACATCTTATTTCCTTCATTTCAGTATCCTTAATTATTTAATCCATATTTACGTTTAGTATATTCTGATCCATACGCAAAGAAAGAGGAGACAATAGAAGAAGAATGACGCTTGCATAGAAATCTAAAAGGTAGAACCTGATGTAAATAAATACTAATGCTGTAAATAAACTGTAAATTTCTTATTGTTCGGCGTAACTTAATTAGTAGGATTAATTATGGAATAAAATTATCTAAACGGGTATTTAACGATAATATGTCTTAAAATTAAAAGATATATAAATAAATCCACTCACATTGCTAGCTTTCCAAATCACCCTGTTTCTATTTCAAATTTGTCTCTAACATTTATATTCACCTCCCTTGTAATCGCTATTTGGAATTACAAATGATATATTTACAGTACTATAATATTTGAAACAGAAAAGGAAGAGATTTGGATTAGAAATACCAAATAAATCTAGGGTTTTACCTTTGACATAGCCTTCTGATTTGGACCAATTTCTAATTCCCTAATTAATTCTATTCTCTTTCTATTTAGATCTAAATTCGTGTGAATTAGATCTAAAATTTTGTTATTAAGAAAGTGTAGAAGAGATAGAAAAATGGCAAGGCTTCTATAGGCAAGAGAAAAATAATGAGAATAAAAATGAGCCTCTGCACCTATACTCATAGTGGTTCAAATCAGTGCTAATCATTAGATATAAAACCCTAAAATCTAAAGCGTACAATCAGTCTATGGACATTAAATTAATATGTTTTCTTTTACGTTTGTTTTTATTTCAAATTAATTCTCCAACAATCTTTTTATTAATCGCTTTTTCCTTCTCTCTCGCAATCTATGGAAATATATATTTTTAAATGTGACTTTTCTTTTAGATAAGATTCCCCATTAATCACCCAGTTAATAGATTTCATATATACCTAGAGTTAACTTACTATCCAATTATTCCCTGCCTGTACTGTGATTTCTTACCAAATTAATATGCCAATCAATATCATATCAATTCGTCACATATATGCACACTAATTTACTTTATTCCCATAATTATTGCATGCATATATCCTACAATTGAATTTTGAATCACAATCTTAATTATATATGTTACCATGAGTCTCCATGTTTATTAATTGACAATTGATTACTTGCATAAATTACTCTTCCTCCATTATATTCTCTTGCACTAACATATATGTTTCTAATCATATCAATTAGTTGCTATAATATATGTTCCCTTTCTTATCAGTACTTGTCAATTAATCACCTCCACTAATTAATTGAATATTAATTTCCCTTTTAAACAAACACAATCAATTAATCTTCCCTATTAATTGATTTTGTATAATTTCTCTCTCTAATTTATTTGTTACACAAATATATATGTATTCCAAATAATATTAATTAGTTGCCCCATTTACAAACATTTCTTTGTTTTAAAATTCGAATGTATATAACTTAATTAAATTATTTGCATATATAATTGTAATTTAACGTGGGGTTTTACGTTCTCCCTCCGTAGGAAATTTCATCCCAGAAATTTGATAAGGGTTCAATCATGTAATTTCTCGTATTAATCACATCCATTTTGTGCACATTCAGTTTCACAACAATCCGTGCATAGTGCAAAATGCAATACATCATAAAATATATGCATGTATAAGAATTTCTATGCAGTACCTCCTATATAAATGTTTTTTCTTTTAGAAATTCCTTTTAAAACATGATGCGCACATCCTATATATACTTGCAATTTCTATATGAATGCAATCTTTTGAAAATTCAACATCTTCATTCAATTTTTCCCACACTCCTATTGAATGGGAGCGTAGTTCAACAAATTTTTACGTCCAAACCTACCACACAACTTTTAATTTTCGAATTTTAAAAAATTCTAATTTTCCAAATTCAATTTCTTATGTTATAAAGAAGGTGGAAAATGGAAAAATTTCATAATTCTCTGATTTTCCTTTATGCACATCTTCCTCTGCACTTGGGATTTAGGCTACTATGCTAAAAAAAAAATATTTACCTCCCCAAGCACAGTTTACATAAGAAAATATCTCTTTCTAAAATTTTCAGTTGACGTTTCTGTCGCTTTCTTTAAATTTGTTATTTTCCTTTTAGTTATCTTACTCTGCTTTTACTCTCTTTTTTTATACAGCAACTAAACACATCTATCATCTAGGGCAAGGAGGTCTAGGACCATGTCCACGTTGACACAGAAAGGTCCCACTCGAGGAATCCAAGTAACTCATATGCTCCTCCTACTGCCTATTACTTATTGCAAACTTACGCTGCATTACTCATGATGAATAAGATCTATTCATCTCTTCTATTCCATGCTCAAAAAGGAATAACTAAATCTCATTTACTACAATGGATAAGAGTTTCAATCTATGTAGTCTCTATCAAAAAAGACAACTAAGATTGGGGAAATTTTGTCTTTACCTTTCATTTTTCCCTAACTAAGGTCTACCTATCCCAACCATATGTGTCTTATCATCTTACTAATATCATTTCACTATTCTTCTATAGTCTGCACAAATGAAACAACATTTCTAGGTTTTTACTAGTCTCCTATACACCTTACGGGAACTTTTATTATTACTAAGAGTAGTTACTGTTATAACCTTGTACTTTTCTCGTCACACCTAGGAAATGATTCTAATCTACTCCATATTTAAAAGTCTGATTTGGTTTGGTATTTATCAATTTTTCTTCAAAAATTAAAGCTTCTAAATTTTATCTTCTCAAAAACTTATTTACACTTCCGCCAAACCATCTTTTTTTATAGATTTTGAAATTTACTAAAATTGGAGTAAATAAGAACAATTATTTTATCAAAAATCTATTAATTTTCCTACTCTTTCAAATTACTTAACCATGAAGGAGTTACTAACTTACTACACTTGATGGTTTTATACCTTAATGTATTAGAACTACCTTCTCTTATGAGAAACCATTAACACTGAAACCTTCTATGAATCCTTTAAAGGAGAATTTAAAGTTTATGTGAAAATATAAGGAATATACTTTATATTTTATCGAAATAGGCTATACAAAATATAGTGCTTTCCATACCTTGTACATCTCTTTCACATATTCCTTATAACTTGCACAAAACATCTTTTTTTGTGATTTATAGAAAATCATATCATTATTGATTCATTCGAATAGATTAAGGTATGATTACTCTATATTTACTTACATGTGATATTTCCTACTAAATTCATTAATTTATAGTCATTATTTTTCAAATGAACTCATTTTTAAAACTTCTTTATAACTAGAAAATATTTTCATGTGCTTATTTAAATAATAAGTGTACATACAAACCACTTTAGAAATTATCTCCAAAACTCATTTGGGTCAAAATAGATGTTGCGTATAACACCGTTACCACAACCCAAAAATACTAATATATGGATTCAATTACAATAAATATTAATAAATCCCGTATGCAATGTGAAAACATTTACTTTGGGAGTCACCTACTATAACGATAGTGTCATAGTCTATGCTTCCTCTATTTTTTATGAAAACAATTATTACAAAATAAATGTTGTAACCTACATTTTCGATACTTAACACACTCTAGGTTTTCGTATTTAAAACCATTGTACTCCTACAAAGAAACTAGCGAGCTATACATGCTTTATAAAAAAAAGAATTTCACTTTTAACAAAATTTACATCATATAAAAACCAATTTAAATTTCATACCACTTTTTTTTTCAAAAACCCAACATTTACTGTAAAGGGACGAGCCAGTGGAGACTGGTAGGCTTTGCAACCATCCCAGACCCACCGTGGCATACAATGGTAGACTGACCTTGCTCTCTTAGTGAATGTGATAGGGGGTTCTCGCTTCGCGGTTTGGTGGCGAACGGGAGACTCTTACCCCTACATGTCCTCTCTTAGTGAATAGGGGTTGGTTAGGCGTAAGCCGAGACAGTCGAAAGGCTGGCCATAAAAGCAAGGGCAGGGTACCATTGTATGCCACGGTGGGTCTGGGATGGTTGCAAAGCCTACCAGTCTCCACTGGCACCGGCATTTTAACAAGAGAACATCATTTATCACTGCATATAACATAGATTTGGATAGGTTTTTGAATTTAATTTAGACTTGCAAACTGAAAGGTGTACAGAGAGTACCATACATGAATATGTACACAGCAGATGTCTTGTAATACACATCCATTTTAAATTTTATTAGCATGCAACCAGAATTTCATACTTAAACTCTTAAAAAATGAGATTACTCACAGGTAAAGAAACAAAGAACCCTGGTTTAAAAAAAATAAGATTTGTTCACCTGGATTCCAAAAGAAACAGAGACCAGATTGTTTTTTATTTAATTAGATCTGGGTATTTCGGTTCTCCTTGTTACTTCCTATATTTTGTTTAAATACTAAATATTTTCTTCTGAAATTATCTTTGGAATGACTTTATAACATCATAAACATCTACTTTCAGTACTCAGGGCTTGAATTTATTTAAACAAGAAAATATAGATTCTTAACTCAAATTCTCAAAGCTATAAACGAAGAACATTATACTTGTTCCCAGACAAACAACATGCAGCAACCCAATATCAACAAGCAAGCACAACAAGGAAAAATCATAGATTTATAGATATCATATTCAAAGGGAAGATTTTCAAGTTCGCTCACAAGTATTCATTTTCCTTAATACATTTTCCTTAACCAGATTCAAAGATTCAACACATGCAGCAAAACAAAACAAGTAAAGTTTTGATAGCATCTGTTCTCATCAGTTTAAATTTATTTACAGAGCAAATGGAAGCAAACAACACCCAACAACTATACATGTAGTGTCTTATCTGTTTTAATCTGTTCTTATCAGTTTAAATCAAATTAACAGAGCAAATGATAGCAAATAACACTCAACAACTATACATGCAGTGTCTTATCTGTTTTTATCTGGTCTCATCAGATATGTATGTGAATCACTTGCAAAACCTCAGACCATAGCAACACAAATCATAGCATGTAACCAAGCACCAATTCAAACAAATATAAAAACTTAAATAAGATTAATCGTGAGAAAAACTCATCATTGCTCGCTGGGTAGAAGACGATGCAGCAAACACGATGAACTAGTACCGGAGCTTCGCAAAAACCCCGTTGGGCTGTTACCATTTTATTCAGTTCATTGCAAATTTATTTACTTGAATAAAGATTAATCCTGACTCGAGTGTTTTTGTGTTTTGCATAAAACGCTCGGGTCAGACCGTGTATTTTTACAGCTTGAAGATTTTCAGGCAGTGAAGTTAGAGAGGGGGGATTACCGCATCACTAAAATTTTTTAGGAAAATTTTTCTTGTACTAAATAATAAATAAATTGTTCCGCTGTATTAAAATGTAATTCATTGTATAAACTCTGATATTTCTATATAAAGAAAATTTATTCTTATGAAATAATATTATTATTCTGTGATTCTGCGGCTGATTCTGTTTGAACTCTATAAACTAAATAACAATCCATCATTTGAACATTTCTAGTTGGTTTAATTACCGACTAGAGGCGGTCAGAACGGCGGGTCGTTACATTTACTTCCTCAAATATATTAACAATCATATTATTCAACTTTTTTAATTCAAAAGTTTGAGTTTTATTGGGTTAGACATAAAGTGGATTTTCTTCATACTAAAAACCTCTTATTCTTCTCGAAATAAAAACACCCTCCCTACTATCCATAAGGAACTTCCTTACTTTCTAATACATATGGATACAAATTTTCTCCCAAAGCTTGGCTTATTTGTATGCTATAAATCGGTAATAACATATGGCTCGACATACTTGGGTCGTCCCAAACCCAAATAGCAAACTATGCACAAATATACTTCTAAAAACTTTCCATATGTTAAAATCAATGGTTGGGGACTATTTGGATTTTAGTACATAATATATTTATAATTTATTCAAAAATATAAATACGTTCACTCACTCTCTACCTAGGAATCCTAAACCTAGGCTCTAATATCAAATGTAACAATCTGAATTCCAGTGGTTTGGATTTTTCACAAAAATGCTAAAAACCAAGCCCACTGAAGCCCGAGTTCGGTATCTGCTATCCTGCAAATAGGCAAAGCCAAATATATCAGAGCTTAGTAATTTATCTCACAGCGGTATTGACTAAAATATAATAGTAAGTAAATACTTACCCAAATGATAACACTTTCTAAACAAGTGTCATAAAGCCGAGAAGTCTCTACCATCTACCTAACCTGTAGGATGTTATGAGGAGGGGTTCAGAACAAAAGTTCTAGTGAATGAATAAATTAAATACTTCTAGGCTTAATTCTACATATATCGTTTTATTTCTATTTACTCTTATATTAGGTTCATTAGGTTATAATACTCTCTCCTATATTCGTGAACCATTCCTATCTACTCCGTAGTAGATTAAAACCTAATAATTAATATATACATATACGTAACTATATGCCCAATGACCAGAGTGGTCCTAGGTACAACCTATGATACCTTTCGTATCCTCCTCAAAAATGGCTCCAATGTCTTGCTTCGAAAGCGTTCCGTAACTACATCTGTAAAGGACTGCTTCGTAAGGCCTACAATATAGACCCTCCATCGTCTTGCTCCGCAACTATATTTGTAAAGGAATGCTTCGTAAGGCCTACAGTAGAGATACTCCACTACTTACTATAAAAACTTAAATCGCGTCCGCACTAGTCTGTGCCAGTGCTCAGACATCCACAATGTATCACCCAGAGCGTACATTAAGGACTACGTAATCGTTCTGTCTACTATGTGAATCTTGGCAACATGGTCTTCCTTGTATGGAATCCAGTCGGAGATTTTCTATATCTGTAAAGGACTACTTTATTAGGCCTACAATACAGATATTATATTTGGTCTGTCTCATTTTCATCGTGGCTATGGCCCCAAGCAGCCACTCCTCAACTAACCGAAACACTTCTAAAGAGTTAAATGACCATGCCCTACTACAAACAATTAAACATCCAAATGGCGATGCCCCTCATCCAATGTCTCGATAGTGAAATAATCATTGGCCTAATGGTTTAACTCTAGTCTTTTCCAAAATCGCTCATGGTCTTGATGCTGGTCGATATCCGCAAGCGACTATCGTTAAACTTACTTGCAAGTATTGGACATACGAATACCCTACTCCGAATACCAAGCCCTTCTAACTGCCTACAAAGGTCTGCTTTGTTAGGCCTACAATGCAAATGCAGTCAAGGCATACTCTGTTGATGGAACACCTACAGATCTGCCTCCGGGGGTGCAGCTTCGTTAGGCCTACCCAGAGGGCCATCCTAGAGTATCCTCACGTCCCGTTGAAGTCTTGTACTTCCTTGAAGCCCAAAAATACGAAGTTGGGCGTGCTTCTCCATTTTTGAAATCCGTGATGAACTACTTCATTAGACGCTTCATCCTTTGGGCTGCTACAAACGCACCTCAATTCTTTTATTAGACCCGAAGTCTAATCTTTTAATTTGCATTTAGTTTACTTTCTTATACCGTTGGCTACTTGTTTACCTGATTTGCATATTCATTCCATTGTCTCTCCTCTATCTATTGTGAGGGTTCCATTTATTTAATAGGGAATGTTGTTGGTATGAGACATATTCATTATCTTGCTTATTTAACTTAATATAAATCTTAAGTTCATTGAAATAAGCCTCTTTTATCATTCCTGCTTTATTTTCTTAATGATTTAATATAAATTTTTTTAATAAGCTTCTATCATCATTATTACTTATTAATTTATCCAAAGTCTCAAAATAAGCTTTTCCGTTTTTATTACTTAATTATAACCTATATTATATTTCTACCTATAATTGTCATTTTCTCTTCTTTTATAGTCCGTACATAATTCTAGCATTTCTTTTCTATTCTAATCTTCCTTCTTCTATTATGATATAGAATATATTTTTTAATCTCTTTTATTATATACTTCACTTATCATAATAGCTATCTTCTTAAATAATCGGCGCAGTGAATGCAAACCTTGGTTCATTATCGTTTACAGCTTCAAGTTCTTATCTAATAATTTACTTGATTCATGTCATACTTTGCTTTATTATCTTCTATTCTAGGAAGTAATTCTATTTTATTTGGTTGGTTATGAAAACTATATTTAATGTAACGACTCGTAAATTTTAATTGTTTTTAAAACATAATTAATTGGATTTTTATGAAATTTTAAATAATAAAATATGGAATTCAAATTTTGATATTTGGAATATGTTTATTTGAACATAGCAAATGGTAAATTTTCATCAGATAATATGGAAGTTTATTTTCTTGTGTAATTTTATATAAATTCAAATCAGTTGTATTTGATGATAATAAAATTGTGACGACCCGCCCTTCTAACCCCAGAAAGACGTATCAACATTAAGAAAGAAAGGGATAGAAATAGAAAAGAATAGAAAGAAAGAATAACAACATTAGAATCTCACAGCGAAATGGAACAAAATATAATACATCACATAATTATTACATAGTTATACATACATCAGAGTTATCCGATATCATACAACAGAACTGTCACACATATATAAATATATATATATATATATATATATATATGCCCATACATATAGCCAAAATACAACATAACTACTACACAGCGGAACTACATATATAGATACGTACGTCTGGTCTTCTTCCCAAAAGCTCCTCCAGTAAATCAATTCTCCAAATACCTATCACTTGGCTAATCATAAAATTTTGAGTACCCAAGAGTTTATGAAAACCAAAATATAAACTCTGGGTCAGACATGGGTCTGGTGTGAGTAAACGGGTTAAAATTGTTTAACTTTGAAAACTATTTGAAAACAAAGGTATCACGTAAGACTCCCCACAAATAAATACGGGTAAGTTTTTACCTTACGCTAACCAAAACATTTTATAGGAAATCCGATGATATTATAATAATGTCTAGGGTTTTCAAGTAAATAGAAAATAGCCGAAATTGTTACATGATTAAATTCCAGCTACTAGCCACGAAAGTGGGTAATACAAACCAAAACCGTAGGGTCTCGTAGGGAAAATGGATTTCCAACAATGGCAGGGATACTGGGGTACCGCCCGTCACAGTACGGGGCCTAGATCACCGTACCGAGGATCACTCCCGACCCCCTACAACACAAGGCCAAAACCATTCCTTACTGAACAGTCCCGAACAAGATAACCCCGCAGTTGTGGCCAATAACTGCTTACACAGCCGAAATAAAGGGAAATCTAGACAGGGGTATACCTCGTCCTGCTTGGGCATGACCCACCTAACCTTGCTGCATCTCCCTTGTTTTAGCCATTCAAGGTTGATGAGGCATGAGGCTACGTTTACCTTTATAGAACATATCTCTTAGAATGCTCATCGTCCGCCTGACCATGTGCTGAAAGCATTCAATCCATAAAAGTTCATTTCGGGTTCGAACGAAACCGAAGGCACTATCTCGTTATACTCATTTTGGAATCACCCTCAGAGTTAACAACGATAACCCTTGCATTCTGAAACACCATCTCGATCACCACTTGATAAGTCACGACCTATCGTTTAATTTGGATCGATGTGGTTTTCGGAGAATCAAAACTGATTCTTCCGATCCCGTTCTCATCGAAATTCAAACGCCATATTAAAGGCCAAGTTGTCTATTTAGTCTTAACGGTTCAATTTAATATTAAGAATTTAACAGATATCACAAATAAATCATACACGGTCATCACAGATATATCCCGAATATATCACAACCTATCACAAAATATCATCAACAAATATGAGAGTCAATCAAACAGAATTACCAATTCATACCAACACAGTTTGGTTTACTTAACTTAATTGATTGCTTAAGAATAAACTACTTTATTCTGCTTAATTAATTATTGATTAATTAACTTATTAATGATCAATTAATTACTTAGTTAATCATTAATTATCAATTTATTAATCATCTAATCTTTAATTAATTATTTAATTACCTAACTTTTATTCATTAATTATTACTTAATTTCTCAGTTAATTAATTTATTCTTAATTTTTAATCAATAACTTACTTATTAAAAATTAATTGCTTATTTAGTTATCATAAATTATTTAATTAATCATTTATTATCAATTTTATTAACTATATAATCCTTAATTAATCACTTAAGTTAACTACCATTTATTTATTAATTAACCTTAAGTAATTAATTAAATTTTCTTAAGTTAAACTGATAAAACCCAAGATTAATTCCTAATTACAAATTTAATTAAAGTTATTAATTTAGTTTCAAGTCTAAATTAATTTACATTTAGAATTACCTCATATTAATTAACTATCTTTACAAACTTTTCTTTAATAAACTTTTAAATCAAGTATTAACCTAAAACTAACTAATTTACTTTATTAACTTAGTTATTCAAAATACTTAAAGTAATTAGGCACATCCATTAGGGAGTAGACCCGAGGCAGGCACCACCCTTACTCGAGAAAGTCTCGAGTTCCCCCGTGTTCTTCCCCGCGTCTCTTTCTCCCACTCCACCCTCTTCTTCTTTTCATGTTTCTTTTTTCCTTCTTCTCATTTTTTTAGCTTAAGTTATAAATGAAACTGCAGTGTCAATCTCACGCATGCGACCCAGAGTCGAACTTGAGGCAAACACCCAAAGCCTCGAGCACGAGCACGCATCAAACCCAAACAGACCATCGGACATCCCCACGCCACCGTGCACGTGCACGGTGGTTCGCCTCGCCTAAACTTACCCTATATGTATATGTAGAGTTATCATAGTCTCAAAATTTTATTATATTTGTAATTTAATTATCAAACATTGATACATAACATATACTTGTATTTATATATTTTCATATTTATATTTATATCTTATATTTTCATTATACCTTTCTTAGGTTCAAAATTATATTTTATATTTCTCTTTTGATGTTTATGTTTAATATTACTATGTTTGTTTATTTTTAAGCATTATCATTTAAAAACTACAATTATATGTTTATATGTATATTATCAAAGAATAAAAATATAGAGTCTTTGATTTTTTTATTGAATAAGAGAGATTTTGTTATAAACAATTTTAAAGATTTTCTTTTTAATTTTCAAATCAAAATTCTTTATAGACCATATATAACTGATAAATAATTAAGATCTCATCAGTTTATAATTTAAGAAGCCTGTGTTTAATTTAAATTAGACTAAATATTATTAAAATATGCTGTCAAAAATTCCAGGTTGTTACATTCCTCCCCCTTAAAAGAATTTCGTCCCCAAAAATTTAAAACAACAGTTAATTCAAAATCTTTTATATTAACAATCCAAACATACATATCATCCATATAATTGCAAACAATCAAACAGTCTACCCTAACAAACATCACTAGTTATCTGGACATAAATCTGGATAAGCATTCCTAAAACTATCGAGAGTTTCCCAGGTACAATCTCTGGGATCCTCACTCCACTGCACCTTGACGAGTTTCACCACTTTGCTCCAAAGTTGCTTCTCGTCCTGATCCACAATCCGAACTGGATTTCTGACTACAGTCAAATTGGGTTCCACTTCCAAATCTTCTTGAACTACCGGTTCTACAACCAGTGATGGATCATGAACAAATTTCCTCAGAGGCGATACATGAAATACATTATGAATCCCAGACATACGCTCCAGCAATTCAATCATGTATGCTACAGCTCCAATTCTCTCCAGCACTCGGAATGGTCCAATATATCTCGGAGCAAGTTTTCCCGTCTTTTCGAATCTTATAGCACCCTTAATTGGGGAAACTTTGACAAAAACCAAGTCTCCGATCTCAAATTCCAATGGTCTTCGTCTTCTATCATCATATTTCTTTTGACGATCCTGAGCTACTTTCATCCTTTCCTTGATAAGCTCAACCTTCGCAGAAGCTTCTCGAATAAGATCGGGTCCGAGCACAAGACGATCCTTCGATTCTATCTAACAAGATGGGGATCTACACGGTCTTCCGTATAAAGCTTCATAAGGAGCCATCTTAATACTTGCTTGATAACTGTTATTATAAGAGAATTCTACTAAACGAAGATGGTCTTCCCATGATCCACCAAAATCTAAAACACAAGCCCGCGGCATATCCTCAATAATTCGATTAAGCCCCTCCGTCTGTCCGTTTGTTTGACGATGATAGGTTGTACTCAATCTCAAATTTGTTCCCATTGCTGATTGCAGAGCATCCCATAATTTTCTAGTGAAAATAGGATCACGGTCGCTTACTATACTGACTGGAACACCATGCAATCTAACTATCTCCTTCAAGAAAAATATCTGCCAGAGAAACTACAGTACGGGTTGCCTTAACCGGTATAAAATGGGCACTCTTAGTCAAACGATCCACAATAACCCATATACCATCATTTCCCTTCCTGGTTCTAGCAAACCGTCAATAAAATCCATCGAAATCATCTCCCATTTCCAATTCGAAATTTCCAAAGGCTGCAATAATCCGGCTGATTTCTGTTGGTCACCTTTAACTTGTTGGCAGATGGCACAACTGTTCATGAATCTAGCAATATCTTTCTTCATGCCCGGCCACCAAAATACTCTCCTCGTGTCCTTATACATCTTCGAGATTCTTGGATGAATATTCAATTTGGAACGATGACCCTCAGATAAGACTTCCTGCTTCAAATCCTTATCATTCGGAACACAGATTCTCCCGTTGATCCTCAATGTCCCTTGGACATCAGTTTCAAAACTAGGACACTGACCCTTCCTAACTCTTTTGATGATTCCGCTTAACCTATTATCTGCTTCTTGCTTGCTTGAAATCCTTTCAATAAGAGATGGAACCACTTCCAGCAGAGATAGAACTGCGTTCCTGCTAAGAACATCAGCTACAACATTCGCTTTTCCTGGAGTGTACAAAATATCCAAATCATAGGATGCTAGAAATTCGACCCACCGCTACTGTCTCATATTAAGATGTTTTTGAGAGAAAACATATTTCAATGGTTTGTGATCCGTGAACAATTCGAATTTCTCTCCCAAAAGATAATGTCTCTAGATCTTCAAAGCAAAAACAATGGCTAGCAGTTCAAGATCGTGCGTAGCGTAGTTCTTCTCATGAGGCTTCAACTGCCGACTAGCATATGCAATTACCCTTCCATTCTGCATCAGAACTGCTCCCAAACCAACCAAACAAGCATCAGTATAAACCTCAAATTTGCTCTTCCTATCCGGAATAGCAAGCACTGGTGCACTAGTTAGCCTCGTCTTCAATTCCTGAAAAGCTACTTCACACTGGGGTGTCCACTTGAATTTCTCTCCTTTCCTAGTCAGCTTAGTCAGATGCGAAGAAATCTTGGAATAATCCTTAATAAATTTCCTGTAGTAGTCAGCCAATCCCAGAAAACTACGAACTTCCGTCGGTGTCTATGGCTGTTTCCATTCCAGAATAGTTTCAACTTTCTCTGGGTCTACAGAAATGCCTTCACCAGAAACAATGTGCCCTAAAAATTTAACTTCCGATTTCCAGAAATGGCACTTCGAAAACTTCGCCTTGAACACATGTTTCCTTAGAGTCTCCAATACAATCCTCAAATGCTCCCTGTGCTCTTCTTCAGATTTGGAGTAGACCAAGATATCATCAATGAATACCAGCACAAACTTATTCAATACATCCCTAAAGACTTGGTTCATGAGGTCAACGAAGTAGGCAGGAGCGTTGGTTAACCCGAAAGGCATAACCAACCACTCATAGAAACAATTCGGTCCCCTAAATGCAGTCAAAGGAATACTGTCTTCAGCTACCCTCAACTGATGGAAACCTGAAGCTAGATCTAATTGAGAAAAGATAGAAGCACCATGCAACTGGTCAAAAAGATCATCGATGGGAGGAAGAGGATATTTATTACGGATAGTCACTTTGTTCAATTCTCTATGATCCACACAGAACCTCAGTGATCCATCCGATTTAGTTATAAACACTACCGTGGAGCCCCAACAAGAAAAACTGGGCCTAATCAACCCCTTCTCTAAAAGATCCTGAGTCTGCTTAATCAACTCTTCTCTCTCCCTAGGAGCCATTCTTCTACTGGGCTGAATCACCGGCACAGCTCCTGGAATCAAATCAATACAGAATTTTATTTCTCGATGTGGTGGCAGACACTTAACTTCTTCAAATACATCAGCAAAATATTGAACCACATCGATATCTTCAATCTTCTCTTCATAAGTCCCAATTCCATACAAAAGGCTGCTCAAGTGAATTCCAGAATTATCACACGACACTCTGGAAATTCTACCCAGATCAGTTTCCAACGAAACTGTTCTTTCATCACAATCAAAACTGCTCTATACTTATCCAGCCAATCCATTCCCAAAATAAGATCAAATCCCTTAAAATTCAACACATACGGGTCACAAGAAAAACTGTGGGATAGATAAGAGATCTTCAAGTCCTTATAGATAGTGTCTAATTTGGTCACCCCTCCTATAGGATTGGACATCAAGATAGGACTGTCTACAGAACTAGGGTAAGAGAAAACATTTCAACAAAGTCCAGAGAAATAAAACTCAAGGAAGCACCCGAGTCAAACAAAACTTTAATATATTTTCCATCTAAAAGTAAAGTACCTTCTAAAACTCCTTTGCCTTTCGAAGAAGAAGTTGGACCGGCTTCCAAAGCAAAGACTTTATTCTGAGGCGCCCTTTGCAGAAGTGGACAATTCTTGATCATGTGTCCTGGCTGATGACAATTAAAGCACAACGATCTTTGAACCATAGTTGATCCTGGGACACTCTGATGCGTTTGTTGTTGTTGCTGCTGGAATCCTTTTCTAGACACTAATTTGCCAAATGTCCTTTCTGTTGACAAATGTAGCATTTGCGAAGTCCGTTGTTTTTCCCAGGTTTCTTCTTGTTCAGCTTTCTCCATTTGGGATTGAACTTCGCTTATTCTATAGTGAAATTCCCACCTGAAGCTGCAACTGGAGCCACCGTCTTCTTACCCATCAAACTTTCATATCTCAATGCCATATCAATCAAATCAACAAAAGATCCTTTCAAAAGCACCGTCAATTTTCCATGGAATTCAGGCATCAATCCTTGCACAAATTTTTCATTCTTCTTGAGGGGAGTATCGATGAGTCGTGGTCCATAACAAGAGAGTTCGTTGAATCTGGTTTCATACTCCGAAATAGACATGCTACCCTGCTTCAAATACAGAAAATCCTGATACAATTGGGTTTTCCCTGCCGCCGGCATAAACTTCTCTTAAAACAACTCCTTAAATCTGTCCCATGAAATGTCATCCTCAGAAATATTTGCAATTGTTGCATCCCACCATGCTGCTGCACCACCCTACAATTGCCACGATGTCATTTGCCTCTTACGCTCATCAGACAATTTCATGCTCTTGAAAATGCGCTCGCAAGAGCGTACCCAGGCTTGAAATTCAATTATTGACTCTGAACCTTTGAATGGTTGGCCTCCGAGATTTTTGAAATCTTTGCATAAAGCTGCAAAACTAACTTAAGGCGGTACTGGATTTACAGCCTCACTAGCATTTTGACTCCGTCCATCATCTGTTGAAGTACTGGCCCTAACTCTACCTCTTCTTCCGGAACTCATGTTGGCCATCTGAAAAGGTTACTTAACAAATTTAGATAGATATACATAATTATATGAAAATACAAATACGCACTCTCATGATAAATATAACACAAGAGCCTAGGTACTCACTCAACCTAGCGCTCTGATACCAACTGTGACGACCCGCCCTTCTAACCCCAGAAAGACGTATCATCATTAAGAAAGAAAGCGATAGAAATAGAAAAGAATAGAAAGAATAACAACATCAGAAACTCACAGCGGGATGGAACAAAATATAATACATCACATAACTATTACATAGTTATACATACATCAGAGTTATCCGATATCATACAACAGAACTGTCATATATATATATATATATATATATATATATATATATATATATATATATATGTGCGTGTGTGTGTGTGTGTGCCCATACATATAGCCAAAATACAACATACACTACTACATAGTGGAACTACATAAATAGATACATACGTCTGGTCTTCTTCCCAAAAGCTCCTCCAACAAATCAATACTCCAAATACCTATCACTTGGCTACTCATAAAAATTTGAGTACCCAAGAGTTTATGAAAAACAAAATATAAACTCCGGGTCAAACATGGGTCTGGTGTGAGTAAACGGGTTAAAATTGTTTAACTTTGAAAACTATTTGAAAACAAAGGTATCACGTAAGACTTCCCACAAGTAAATACGGGTAAGTTTTTGCCTTACGCTAACCAAAACATTTTATAGGAAATCCGATGATATTATAATAGTGTCTAGGGTTTTCAAGTAAATAGAAAATAGCTGAAATTGTTACATGATTAAAGTCCAGCTTCGAGCCACGAAAGTGGGTAATACAAACCAAAACCGTAGGGACTCGTAGGGAAAATGGATTTCCAACAATGGCAGGGCTACTGGGGTACCGCCCGTCACAGTATGGGAACTAGATCACCGTACCGAGGATCACTTCCGACCCCCTACAACATAAGGCCGGAACCATTCCTTACTGAACAGTCCCGAACAAGATAACCCTGCAGTTGTGGCCAACAACTGCTCACACAGCCAAAATAAAGGGACATCTAGACAGGGTATACCTCGTCCAGCTTGGGCATGACCCACCTAACCTTGCTACATCTCCCCTATTTTAGCCATTCCCGGTTGATGAGGCTTGAGGCTGCGTTTACCTTTATAGAACATATCTCTTAGAATGCTCATCGTTCGCCTGACCATGTGCTGAAAGCATTCAATCCATACAAGTTCGTTCCGGGTTCGAAAGAAACCGAAGGCATTATCTCGTTATACTAATTTTGAAATCACCCTCAGAGTTAACGACGATAAACCTTGCATTCCGAAACACCATCTCGATCGCCACTTGATAAGTCACGACCTATCGTTTAATTTGGATCGATGTGGTTTTCGGAGAATCAAAACTGATTCTTTCGATCCCGGTCTCATCGAAATCCAAAACGCCATTTTAAAGGCCAAGTTGTCTATTTAGTCTTAACAGTTCAATTCAATATTAAGAATTCACATAACAGATATCACAAATAAATCGTACGCAGTCATCACAGATATATCCCGAATATATAACAACCTATCATAAAATATCATCAACAAATATGAGAGTCAATCAAATAGAATTACCAATTCATACCAACACAGTTTGGTTTACTTAACTTAATTAATTGCTTAAGAATAAACTACTTTATTCTGCTTAATTAATTACTGATTAATTAACTTATTAATGATCAATTAATTACTTAGTTAATCGTTAATTATCAATTTATTAATCATCTAATCTTTAATTAATTATTTAATTACCTAACTTTTATTCATTAATTATTACTTAATTTCTCAGTTAATTAATTTATTCTTAATTGTTAATTAATAACTTACTTATTAAAAATTAATTACTTATTTAGTTATCACAAATTATTTAATTAATCATTTATTATCAATTTTATTAACTATATAATGCTTAATTAATCACTTAAGTTAATTACCATTTATTTATTAATTAAGTAACCTTAAGTAATTAATTAAATTTTCTTAAGTTAAACCGATAAAACCCAAGATTAATTCCTAATTACAAATTTAATTAAAGTTATTAATTAATTTCAAGTCTAAATTAATTTACATTTAGAATTACCTTATATTAATTAACTATCTTTACAAACTTTTCTTTAATAAACTTTTAAATCAAGTATTAACCTAAAACTAACCAATTTACTTTATTTATTCAAAATACTTAAAGTAATTAGGCACATCCATTAAGGAGTGGACCCGAGGCAGGCACCACCCTTACTCGAGAAAGTCTCGAGTTCCCCCGTGTTCTTCCCTGCGTCTCTCTCTCCCACTCCACCCTCTTCTTCTTTTCCTGTTTCTTTTTTTCGCTCTTCTCATTTTGTTTAGATTAATTTATAAATGAAACTGCAGTGTCAGTCTCACGCATGCAACCCAGAGTCGAACTCGAGGCAACAAAGCCTCGAGCACGAGCACACGTCAAACCCAAACAGACCATCGGACATCCCCACGCCACCGTGCACGTGCACGGTGGTTCGCCTCACCTCCAGCGAGCCATGTTATCACCCACAAACCCCAATTTGACCGAGCACTTGAAATCAATACCTAGATTTTCAAATACAAGTCGAAAACGAAAAATTGCCTGAAGCTCGAACTGCCCATTCGAACGCACTGGCCAAAATCGCTTCGGCCTATCAACGGTGACCACCTGAGGCGATGGAACTTCACCTAAACCTCGACCGCATCCTCCCCTAACCCCTTCTGGAATCGCGTTCAACTCAATTAACATATGGAGCCGGAACACAAAAAATTTCAGAGCACTGAAAACGTAAGAACTAAACCCTATTTTCGATTCATTCCACAAATTCTCGCATCAAAAAAAATATTTAACATTTTTCCTATGTTATTACATCTTAAAACTTGCTTCATATGAAATTTCACAAATTAAATTTAATTGAATTTACCGTAATCGACAAAAGTGTAACCTTTGTTCATATTCAATCTGTACCTTAAATATTGAGCTAAAAATCATCGTCTTCATTTTAAAAATCCTAACTTTAGGTGTTTACTTAATATATGAGTTTGAATTAACAAATTAAAATCTTTGAGTTTTCACATATTAATTTGTTTCCACTGTAAACTTTGAATATACAGAGTTTGAACTTCACTGTCACCATCAAAACTGTTTGCGCCAAAATTGGTCACAAACACCCAAAGTCGTGAAAGCACCCGTTTACGTACTCAAATCAATAACGATTAACACAGAACTCAGCAACAATCAATATATAATTCAGCTCCAATCAACAAATCACAATAATTCACGAACAACAATCACAAACACAGGATTTATAGTGGTTCGGCGTTCGCGCCTACGTCCACTTTGAAGGTTTTCTCTTTATTGCTTTGCTTGATTAAATCAATTACAATGGATTACAGCCGACAATTGTTTTGAAATCTGAATACAACAGCGACTCTGATAGTTAAACTTGAATTCAGCAAGATCTGGGCCTCCAACGCCTATAAATAGCACCCTGAAGCCTTCAGAAAGAGGGATCTTTTCGACCATTGAACGCCAAGACTCTGCCGGATTCAAGTTTAACTATCAGAGTCGCTGTTGTATTCAGATTTCAAAACAATTGTCGGCTGTAATCCATTGTAATTGATTTAATCAAGCAAAGCAATAAAGAGAAAACCTTCAAAGTGGACGTAGGCGCGAACGCCGAACCACTATAAATCCTGTGTTTGTGATTGTTGTTCGTGAATTATTGTGATTTGTTGATTGGAGCTGAATTATATATTGATTGTTGCTGAGTTCTGTGTTAATCGTTATTGATTTGAGTACGTAAACGGGTGCTTTCACGACTTTGGGTGTTTGTGACCAATTTTGGCGCAAACATTTTGGTGCTTTCACTGAGAAGCTAATTCAGGAAGGAGTTGGATTTGAAAGTTCAGAAATTCAGATTTAGGAATTATGGCAAGACAATCGAGTAGGAGGCCAAGGACTGAGAGAAGTGAACCACAAGGAAGCCAAGAGGCTTCCTCAGGAGCAAATCAACCATCAATATACATTACTAGGGACGAGATGGAAACTATGATGAAGAGGCAAGAGGAAATGATCCAGAGTTTACTCCATCAGATAGGACAGCTCGGAGCACAGAATAGGGAAGCCAATGGAGTCCAGAACGGAGCAGGACCATCCGGAGTAGCACCTGGATTAGGGGGCACACCCTTGGAGAACGTTGATCCAGTTTCGGAAAGAGAAAGAGGAGCATCTGCGCAACCCGGTAGTAGTAGAGATGCGAACGCTCAGTCAAGGGGGCAGATCCCGGAGTTACCTCGTGAACTCGGGGGGCAGGTTGGAAGTAGTGAGCAAGGATTACATCTCGGAGACAGTGACCGATTAGCAGGAATAGTTAGGAGAGCTTTGAGAGGCGGTATGGTGAACAAAGATCTGGAAGATGTCAATAGAAGTCCTTTTACTTCAGCAATCAGGCAAGCTAGGAACCCACCTGATTTCAAACTACCATCATTGGATATGTATGACGGGAGAACGGACCCCACGGTCCATCTGACAAAATATATAAGGCATATGGAAGTGCTGGGGGCATCGGAGGAGGTTATGGCCCGGTGTTTTCCATTGTACTTGACAGATATCGCTGCACTATGGTTTAGACAGTTGGAGAATGGATCCATCGGAACATGGAATGGTTTAGTGGAGAGATTTATGAGGCAATTCAGGGTTCATATTACCAGACCCAAGAACGTGATGACTCTGGCAACCCTAAAGCAGAAGGCCGGAGAGACCTTGAGAAGTTATCTAGCACGATTTAATGCAGCAGCAGCTTCAGTGGATAGAGCGGATCCGTCCATGGTGGTCATGGCAGCTGTGTCCGGAATAGCTGACGGCACAGAGTTCAAGAATTCATTGACTAAAGATCCACCCATTGATCTAGAGGAATTCTATCATGAAGCGGAAAAGTTTTTACGATTAGAAGATGCGAATGCCGAGAGAGAAGAAGGAGATGGGATAGAAATTTTTGCACTCAAAGACGCCCCTAGAAGGGACTCGGACAAAGATAAAGGTAAAAGAAAGATTGAGAATGATAGAGACAGATCAAAGCGGCAACGGAGGGAGCCGCGATTCACCACCTACACTGAGTTGAACGAGAGCCTGGAGCGAATTTACCAGGATACCAAAGAACAGATTCCGTATCGTAGGCCAATGCGAAGGGATCCTACCTCAGACGAAAGGAAATCAGATAAGTTCTGTGTATTCCATGAATTAAATGGTCATACTACTAATGATTGTAGGCACCTGAAGGATGAAGTGGAAGGGCATATCAGGAACGGTATGCTCCCTCAGTATGTAAGGAGGCGAGCTCCTATGGCGGAACCAGAGCGACCACCATCCACGTCAGCTAGAGGCGATCCTGAATCAAGGCACCGTTTGGTTATCAACTGAATGAAATAACGATGAACAAGTTGTAAGCTTCCACTACCGCATTTAAATCATTTACACATGTGCGAGATCGCGAACGATCTCCAGACATGCTCTGAGTGATCATCAACCGTTTCGTAGTGGGAACTTACACTTTGACATCCATGCTTTACTTTCATTTCCTTTTGATTTGAACATTTGAACTTTGTTTGTTTGGACAATTGTTTTTGGAACTCATTCGTTTAATAGATATTTGATTCTGATAACTTTGAAATGGCTAGGCTGCTTGCACATGTACAGGGTCGCGAGCGGTCCTTAGGTATGCTCTGAGACGGCGATGAACCGCCCCTATAAACGATCCAGGAACTCACTCGAATGTGACCCTGGCATCGATAACACCAAGCCCTCCCGGGCACACACACAATTCGCCTCGAACGGCATCCGACCTCGAACGGTCACAATCCGCCTCGAACGGCACCCGACTTCGAACAGTCATAACTCGCCTTACCTCAAATGGCTTGATCGCGAACGGTCGTCACTTGAGGTCCGAAACCCGATCGCGAACGATCACCCTCCTCCTCGAACGGCACACGATCGCGAACGATCGCTTCCTGCCTCGAACGCCATTGATCGCGAACGGTCATGGCTCACTGATTATGAAAACCGACCTCGAACGGTCACCATTCGCCTTGAACGGCACTTGGTCGCGAACGATCATCATTTGCCACGAACGGCAGTCGACCGCGAACGGTCCCATCTCATCATTCGCCGCGAACGGCATCGACCGCGAACGGTCCTATTCCATCTTATGCCACGAACGGCACGGACCGCGAACGGTCCCGATTCACTTCAAGCAGCATACGATCCCGAACGATCGAAGCATGCATTTGTACGCTCGACCGCGCACGGTCGCACTTCCCCTCGAATGACTCGATCACGAACGATCGTCATTTGAAGCTGAGCGCTTGACCATGAACGGCCGCACTTCATCCCAAATGGCTCGATCCCGAACGATCGTCATTTGAGGACATATGAAACTATTGAGTTCTTTGCAGGTTGATAATCGGATACGAACATCCAACTCGAAGCATTACAAAACACACCTTCCTACCGCAAGGCATGTTTTGGGGGGCAAAATGTTATCCCGCTTTTTGGCAAAGCCGTGATATCAAAAGATTGGTCGAAAACGGGAAACAGTCCGTCTTAGAGATTGGTTATACATCACATAGCTATGGATATCGATGAATTTTGCCCGAGTCCGGATCAGGCCACAATTGATAGGACATGACAAGAAAGGTTGTAGGAGCCATCATTTCAAGTTTCAAGTCAATCCGAGTTCGTATGCTCAAGATATGATGGATTCAGTGTGAAGAAAAGTAGTCATTGTCTGATTCGAAACCATCGCCTTCGAACCCAGCCGCTTCGAACCCATGGTTTCGAACCCATCTACTTCGAACCCGTGGCTTCGAAGCCATCCACTTCGAACCCATGACTTCGAAACCATCCGATACCCACTGCTTCGAAACCACCCATTTCGAACCCATCCAAAACCCATTGCTTCGAGTACATCGCTCCCTGCCATGTTCGAACCCATCGGCCACTGTTAACTTCGAATTGATTGCGTTCGAATCCATCAGTATCCATGCTAAAAACACTTTTTCGTATCCATTATTAGGTTGCATCTTCGTATCCATGAGCGTTGAATCATCCACGCTGGTGCTTAGTTCGAACCGATGAACGTTCGAAACCATCGCGGAGCTTGATTTCGTATCCATCACATGTATCGATACGAAGGAAGCTCCATCCCTTCGGTTCGAACTAGACAGACAGGTCAACACGAGAGTCACGTAGTTGATTGATTCAAACTACACAACGATCATCGATACGAAGTCAGCGAAATCCATGGATTCGAAGCGGTCAACTCAGAGATAAATCTGGATCGACGCGTGGAATACGCGCCACGTCACTGCAGAAGCACGTGCGTGCATGGGTTCGAGCTCCTGGTTTCGAAATAATGGGTTCGAACGTCCCAGCCAACCGAAAATGCCAATTTCGAACCGATCATATCTCCTAAACTACAAATCCAAATGCAACCAAATTTTCACAGTAGCTTCCATATGAGGTAAAGATTGTTCCTGCCAAGTTTCAGCTCGATTGGACAATTTGTTGATGGGTTCGAAATCACTTCGAACCGATGTCAGATCGAGACGAAACTTGGTGGGGTCGGTCGCGTGGGCCCACTCACGTGCCAGAAGGAGTCTCACGAAGTTTCAGCAAGATCTGGGCCTCCAACGCCTATAAATAGCACCCTGAAGCCTTCAGAAAGAGGGATCTTTTCGACCATTGAACGCCAAGACTCTGCCGGATTCAAGTTTAACTATCAGAGTCGCTGTTGTATTCAGATTTCAAAACAATTGTCGGCTGTAATCCATTGTAATTGATTTAATCAAGCAAAGCAATAAAGAGAAAACCTTCAAAGTGGACGTAGGCGCGAACGCCGAACCACTATAAATCCTGTGTTTGTGATTGTTGTTCGTGAATTATTGTGATTTGTTGATTGGAGCTGAATTATATATTGATTGTTGCTGAGTTCTGTGTTAATCGTTATTGATTTGAGTACGTAAACGGGTGCTTTCACGACTTTGGGTGTTTGTGACCAATTTTGGCGCAAACAAAAACCTAGCACCAAGTCATAAATTTTTAGTTTTAAACAAGTATATTTAACTTAAATTCCTAAGTATAAAGTATTTGCAAAAAGAAATATTTCAAATTTCCAACTGTTATTGCTATGTAATCAAAGGATATAGAAACAGTTCCTAAAATATTTGCAGTGCACTGGAACATACAAATCCGTATTCAAACCATACACCAAGCTCAGAATTTCATAGATCAATTACCCAAATTTTTAAAAATTTAAAAGTAGTATGCTTACTCACCAAAATATGTGTTGAAGAGAAAGTGATATGTTGAAGAAGAACACTGCAGGTGAAATTTTCCTAAAGCTTTTCTTTTGTTTTTCTGTTTTGAATTATATTTAAGTTTGCAAAGTAGAGCTACATATTTTCTTTTCTTATCTCAGGTTGGCTGTTAAGTTTCGTTAAGTTTTAGTGAACGAACACAAGAATATGATGTATATATATAGAAAGCTTTGAACCGTATAGGTTGTATCTAGACAGTTTTTTTACTTGTATTGCCATGCTTTTGATTGGCTATGTATTAATATACTGCAGAATGAAATGATCACAGGGATTTCGGCTGTAGGACTTGCTTGAACAAAATGTAGTGCTAATTTAATGCTTATGCTGTCATTTATGATAACATGTAATTAATGGTTACTGATTCTTGTTTATTTTTTTTGTACTGGACAAAGATTTTTTTTATTTTATTGAAGTGAATAACTTTGTTTCTTATGCATATAAAGTTTACAGCAGCACACATGTTTTGTTTTTATTTTATTTTTACTAGACAAAGATCTTTTGAATATGCAATTGGTTATCTTTGTTATACATAGGTGCATACAGGTTATGTGAATAGATATTTTTTGAATTGTACATATGTAACGACCCACTATTTGTACCATTCGAATTCGACAGTAATAGAACATGTCGAGCTGGAATAGTTCAAAATAATAGATTGTAAATATAGCTAAGGAACAAAAGAAACCAAATACACAGAATCACAGACACAGATATCAGAATCTCACAGCGGAATATAAAATAACACAGTGGTTCATGAAGCCACTTAAAACTTTTACCCAACAGAATTACATTGCTTGTAAATCTCAAATACAATTTTAAACATAAATAGAACGAGTCTTCAAAATAAGGTAAAACAGAAAAGCTTCCAGCAGCATGAATGATCTACGAGTGTCCTAGCTCTGGAGAGGAAACTGAAGCTGCAACTCAGGCTGACCCGAGCATACAATAAAACAAAACACTCGAGTCAGGACATACATACTTATATAATGTAAGCTAAATCAAGTGTACTGTAATGTAAAAAGCAAGTAACTTAAAGGATGCTTGGGATCGCCCATCCTCTAAGGATCCGTTAAACTATTTACTATATAATATATTGCGCTATTATAATAGTGTCTATATTAAAATAAACTTACTTTTTAATAGCGTTAAGGGGTTACCCATATAGCCCTTAACACGTAATAGTCCCAGTAGTCCATCCAATATCATAGCTCCTCCTACTCGGGAAGCAACTAGAGGATACCACACGGGCTACGGGAGAAAACCAAACTCGTACAAGGCTCGATATGGTAGGTGACACGGCACAACTAGGCAATGCCAGGGTAGATATACCAATTGCTATCCGGACCGGTGGTAACGCGAAGCCGCAGCAACCGCCCACCTCGAACAACACTCCCAAATCAAAGGTGCGCACCAATACAATCACAAGAGTAATAGAATGGCATACGAAGAAGTGCGTTCGATCAGAGGAGCTACCTCATTAATCCGAGAATCGCTCCTGTTTTAGCCACCTTAAGCCAACTCACGGGAGTCGGGTCCACGTATATACCTTTAAGAGACCGTCACCACCAACCTACTTCATTCTGGAATCTCCACCGCGTACACGGTTGTCAAAGTGGTTTTCGGTATCGACAGAGAGTATGTCCATATCCGATCCCGGTCTCTTTGCCAACCAAACGTTATTATAACCCGTGGTTATAGTTTAAAAAAAATGGTATTTATTTTTCCAAATCAATATATATTTCAAATACCTTAAATTTTCAAATCCTTGATTTAAACATTTCTTTAAAAATATACCATTTCAATTTATTCAATCAAATTTGGAATTTATTTCTTTTATAATAGAAATCATATTTTCCTTTAAAATCTATCCAAACTCAATTTCTAGATTCTTTTATTTATTACATATTTAAATTCCAAAGTTTAACTTATTCTCAAAATCTTCCATAGATTCTCAAATAAATCCATCTTAATTTCTACAGCATTCAGGGAATGCTGTCTAAAGTTATGAGTTTAACCTAGTCAAATTTCAAAAGATAGCATTTAAATGCGGTTGTAGATTTTTAGATTTAAAATCTATTTCTAAATATAACTTGTTATATATATATAATACTCTAAATTTAAATCTTATCCTTTCAAAACTCCAGAATTTCTTAACATTTAAAACATTTATTCTATATTTATTTATTTTTAACATTTAAAACATTATAAAAATTTTACTAGAATATCCTGAATTTCTTAAAAATAATTTAAAATATTCCCAGAAAATAATATATATAAACCACGGGCCTGTATAAGATTTTCTAGCCTAGGTCAAGTGAAACGGATCTATATCATTTCAATCCGATATTTACACAACTCCGGGTTCTATCATTTCGAACCCGCAATCCCAAGATAATTTACAGCAGTTAACAAAATAAGTGATCAATAAAAATCAATTAGGCCTATCATTTCAGCCCATACCATCTATAATAACAGGGAACTTACAGTGGTGATTTAAGCAGTAAATAAACAATAACATAACTGCAGAAATAATATAACAGATAATACTGATGAGATGTCAATTTTAAACGGGTCCATCATTCTATATTACACTACAGACAGATAATAGTGAAATGCAATCATACACATACACTTGCAATAATTTACGAAATATAAATACGTATGTCTGGTGAGAAATACTCACTTGGGTGTTGCAGAAAATTTGAATTCAAAAATGACAATTCACCGGTACAGACTGACAGAGAGTAACGGTCAAATTTCCCGGGCGTCGCCTAGATTTAGATCTAGAACAAAATTTCAAAATATAGGAACGCGACTTTAGATTTTATAGTCAACGAAAAATTAAAGATAGGAAAAGAAATTTGACTTGCTCGACCAAATTTTCTAAGACACGATTGCAAAAATGAATACGAGTGTACCCCTAACTTGTTCATGCCTACCCTATACATATGCAATGCCTACCCTTTTCTTCATTCATCAAATAATTTTTTTTTTCTCTTTTCTTCTTCCCCCTTTTTTTTTTTTTTATTTATTTATTTTGATTACCAAAAATCTCAAATAAATATCAGATTTCACTGCCACCAGCCCAAATGACATTTACCCGAGTTTCCCTTCTATGCTTCGAGTCAGATCAGGAATTTCTTCGAGTCAAACTTTAGTCTGCTTCGGGTTACATACGCATCTACTTCGAGTCATTTGTGGAAGTGTTGAAACACTTCAATTTCCAGAAATCCACCTTCTCTGGCCTTCACTGCCATTCCTTCCTCCTACCACTGACTTCACCTATCTCAGCCACCTCCTACACCCCATGCTAGTGTGTCAGACCATCCCAGCCCCTGGATTTGTGTGTGTTTCTGATGTGCAGGTCCTGTGCACGTGCACACTCCAGGTATGCTAACAGTTGCATCATTTTCCCACTTCTTCCCAAAGCTTTCTACTGCTAACCAACTTCACAATTTAACTGCATCACCAGACATCACTTCACCAGATGCACCTTTCAGATCTGCCAGTCTTCACTCAACCTTCCCCCTTCCAGATTTCCAGACCTGGCAGTTTCACCAACCTCAACTATTTACCACTACATTCAGTCACCCATGCTACCCTCTCATGCCATTTACACTGCTACATCTAGTGCAAGTGCAGACTGAAATTCATGCAGATCTGAACCCCATACATATGTAAACTGAAACCATGTCTCCTATGATACTTATAACATGCTTACATGATGCAAACTAAAATCATATTCATATGCACTGACTCCTACCATGATGCAGACACACTTTTACACAAGATTCATATGAATGGTGGGTCTGACACTTAATATGTATATAGATGCACTGAAAACATATGCCTACCTGATGCAGACAAACTCCTATACCAATTTATAGTCTACCTCTTCCACTGCAGGCTTCATCAAAAGAACACACACCCCAGATCTACAACTGATATCATGTTAGACACATTTAAACTTCCCTATATGCTACTCTGTAAAACATGTAGACAGCACAACATGAACCTCATACCAAAATTGGGCATGGCCGAGCAAGACACACAAATGACAGAGAAAAGCTTAGAATAGGAAGGAAGAAATAAGAGAGACTATTACCTGATTTGAGCAAAAGACTTGGACTGGGCTTTGCAGAAGAATATGAAGAGAGAGATGCAACATATATAGGTAAAGACTTGATACATGCAGAGGAATCAAAGCAGTTACTTATGCAATGTCTCTGGAAATTTTCGAGAAATATAAAGCTATCAGTTTTTTTTTAAATGCTTGATTGCTTGATCAAGGCAGTGAATGGTGAGATGGAGATACAAGTAATTTCAGAGCTTTTAATTCCCAACAGAACGTTAAGCCTTTTGCTTAAATTATCAATCAGTTTCAAATATTGAAGTTTATCTGATGCTTTGATTTGGAAAACAATTAATGGCTGTTTAAATTTTAGAAACTGATCAAAGAAATATGCGAGATCAAAGCTTGATATTGAAACTGAAGTTGAAGTTAGGGGAAAGGTTGATATATTTAGCTATAAATTTTCCAGTGCATTTTCTTTCGAGCATAATTTGCAGTTTGCTTTGATTTGGAGAGCATTAAATGGTTGCTTGATTCATTTGTTTGCATAATGTTAGCTTGGTCAGTTTGATATATATATATATGCAGTGCATATTTATTTTCGAGCATAATCAGTGGTTTAAATTGTGAGTTTTTAAATGTTTGCGTGATATATGGAGCATGTCAGTTTCAAAAACCAAGTGCATGCTTTCAGCTTTGAAATATGAACGTGTACCAGTGAAATAAAACAGAGAAAAGAAATAAAAGTGTGTATTTAATTTTTTTCGAACGTTAATTCCATGGGTTTCTTTAATTCATTTATATATGTTTTGATTTTTATTTGGCCATGGATGAGATAGGGGAGATGATTTTGCATGTTCCAGTTAAAATGAACGTGTACAAGATGAAATTTTGAAACTGCCGAGAGAAGAAAATAAAGTTTGAACGTGTTGAATTTAAATGTTGGTTTTAAAATTTTGTTAAACTTCCTCTGATTTAGTTTGACGTTTTCAAATGTTAATGTTACGTTTTTATGTAGTCAGTTTACAATTTGAACGTACGTCAAAATATATAAAATCAGCTGACAGTTTAAAATACGTACGTTAGTTAAAACGCAGACTGATATTTTATGTTCAAAATTATTTAAAACATGATTTTTACACTACGCTAGACAGACGCAGTTTAAAATTTCAGAAATCTTCGTAAAAATATTATTTTAAAAACACATGTTTTATTATGTCATTTATACCCTATAATTTACGCGTCTGTTAAACGCGAAATTTAACTGTCAAATCTTAGATTAAATTTTCACAGATATTATTTAATTTTTATTGACATGAACAATTTTATAAAATATATCTCCAATTTAAATAATTAAACTATATTTTTAAACATAAATTATATAATATAGACTTCAAAAATTCAAATAACTAAGTAGAATAAATAGCTAAAACTAGGGTTGTTACACTCTCCCCCACTTAAGAACTTTTCGTCCTCGAAAAGGAACGAAAGAAAAGAATCAAAAGGAATATAAGCTAGATAGATAAGTACCTTAAACGAATAGTTCTGGGTTTGAAGCACGGATGCTCTCCTCCGTTTCCCATGTGCAATCTCGCCCATCAGTGCTCCATTGCACTTTGACCAACGGGATGGATTTTCTTCTGAGCTGTTTCGTACCTTGATCGACGATACGAAGCGGCTTCCTTTCCATAGTCAAATCAGGCTCGATGTCCAGACCATCGAGAGCAGTAGGCTGGATGACTAAAGATGGGTTGTGAAGACAGCGACGAAGGTGAGATACATGGAATACATTGTGAATTCCAGCAAATTTCTCAGGTAGATCTAGTCTATAAGCGAGAGACCCAATCCTCTCCAAAATACGGAATGGACCGATGAATCTAGGGGCTAGCTTTCCTCTTCGACCAAACCGGACTACATTCTTTAAAGGAGAGATTTTCAGAAATACCAAATCACCAACATCAAACTCCAATTTCCTTTTTCGCCGATCAGCGTACTTCTTTTGTCTGTCTTGAGCAACCTTTAATCTCCTCTTAATCTCCTCTACCTTCTCTGAAGCTTCTAGAATCATCTCGGGACCAAGAACTAAGCGGTTGCCTGATTCAATCCAACAAGAAGGAGATCTACACGGTCTCCCGTATAGAGCAGCAAAAGGGGACATCTTAAGACTAGCCTGATAACTATTGTTATAGGTGAATTCCACAAGATGAAGATGGTCTTCCCAAGATCCTCCATAGTCCAAGATGCAAGCACGAAGAAGGTCTTCTAGAATCTGATTTACCCTTTCAGTCTGACCGTCAGTTTGTGGGTGATAAGCGGTGCTCAGGTTCAAACGAGTACCCAAGGATTCTTGGAACGCTTTCCAAAACTGACTAGTGAAAATGGGGTCACGATCGCAGACAATGCTAAGAGGAACGCCATGGAGACGAACAATCTCCCTCATATAAATCTCAGATAAACTCAAAGCCGTGCGGGTAGATCTGACTGGAATAAAATGAGCAGACTTAGTCAATCTATCCACAATAACCCATATGCTTTCATTACCCCTTCTAGATCTCGGTAAACCATCGATAAAATCCATAGAAACTTGCTCCCACTTCCAGTTTGGAATTTCCAAAGGCTGCAATAAACCGGGTGTTTTCTGATGGTCTGCCTTAACTTGCTGGCAAGTCGCACATCTACTGACAAAGATGGAGACATCTCGCTTCATACCCTTCCACCAGTATAGCTTCTTCAAATCCTGATACATTTTAGCTACGCCAGGATGAATGGAGAGTCGGGACTGATGATGTTCCCGGAGTAATTCCTGCCTTAAACCGTCAACATTAGGGACACAAATCCTTCCATTTATCCTTAAAACTCCTTTATCATCGATCTGAGCTCCCTTTCCATCAGAGCTATTACCACCAATTCTGCTACGAACACTTCCCTTTATACGCCTAAGCATCTCGTCTTCATCTTGTTTAGCCACGATACGATCCAAAAGAGGGGAAGATACAAAAATCTGACATAACAAAGATTTCTTCCTGCTTAGCGCATCTGCCACTACATTGGCTTTCCCAGGAGTATAGTTGATGTCGAGGTCATATGCAGCAAGGAACTCGAGCCATCGCACTTGTCTCTGATTTAAATCTTTCTGGGTAAAGATATATTTCAGAGATTTATGATCAGTAAAGAGATCAAACTTAGCTCCCAAGAGATGGTGTCTCCAAAGCTTCAAAGCAAAAACAACAGCCAACAACTCTAAATCGTGGGCAGCATAGTTAGCTTCATGTGTCTTCAGCTGACGACTAGCATAAGCAATCACTCTCCCATCTTGCATTAGCACTGCTCCCAATCCTTCTCGACAAGCATCGGTGAATACCGTTAATCTTTCACTTCCGTTTGGTACAGTAAGTACTGGTGCGGAGGTGAGCTTATCTTTTAACTCTTGGAAAGCAGCTTTACACTTACTGCTCCATACAAACTTGACATTCTTCCGAGTTAGAGCAGTCAGAGGAGCCGAAATCCGAGCAAAATTCTCAATGAACCTTCGATAGTAGCCGGCAAGGCCTAGAAAACTGCGGATATCGGTGGGAGTCTTAGGTTCTTCCCAATCTTGGATTGTAGCAATCTTGACTGGATCAACAGAAACTCCTTCTCTAGAGACAATATGCCCAAGGAATCGGACTTCTTCTTCCCAGAAATGGCATTTAGAGAACTTAGCCTTCAATTGGTGATTCCGGAGAGTCTCTAAAACATACATCAAATGAACTCTATGCTCTTCCTCAGACTTGGAGAAAACAAGGATGTCATCAATAAAGACTAGGACAAATTTATTGAGCACATCGCGGAAAACTCGGTTCATCAAGTCGACGAAGAAAGCAGGGGCATTTGTCAAGCCAAAAGGCATAACTAGCCATTCAAAGAAACCATTCTCCGTTCTGAAAGCAGTTTTGGGAATGCTTTCCTCAGCAATTCTGAGCTGATGGAAACCTGTAGCTAAATCAAGCTGAGAGAAAACAGTTGCTCCAAAGAGTTGATCGAACATATCGTTTATGCGGGGCATAGGATATCTGTTCTTCATGGTAAGCTTGTTGAGTTCTCTATAATCAACACACATCCTGAGAGAACCATCAGATTTTGTGACAAAGACAACAGCTGCTCCCCATTCAGAGAAGCTAGGTCTAATCAGACCTTTGGAAGATAAGTCTTGAATCTGATTTCTTAATTCGCTCTTCTCTCGTGGTGCCATTCTTCTTGGTGGAAGGACTACCGGTCGTGCTCCAGGGATAAGATCGATACGGAAATCAATTTCCCGTTTTGGAGGTAAAGAAGTGACTTCACCAAACACATCTGGAAACTGTTTGACTACAGGGGTGGAATGGATATCATCTGGGAAAGTGTCAAGAGAATAGATGAAACTACCAGCAAACTCTTGAGGCCACTTACACTGGATCTCTAATGGATTCCCTAAATCATCTTTAAGAACAACAGTACGAGAACTACAAGAGATATCTGCACCATGCCTATCTAACCAATCGCCTCCGAGTAAAAGGTCGAAAGCGTCGAAACCCAAAACATAAAAGTCTCCAGTGAAGCATTGTTGGAAATGGAGGAGCTTCACATCCCTACAAACTTTACTAAGGTTCGCAGGACCACCGATGGGGTTTGAGACACATAAAGGTATAGAAGAAAGTTCAGGAGAAAGGCGATGTTCAAATCTATTACAGAGATCGGATGAAATGAAGCTGTGGGAAGCTCCGGTATCGAATAAAACTCGAACGGGTAATTTGAACAAAGTAAAAGATCCCTGAAGAGTACCTTGAGAATCATCTGGAGCTGGAGCTGGTGCAGGTGCAGGCTGCGGAGCTGTAGAAGATGCAGCAGTTACTGCAAAGACTCCGGATGTCGTGCCCCTCTTTTGAGTGGGACAATCCTTCTTGTAATGTCCTGGCTGGAGGCAGATGTGGCATAGATCCCTCCTGGCAAACTGAGCAGGTGGTGGAATGGAAGCACCCAAGGTAGGACAGCGATTGGCAAAATGTCCTTTCTGGTGGCATCTGTGGCAAGTGATGGTGGACAGATCTACAGGTGGCCTCGCAGAAACGGAAGATGATGATGATCCCAACCCTTGAGCCTTGTTCCTCTTATGACGGTAGAAATTTGATTTCCTCTTTCTTGAATTACCGGAAAACCGAGCTGATGCAGACTGGGCAGCTGGGGTGTTCTTAGATGTAGGGTTCTCGTACCGGAGAGCCATATCCATCAATGCCGTAAATGTCCCATGCACATGAGTAATGAGTCGATCGTAGAACTCAGGTCGAGCTCCAGCGATAAACTTCTCGTTCAGCTTGAGCGGGGTGTCAATCAGGTTCAGACCATACTGTGAGAGTTCGTTAAACTTCCTCTCATACTCCGTGAAGGTCATATTGCCTTGCTTAAGATCCATGAATTCCCTATAGAGTTGAGACTTGCCTGCTTCGGGCATCCACTTGGCCAGAAAGGCCTCCCTAAAGCACGATAAGAGTTTAAAAGATAGATTCAAAGATGGAATTCAAGTCCGAATTTTGACAACCAAAAGATACCTAAATTGCTCCCAAGTGAGGTCAGCCTCATTTGTCTGAGCAGTAATAGATAGCCACCAATTCAAGGCAGCGCCCTTCATCTGCCAGGCTGCGAGTTGCCTTTGCTGGGCATTAGTAATCTCGAGGCAGGAGAAAATCCTTTCTAAGTCCCGAAGCCATTGCTGAGCTTCTATGATAGTCTCTGTCCCCATAAATTTTGTGCCACCTAGCTCAACATAGTCCTTGCACAATTTAGTGAAACGGACAGGGGCAGCAGGAGGAGGAGCGACTTGCCCTCGACCTTGATTATTTCTTCTATTCATCCTGAAAGATTAAGGATGGATACTAAGGATAGAGGAAAATATTAAGATGTTCTAGGATACGATAAAGTCTAAGCAATTAACAAAAGCTTGAATATAACGATGGAGAGAAATGGAAGAAGTGTTTGGAACTTATTTAACCTAGGAAGTTTTATACCAAAATACTTTGAAAATACGCTCTCTCACCAGGAAAGATTCTGGAATTTGACTTCACTCATTCTAGAGTATTGCTACTCTATCTCTAATGAGTTTTTTTTTTTTGTTCCTTAAGCTATGGTTTATAACCTGGCTCTGATACCAACTGTAACGACCCACTATTTGTACCATTCGAATTCGACAGTAATAGAACATGTCGAGCTGGAATAGTTCAAAATAATAGATTGTAAATATAGCTAAGGAACAAAAGAAACCAAATACACAGAATCACAGACACAGATATCAGAATCTCACAGCGGAATATAAAATAACACAGTGGTTCATGAAGCCACTTAAAACTTTTACCCAACAGAATTACATTGCTTGTAAATCTCAAATACAATTTTAAACATAAATAGAACGAGTCTTCAAAATAAGGTAAAACAGAAAAGCTTCCAGCAGCATGAATGATCTACGAGTGTCCTAGCTCTGGAGAGGAAACTGAAGCTGCAACTCAGGCTGACCCGAGCATACAATAAAACAAAACACTCGAGTCAGGACATACATACTTATATAATGTAAGCTAAATCAAGTGTACTGTAATGTAAAAAGCAAGTAACTTAAAGGATGCTTGGGATCGCCCATCCTCTAAGGATCCGTTAAACTATTTACTATATAATATATTGCGCTATTATAATAGTGTCTATATTAAAATAAACTTACTTTTTAATAGCGTTAAGGGGTTACCCATATAGCCCTTAACACGTAATAGTCCCAGTAGTCCATCCAATATCATAGCTCCTCCTACTCGGGAAGCAACTAGAGGATACCACACGGGCTACGGGAGAAAACCAAACTCGTACAAGGCTCGATATGGTAGGTGACACGGCACAACTAGGCAATGCCAGGGTAGATATACCAATTGCTATCCGGACCGGTGGTAACGCGAAGCCGCAGCAACCGCCCACCTCGAACAACACTCCCAAATCAAAGGTGCGCACCAATACAATCACAAGAGTAATAGAATGGCATACGAAGAAGTGCGTTCGATCAGAGGAGCTACCTCATTAATCCGAGAATCGCTCCTGTTTTAGCCACCTTAAGCCAACTCACGGGAGTCGGGTCCACGTATATACCTTTAAGAGACCGTCACCACCAACCTACTTCATTCTGGAATCTCCACCGCGTACACGGTTGTCAAAGTGGTTTTCGGTATCGACAGAGAGTATGTCCATATCCGATCCCGGTCTCTTTGCCAACCAAACGTTATTATAACCCGTGGTTATAGTTTAAAAAAAATGGTATTTATTTTTCCAAATCAATATATATTTCAAATACCTTAAATTTTCAAATCCTTGATTTAAACATTTCTTTAAAAATATACCATTTCAATTTATTCAATCAAATTTGGAATTTATTTCTTTTATAATAGAAATCATATTTTCCTTTAAAATCTATCCAAACTCAATTTCTAGATTCTTTTATTTATTACATATTTAAATTCCAAAGTTTAACTTATTCTCAAAATCTTCCATAGATTCTCAAATAAATCCATCTTAATTTCTACAGCATTCAGGGAATGCTGTCTAAAGTTATGAGTTTAACCTAGTCAAATTTCAAAAGATAGCATTTAAATGCGGTTGTAGATTTTTAGATTTAAAATCTATTTCTAAATATAACTTGTTATATATATATAATACTCTAAATTTAAATCTTATCCTTTCAAAACTCCAGAATTTCTTAACATTTAAAACATTTATTCTATATTTATTTATTTTTAACATTTAAAACATTATAAAAATTTTACTAGAATATCCTGAATTTCTTAAAAATAATTTAAAATATTCCCAGAAAATAATATATATAAACCACGGGCCTGTATAAGATTTTCTAGCCTAGGTCAAGTGAAACGGATCTATATCATTTCAATCCGATATTTACACAACTCCGGGTTCTATCATTTCGAACCCGCAATCCCAAGATAATTTACAGCAGTTAACAAAATAAGTGATCAATAAAAATCAATTAGGCCTATCATTTCAGCCCATACCATCTATAATAACAGGGAACTTACAGTGGTGATTTAAGCAGTAAATAAACAATAACATAACTGCAGAAATAATATAACAGATAATACTGATGAGATGTCAATTTTAAACGGGTCCATCATTCTATATTACACTACAGACAGATAATAGTGAAATGCAATCATACACATACACTTGCAATAATTTACGAAATATAAATACGTATGTCTGGTGAGAAATACTCACTTGGGTGTTGCAGAAAATTTGAATTCAAAAATGACAATTCACCGGTACAGACTGACAGAGAGTAACGGTCAAATTTCCCGGGCGTCGCCTAGATTTAGATCTAGAACAAAATTTCAAAATATAGGAACGCGACTTTAGATTTTATAGTCAACGAAAAATTAAAGATAGGAAAAGAAATTTGACTTGCTCGACCAAATTTTCTAAGACACGATTGCAAAAATGAATACGAGTGTACCCCTAACTTGTTCATGCCTACCCTATACATATGCAATGCCTACCCTTTTCTTCATTCATCAAATAATTTTTTTTTTCTCTTTTCTTCTTCCCCCTTTTTTTTTTTTTTTTATTTATTTATTTTGATTACCAAAAATCTCAAATAAATATCAGATTTCACTGCCACCAGCCCAAATGACATTTACCCGAGTTTCCCTTCTATGCTTCGAGTCAGATCAGGAATTTCTTCGAGTCAAACTTTAGTCTGCTTCGGGTTACATACGCATCTACTTCGAGTCATTTGTGGAAGTGTTGAAACACTTCAATTTCCAGAAATCCACCTTCTCTGGCCTTCACTGCCATTCCTTCCTCCTACCACTGACTTCACCTATCTCAGCCACCTCCTACACCCCATGCTAGTGTGTCAGACCATCCCAGCCCCTGGATTTGTGTGTGTTTCTGATGTGCAGGTCCTGTGCACGTGCACACTCCAGGTATGCTAACAGTTGCATCATTTTCCCACTTCTTCCCAAAGCTTTCTACTGCTAACCAACTTCACAATTTAACTGCATCACCAGACATCACTTCACCAGATGCACCTTTCAGATCTGCCAGTCTTCACTCAACCTTCCCCCTTCCAGATTTCCAGACCTGGCAGTTTCACCAACCTCAACTATTTACCACTACATTCAGTCACCCATGCTACCCTCTCATGCCATTTACACTGCTACATCTAGTGCAAGTGCAGACTGAAATTCATGCAGATCTGAACCCCATACATATGTAAACTGAAACCATGTCTCCTATGATACTTATAACATGCTTACATGATGCAAACTAAAATCATATTCATATGCACTGACTCCTACCATGATGCAGACACACTTTTACACAAGATTCATATGAATGGTGGGTCTGACACTTAATATGTATATAGATGCACTGAAAACATATGCCTACCTGATGCAGACAAACTCCTATACCAATTTATAGTCTACCTCTTCCACTGCAGGCTTCATCAAAAGAACACACACCCCAGATCTACAACTGATATCATGTTAGACACATTTAAACTTCCCTATATGCTACTCTGTAAAACATGTAGACAGCACAACATGAACCTCATACCAAAATTGGGCATGGCCGAGCAAGACACACAAATGACAGAGAAAAGCTTAGAATAGGAAGGAAGAAATAAGAGAGACTATTACCTGATTTGAGCAAAAGACTTGGACTGGGCTTTGCAGAAGAATATGAAGAGAGAGATGCAACATATATAGGTAAAGACTTGATACATGCAGAGGAATCAAAGCAGTTACTTATGCAATGTCTCTGGAAATTTTCGAGAAATATAAAGCTATCAGTTTTTTTTTAAATGCTTGATTGCTTGATCAAGGCAGTGAATGGTGAGATGGAGATACAAGTAATTTCAGAGCTTTTAATTCCCAACAGAACGTTAAGCCTTTTGCTTAAATTATCAATCAGTTTCAAATATTGAAGTTTATCTGATGCTTTGATTTGGAAAACAATTAATGGCTGTTTAAATTTTAGAAACTGATCAAAGAAATATGCGAGATCAAAGCTTGATATTGAAACTGAAGTTGAAGTTAGGGGAAAGGTTGATATATTTAGCTATAAATTTTCCAGTGCATTTTCTTTCGAGCATAATTTGCAGTTTGCTTTGATTTGGAGAGCATTAAATGGTTGCTTGATTCATTTGTTTGCATAATGTTAGCTTGGTCAGTTTGATATATATATATATGCAGTGCATATTTATTTTCGAGCATAATCAGTGGTTTAAATTGTGAGTTTTTAAATGTTTGCGTGATATATGGAGCATGTCAGTTTCAAAAACCAAGTGCATGCTTTCAGCTTTGAAATATGAACGTGTACCAGTGAAATAAAACAGAGAAAAGAAATAAAAGTGTGTATTTAATTTTTTTCGAACGTTAATTCCATGGGTTTCTTTAATTCATTTATATATGTTTTGATTTTTATTTGGCCATGGATGAGATAGGGGAGATGGTTTTGCATGTTCCAGTTAAAATGAACGTGTACAAGATGAAATTTTGAAACTGCCGAGAGAAGAAAATAAAGTTTGAACGTGTTGAATTTAAATGTTGGTTTTAAAATTTTGTTAAACTTCCTCTGATTTAGTTTGACGTTTTCAAATGTTAATGTTACGTTTTTATGTAGTCAGTTTACAATTTGAACGTACGTCAAAATATATAAAATCAGCTGACAGTTTAAAATACGTACGTTAGTTAAAACGCAGACTGATATTTTATGTTCAAAATTATTTAAAACATGATTTTTACACTACGCTAGACAGACGCAGTTTAAAATTTTAGAAATCTTCGTAAAAATATTATTTTAAAAACACATGTTTTATTATGTCATTTATACCCTATAATTTACGCGTCTGTTAAACGCGAAATTTAACTGTCAAATCTTAGATTAAATTTTCACAGATATTATTTAATTTTTATTGACATGAACAATTTTATAAAATATATCTCCAATTTAAATAATTAAACTATATTTTTAAACATAAATTATATAATATAGACTTCAAAAATTCAAATAACTAAGTAGAATAAATAGCTAAAACTAGGGTTGTTACAACATATGCATATATTATGTAGTAGTATATGTTTCCTAAACTTACCCTATATGTATATGTAGAGTTATCATAGTTTCAAAATTTTATTCTATTTTCGTTTAATTATCAAACATTGATTCATAACATATACTTGTATTTATATATTTTCATATTTATATTTATATCTTATATTTACGTTATAGCTTTCTTAGGTTCAAAATTATATTTTATATTTATGCTTTTATGTTTATGTTTAATATTACTATGTTTGTTTATTTTTAAGCATTATCATTTAAAAATTACAATTATATGTTCGTATATATTTTATCAAAGAATAAAAATATAGTGTCTTTGATTTTTTTATTGAATAAGAGAGATTTTGTTATAAACAATTTTAAAGATTTTCTTTTTAATTTTCAAATCAAAATTTCCTTTATAGACCATATGTAACTGATAAATAATTAAGATCTCATCAGTTTATAATTTAAGAAGCCTGTATTTAATTTAAATTAGATTAAATATTATTAAAATATGCTGTCAAAAATTCTGAGTTGTTACAAAAATATTTTCCAAACCTTAATATTTTTGTACAATAAATTCATCTTTTTAATGAGACACTACATTTCGTTTCGTCAAATTTGGACTGCTATTGCCCCGCTTATCTTATTTCTGACAAATTAGCAGCATTTCTGGTACCAAATATCGACTTTTGATAAGATGATCCTATCACTGATATCCATGTACCATTTTGATCATCTCGTCATGCTGATCTCCACAGCATATTCATTTGTGTGTTTCGGAGTCCGAGAAACGGTGAAATTTACGGAAACGATTCCCGTATCGGTTCCGCAATTTGGCTTTTGACTTCCGTGACCATTCAATTTTCCACTAAATAATACCAAAGGCCAATGGGCTTTTAAAATTTCCAGAAATTAAATATTTTGTCTATCACTCTTCCCACCTATTCATTTAATTTGTTTCGTTCATTTTCTATCTTATATTAAAATTTCTTTGGCTATACTCTTCATTATTCGCCTGTTGTTCTTTTTCCCTTCCTTGCTCTCATGGCCTTGATAGGCTCCCAACCCCTCACTGCAAATGCATCACACCAAACTTCCCTACCCATGCCAGAAACCCCTCTCTCACTTGCGTGTCCCATACCCTGTAGGCTCTCGTAACCTCAAAGCCATCTACACGGCCGAGCCCACTCCTCACGTCACCATGTTTCCCTGCAGCCTATTGAGCCGACCCCGCTACGCCTCCTCCGTCCGATCACCCCACCTCAGCCCAGGCCCGGTCCTCCCCTTGACAGCGATTGCCACAACCATCTCCTCCTTTTTTCTCCTTCGCAGAGCACCATGCGACATTGTCGCCGTTTCAGACCATCCACTAGCTCACCGAAGGCCAACCCCATCTCCTTCCGGCTTTCGCCACTTGGCCTCCACCTCCGCAATTTTCTTCTTCTTCTTTTCTTTGCAAAAAGTATTTTATACATAGAGTTTATAATGGTATGTTTATATATAAGATTTGTTGTTATACTCAAAGTTACATATGTTACATTGTTATATATGTGTTACAGTAATATAATGGATTGGTTTTTAATTTTACATATAATATATTTGTTTTGTTGGTTGTTAAAGGCTAAGAACCTGCTCTAGTATATTTGTGTCAGTAATATATGTTTTGTACGATATGCAAGTTATATATATATATATATATATATATATATATATATATATATATATATTGTTACAAGTCTATATATATATTATGGTGTATTACCAGTGTTATACCATATATGTTTTCTGATTTTTTTGTATTGTGTGGCTGCTTTGTTCATACATGTATGTCCATAATAACAATAACTTTAAAACTAATTATATATAGATAGTTGAATATATATATATATATATATATATATATAGTGTTCACTATAAGTGTGTGTGTGTGTATGTATATATATATATATGTTTTTATCTTAAGTTTGTTAGTTGTATAACAATATATTAAGTTATATGTATGTGTTTATACATGGCTTAGATGTTTCAGTATATATTTTACAATATATAAGGTAATCTTGATTTTTAAATATATAGATATGTATATGTATAAGTACCATTATGGTTTACAGTATTTATAATATTATAAAGGAAGATATATACAGGTTTGTTTGAAAGCTTGCCATATATATTTAGTAATGTATGTTAGTTTAGAATAGATTATTTATATACATACAAGTTGCAGACTTCTTTTATATATAGTTAGTTATATATATGCTGCTAGTTGTAAGCTATATAACATATATCTACACATATTTTAAATTTTTCAATCACTATTTAGTTCTTTTTTTATATGTATGTTGTAAATAACTTGTTTGGCAGTGTGTGTGTATATAGATTTTAAATTCTAGTCTGTAATGATTTTATGATCTGTTTGGGTTATGTTGGAAATTATATATATATATATATATATATATATATTCAAAATGAACAAACAATATATGCAAGTATTTTGCATTTTTATTGAGTATATGTGTATGTATTTATTTCAAATTATATTATATGGATATATTTGTTTTGTACTATGTGTTTATTTAAAACATTGATTTTTGAAATACATATATATTTAATTTAATATGTGGGATTTTGAATATGACCTTATGTATATATAGCTATATATAAGTTCATTTACATCAATTATCTTCATCGATCCAGTTCTGATGTAATTTCGCCTATTCCTTTTATAGCATTGTTCATCAAATTCGTGCCAATATAGATTTGCTTTGGAATTCATGCCTGGATTCGTAACTTGTTTCATTTGTCGAATCTCTCTAGCCTCGAAAGGTGAGCAATCACTCACGATTAGTGTTCTTATATTTGTTAAATTTGATTTCAATTGAAATGACAATTGAAATATGATGCTATTAGTTATTTACATCGTTATATATATGCTGTTATCTGACCTATTCACCTTTGACATCTAACACCATTATCTATTATTTATATTGATGTTATATGCCTGTTATATTATTATCATATATGTTCTCACTCTACAAGTTCCCTGTTAGTATAGAATTCCCTATGGGTTGAAATGATACATACCCGAATGATCTGTAGAATACGAGAAAATTGATATGGGTTGAAATGATAAACCCAAGCGATTATCATTGAATTGAATTTTGGATTGCGGGTTGAAATGATATGTACCCGTATATAATTTAAATTATGGATTGAAATGATAAATATACTTATCCTTGACCATAGGATGGAAAATTATATACAGACACTGTTGGGGTGTGTGTGTGTGTGTGTGTGTGTGTATTGAAAATGATTTCTATGGTTCTGGAAAAAAATATATGGTTTAATAAATATTGATTTTAGGATACTATACAATTGTATTTTTATAAAGGTTTAAATTTTAGATTTTGAAGTTATATATTTTGAAAGCTTTGTAGTTATAAGTTAAATTTTGAAATTATAATTTTTAAGAATTTACTTATAATTTTACTATTTTAAAATATATAAATAGATTTAAAATACAAATAAATTTAATAAAATGTTTAAGTATTTATTTAAATCATATTTCAAATGTAGAATTTATAATAGAAATCGGCTTGAAATTATATTATTTAAGAATTATAATCAAATAAGTTTTATTTGAAATTTATTAAATTTGAGATTGCAAAGATAAGATTTTTGTAATGACCTTAAATTTCTAATTATTTTATTTACGTATTTAATTGAATTTTGGTAAAATTTTGAATATTTGAATTTGAAAATAAAATTTGATATTTGGAATACGTCTAATTAAACATAGAAATTGGTAAATTTTCATCAGATAATATGGAAGTTTATTTTATTGTGTAACTCCAATTCAAATTCAAATCGGTTAATAATTGATGATGATAAAATGTTTTCCAAACCTGAATATTTTTTACAATAAACTTGTAAATCATCTTCTGAGTGAAACGTCATATTTTGTTTCGTCAAATTTGAATCTCTATAACCTCATTTCTCTTATATTTGAAGTGAAATGATATCGTATTGATATACTTTTGAAATGGAAATGATATTTGGTTCTGAAGTATAAATTTTTTTTGAAATGAGCGCGGTGTTATAATAACGTTAGGTGGTTAAAGAGACCGAGATCAGATATTGTCATACTCTCTGCCAATACCGAAAACCACTTTAACAACCGTGTAGGCGGTGGAGATTCCAGAATGAAGTAGGATGGTGGCGACGATCCTATATGAGGTATATACGTGGACCCGACTCTCGTGAGTTGGCATAAGGTGGCTAAAACGGGGGCAATTGACGGGCCAAGTGAGGTAGCTCCTCCGATTGGATACACTTCTCCATATGCCATTCTATTACTTTGTGATTGATTTGGTGCGCACTTTTGATTTGGGAGTGTGGCTCGAGGTGGGCGGTAGTTGCTGCTATGCGTTACCACCAGCCCGGAAGTGTAATTGGTATATCTACTCAGCATTGCCTAGTTGTGTTGTGTTACCTACCTTAGCGAGGCCACTACGAGTTTGTTTTGTACCATACTTATGGAGTGCCCTCCGATAAGCCCATTTTACGGGAAGTTACAGTACTGCATAGATTATGGAAATATATAAAAATGTGTTAAGGGGGAAATGGGTAACGCCTTAGCGCTATTTTAATAGTTTACTTTACTTTAGATATTATTATAATTGTGTATATTACTATATAGTAGATAGTTTCATGGATCCTTAGAGGATGGTTATTCCAAACATCCTTTAAGTTACCTGTATTTTAGTTGCTATTTCACTTGATTTGGATGAAGAATATAAATCCTGACTCGAGTGTTTTGTATTTTGCTTTACGCTCGGTTCAGACTGAGTGTCGCAGCATTCGAGACTCACCTTTGGAGTTTGAGCTTCGCTTGGAGATCCATCTCTCTATTCAGCTTGCAGCTATTCAGTTGATTCCTGTGATATATTCTAATCTTGTATTTGACTATTGTATGGAGACTTCTATGTATATTAGACTTCTGTTGTATCCTGTTTAACTCAATTATATAAATAGTAGCTTCATGAACTACCATCCTTTTGTTTCCGCTGCTTATTTTTGTATTACTCTGTGTCTATGATTCTTTGATTATTATTTACTACATATGCTGAGTTTTGGCACAATCTGATATTTTGAGCAATTCAAATCCGACATGTGTGGATGCGAATGGTTGAAAATACCGAGATGTTACATGTGGTATCAGATCTCTGGTTTTAGGCATAACTTAGCATATAGACTAAATTTGATCACAGAATCACTTTCGTTCGTGCTTAAATCTCTTCCTATTTGACTTGGTTTCCTTTGAATTTTGGAACGTTTTCCCCTGGGTTCCAAAATCCATTCTTTCCTTCCCCTATTTGTATTCCCTTGATTCTGGAGTATCCATAGCTCCATTGTATGAATTGTAAGGGGGTGAAATTCCTTTACAGTAGGCATTGATTCACCGAAGATTTCTATGTCCACGGTTTACGATGCTCCTATCTTTTTGAAATGCCCGAACTCTATCTCTGGCAATCAAAAGATCAATTTGCCTCAGAATTCGACATCGATCTTATTTTCGAAGTCACGGTTGACCCGGTTAAGGTTGCCGCGATTTATATAAGTCTATCCATCCTTCTATTTTGAAGTTGATTATCTTATCTCTCTTTCGAACCAATCTCTTCTGATTAGAATTCTATTTGATTAGGGTCTCCCTAAATTGAATCTACACCCTTGTTTTGAAATCCACTGTATTATCGAATGAGGGAGTGTATTTGTATTAATATTAAAATATTTGATATTGTGTTACTTGAGCTTTTAACGTTGATTTGGGGTTTCAATCGATTCGTATGATCAACGTTATCGATACAAATTCCAAAACACTTGAATAGAGCAAACTGACACAATATTGTTTTTAAATTTAGTAAATAAAATAAATTTTCTATGATTATATTACATATATAAGAAAAAATTTTGAAAGATAATTGTTAAATGAATTGGTTAACAAAATGATAATATTTGATGTTCATTTACTATTTTGTAAGTCATTAGCTATTGCATAATATAAATAAATAATAAAACTTGGTTTGTAAATTGATTTGGAATTCAAATGAACGTAAATTTAGAATTTGAGAATTTAATTTCTGGTGATTTCAAACTTTGGTTTTAAAGTTTTAAAGGGTATACTATTGAAAGTATTTTCGAATAGAAATCGTTTTCAAAGAATTTTAAACATTTAAATCAGTGCTCTCCTCTTTTGTTGCTGGAAAATAATTTCGGTGATAACGGCAGCACCATCGACATTCATTTTCAAGTTTCGAAGTGAGAGACCACTCTATGGCTTTTCCACACTTTGTTTTGGGAAATAAATTTGATTAAATTTCTAAAGTATGACGTGATTTATAATGTATATATAAGTATATGATTATAGATTTGATTTTATATATATATATATATATATATCCTTAAATTGTTTGAGGTTAATCGAAAATTTAATTCTTAAATTTTATGTTAAAGGATGATTCTAATTATAAAATGAAGCCAAATTTTGAATAAATATTTAAACTTGAAATAATTAGGTTGGGAAAAGGTTTACTTCTATAATACCCAATTTAATTCTAATAAAACATATCTAAATTATTCAGAAGTTAAATATGTAATTGAAAATATATAATATAAAATGATTTTATAAATAAAATTCGAGTAGTTATAATAAATGTTATACACTTAATTTATAATTATAAAAATGTTAATCGGGATAAACATAATAATAAGTTAATTGAATATAAATGAGATAAATAAATTCTGTTTTGAAGGAATTAATAAATTGAAATTAAATCAACTTAATGAAATACCTTGAATTTAAAATTAATCGTGGAATATTAATTAATGTAAATTAAAATTTATATGGTCTTAAATTAATTGCTTTATTTTGTTTTTCAATCTATTTTTCTTTCTAGTTATTTCTACCCCCTATCTCGTTCCCTTTCGGAAACAAAAAGTTTAAAGTGGGGGAGAGTGTAACGATCCGTAAATTTTTTAATAATTTTATATACGTATTTAATTGAATTTTGGTAAAATTTTGAATATTTAAATTTGGAAATAAAAATTTGATATTTGGAATATGTCTAGTTAAACATAGCAATTGGTAAATTTTCATCAAATCATATGGGAGTTTATTTTATTGTTTAATTCCAAATTAAATTCAAATCAGTTAGTAATTGATGATAATAAAATGTTTTCTAAACCGAAATATTTTTATACAATAAATTTGTAATTCATCTTCTGAGTGAGACGTCATATTCCATTTCATCAAATTTGGATCTCTATAACCCCGTTTACCTTATTTCCTAATTTTAGCAGCATTTTCGGCACCGATTATCAGCCTTTGATATGATGATCGTGCCACTGATATCTGTATACCGTTTTGATCGACTCGTCATGCTGACCTAAGTAGTATATTCGTATGTGCATTCTAGTGTCAAGTACGAAGCTATACTGGTGAAACAGATAACCACATCGATATTCGTTTTAACTTTTTGCCGTGTCCATTCAATTTCCCAACTGTTGAAAAAACGAATAGCTCTTTGCTTTTGTTAATTTGTAAATTCTCCTGCCTGTCACTTTTCCCCAACATTGAATATAATATCTAGTTCCTTCAATTTGCATTGGCTCGTTCTCTATCTTTTATTGGTTCTGTCGTTCAGTAATTTGTTTTAATGTTAAAGTTACATTACTTCCCACTGAAGCCTATTCATTTCTTTCCCTTGAAATTGCTCACACCTTCCTTCTTCTTCATGATTGCCAAACATATTTTTTCTTTCTTCCTCTTATATTTTTTTGAGCTTCACATACAAATAAAAAATTTTTAATAAAAGAAGCCTACTTATTTTCTTTTCTGATGAACTTGTCCTCTACTGAGAGCCACATGAGCCAATGAACAACTCGCCTACCTAAACAGCCATGAAAACCGAGCGCCACCCAACCCCTTCCATCACCGAACAGCTTGACAACCTCCACATGCCGACCTCCCCGCATACTCTTTCCATCGACCAATAGCAAAGCATCGCCTCCATAGTCGAAGCCATGGTCTCCGTCCTCCCTTCTAACTAAGCCGTGGTGATATATATTAAGGTGTATATATATACACACACTACAACAAAAGTTGTTATTGGTTGCATTTTTAGTGGCGTTTAATGTTATATGCAACAGTTGATCATTTTGAAATATAAAAATCAATAAAGAAGCGCAACTAATTGACTCCCGCCAACATTTCACTAAAATTTTGCTGGAATTTTATACGGCCGCTCATATCTCTTTTTACTCTTAACATTTTCTTCGTCCTTCTCAAACGACAATGAAAACCCCAAAAAAAAACTTGTTCAGAAACTCTGAATCTCTCTCGTCCTTTTTTATCAATTATCAGTCGATAGGCTTCGTCACAAAATTTCTTATCTTCTAGCTCGCGAAATTCCACGCATTTATCATCCCCAAACCCTAGAACAAGAAATATGGTTGAAAAATTCGTCCTCTACCTTGCACAATTCAGCTCTTACGAGGTAATTTAAAAACAATTTTCTTCTCTGTTGCCATTTTGAACTGGATTAGATCAGTTTTGTTTGAGGTTGTTATTTGAATTTGTTGCTTGAATTGGTTTCTGTTTATCCAAAATGTAAATTGGTTGATTCTTAGATGTATATTAGATCCACTTGGGATTACGATGACATTGTCGATAGGTTCAGGAAGGTAAGGAGATTTTTGTTGCAATGTTCTGGATTTGGGAATGTATATTGTATTCTTTTTTTTCGTTTGCTTGGTTTTTATGCTTTGGTGCCAACACTAGTTATGTTTCATTGGTTTGTATTTGATTTGATTTCATGGTTTAAATTCTATGAATTTGGACTAAATTGCTAGTTGTGAAAAGTTTCAGCTTGCAGATGAAAAGTGTAGGCATTTACGTGGATAATCTAGAGTCAATTTAGGAAACTATAGCAATATTTTTGTGGATAACATGATCGATTATTGAAATCAACCTCAAATGTTGCAGTCATTTCACCGAGTATAAACTTATAATACAATTTCTCTTGATTTGTTTGTGTTTATTTATTTCCTATTAAGCTGAATACCTGTTTACATATCTGGACAATATGTTTATTGCAGAATCGAGTGGATATCTGAAATAAACAGTAAAGTTAGTCCTGGAATTTGACAAAACTAATGTATTGTGAGATCTAAATTTAAAGAAATTTGTTGCACTTCAATTTCTCTGAACTGATACATGCATGTCATGGGAGGAAAAAGGTGATTATTGTTGCTTTATATCCTTTATGCTTCTCCTTTATATTTGCAGAGTATTTAGTGTTAACAAATTTATAAACGTCACATTTAATATAACTCATGGCTCATGAGCTATCACATGATAATTAGATGTATTGTGACTCTTATCATTATCATATGTGTATAATTACCCCACTGTACTTTAAATTATAATAAAAGCTGAGGTTGTTATTATTATTATTTTTTTACATACAAGAGTTGTATTATTATCAGCATCAATATACTAGGAGATCGTAGTAAGTTGTCTTTATATTTCTTATAGTTTACGAGTCCATGTTGAAGTAAATGTTACCTTATGTCTACAGATTGAGTTTACCAAGCCAGGACTTTGTCATGGATTTGCACTTTGGATCGACTGGGTGTCGGATGACAAAGAGTCCATTGTTTTGTCAACGGGTCCAGGTAAATATCTAACCATTCCCTTCTTCTGTTTTAATTGTAGATTGTTGTTCATGGCCTAATAGTTTTATTTAATTTAGTTATATTTATTGCATTTTAGATTGCAGATACTGGAAACAAGGAGTAAAGCTTCATGGTGTCCCAATTGAAGTTAATAGTGAAAGTTCCATTGTTAGCACCAAAATTGGTCGCTAACACCCAAATGTAAATGAAAGCACCAACTAACAGCCACTGATAATAGATAAAGTGTGTGTAGAGAGTAATAATATGAAGAACAGTTAAAATTAAAATGAAAGCAGTAAAGAACAACAAGTTTTATAGTGGTTCGGCTAACTTCGGCCTACGTCCACTCTAGAAGTTTCATTTTTATTGATGTTCGAATCGATTACAGTTGCAAAGTGGTAGACTGGCCTTAGTCTTAGGAAATAAAAAGTTAGAGAGCAGAAGAGAAGAAGAAGACCCCCCTTCTGAATCCATACAAGTTGTATTTATAGGCGAATTTTGAGTTGCTGGGCTTTCTGAACGGTAAAGGCCCATTAAGAATTTCCACCGAGCCATCTTTGCCGAGCGAGGTACGATGCCGAGCGAGGTGAGAGGTGCAATGCCGAGCGAGATGCAAGGTGCGAGGTTTCGAGGTATCGAAGTGCGAGGTATCGAGGTGCGAGGTATCGAGGTGCAAGGTATCGAGGTGCGAGGTATCGAGGTATCGAGGTGCGACTTCTTTATGCCGAGCGGGGAGTGTAGACTGAATGGAGTACTCGTGCTATGCATTCCCTCCATTTCTTGACCAAATGACATATCCAAGTAAACTTCATCCTTCGAAACCAAATCCATCATACTCCAACCTCGATAGTCGTGAAGTTAGTTAGGTTGAATCCGCCTACTTATGGCTTTGACAAAAGCGGGTAAACACTTTGCCCCCAAAAACATGCCTTGCTAATGGAAGGTGTGTTTTATAGCACAATAAGCTGGATGTTCGTATCCTGTTAATGACCTACAAAGAAATTAATAGCCTTAACTGACCACAAATGACAATCGTTCGGGATTGTGTGTCATTCGGGGTAGTATGTGACCGTTTGAGGCCGAGTGCCGTTCGCAGCGAATTGTGACCATTCGTGGTCGGGTGCCATTCGAGGTGAGTTATGATCGTTCGCGATTTGGTGCTGTTTGAGGCAAGTTGTGACCGTTCGCGGTCGGGTGCCATTCGAGGCGAGTTGTGATCGTTCGCGATCTAGTGTCGTTCGTGGCGAATTGTGGTCGTTCGTGGTCGGGTGCCATTTGAGGCGAGTTGTGTGTGCCCGGGTGGGGGGGACTTAATATCATTAATGTCAGATTTCACGTTCGAGTGAGTTTTTGAACTGTTTGTCGTGGCGGTTTATCGCCATCTCAGAGCACGCCTAAGGACCATTCGCGGCCCCGTACATGTGTAAGTGGCTTAGCCGTCATGGAATCACAAACAGCAGATTTTCATTCAAAATAAGTCTTTCAACAAAAATGTCAAAATAAATCAAGTCCAAACATGATAAATTGAAAATAAAAGCAAAACAGGGACGTCCAAGTGCAAACACCTACATTGATGTGATTTATAGTCGTATCAGAGCATGCCCGAGGCTCGTTCGCGGTCATGTACATGTTTAAATGACTTAATCGCGTTGATGTGGAGTTTGCCACTTATTCGTCATTATTTCAATCAGCCAATGACAAGCTGACGCCCTGATCCCAAGCCATTCCCAGTTGGTGTAGGTGGTGGCCGCTCTCGTTCCACCGTCATTGTTCCCCTTCTCACATATTGCGATAGCAAACCATTCCGGATATGTCCCTTAACCTCATCCTTCAAGTGCCTGCAGTCATTCATGCTATGACCATTCAGTTCATGGAATAAACAATACTTGTCTGACCTTTTTTCATTGCTGGTCGGATCCCTTCTCATTGGCCTCCGATAGGGAATCTTCCCCTAGTGTCTTGGTAAATTCGTTCCAAAGTCTCGTTCAGCTCTGAATAAGAAGAGAATCTCGGTTCCTTTCGTGGTCGCGTTGGTCCATCGTCGTTATCCCTGGCCTTCCTTTTCCCTTTATCAGTTCTTGAATCCTTTTTAAGAGGATTTTCACCCTTGACTGCATAAACATCATCTCCTTCTCCTTCCTCTCTCTCAGCATTTGCATCCTCTAATCGTAAAAATCCTTCGACCTCATGATAAAACTCCCCTAGATCCATAGGTGGATCCCTTGTCAGTGAATTTTTGAACTCTATTCCATTAGCTATGCCAAATACTGCTGCCTTTAAGACCATGGATGGATCTGGTCGATCAACCGATGCTGTCGCTGCATTGAATCGCGTCAGAAAGCTCCTTAATGATTCCTCGGTCCTCTACTTTAGAGCTTCCAAACTCATCACATTCTTAGGTCTCGAAATGTGAACTCTAAACTGCCTCATAAACTTCTCAATCAACTTAGTAAACGTTGCAATGGAACCACTCTCCAATTGTCTAAACCATAGTGCTGCTATGTCTATCAGATACAATGGGAAGCGTCGGGCCATGACTTCCTCTGACGCCCCCTAGCACTTCCATATGCCTCATATACTTTGTAAGATGAACTGTAGGATTCGCCCTCCCATTATACATCTCCACTGATGGTAGCTTAAAATCTGGTGGGTTCCTAGCTCGCCTGATAGTAGGAGTAAAGAGACTCCTATTCACATCCTCCAAGTCTTTGTTTACCAATCCACCTCTCATAGCTCGTCTAACCATCTCCGCCAGTCTGTCATTGTCACCAAGATGTAATCCTTATCTGTTGCCTCTTGTCTGCCCCACGAGTTGATGAGGGAATTCTGGCACATACTCCTTATCTCGTACTCCTACACTCCTATTGGTGTCGGGTTGGCCAGGGTTATCTAGTATCCCTCCATGGATTGGTTCAGCATTCCCTGGTGGTATGCCCCCGAGTCTAGATCCATCCGGATTGATAGCCGTCTGCTGATTGGGTTCTGCCTCCTACTGAGCTATTCCCTCTGCTTGCTGGTTGTGCGCTTCTGATCCAACTCCATGGACCTGAGCTCCTGCATTTCCTGCCTGCGCAAATTGTCTGAGAAGAGCCTGCATCATCTCCTCTTGTCTTTTCAACATTGCTTCCATCTCGTCTCTGGTGATGTAGATGGATGCTTGACCTACTCCAGCTCCAAAGGAAGCCTCTTGACTTCCCTCCTGATTGCTCCTTTCTGTCACTTGCTTTCTTGTTGATGGCTTAGCCATTGCTTTCTAGAGTCCCAGTTCCTAGCTCCAAAATCCCTGAGTGCTTGCCTTCTCAGTGAAAGCACCAAAATGTTAGCACCAAAATTGGTCACTAACACCCAAATGTAAATGAAAGCACCAACTAACAGTCACTAATAACAGATAAAGTGTGTGTAGAGAGTGATAATATGAAGAACAGTTGAAATTAAAATGAAAGCAGTAAAGAACAATAAGTTTTATAGTGGTTCGGCTAACTTCGGCCTACGTCCACTCTAGAAGTTTCCTTTTTATTGATGTTCGAATAAATTACAGTTACAAAGTGGTAGACTGGCCTTAGTCTTATGAAATAAAAAGTCAGAGAGCAGAAGAGAAGAAGACCCCCTTCTGAACCTCTACAAGCTGTATTTATAGGCGAATTTTGAGTTGTTGGGCTCTTTGAATGGTAAAGGCCCATTAAGAATTTCCACGGAGCCACATTCATCTTATGCCAAACGACTTTCCACCGAGCCATCTTCGCCGAGCGAGGTACGATGCCGAGCGAGGAACGAGGTGCAATGCCAAGCGGGATGCGAGGTGTCGAGGTATCGAGGTATCGAGGTGCGAGGTATCAAGGTGCGAGGTATCGAGGTATCGAGGTGCGAGGTATCGAGGTATCAAGGTGCAAGGTATCGAGGTATCAAGATGTGACTCCTTTATGCCGAGCGGGGAGTGTAGACCGAACAATGTATTTGTGCCTTGCATTCCCTCCATTTCTTAACCAAATGACATATCCAAGTAAACTTCATCCTTCGAAACCAAATCCATCATACTCCAACCTCGATAGTCGTGAAGTTAGTTAGGTTAAATCCGCCTACTTATGGCTTGACAAAAGGCGGGTTAACATAGAGGCGATTTTTGATCCTGTAACAGGAGATCTCACCTTAAAATCTCAGTTCTCATAATTTATAATTGATTTATTCGTTATCACATTTTTCATATTAGGATTATTGCCTTGGTCTAATTTACCATAAATTGAAATTTACTGTAAAACAACTTAGGGTAATACAAGACTAATTCGAACGGTCGTGACCATTTTCTAATGGTTGTTACCATTGGTTATTGAATTTGAATTCAACAGACAATAAAATGTACCATTTTGGACGGGTCGCTGCCCCCCCGGACCCCTGCGACCTGACCAGGCAGGTCGAACCTCGGAGCGGGGGCGTTGTCCCCGCACCCCCACCTTGGGGGGTTGCCACTGTAACATCCCCGGGTTTTAGCCTAGTCTAATTTGATAATTGAATTAATTTTTGAAATTAATTTGTGGATTTTATAGAGTTTTTCAAAATAAATATTAGTTGTCTATAGATGCTAATTTTAAATATAATTTGAAAATATGAATTCGAAATTCAAATGTTATTATATTTGAATTTAATTGGACTTAATGAAAATTTTATATTTGAAAAAAAAATAATAAGTACGATTACTTAAGTTTAAAATGAAAATTTTAAAATAAGTATTTATTAATAAGTTTAATATCTTAATTTTAAAAATGTAAATGGATTTGAAATTTGATTTAAAACTCTAAACTTTGAAGACTAATAGAATTTTTTTTTTGTATTTGTAATATGATGATTTGAAAGTTTTATTTTGAATTTGATATAAATACAAAAGTGCAAATTCGTTAACATAGGGTTAGAACGAAATCTATAAATTTATTTAAAGTAAAGCATTAAACATGAATTTAAATATGTAAACAAGTGTAAGCATTTTTAATAAAGAGATTAAAGAGGATTTAAAAACACTTTCTTTCATATATAAAGGTATGAACAAGAAAAACATGGAAAAAAACATGATTTGTAAATTAAAAATGAAGTAAGGCTTAAAACAAAATTTATGAAATAAATTAGAGTAAGGGTATTAAAACATAATATTGTTTATGAAATAACAAGTGTTAACACAAGTGTACAAGTGTAGGTTTATTTTAAACAAGTGGCATTCAAATTTATTTTCTTTTAAATTAAAATGTAAATAACATACAAAAGAGTAAATATCAAAATTCTTCTTTCATATTCAAATATGAAATAAAAGAAACAAACTAGATTCAAAAGTAAATTCAACAGCAAATTTAAAACAAGAACAGATCAAAGAAAGCAAGTTGAAAACTTGGGAAAATAGACAAAACAGAGAAGAAAATCAAACAAGAAATCAAAATAAAAAGTAAAGTTTGAACAGCTTCAAGTATTCAAAGATTTCAACTGAGTTTAAGGTCAGGCAAGCTAATCAAAACCAAAGCATTTCAAAATCTGGAAAAACAATTGAAGATTGCAGGAAAAATTAAAAATCTGGAAAAAAAAGGAAATTTCAAGCTTGAACAAGCAACCACTATTTTTTGTCTTTAATTTTTCAAGGTGAGCAATTTTAGCCTTGAAATTGTTCTCTGTCTTTCAATCATATAGGTGAGTAACACTTTTAATAACTTAAGTTTTAAAACTAGTTACATGTTAATATCTAAAAAGTATATCTGTGTGAATATCTATATGTGCATTGTTCTGTGAAATTTGGTCAGGTATGATGCCTGCATGTTGATAACCTGTAATACACCTCTGTATTTAAGATTTTAAGCTCATGCTTCACTTCCAAAAATCATTTCTGCTTGACCTATTGGTTGTTAGGACTTAGTATCTTAACAAGCTATGTTTGTTTGATCATAAAGTAAATTTTAAATTTTTTATTTTAGTAAAATAAAGCAGAATTGTTCTGTAAAAACCTAAGAATAGTTAATGATTAACATGAGTGAAATTTCAATCATCTTAAATTATTAATTCAGGGTTATAACTTGAATTCTTATCTGAAATTAAGATTTTTAAAACTAAATTCACGTTTTCTAGTTAAGTATTGATTACGCATTTCTGTTTGATTGTTTTGGGAATTTTGGGTTGCCTCTGGTAATCTAGTTGATCTGGGAGTTTGGGATCTTCATTGGAGATAGTGAGATGACTGGAGAGTATGGCAAAAATGGCAGGTGGATGGTCAGTGGCCGGTGGTGACGAGGGTTGTTGGATTTTATTCCTAAACCTAGTTTTGGGTCTGGGTTGAATTTGGGTCTGTTTGTATTCTCTGGTGCATCGAGTTGCTTGGGGTTTTGGAGATGGCTAGAGGGGTGGTAGAGGAAGCTATGGCAGGAGGTGGTGGAACTCCGTTGGTCGGAATTGTGAATGCGGCGAAGTTTCCCGGTTTTGGGGGTTGATGGCAATTTGTGTTTCAGGTTTGATATAGAACTCGATTTTGATTCGAGCTTCTATGTTGAAGTCTGAGGATCGTGATCATGCTTGATGACGATCAGTGATGTGTGAAGGCTGTCGAAGGTGGATGGAGTTGGCCAGAGCCACGGTGCATTTTAAATCTGAATGTGTTTTAAACAAGTTTAAATTAAATAGCATTTAAAAGTATATTTGTTTTCAAACAAATGTTTAACTTGATTTTGCTAAAATTCTTTTATAATGGTTTTCTTAATTTTGAGTGAAGAGTTAAATAAATTGTTTTAACTTAAATTTGCAAGATAAAATGTAATATATTTTAAAGCTTAAAATTTAAATAAAAATTTAAGTAGATTAGTTAGAACTTTTTTTATATAAGGTTATAGGTGGATATTTAAATTTGGTAAATGTTTAAATATATCTATATAATCATTTTGAATCTTAAATTCAAAATGGAATTTGAATTTGAATTTAAAGTGTAATGTTTAAAATACACTTAAATGTTAATGAAATCATTAATAAAGAAATTAATTATCTTAGAGATAATTAAGGTAATAAAATGATTTAATTAAAAAGGTAATTAAAGAGTGATTTATTTAATTTATAAATAAATAATTTAGATTAATTTATAATTAGAAATGATTAATAATGAATTAATCTAAGATAATTTCTTAAGAAAATAATTAAAGAAATGTTATTAGTCAATGAAGGTGCTTAACTAGGGATTATTAAGTAATTAAATTAATATGATTGATTTTGAAAATTAATTAGATTAATTAATTTAGATAATCAATTATACATTTTTGAATGTAACTACTCAATGAAAGTAATTAAGGGATTAGTTACTTATTGTAATTAATTTGGTAATGTGATTAATTCAAGTTAATTAATTAATTTAGTTTAATTAACTTAAGAAAATCATTGATAATTGGATAAGTGTAATTACTTAGTGTAATTAATGGAGATAATTACTTTGGGAAGTAATAAATGATAATTACTGGGAGGTAATTAGTGAATATGATTTATGAATGAAGTAATTTGGGTAATTACTTTTGTTATTAATCGAGGGTGATTAATAATTGTGTTTAATTAAAGATTTATTACTTAATGTAATTAATTTAATAAAGTAGTTTAATTTAAATATAAATAGAGATCATTATTTAATATGATTAATGATGTAATTTACAATGGAATAATTAGGGAGTAACTAATAATGAGGTGATTAATTGATTAATTAATTAAGGTGATTGATTAATTAATTTATATCAAATGATTGTAATTAATTAATCAGGATTGGATAATTAATTCAAAAGTAATTATAAGCGGAGATAGGAGTTAACACTCGACTACCGATTTATAAGTGGAGGCACAAAGCACAAACCAAATTTTATTCAAATTTCAACAACCTTTACAAATGACACGACTTGCCTATTTATAGGCTTACAACACCACAACATTACACAGAGTACAACACATTACAAAGCCGTCACGACCTAGTACAACTCACGCGACCTAAAATTAACAATCAACGACTTAAAAAAAATGCAAAACATCCGTTACAGGACTTAACGACCTAAAGAAAACACTCGCGATTTACAATAGAGCATGGCAGCGACTTATTGGAGCTTCGCGACCTAGTATAAGACGTCAACGACCTACTGCTTCGTTCGCGACCTAACTTAGGAATTCGCGACATACTGTAAAGTCATCAATCGAGTTATGGTCCTCGCGCCTTAGGGTTAAAGTCATCAATTCGCGTCCATTTGAGGAGGTAAGAAGCTCGTTCGCGACCTATGGAGAGTCGCCGCGAAGAGGAGGGACGGTCTTGGTTCTCTCGTGACCTAGGTAGGTCGTTCGCGACTTTGGATGCGGTTCCGGAGGAAGACAATGACTTACAGTAGTTCGCTTCGCGACCTAACTGCTCATAGCTCGTGCGCGACATACGAAGGAAGGGAAGCGATCTAGGGTCGCGAGTTAGGTTGGAGGAAGCTTCGACAATTTGGGCTTCTTCGTGATCTTCTCCTTCACGACCTAGGTTAGGTCGGCCGCGACCTTCAGAGGTACGCTCTTCATCATCCTCCCCTTGTTGAAAGGAATTCGTCCTCGAATTCATACTCTCGTCATCTACGATAAGTTCCTCCCCATAATACGGAATCAAATGTTTAACGTTGAAAACATCTGAAGTATGAACCTCTTCCGGCAACCTTAACCGATACGCATTATCATTGATCTTCTTCAGGATTTCTACTGGACCAATCTTTCGTGCTTTCAATTTGTTGTAAGTTCCAACTGGGAAACAATCTTTCGTCAATACTGCGTAAACAAAATCACCCACTTTGAAGTCCATATTCCTTCGTTTCTTATCGGCCAGTTGTTTATATTTCTCATTTGTCTTCTCCAATCGTTTCTGAATGATTCTATGGTATTCTGTCAACCCCTCAACGAAATCAGCAGCCCTCTTAACTATCCCCTTTGGTTGTGGTACTATCGTTTAATCCAACGGCCCCTTTGGTAAGCTTGAATATACAATTTGAAATGGACTGAAACCTGTACTCCGGTTGACTGCGTGATTGTCTGCGAACTCAGCTTGACACAACTTCAAATCCCAACTCTTTAAATTATCTTTCACAAGACATCTCAGTAAATTTCCCAACGATCGGTTAACCACCTCTGTTTGCCCATCAGTTTGCGGATGGTAAACGCTACTAAAATTCAGCTTCGTTCCGACCATCTTCCACAAACTCAACCAAAAATGGCTTAAAAATCTAGTATCTCAATCAGAAATAATAGATTCGGGTAAACCATGCAATCGGTACACCTCTTTAAAGAATAATTGAGCAACTCGGACGGCATCGGCTGTCTTCTTACAGGCTATGAAATGCGCCATCTTCGAAAACCTGTCCACTACAACGTATATAGAATCATTTCCCCTCTGAGTTCTCGGCAAACCTAACACAAAATCCATGCTAATATTAACCCATGGTTTAGTAGACACGGGTAATGGCATGTATAATCCCGCATTCGTTGTTGTTCCCTTCGAAACCTGACAGATATGACACCTCTCCACAAATCTCTCTACCTCTTTCCTCATTGACGGCCAAAGATAAGATTGTGAAATTAACTGTAAGGTGCGATCCCATCCAACATGTCCTTCTTCATGCAACTCTTTAACAATCTTCATTCTCAAGCTACAGTCTGGCATGCATAATCGATTCCCCTTGAACAAGAATCCATCAACCAACACAAATTCATCAGTATCCACATCCTTAACTTTCTCAACAAACTTTGCAAAGTCAGGATCCTCTTCAACCAACTCTGGAAATAGTTCAAATCCTGTTACTTCAACTTTCAACGTTGTCAATAAGTGATTCCTCCGGCTCAAAGCATCAGCCACACTATTCGACACCCCGGATTTGTGCTTTACGACAAAAGTAAACTGTTGTAGATACGCAATCCATGATGCATGTCTCGCTGAAATCTTGTCCTGACCTTGTAGATATTTCAATGCCTCATGGTCAGTATATAATACAAACTCCTTCTGAAACAGATAATGTCTCCAGTGCTTCACAGCTTGAACAATTGCGTAAAACTCTACATCATATGTACTATATCTCATCTTGGCTCCAGACAATTTCTCACTGAAATAAGCAACTGGTCTTCCATTCTGACTCAATACTCTACCAATTCCAACCTTCGAAGCATCAGTATGCAATTCAAACAACAACTGAAAATTCGGCAGTACCAGAATTGGTGCTGTCGTCAAAAGTGTCTTGACCTTCTCAAAAGCAACCCCTGCTTCCTCTGACCATGCAAACTTTTTTCCTTTCATGCAATCAGTTACAGGTGTCATCACACTGCTAAAATGTGGAATGAATCTTCGATAGAAAGATACCAATCAATGAAAACTCCTCACTTCAGTAATTGTCTTTGGCTGTGGCCAACTCCTGACAGCTTCCACTTTATTTTCATCCACTTGAATACCTTCCTTTGATAGAACATACCCCAGAAATAAAACACTGTCCATCATAAACATGCACTTCTTTGTTGCTGCATAAAACTGCTCTTATCGTAAAATCAACAATACTTCTCGCAAATGTTGGATATGCTCTTCCGTACTTCCACTATAAATCAAAATATCATCAAAGTAAACAACCACGAACTTTCCAACAAATGGTCTGAAAATCTGGTTCATCACTCTCATAAAAGTACTAGGAGCGTTTGATAAACCAAATGGCATAACCAACCATTCATATAGACCTTCCCTAGTTTTGAAAGTGGTCTTCCACTCATCACCCGGTCTAATACGAATTTGATGGTATCCACTTTTCAAGTCAATCTTTGAAAACACCACTGCCCCACTCAACTGATCTATCAAATCATCAAACCTCGGCATTGGAAATCTGTATCTCACAGTGATTTTATTAAGAGCCCGACTATTCGTACACATCCTCCATGTCCCATCCTTCTTTGGTACCAATAAGGCTGGCACAGCACATGAACTCAAACTCTCCTGAACACGCCCTTGTTCTAACAACTCCTCCACATGCCTTCTTAGTTCTTCATGCTCTTTAGGACTCATCCTGTAATGTGGCCTGTGAGGTAATACTGATCCTGGCATAAGATCAATCTGATATTGAATATCCCTCAAAGGCGGTAGCTCCTTTGTTAACTCTTCTGGAAACACATCACTGAATTCTTCCAATATCGGCTTCACTTCCTCTGGGACTTCAACGGATTCAGTAGCTTCATGTCCAATCAACAAAAATACTTCAGGACTCTCCTCCACTTCTTCAACAAATTCCTTCAAAGTCAGCAAAGTTTTAAGCTCCTCAATCTCTTCTGACTTGCTCTCTCCCTGTGGTCTCTTCTTTGGAACTAAAATAATCTTAACGCCTTCAAACATAAAATTGTAGCTATTGGTCTGGCCATCATGTTGCACTGCTCGATCATACTGCCACGGTCTTCCCAAAAGCAAATGACAAACATCCATCTCAACCACATCACACCGGATCTCGTCTTTATATTTCTTCCCAATAGAAAATGGGACTCGAACTCGCCTGTCCACCTTCACCTCTCCTCCTTTTCTTAACCATTATAAGGATTAGGATGTTTCTCCGTTTTCAACTTCAACTTTATCACAGCTTCAGTAGAGATAATATTGTCATAACTTCCTGCATCAATCACAAACTTACAAACTTTTCCTAGAATAGTGCATGTAGATTGAAAAATGTTGCTCCTCAACCAACTAGCGGTGTTAAACACGACCTCCTCATCATTAGATTACATCCTTCATCTCCCGACGCGATATCCTGCTCATCTTCCTCCACTGGACTAGAATCACCTTCACCAACATCCTCGCCTTCAACTTCAGCAATCATCTTTCTCTTCTTTGGCTTTGGACATTCGTTACTTTATGACCCACTTCCTGGCAATTATAACATTTGAAACTGTTGTTGACCTTTGCTTTCGCAGCCTCATTCACAACTGGTTTACTGACAACTTTAGAAACATTGGAACTCCCACTGGCACCCTTCACTTGGTTGTTGGAATTTGTAAACACAACACCTCCTCGTCTTCCCTGCTTCTCCCAAGCCAATGCCTTCTTGTGCGCTTCAGCCACAGATCTCGGGTCAAACATATTAACCATATCCTGGATCTGCATTCGCAAACCTCCAACAAACCTAGCAGTCAACTGTTCCTCTGTCTCCATAATGTCATTTCGAGCAATCAGTTGATAAAACTCGTCAGCATAATCATTAACAGTCTTTATCCCTTCCCTCAAGTTCTGCAATCTCTGATACATGAGTGATTGATAATTGTAAGGTAAAAATGTAGCTTTCATCAATTTCTTCATTTTCCCCCAATCAACAATCTTCGATTTCCCCATCCGTTCTCGTGTTAGTTTAGTTTGCTGCCACCATGCCATAGCTCTCCCCCTCAACCTAGTAGCAACCAACTTCACTCGACGATCTTTCGGTACCTCCTTGAAATCAAAGATCTCTTCAACATTAGACAACCAATCCAAAAATTCTTCTGCAACCATTCCACCCTTGAACTCTGGAATTTCCATCTTCATTCCCAATTCCCATCTACGGTCATCTTCAAAATCTCTGTCGCGATTTCTTATTTGACCTCGATCTCGATAATGCACACTACCTCTATCACCATCAAAATCCTCATCAAAATCTGAAGTATATCGATTTCGATCACGACCACCAACCTCTCTACCACCACCACTTTTCGATCTTCATTCCTATCACGATTGCCAACACTTCTACGATCATGATCTTCTCTTCTCCCCCGATCTGAATGTGGTGAAACTCTACTTCTCCCATGGCTCAATTCAGGTGAAACTCTTCTTCGATTTTGATTCATTTCAAGCATCATTCTCTCTAATCGACCAATTCCTTCATTCAACTTTTCAGTGAAACTCTCGTCGATTCATTGTTCAATTTCATCGGCCTCTTCTCTTCCATACAAAGCATTAATATTACGATGACGTTGAGCTCGTCTCGGAGGCATGATTGAACTTCAAACAAACTCAAGAATAAATTTCAAACACTTTCCGAACTTTGATCCGAAGTGAGATGGATCGAACTCCCAACTTGTTGCAACTTCACGATGAAGACGATGAACACCAAACTTCTCAACAATTGCAAATCCGATCTCCAAACTTCCAATTCTTGAAACCCCGGTCTCTAAATGATGCAAACTTCTTGCGATCTCGCTCTGATACCAAACTGACGCAGCGTGGGAAGCGAATTCGACGATGTAAATCGAATCCGTCCAGGATCTCACACGATTAGCGGAAATAATCGGTGAATCAATGAAGAATCGATGGATTTATGAACACCGTAAGGCCCAAATCCGTTGATCACGAAGATACCGGATCTTAGCAATCTTCGACACGTTGATCACGCACGATACCGTGAAGAAAGATCTACGATTCTTAGAGCGTTGATCAAGCGCACTTGATTCCGTGAATTGGCTTCAACGTTCGTTGATTCGAGCGCACTCGAATGCTGAAAGTGGAGATAGGAGTTAACACTCGACTACCGATTTATAAGTGGAGGCACAAAGCACAAACCAAATTTTATTCAAATTTCAACAACTTTTACAAATGACACGACTTGCCCATTTATAGGCTTAGAACACCACAACATTACACAGAGTATAACACATTACAAAGCCGTCACGACCTAGTAGAACTCACGCGACCTAAAATTAACAATCAGCGACTTAAAAAAAAGCAAAACATCCGTTACAGGACTTAACGACCTAAAGAAAACACTCGCGATTTACAATGGAGCATGGCAGCGACTTATTGGAGCTTCGCGACCTAGTATAAGACGTCAACGACCTACTGCTTCGTTCGTGACCTAACTTAGGAATTCGTGACATACTGTAAAGTCATCAATCGAGTTATGGTCCTCGCGCCTTAGGGTTAAGGTCATCAATTCGCGTCCATTTGAGGAGGTACGAATCTCGTTCGCGACCTATGGAGAGTCGCTGTGAATAGGAGGGACGGTCTTGGTTTTCTCGCGACCTAGGTAGGTCGTTCGCGACTTTGGATGCGGTTCCGGAGGAAGACAACGACTTACAGTAGTTCGCTTCGCGACCTAACTGCTCGTAGCTCGTGCACGACATACGAAGGAGGGGAAACGATCTAGGGTCGCGAGTTAGGTTGGAGGAAGCTTCGACAATTTAGGCTTCTTCGTGACCTTCGCCTTCACGACCTAGGTTAGGTCGGCCGCGACCTCCAGAGGTATGCTCTTCATCAGATGATGTGCACCATTATTGGGAAAAACCCCTGGACCACACTGTACACACACAAATATGGATTTCACGAGGAAATCAGTTAAGTCACAGATATTTGAATTTAATATTTTGAAATGGTGTTAAAGTTTGAATTTTGAATCCAAATGGAATTGGGTTTTCTGAAACGGAAACAAATGGTTTCAAATAATGGCATTTCTATAAGGAAAGAATTTCCAAAATTATGATGAAAAGATCTCAAATTTGAAATGGAATGGTTTGAAAGCTATAATTGAAATCTTTGTGAAAGATAGTTGAACCCTATTTTGAAATTAAAGAGGATTTTTAATAGTGTATCTTTTTGAAATGGGATTTGTTTTGAAAGGTTATAAATGAATCTTTGTCAAAGATTAGTGAACCTTGTTTTAAATTGAAAGGGGGTTTTAAAGATAAATCTTTTGTTTAAAAGATTTAAATGTGAAAATTGTTTAAACGAGTGAAGGTTTTTGAAATGAATCTTTTTGTTTAAAAGATTGGGAATGGTAATTTGTTTTAACCATTTGAAAAGAAAGTTTTTGGCTTTTAATGTTGTGACTTAACTGAAAACCCATTATCCATATGTTTTTAGTTATTGCACTCATTATTCGGTTTAGCCAGGAGAGGGCCTTGTGTCATATAACCTATTTCGAATAATGATACGACGTTATGGATAGCATTTGAAGACCGGTGGTGAAGACTGGGTATTTGCGAGAACGATAGGATGACCTATCGATTGTCTCTGCACCTAGTAGCTACGGTATAGAGATTCCCTAAGTGATGGGTTGTCCGATCGGGATTGTGGATTCCCGAATTGCAAGAGCTTCTTCGGAAGTGCCTTTGGTTCTGTTCGAACCTGGAACAGACTTGTGTGGATGTGTGTCTGACGTTACACGTTGAGATGTAAAACCGATTTCTATCAAATACATTTTTGTTTGGTAGCGGAGATTTATTCTCGTAGCTTAATACCCTTCTCTGAGGCGTACGAGCTCAGAGGTTATGTAGTTGATGGTTACCAGTGATACATTCCCAATTTGGTAATGTGGCATACGAAGTGCTGTTGGTCATTTGTTGATCAAAGCATGGCTTTTGTGAAAAGCATGGCTTTGTGGACGAGACTTCGTCGAACTTCACAACCCGGAATGGTCGAAACAGGAAGAATGTAGTAAGGTTATTTGGGGGTAGCGCCCCCTGAGGGTATGTTCATTTCCTTCTGGATAGCGGTGATATCATGGTATGGAGCCCAGATATTTAACCTTTGTGGTTACTGCAAATACATTACTTTGTGGTTGTTGGTATCAAGCGCTCGGATAAAGGTTGGTTACGACCGGGGGATGGCATACTCGTGCCAGTAGTTACCTAGTTACAGAGGTAACCCAGCCTTGTGTTGGTAGAGATCCGGTTAGGTTCTCAGGGCATCCCTCCAGAGGCGTACCCATGTGGCCCAGGTAGTTACTTAGCCTAACCATTTGTTGGAAATCCAATCAGCAATACACGCCTTGTACGGTTTTAGTTGTAGAACCCGCCATCTAACATGGTAGCTATAGTAGGCATAGTATAATGGTAGCTATGCTGGCTAAGATTATTATTATACTTTCGAAATATTTTCCACTATGCACTAATAATAATATCAAAAAGGATTTTTGCGTAGTAAGCATTTTTGACTATCATAAGGAGAAATCTCCCCCATATGTGCGAGTGCATTGTGTGTGTGCCGGGAGGCCTTATGGTAGTTTCATTTTCCAAAAAGCATTGTGGATTTCAAATTTAAACTCTTTTGTTGGTTTTAAAAGATAAAAATGTTTTTGTTTGCTCATACCAGTCCCATGACTGACCCAGAGTTTATTATTCCCTTTCTAAACTCTAGGTGCCCACAATTTACCACACGGGCAGTCTAGCGTTTTTTCAGATAGTAGATATCGATTCAGTAGCTTTTAGCTTTCTCTTTGGATATTGGAGTCTTTGGATTCATGGACTAGACTTTCTTAGCTTGGTGAAACATGATGGTGGTTCGAGCTTGTGGGTTGGAATTTTGGCTTTGAGCATTGGATTGGAGTTGTAGTCTGATCATTGGAGTTATCTCTTTTGCTATTCATTTTCCGCTATTGTTTATTATCTATGATATTTCTTGTATCTCTGATAATTGATACCATTGTTGTATATCATTGGATATTGTATCATTGGTTATATATGATATTCATTTCTTTTCTTCCGCTGTGTTGTTTGCTTAATTGTGTTATATGCTCCGGCGAACCAGATTCGACGTTTGGATCTGCGGCATTTGAATACGAGTGTCGTATTCGGTGCCGATTTTCGAAGGTCGAGTCAGGGTCGCTACAATTGGTATCAGAGATGAAGGTTGAAAATTTAGCTCAGGAGTATAACACATTAGGTAACTCATTAGAGATATGGTGAAGTATACCCTAGAATGAGTATCCCTAAGATATCCATTTGAATGCCTCAGTAAATTCTCTTACTATTCACTGATAGTGAGTATGAGTGCGAGAAGAGGACGAGATAGGGGACAGGAGAGTATGAATACAAATGGTCGATACCCTGCAACGGTGGAAACAATCTTTCTCTATCAATCTCCTTTGATTCGTCTTTTCAATTCTTTGATGATTCCTGGCAGCTCGAAGAAAAAGCTTTGATATATTTGCATGGGACACAAACTCCAGATGAGTCAGAATTGTTTGTTTAGATGAATTATTTACTTTGGTTGCTATGGTTGATAAGTATATTTTGGTTGTTTAAACTAACAAATTTGGGATTGCATCTATATATCTGTTTATTTTGTTGGGTCCCGGTATATTTTACGAATGGTTAGTTATCTTTCGAACTAATCAATATCCCTGTATATTCGTAAATCTGGTGACCCGAGTATCTTGATTCATTCTTGTATCCATCATTGATATTCTGATTTGGTAAGCCAAATGCAGAATAGATACCCAGTTTGTTTTGGAAAACTGTTTCTCTGTCTTTGTGTATCCATCCTTGGTTGTCTCCCTTACAAATTTCAAGGACGAAATTTTCTAAGGGGGAAATCTGTAACATCCCTGGGTTTTAGCCCAGTCTAATTTGATAATTGAATTAATTTTTTAAATTAATTTGTGGATTTAATAGAGTTTTTCAAAATAAATATTAGTTGTTTATAGATGTTAATTTTAGATATAATTTGAAAATGTGAATTTGAAATTCAAATGCTATTATTAATTGGACTATAACAAAATTTATATTTGAAAAAAAAAAGTACGATTACTTAAGTTTAAAATGAAAATCTTAAAATAAGTATTTATTAATAAGTTTAATATCTTAAGTTTAAAAATATAAATGGATTTTAAATTTGAAATTTGATTTTAAATCTCTATAATTTGAAGACTAATAGAAAATTTTGTTTTGTATTTGTAATATGATGATTTGAAAGTTTTATTTTGAGTTTGATATAAATACAAAAGTGCAAATTCATTAACATACGGTTAGAACAAAATCTATAAATTTACTTAAAGTAAAGGATTAAACATGAATTTAAATATGTAAACAAGTGTAAGCATTTTTAATAAAGAGATTGAAGAGGATTTAAAAACATTTTCTTTCATATTTAAAAGTAAGAACAAGAAAAACATGGAAAAAAAACATGATTTGTAAATTAAAAATGAAGTAAGGCTTAAAACAAAATTTATGAAATAAATTAGAGTAAGGGTATTAAAACATAATATTGTTTATGAAATAACAAGTGTTAACACAAGTGTACAAGTGTAAGTTTATTTTAAACAAGTGGCATTCTAATTTATTTTCTTTTAAATTAAAATGCTAATAACATACGAAAGAGTAAATATAAAAATTCTTCTTTCATATTCAAATCTGAAATAAAAGAAACAAACCAGATTCAAAAGTAAATTCAATAGCAAATTTAAGACAAGAACAGATCAAAGAAAGCAAGTTGAAAACCTGGGAGAATAGACAAAACAGAGAAGAAAATCAAACAAGAAATCAAAATAAAAAGTAAAGTTTGAACAGCTACAAGTATTCAGAGATTTCAACTGATTTTAACGTCAGGCAAGCTAATCAAAACCAAAGCATTTCAAAATCTGGAAAAAGAATTGAAGATTGCAGGAAAAATTAAAAATCTGGAAAAAAAGGAAAATTCAAGATTGAACAAGCAACCACTGTTTTCTGTCTTCAATTTTTCAAGGTGAGCAATTTTAGCCTTGAATTTGTTCTCTATCTTTCAATCATATAGGTGAGTAACTCTTTTAATAACTTAAGTTTTAAAACTAGTTGCATGTTAATATCTGAAAAGTATATCTGTGTGAATATTTATATGTGCATTGTTCTGTGAAATTTGGTGAGGTATGATGCCTGCATGTTGATAACCTGTAATACACCTCTGTATTTAAGATTTTAAGCTCATGCTTCACTTCCAAAAATCATTTCTACTTGATCTTTGGTTGTTAGGACTTAGTATCTTAACAAGATATGTTTGTTTGATCATAAAGTAAATTTTAAATTTCATATTTTAGTAAAATAAAGCAGAACTGTTCTGTAAAAATCTAAGAACAGTTAATGATTAACATGAATGAAATTTCAATCATCTTAGATTATTAATTAAGGGTTATAACTTGAATTCTTATCTGAAATTAGGATTTTTAAAACTAAATTCACATTTTCTAGTTAAGTATTGGTTAGGCATTTATGGTTTGATTGTTTTGGGAATTTTGAGTTGCCTTTGGTAATCCAGTTGATCTGGGAGTTTGGGGTCTTCAATGGAGATATTGAGATGACTGGAGAGTATGGCAAAAATGGCAGGTGGATGGTCAGTGGCCGGTGGTGATGAGGGTTGTTGGATTTTATTCCTAAACCTAGTTTTGGCTCTGGGTTGAATTTGGTTCTGTTTGTATTCTCTGGTGCATCGAGTTGCTTGGGGTTTTGGAGGTGGCTAGAGGGGTGGTAGAGGAAGCTATGGCAGGAGGTGGTGGAACTCCGGTGGTCGGAATTGGGAATGCGGCGAAGTTTCCAGGTTTTGGAGGTTGATGGCAATTTGTGTTTCAGGTTTGATATAGAACTCGATTTTGATTCGAGCTTCTATGTTGAATTCTGAGGATCGTGATCATGCTTGATGACGATTAGCGATGTGTGAAGGCTGTCGAAGGTGGCTGGAGTTGGCCAGAGCCACGGTGCATGTGCATCGTGCATTTGATTTTCCGATGATCTTTTTTGGGTTTGGGTAGGAAATTGTTCTCGTGGTAGACTCGAGTTATTCGAGTACTTGACTCGAAGAAAAATCTTGTTTGCCTCGGGTCAGTTGTTATTTCAGGTTTATAAAAAAACTGACAGCAATTTGAGGTTTTAAACAAATTTAAATGGAATTTAAATCTGTATACTTGGTTTAAACAAAGTTTAAAATAGTTTGAAGTGTGGATTCAAATTTATTTTTGAATTCTAATCTGAAATGAAATAAAAGTTTTAAAATATTTAAAAGTGGGTTTTTTTCAAGTTTTTAAAACCTGACAGCTTTAAGATTTTTAAATTTAACTTAAAATCTGAAAACAGAATTTAAACTGAGTTTTGAATTCAAAGTTAAGTTCAGTTTTCAAATAAACTTTTAAATCTTAAAATCTTAAAATGAAATTTGGGTTTTAAATATAAGTTTTAAATCAAGATTTAAAACAAAGTTTAAAATCAACGTTTAAATCAAAATTAAATATGGATTCAAGTCTCTTTGAATCCAAATCTGGAAATTTGAATTAGTTTTAAATCTGAATATGTTTTAAACAAGTTTAAATTAAATAGCTTTTAAAAGTATATTTGTTTTCAAACAAATGTTTAACTTGATTTTGATAAAATTCTTTTATAAAGGTTTTCTTAATTTTGAGTGAAGAGTTAAATAAATTGTTTTAACTTGAATTTGCAAGATAAAATGCAATATATTTTAAAGCTTAAATTTTAAATAAAAATTTAAGTAAATTAGTTAGAACTTTTCTTATATAAGGTTATAGGTGGATATTTAAATTTGGTAAATGTTTATATATATATATATAATCATTTTGAATCTTAAATTCAAAATGGAATTTGAATTAAATTTAAAGTGTAATGTTTAAAATACACTTAAATGTTAATGAAATAATTAATAAAGAAATTAATTATCTTATAGATAATTAAGGTAATAAAATGATATAATTAATAAGGTAATTAAAGAGTGATTTATTTAATTTACAAATAAATAATTTAGATTAATTTATAATTAGAAATGATTAATAATGAATTAATCTAAGATAATTTCTTAAGAAAATAATTAAAGAAATGTTATTAAGTAATGAAGGTACTTAACTAGGGATTATTAAGTAATTAAACTAATGTGATTGATTTTGATAATTAATTAGATTAATTAATTTAGATAATAAATTATACATTTTTTAATGTAATTACTTAATGAAAGTAATTAAGGGATTAATTACGTATTGCAATTAATTTTGGTAATTTGACTAATTCAAGTTAATTAATTAATTTAGTTTAATTAACTTAAGAAAATCATTGATAATTGGATAAGTGTAATTACTTAGTGTAATTAATGGAGATAATTACTTAGGGAAGTAATAAATGATAATTACTGGGAGGTAATTAGTGAATATGATTTATGAATGAAGTAATTTGGGTAATTACTTTTGTTATTAATCGAGGGTGATTAATAATTGTGTTTAATTAAAGATTTATTACTTAATGTAATTAATTTAAATAAATAGTTTAATTTAAATATAATTAGAGATCATTATTTAATATGATTAATGATGCAATTTATAATGGACTAATTAAGGAGTAATTAATAATGAGGTGCTTAATTGATGTAATTAATTAAGGTGATTGATTAATTAATTTATATCAAATGATTGTAATTAATTAATCAGGATTGGATAATTAATTCATAAGTAATTAATTTAATTGGAAATTAATTGAATTAATTAGGATTATACGATTAATTAATCCTATCTATAAATGATTATTGAATGCTTGACCTTGCTTATGAATGTTTGCCTTGTATGAATTGCCTTGAATTGATTGATCTGTGATATTCTGTTCTGTGAATTGAGTTGTGTGTAATTTATTTATTTATTTATTTATTTATTCATCTGTGATACATTTATCTATGAATCTTTAAATGAAGATAAACGTTATAGATTATACCGCTTATCAATATTTCTGGGTTTGAATTTGTAATGATTGATGATGTACACCATTATTGGGTAAAACCCCTGGACCACACTGTACACATACAAATATGGATTTCATGAGAAAATCGGTTAAGTCGCGGATATTTGAATTTGATATTTTGAAATGGTTTTAAAGTTTGATTTTGAATCCAAATGGAATTGGGTTTTCTGAAACGGAAACAAATGGTTTCAAATAATAGCTTTTCTATAAGCAAAGAATTTCTAAAATTATGATGAAAAGATTTCAAATTTGAAATGGAATGGTTTGAAAGCTATAATTGAAATCTTTGTGAAGGATAGTTGAACCCTATTTTGAAATTAAAGAGGATTTTTAATAGTGTATCTTTTTGAAACGGGATTTGTTTTGAAAGGTTTTAAATGAATCTTTGTCAAACATTAGTGAACCTTGTTTTAAATGGAAAGGCGGTTTTAAAGACAAATCTTTTGTTTAAAAGATTTAAATGTGAAAATTGTTTAAACCAGTGAAGGTTTTTGAAATGAATCTTTTTGTTTAAAAGATTGGGAATGGTAATTTGTTTTAACCATTTGAAAAGAAAGTTTATGGGTTTTAAAGTTGTGACTTAACTCAAAACCCATTATCAATATGTTTTTAATTATTGCGCTCATTATTCGGTTCAGCCGGGAGAGGACCTTGTGTCATATAATCCATTCTGAATAATGATACGACGTTATGGATAGCATTTGAAGACCGGTGGTGAAGACCGGGTATTTGCGAGAACAATAGGATGACCTATCGATTGTCTCTGCACCGAGTAACTACGGTATAGAGATTCCCTAAGTGATTGGAAGTCCGATCGGGATTGTGGATTCTCGGATTGCAAGGGCTTCTTTGGAAGTGCCTTCGGTTCTGTTCGAACCTGGAACAGACTTGTATGGATGTGTGTCTGACGTTACACGTTGAGATGTAAAACCGGTTTCTATCAAATACATTTCTGTTTGGTGGCGGAGATTTATTCTCTTAGCTTAACACCCTTCTCTAAGATGTATGAGCTCAGAGGTTATGTAGTTGATGGTTAACAGTGATACATTCCCAATTTGGTAATATGGCATATGAAGTGCTGCTGATCATTTGTTGATCAAAGCATGGCTTTTGTGAAAAGCGTAGCTTTGTGGACGAGACTTCGTCGAACTTCACAACCCGGAATGGTCGAAACAGGAAGAATGCAGCAAGGTTATTTGGGGGTAGCGCCCCCTGAGGGTATGTTCATTTCCTTATGGATAGAGGTGATATCATGGTGTGAAGCCCGGATATTTAACCTATGTGGTTACTGCAAATACAATACTTTGTGGTTGTTGGTATCGAGCGCTCGGATAAAGGTTGGTTACGACCGGAGGATGGCATACTCATGTCAGTAGTTACCTAGTTACAGAGGTAACCCGACCTTGTGTTGATAGAGATCCGGTTAGGTTCTCGGGGCGTCCCTCCAGAGGCGTACTCATGTGGCCCAGGAAGTTCCTTAGCCTGACCATTTGTTGAAAATCCAATCACCAATACGCGCCTTGTACGGTTTTAGTTGTAGAACCTGTCATCTAACATGGTAGCTATAGTAGGCATAGTATAATTGTACATATGCTGGCTAAGATTAATATTATACTTTCGAAATGTTTTCCACTATGCACTAATAATAATATCAAAAAGGATTTTTGCGTAGTTAGCATGTTTGACTATCATAAGGAGAAATCTCCTCCATGTGTGAGATTGCATTGTGTGTGTGCCGGAAGGCCTTATGGTAGTTTTATTTTCCAAAAAGCATTGCGGATTTCAAATTTAAACTCTTTTGTTTGTTTTAAAAGATAAAAATGTTTTTGTTTGCTCATACCAGTCTCATGACTGACCCGAAGTTTATTGTTCCCTTCCTAAACTCTGCGTGCCCATAATTTACCACACGGGCAGTCTAGAGTTGGGTTTATAAGATAGTAGATATCGGTTCAGTAGCTTTTAGCTTTCTCTTTGGATATTGGAGTCTTTGGATTCATGGACGAGACTTGCTTAGCCTGGTGAAACATGATGGTGGTTCGAGCTTGTGGTTTGGAATTTTGGCTTTGTGCATTGGATTGGAGTTGCAGTCTGATCATTGGAGTTATCTCTTTTGCTATTCATTTTCTGCTGTTGTTTATTGTCTCTGATATTTCTTGTATCTTTGATAATTGATATCATTGTTGTATATCATTGGATATTGTATCATTGGTTGTATATGATATTCATTTCTTTTCTTTCGCTGTGTTGTTTACTTAATTGTGTTATAAGCTCCGGCGAACTAGATTCGACGTTGGATCTGCGGCATTTGAATACGAGTGTCGTATTCGGTGTCGATTTTCGAAGGTCGAGTCAGGGCCGCTACAGCCACCTCCTGGACCCTTCTCCGTAGGGGATCTTATTTGAAAAAACATTCAACATTTACTGCTTGCCACATTTATATCATTAAACCAGTATGTCAAGACCATGCACAATGTCTGTAAAACTCATATTCTTCATTCAATTATAGTGGATCTTATTAATATATTACAACAGTACTAGTTCATATAATAAAACATATCTTTCAATACATTTTGATGTATATAAAAGTATTTATAGTTACTTTTGTGCATATGGAGAAATAAATATGTAAACCCTAAAGTAGTTCTCCCAAATTGGCTAGATCAAGGTCAGGTGCAAACTCTTTGACAATATCATTAGGAGGTTGGCCACATTATTGCATATTCTGTATTATATCAACAATTTTCTGAAAATTAACGGAGTCATGTTCATATGCATCAGTCAACTTAAGTATGAGTATGTACTGATCAAAGTAGCGATCAAATTCTTCTGCTTTCAGGTTAGCTTTATTCTCTTTTAACCATTTTGGATATCTTTCTCCCATTTCCTTCATTGGTTCATGGAGTGCTTTTTTTGACATTAGTTGATACATCATGCGTGATGCTATCGACTCCATGTCCTGCATTTATCATTATCTTCACCATTAGGAGAGGAGCAATATTTTAGAAATTTAGATTAGATAAGAGCAGATAAAATAGATTATGAAATTTCTGTGAGTTCTAGATAAAATGTGAATGCCTGAGAACCAGCCATCTCTTCTAATTGCTTAACAAAATCCTCTATAGTTCCATTCTCATTAAGACTGGATTCTTTGTTTAAGCCCTCCATTAAATCCAGTACTTGAAAAGCTTCTTTTGTCTGTTTTTCAGTTCTTCCAATGCTTCGCTTGCATGGGATTCTTTCTCCATTTTTCCTAGCTTTCCTTTGCCCTTCTCTGATGCGTTTTTGGGCATCTCTGCTCCAAATTTCCTCACTTGATCTCCACTATTAAAAACATGAGATAATATGCTTATGTTAGTGATATGGAGTAGAGTCTATCGCATTATATCCTGCATAATCATAATACTAAGCATAACTGTTGTTAACGATAAAAATGGCTTTAACGCTAACACCTGGTGTAGCTCGTGATGAAGTGAAAGCAACACCCGTTTGCACGGGAATCAAAGTAAAAAGAAAATTGCCGAAAAGTAAAAAGAGACAAAGATTTTTATAGTGGTTCGACTTCTAATAAGCCTACATCCACTTTACATCTTCCACTATGTTTTTCGAGCACACTTGACAAGATTACGACACTTTTACAACACGATTTCTTGATTGCAACACTTTTACAACACGATCTCTTGATTACAACACGATTAGAGAAAGGAAATTAGAATTTTGATGATGGATTGCTCCTTGGATTCATGTTGAATGAAGTAGATTACTTGATGAAGATTCTTTGGTGTTTGAAGTGTTTGGAGAGTCGAGAAATCAGCAGAGTCTCGGTGCTTTGGAATCCGGAAAAGTCCCCTTCTAGTTGGAGTTAGTGGAGTATTTATAGGAGAGTTCGGAGTTAGATCGGCAGAGACGACCTAAGGTTAGGTCGTAGGTCGGTAGGGACGACCTAAGGAGATTGGTAAGCAGCTTAACATGTTGAGGTACCAGGAGCGACCTAAGGAAGTATGGTTCACGACTTAAAGAAATGGCGATCTAAGGGAGTGAGTAAGTAGTAGGTCGTTAGGTATTAAGTCGCTAAGTCGTTAGGTCTTAGTTCGCTAAGTCGTTAGGTTGCAACCTTTAGGTCGGCAGAAGTGTTAGGTCGGGTACTAGTTAGGTCGTGAACAGGTTAGGCCGCATGAGTTTCTGAGTGGGTAGGTCGCTCATGCCTTTAAGCAGTTAGGTCGCTGGAAGCTCTAACCCGTTAACTCGTTGGAAGCTCTAACCCGCTAACTCGCTGGAAGCACTAACCCGTTAACTCGCTGGAAATTTTAGCTCGTTGGATACTCCATGCCCCAGGTCGCATACCATTTTGGACGGGGCGCTGCCCCGCACCCCGCCGGACTGCCCCTTGGACCCCTGCGACCTGACCGATCAGGTCGAACACCGTAGCGGTGGCGTTGCCCCCGCACCCTCATCTTGGGGGGTTGGCACCCCCCCTCCGTAGGGGATCTTAGATGAGAAATCTTTCAACAGAACTTGCCTTATTGAGATGCTGAGTTGACCATTCTTTGAGACGAGCTATCTTTGGTTTTCTCGGTCGATCTTTTGATATCACAGCCTTGCTGAAAAAGGCGGGATAACAACTGTAATGTATTATTTTGAAAAGATTGCTGCTTGGAAGCAACCAAAATTTCGTCTTGAATGCAGTTGAAATTTGGTATAAAATTATGGAACATGGAGATCGTGGAACATTAGTTTTGCCTAGATGTACACCATTAGTTATGATGTATATTAGATGAAATATAGTAAAACTTCTAACATAATGTTGAAGTGGTTGGTTTGGATTGTAGAGGAGAAATGTGAAGGAAGTAGACAAAATACAATTAGTACTAGGTTTGAATATTTTTTCCCCTTTTCTTTCTCTCATTTTTAACAACTTCAAATGCTGATAAGAGAGCCGTCGCATTTGTAAAATTAATCACAAATGCATGAATTGCTTATTTCTTTAAAAAATTGGCACAATTAATGATTTTCGGTAAGAGGGAGCAAATTTCAAAATGACTCCACATAAAATAAAAGTACTCTGTGGAGTGCGCACAGTATTAAATGAAAAATTACTTTTACAACTCTACCCTTGTTTCACTTTCTCGCTCAAGTTATTACTACCCTTGTTTCACTTTATATGTATATACTAGTCTTGAGTAGAAGGAGGACGGATGCTGCTGATCAGAGGTGGATGGTGGTTGATGATTTTAGGAAGTGAAAGCAGAAAGACAGGTTGATGTAGCAACTTTGAGGTGGCTGTTTAGTTAGAATTTGGTGGAGGCAGTGATTAAGGGTGGAAGTAAGACTCTGTTTGTGATCTAGTGTTTTGGTTGTTGGCAGTATGGTGCAATGATGAATGTTTTAATGTGGCTGTTTGAAATGGTAATGAGGAGAAGTGAAACTGGTTGCAGAGAAATTCGAGGGAGTAATAGAGTGGGTTAGATGGCACTCCACAGTGAAATGAACAGCGTACTGTTTTTTTTTTAAATGTAAAGAAAAAAAAAGGAATTGAACTGTACATTGTAAAGAAAACGAATGGGAAATAAAATGTTTTTGTTTTTGTTTTGAAATTTTGTATGTTTTTAAAAAAAAATAGAAATAGATATGCGAAATGAAAAACTACAAACACGCAAACAAATGCAAGCATAAATCAAACACGCAATTGTTTATCTATACATTTAACATAATTGTTTATCTACACGCCGTGTTTTCACTTGTGCAGATATTGGACTTTCGAAGAGAACAAGGTTGAACTTTTGTGGTGCTAGCTTTCACTTCTACATGCAACAAAGAATTATGGATAATCAAGCGTTTCGTTAGCACCGGCTTGGTATAACATTTTATTAGTACTAGATGTGTAAATTTGTATATGAATAGTTATTGTATGTTGGTCATTTTATAAAAAATCTAGTATATTAGAATGGTTATGGATATCTTATTTGATTATATGATTAATATTTTTTTAAATTGTTCGAATATGATGATTATGTGAGTGATTGTTGATTGATATAGTAAAAATAAAATAGACCATCAACAGGAAATAATCGCATGGGAAAATGGTGCAAGATGATCAATAACTTTTAGTAGCGTTTCAAAAACGCTAGGAAAATACAATAGTGGTGTTGAGTAAACGCAATCGTAAAGTAGGGGTAAAGTTGGAAATTCTATTGGTAGCATCAAAAAACCTTTTGGTAGCGTTTTATACACGCTGCAAAAAAATAATTTAGTGGCGTTTTTTAAATGCTGCAGTAAAATGATTTATGGTAGCGTTGAAATAAGTGCAACTAAAAATCATGTATTTTTAGTCGCAGGCTTTATAACAGCGTTCATCAAAACACTGCTAAAACTTTTAGTAGCGTTTTTTGAGCGCTACTAAAAATCAAAATTCTTGTAGTTATATTATTTTATTCGTTTGTATATATTGATATATGTGAAGGTATGAATGTTTATAATTACTGCAGTATTTGTAATATTTTAAAAAGGAAATATATATGTTCAAAACTTATTCGTATGATGTTTGTGTGTGTGTGTGTATTACTTTATATATATGGTTTGTGGAGTTTTATTTTAAAGTTATATATATAACCTGCTGCTATGCGCATGTTCTATATCATCTATTGTAGATATGCAGCCTATATAAGCTATATACGACAGGTTGTTAGAATATAGATATATGTATAAAATATTTTAATTTAAGCTGTATACAAAATACGGTCATAGTATATGTATGTTTATATATATATATATAATTGTTTTCTAAAAGTTTACAATGTATATATGTTAGCTTATATATAAATATTACAGTTAGTTTACCTATATGATTTGTGTAAGTTTATAAACGCTGTTTATATATATATATATATATATATATATATATATATATATATATATATATATATTCTGTAGCCTGCATACATATCTGTATATTGTCTGCATATTTATTGTACGTACATTGGTTCATATATATGTTCATCTGCATATTTATATACGTTGGTCTTGGTTCATTTAATTTCATTTTTTTATATACATTTTACATATGTATTGAGTTTAGCATATGTTATGTTATAATGTGTATAAGTACTTTGCATTTTTTTTGGTATATCATTAATTCAAAAATACGATATGTACGTATGTTAGATTTTAATATATGAGAGTATAGGATAGTATAGCTATGCAAGTTAGTTATTATAATATACTAAATATATGTAAAGGCTTTATATCCCGTAGTTGTCTAGTCTGAATGCATTTTTGTTGAACCTGTTCATCTACTTTGTCCTATTTAATTTTGAATTGTATGTAGATTTAATATTTATTTGAATATACACACACACACTATTTAAATATATGTTTTAAATTGATATTTGAGAATTTATATATATGTAATATATCTTGTTGCATCAATCTCGTGTCATCTTAACTAACCATCTCAAACCGATTTATCACAGCAATTCCTAGCTTGTCCGTCGAATTCGTGCCAATCTTGCTTTGCTTCGGAATTCATGTTCGGATTCGTAGCTCAGTTCATTTTCAAATTTCTCTAGCCTCGAAAGTTGAGCAAACACTCACGATTTACATTCTTATATTTATTAAATTTGATTTTAATTGAAGCAACAATTGAAATATGATGTTGTTAGTTATTTACATTGCTATATATGTTATCTGTTCATTTGTGACATCTGACACCATTATCTGTTATTTATATTGATGGCATATGCCTGTTACTGATTGTTATATTATTATCATATATGTTATCACTCTGCAAGTTCCCTGTTAGTATAGAATTTCCTATGGGTTGAAATGATACATACTCGAATGATATGTAGAATAGGAGAAAATCGATATGGGTTGAAATGATAAACCCAAGCGATTTTCATTAAATTGAATTTTGGATTGCGGGTTGAAATGATATGTACCTATATATATATATATATATATATATATATATATATATATATATATATAATTGCGGATTGAAATGATAAATATCCGTATCACTTGACCATAGGATAGAAAATTATATACTGACACTGTTGGTCAATATATATATATATATATATATATATATATTGAAATGATTTCCAAGGTTTTGAAATGAATATTTTGGTTTTAATAAATATTGATTTTAAGATATATATATATATATATATATATAAATGTTATTTTTATAAAGGTTTTAAATTTTGATTTATAAAATCATATGTTTTGAAAATTTTAAAATTATAAGTTAGTTTTTGAATTTTAAATTTTAAGATTTTACTTACAATTTTACTATTTTAAAATATATATAAAATAAGTTTAATAATAAGATTTGATTTATTAAAGTTGATTTAATAAGGTTGATTTAATTAATATATAATATGTTTAAGTATTTATTTAAAATTTATATTTTCAAATATAGGTTTATAATGATTTTAATAAAATTCAGGTTGGAAAGAGAAATGGAAATTGGTTTGAAATTGAACTTATTTAAGAATTATACTCAACTAAGTTCGATTTGAAATTTATTAAAATTTGGGATTTTAAAGATATGATTTTATAACTTGATTTTGATTTAAAAGTGATTTAAATGAATATTTCCAATTTACAAAAATTTGAAATGGTATATTTAGTTTTATTTAATTTTGAAATTTGAAGTTTTATGTAAATGTTATTTGAATGATTAAGTAAATATTTCAAAACAAATAATAGTAAAGTGAATTTGATATATATATATATATATATATATGAAATTGTCAAATTTAGTTTTGAAATGTTGAATATTTAAAGCTTTGAAATATATTGAAATTGCAATGGTTTATTTTATGGTTCAAATCTGTATTTGAAATTAGATATAATTTGAAATGGTTTATTGAGAAACTGAATTGAATTGAAATTGATGAATTGAGATTGAATTAAATTTGAAATTTGAAATTCGTGTTGATTTGAATCGATTTGTGAAATTTGTGCAAACTATGGTAATATATAAAGTATTTTTAAAATTATATTTAAAAATATTTATATATTTTAATATAAATTATTTTAATATAAACTATTTTAATATACTAACTAATTTATTATAAACTATTTTAACTTATAACTATTTTATATAAACTATTTTATTATATATACTATTATTAATATCTAAATTGTTTAAAGGGATGTATTATGATTTCAGTGTTATGGTTTGTGTTACGATTTCAAAGTATTATGATTTCAGTGTTATGATTTCCAAAGTGTCATAATTTCAAGTGTTTTGGTTTCGAAAATGTTATAACTTTGAAAGTACTATGATGTTGAAAATGCATATATTTGAAGTGAAATGATATGGTATTGATATAGTTTTGAAATTGAAATGATATTTGGTTCAGAGGTATAAACTATTTTGAAATGACCGCGGTGTTATAATAACGTTGGTTTGTTAAAGAGACCGAGGTCGGATATTGTCATACTCTCTGCCAATACTGAAAAGCACTTTAACAACCGTGTATGTGGTGTAGATTCCAAAATGAAGTAGGATGGTGGCGACGATCCTATATGAGGTATATACGTGGACTCGACTCCCGTGAGTTGGCATAAGGTGGCTAAAACAGGAGCAATTAATGGGCCAAGCGAGGTAGCTCCTCCAATGGGACACGCTTCTTTGTATGCCATTCTATGACTTTCTGATTGATTTGATGCGTACCTTTGATTTGGAAGTGTGGCTCGAGGTGGGCGGTAGTTGCTGCTATGTGTTACCACCAGCCCGGAATTGTAATTAGTATATCTAACCTGGCATTGCCTAGTTGTGCCTTGTCATATACCTTAGCGATACCACTGCGAGTTTGTTTTGTACCATACCTATGGAGTGCCCTCTGATAAGCCTAGTTTACGGGAAGTTACGGTACTGTATAGACTATGAGAGTATATAAAAATGTGTTAAGAGAGAAATGTGTAATGCCTTAACGCTATTTTAATAGTTTACTTTACTTTAGACATTATTATAATAACATATATTACTACATGGTAGATAGTTTCACAGATCCTTAGAGGATGGTTATCTAAAACATCCTTTAAGATACTTGTATTTCAGTTGCTAATTCACTTGAGTTCGATTTATTGATATAAGAATGTTGATCCTGACTCGAGTGTTTTGTGTTTTTTTTTACGCTCAGGTCAGATTGAATGTCATAGCATTCGAGACTCACCTTTGGAGTTTGAGCTTCGCTTGGAGATCCATCCCTCTATTCAACTTGTAGTTATTCAGTTGACTCCTGTGATATATTCTTATCTTGTATTTGACTATTGTATGGAGACTTCTATGCATATTACACTACCGTTGTATCTTGTTTGACTCAGTTATATGTATATACAGTAGCTTCATGAACTATTATTCTTTTGTTTCCGCTGCTTATTGTTATATTACTCTGTGTGTGTGATTCTGTGATTATTTATGTTTTGCCAAATATAAATTAACAATCTGATATTTTGATCCGACATGTATGGATGTGAATGGTTGAAAATATCGAGATGTTACAATTTTATAACTTGATTTTGGTTTAAGGTGACTAAATGAATATTTCAAGTTTAAATAAAATTGAAGGATATATTTAATTATTTGTAATTTGAGATTTTATGTAAATGATATTGGATTTATTAAGTGAATATTTCAAAACTAAATAATAATGAAGTTAAATTAAGATATATATACGAAATTATCAAATTTAGTTTTGAAATTGTGGTTCAAATCTAAATTTGAAATCGATACAATTTGAAATGGTTTATTGAGAAACTGAATTGAATTGAAATTGATGAATTGAGATTGAATTAAATTTGAATTTTGGAAATAAAATTGATTTCAATCGATTTTTGAAATTTCAGGAAGCTATTTTATTATATAAAGTATTTTGAAATTATATTTAAAACTTTTTTCATATTTTACTTTATAAATTAATTAATATAAACTATTTTAATATAAATCATTTTTAATATAAACTATTTTTAATAGAAACTATTTTAATATACTAATTATTTTAATGTAAACTATTTTATTTGTAAACTATTTTATGATATATACTATTATTAATATCTAAACTATTTAAGCTGTGGAATTTATGATTTCAAAGTTATGGTTTTCCAAAGAATTATTTATTTCAAAGTGTTATAATTTCAAGTGTTTTGGTTTCAAAAGTGCTATAACTTTGAAAGTGCTATAATCTTGGAAATGGATATATTTGAAGCGAAAAATGATATCATTTAGACATGGTTTTGAAATGGATATGATTTTGGTTTTGAAGTATAAACTATTTTGAAATGATCACGGTGTTATAATAACTTTGGGTTGTTAAAGAGAACGGATTGGATATTACCAAACTCTCTGCCATTGCCGAAAACCACCTTAACAACTGTGTACGCGGTGGAGATTCCAAAATGAAGTAGGATGGCGGCGATGATCCTATATGAGGTATATATATGGACCCGACTACCGTGAGTTGGCATAAGGTGGCTAAAACAGGAGCGATTGATGGTCCAAGTGAGGTAACTCTTCCGATCGGACACACCCCAACGTTTACCATTCTATTACTTTGTGATTGATTGGGTATACCCCCGGATATTTTTGGGAGTGTGGATCGAGTTGGGTGGTAGCAGCTGCTATGCATTACCAACAGTCCGGAAGTGTAATTAGTATATCTACCCTGGCATTGCCTAGTTGTACCGTGTCACCTACCATATCGAGACCACTACGAGTTTGTTTTGTGTCATACCTATGAAGTGCCCTCTGGTAGCCACTCGATCGGAAGGTATTACGGTACTGTATATACCATGACACTATAAAATGTGTTAAAGGGGACATGGGTAACGCCTTAACGCTATTTTTGTAGTTTACTTTATTATATGCATTATTATAATATCGTATATTTCTACATAGTAGATAGTTCAACGGATCCTTAGAGGATGCTTATCCCAAGCATCCTTTGAGTTACTTGTATTTCAGTTGTTATTTCACTTGAGTTAAATTTATTGATATAAGAACGTTAATCCTGACTCCAGTGTTTTGTGTTTTTTCTTTACGCTCGGGTCGGACTGAGTGTCACAACATTAGAGACTCACATTTGGAGTTGGAGCTTCGCTTGAAGATCCATCTTCTATTCTGCTTACAGTTATTCAGTTGATTCTAGTGATGTATTCATATTTTGTATTTGACTATTATATTGAGACTTCTGTGTATTTGAGACTTCTGTTGTATCTTGTTTAACTCTGTTTATATATATATATATATATATATATATATATATATATATATATATATATACAGTAGCCTCATGAACTACTATTCCGTTATTTCCGCTGCATATTGTTATATTACTCTACTTCTGTGATTCTGTGATTTATTTATTTACTGTATATGTTGAGTTTTTCCTAATAGAAATTAACAATCTAATATTTTGAGCATTTCAAGTCCGACATGTGCGGATGCGAATGGTTGAAAATATATGGAAGTTACAGTTGGTATCATAGCTCTCGTTTTAGGCAAAACTTAGTATATAGAGTAAATTTAATTACGGAATCACTTTCGTTCGAGCTTGAATCTCTTCCTATTTGACGTAGTTTCCTTTGAATTTTGGAACGTTCCCCTCGGTTCCAAAATCCATTCTTGCCTCTCCCTATTTGTATTTTCTTGAGTCTGGCGTATCCCATAGCTCCACTGTATGAATTGTAAATGGGTGAAACTCCTTTACAACAGGCATTGATTTACCAGAGATTTCTGTATCCTCGGTTTAGTTGCTGCTATCTCTTGCTATGCTCGAATTCTATCTCTTGCGATCGAGTATAGATTTGCCTCAAAATCTTGCCTCAATATTATCATGAAAGTCAAGGTTGACCCGATTAAGGTTGCCCGCGATTTGTATAAGTCTATCCATCTTCCTATTCTGTTATCTAATCATCTTATCTTCGTTTCAAGCTTATCTTCCAGTTAGAATTCGCTTTGATTAGGGTCCCCTTTGAATTTGAATCCCTATCTTTGCTTTGAAATATATTTTGTATTATCGAGTGAGGGAGTGTATTTATAATTAAAATTAAAATGTTTAATAATGTGTTGTTTGAGTTGTTCAATTAATTTAGGGTTTCAATCGATCCGTCTGATTGATAGAAATTCTAAAACACTTGAATAGAGCAAACTGACACATTTATTTTCAAAATTAATAATTTTGTATGACTATATATTATATATATTAATATAATTTATGAAATTAAATAGTTAAATAAATTGGGTGTTTAAAATGATAATATTTGATTTTCATTTATCGTTTTGTAAACCATTGATTTTACCAACATATAAATAAATGAATTTATAAAATAAGGTTTATAATTTGATTTGGAATCCAAATGAATTTAATTTAAAATTTTGAGAATTAATTTTTGGTGATTTCAAACTTTGGTTTTAAAATTTTAAATTGTATATTATTTAAAATATTTTCAAATAGAAATTGTTTCCAAAGAATTTTTAAATGTTTAAGTCATTACTCTCTTCTTTTGTCCTTGGAAAATAATTTCGGCGATGACTACAACATCATACAGAGTGGAGAGACCATTTAGTAGCTTAGCTACATTTTTTTTTGGAAAAATGAATTTGATTTGAGTTTCTTAAGCATGACTTGATTTATAATATATAGAGGTATATATTTATAATATATACAATATATTTGGATGCATTTATCTCTAAATGGTTTGATGTGAATTGAAAATTTAATTCTTAAATATTCTTGAAGGATGATTTCTATTATAAATGAAGCCAAAATTTTGAATAAATATTTAAACTTGAAATAATTGAACGGAAATAAATTTAAACTAAATGAAATTTATATGATTTGAATTGACAGTTTGAACTAACAAATTCAATCGAATGACTATTTATTTATTTAATAAAATGGATTAAACCAAATTGTTGAATATAAATTAATTTAAATATAAATTAATTTAAATAGAAATTTATATGGTTTAAATTAATTGTTTTATTTTGTATTATAAATCCATTTCTTTCTGGCTGTTCTATTCTCCTACCTCCTTCCTTTTCGGGGATAAAAAGTTCTAATTGGGGGAGAGTGTAATGACCCGTAAATTTTAATGGTTTTTATAACGTATTTATTTGGATTTTCACGAAATTTTAAATAACAAAATATGGAATTCAAAATATGATATTTGAAACACGTCTATTTGAACATAGCAAATGGTAAATTTTCATCAGATAATATGGAAGTTTATTTTCATGTGTAATTTTATTTAAATTCAAATCAGTTAGTATTTGATGATAATAAAATATTTTCCAAACCTTAGTATATTTATACAATAAATTTGTAAATCATCTTCTGAGTGAGACATCACATTTCGTTTCATCAAATTTAGACTGCTTTATCCCCGCTTATCTTATTTCTGGCAAATTAGCAGCATTTCTGGTACCAAATATCGACTATTGGTCGGATGATCCTATCACTGATATCCGTGTACCATTTTGATCATCTTGTGCTGATCTACGCAGCTTATTCGTTTGTGTGTTTCAAAGTCTGGGAAACGGCGAAATATATGAAAACGACTTCCGTATCGGTTCCGCAATTTGGCTTTTGACTTCCGTGACCATTCAATTTTCCACTGAATAATACCAATGGCCAGCTGGCTTTTAAAATTTCTAGAAATTAAATATTTTGCCCATCACTCTTCCCACCTATTCGTTGAATTTGTTTCATTCATTTTCTATCTTCTGTTAACATTTCTTTGGCTGTACATTTCATTATTCGCCTGCTGTTCCTTTTCCCTTCCCTGCTTTTATGGCCTTGATAGGCTCCCAAACCCTCACTGCAAATACATCCCACCAAACTTCCCTACCCACTCCAGAAACACCTCTCCCACTTGCGTGTCCCATATCCTGTAGCCTCTTGAAACCTCCAAGCCCTCTACATGGCCGAGCCCACTCCTCACGTCTCCATGTTTCCCTGCAGCCCACTGAGCCGACACCGCTACCCCTCCTCCGCCCGATCACTCTACCTCAGCCTGGACCCGCTCCTCCCTCGGACAGCGGTTGCTACAACCATCTCCTCCTGTTTTCTCCTCCACACAGCACCATACGACACTGCTGCCGTTTTAGACCATCCACTAGCTCACCGAAGGCCGACCCCATCTCCTTCCGGCTTCTGCCACTTGGCTTTCACCTCCGCAACTATCTTCTTCTTCTTTTCTTTGCAAAAAGTATTTTATATATAGAGTTTATAATGGTTTGTTTATATATAAGATTTGTTGTTATACTCAAAGTTACATACGTTACATTATTATACATGTGTTACAGTAATATGACGGGTTGGTTTTTAATTTTATATTTAATATATTTGTTTTGTTGGTTGTTAAAGGCTGCGAACCTTCTCATGTATTCAGATTTTGTATTTGACTATTGTATGAGACTTCTGTGTATTCAAGACTCCTGTTATATCTTGTTTAACTCTGTTTATATATATAGCAGCCTCAAGAATTACTATTCTTTTATTTCCGCTGCTTATTGTTATACTACTCTGTATCTGTGAATCTGTGATTTATTTATTTACTATATATGCTGAGTTTTTCCAAATAGAAATTAACAATCTGATATTTAGAGCAATTCAAGTCCAACATATGCGGATGCGAATGGTTGAAAATAACGAGAAGTTACATTTAAAAATACATTTCCATATTTTAATATTAAATAATAGTATAAACAATAATCCGTAATTTCTAGATATTTCTTTTAATATTTTGGAATAGTGTAAAATACAATGGTTTCTCTTTTATTCCATAATTCTCTTTTTCTTACTTTTATTCTAGCATTTATGTTCATTGTTGTCTTTTAAATATTAAATTATAAAAATATATCCTATTTTCTAAACCAACCAATTAACCTTTTAGTTAATTCCAAATCCAGTTATTAGATTAATTAACTTTTTTCATTTTAACGTAATTTATTATAGTAATTCCAATCCTCTAACTTTCATTACTTTACCTCATATTTCCTTCGTGTCAGTATTCTTAATTATTTAATTCATATTCACGTTTAATCTATTCTAATCCATACGCAAAGAAAGAGGAGTCAATAGAAGAAGAATGGCGCTTGCATAGAAATCTAAAAAGTAGATATAGATGTAAATAAGTACTAATACTGTAAATAAACTGTAAATACCTTATAGTTCAACATAACTTAATTATTATGATTAATTATTGAATAAAATTATCGAAATGAGAATTTAACGATAATATATCTTAAACTTCGAAGATATATAAATAAATCCACGCACATTGCTAGCCTTCCAAATCTCCCCGTTTTTATTTCAGATCTTGTCTCTAACATCTATATTCACCTCCCTTGTAATCCATATTTTGAATTACGAATGATATATTTGAAAGAGAAAAGGAAGAGATTTGGATTAGAAATAGCATATAAAACTTAGATCTAGGTTTTTGCCTTTGACATAGCCTTCTGATTTGAATCAATTCCTAATTCCCTAATTAATTCTATTCTTTTTCTATTTAGGCCTAAATTCGTGTGAATTAGATCTAAAATTTTGTTATTAAGAAAGTGTATACAAGATAGAAAAATGGCAGAGCTTCAGTGGGCAAGAGAAAAACAATGAGAATAAAAATGAGGCTCTGCACCTATATTTATAGTGGTTCAAATCGGTGTAACCATTAGAGTTAATTTACTATCCACTTAATCCCGGCATGCACTGTAATTTCTTACCAAATTAATATGCCAATCAACACCATATTAATTCGTCACATATATGCATATTAATTTATTTTATTCCCACAATTATTGCATGCATATAATCTACAATTGTATTTTGAGTCACAATCTTAATTATATATGTTACCATAAGTCTCCATGTTTATTAATTGACAATTGATTACTTGCACAAATTACTCTTCCTCCATTTTATTCTCTTGCACTAACATATATGTTTCTAATCATATCAATTAGTTGCTACAATATTTGTTCCTTTTCTTGTCACTTCTTATCAATTAGTCACCTCTATTAATTAATTGAATATTAATTTCAGTTTTGAACAAACACCGTCAATTAATCTTCCCTATTAATTTATATAATTTCTCTCTCTAATTTATTTTTTATACAAATATATATGTTCCAAATAATATTAATTAGTTGCCTCATTTTATAAACATTTTTTTTAAATTTCAAACGTATATAACTTAATTACATTATTTGCACATATAATTATAATTTAACGTGGGGTGTTACAACATCTCTAATTTATTTTTATTTCTGTAATATTAAATTATAACCAACGATCACATTACGTTTCAAACATGCACAAGATCTCAAACGATCACATTGCGCCCCGAACAGGCACCCGAACCCGAACGATCATATTTCACCTCGAATAGGAACTCGATGTTGAACAATCACATTACGCCTCGAATAGGTGCTCGATCCCTAACGATCGAATTTTTCCTTGAATAGGCTCTCGATTTTGAATGATTACATTATGCCTCGAATAGGCACTCAATCACGAATGGTCACATTATGCCTCAAACAGGCACTCGATCTTGAACGATCACGTTTCACCTCAAACAGGCATTCGATCTCGAATGATTGCATTTTTCCTCGAATAAACACTCGATCTCGCATGATCGTCAACAACCTGGGAGGCTATGAATTTGATTAACGGTCCTGAATGACCATTACTAACGATCATGCAAGACTACTAATTTATTCACAGGTCATCAATGGGTTTCGAACATGGGACTAAATGTAATTCAAAACATACCTTCTTATTGCAAGGCATGTTTTGGTGGAAAAATGTTATACCACCTTTTAAACGGGCATTATATAATAAAATTTGTCTAAATGGGTTCTCTGAACATTAAGGCAGGAAGCCCGGAGAGATGGTTGTCAGGCTCGAAAATCGTTTATATTTGGAACTATGGACAATAGTTGGGTGGATTCGGACCGTGTCCCAATCAAGGTGCAATCAATTTGAAGTGATAAGGAAGGTGTCATGAGGCCACATTTCAAATTTCATATCAATCGAAGTTCGTACGCTTGAGTTATGTGCAAAGGAAGAATTTATAGGAATCGACCGGGAACGATCCATAAACCAGCGTAAATCGACGAAGATCGATCATATCTCCAAATCTACAAAGCAAATGCACTTGAAACTTTATATTGATGAGTAGAGCCCACAAAAAAGATCGCACAACAAAACTCCTAAATCTTGGAAAAAGAGGTTGATCGTTAATGGAACGATCATACAAATCAACCATAACTATCCATAGTTTTACGAAAAATGCGATATCACACAAACGATATGTCGAAATTGCACAAAATTTAGAAAGCAAGTATCTTACATCTTCGAGCACCAACATGAATGATTGCAACTCAAAAGGATGAAATCTTTTAAAATAGGTTGATCGTTATTGGAGCGATTGTACAAATCAGCATATCATCCATAGTTTTATGGAAAATACAATATCTCACAAACGTTACGTTGAAATTGCACAAAATTTGGAAGGCAATTATCTTCCATAATGTTGCACCCTCATGATTGATTGAAGCTCAGAAGGATGAAACCTTAGAAATAGGCCGTTCATTATTGGAACGATCGTACAAATTAGCATAACGTTCTATAGTTTTATGGAAAACACGATATCTCACAAATGGTATGTTGGAATTGCATGAAATTCGAAGAGAAAGTATCTTACATCATGGAGCACATTCACAATGTATTGCAGATTAAAAGGATGAAATCTTGAAAAATAGGCCGATCGTTATTGGAACGATTGTACAAATCAGCATAACGATCCATAGTTTAACGGAAAATAGAATATCTCATAAACGGTAAGTCGAAATTGGACAAAATTTGGATAACAGGTATCTTCCATCATGGAGCAACCCCAAGATCAATCATAACTCAAAAGGATGAAATCTTGGAAATTAGGCCGACCGTTATTAGAACGATCGTACAAATCAGCATGACGATCCATACTTTTACGGTAAACGCGATATCCCACAAACGGAATGCCAGCATTGCATAAAATTTAAGGAGCAAGTAGCTAACATCATAGGGAACCCACATGATCAATTACCAATCAAAAGGATGAAGCATGAAATGATCTCATATGATCGAATTTCTAGTCAAAACAGTGAAGAACGATGATATCTCACAAACGGTAAGTCGGAATGGCACGAAACTTTGGGAGCACGGAATAGTGGATGGAGGACCCCATAAAAATGATCATAGCCCTATTGGAGTTAGTATGGAATGATCGGATAAATTATTTTTTGGTATCCAATCAATCCCAAATTTTGTGGGTCAGGTCGTATGGGCCTGGATGTTCTTCTACCGAAATGTTAGCCCGATCAATGCATGTCTTCATCTGAATATAGAGGACTTGGCTCATTGCAAGGGACTTTTCAGCTGGCTCTCCTTCATCACTTCTTATCTCTTTCTCCATTAATTTTCTATGGAAAAAACATGGAAAAAACAACTGTACTCGTAGTCTTAAAGTATAAATAAAATATTATTTAGAGTGGACGTAGGCCAGAGTTTGCCGAACTATTATATAACTCGTGTGTTCCTTTACATTTTCTCCTATTTATTCTGTGATTTGCATGCTTATCTTTCTATTTGGACATTATTTTTGGAAATTGATGTTTTCACATACAACTGGGTGTTTATGACTGTTTTGACGCAAACATTTTGGTGCTTTCACTAAGAAGAACTTGCACCTATGGATTTGGAAGCTAGGATCTTGGATTTGAAATCTTGGATACTTGCTCTAGGAAGTAATGGCTAGGAAATCAACAAGGATACCATTAGCAGATAGGAGTCGCCATGGAGGGAGTCAGGGGGCTTCTTCTGGAGTTGGAGTAAATCTAACATATATCTACATCACCAAAGACGAGATGAAAATGACAAAGGGAGCTATGCCTGAAAGGATGCTAAAGGGACAAGAGGAGATGATATAGAATCTCCTCGAGTAGATGGGACAAGTTGGAGCACAAAACCAAAGAAATGGAGTAGAAAGAACAGCTGAAAATTGGAATCCATGACTTGGATCAGAAACTGGCAGATTTGGATATGGATTGGAGCAACCAACCCTTGCTAAGGAGATTTGATCGGCACTACTCCATATGGAACTAGAGGCACAGATTTGGATGACTTTGTAAGCAGAATGGATAGTGGTGAAGGAATTGGAGCTACCATCACCCGCCACAAATTGGATCGAGCCCTGCTTAAGGGCACAGGTAATTATCTCTTGATTGGGATAGAATAAAGTTAAAGAAACTCCATGTTAAAACGGCTAAGTCACTTACACATGTACGTGATCGAGGTCAGTCTCTAGGAATGCTGTGATATGGCAATAGACCACCATAATAAATGACTCCGGAACTCACTTGAATGTGAAAACAAGTATTTTGCCTCGAAATACAGTCAATCTTGAACGATCACATTTCATCTCGAACAAGCACTCGATCTCGAACGATCACATTATGCCTCAAACAGGCATTGTTGAGTCAGGATTTTTTATAGAGTTTTGATTTTTGACAAAGGGATAAGCCGTGATCGACAAAAAGAAGTTATTCAGACACAAAGAGCTCCATATGATTAGAGGTTGATTATTTGGTATGTTAGTAATGATTATTTATGTTAAAATCTATCCTCAAATAATCTTATGCCTTCAATCTTCGAATATATATATATATAAATATATATGACTGCACATTAACTGTGCACTCTGGACAAAACCGGCCGACTGGTCAAAATCAGGTGGTCGACCATTTTTCCCCAGAATGCACAGATAACGTGCACAAGTGAACATAACGTATATATATTCAAATTCCTGTCTACTAGTCCTTTTTGACCTGTCGACCATTTTCAAACAGAAAGCAACCCTTCGTATAGGCACTTCCTTTTCTTCAACGGTTGCTTCTCTTTCTCTTCACCAATGATCATGACCTTTGTTCATACCTTTTCACAAAAGGTTACAACTGTTTATTTCTTATATAAACATCATGAAATCATTATTCCAGATCTAACTAAACTAATCTAATTTTTCTATTCTTCTAATCTCTATTCTATCTTGTGCTCTCAAGCGTTCAAATTGCTCATATTCTATCATATGTCGTTTTGAATCCTGAAATTTATTTAACATCCTTTTGATTCAATACGATATCCACTTCCAAATCTTCATATATACCAATAATCTATTTGAGGATAAGATTATAGGAAGTTTGTACTGCAAGTGACAAAATAGTGTTAGCAAGAACACATATCGTCAACAAACAGTTATATTTATCTTTGTTGAAGTCCTCCGTGTTGTAAGAGGCACGTGTTGAAGTCCTCGGTGTTGTAAGAGGCAAAGTGTTGAAGTCCTCAGTGTATTAGAGGCGTGAAATCCCGTTCGTCTGCTCGGGTGTTGTAAACCTGTTCCTCCAGGTGAAGCGAGGTAGTTGGTAGTGAAAATCCAGATGGTAGTCTGGGACTGGACGTAGGACGGTGCCTCGAACCAGTATTAAAATCTCTGGTGTGATTTTTCTATTTTTATTTACTTTGCTATTATCATCTATTTCCGCATTTATAGTATATTCCATATTACACGATCCGTTTGTACTATATTAGCACGTGCACTTGTACACCGCAATCCTTCGCTTGGTATCAGAGCACGACCATCATATAACCGTAACACAGTTATTTGATATATTCTTGTAATATGGAAAATAACGCAAGTACTAGCACTCAAAACACCACTTACATGGAAGGTCAGTCGACACAAAGACCTCCATTTTTCAATGGTCTTAACTATAGTTATTGGGCAACACGTAGTCATTCTTTATGCAATCAAATAGTTATGATGCTTGGAATGCAACTCAAAAAGAAATAGTGAATCCAACAACTGATTATTCAGAATGGACTGCGGCTGAGAAAACGGCAGCAGCCGTAAATGCAAAAGCAATAAACATATTTTTGTGCATTAGACCAAAATGAATATAACCGTGTTAGTATCTGCACCACTGCATATCAAATTTGGCAAACGCTGAAAACCACTCATGAAGGTACTAACAAGGTTAAACAAGCCAAAATAGCCATGCTGAAAAGTCAATTTCAAAATTTCAAAATGAAACCAAATGAGACAATCAATGATATGTATTCGCGGTTTCAAACTATCCACTATGCACTTATTGGTTTAGGACAAAAGTATTCTGATTTTGATGTTGTTTCAACAGTCCTACATTCTCTGACTAGTGAATGGGAAGGAAAAGTATTAGCAATTGAAGAAGCTAATGACCTTTCCATCATGAAGCCAGATGAATTGATAGGAAATCTAATGGTCTACGAAGCTAACTTGCAGACAAGAAAGAAACAAAAAGAAGAAAAGAAAAACGTGGCATTCCATGCTGAAAAAGACGAAAATGAATCAGAGTCTGAAGATGAAGATCTGGCATTCACAGCAAAAGGTTTCAAAAAATTCCTAAAACAGTGAAAAGCCAGTCGTTATAACAGAAAGAAATCTGGATCAAATAAACCAACATCATCCTCTATAGAATGCTTCAACTGTCACAAAAAAGGGCACATGCATAAGGATTGTCCGGAGCAAAAGAATCAGTCAGAAAATGACAAATTAAGATATAAGAAGGACAAATCAAAGAAACAAGCATTCTCGGTAACTTGGGATGATACAGACTCATCAGAAAGTGATAGTGATACGGAAGATGAACAAGCAAATGTATGTTTCATGGCAACAGAAGATGAGGTACAAATTCCTACATTCGATGAAATGCTTGATATTAATGATGAATTGATAGTCAAATATAAAGACATAAAACGACAGCTAAAAGAAGCCAAAGCAGATTTGAGTAGAGCAGAATTTGAACGAGATATGTTAAAAGACGAGAAGAAAATATTAGAAGAAGAACTTGAAAATTTTCAAGAATCATCATCTAATGTTGACTCTCAACTAGTTCTTTTGAGTCAAGAAATTGAAACTCAAAAAGAGAAAAATGATGCTCTCACCACTAAAAATCATGTGCTTGAGGCAAAAGTCAAAATTCTGGACCTAGAAAAGGCTAGTTTACAAACTAAGTTAGATAACATTACTCAAAATGTTTCTAACTTTAACAAAGGTCGAGAAAATTTGACAAAAATCATTGAAAATTCACAATCTGTTCCAAATAAACAAGGTTTGGGATATAAGAAAAAAGAAATCAAGAAACATCTTGGTAATAAAAGGAAGAAAAAAGTACAAAAAACTGAAGCTAAGAAAAATCTTAGTTTATTACATTCCAAACCAAAACCAGTTGTGAAATTTCAAAAAAAAAATGTCAAGACTATCAAAATATGGGTTCCTAAAACAAATAATAATTTGATTAGGAACAAATATATTCAGAATTTCATGAATACTGTGCATCTTAATATTAGTTATGTATATAAAGGGGATACCAGACCCGTATGGGTTTGGAATCCTAAGACCTAACTCTTAGGACCCCATAAAAAGTGGGTACCATGGACCTAATTTTATTTTTTGCAGGTCCCACTTAAGAAAAGAGGAAAGTGGATATTGGACAGTGGTTGCTTTAAAGACATTATCTGGCACTTGTACTAAATAGTGTCGTGTTTTAATTTGTACTAGACTTATGTGTATTATAATTTTTGTGTGACTGTTACTCTTGATCTATGGTAGTAGTTTTATGTTGCTTATAATCTCTTTTGCATCCTCCATTTAAACAACTCCTTTTTGTCGATGACAAAGGGGGAGAAAATTGTGCTAACAATATATATGCAGGACACAATCTCAAAGGGATATCATATACAGGTGGAGATTCATAACTAACGTTGTCATCAATCAAAAAGGGGGAGAATGTTGAGTCAAGATTTTTATAGAGTTTTGATTTCTGACAAAGGGATAAGCCGTGATCGACAAAAAGAAGTTATTCAGACACAAAGAGCTCCATATGATTAGAGGTTTATTATTTGGTATGTTAGTAATGATTATTTATGTTAAAATTTATCCTTAAATAATCTTATGCCGTCAATCTTTGAATATATATATAAATATATATATGAGTGCACATTAACTGTGCACTCTGGACAAAACCGGTCGACTGGTCAAAATCAGGTGGTCGACCGTTTTTTCCCAGAATGCACAGATAACGTGCACAAGTGAACATAACGTATATATATTCAAATTCCTGTCTACTAGTCCTTTTTGACCTGTCGACCATTTTCAAACAGAAAGCAACCCTTCGTATAGACACTTCCTTTTCTTCAACGGTTGCTTCTCTTTCTCTTCACCAATGATCACGACCTTTGTTCATACCTTTTCACAAAAGGTTACAACTGTTTATTTCTTATATAAACATCATGAAATCATTATTCCATATCTAACTAAACTAATCTAATTTTTCTATTCTTTTAATCTCTATTCTATCTTGTACTCTCAAGCGTTCAAATTGCTCATATTCTATCATATATCGTTTTGAATCCTGAAATTTATTTAACATCCTTTTGATTCAATACGATATCCACTTCCAAATCTTCATATATACCAATAATCTATTTGAGGATAAGATTATAGGAAGTTTGTACTGCAAGTGACAAAATAGTGTTAGAAAGAACACATATCGTCAACAAACAGTTATATTTATCTTTGTTGAAGTCCTCCGTGTTGTAAGAGGCACGTGTTGAAGTCCTCGGTGTTGTAAGAGGCAAAGTGTTGAAGTCCTCAGTGTATTAGAGGCGTGAAATCCCGTTCGTCTGCTCGGGTGTTGTAAACCTGTTCCTCCAGGTGAAGCGAGGTAGTTGGTAGTGAAAATCCAGATAGTAGTCTGGGACTGGACGTAGGACGGTGCCTCGAACCAGTATTAAAATCTCTGGTGTGATTTTTCTATTTTTATTTACTTTGCTATTATCATCTATTTCCGCATTTATAGTATATTCCATATTACACGATCCGTTTGTACTATATTAGCTCGTCCACTTGTACACCGCAATCCTTCGCTTGGTATCAGAGCACGACCATCATATAACCGTAACATAGTTATTTGATATATTCTTGTAATATGGCAAATAACGCAAGTACTAGCACTCAAAACACCACTTACATGGAAGGTCAGTCGACACAAAGACCTCCATTTTTCAATGGTCTTAACTATAGTTATTGGGCAACACGTATGTCATTCTTTATGCAATCAAATAGTTATGATGCTTGGAACGCAACTCAAAAAGAAATAGTGAATCCAACAACTGATTATTCAGAATGGACTGCGGCTGAGAAAACGGCAGCAGCCGTAAATGCAAAAGCAATAAACATGTTTTTGTGCATTAGACCAAAATGAATATAACCGTGTTAGTATCTGCACCACTGCATATCAAATTTGGCAAACGCTGAAAACCACTCATGAAGGTACTAACAAGGTTAAACAAGCCAAAATAGCCATGCTGAAAAGTCAATTTCAAAATTTCAAAATGAAACCAAATGAGACAATCAATGATATGTATTCGCGGTTTCAAACTATCCACTATGCACTTATTGGCTTAGGACAAAAGTATTCTGATTTTGATGTTGTTTCAACAGTCCTACATTCTCTGACTAGTGAATGGGAAGGAAAAGTATTAGCAATTGAAGAAGCTAATGACCTTTCCATCATGAAGCCAGATGAATTGATAGGAAATCTAATGTTCTACGAAGCTAACTTGTAGACTAGAAAGGAACAAAAAGAAGAAAAGAAAAACGTGGCATTCCATGATGAAAAAGACGAAAATGAATCAGAGTCTGAAGATGAAGATCTGGCATTCATAGCAAAAGGTTTCAAAAAATTCCTAAAACAGTGAAAAGCCAGTCGTTATAACAGAAAGAAATCTGGATCAAATAAACCAACATCATCCTCTATAGAATGCTTCAACTGTCACAAAAAGGGGCACATGCATAAGGATTGTCCGGAGCAAAAGAAGAAGTCAGAAAATGACAAATTAAGTTATAAGAAGGACAAATCAAAGAAACAAGCATTCTCGGTAACTTGGGATGATACAGACTCATCAGAAAGTGATAGTGATACGGAAGATGAACAAGCAAATGTATGTTTCATGGCAACAGAAGATGAGGTACAAATTCCTACATTCGATGAAATGCTTGATATTAGTGATGAATTGATAGTCAAATATAAAGACATAAAACGACAGCTAAAAGAAGCCAAAGCAGATTTGAGTAGAGCAGAATTTGAACGAGATATGTTAAAAGACGAGAAGAAAATATTAGAAGAAGAACCTGAAAATTTTCAAGAATCATCATCTAATGTTGACTCTCAACTAGTTCTTTTAAGTCAATAAATTGAAACTCAAAAAGAGAAAAATGATGCTCTCACCACTAAAAATCATGTGCTTGAGGCAAAAGTCAAAATTCTGGACCTAGAAAAGGCTAGTTTACAAACTAAGTTAGATAACATTACTCAAAATGTTTCTAACTTTAACAAAGGTCGAGAAAATTTGACAAAAATCATTGAAAATTCACAATCTGTTCCAAATAAAAAAGGTTTGGGATATAAGAAAAAAGAAATCAAGAAACATCTTGGTAATAAAAGGAAGAAAAAGTACAAAAAACTGAAGGTAAGAAAAATCTTAGTTTATTATATTCCAAACCAAAACCAGTTGTGAAATTTCAAAAGAAAAATGTCAAGACTATCAAAATATGGGTTCCTAAAACAAATAATAATTTGATTAGGAACAAATATATTCAGAATTTCATGAATACCGTGCATCTTAATATTAGTTATGTATATAAAGGGGATACCAGACCCGTATGGGTTTGGAATCCTAAGACCTAACTCTTAGGACCCCATAAAAAGTGGGTACCATGGACCTAATTTTATTTTTAGCAGGTCCCACTTAAGAAAAGAGGAAAGTGGATACTGGACAGTGGTTGCTTTAAAGACATTATCTGGCACTTGTACTAAATAGTGTCGTGTTTTAATTCGTACTAGACTTATGTGTATTATAATTTTTGTGTGACTGTTACTCTTGATCTATGGTAGTAGTTTTATGTTGCTTATAATCTCTTTTACATCCTCCATTTAAACAACTCCTTTTTGTCGATGACAAAGGGGGAGAAAATTGTGCTAACAATATATATGCAGGACACAATCTCAAAGGGATATCATATACAGGTGGAGATTCATAACTAATATTGTCATCAATCAAAAAGGGGGAGAATGTTGAGTCAAGATTTTTATAGAGTTTTGATTTCTGACAAAGGGATAAGTCGTGATCGACAAAAAGAAGTTATTCAGACACAAAGAGCTCCATATGATTAGAGGTTGATTATTTGGTATGTTAGTAATGATTATTTATGTTAAAATTTATCCTCAAATAATCTTATGCCTTCAATCTTTGAATATATATATAAATATATATGAGTGCACATTAACTGTGCACTCTGGACAAAACCGGTCGACTGGTCAAAATCAGGTAGTCGACCATTTTTGCCCAGAATGCACAGATAACGTGCACAAGTGAACATAACGTATATATATTCAAATTCATGTCTACTAGTCCTTTTTGACATGTCAACCGTTTTCAAACAGAAAGCAACCCTTCGTATAGACACTTCCTTTTCTTCAATGGTTGCTTCTCTTTCTCTTCACCAATGATCACGACCTTTGTTCATACCTTTTCACAAAAGGTTACAACTGTTTATTTCTTATATAAACATCATGAAATCATTATTCCAGATCTAACTAAACTAATCTAATTTTTCTATTCTTCTAATCTCTATTCTATCTTGTGCTCTCAAGCGTTCAAATTGCTCATATTCTATCATATATCGTTTTGAATCCTGAAATTTATTTAACATCTTTTTGAGTCAATACGATATCCACTTCCAAATCTTCATATATACAAATAATCTATTTGAGGATAAGATTATAGGAAGTTTGTAATACAAGTGACAAAATAGTGTTAGCAAGAACACATATCGTCAACAATCAGTTATATTTATCTTTGTTGAAGTCCTCCGTGTTGTAAGAGGCAAGTGTTGAAGTCCTCGGTGTTGTAAGAGGCAAAGTGTTGAAGTCCTCAGTGTATTAGAGGCGTGAAATCCCATTCGTCTGCTCGGGTGTTGTAAACCTGTTCCTCCAGGTGAAGCGAGGTAGTTGGTAGTGAAAATCCAAATAGTAGTCAGGGACTGGACGTAGGACGGTGCTCCAAACCAGTATAAAAATCTCCGGTGTGATTTTTCTATTTTTATTTACTTTGCTATTATCATCTATTTCCGCATTTATATTATATTCCATATTACATGATCCGTTTGTACTATATTAGCACGTGCACTTGTACACCGCAATCCTTCAGGCATGCAATCTCAAATGGTCATAATTTGAACGGGCATGAGATCTTGAACAATCAAATTTCAGCTCAAATAAGCACTCGATTTCGAACGATCATTTTACGCCTCGTGTAGGCACGTGGCTCGAACAATCGCCTTACGCCTCGAACAGGCATTCGATCTCGAATGATCACATTTTGCCTCAGATGATCACTCGATCTTGAATGATCACATTTCGCCTCGAACAGGCACTCGATGTCGAACAATCACATTGCACCTTAAAGAGGCACTCGATGTTGAATGATCACATTATGCCTCGAACAGGCACTCAATCTCGAACAATCGCATTATGCCTCGAACATGCATTCGATCTCGAATGATCGCTTTCTTCCTTGAACATACACTCGATCCCGTGCGATCATCATCGGCTTAGGATGGCTACAAATTTAATTAATAGTTCCAAATGGCCATTACTAACAATCAGGTAAGACCATAGATTTATTCACAAGTGATCAACGGGTTTCGAACACTAGACTTAAGGCAATTCAAAACATGCCTTCCCATCGCAAGGCATGTTTTGGTGGGTAAATGTTATATCACCTTTTGACCAGGCATTATATCATAAAAGTTGGCTAAATGGCTTCTGTTATCATCAAGGCAGGAAGCCAAGAGAGAGGTTATCAGGCTTAGAAATCAATCACATTTGAAACTATGGAGAATAGTTGGATGGATTCAGACCATGTCCCAATCAAACTGCATTCAACTTGACATGATAAGGATAGGCCTCTGAGGCTACATCTAAAATTTCAAGACAATCGGAGTTCGTATGCACGAGTTATAGACAGAGGAAAAATTTATATGGATCGATTGAAAACGATCCATAATACAACGTAAATCGACAAAGATTGATCAATATCTCAAAATATACAAAGCAAATGTACTTGAAACTTCCAAAGCATTAAGTGGAGCCCTTAAAAATGATCATATAACAAAACTCTTAAATCTTGGAAAAAGAGGTTGATCATTAATGGAACGATCGTACAAATCAGCCATAACGATCCATAGATTTATGAAAAATGCAATATCTCGCACACGGTATGTCGGAATTGCATGAAATTTGAAGAGAAATTATCTTACATCATGGAGTACCCCATGATCGATCGCAGCTCAAAAGGATGAAATCTTGGAAAATTGACTGATCGTTATTGGAACGATCGTACAAATCAGCATAACAATCTATAGTTTTACGAAAATGCGATATCTCACAAACGATAAGTCGAAAATGCACAAAATTTAGAGAACAAGTATTTCCCATAATGTAGTATCCCCATGATTGATTGCAGATCAAAAGGATGAAATCTTGGAAAATAGGTGGATCGTTATTTGAACGATCGTACATTTAGCATAACGATCCATAGTTTTACGGAAAAAGCGTTATCTCACAAATGGTATGTTGAAATTGCATGAAATTTAGAGAATGTATCTTACATCATGCAGCACCGCCATCATTGATCGCTGCTCAAAAGTGTGAAATGTTGCAAATTAGGTCAATCGTTATTGGAAAGATTGTACAAATGAGTATAACAATCCATAGTTCTACGAAAAACGCAATATCTCACAAACGGTACGTCGGAATTGCACAAAATTTAGAGATAAATTATCTTCCATCATGGAGAACCTCCATGATATATTGCTGCTCAAAAGCATGAAATCTTGGAAATTAGGTCGATCATTATTGGAACGATCGTACATATCATCACAGATGTACTATTTTACGGAAAATGCGATATCTCACAAACGATATGTCAGAATTGCATGAAATTTAAGGAGTAAGTAACTTCCATCATGGAGTATCCCCATGATTTATTTTAGCTTAAATGGATGAAATTTTGGAAAATGTACCAATCGTTATTGGAACGATCGTACAAATCAGCATGACGATCCATAGTTTTACGGAAATCGCGATATCTCACAAACGTGTGTTGGAATTGCCCGAAATTTAGAGAGCAAGTATATTACATAATACAGCACCCCCACGATTGATCCCTTCTCAAAAGTATAAAATCTTGGAAAATAGGCCGATCGTACAAATCAGCGTAATGATCCATAGTTTTACAGAAAACGCGATATCTCACAAACGGTAATTCAGAATTGCACAAAATTTAGAGAGCAAATATCTTCCATCATAAAGCACCCCCATGATTTATCGTAGCTCAAAAGTATAAAATCTTGGAAATTTGGCCTATCGTTATTGGAAAGATTGTACAAATCAACATAACGATCCATACTTTTACGGAAAACGAGATACCTAACAATGGTACGTTGAAATTGCACGAAATTTGGAGAGCATGTAGTTAACATCATGGGATCCCACTTAATTGATTATAGCATAAAAGGATCAAGCGTGTAATGATCTCCTATGATTTAATTTCTAGCTAAAATTTCGAAGGTCTATCGATCTCACAAACTGTAAGTCGAAATGGCACGAAACTTTGAGAGCATAGACTAGAGGCATGCGGGACCTCATAAAAACGATTGTAGCCCCATTGAAGTTAGTATGGCATGGTCAGATAAGTTATTTTTGGTTTCCAATCGATCCCAAATTTTATGGGTTGAGCCATATAGGCATGGAAGTTCTTCTACGGAAATTTCAGCCCGATTCTTACACATCTTCATCTATAATTACAACCGACTTGGCTCATTGTAAGGGACTTTTCATCTAGCTCTCCTTCATCACTTCATATCACTTCCTCCATTAATTTTCTAAGGAAAAAACAACTGTACTTATAATCTTGCTGTATAAATAAAAGATTAATGGAGTGGACGTAGGCCGGAGTTTGCCGAACTACTATAAAACTTGTGTGTTCCTTTACTTGATCTGCTATTTATTCTGTAATCTACGTGCTTATCTTTCTAGTTGGATATTACTTTTGGAAATTGGCGCTTTCACATACAACTTGGTGTTGGTGACTAGTTTTGGCTCAACCACACTTGTACCACAGAGATTACTTTGAAGTTTTTTGAAATTTCCATCATTTAAAGTGTAATTATGATTTGAGACTTAGTATTATCGTAATTGAATTGTTCGACTAATAGGTCATCGCCACAAATGAGGGGCAAGGGATGATAATCCACTGTTATAAGAAGCCACTAAAGGGTCTTATATTTGTATTATGTTGAATAAACTTTATATTGGGTGCTTTTGATTAGCTATGTTGATTGTAGGTTTGTTTTAATTGTAGATGGGTGCGTGAAAGCTAGAAGTATTAGCTCATTATGGATTTTTCCTATAGGAAATTGCGAGGTGCAATTTTCTTTAGGAGGAATTTTATAGCAACCCGATGTTGACAAACAAATAATTAAAATTAATAATAAATTCATAAATGATTAAATGGGTTTTTGATAATAAAATAATAATATTTTGGAATATAGATGTGAATATTAGGGTTTACGATGATTTGGAAACATAAAATCTAGTTAAGATGGTTATTTATATTGTGGATAATTTTTTGATAAAATTATTGTGAAATAAATTATTTTGTAGTTAGATATGTTTTTAAATTATCACTTATTTACAATTGATGATTTTGATTACTTTGAAGTAATATTAATGTTTTAAGTTTGGAATGATTTTAAATGTATTGAAAATTGATCAAATAAATTTTATAAATCTATTTTTGATGATAAATAAGATTAGAAATATATTTCAAAAGAAAAGGAAATTTTATTTTATTTATATAAGAAATGTTAGAATTTATTTAATAAATGGGCCAAAAGATGTAAATGTGGAAAAAATTATTTAAATGGGCTAAATTTTAGGAAATAATTTTTTTAAAAATTATGGAATGGTGGCAAACATTTTTGGAAATATGTATTTTGTTTGGGGGCTTGATCTAGTTTTCCATGGTAGAAATATAGAACAGTGGAAAGAAAACGAAAGAAAATGAATAAGAACAGATAAACAAGCGAACCCGTTAGCCTAATAAGAAAATTTGGAAATTATCGCTCTATTCCTTCTCTTGAGTAGTCTAAAATCATCCGATGCCTATAAAATTCACGCCTGTATACACATTTCAAGCTCCAACTCTCTAATCCCAATTATGAAAATCCTAATCCACATCTTCAATAATTCATATAAAATCATAAAATTCTATAAATCATGAAACTTAACACTAAACTTCTCAATAAGGATACAAACCTCCAAGAATATCCAAAGTTGGATTTTGAGAAAGTTTTATGTCATGATGTATTTTTAGAAAAAAAAGAAAAGTTCAATTTTGATAGTGATATAAAGTTTTATATAAAGTGTGGAGCTTCTTTAGCTATGGCAAGTAAACTCAAACCACAAATCTATGTCTAATTATATGTGATTCATGTTGAATTATTAAAGTATTTGAATTGAACGTTGCATACTCCTCAGGAATTCATTGTTTTTTATTTCTTTGAGTCAAATCAAGTGATTTGGATGTGTTTTTAGTTGCTTGACCGTAGAGTAGAATATAGAGATGAAGTGGGACTCGAGAAGAGAAGCGATCAACAGTTGGAGTCGCCAAAAATAGTCGCATGACCTAGAAAATCACATTTTAGGTCGCGATGGACCGGCGCAGGATGCACTAGTTCACGGCCTGAATTCATTTTCATGCATATGCCTGATTGGTTTTGGCTTATTATATATATATTTATATATGAATGATAAAATATATTTAGTAAATGCAAAACTTATATTCTATGATTATGAAATTATTTTGAAGAAATAGTTTTTTAAAATTTTGCATTAATTATGTTATTAAAGATATTCATTTATTGAAGAAATTTTAGTTTTTAATTTTAATAGTTATTTAAAAATCCTCTAAATTTCTCGAAAAGTATAAATGGTTCCTAATTAATATGATGTGGGTTTTACATTGTATTTCATGATTTATGGGTATAAACAAGATTTTGGAAAAATATATTTTATTGGTTCGGAAAATAAGAAAGAGGAAGAACAACATCGTGAGACAACTCATCCTCCTCAACCATTTGATTATATGTCCCACAATGAGATTTCGGAGACTCGAAAAGGACGAATCCAAATGAAAGTATTCGAAATCTCACTATTCAAAATCAACATATCTTGTCTCGAAATCAAAAAGTTTTGGCTAAGCATATTGATAGCTTTGAAACATCTTTTGACACACGCCTAGCAACAGTTGAAACATCACTTTCAACTATATTATCGGTTCTCAAAGAGGTTCTTCATAGGGTTCATGGTTCTACACCCCCTTCCGAAGATTGACCAACGCCAATGCCTTCGCCTCCTCCGAAACATTCGAAACGTTTTGACGAGGATGAATCTCTAGAACAAGTTCCGACATCTTCTACGAAGCAACCTAGCTCTTCCAAAAATGAAGATAAAGGAGATGATCAACATAAAGCTTCCCCGAAAGATTCATAGATTCTTTGGACTCCATCTTATGTAAAGTTATTAAAAATCTATGAATGTACTCTATTATTGTAAATTAATGAAATTTCTCTTTTGCTATGTTATTTCTGTGTTCATCTCTATATTACAATAATTGGTCGATATTTAATAATTTCTAATTTAAAAGGTTATATATCCTTTTTGATAATGCCAAAGGGGGAGAAATCATAAATTATGGAAACCACATATTCAGAGGGAGATTTATCAATTATATATAAGTACATTGTAAAGTTGTCATCATCAAAAGGAGGGAGATTGTTAGGAAATAAAAACTACGGTTTCGATGGCAACAACTATACAGTGGAAATCGAATATGCATATATATTTCTATTTTACAGGTACTTGCTAGAGTAACATCACTGAAAAGACAAGAACAAGGCTCAAAGAACATTGCAAGAAACTACAAGTCGATAGGATCAAAGAAGCAATAAGAAGGATGCACAAAGCAGACATGCACAATTTTCAGACATCTGGGTGCACTAGCCAGATGTCTGAAAAAACCCTTTGGAACAACAAAACAGACAGAATCAGAGGTCTAGTAGATGCACTCAGACGTCTGAAAGACCACTGTATACAAAAAATATATAGAGTCAGATGTCTGATACAAATACCAGACGTCTGATTTCGAACTCAGGATTTAGATTCAAATTTCAACTGCCGTATTTGAATAGACAACTTCGCTTCTCTTTGTTGCAACTCTTCATCACCATCAGCAGTAACTGTAGAGCACTTGTTAATGGATGCAACTACTCAAGGAATCTCTCTACAACTATATATATATCATCAAGAATAAAAAATAACTATGAACTTTACTTACTTGCGCTCTTTACTTACATACTATGTTATATTCTTGATCTCTAGCAATCAATACTTGTATTTCACTCTTCCATATATTCAGTTCTACTCAAGCAATACTCTCTAGATATATATTGGAAGCATTTGTACTTAGTAATCAAAATTCGTGTTATAGAACACATACTTGAAAAAAAACAAGTTATTGTAACCAAGCCTATTCCTCCAAGTGAAGTGAGGGTGTTTGATAGTCGAATTCCAAAGGGGAGCTTCAGGACTAGACGTAGGACGGGAGGTCCGAACCAGTATAAAATCATAGTGTGCCTATTCTTTATTTACCTAGATTAATATTGTTTTAGTTGCATCATATATTTTGTCGCATATACTTGCATATACACTACATGATCCACCCTAAAGACTTTCACCTAATTCCAATCCTTAACACAGTCGACCTGAACCCTTAAGCGCCTTTGAGTCTCGTACTCTTAGGTAAGTGATGGATTGGACAATGACATGAAAGAGTGGATAGATGAATGTGGGAATGGATGGATGTTGGAGGTCGTGGTTTGGAGTCAGAAGGGTTGAAAAAAGGAAGATAGAATCTGCCTTGTTGTGGGGATCGGTGAGACTCCAACACACCTTGGCAAATTTATGCCTACTCCAAGTATTGCAACCAGATTTATCGAACTGCCTTTTCATCTCGATCGTCTCTGAAGCACGACCAATGACATTAATCTTGTTGAGACGGTCAGCAATGATGGTCATGTCGAATGACATCGAGAATGTAAAAGGAACTGCTAAGATTAACAGTTAAATAATTACCGAAATCTGGACTGCACCACAGTGCACTAGAATCCGCTTTTGCAAGGGGGTAGGGTTTGTAGTTAATCTTCTGTTGTTGATTACATGTCGATGTTCTTTATAGAAATGGACAAAAGACGTTATGAACATCTGATTGCTCAGGCCATAGGTACCTTTAAAATATATCAAATCTGACGGAGAGTCAAGTTCATCGACAACTTCATAGGTGTAGCAAACTCCTATCCAGCAAGAAGAGGAACCAAAAATTCCACATGTCGATCAATAAAATCTTGAGAATCCTGAAGTAGAGCAATATATTCCTTAAAATTTAGTTAAACCAATAAAAAGGCCTCAAATAGATCCAGCACCCAATACCCTTCAGGATGTTGTAATACTGAATGACCCGGTAGATTCTGTTCCCTCCAAATCGATGAAGGGTCTCTTCAAAAGATATGCAATAGGCATGGAATTCCATTTGACGACATTCTGGCACCATCTTACGACAATAGAGCTCACGATCCTCCAGAAGGATATATAGCTTGTAATGGAAATATGTGCCTGACGGGTTGCGTCTCGCCATTTAATCAATTCCTTTGTCGAACCCTTAATTTATGAGACTGGCTCCCACACAACTGCATCCAAATAGCTATGCTTTTCTCCTTAGCACTTACCTAGTTTTCTTTTAGCATTCGAATGGAGTGCCTAGTGATGAAGAAATCCAATACATCTATAGCTTTAAGAGCCGCAAATAAAACACGTCTCTTATTTAGTTGAAGCCAATGTAGGGTTGCAGAATAGTTGTCGGTGTTTGGAACAAGTTGAATAATTTTAAGGCTGAATGGTTTTATGTGCGCTACCCACCCAAGTTCACTCATAGATGGATATCTGGATGCAAGTTTTATTTCAAACACCAGTCATGCATTTTCCCTGCAGTCTACACACTTAATTTACCATACCCTATTATACAGATGTTCCAGTGAGACCCAACAGTGGATCACTTTCAAATATCGTTAATACTCTTATGGCAGTGCCAACCGAGGATAGGTATTAAAGGATGGCTACAATACCGACATAATTTTAATTGTCGACATTGACGATGATGGTGATAATAATGATAATAATCCGCTTGCAGGAGGTGAAGTCGATCAAGATTTTCCTTCAGTCTTAAGTCCTGGGACTAGAGTTGCAAAAATCATAGAACAAGAACATAAAGGCCCCAAGGGAGAAATCATTGGAGAGAGTGGTGAAGCTGGCCAAGGTAACATTGAAGTAGGCCATGGGTTTTAGACCAAACAATCCAAAGACCATCCACCGCCTGCTCCTAAAAAGAGATTGATTATGAAAATTTTGAAGATGTAGGCTTCCACTCAGCCTCCACCAATCACAACAGAGAAGACTCCATTAATTCCTTCAATGGGCACGTTCATTGGTTTAGGGTATATACCTATAGAGTTCAGCTCTTCCAATGTTTGTAACATCAGCATCAATGACATCAGTTCCCCAATCCACTTTGATAAAGAAAACATTCCAACCGGTGCGGGAGAGGTTACTCCCATGAGTAATGCTCTAATATATGTTTCATCGGGGGGGGAGGACATTGGGACATGCATGCACACGTGCACTTCATGACATTCGCACTTGACCCGTTTCCTTGTTCATTTGATCTAACTCGTTCCTATTTGGTTTGCAGGTTCTACGGATAAGAAGAAGCGTTCATATCGATCCCTGGAGGAGAAATCATACCATGCTCAAAGGCCTCGGTTGGGTTCATACCACTGAGGGAGTGATCGGACTATGATTCAAGTTACTGCTCAAGTCGCGACAGAGACAACTAGGAAAGAAGTAGTTACGACAGGGATCGTTCTTCTCCTGATTTCGCTTTTAGGCACCAATCTAGATCCAGATATGTAACAAACCTATTGTTAATTACCTAATTAATTAAGTTTAATTATGGATAATTAATTTTTATTTTTGATTTGTGAAATTAAATCTTGTTTTTGAGAATAATTGATTTAATTCAATTAAGAAATGATTTCATTTGTTGATGAGAATTTAAATTTAAAGTTGAAATATGATTAAAACAATTATTTAAATTTAGTATTTTTGAAAATCGTTAATATTGAAATTATGGTTAAAATGAGATTTTTAAAAATATTAATCCACCTTTATAGAAGGGTAATAATAATTTATACTGGTTAAAATTAGATTGAATTTATATAAAACTCTTCAATATTGATTCAAAATGACATATTCTAACATATTGGTAATTGTCAAGTTTTTTAAAGTTTAGTATAGATGGGTATGTAATAAGTGATAAAGCAAAAATTAAAAATTAGCAACACTGCTACTAAAAAGAGAATTAGTAACACTTTCTTGTTGGGTTTATACTCATACCATCTTGGCCCAAGAAGATAAAAATATGAGATTGAAAAGTAAAGTATGTACAAAACTCTCATTCTCATTTTATTCCTTTGCCAGAAAATGTGAAACTCAAAACTCCTCTAGCATAAACCCTACTTCTTAAATCTCCAATTTCTAGTCTTAGATCATAGGGCTTTTGGCAATTTCTACTACAATGAAAGAAAGTAATCTCCTACACCTTCTAATTCATCAATTAGGGATTATTAATTTCAATTTCATCTCCTGTTTGTAATTTTTTTTTGTAATTTCAGAAATTAAACCTACGTATTTGCTGAAAGGTCTTAGCCTAGGAGAATTCAAGTTTATTACATCTAATTCAAGCTATAAATGTGAGTTAACAACTCACACAATCTATCTCTAGATTCATATTGGATGTATGTGCTATTTGGATGAAATAGATGTCGAATCTATCCGAATTTCTTGTGGTGTTTGCATTTTTTGTTATGGAATTTTTTGTTACCGAAAAACCTTAGTTATACGATCCTTTAAATCATCAATTTGAAGTTGGTTGATTGCGGTCATGATAGCTGATTTAGTGTAGTTGAAATCTAGGTTCAATTCAGCGAAAAACTCTCCAATGGACAATCCGGGAGCATAATGCACTGCTTGGGACTCAGCCCAGATGGAGTTACCAATCCATTAGTTCCACTAGATTGGTGCACCATTCACGGTCTGGGTTGAGCTTCAGGTCGTGCTCGTTTCGCTCCCCGATAACTCCATTTTGCCCGACTTCTTGGCTGTTTGTTTCGTTGTTGAAATTCGCTTGTTTCTAATGTCCTATTTCATGTTGTTTTGTGATGATTTCAATGTTATTTTTGGATTTTGAATTGTGAATTTTTTTTTGGAATGGTTATGCCATAGAATCCATGGCACAACATCAATTCTCCATCGTATGTTTTCAATAAGGATTTTTAAAGAGACTGGGTTTTCAAGTCGAATCGTTTCTACTTAATCTTGTAAGAAGAAAGTTATGTTATTTACAAAGGATATTTGAAAGTGTAGGTAGATATACTTATTATTATTTATATAGAAAGAATGATTTTGAAATGTAAATGAAGTAATTTCTAATTAGAGGTTTAAATATTTATATGGTTTTGAATAAGAGTAAATATGAATTTTATAAAATACAAGGACTCATATATATTTTCTAAACATGGTTCATTAAATAAATATTCTATTTGGAATTTTGAGATAAGTATACATTTATAAGTGCCTTTCTAGAATAATTCAGATTTATGTAATATTTTATAAAATTTGAATATTTATATAAAGTTGAATAATAATTAAATTATTGATTTTAAATAAAGGAACTTGAAAGTAATATATTGTAATTTTAGAAAACTACTTTATATCTATTAAGGCTATAATTAATTACTTTCAAAACTTAAACTCTTATAGTATTTTCTATCTACTGGCAACCCCATAAGACATTTTTATTTTTTAGAATGAAAATGTTGAGAACCTTAATTCTATAATATGGAATATACTAATATTCGACTTAGTATTACTGATTGGTTTAAATGCTCTCAAGTAGCACTTCATCTAATATTGTGCAACTCATTGAATAGAATATTTGAGTGGTACTTACAAGCCTTTTAGTGAATATTCGAATTTCACTGGGTAGTATGAGATGCCTTAGTTAAATTCATGTGATTGTTATTAGGAAGTATTTAACATTTTAGAGTTGTATTCTCTTCTAGTGTGTGGAATGGGGCTGCTAGATCCTTAAGAGAATATAGTCCATGTTTTTCGGTGGTACCCTTAATGAGTGAGATTTACTAGCTTCTAGTAAATACTGAAATTTCACCATGAGGTATGGGACATTTTGGTTAAGTTCTAGCGATTACTTAAGGCGATAGTATTTGGCACTTTGGATTATATTTCCTTTTAGGTTTCGACCGAGGGTCGATAAATCCTTTAAAGATGTGCTTGTGGATTTTTAAAATACCTTTTTGTTGTGCTATATGTTCAACGATCATTGGGATCAGTACGGACAACTCCTAGTTACTAGCTAGGGTTGTTTGACGGTATAGACGATCCTTAGTATCAAATCGCATGAGTGATACTAGTTTGTTTCCACGATATAGACGATCGTTATGATCGGTATAAATGATCTAAGTGATCGATATGTTTTGTTTTGGTTATCATGGATTTCTAAAGCTTTTGGGTTTAAAATGTTCTTGAGTTTTGTGATAAGTTCCATGTTAAATCATTTATGTAACTAGTTTACATCCATAGTGCCATATATCTTACATTACATCATATTCTCACCCTTGTGAATATTTAAAGAAGTCCGACCCATTCATTTTATAGTACTTGGGTCAGGCCGAGACTTTTTAGGTTTCGGGTTGGTGTGCTGGCGGATGATAGACATTTTGACATCTTAGTTTACCTTTTGTTGTTTATATTCACATGATGTATTATGGAATGTATCATTTGGGACGGTGACTTATTTTGGATGTATGTTATGTGATTCTAGTAGTTCATTTTGTAGAGTTATTATATATATTGAATATGATGTAAATAATCTATGATGATCTGTGAATGTTGTTCATATGATATACTATTTTGATTTTGAGAAACCGATGTGTTCATTTCTTCAAACTAAGACGGTACACGTAAAAATTTCATTCCAGATATTTAGTGAAAGGAATAACTGTGATTGTCAGTTTTGGATTAAAGAAATATTCACATTTAGTCGCCTTTAACAAGTCGTGTTCTCTGTGTTATTAGATGACATTATTTATAATATTCTTTAATGATGTGGGTATCACAGTGGGCTATTACAATATCAACTCCTTTCATAGGCCCAGCTAGGCAACCCGACTGCCATGTAAAAAATCCATTGGTTGACATTGCTCGAGCTCCTACTTCTATTCCTGCATCGCCTACAACATTATCCCATTCCTACCGATTTTCTGAGCGTAGACTCATAAGAGCAGCTCCGATATTATCAGTCATTGGTCTACTAAAGGAAGTGTTGTTGCTTCATCTATTACAAAGGACCAATAGATAGACACTGCGGGTCAGATGACCGAGCTTAAGAACGAATTTCCTAACATTTGCTTTAATGGAGCTATGTTTTCGCCAAACTTAAAGAAAATTCCTACTAAAGTCCAGCAAATGATTGATTGCACGATCGATGTCCATAATCAATGCAATGAATAGGCGAAGATGGTCGAAAACATTTCAAAAGTTTCAAGAGATGGGCTGTAGGAGATAGAGAATAAGAAACTCATTGAAGTCAAGAATAAGAGAAGCATAGCCACTCTCAACGTTTAGATTGAGAACTCAAGAAAATCCCAAGCCAAAGCGGAAAAGAAGGCCGAGGAGGCCATTAAAGAACTTGAAGCTGGAGATCCAAGCATTTGAATGATATCAAGCAAGTGCATCACCGAAACCACAAGCTTGTAATGGAAAAAGATGCTGTTAGGAGGAACGTGGCTAACTTAAAAACCAAGCTCGAGCAAGAGACCATAGAAAAAGTTGAGGCTTAAAAAATTGCACTGGACACATGTGATAAGCTGGTCAATGTCAGAATAGAGAAGGATGAAGCACTTGAGAAAGCCAGGGACATGGATGCCCTTGTTCAAAAAGAGAGGTCGAAGCCGCGGTTAAGAGAGAAGTAGAAGCCGCGGAACAACGAGTAGAAGAGAAGATGATGCAAAGATTTGGGCCATTGGTTACTCCATACAACACTAATGTTTTCATGTTTTGAATCTGGAGTGGTTCAGAGAGGGCAACCCTTCAATGTTTGCCTGCGCCTAGGAATGGGTTATTGAGGAAGAGAAAGAACATTTTAAAAGTGATAATATTATTATAGAGTAGCAGGAAAGAGATTTGGAAGGGAAATGAGCCCAAAACCCTTCATGGCAACCATCATCTTATTCATTCGGAACTTTATGCAACCGCTCAAAAATAATTAGCTGAAGGTTCTAGCTCTGTGCACCATAATGCTACAGCAGGTCAAACTCCCAGGACTCAAGCTGCTCCTAGCTCCACCGTTACTTTCTCTACCGATGCCGGTTATGACCCAGAGAAGCCACAGTTTCAAAAATCCACTGTTCCCTCCCTAATTCTCGAGGGAACTCATGGTAGCAATCCACCTCATGCGGAAGTTCAAACCGAAGAAGGTATCTCGTTGACTTCTCCTGTTTTCCAAAGAGTTGACGTGTCACCGATCAACGTCACTAATACCTCCCTTTGTATTTCTTTAGCTACAGGTCAGCCTGCAATTGCTTCGCTTCCTCACAAGTATTCTCAACCGGGGTAATAAATATAGGCGATGGAGTCCGAAACCGTCACAACTTGGACATAAATTCCCGGCATCCTGATTGAGGAGATCCCAGCCCTTGACGAGCGCATGATAGATGCATTGTTGGAAGACGGAAACAATGAGAACCAGGGGATTCAAGTTGATGGGGATGCTATTATTACTGGGGTCTCCCAGTACCTGTCGGGTCCCTTCATGCATGAGCTTGAGAAAAAAATTTAGATCGGTATCCTCCTTGCTAATCAAATTAAGCAGGAGAAAATAGAAGTTTTCCCTCCTCCATTGTTGATCGCTTTGCTCGTGCAAACCACTTTCCCTCCAGTTTACATTCCTCCAACCATGATTTCTCAAAGTTTGTCGGCAGTATTTTCACAAAGCGTTCCAGCCTCCATTTCTCCGCTTAGGAGCAGCCAGAGTACGCATATTGGATCTTCGCAAACTCAATTCATCCAAAAGCCAAGGTAGTAGAGGAAGATGTGGAAAGATGCTACGAGAGAGCTCAAGTGAAGTCTCTCCTGATTCTAACAAGAAGAATTGGCTGTTTCTCCATAGATGGGCTTCTTTTATTTAATGGCCGGTTTTGTACGGGTTTGGTCGTCGCTAATGCTTTTTTGCTTTGGCGTGAACCATTTGCACTTAGCTTCCTTAGTGTAATATGAATAATAAAGACTATTTATTTTGTTAAATCTTCATTCAAATATGCTTTCCATTCAATGTATTCGCTGTTTGTTTCTTCTTATGATCATTTTCGAATCAAGTCCTTGTTTCATTTTGTGTTTTGTTAGCTCGCATGATTCTAGCAAATGTAAAGCAATCCTTAGGGTAAACCACTTAAAATAGTGGCTGGAGTATCCTTTTCCAGGATAATAAGTTCCAGCCGCACCAAACTCTTGGTGTGAATTTAAGTTAACTACTTATAATCATAGTTCGTACATCCTTATCCAGGAGTTAGCAATCAACCACACCTAACTCTGGGCTTTGATCGAAGGCTTAAAAATTGGATCCCGCTTTACTCCAAGCGTGGACCTTCCATTTTGCCTACTCCAGGAAAGTTGTTAATGATGATACGGACTTGTCATGTCTATTTCCACTTATACTCCTCCTCCCAGTCCGAGGAGGAGAGTTGAGTGGGCGATCGGTCGTATCATGCTCTTTTTGATTTGTACTCCTACACACCATTCAAGGGTAAGAGTTGGCATATGTATGGTTATGTCATGTTTGATTTTAAGTTTGTGCTCTTGCCTCCAACCTAAAGGAAAAAATCAGTTTGCAGATGATCGTGTTTCATCCGGCTTAAGTTTATACTTCATATCCTACTTTAGGAATGAGAGTTAGAGTAAGGATGCTCGTATCGCATCCTATTTAAGCTTATATTTTGACTTCTACTTTGGGAATGAGAGTTAGGATGCGGACGGTTATATCGGCTTATATTTATACTCCTATCCCAATCCAAAGGCAAGAGTTAGTAATGTCGAACTTCAGACACCAAGAGAGACTTAACGGGCTCGATCGATGGCTATTGGAATTTGGTTGGCACTTGTTCCGGGTACCTGCACTATTGCATTAATCATATGCAGACTCATTCGAGTCGGTCAAGTCACAACTCTTAAGAAGCAAGAAAACAAAAGTTTGGGTAGAAAATGCTATTTATTTCATATAAGTCAAAGAATGATAGAATCTGTCTTATCACTTGGCTCTAGCCAATTATTTACAAGTTTATTCTAAGTGAAATAGCATCACAAGTGCTCACTATTTCACACCCTCAGGAGTGAAATCCCATCCATAATTGCTAGCTTAAAACTGCCATTCCCAAGCTTTTCCTTTATTGCATATGGACCCTCCCAAATCGGGCCAAAGTTCTTAGGGCTAGGGAAGATTCAAGGACCAAGTCACCTATTTCAAAAGTGTGACTCCTTAATTTAGTGTTATAATATCGAGCGACTTGGTATCTGTATGGAGCTACTCTCAACTCAGCTTCGGTCCCCTTCTCATCGATCATATCAGGAGACTCCAAAAAGAGTTGCTCATTTATCTATGGTTCATAGCGAGTAATCAGATAAAAGGGCACTTCTAGTTCGATCGGGATCATAGCCTCCGATCCATATGCCAAGGTGAATGGAGAGTGGCAAGCTATTGGCTTACCGATGGTTCGATAAGCCCAAAATGTTAACGGAAGTTCATCGACCCGCTTGACCTTGGCCTTTTCCCATCGCTTCCTAAGAATGACTTGATAATCTTGTTAATAGCTTCAACCTGTCCATTTGCCTGAGGATGTAACACCGCTACAAATCTCTTCTTTATCTGGTGTCGGCGGTAGAAATCCCCAAATTCCATACTATTGAATCGGGTCCCATTATTGATAATCGCTTATAGAACTCCGAAAAGACAGATGATATTCCAAACAACAAAGTTGATTACTTTCTTCATGGTAACCATGGCCAAAGGCTCCGCCTCAACACATTTAGGGAAGCAATCAACCGCCGTGATGGCATACTTCGTGGCACCTTTAGATGTCAGCAATACACTGATAAAATCAATACCCTAAATTAAAAACGGCTAAGGACTTTCCATATGAGTAATTTCGATTACCGAAGCCCTTAGAATATTAGCAAATCTTTGGCACTTTTCACATCTTCGAGTGTAGTAGGTTGCGTCTCGATTAACAATCGGTCAGAAATATCGATAAAAATGGATCTTCTTTGCCAGGATCTGCCCCATAGTGTGGTCGCAACAGGCCCCTTTATGAACTTCTCTCAGAACTCGTTTGGCTTCGTCGTGAGAGACACAACATAGCATAAGGATAGAGAAACCCTTCCTGTACAGTAACCCTTCTTGCATAACGTGTCTCGAAGCACGGTGAAGGATTTTTCATCGTTTACTCCTTCTCTTTGGAAGGATCCCTCTGCAAAAATAATCCTAAATCAGAGTCATCCATGATCCCCCTTCATGTTCAGACTCCAAGATCCAATCGACATCCATCTAGTCGATGCTTGGAGCTAATAGTACTTTCACTGGAACCAGACCCATGAGCTGCACTTCTTTGGAACAAGCCAACTTAGCAAGGATGTCTGCTTTCTCATTTTTCTCTTTGGGATATGAGTGATCATACAATATTCAAAGTTGTCATGCAACTCAAGAATGTAGTTTAAACAGGGAGCTAGTTGTGCTCCTTTCGCCTGATACTATTTTCAGACTTGACATAGCACTAACTAGAATCATAGAAAATGTCTAAAGTCTTTATTCCTAGATCCTTGGCGATCCTAAGCCTTATAATCAAAGCCTCGTATTCAGCTTCATTGTTCTTTGCCAGAAAATCAAATTTCAAGGTTTAGCTGATCAGGCGTTCTTCAGGAGTGACAAGCACAAATCTAACACCAAAACACCTTTCATTAGATGCACTATTTGTGTACATCTTTCATCCAACTTCCTTTTATCCATTGCTCTCCAAAGAATCATCTCATGTAGTAAATTTAGCTATGAAATCCGTTAAAGCAGACACAATGATAAAAGAGCATTTTAAGGGATTGAGTTTCATTCCTTACTATCGGAAGACATCAAACATCTATGCCAGATCATTGACCTGATTCCATGAACGTCGTGACTTCACAAGACGTCGTTCCATGTAAACCTCCATTGATCGTCCAATATGAGCTTTGAACATCTGAGTCATGAACCTTTGGTAAGTCACTTATGCATTCTTTAATCTAAAGGGAATGACTAGATAGCTATAGATTTGGAGATTGGTAATAAAGCTGGTGTGTTCCTAGTCCGGGATGTGCATCGATATTTAATTGTATCCGTAGTACGCGTCAATGAATGACAGTAGCTCGTGTCTAGTAGTTGAGTCCACCAACTGGTCTATCCTTGGAAGTAGGAGGCTGCTTTTGGGCGCACCTTATTCAAGTCCGAATAAACAATGCATGTTAACCACTTCCCATTTGCTTTCTTCACCAAAACAATGTTAAATACCCAATCCGGGTATAGAGCCTCGCGAATAAAGCCATTATCCTTCAGCTTATCCACTTCCACCTTGAATGCAGCGAATCTCTCTAGACCCAAGCTGCGGCTCTTCTGTTTTACCGGAACACATTTGGGATTGATGGCTTGCTATCCTGAGCAAGATGCCATACCTATCCGAGTGTGTCCAGGCAAACACATCCATGTTTGCCCAGAGAAAACCAGCAACTCCCTCATCACACTAGTACCAAGCTGTGATCCAACATTTGGGACTTTATTTGGGTCATCCCTGCTGATTGGAACAGCAATTGTCAACTCAACGGGAGCCGCTCATCAACCCTTCGGCTCTTTTTGTTGGTCCACATCATCGTAGAGCTGACAAGTTTGCCCAACCATGGCTCAACCGGTAGTTGCCATCCAAAGCCTTTATGCAGAGGACCCCCTCTACACTCTTTCCTTTCTCCTTACACCTTGCTTCCTTCAGCTGGGTGACATAGCACTCGCGGCCAGCCACTTGATCTCCGTACACGATCCTTATTGCATTGTCTATAGGGAATATCATAGTTAAACACCAGGGACCGATGGGCGCTCTAAATTCAGCTAGGGCCAATCGCCCTAAGAATGCATTATAAGCAGAATAAATATCTAACACTATAAACGGCATAACACAAACTCGCCTGCATTCGCTCTTACAAAGGTCCATCGGTAATTCGAGAAATCCTATGGCTTCAGTAGCCATCCCATTGAACCTCTGCATACGAGATCTGCAAGGCTTTAAATCTCTCTCCTATAACATCATTTGATCATAAGATTTTTTGAACAAAATATTGACTTAACTCCCGCAGTCAATAAGCACCTTTCATACAATAATAGGACCAATCATGGTTGAGATCACAAGCAGGTCACTTGTTGGAGCTCCACTCTATCAGCATACCTGTTTAGGAAAACAATATTGAATTCGAGATTGTTTATGCCAGAGCTCTATCCTCGACAGCGTAGCAATTTTCATTCTTAGCATGCTTAAAGCTCCAATGTATCTACCATTTCCATAACACTCTTATCGGCAGGATGAGGCCCGGCAATGATTGTGTTAATCGATAATCGTTTTTCTGGCCGCCTGAATGCATCAACACCAGGCTCAGCTTGCCTCTGCTAGAAAGATGGCCCAATGGCGCTAGAATTTACTTGCCCTTTAACCTGCAGGGCTTTCACATATTGTTGTAAATTGTTTTTCCTTATTAAATCTTTAATAATTTCACCTAAATGCCTGCACTCATTAGTGTTATGACCGTGTGTCTCATAAAATCTATAGAACTTGTCTAATTTCCCGTCCTTCTCAATTGACTCCCTAGGAGTCGGCTTCCTATACGGTTAGGTATTACGACCAGATAGGTGTTCTCTATAGAGTTGTTCAATTTAGTGTAATTATTATACTTGGGACCTCTAAAACGACTCATATTATCTGGCTTTCCCTTCTTTCCCCCATCATTGTTTTGTTTTCTTCCTTTATTCCGATTACCAACTTTCACATCAACATTCCCAGAGCTTTCTCCAACATCAGTCCTCCGTGGAGCTTGCGTGCATCCTCTTGAAAAAAAATACTCATTAGCTTTCCTATACAAAGCTTCCATGGTCGATGGTTGCTTTCTTTCTATCCAATCCCTAAAATCCAAGTCAGGACGAACTCCTCTACAAAGCACCATCAACCCCGTATCTTCCTCGGGATCCATTATCTCCGTTACAGCGTGTGGAATCGATTCAAATAGTCCCTTAGCGATCATCCTTCAGCTTGATAAACATTAGACATCACGTGTTTCGGACGTGAGATGTGAAAATGGAACTGTTCTATGAATTTCCACAATAATTCAGCAAAACATGATATAGACCTTGGTGGAAGCAGAGTGAACCACATCATAGCTACCACTTCAAAGAAAATTGGGAAACAACGGCACTTTACTGCATCTGAACCCTGGTTGAATCCATTTTCCATTCATACCTCAATAAGTGTTGTCTAGGATCCATTGTTCCTCTGTACAACAACATCGTTGGCATGTTGAATCCTCAAGGGTATCTTTCATGAAGGATGTCCTCTATAAATGGGTTCCAACTAGCATAATTTACCCAATCATCATTAGTTATGGATCTGTTTTCACTAACCAACCGCCTAAGCATATACTCCAAATAGTACGAATCAATAAGTTTGACTGAACGACGGTAATCAAGTCATACCCCAAGTGTTCGGCCTGGCAAATGCTCTTGGGAAGGTGCTCGATACCGATCCTTGAATTCGATTCTGGGGCTCGTCCTCTTCCTTGTATGAATGTTACATCAGCGTATTGAGTTTTCTTCTGCCTTCCTTCCCTCTATCTATGCTCAGATGAAGGAAAACTCTTAATTCTAAGCTGGAATCCTTTCTACTCCATTTGCGACTATCTTGAGTCCGCTCATTCAGCAGTCTCAAGCTCTGTTGCATTCTATTGTTCATCTCCTGTTGGCTAGCATGGAATCTTTCTTCTATTCGCTTCATTACCATATCCATCTCCATTCTCATCATGATGTTAGTTGGAGTCCGGATCTCAGGTTGAGTCTGTCAAGCAACTCCATCTCCTTGCTGAGAATTATGATTCTCAACTTTAGTACTAGCTCTGGAATTGGTACAACGATGTCTTCTTGATAGGGCCAAGGTAGAAAGCTTTTAGTAGATCTTCGCAAATCTAAGTTATAGAATTAAAAGGTAGAGAAATTAGATATATCTCTTGATATATGAAATCTAATAGTAGATTATAGATCTAAATGGCCTAAGAATATGATTCTCAGTGAAAGCACCAAAATGTTTGAACCAACAAAGGTACAAACACCTAGAAGTTATAGAAGAGAATAAAATATGAATAAATATAAATGAAAATGAGGAAATAACAAGACAGGATCTTTTACAGTAGTTCTACAAAGCTTGGCCTGTCCACTTTAATATTTTATTGGTGATTCCTAACTTAGGGGCAGAAGTTCATAGGACTCGGTACAATTCCAACGCTTAAAATTATATAAATATGAGAATATAAGAAATAATAGAGCTAGATCCTAAAAAATATACTGAAAAATGAGCCCTACCTTCCTATTTATAGATGTTGGGAACCTAAAATATCGCCTAAAATATCTCCAAGCCATTATGCATGAATCTGACCAATTGTCCCAAAATAATAGGAAGTACCTCAGCAATATCTAGGAATTGGTACCAATCCTGAAGTGGGAGTCGGTAACGATTCCCAAGTGGGAGTCGACGTCGATCCCCAAGTTCACCAATTTTGGTGTCTTTGACACCTTGCTTTCGATCATCTTGTAGTTAGCTTTATGATTCCATAGTTGTTTGCATCAATATTAACTTGTCTTTAAGTCTACATAATGGAGTTAAAGGAGAGCAAAGTTGTAGTTTCAGGAGTTCGTGAAGATCGTTGAAAAATTGCGTTGATTAGTAAAAAGACTTTGGAAATAGGGCCTTGGCATCCGTGTAGGCATGAGAAGGGATCCACCCAAGTTGTATTTGGAAGTAAGTACCAATCCCCAAATAGGGTCAGTACTGATCCCCAACTAGGAGGATCCTATGGTTATGTTGACTTGGGTTGCTTTGATCTCGTGACTCTATCTATGCTTGGTTTCTGGACTCCTAGGATATTTCTCTTGGATTTCACTTGTTATCTCCAAGTTTCATCTGTTCGGTTTATCCAGATTCTGCTTGGCAAATGGCTAGATGACACCGTCGACTTTTCCCTATGCTAAGAGTATGGCATTTCAAAAATTAGGAATTACCTCTTTTTCGTTCAAAAATCTTTTTTAGACAAATTTTTGAAGTAGTTGGAAAATTTTAAAAATAGAAACTCATTTTTTTTAAATAATGATTTTTTTTTAAAAATTTCAAAATCATGCAATTTTACTCTTCAAAATAGATTTAGCCACATCCTACATAGTTGGGATTTAGCCAATGAGTTAGCATCCATGATTGACTATTTTCTATTACATGGTAAATTCTTAACTATTTAAAACTTTTTTATTTTAGAACAACAATCAGCACTTAAGTTCATTTATAAGTTTCAGCTTTTATGTCGCAGGGATAGTGACCTTGGTTTCTCAACAACCTTTCCAGTCCTTCGATTACTAAAATTTATTTTTTCCAAAATTTTAAGACGTTTGGGACTTAACATTATTTTACTTTTAGTAGTTAATAAATCCCCTAATTTATTTTATAAAGATCCAAAACTTTGCATTAGTTTCCAATATATATCGATCAATCGAGAAAATCAACACACAAATAAAAAGGAACTTTTCTCACAAAACATCATACTCGTTTTTATAAAAACAAAGACAACAAAAGCTTACAACCCAACCAACCGAAAAGAAACAATTGTTGGAAGTCGACCTTCGACGTCAACTAACATTAATGATGTTGTGACTCTACCACTTCTTACTTATATCAAACGTACCTTTTTAATAAGTCATTCAACTGTAACCCACATATCTTAACCTTTTTCTTCTTTCATGCAAGTATACTCTAGAACTCACAGACATGTACTTTGATACCATTTCTCATTTCCTTAATTCTTCTTCTTTATAGTCTTCATCCATGTTTAATGAAATATTCCTAGGCTCAAACTAATATTCTTTATATTCTACGGGGATTCCTTATTGCTATTTTACTCATAGCCTTATTTTTTTCCCCATCTTACCTAGACGGTCACCCCTATCTACTCTGTTAAAAGTTTGTTTGACTTTCATTGCTCTTTTAAAAATTAAAACTTCACAGTCATGAATATTTAATCCCAAAATATTCAAAAATATAAATTTAGAAAGATTATAATAAATTCAACAATGACTTGATGTTTTAACCTTTAAAACTATAAGTTAGGACTTATCAATTTATTTATTAGTTTAAAAAAGAAGGTTAGCAATTTAACTTTCGAAAGATCTATTCTTTCCTTTCGAATAAGATTCAATTTTTTTACATGAATGGTCATTCAAATCAACTTTTTCCTTAAATCCTTTTAACAACAAATAATTAAATTCTTAAAAATGCGATTTTTAAATCAAACCATTTATTAAGTTCTTCCTTCAAAAACTCAATTGTTATACCAAATCATTTCTTCAAAAATATACTTATGGTGTTTTTAAAACATCTTTTATATTTTTGACAATAAAAGTGGAGTAGACAGAGACATTTCCATCCTATTATTTTCCTATTACTCATGTTATCTCCACTTCGAACCTTAGTAGAGGCTCTAATAACCTTTGTTGGTGCCTTTTAAAAGATACATGCAATCAATGAGCACAATTATTGAAAAATATCCATTTTGCTTTGTTTTGCCTTTAATTTTCTATACAGTTTCTAACTAGATTACTAACATTATTTTAATATCAATTCCTAATGTTATTTCATTTAATTTCCTCTACGTAAGTTGCTCTTATTTAAGTGACTTATCCTTATGTATAGCTCATTCCTTATATTTGAGTATTCTTCTTATCTTCACTATTGGGTGTTCTTACCCTTCCATTCTCTTACCCAATTTAAATCCATTACCACTTTTTATTGCCTACCCCTCTAAAAGAATTATAAAACTTAAAATTTTCCATAATCGAAAAATTGATGAGCTATATGTACATGCTCTGTTTTCTTCTTATTTCAAAAGAAATTTCTTTATTAAGACCCCTCTTATATTTCTAAATGATTTTACATTTTAATTAGCAATTCTATTTAAATTATAAAATGGTATTTTATTTTGCAAACGGCTTTTAATATTTACTAATTTTCAAAAATGGATTTTTCTACTTTTAAATAAATCCATCGAAAATCATTTTAGAATACATATTCTTTCAAATCTTTTATTAAATCCTTTCATATGGGGTCAAACTCAAAGTAGGTTTTATTTGTCCCTTCTTTTGGCGTTTCTTCTTTTCCACTTACTCATGACTTATCTTTCCTCAAAATATATTAAAATTCCGGCTATCTTCTTGAAGTGATTAGTACACACCTTCTTTTGGGAACTAGCTAAATTCTTACATCCAGATATCTGCAACATATAGGTTCCTTACTTTTCATTCAACTAGATCTAATGTACATCATCAATTGGCAATCTTTTGGGGATCTACAACCATTGGGCAATCCCGGCTTAACAAGGTAGTCTAGTACCATCTCGCCTTAAGGACTCTTCTATACATTGCATTCATGCTCCTCTTACGTCAATACCTTCTAATACGACCTATTTCCTATGGGTGATCAGGATAGGTGCATATCTTTAACTTCATCTACTGTTCTATCTCATAACCACGTTGTCTATCTTTCAAAATATGGATGCAACTACTTCCTTAGTCGGAATTTTTAGAGTTTGGCATATAATATACATATGTCGTTATAGGTATATTATAGGTAAAAATAAAAATTCGCTTACTTAACGTATCCTAATTCTTAAGATCAACTAACTTAATCTCTGATACCAAATATTACAACCCACAACTTAATGGACCTTAACTTTTGCTAAATCGAAAACTAATGTCCATTAGGATACGAATTGTTGGTGTTGGTATCTTGTAATAAACCAAAGTATATAAAAACATTATCAAGAAGAAATTATAATGGAAGTATAAAATATAATAAGATATATGACTACTGATCAGGACTAGTACCTCTAATATCTGGTGCCCTTGTCAGTGTTGAGAATGCAAAAGGAAATATGACTTTCTCCTGTTCCCTCCTTGTACCAATACCTGTCCTTCTAAATTTTAATCTATGGGTTGTAATGAGGAGGGGTCAGAACAAAATTTCCGATGACTGATAAATTACATACTTTATACATAACATTAGTTTATGTCAATTCCTTTCCATTACAAGTTATGAATACCTTTTAAAATTAGTCATCTTGACTTCATATACGCATACGATATGCCCTACCTACTCGATGTATACAATAACTATATACATATATATCTATAGGTGTAAATATAAGTACCACAGTCTCCTTTCAGACTAGGATATTTCTGTGCTTGTGTTCATCACCCTATACCTTGTCATGGTCCATCGTCAATGCAGTATTATGTCCTCGCTGTCGTGCACACCAAGGAACTCCCATAGTGCCTAATAATGGCATTAAAACTTTTTAACCATATTCTATATCTTTTTAAGACTTATCTAACTGCTTTATATCATGGACTCACATCCACAGACTACTTTATTCATTTGAAAGAGCTCCATAAATGGTTTTCTAGCCTTGCCTCATAACAAAAAACTAACTAACAAACAACTATGAGGTGGTGCATGTCCTAAACATGATCCACACAAGTATGAGTTGTAGCTCATTTAGGCGTAACCCTCGTCTTTTAGCTAACCGCTACAGGATCGGTGATGACCTTCACCTATGTGTACAGCTCCTTCTCCTCGCATATATGGTACCAATCCTGCTGACAACATCGAGCCTACACTCACCATCCTATCTAGATTGCCTAATGCAATCAAGGAAATGCTCACTAGATTACTTAACATGTACCTCCTAAAAGGTTGAAGCAGACTCTACTTGGTCAATTGACACTATGACAAGGGCAATCCATCCTACTTTGGTCCCTTCACCCATATGCAAATGTATATTCTCATGGGTCCTATAGTTATATAAGGCCCACATCAGTACAATGTATACACAATTACTAGTGTAACAACCCAAAATTTAAGCTATAGTAATTAAATAATGAATTAATTAAATAATAAAACAAATTTGTGAAATTTTCAGAATTAGACCAGGGTAGTTTCACCATTGTGTCTGTGGTAATTTTCTGGTCAATTTTCATATATAGATTGTCAAAATCGGAGTTGGAACGAAGAAGTTACGGAATAAAAAAATAAATGAGACATATACATACATACATACATATATTTATATATACATACATACATAAATATATATATATATATATATATATATATATATATATATATAAAGAGAGAGAGAGAGAGGGGCAAGGTCGACCCTAGGGTCGATCCCCACCGTAGCTAGGTCGACCTATAGATCAACCCTAACAAGCATTGGGTCGACACCCAGGTCGATCCACGTGCATTCTTTTGTTGGCTTCATGCAGTTCGATTTCAACACGTCATTTTGCTATTTTTGGAATGAAGAAGTTACGGAATAAAAAAAATAAATGAGACATATACATATATATATATATATATATATATACACACACATACATATACATACATACATACATACATATACATACATACATACATACATACATACTTACATACATATATATATATAAAGAGAGAGAGAGAGAGGCAAGGTCGACCCTATGGTCGATCCTAACCATAGCTAGGTCGACCTATAGATCGACCCTAACAAGCGGTGGGTCGACACTCAGGTCGATCCACGTGCATTCTTTTGCTGGCTTCATGCAGTTCGATTTCAACACGTCATTTTGCTATTTTTGCTCATCTCGTGCATCTGTGCTTTCATCCGACGGTTCTCATCGAGCCTATGATGTGGTTGCAGTTATTTTAGCTAGTTCCCTCCTTGAATCAGTGATAGAAGGCCGATCAAAGGGTAGAATTAGGACTTCAGCCTAATCAAAGTAGTTTTAGAAAAGTGCAAAAATCCGATCAAACAATCTAAGCAAAGAAAACAGTTAAACTGTATTTTAGGCCAGCTTTATCTTTTCCTTTATTTCCTTTTATACTAAAACTACTGCAAAGCATATTATCTTTACCTTGCTTAAGAATACTATTAATTACTTTCATTCACCAGACTTTTAGTCGACCTACTCCTCTATTTCCTTTTTCCCTCACAAGCTAGTAGAGGCAGGGATAATAGATTTTGGGTTTTCTTAGAGATTCAGCTATGAAGTTTTTCTTCATGTATTCTTCTTCTTTTCGGTATTATTTTCGTGTACTAGCACTTGTTGAGACGGATGGTTTTATGTATATACTCTGATATTATGATTGAGATGTTGTTTTCTATAAGAAATATGTATTTGGTATTTTGAGACTTATTTTGGTTATAACTTATTTTATGAAGTTCGTGTGATATCCCAGAAATTTTAGCAATATCAATTTAATAATCGGTATTTAAAATTTAAATTGATTTGATAAAATTTTGTTAATAAAATTTACTGAATTTAATAATCCAATTAAATAAATGTTTAATTGGTAATTTTATCTTTTAAAAACTAGTAATTTCTTTCTATTTATAATATATATATATATGTATATATATTGTAGATAGATAAGTTTTGATTAATTAACAAATAAAATCTTATTTCAAATTCTAATAATCATTTTGATAATTTGAAAATTTTATAAGAAAATTTAAAATACCATTTATATATTAACATTAATTCATTTAATTAAGATAAATAAGAAAAGTAATTTATAACTTCTTTTATAACTTATTTAAATTGGATAAATATGTTATTTTCAAATAATAATAAATGTATAAATATAGATATGTTTTAAAAGACAATATTATTATTTTTAAATTTAATATGTTAATATAAATTAGTTTTAAAATTGGATTTTTAAATGTATAAATAGAATTTGAATTTGAATTTATTTTGAATTCAAATGAATAAACATATATAAATCTTGTAAGTAAACTTTCATCTTTTATATAAATTGTTTCACTTCATTTTCTTTAAAAAGGAATGGATACACATTTGCTTATGAAAATAACTTATACATAAATAAATACAAATAAAGAAAAAGGGTTTTTATTTACTTTTAAAATAAATAAGAAAAATAAGGAAATATGATAGAACAAGTGTTAATATCCTAAGTAACTAATGAGACATGTGTTATCATATTAATATAAGTTTGAGACAAATGTCCTTCTTATTTTGATTTTCTTTTAATTTTTAAATAAATCATTTATACACTTATAAAACATGTTTTATTTATTCCCTCATGCTTCTTTTCCTAAATCTTCACTTTTTCAAAAGTTTAGAAGATAAGATTTCAGCTGAAACAACTTTGTTTCAGAAAACTCTCAAACCTGAAATCAAACCTGAAATCAAATCAATATCCTATAATTATTTTTCAAAATCAAAACCTACACTTGAAATTCATTCAAAAGCAAATTGAAAGCCTCTGCATTATTTGAAACTGGAATCTGTGATTCAAGTTTAAATTCAAAGATCTGGAAATTACTCCTCTCTAACCAAAATCCATATCAGTAATTTATCCTCAAAATCAAAATCTGGAAATTGTTTTTAATACCAAAATCTGAAGTCCTCTTCATATTCATCAACTTGAAAATCATTGTGCAACTATAAAACTCCAAATGCATGCAACTGCAAGTTTTCAAATTCAAGCATTTTCAAATGGAATCTGGGAATTTTCTTCTGCAACTTGGAATCTTAGACCTGTAGGAAATCAATAAGCATCACAAGTTTAAAGTTTTCAAGAAGCAAAGGGCCTTTCAGTTTTAAAGTTCAAGAGCTTTCAAAATTTAAGAATTCTGTTCTTCATGCTCAAGACAGGTGAGTAACTTCACTAATTTAAAAATAATAAGTATTTTCTATTGCATTTTTTTCCTTGAAATAAGTAAGTTTGTGAAAATATTTATTGATGAAAGTTCTGTGCAAATTTGGATATGTATGTATATGATGACTGGAAACCTTTTGTTACCAGTTTCTAAAAAAAAGAAAAATCCTCTTGCTTTAGTTAAAATATCTTGTTAAGGCTTAGATTCTGTAATAACTATGTTAATTAGACCATAGTTTAGTTTAGAAAACTTATTAAGTAAAAACAAAATTGGTGATTTACTCTGTAAAACTTAAAACATCAGAGTATGTTAAATAAACTTGAAAACTCAAATATTATAAATTATAAATTCATTATTGTAAACTGAAAACTTAAACAAAAAGATAATTTTTAAAACTAAAATCATATTGCTTAGTTAGGAATTTGGATTGCAGTACTCATGCGAACAGGAAATGGGTTTTGGTCAATCTATGATGATCAAGTTGATTGGAGTGTTTGGGGTTCTTGGTGAAGGTAGCGTAGTGGTCAGAGGGTGTGGTAAAAATGTCAGGAAGATGAATAGGGCTTGGTGGAGGCGATGGGAGGTGACGAAGTCTGTAAACCTAGTTTTGTTCGGTCTGGTAATTTTGATCATATCGCTCATTCCAGTGGATCGAATGTATCAGGATTCATGGTATTGGTAGTTGGAGCGTTGATGTAGATGATGCTGGAGTTGCAATTGACACGGTGGCCGGAGGAGGGAGAAATGAGGGTTTTCCAGGTTGGGTGGTGATTTTCGAATACTGTTACCAGGTTTGAATTGGGGAGGAGGAACTCGAATGCGATCTCGAATGGATGAAGGGTTTGTGATGGTTGTGATGGGTTCTAGAGATGAACGACGTATTGCTCGAAGTTTTGGTAGTGGTCGGAGGTGGCTACAACCACCGTGCATATGCATGGTGAAGAAGATGTGTCAGGTGATGTTGGGTTTGCAGTAATTTTTGACTCGGGTTAATACTCGAGTAATTCGTGTTGTTACTCGAAGCAGCGCAAAGTTTTACTCGAAGTCTATGTAGTTATGGCTCGGGCATTTTCTGTAGTTACAGGTTTCTTTGAAACCTGTATAAAATTTTCCAATTATATTTGTTTAAAAACTAGAACATGGTTTCAAAACAGAATTTAAAACTTAAATTTAAATTTTGGATTTCAAACTGAGTTTGAATCCAGGTTTGAAAATCTAATTTAAACTTTTTAAATCAAAATGTTTTAAACAACTTTAAAAGGCTTTAAATAATCCGAAATTAAAGATAAAGCTTTTAAATTTAAGTAGAGATTTAAACATAAGTTTAAATCTGGAATCAAACTTCAATTTGAAACAATGTTTTGAAAATAAAGAAAGTTTTTTTTAAAAAAAAAATTAAATGTTTAAACAAATTTGGATGTTGAAACATATTTAAATATGATTTGTATCTTGAAAAGAATTTGGGTTTAAATTTATTTTAACTTCTTTCATAAAATAAGAAATCTTTAGCATAAGTTTTTAAAGGGTTTTGAAATGTTTTTAAAACTCTGTTTAAGTTAAGTTTGATTTCTTTTTAAATTCTAAATTTAAAATGTAAATTGGAAAACAATTTTAAGTTAAATTGTTTTAAATTACTTTGTTAATGATTAAGTAATCATTGATAAGGAATGTTTTATTTTAAAGTAAATTAAAGATTTAATGATCTTTGTTTCATTAAAATTAGGAAGATAATTTTTTTTTTGAGAGAAATGTGTGATCCTCTAACAAAAGAGGAGAGCACACATGGAACACTATATATATAACAAAAATATGGAGCTGCCAACATGCCTGACAGGTGGCCTGACTAAAAACAAGAAAAAGAAAAGGAAAAGATACCCCTCAAATGAGCTCCGGCAAAGCCACCGCCCATTGCACCCTAATACCGAGCTCCGGCAAGGCCACCGCCCAATACTAGAGTGTTAGAGGTATCTACGAAACAATCTCTCAAGAGATAAGTTCTTTAAAGAGAAACTCCAACATGAGGACCAATATGAAAAGCTCCACAAATAAGACCTAGAGAAACCGAGGAGAAAAGCCAAATGCAATCCAAGTCCCATAGAAGAGCTATCCTGAAAATCTGAAAAAAGCTGAAAGCTCTCCTGCATATCAGATAAGAGAAAAACCAGCAACCAACCTAAACAAAACCTGGAACAAAACTAGGAAAACTGGTTAGAATGAATCACATATATGTATATAAATAGAATTTTTATACATATATGTGAGAGAGAGAGACAAAATAAGGACACTACGGACCTAAAATAGAAAGAGAATTACGATTCATCAAATGGTCATAATTTAAATCAGAATATGGAATAATGTAAGAATTATTAGAAACAGAATTATTGATACTAAGAGTGAATAAGGTAATATTATTTCTAACCTTGCTAATATAATCCTTAAAGCACTTATTTTTGGCTAATTTATATTTGGGATTAGATATCCAATTTAAGCAAAAGTTTGAAATTAAAATAATCAAATTATTATTATGATGATATATATTATTAAAAATTCTCTGATTTCTTTCAAACCAAATATACCAACAAGAAATAGTGAATAAAGAATCAAGCAAGTATCTAAAATCCTTATTGAACATAAATCTAAAAGAATTCCAATAGAAGAAACAATGAGAAACTCTAGAACTAATGCAAAACTCAAAAATATTAAGGGTCTTAATAAGAATAAAATGAGTATCCATGCAATCGAAAAAAATATGATTAATATCTTCTGAGAATGAGTTGCAAAATAAACATTTATTATCAATACTAATATTTAATTTAAGTAATTTAATTAATTAATTTATTTAATTAATTAAAGATTTGAAATTAATTAATTAAGGTCAATTAAATTTGTAATTAATATTAATTAACTTAAGTTAATTACTTAAGAAAGGTAATTAAAATAATTAAAGAAAAGTTAATGAAGTTCATTAACTTGGGATTATTTATTAATTAATTAATGTAATTAATTTTAATAATTAATTGAATTAATTAACTTAGATAATCAATTATGGTATTTGGTTAAGTATGATTGCTTTATGAAAGTAATTAAATATATTAATTACTAAATGTAATTAATTAATAAATTAAGTTAGATTAAATTAATTAATTAAGTTTAATTAATTCAGAATAATCATTGTATGGGATGAGGAATAATTACTTAGAGAAATAATTAAGTTAAGTAAATTACTGTAGGTAATTAATTGAAGTATGTTATTTTGGGATTAATTACTTTGTGTAATTAATAATGAGGATAATTACTTTGTGAAGTGATTAATAATTAATTACTTAGTGTAATTAATTTAAGCATTGATTAATTAAGACATTTGAAAATTATCAAGTGATGTAATTAATTAAGGGTAATTAAGTACTAATGAGATTAATCAGGGTTGATTAATAAATACAATTAATTATTAAATGTAATTAATTTAGGAGTAATTAATTTACTCAATAAAGTAATTAAGGTTAGTAAATTAACTGAATGTGATTAATCAAAAGTGACTAATAATTTTGGTTTAATTAAGGTTAATTATTTAATATAAGTAATTAATTTAAAAGGTAATTAAGAACCATTAATTAATATAATTAATGATGTAATTAAGGATTACTTAATTAAGATTAATTAATCAATGGTAAGTGATTAAAGAAGTAATTAATTAAGGATTAATGTAATTGATTAATTAATTAATGAAGTAATTAAAGGTTAATTACTGATTTTGGTTAAGGATAATTAATTTGTAAAATTAATTAAGAATAATTACTTGAATGTAATTAAGGGATAATTAATCAAGGGTGATTAATTAAGGTAATTAATTTGAGAATAATTGATTGATTTATTTGTAATCAATTAAGGATTAAGCAAGAAAGATTTATATAATGAAGTAATTAGTTTAATTCATTTTAAATTAAATAAAGATAAGTAATTAATTTAATTCACTTTAAATTAATTAGAGTTGGGAGTAATTAATTTAATGTATTTTAAATTAATTAAAGTATAATTAAGTAAATCATTGCTTATGAATGGATGATATGGTTTGACTTGAATGGTTTGAATCTCAGAGATGAGATTAGTATTGTGTGATATGGATGCATTGGTTGCATTGTGTTGCTGATATGAGTTATCTATTGATGATGATATCGTAGATTGTCAAGTTGTGATGATAATATGGGTTACTGTTTATGATGATAATGATGATTATCTATTATGATGATGTGAATTATCTACCTTTGTGTATATAGATAGTTTTAATTGAATTGTTTTAAACTTAAAACAACTTGAACCTAAAAGACACGCTTTGGATTTCGATGAGACCGGGATCGGGTTTCCATATTTGGATATCCGAAAACCACATCGATTCCAATTAACGTTAGGTCGTGAATCTAAGTGGAGCAAGTGAAGACTCGAGGTGTAAGGGCTATACGTCAGCATAACTCTGTGGGTGATTCCGTTATGAGTTTGACGGGATAGTACTTATAGGCTCGAGATGGTGATTCAGAGTGCAAGGTTTATCGTCGTTAACTCTGAGGGTGATTCCAAAATGAGTGTAACGAGATAATGCCTTCAGTTTTGTTCGAACCCGGAACGAACTTGTATGGATTGAATGCTTTCAGAACATCGTCAAGTAGATGATGAGCATTCTAAGAGAAGTGTTCTCTAAAGGTAATCGTAGCCTCAAGCCTCATCAACCGGGAATGGCTAAAATAGGGGAGGTGCAGCAAGGCTTCGTGGGTAGCCCCCACTGGAGAGTAAGATTTACCCCTGTCTAGAGGTCCCTTTTTATTCGACTGTGTGGGCGGTTGATTCGGGACAACTGCCGGGGTTGTCTTGTTTGGAACTGTTCAGTAAGGAATGGGTCCGGCCTTGTGTTGTAGGGGAGCGGGCGTACTACTCGGTACGGTGATCTAGGCCACGTACTATGACGGGCGGTACCCCAGTAGCCCTGCCATTGATGGAATCCAAAATCCAATAAGTGCCAACGGTTTTGATTGTATTACCCACTTTTGTGGCTAGTAGCTGGAATTTAATCATGTAACAATTTCGGCTATTTCATATTTACTTGAAAACCCTAGACCTATTATAATATCATCGGATTTCCTATCAAATGTTTTGGTTAGCGTAAGGTAAAAACTTTTCCATGTTTATGTGTGGGAAGTCTTTTCAAAGGATTTCAAAAGTTAAGCAACTTTAACCTGTTACTCACACCAGACCCATATCTGACCCGGAGTTTATTTTTGTTTTTCATAAACTCTTAGGTACTCAAATTTTTACGAGTAGCCAAGGGATTCGGGTTAGCTTTGACGAGTTATAGAGGGGCAAATGGAGCAGGAGGCTTCTGCGTTGTAGTTATATAGTAGTCCGCTGTGTTTGGTATCTCTGAGTTTATTTGTGATGTTGTACTAAGTTGTATAACTAGACAGGTGTTTATAACTGTCTAGTATGTGATGTATAATATGTGTAACTCTAATTATGGTTGTATATCTATGCAATACTTTTGATTATTAGTATAGTTTATACGTTCCGCTGTTTAGATTCTGATGTGTTGTTTTCTTCTTCTTCTATTTCTTTCTATTCTCTATCCCTTTCTTTCTTATTAGCGATGCGACTTCCTGGAATTGGAAGTTGGGTTGTTACAGTGGTATCAGAACATTAGGTTGAGTGAATACCTAGGCTCTGTAGTGGTGTCTTTCTTGAGAGAGCGTATTTGTAGTTTTGATATATATATATATATAGCTATATATATATATATATTTATTATTTCTACCTATCTGTTGGGTTAGGTTACAAAGGTAGATAAGGTAGTGGAGTGTGTAACACGATTACTACCATTGGTTGGAGTTTGAATGTTTGAGGTTGGAAGTGTATTTGTCGAGTCTGTAGACCTAATACTGTCTCGAGTGAGTTGTGCAGATTGTAGAGATTTCATCGATCTCTGGAAGGAAACTTGTTAAGGTTTAGAGTTTATCTTTGAAGATGGATGAGTAGAGTTTGGATCTGTTGGGTGGCAGAAGTGTGTGATGGTATTTTGATACCTCAGGAAGTGGTAGCTGCACGATGAGATGCAGTGAATATGGATGTCTCCGAAGATGTTTTCTTTGGAACGAGTTAGGAAGTGTGTCTGCTTCGGTGTTGTGGCCGAGTTCAGCTAGTTGTTTGTGTTTGGCTTTCAGGCCTGAGTTTCTCGAAGAGATTTGGTTTAGGAGATCTTTGGCTTTGGTATCAACAGTGCAGCTCGGAGTGTTCTGTGTTGGTAGGAAGCTGACTGGTTGAGTAGTTTTTCTGAAAGTGTAGTTTAGAAGCAGCTGAGTGAATCCATGTCTTCGATGAATTGGCTAGACTAGCGTACGCTGTTCTGTTTGGCAAAGAGAGAACAGTTTTCTTTGGAATTGGTCTGGATTGATCGCAAAAGTGACTTGCGAATTGTTTGAGTGATCTCTTGGGATATCAAAGATTTTCTGGTTGTCTTCTAAGAAGGCAGAGGTTTTCTGCATCTGGAGATCGATTTTTCTTATCAACCGGATTCTTGGAGTGCTACCCGTAGAGAAGCTAATAGAAGGATGGTTCTTAAAGATAGGGTTTGGTGAAGCAGCTTGGATTTTGGTGAAACTTCTGAGTTTTCTTGGATATTTTGAACCATATTCTGGGATATTTTGTCCAGTCTGTACTCATATTCTTCATCAGCATTGTCTTCTATTCCAGATCAGAGTTGTGCAACGGAAGCAGTTTGGGAATGCTTCTATGTTGTCTTTTCCAGGTAGAAGAAGTGAGTTTGTTCTTTTGAGGTTTGAAGAGTAGAGTTGTGTATTTGGTTTTGGATTGATCTTGAGAAGATCGTTGTGTTGGATTGTTTTTGTTCTGTTTGTTTCTAGAGGCATCAACGAAGGTTAAGCTGATCAATTTGGATGTAGGAAGCCCAGGATCATCCGAAAAGATTTTGTGGTTTAGAGACGAAGGAAATTGGATTCCTAAGTCGGAGATTTGTTTTGGATCTCTTCTGTGTTTTGGTTAGATTGGTGTTTGGTTTTCAAGAATTGAATTGCCAGTTTGGATAACTGGGATTCAGTGAGTTTCACGTATCTCTGAAGAAGTGTGTGTATGAGCTGTCTTTGGTTGTGGAACCAGCTGTTCAGGAAGGATTGGTTGTTGAGTCAGATTCATCTGTAGTCTGATATGCTGTTTAGTTTTGTAGGTCTAGATGAGTAGAAGCTCTGTAGCTTCGTAGTTTTGATTGTTTGGGTTATATAGGGCGAGTATCCCGGTATATATATACCTTTGGGGAAACTCATGGAAGTTCTATCCAGAATTTTTTTGGATAATTAAATTTGTTTGATTAGATAAATTGGTTGCTATGGTTGTTAGCATATGATTGATGTATGTTTGTGATTTAAAATTTAAAATTTTTAAATGAGTTATTAAATTACATTTGCTTTTAAATTTCAGGGACGAAATTCTTTTAAGGGGGAAGGAATGTGATATCCCAGAAATTTTAGCAATATCAATTTAATAATCGGTATTTAAAATTTAAATTGATTTGATAGAATTTTGTTAATAAATTTACTTAATTTAATAATCCAATTAAATAAATGTTTAATTGGTAATTTTATCTTTAAAAAACTAGTAATTTCTTTCTATTTATAATATATATATATATATGTATGTATATATATTGTAGATAGATAAGTTTTGATTAATTAACAAATAAAATCTTGTTTTAAATTCTAATAATCATTTTGATAATTTGAAAATTTTATAAGAAAATTTAAAATACCATTTATATATTAACATTAATTCATTTAATTAAGGTAAATAAGAAAAGTAATTTATAACTTCTTTTATAAATTATTTAAATTGGATAAATATGTTATTTTCAAATAATAATAAATGTATAAATATAGATATGTTTTAAAAGACAATATTATTATTTTTAAATTTAATATGTCAATATAAATTAGTTTTAAAATTGGGTTTTTAAATGTATAAATAGAATTTGAATTTGAATTTATTTTGAATTCAAACGAATAAACATATGTAAATCTTGTAAGTAAACTTTCATCTTTTATATAAATTGTTTCACTTCATTTTCTTTAAAAAGGAATGTATACACATTTACTTATGAAAATAACTTATACATAAATAAATACAAATAAAGAAAAAGGGTTTTTATTTACTTTTAAAATAAATAAGAAAAATAAGGAAATATGATAGAACAAGTGTTAATATCCTAACTAATGAGACATGTGTTATCATATTAATATAAGTTTGAGACAAGTGTCCTTCTTATTTTGATTTTCTTTTAATTTTTAAATAAATCATTTATACACTTATAAAACATGTTTTCTTTATTCCCTCATGCTTCTTTTCCTAAATCTTCATTTTTTCAAAAGTTTAGAAGATAAGATTTCAGCTGAAACAAATTTGTTTCAGAAAACTCTCAAACCTGAAATCAAACCTGAAATCAAACCTGAAATCAAATCAATATCCTATAATTATTTTTCAAAATCAAAACCTGCACTTGAAATTCATTCAAAAGAAAATTGAAAGCCACTGCATTATTTGAAACTGGAATCTGTGATTCAAGTTTAAATTCAAAGATCTGGAAATTACTCCCCTCTAACCAAAATCCATATCAGTAATTTATTCTCAAAATCAAAATCTGGAAATTGTTTTTAAAACCAAAATCTGAAGTCCTCTTCATATTCATCAACTTGAAAATCATTCTGCAACTACAAAATTCCAAATACATGCAACTGCAAGTTTTCAAATTCAAGCATTTTCAAATGGAATCTGGGATTTTTCTTCTGCAACCTGGAATCTTAGACCTGTAGGAAATCAATAAGCATCACAAGTTTAAAGTTTTCAATAAGCAAAGGGCCTTTCAGTTTTAAAGTTCAAGAGCTTTCAAAATTTTAGAATTCTGTTCTTCATGCTCAAGACAGGTGAGTAACTTCACTAATTTAAAAATAATAAGTATTTTCTGTTGCCTTTTTTTTCCTTGAAATAAGTAAGTTTGTGAAAATATTTATTGATGAAAGTTCTGTGCAAATTTGGATATGTATGTATATGATGACTGTAAACCTTCTGTTACCAGTTTCTAAAAAAAATAAAAAGAATCCTCTTGCTTTAGTTAAAATATCTTGTTAAGGCTTAGATTTTGTAATAACTATGTTAATTAGACCATAGTTTAGTTTAGAAAACTTATTAAGTAAAAACAAAATTGGTGATTTACTCTGTAAAACTTAAAACATCAGAGTATGTTAAATAAACTTGAAAACTCAAACATTATAAATTATAAATTCATTATTGTAAACTAAAAACTTAAACAAAAAGATGATTTTTAAAACTAAAATCATATTGTTTAGTTAGGAATTTGGATTGCAGTACTCATGTGAACAGGAATTGGGTTTTGGTCAATCTATGATGATCAAGTTGATTGGAGTGTTTGGGGTTCTTGGTGAAGGTAGCGTAGTGGTCAGAGGGTGTGGTAAAAATGTCAGGAAGATGAATAGGGCTTGGTGGAGGCGATGGGAGGGTGACGAAGTCCGTAAACCTAGTTTTGTTCGGTCTGGTAATTTTGATCATATCGCTCATTCTAGTGGATCGAGTGTATCAGGATTCATGGTATTGGTAGTTGGAGCGTTGATGTAGACGGGGCCGGAGTTGCAATTGACACGGTGGCCGAAGGAGGGAGAAATGAGCGTTTTCCAGGTTGGGTGGTGATGTTCGAATGTTGTTACCAGGTTTGAATTGGGGAGGAGGAACTCGAATGTGATTTCGAATGGATGAAGGGTTTGTGATGGTTGTGATGGGTTCTAGAGATGAACGACGTCTTGCTCAAAGTTTTGGTAGTGGTCGGAGGTGGCTACAACCACCTTGCATATGCATGGTGAAGAAGATGTGTCAGGTGATATTGGGTTTGCAGTAATTTTTGACTCGGGTTAGTACTCGAGTAATTCATGTTGTTACTCGAAGCAACGCAAAGTTTTACTCGAAGTCTATGTAGTTGTGGCTCGGGCATTTTCTGTAGTTACAGGTTTCTTTGAAACCTGTATAAAATTTTCCAATAATATTTGTTTAAAAACTGGAACATGGTTTCAAAACAGAATTTAAAACTTAAATTTAAATTTTGGATTTCAAACTGAGTTTGAATCCAGTTTGAAAATCTAATTTAAACTTTTTAAATCAAAATGTTTTAAACAACTTTAAAAGGGTTTAAATAATCTGAAATTAAAGATAATCTTTTAAATTTAAGTAGAGACTTAAACATAAGTTTAAATCTGGAATCAACTTCAATTTGAAACAATGTTTTAAAAATAAAGAAAGTTTTTTAAAAAAAAAATTAAATTTTCATACAAATTTGGATGTTGAAACATATTTAAATATGATTTGTATCTTGAAAAGAATTTGGGTTTAAATTTATTTTAACTTCTTTTATAAAATAAGAAATCTTTAGCATAAGTTTTTAAAGGGTTTTGAAATGGTTTTAAAACTCTATTTAATTAAGTTTGATTTCTTTTTAAATTTTAAATTTAAAATGTAAATTTGAAAATAATTTTAAGTTAAATTGTTTTAAATTACTTTGTTAATGATCAAGTAATCATTGATAAGGAATGTTTTATTTTAAAGTAAATTAAAGATTTAATGATCTTTGTTTCATTAAAATTAGGAATATAATTTAAGTAATTTAATTAATTAATTAATTTAATTAATTAATTAAAGATTTGAAATAAATTAATTAAGTTCAATTAAATTTCTAATTAATATTAATTAATTTAAGTTAATTACTTAAGAAAGGTAATTAAAAGAATTAAAGAAAAGTTAATGAAGGTCATTAACTTGGGATTATTTATTAATTAATTAATGTAATTAATTTTAATAATTAATTGAATTAATTAATTTAGATAATCAATTATGGTATTTGGTTAAGTATGATTGCTTTATGAAAGTAATTAAAGATATTAATTACTAATTGTAATTATTTAATAAATTAATTAGATTAAATTAATTAATTAAGTTTAATTAATTCAGAATAATCATTGTATAGGAGAGGAATAATTACTTAGAGAAATAATTAAGTTAAGCAAATTACTGGAGGTAATTAGTTGAAGTATGTTATTTTGAGATTAATTACTTTGTGTAATTAATAATGAGGATAATTACTTTGTGAAGTGATTAATAATTAATTACTTAGTGTAGTTAATTTAAGCATTGATTAATTAAGATATTTGAAAATTATTAAGTGATGTAATTAATTAAGGGTAATTAAGTACTAATGAGATTAATCGGGGTTGATTAATAAATATAATTAATTATTAAATGTAATTAATTTAGGAGTAATTAATTTACACAATAAAGTAATTAAGGTTAGTTAATTAACTGAATGTGATTAATCAAAAGTGACTAATAATTTTGGTTTAATTAAGGTTAATTATTTAATATAAGTAATTAATTTAAAAGGTAATTAAGAATCATTAATTAATATAATTAATGATGTAATTAAGGATTAATTAATTAAGATTAATTAATCAATGGTAAGTGATTAAAGAAGTAATTAATTAAGGATTAATGTAATTGATTAATTAATTAATGAAGTAATTAAAGGTTAATTACTGATTTTGGTTAAGGAGAATTAATTTGTAAAATTAATTAAGAATAATTACTTGAATGTAATTAAGGGATAATTAATCAAGGGTGATTAATTAAGGTAATTAATTTGAGAATAATTGATTGATTTATTTGTAATCAATTAAGGATTAAGTAAGCAAGATTTATATAATGAAGTAATTAATTTAATTCATTTTAAATTAATTAAAGATTAATAATTAATTTAATTCACTTTAAATTAATTAGAGTTGGGAGTAATTAATTTTATTTATTTTAAATTAAATAAAGTATAATTAAGTAAATCATTGCTTATGAATGGATGATATGGTTTGACTTGAATGGTTTGAATCTCAGAGATGAGATTAGTATTGTGTGATATGGATGCATTGGTTGCATTGTGTTGATGATATGAGTTATCTATTGATGATGATATCGTAGATTATCAAGTTGTGATGATAATATGGATTACATGTTTATGATGATAATGATGATTATCTATTGTGATGATGTGAATTATCTACCTATGTGTATATAGATAGTTTTAATTGAATTGTTTTAAACTTAAAACAGCTTGAACCTAAAAGACACGCTTTGGATTTCGATGAGACCGGGATCGGGTTTCCATATTTGGATATCCGAAAACCACATCGATTCCAATTAACGTTAGGTCGTGAATCTAAGGGGAGCAAGTGAAGACTCGAGGTGTAAGGGCTATACATCAGTATAACTCTGTGGGTGATTCCGTTATGAGTTTGACGGAATATTACTTATAGGCTCGAGATGGTGATTCAGAGTGCAAGGGTTGTTGTCGTTAACTCTGAGGGTGATTCCAAAATGAGTGTAACGAGATGATGCCTTCGGTTTCGTTCGAACCCGGAACGAACTTGTGTGGATTGAATGCTTTCAGAACATCGTCAGGTGGACGTTGAGCATTCTAAGAGATGTGTTCTCTAAAGGTAATCGTAGCATCAAGCCTCATCAACCGGGAATTGCTAAAACAGGGGAGGTGCAGCAAGGCTTCGTGGGTAGCCCCCACTGGAGAGCAAGATTTACCCCTGTTTAGAGGTCCCTTTTTATTCGGCTGTGTGGGCGGTTGATTCGCGACAACTGCCGGGGTTGTCTTGTTCGGAACTGTTCAGTAAGGAATAGGTCCAGCCTTGTGTTGCAGGGGAGCGGGCGTACTCCTCGGTACGGTGATCTAGGCCACGTACTGTGACGGACGGTACCCCAGTAGCCCTTCCATTGATGGAATCCAAAATCCAGTAAGGGCCAACGGTTTTGATTGTATTACCCACTTTTGTGGGTAGTAGCTGGAATTTAATCATGTAACAATTTCGGCTATTTCATATTTACTTGAAAACCCTAGACCTATTATAATATCATCGGACTTCCTATCAAATGTTTTGGTTAGCGTAAGGTAAAAACTTTTCCATGTTTATGTGTGGGAAGTCTTACGTGATATCTTTCTTTTCAAAGGATTTCAAAAGTTAAGCAACTTTAACCTGTTACTCACACCAGACCCATGTCTAACCCGGAGTTTATTTTTTTTTTCATAAACTCTTGGGTACTCAAATTTTTACGAGTAGCCAAGGGATTCAGGTTAGCTTTGACGAGTTATGGAGGAGCAAATGGAGCAGGAGGCTTCTGCGTTGTAGTTATATAGTAGTCCATTGTGTTTGGTATCTCTGAGTTTATTTGTGATGTTGTATTAAGTTGTATAACTAGACAGGTGTTTATAACTGTCTAGTATGTGATGTATAATCTGTGTAACTCTGATTATGGTTGTATATCTATGCAATACTTTTGATTATTAATATAATTTATTCGTTCCGCTGTTTAGATTCTGATGTGTTGTTTTCTTCTACTTCTTCTCTTTCTTTCTATTTTCTATCCCTTTCTTTCTTATTAGCGATGCGACTTCTTGGAGTTGGAAGTTGGGTCGTTACAGTTTGATTTTTAATAAGTTATTGTTCTTAAATGTTTCTGCTATTTTATTTATTTTGTCTTGTGAATATTAGTATTTGTAAGTTTTTAGCTATACTTAAAACGTGCCATATTTTTTGTATGCCCTTTTTGGGTATATTAAGGGGTGTAGGGCGTTTCACTTGGTATTAGAGCCAAAGGTTACGGGATTCCTAAAAATTTGTTTTAAAAAGCAAATTATTTTTCAAAAATAACTTGTTTTAAAATAATTTTTCAAAAATAAACTCTTAGAATAAGTTTTCAAGATAAAAGAGAGTTTTTATAAAAATCGTCTCAAAGTCCAGATCAATCTTCCATCGATTCTTTCGAGCCTAAATTCTCTTTTTCTTTGCATAGAATAGAGGATGCTCCTAATCTTCTTGAGGGTGTCCATGTCCCAGGCTAGTTTCGTAGATACCTTCAAGCTACAACTTTAGAGGTGCTAGGGCAATCACCAAATCTAGCACCAGCAGGTGGAATCCCATCAATCCATCCACAACAACCAATTTCTCTAAGTTATGCAAGGACTTCGCCTATTTAGGAGGCAAGACATTTTTCGGTATTGAGGATTTTGTGAAGGAGAGAGCTTGGTTAAGGAGTATAGAGAGGATATTTGGGCTATTGGGACTGGAGGATCAGCAGAGAGTTTAGCTTGCATCTTGGCAGCTGAAAGGAGAGGCTTCTTATTGGTGGGAGGTTGTTGAGTTGGAAGGAAGAGATGTTGGATGGTTTAGATTCCGAAAGAGGTTTGAGAGGAAGTTTTTGTCTCAATCAGAATAGAGTATGCAGTTGGAAACGTTTATTAGCTTGAAGTAGGGAAGTCTTTCAATAAAGGAGTATGTCAACCAATTTAATGAGTTGTCATGGTTTGGGATGGAGCTAGTGAATACACCGCACAAGAAAGACATGAAGTTCGTGAAGGGATTGAATTGGCCCCTTTAAGGGTTGTTATTGACTCACGTACCGATGGAAGCGACTTTTGAGTCACTAGTGTAGATGGTTCTTATGAATGATGCAGCTAAGGAAGGAGAGTCTAAGGAGGACCCTAAGACGAAAGGTTCTAAGAAGAAATGGTAGAAGAATAATAACGATAAGAAGAAAGGAGAAGGCCTTCAAAAGAAGATTAAGAAAGGAGGGAAGTGCAATAGTTGTGGGATGGTTAGTCATTACGAAAAAACTGTAAGAAGGCAGGGATGAAGGGAAAGTGCTATAATGGTGGACAGCTCGGTCACATTAGTAGATTTTGTCCTCAGAAGACGGGGCAGGGAGCGGGTGCACCGACAGCGCAGATTCAGACATTGGATGCAACACCTTCCAGTAGCGGACTAGATAAAGGTAGGAAATTCACCATTGAAGGTTTGATTTTTATTTTTGATTTTCCCATCTGGACCATTTTTTATTCTGGAGCATTACACACTTTCATCTCTAGTTCTATGGTTGATTGTTTGCACTTAGATATTTCCTTAGTAGTGGACCCCATAGTTGTTTCATACCCCATAGGAGGATCGACACATTTATCTATGATTTGTAGGGGCTTGAAAATATTTATCCTTGTTGTAGAGTTTGGTTGTGACGCATATATATTGAGATTCTCAGGGTATGGGATGCTTTTGGGATGGATTGGCTATCCACATATGGAGCTATATTGGACTACGAAAGGGGGGTCGTTAGACTAGAGACATACAGCGGTAGGACTCTTCAGGTTTCTTTCGACCCACAGGGGTCAGTCATGTTGAGCTTCCTTTATTCTCTCGATTCATCATCATCAGTAGAGTTAGATTTTACTTCGGTCATCAGAGATTTCCCGAACATCTTTGAGGAGGTTAGGGGAATACCCCATAAGAGATAAATCGACTTCATAATTAATTTGAATGACAATGCTAAGCAAGTGGCATTGCCTGCGAGATACATGGAACCTATGGATAGGAAGGAGGCAAGCATGCATATTTGTGAGCTATTGGAGAAATGCTTCATTAAAAGGAGCATATCTGAGTGGGGAGCACTAGTCGTCTTTTCTACTAAAGCGGATGGTTCCCTTCGACTTTGCGTAGACTATAGAGAGTTGAATAAGCTCACGAAGAAGAACCGTTATCCACTTCCAAGGATAGATGATCTTTTCAACCAGTTAGTTGGCTCTTCAGTATTTTCTCAGCTTGTTTTAGCCACTGGATTCATTAGCTTAGGGTCGCTGACGATAGCATTGGTAAGGCGGCATTTAGGACACCCGACAGATTCTTTGAATGGTTGGGTATTCCTTTTGGGCTAACCAATTCCCCGAACTATTTTGTGAATTTGATGAGCCGTATTTTTAGAGATGTCCAAAATAAGTTCGTAGTAGTGTTTGTGGATGAAATTTTGGTGTTTTCCAAGAGTATGGAGGAGCATGCTATTCATCTAGAGGAGGTTCTTCGTACATTTTGTGTTCATCAGTTAAGGGCAAAGTTCTCGAAGTTTCACTTTTGATGAGAGGAGGTACGTTTCTTGGGGCATGTAGTCTCAAGAGAGGGTTTAGCTATTAAACCCGCTAAAGTAATTACAATGCAAGATTGGAAGGCCTCCAAGAATATTATCGAAGTTAGAAGCTTCGTGTGGGACGTGGATTGTGAGGATTCCTTTACGATGTTAAAGAGAGCCCTTACTAGTGCACTAGTGTTAGTTTTACCAGATGGAGCTAAGCCTTTTACGGTATACACTAATGCATGTGGGATGGGTCAAGGAGCAGTGTTGATGCAACATAGGAGGGTGGTATGTTATGGGAGTCGATAGTTCAGGACGCATGAGAAGAACTACCCTACCTATGATTTGGCGTTAGCTGCTATATTTTTCACACTCAAGTCTTCGAAGCATTACTTGCTAGGAAAGAGGTTCGAGCTTTTCGTTGACCATAAGTCATTGAAGTACTTATTCTCATCGAAGGATTTGAACTTGAGACAGTAGCGATGGATCGAGTTTTTGGCATCGTACAATTTTGAGATAGTCGTACAATTTTGAGATAGCTTATACCCCTTGCAAGGGAAACATGGTTGCGGATGCATTGAGTAGGAAGAAAGCAACCCTTAGTCCTATGTTCGTGGAGTGGAAAAGCCTAGAGTTTATTTCCACCTTTTATTTTAAGCCCTCAGCGGACATTACCCAAGGATAATTGGTAGCACTTGAGGTTAAGCCTACCCTCATTGATCAGATTGGCTCGAGGCAGCAAGAGGATTCATAGCTTATGGATATTTTAGAGAGGATTTGAAGAGGATAGTCTCTAAACATCTTCAACACTATTCGACAGATAGAAAAGTGTGGCTAAGGAGAGATGGTGGACTTTGTATCCCCCGCACTAGTGATTTGTTGAGAGTAGTTCTAGAGGCACAATTCTCGACTGACTATTCATCCGGGTGGTGATAAGATGTATAGGAACATAAAGAGAATGTTTTATTGGAGTGGCATGAAAAAGGATGTGGTGGAGTTTGTAGCTAAGTGTCTTGTGTGCCAAAGAGTTTAGGCAGAGCAACAGAAGCCCGATGGATTACTTCAGCCATTGGATGTACCCGATTGGAAGTGGGATAGTGTTTTGATGGACTTCATCGATGGTTTATCCCTGTCTAGGAAGGGGAATACTAGCATTTGGGTGATTATAGATCGATTGACTAAGAGCACCCACTTCATTCCAGTCAAGAGTAAAAGGAAGACATCTTATTTGGCATCCTTATATGTCCGTGAGATAGTCCGACTTCGTGGAATTCCCTCTAGCATGGTGAGCGAAAGAGACCCTGTTTTTACTAGCTAGTTTTGGAGAAGCTTACAAGAGGCTTTAGAGACTTTCAGCTTAGATTGAGTATAGCCTATCACCCTCAGACAGATCGCTAAATAGAGAGAGTTAACAGAGTGCTTGAGGATTTGTTGAGGATGTACATTCTTGATTTTGTAAGAACTTGGGAGGAGCATCTTCCTTTGGTGGAGTACGATATAATAACAGTTTTCAAGCTTGCATTTGGATGGCACCTTTTGAAGCTCTTCATGGGAGACCTTGCAAATAACCTTCATGTTGGATAGACTCTGCGAGGAGATTGCTACTTGGTCCTAACATGGTTAGGGAGATGTTAGAGAAGGTTGATTTGATTAAGAGGATAAAAACAGCCCAAGATAGACAAAAATCTTATGCAGACAAGAGGAGACGGTACGTTGAGTTTGAAGTAGGAGATTTAGTTTTCATTAGTATCTTTGCTAAGGAAGGTGGTGAGGTTTAGATCGAGTGGGAAACTAGTTCGCGGTTCGTAGGACCGTTCCTCATTGTAGAGAGTAGGAAAGATAGCGTATCGAGTAAAGCTACTAGAGAGGCTCGTGGAAGTACACGATGTTTTTCATGTTTCGCACTTGAGAAAGTGCTTACATGAATCAGCGGAGATTGTGGAGAATAGTCAATTGGAGGAGGTTGAGGTGGAGAGAGAAGCATCGGTTTTTCGTATTCCTACCAAGATCATTGGACATGACATCAAGAATCTAAGGAATAAAGAAGTCCCATTAGTGCAGGTGTAGTAGGGAGATGATGTTGAAGGCGCTGCATGAAAAGATGAAGAAAAGATTCGTACCTCTTATCCACAACTCTTTGATAGGAAGTTTTAGAATTTCCTATTTCCATCATTAGTTTTGAATAGGTTCTTTCCTTTATTATCCTTTGGGAGAGTAGAACTTAGGATTTAACCTATGGATGGTAGGATTTGATGTAAACTTGTTATTAGAACATGTTATGTATGATGGATACTAATGGTTGCAAGTGGTTTCTAGTGGATGCTAATGGACGCATATACTTATACTACGCACTATTATCTTAAGGGATCGGCCTAACTAGGATACTTGGTCATATGCATATGGATGTGGGCACATTTTAATTTTTAATTTTATTGTATTACATGGTTGCTATAAATGGATGATTATCACATGATTGTTGCATTTGGATGATGATTGCAGCACGCATATAGAACTATCAGTTATCATAGGGATTTTGCATTCATTTGGATACATAACACGGACATGATTGCATAAAAGGAGGTCAACTGAATCAGTAGACCGCCTAAACTTTTGCAGTAGTTACGGACATTGGAATTACACCGATTACATATATATCATAAATCATATTAGAAAACTTAAGGACAATGGATGTAATGGATGATGGTTGAGTAGTTGGTTGTAGAACTTGGATGAAAGCCTTTATTTCATTCTTCTATCCTTATAGATTTCGGGAACGAAATCCCTTAAGGAGGGGACAATGTGACAACCCGAAATTTAAGCTATAGTATAATTAACGAGTTAATTAAATAACTTTGTGAAATTATCATAATTGGAGCATGGGAGTTGCACCATTGTGTCCGTGGTAATTTTCTGGTCAATTTCCATATATAGATTGTCAAAATCGAAGCTAGAACCAAGAAGTAATGGAATAAACAAGAAACAAGAATATATATATATATATATATATATATATATATATAGGCAAGGTCAACCCTAAGGTCGACCCTCACCATGGCCAGGTCGACCTATAGGTCAACCCTAGCAAGTGGTAGGTCAACACCAAGGTCGTCCCACATGCATTCTTTTGCTGGCTCCGTCCAGTTCGATTTCAACACGTCATTTTGCTATTTTTACTCTATCTCGTTTGTCCATGCTTCCATCCGACGGTTCCCATCGAGCCTATAAAGTGGTTGCACCAAATTCAATCTCCAAATCAGATGGTCTTAGATCCACAAGTGACACTATAAATAAATTCCTAGACCTACCTATTTTTCTTATTCAGATTTTCTCCATCTGGGTTCATTGCCTAAGGCTAGACCTTAAAAGGAATATTTTTCTTAGGAGAAGATCTTTTTAATCAAAATATTTTGTACCCCTCAAGTGGATCCGGTAAGGCCAAAGGAAAGAGCTAAGGACCAAAGGTGAGTGTTTAAGTAATTATTTTAGATTTTAAGTAATTTAAAATATTAGGGTTTCCAATAGTTGTAGTTTTTCTACAATTTTGGGTTAACCTTTATGCAAGTTTATTTATAGTTTATTTTTAAGTAAATTTTAGACTTGTTTTCCATTCTATTTGCTTTTAGCTATTCTATTTTAGTTATTTGCAATTATCTAATGTTAATTATAGCCTTTCCAATTATTTACAGTTATTTACAGTATTTATAATTATTTACTGTTATTTACGTTTTATTTACATCTATTCTACGCTGGGATTTATTCTGTAAATGTCTGTTTCTTATAATTCCATTTTTATGTGAATGGAATAAATAAAAGAAATTGTTTCGTTAATATGGACCAAAATAAAAGAAAACTGAATTTAAAGAAAATGGAATGTAAAATAAGGAGAACTGTAATAAACTGGACTTAGACTGGAATAGGCAAATTTATGACGTTTGCAAGCATTGCTACAACATGTAGTTATAACTAAAAAGAGAAAATAGAAGAAATAGCAGAAGTAGCTTAATTTAGAACTTAGGCCTTGGATTAAGTAAATAAGAAAAGTCATAACACACAGGTTATAATTAGAGACAAAATAGAAAAATGCTTATTTCAAAGACAATTAAGTTAGTAAGCAAAGATAGAAGTAGGACCCATATCGGCAGCATTTCCCTTAGGACATGCTTATGCAGTTTAGGGTAGATAAGTGGTCAATAATTAAAAGTTCAAATCAGTGAATTTGGAACAGGGGCGCAACTAGATTTTTGTTTATTAGGACTCGTATTGGCAGCATTCCCCTTCAGTCAGGAACTTGTGGTTTCACAACACATGGAGGTGTGGCTAGGCATGGTTATTCTGTTTAGGGTAAATAAGAGGTCCAAAGAGGGAGCAACAGGTAGCACGAGCCTAATGGTGGCCAAGCGTGCAGCTTGGGTGCAAGGAGATAAGTCGCTATTAGGTTCCAAGCGCTAAACAAGTGTCTTTTGCTATGGGACCCACATGATGGGACTAGCCCGCAGTAGGCACAACAGAGATAGAAGGCCGATCAAAGGGTAGAATTAGGACTTCAGCCTAATTAAATTAGGATTGTGATTTCAACCTAATCAAAGCAGTTTTAGAAAAGTGCAAACAATCCAAACGAACAACCTAAGCAAAGCAAACAGTTAAATCGTATTATATTTTAGCTTTATCTTTTCCTTTATTTCCTTTTATACTAGAACTATTGCAAAGCCTATTATGTTTACCTTGCTTAAGAATACTAGTAATTACTTTCATTCACTAGACTTTCAGTCTGTCCCACTCCTCTATTTCCCATTTTCCCTCATAGGCCAGCAGAGGCAGTACATTAGATTTTGGATTTTTTTGGAGATTCAGCTGTGGAGTTTTTCCTAATATATTCTTCTTCTTTTCAATTTTAATTTCTTGTACTGGCACTTGTTAAGAGGGGTGGTTTTATGTATGTACTTTGATATTGTGACTGAGATGATGTTTCCCACAAGACATATGTATTTGGTATTTTGAGACTTATTTTGGTTATGACTTATTTTATGAAGTTTGATTTTTAATAAGTTATTGTTTTCAAATGTTTCCTCTATTTTATTTATTTTGTCTTCTGAATCTTAGTCTCTGTAAGTTTCTAGCTATACCTAAATCACAACATATTCTTTAGTGTGCCCTTTTTGGGTATATTAAGGGGTGTGGGGTGTTTCAGCTGGTAATCTTTTGCAGTGGGTAGACTTATCTTGTGTAACACTATTGGCCTCACATTCCAACCCATATTGATGACTAAGTCATTTTTAATTAATCTAAGTTTTTGAAAAGATTCGATAATTCACACCTGCCATAAATACGTACTTGAACCTATATTTGTTTATTTATTTATTTACTATGCCTCCTATGTTCAACTGTTACTATTGAGTTATTTTTACATGGCTTACATCTTTTTCCATTAACATTAGATACTCTTACTACTTACTTCTAGTTCTAATAGTTTAAATACCTTTCACCGCTTAGTTTCCATTTAATACTATATAGCCTACTATTTTTTTCAACTATTAACTACCTTTCATTGATTATTATATCCTCTTAATTCCTATTGCTTTATTTACCTTTCTTCCCTTATTTTTTATTTTCTAGCTTACTTTAGATCGCATATATTAGATCAACAATTAAATTGTTGTTATTATCACTACTTACATTATTTGGTTTATACTTGTGGTTTCTGCGGTTTAATGCTTTGGAATTTCATCTTCCCAAAAGGAAACTTTAATATTGTAATTTTCCATAGATGGTCTGAAGAGGACCTGTGTCATTTTTGGAACTAAAATAAATTATCTTTACTTACAAAATACGGTAAAATCCCTATTTTGTACATCTATTTCATTTATGCGTATTTCTTATTATTTCACATGATATAGTTTTATTCATATTTATAAAACTGGATAATTTATAGAAATTTACATTGTAATATACTTCATTCCAATGAACTACTTAATCCCTGATATGGCCGAATTAACCTTAGTCTCCGAACATGCTTAAATGATCAAATCAAACAAGTAAATAATAAAGAAATGACCTAAGGACTTTGGGAATATTGTAATAAAGCAGGAAAAATGAAATATAAAAAAATAAGCAGAGAAAGGTTGAAAAATTGGAAGTTCAAGTTCTATGTAGAGCCGATTTGGAGCAAACCCACAAATTATCAGGTAAGATTCAAAGTAGGGCAACCTTACCAAAACTCCAAACATGACCTAAAGAAATCCATGCAGAAACCCAAGCGCGACCCGAAATTGGTTCGGTGCCGATCCAAGTGGTTGGATTGGTATCGATCCATGAAGACTTGGGTCGAACACACAAAAGTCTCGGGTCTAACACTAAGCAAGTGAACTCAGGTCGGACACACAGCAGACTTGTGTCGAACTCATAAAAGTCTCTGGTCTGACTCTAGGCAAGCAAAGGTAAACTTAGAGCATAAAAGTCTTGGAAAATCTTCAAGTCTAGCCCCAAGCAAACACTCATATTTCTCAGGTTGGACTCTAAGTTAGTTCAAGTTAACAAAGATAGAGGCAAACACAAAATCCAAAGGTAAAAAATTCAAAAAGTGATGGATCAGTACCTATTTAAACAGTTAGATCGGTATCGATCCACAAAAATTCACTCAAACCTTCCCAAACTTTCTACACTCCAAAGCCATCCCGCCTACAACCCATTTCTTGCTTCTTATGATTGTTCGCATTCAAGTCTCTATCGATCTCCACGAGTACTTAAAATCAGCAACTCCATTCTTCTATCCATCCATCATTTGGACTCAAAAAAAGATAATAATGATGCAAACAAGTTTAGAATCATGAAGCTAACCAAGAACCAAGCAGAAGCAAGAAGTACAAAGTCATCCATATAAAGAACATTTGGATCGATACCGATCCAAGCCCATAGATTGGTACCGATCTGTGATTATTGATGAGGTGTCTGCCTAATTTCCTACAGAAGTGATTTATGGCATGGAAAACTACGTGGAGATCGTGAGAGCGAATTTGTAGGCTACCTACTTCTATAAATTGGGGGGGGGGGGGGGATGGGCTCATTTTTAAGGATCTTTTCAGCTCTTTTGTTCTCTTACTTTAATTTCTTGTAATAACCCATGGATTTATGGTGATCCATAATGAATTTATACCGATCTGTAAGAACAAATGTGTAAACAGCAATATAAACCATCAGTAAAGTTAAGTGGACGTAGGACAAGATTAGCGAAACCACTATAAAAAGCTATGTTTCTTTTCTTAAATCATTCTAATTTTCTTTTTCACTTTTTACTCTATACCGAACCTATTAGGCGTTTATACCATTTTTGGTTCAAACATTATGGTGATTTCACTGAGAAACACTTGAATTTGCTAATTCCGGACTTTGAAACATTCAAAATGACAAGACAATCTACAAAGAAGGCTATTGCTGAAGGAAATTAAAAAAAGAGCAGCCAAGAAGCATGCTCAGAATCCAGCCCCCTTCCATTTAAAAAAAACACGTATAAGATGGAGACTATGATTAATCAAATGCAGGAGAAGATGGTATTCACCAAGAGTAAATGATGGAGAGCTTCTTCAAAAAAATGGGACAAATGGGAACATCAAGAGTTGTTGCAAACCAAAGCCGGAGACCTGAAGCAGGAGTAAGCATGCCAAAGAATAGAGCGAAACAAGTTGGAGCGAAACTTGTGCCAACTATACAGATAAACACTGATCCCCTTGTATGGATTCAACTGAACCACAAGAACATGGAGGCATGGGCGATCTTGGCTTAGTTTAAAATGGTGTGCATCTGGGGAATGGTGTTGGGCATGTGAATGTAAATTAGAATATTGATGCACAGTCGGAGGAATACGTGCTATAATTCCCTTGTAGAGTGGGGGGCAGGCTGAGAATGCAAAATTTGGAGTTCTTTTGGATGATAATGACCGACTTGCTCAAACAGTGAGATAAGCTATGAGAGGTGGATTGCCTAACCGAGGCTCGGAGGATGTGAATAGGAGTATGTTCACTCTGAACATTAGGTACGTTGGGAATTTGCCTGATTTCAAACTACTAATGTTGAAAATGTATGATGAAATGATAGATCCAATAGTTCACTTGATGAGGTACATCCGGCACATAGAGGTGCTAGGTGCATCTAAGGAGGTTATAGTATGATGTTTCCCTTTATATTTGATGGATTTATTGGCATTATGGTTTAAAAAGCCGGAGAATGGTTCCATCAGCATATGGGCCCAGTTGGTGAATAGATTCATGAAGTAATTCTGGGTTCATATTTCTCGATCAAAAAATGTATTGACAGTGTCGACTGTGAAGTAAAGGGCTGAAGGGTCCCTAAGGAGCTTTTTGTCGAGATTCAATGCGGCGATTGCCGCGGTAGATAGGCCAGAATCATCAGTGGTTCTGATGGTGGCAGTTTCAAGAGTGGCTTGCAAGACAAATTTTAAAATTGCATTTGAATGAGATCCACCGATGGATCTTGTAGAGTTTTATCATGAGACTGAAAGGACATTGAAGTTGAAGAGGAAGAGATTAATGTTATGAAATAAGAAGGACTGTCCAAAGAAGAATCTGGCAGAGGCTGAGGAAAATGGAGGATGGACGATAACTTTGAAGGATCAAACTGGTAAAGAAAGGAGACAAAATTCTCTTCTTATATAGATTTGAATGAGACCGTGGAGCGGATCTATTTGGATATGAAGGGACAAATCCCTTATCAAAAACCAACAAGGAGAGAGCCTACTAACCGTAAGAGGACATCCGAATAGTATTTCCTATTCCATGAGCTAGATGTGAACAACATAAATGATTGAAGGCATTTGCATGATCTGATTGAGGAACAGGTTAGAAACAACTAATTACTATAGTACATGAAAAACCACACAGCAATGGTGGAACAGGAGCAGTCGTCATCGACAACGAATGCAAGCAGCCTTGGATCTTGGTCGAGGATAGTCATCTCATCGTCAAGATGGTAGGAGGACAGGTTCGTTTCCCTACTTTGGCATTTTATTCCCAATAATGATGCAATATCACAGTCGGGCCAATTACTCATGTACGGGATCTCGATTGGTCCCCAGGCATGCTCTGAGATGGATATTAGACTATGATGCCCAATGTGGCCATTATCTTAGTGTTAGGTTTTATGTTAGTTACTATTTGAATTCGGATCCAATAGATGGATCCCTACTTATTAAAAACTACATATATATAATTACCGTAAAAATTCCCTTGTTAGAGAGTGAGCAGAGGGACCTATATGATTTGGATTGAGCCCCCGACCGGAGACTCAGGGCCTGGGCAGAATACAAGTTCCCCCGCCGAAGAGCGAGTGGATGCACTTGTATGATATAGATTGCTTTATGTTTCGATCAGAGAGTCAGGAACGGGGTGTAGGGTGTAATTCCCTTACCGGAGATCAAGAAAATGGACTTGTACAATTTTGATCGTGTTATGTTCCATCTACAAAGACGGAGATGGAGTGCAAGGAGTAGGTCATTTCGTTGGAGGGCGAGTGGATAGGCTTACTTTTTGTTGAACCCCCTTAACGAAGAGTGAACGGATTGGGTTCAGTTGGGTCTAAAGAGACCATATGTCTGATCATGTTAAATCCTGACTAAAGAGTCACGCCCGACATGAAGGAGTTGGTCACTTCTCTAGAGAACGATGGGATAAGCTTACTTGTCGTTGAACCCCCTCATCGGAGAGTGAGAGGATTATGCTTAGCAAGGGTCCGAAAAGACCAGGATTTGATTAACTATCCAGAGAGATCATGGATTTATTATCGACCCCGAACGACCATGGATTTGATTAAGAATCTGAAGAGACTACGGATTTGATTATTGGCCTAAACGACAATGAAAAATCAGTCAATAATCCAGAGAGATATGTACTGAATGGCGATAGATTTAATCAACAATTCAAAGAGACTATGGGTTTGATTGTCGGTCTAAAGAGGCTAAGTACTTTCGATTGACGATATGTAAAGATTAAGATTTAGCTATGGGGCGGGAAAGGCTATGGATTTCACTAACGATCCGAAGAGATCGAGATTTCAACATACGACTGCAAACTCTTGGATGAACACGAGATGATTTTAGTTTATGGTATAATGAATAAAATAACAATTCCATTGGAACACGGAATGATTATCTATGGCTAACATTCAGACAAGGACTCGAGTTCATAGATATCATGGCCTAGAATGACTACTGATTTACGGGTGAATCTAAAGGAACCAAACGATTCACTGCGGTTTGATCAGTTAATAGCTATAAAATTCAACTATATATGACCCATTGACTTCGATATTTGTCCTTGAGTAAAGCACACCTTCCATTCGAAAGGCGTGCTTTAGGGGGCAAGTGCTATGGTCAAATTTGCCGTAATCTTCGAACAGACTCATACAAATTGGATGAGCAAACGATGGAGAAAGACCTAAGGACTTTGGGAATATCATAAAGGGAAAGAAAAATGAAATATAAAAAAACAAGTGGAAAAAGTTGAAAATTTGGAAGTTCAAGTTTTCGGAAGAGTAGAATCGGAGAAAATCCACAAAATCATCAGGTCAGACTCGAAGCAGGGTAACTTTGGACAATCTCCAAGAATGACCCAAAGCAATCCATGTAGAAACCCTAAGCGTGACCATAAGTTAGTTCACTACCGATCCAACACTTGTTGGATTTTTGAACTTTGGATTTTTTTTCTTGCCTCTATCTTTGTTAACTTGAGCTGACTTGGACTAACTTGGAGTTTGACTTAGAGTCCAACCACTTGGATCAGTACTGATCTACAAAACTTCGCCCAAACCATCCTAAACTTTTTGCACTCCAAAGCCATGCAGCCTACAACCCATTTCTGGCCACCTATGATCGTTCACATGCAAGTCCATATCGATCTCCACGAGCATTTGAAATCAGCAACTCCATTCTTTTACCAATCCATTATTTGGACTTAGAAATAAGCTAATAATAGTGCAAACAAGTTTGGAATCACAAAGCTAACCACGAATCGAGCTAGGACAAGAAGTCATCCATATGAAAAATATACGGATCGATACCGATCCAAAACCATGGATCAGTATTGACCTATGATTATTAATAAGGTGTCCACCTAATTTCCTTAAAAAGTGGTTTATGGCATGGAAAACTATATGGGCGTCTTGGGGGAGAATTTCCAGGCTATCTACTGTTATAAAGAGGAGGGTAAGGCTCATTTTTAAGGATCTTTTCAGCTCTATTATTCTCCAATTCTAATTTCTTGTAATCACTCATGGATTTATACCGATATGTAATGGATTTATAATAATCTATAAGAACAAAAGTGTTAATGGTTCTATAAACCGTCAATAAAGTTAAGTAGACATAGGCCAGGATTAGCCGAACCACTATAAAACGTTGTGTGTTCTTTTTTTGCTCTTTTTAATTTACTTTTCTTCACTTTTTATTCTCTCTCAATCTATTAGGTGTTTGTGCCCTTTTTGTTTCAAACAATCCCTAATCTAAATTATAATAACTTCGAATTCATGTTTACCAACATATATCGTTCAATCAAAAAACCTGGGATTACTACATTATATTATAAATTTAGGGACTTCTTTCACCCTTACATTCCAGATTCTAGATATGAAATGTTTAATCAAAGTTAACAATTCGTAGAATATGTGGGAATATTTCTCAAATTCATTATATGTATATATTAAAACTACAACTCCAATATTACTCTCAAGAATACGCTGAATAGATTTACAACGATATAAATCCAATATTATATAAAAATATATAACTTCTCACTCACTTCTTAGCTTTCAAATCTCCAAATCTAATTCTTGTTATTCCTATTTGACTCCCTTTTCTCCTTACCAAACTATGTACCACAAGTGTATACATATTTATTAGATTTTAGATTCGAGAAGAGATTTGAATTTAATTTAGATTTGGATTTAGATTTATAATTTACCTTGGCTGGTGATTTGGTTCGATACTATTCTTCTTCTCCTATTACACTCCACTATTCTTAACTTACACACACACATGTATTATAATTTAAATAAATTTTGAAATTTGAGGAGTAGAGAAAATGGCAGAGCATCACCGTTGCTTTAGAAAATATGAGGATAATAGTGAGAGTTTGTGCCTGTATTTATATGGGTTTGGATTATTGCCAACTATTAGATTATATTATATTAAACCTGGGTCCTTTGGCCTAGGTTCGATTCAAAACCGCCAGCCTATAAGTATCGACCGTTTATAGCGACCATTTCCAATGAGGGGCCGACCAGTTGCTTATTTTTGTTAGATGTTAATTTGTTGCCTATTACACATTATTTTATTTATTGTATATTATTTTAACCGACTTAGTTTAATGTTAATCCTACATAGACATTAAGTAAACATTAACGTTCATTAACATAAATTAATTATATTTATTTCCTTAGTTACATATATTATTGTTTTCAATTCAAGTTTTTTAAATGTTAATAACTTTTTCGTTTGAACTTAGATCATAAAAATATATATGAAAATTGATCAAAGAATAAATGTGAATCCAACAGTGCAGGTTTCATAGCTGAATTCTAAAGTTTTTTAAATTTCCATTTTTGGGCTTTAATAATTATTAATTAATTCTTTTTATTTAATTATCATTCAATTTACAGGGTGTTACATGAGAATTCTGAGTAAATGGATTAGTAATACCATCAAGTATCGGACATTTTGTAATAGTATTTCGATTTGCTTTTGACTCATGGTATAAAATATTATTATGTGATGTAAATGTAGTTTATAAATATTTAGTAAACGAGCAAGTAAAACTAGGTAGTACAAGATGCCTAAGATGATATTTGTTTGATTACTTTATGTTCGTAGACGTCACTCGGCAGGGACAAGCAATACTAAGGTATTGCATATGTTGTGTATATGGTAATGCTCGTAGTGGCAAGTAAAGGTGTATGCCAATAGTTATAATGGTTGTATGCATATATATATATATATATATATACATATATATACATCTATCATTTATGTGTACTCCTATTATTTTGGTGAGGAGTAAAACTTGATTAAGCTAGCATCCATCATAGAGTATCCTAACCGTGGGTCGCTCCTTAGATGTGTGACATGCCTTGTGTTATATAGTTGTGTGCTTTCGTCCAGTGTCACATAGACCAGTGGTTTGTTACTATTTGGGTCACATAGACCAGTGGTTTGTTACTATTTGGGCCACTTATAGGGTCATCACCATTGCGTAGTATAGTCACACACCTGATGGATATTTGGCCATGATGGCCATCAAGGTAACGAAAACTTTAATAGCGGTACTAGATTAGTATGTGTATAGTCACCTGGAGCAAGTGAGTGGCTCCCAACCCCTCGTCTGGTTACGATGTGCATTAGATAGACATGCACCTCTTTCAGCTTGATGTTGTATAATGATGAGTAGATGACTACACTTGAGACTATATGTCCAATGTATAGTCAACCCCCATACATAAGATTATAAAGGAGGATAATCAAGACAATGTTGAGGTGTTATCTTATACTGTATCGTTGTGCATTGTGTAACGACCCAAAGACTTTAACATTTTCAATGAGAATATTTAATTTATTTAAATATTCAAATTTTATTTGAATTTAATAAATAATAAGGAAAATTAACTTATATTGTAGCGACTTGATTCTTATTGACAAGTTTTAATTTAATTTATAGGATTTTTCATAATTTTTATTTTGGAACATATTTAAATTATCGTTTGATGATTTTATGACAAACAACGCTACTTTAATAATTTTAAAAAACAAGAAAACCAGTGTATATTATTGTTGTTTTAGGATCATGTCATATTTCTGAGCGCGCTCGTAGTTTTGTTTTGACGTTCGTTGATCGTAGATGAACGGAATTCTACGTAACAAGATACCGAAAATTTCAATATAAATTAAACTAAATCCTTAGAAAAATCAACGTTTGACTTTTCCCTCTCATTATTTTGATTTCCCTCCTCTCCCTTTCTTGTTTTCATTAACCACTAAAAAGAAAAATAATAGCCACCTCTTCAGAAATTCATATCCGAAGAAATACACAACTAAAAATCACAAAACAAGAATCTTATTGAAGAGATCTACACGTCCATTGGCATTTTGGGGATTGCGCTAATGTTTGGCAGTTTGGTCGTGAATAGGCGGTGACTAAAGATTTGGAAATTGAGAGTTTTAGGCACATGAGGCCATTGCATTTGCAGCATAGTGTTTTTCAAGCAAAGGAGCTTCTGTGGTTGCAAAATGGTGGTGTGCGGTTACTTGAGGAAAGTCGTGTCATTTTTGTAGGGTCGAGGTGCTAGGTTAGGTCGCGATAGCGGGGAGGCATTCAAGTTCAATGTTTTTGGCTCGAGAGGTGGAGATTTTGTAGAGAAGTTTATAGACAATGTCGGATTGGAGAATCAGTAGGAGACAAGTGACATGAATGTGTGTGCACAGGTCTAGGATGGTGCGTATGTACCTTCATAATGAGATGGAAAAGGGGAAGATTGAAGGAAAGTTTAATCAAATAAATTGTTAATTAAGTGATTAATTATATTTTTGAATTCAAAATCTTACAAATTGAATAACCTTTGCATACATGGTCCAATCAAGACATAGTCTTTTATGTTGCTCAAAATAGTGATACTATGCATTGGAACTGGTTTTGTCAAATTTGGAACAAGTGGAATTTTAGGCTAAAATCGAACATCGTTCGATTTTAATTCCAACCGGAACGCTTCGGCGTCAACTAGAATTTGGTGAGTTATCTCTCATCTGTATGATTACTATAATGATATATAGTAGATAAAATTATTGTTTCATGTTGAAATGATTTATTTGTCTAGTTTGGTTAAATATCCTCTTTTGAAAAACGAATGACATTTAAAATGGAATACTTGGAAAAAAAATTTAAATTTTGATTTCTTGCTGTTGTGATTTTAAATTTCACTTATATATCTATTGACTTAATAATATACATATTATATAGATTGTTAAGTGTCAAAATTTGATAGTTTGGTCATATTGGATATGACATTGATATATGTTAAAAGTGAACCATTTTAGTGATAAAGGTAGCAATAACATGGGTTAAGTGTTATAGCAGCCATTGGCCTTGTTATAGTATTTTGAAATACCATTAATTGTCGTTTTGATTTGAAAATGCTTTTGATTCAGGAAAAGATTTTAATTTGACTCATTTTGGAATAACTATGACATTTATTTAAAATGGGCTTTTGAACTTCTCTATATTACTTCAACTTCTTTTATTGTTCTTTTCTAATATATTGTACATGTAAATGTTTTAAATTTATTTTGGAAAGTATTAATCTTTATAGAAAATTAACTATATTAATGAATATTTATTTTTAAACAAAATAAAGGGGTATCTGTTATATTAAAGTGATTTTGTTTTCAAAGTAGATAGAAATATTTTGGAATAAATATTTGTGAAATGTTTTAAATAAAATATTAAATAAAAAGAAATATTTATATAAATATTATTTCTAAAAGGTAAATGATACAAATGTGATAAATTGGAAAATAAATCGCATTTGTGGAATTATGGTCGACATATGGAGTGATCGTTTTAAGAAAAGTATATAAGATTTATATAAAAAAAATTGGTAAATAGAAATTAGATTTATAAATGGAGTTTTATAAATAAGATTTATAAATGGAGTTTTATAAATGAGATTTATATTTGAAGTATTATAAATGAGATTTATAAATGGGGTTTTATAAATGAGATTTATAAAAGTAGTTTTATAAATGAGATTTATAAAAGTAGTTTTATAAATGAGATTTATAAAAGTAGTTTGATTAATGAATTTGGATTTTTATAAAAAGGGTTATAAATAAATTTGAAGATTTATAAAAGGAGTTTTATAAATAATAATTTATAGAAGTGTTTGTAAATATAAAAGATTTTCGTAAATAGAAAGGAGTTTTATGAAGGGATTTATAAAGAGAATTTTTATAAACCGAATGAGACCGGATTTCCATAAATGATGAATTTAAATTATAATGGTATGGAAAGTATTCTTTTATTACTTAACAAAAATGTCCAAGGTATGGAAACTCATCTCATCTTGAGAATTAAGAATGTGTGTCGAGGCAAGGGCAGTTTTTTAACTTGTTCGATTTCATTGTTAATCGAGAGATAGTACTATTTGAAATCAGGAAGTGGTGATAAGTATATTTGATCTAATTTCTATACGATCTATTTACTTACACTGAAAAGGGAAGTGTTTTGGGTTTATTTTTATTAATGTTTTTATTGACATTTACTTTAACCCAGTTGAGTATGGTTTTGGAAAATGCCTTTCTTAAGATTTGTGAATATGCTTGCACCATTGAGATAAGTATATGGGTGCATCTCCTAAGTATTAGAAATGTAGTGTTTTGTGAATATACTTATGTTGCTGATATAAGTATATGGAAAGGTTTTCTAGGTTTTGAAAGTAAAATTTTTTGCAGATATGCTTATACAGTTGAGTTAAGTATACCAAAAATTTTCAAGTATTGAAAAGAGTGAAGGGGATTTGTTGATATATCTTTAGTATTTTAATACAAGAATTTACAAAGTAGTTTTAATTAACGAAAGTATTAATTAAATAAGCTTAGAGGTTTCTTTGTGCTTAATTGTGCTTGATTAAATCTATAAGTGGATCGTTTGTTTATTTGATAGTTAAATTTGCAACAGTACAACCATTATTTCCCTGGTATATGGAGCTCGGCTGAAACTGTCATTAACCATAGGACCAGTTGTTTGCTTTCCTTTTAAATCCAGAATTTTTTATTCATTTTGTTTGCTAAATCCTATAGATATGTCTCAACATCCCTGTAGACTTTTCATTCCTATTTATAGTCCTTCTGAGACTGTGCTAAAAAAGATTTTGGTTCTTTGGTTGTTTTATGGGTTGGGCAATTATTTGCCTTAACTTACCTTCCTTCATTTAAATCAAGCTTGGTGAAAATTCTTACTGACTTGGCGGCTCCAAATTTCATCATTCTTTTTGAGTTATAAGATTATTTTCCTAATATTTTACATCTCAAGATTGGAGCTTCAAGATTCCTTTAGGTTGATTCAAGTTCCTCCCTATCACCACCTTTTGATCTTTAGGTTGTTCTACATGATTTTTGAGACATTGCAATTTGCTCATGCATAGTTTGGAGTTGTTTTTGTATTGCCTTAATGTTAACTTCCTCGTTGGTTTCTATAATTAGCCTCATGCATAGTCGTGTTGATGAGATGAACAAATTGTATTCATAAATTAAATTTCGACGACAAGGATGGTTTTGGGTTGAGCGGCAACCCAGGAGAGAGGCTTGAGGGGAGGCTGAGCTCATGGCGTCGAAATTAGTGACATCGGTGGTCGATAGTGATGGTCGATGAACTAATTCTATTCATATATTAAATTTCGACGACAAGAATGATTTTTTGGCTTTGGTCATCACGTGGCTATCATCAAAAGGCAGTGTCGAGTGTAACAAGGTGGTGATCGAGGTGAGGAGTTGGGTTGTGGTTGCGATGGCGGCATCGATGTAGCACATAGGTGGATGAGGTGGTAATGGTGTGTGTATGTTGGCTACGGTCGTGTTTGTTTCCTTGCCTGAACATGTTTGAATTTGGGATCTGAGGGTTGGATTTGCTAGGTTGCGCTAGAGGAGGTGGCGGTGGTGCCATGTGGTCGAGCTCGAGAAGGGGAACTTGCTGATTTAGTGGGTTCGATGATTAGTGGCGGGTGGTTGTGCATGTGCACGGTGGTGTACGTGGAGATGGTTCCAGGAATTAAGAGATAAATTTGAGTTTGAATTTGAAGTGAAGGAGAAGGGGAGCTATAGCTAATGGGTAAAGTGATATTGGGCTGGGCTCACCTGGTTTTGGGGTGAGAAAATTGATTTTATTTGCTTTAAATTTTATATAATAATGGGATAACTTTGAAATGCCATAACTCATTCTATTTAAATCTATTTAACCCATGGATTTTCTCATCAGACTTGTTATGACATCTAGAACTGTATGGTATAAATTATTGATAGTTTGGATGAAGTATAACTTTATAATATAACAATAATGGTTAAATTTAATTACACTATTTTAAATAATAATGTAGTTAATTAATTATACTTCATTGGTGATATCTATTTACCAAATAAAACACCGCCATGATATTTTAAATAGAATAAATTACTTTGGACATCTATTTATCATTTTAAAACACAATTTTGTTAGATTAAATTGAATAGATTATTGATGACATCTGTCTGGTAGAATAAAATCTCGTTCTGCTATTATATTATATTGAACTTTTATTCATATGCCAGTTAATTAATATGTGGATTAATTAATGTTGGGAAAGGTGATGTGTTAACTATTGATGGTTAATCCTGGATTGGATTTACGTATTTGTTACATGTGTAAATACTAGTTATGTGACTTGAAAGTCAAATTTAATTAAATGGTAACTTGATTTAGTACCATTGTGGTCGCTAAGCCTTCTTTTGAATTTGTAAAGTTGTGGATTTAAATTAACTTCCATTTGATAATAATTTGAGGTTAAGTGTTTATTAAAGATGTTTAAAGTTATTTAATTATATCATTAAATATGTTAAAAGATGTTTAATTGTATTATTAATGTTGTTTAAAGTTACTTAATTATATTATTAATATTGGTTTAAGTTAATTAATTTAGTTACGATATAAGTTAATTAATTGATTTAATTAATGATGGGTTAAGTTAACATATGATTAACGATGTTTAAAGTTAATCTACTTACTTTATTAATGCTGATTTAAAGTTAGTTTCTTTTTTTTATGATTTTCAAAGGTAATTAATTAATTTAATAAAGGTATTTATAAATAACAATTTGTTTAATAAAAAGGATTTTACTTAATAAAAGGATTTACAAATGATATACTGTAAAGGATTTTATAAAGGATTTTTATAAAGGAGTTATAAGGGAGGATTTATAAAAGAATTTTATAAATAGGAAAGAGTTTTATAAATAGAAAGGGATTTTATGAGTTATCTTAGAGATTTGTAAAAGACGTTTTATAGATTAATTTGGAGATTTATAAAAGAATCTGAAATATGGAATGGGCTTATAAAAAGGGAATTTTATTAAAGGAATGAGATTTGATTTTCATAATAATCCTTCTTAATTATGGTGGTATAGAAACATTCTTTTCATACTTAACAGCAAAGGATGAGTGGTTTCGTTTATGGTATGAAATATTTTTAAATGATATTTGTGTTGGCCAATTTAAATATCAATCCGAAAAGGTGGTAATATTCTGTAAGGTTTTGTTAATATACTTATACTGTTGAGATAAGTACATGGATATATTTTTTAGTATTGAAAATATAATGGTTTGTAATATACTTATATGGGTGAGATGCGTATATAAATGTTTTTCTAAGTATTGAAAGGAGTATAAGAGGTTTGTGAATATTACCTTTTGAGAAGGTATTTTTAATCAACTAATTAAAAGAGATTTTAGTTAATGAAAGATCAATTAATAAAGGCTTAGTGGATCCCACATGGAATTAAATCCCTAGATTGTTGTTTGTTTATTTGATAGTTAAATAACCAACTATCTAAATCTTAGCCAAAATATAACGTTTGAAATATCTAGGAGAAACACGGGGGCTATGTGACACAGTCATCTTTGATGATGTTGTACCGTGCATATAAATCTCGTTTTGTTCGCCTTGGAAAAATGATAATGAAATCCGTCTACTTAAACAAGTAGGAAGTGATCTATACTCTTATGTATTGTATGATTATTTTCAAAAGAATTGGGGTTGAGTTATATAAGATGACATGAAACTATAACCACTCCAAACCATGTATGTATTTTGACTCTTTGGAAGAGGTTCAAAACTGGTTTGAGATGATCAAAGACGAGTTCTTTAAAGTGCAAAGGCTACTTGCTACTAATCCTGAGGTTGATTCCAAAATGGATGTGGTAGAAATAGTGCCTTTGGTTTGTTCTTATCTTGAACAATTTGTATGGATGAATGCTGGCATTACATTATGCCTAGAAAGCAGTGTTAGCATTCCAAGTGGGATTTGTTAAGAGAGGAAAAAGGTAATCGTGATCGTACAAGCCTTGCAAACTGGTAATGACTAAAACAGGGGATATGCTCTCGTGACTATGTGGTTCGGTACCATTAAGGTATATCATCACCCTTTTATACATATGTGTGTGTGTATGTACGTATGTATATTTATGGGCTTGGTTGTGCATGAGAGCTCTCGGGAAAAGGTTGTAAAGCAATAAGGGTGGTGATATATTCGGTACTCTCTAGTAAGGGTTAGGATGGTCCTAATTCTCAAGGGTCGAAAGGTTTTTGACCTTGGTACATTCTATAGAGGTGTACTGTGGTAGGTAGTACCCCAGTATCCCTGTCATTGATGGTATCCATTCTCTAATAACAGTTACGGACTTAGTTATGCCCAACTATGTTGGAATGAGAGAAGCATTCCGGCTGTATTTATAATTTATTTTAAAACCCTAGACATTATTATAATATCATTGGATTTTCTATAAAAATATTTTGGTTATCGTAAGGTAAAAACCCGTCTATGTTTATGTGCGGTGCAGTCATACGAGATACCTTTATTTTGAAGGTTTTATAAGATATAACAATTCCTTATGATTTGAGTTTACTCAAACTGGTTTACAAGACTGATATGGGTGTTATTTTCTTATACTACTCAGGTCAGACCCGAGTATTTTTCCGAAATTAGTTTAGATGCTTTAGAGCTTCAAGAGACGTGCTGGATGCCTCTAAGACGTATTCACATATATTTTATTTTCGCTGCATTGCTTTTTTATATTTATCAGAATTTGTAAGGATAGGTTGTTATAATTTCCAAGGCTGATGATTGGTTAGTTTACTTTGATTGGTGTTTGAATATTATAGTTTTCTTTGTAAGATATTTGTTGTATATTATATATTACTCGCGTGATGTAAGAGTCAGTTCTGTCTTTTCTTTCTTTTTCTCCAATAATCTATCTTTCTGGTACTTGGATGCTCGGCATGTGAAAACTATGATGTATTGGTGATGACTTTTGAGGGTCGAAAAGGCGGGTAGTTACATACATCATTTTTATTTTGGATCTAGGGTAAGACAACTCAAATGTAGATGATGTCTACCAAAGCAAACCAATATCTTGAATCACTAAATGATTTCTTGTTTCACCTAAGAATGACAAAATCGAGTGATACCTTAATAGTGAACTTACCATAACATTTCTTTCAATTTCAATCGAACTTATATGGTATCACTTCAATTATGATATCAATTCTCCAAACATCCAAAAATTATGGTACCGAAGTACCATGTTCTAAATCTTCAAGAGTTTTATCCTAAGTTCTATAATGAACAAACAATAAATATAATCCTTCTATTCAACCATTTAAACGTAGCAAATAGATTCCTGAATCTAAGTGATATCCTAACGTAAATTGTGTTCACATCAAAAGAAATCAACTAGTTGATAAATCATTTATGTGGCTTGGTATTCAACATGAACTATGTACTCCAAAGTCGATGCTTCATGATAGCTTTGACTAATAGATGGTCCCTTTTTAATTCGAGTGATGATTGGAAAAAATCTACATGCTCCTTCCTTTAAAATTATACCTGAATCTCAAAATCTTACTTTCTATGGAAACAACCTCATTGATTCAATGCATGCAAACTACAACATATTTTCTCATTTCTTCAGATTAGTCTTATCCTTGGAATTCTTTATCCTACATTAGTTAGTAGTACCTTCTTACATATCCTTAGTACCAATTCGATAAAAATATCTTTTATAATTTAAGATCTAATTATAATTATTCTTTTGTAAAATTCCTTTATGGCATTTTTTTCAAATATAACTTCTTACAAATTTAATATCGACCATATCATGGTCAAGATTACTTAGCATAGGATGGCATATTGCTATTTAAATCCGATAATCATAATATTCAACAATCTAAATAGCATCAGTCATAAAACCATATCTTGGAACGTCAAAAGTGGGTGATGTCCTAGCATAGTAAACAATATATGAAACTCACCTCACATCCAATCCAATAAGTACATGCAGTTGTAATGACAACCAAGTATCAATACTTCATAAATATTGGCATAAAAAGAAAATATCTATATGGTGAAAGACCAAAAATTAGGCCTAACTTATATGCATATGTTAAGGAAATCAACGGTACTTGGGCAAGAGGATTGGCCATTTGTCTAGTATGTAAGTCGTCATATTATCAGGTAGTCAATTATGTAAATAGGCAATTATGCAACTCCTTTGTCACAAAGTTATAATTAGAATTTGACCTAAGAGGCAATAAAGTCCCAAATCAAGATCTTTATTTATGCTTAAGTAAAAATGAAAATTAGGTAGAAGAACACTTTAGAACTTTCTCCTTTTTAATGGGGGTACATGCCTATTTGTATAGAAATTGTGTCTTTAGACCTTTCACATGTGGCATTTACAAGAAACAAATGGTTGAGATTATGCTAATGTGGCACGTTTTTGATTGAGATATGGCACAATTTATTTTTATCTCTTCATGATAATATGGCATGGCTAAACCAATAAAGAGTTGCCACATGGCTAATTGGATGTTGTTTTTGGAAGTTTGATAACAGTTTCTCAATGTTTGATAGCACTATCTTAAACATGCGATAGTTTTAGTGCTTTCAATATGTGATAGCTTTGGCACCTTTGATATACGATAGCTTAGTCATTTAAATATGGGATAACTTTTACATTCTCAACATGTGATAGATCGATCTCCTCGATATGTGATAACTTTGACATTCTTATTATGCGATAGCTTGATCTCCTCACCATGTGATAACCTTGATATTTTCAACATGTAATAGCTTGGTCATCTCCACATGCAATAACCATGATATTTGCAACATGCGATAGCTTATTCCTCTCAACATGTGATAGCTTCGATGCTCTTGACATGTGATAGCTTGTTCTTTTCTACATGCGATAGCTCACATCTAATTCAATAAATACATGTAGTTACAATGACAACTTAAGTAAATATCGCCATAAAAAGAAAATAGGTATATGGTGTAAGACCAAAAATTGGGCCTAACTTGTATGCTTATGTCAAGGAAATCAATGTTATTGGGCAAGAGGATTAGCCCTTTGCCAAGTATGTAAATCGCATATTATCAACTAATCAATTATGCAAATAGGCAATTATGTAAGTCCATTGTCTCAAAGTTATAATTAGAATTTGACCTAAGAGGCCATTAAAGTCTTTATTTATGCTTGAGTAAAGTTGAAAATTAGGAAGAAGTGCACTTTAAAATTTTCTCCTTTTTAATAGGGGTACAAGCCTATTTATATAGATTGCGCCTTTAGATCTTTGGCATGTGGCATTTATGAGAAATTAACTGTTGAGATTATGCTAACATGGCACATTGTCGATTGACATATGGCACAACTTTTTTTTTGATCTCTTCATGATGACATGACTGGATGTTGTTTTTGGAAGTTTGATAAAAGTTTCTCAATGTTCGATAGCACAATCTTCAACATGCAATAGTTTTAGCGCTTTTAATATGCGATAGCTTTGGCACCTTTGATATACGATAGCTTGGCCATTTCAATATAGGATAACTTTTACATTCTCATCATGTGATAGCTTGATCTCCTCGGTATGCGATAACTTTGACATTCTTATTATGCGATAGCTTGATCTCCTTGCCATGCGATAACCTTGAAATAAATATGTGATAGCATGCTCGTCTCAACATGCAATAACCATGATATTTTCGACATGCGATGGCTTGGACGCTCTTGACATGTGATAGCTTGGACACTCTTGACATGTGATAGCTTGTTCTTTTCAACAGGCGAAAGCTTTGATCTTGACTTGCAATAGCTTATTCTTCTCAATATGTGATAGCTTTGATATTCTTGACATGCGACGGCTTGTTCCTTTCAACATGCAATAGCATTATTTATTCAACCTTTGATTACCTTGATTCTGCTCAACCTTCATTAGCCTTGTTCTTTTTCATACCAAAAAATTTGGGTGTAACATTTGTTCCCTTCCTCTTTAAAAAATTATATTATACTTCAGTATAAATGTGTAATGCTTTTTACTTGTTTTTGAATCAAACTTTTGGTGTTCCTTAAGTTTCATCATCTTAGTTGTAAAAAGTTCTCTACACAATAAATCGATTGTTGGTCCATCCCGTTCCTTCTCAATGGGTACTCATCATTTTTCCTTTTTCACTTTTTACGAGTTCATTTGAAATCAAATTAAACTCAAATTCTTTGGAAAAAAATTCAAGTTCTTAGATTTAGATTTTTAAGGTAATTTATGTTTCTCACTATTATTATTTGCTAACTTTTATTTCAGTTTCATGCATTTTTGTTGGTTTAAGAACTTTGAAAGTCACTTGAATTTTGAAGATCCAGATGGGTCTCATAAATATATTCTGATAATTTTGATTTTAATCTTACATTTCTCTTATTTTTGTTGGTTTAGTTACGATCATAAATATTTCAGGTCTGTTATAGTATTATCCATTATATTTTATATGCATTATAAGTATTCAAGATTTTCCTTGTTCGGTCCAAGTTCATGATGGCATCGATACTTTCTAGCATTTCGACATATGATGGCTCTTACCTATCTCAATGTGTGATAGCTTTTACTATTTCAATACGCAATAACTTTAATTGTTTCAGCATGCAATAGCTTTTATATATCTTAATTAGCAATATCTTACATCATCTCAGCATGTGATAACCTTTAGTTTTCTCACATGCGATAGTTTTCATAATGTCAATATGCGATAGCTCTTAGTATCTCAAGCATGTGATAGTTCTTAATTATTTGAACATGCGATAACTCCTACTATTTCTACATGCATTAGCATTTAGCTTATAATGCTCAATTATTATCAATATTCAATGGTTTTTGAGTTTATTATGTATGGTTACGATCATGATTTGTAATAACCATAAAAAAATCAATATATATATATATATATATATATATATATATATAAACCTTTAACATTCCATGTATAATTGCTTGTGTTATGGATTTATAATTTTAATGATTACTAAGATTGAAAAAATTATGATTTGAACATATGACTCGCTTTCCTTTATACTATTTTATAATTCATTGTTGGTTAACAAATTATGGTTTATTGGTTTAGGAATCAGGTCGAGTGATAAAAGAGAGGCTTCAAAGAAGTCTCTAAGTATTCCTATACCTAGTAAAAGGTCCTTCGAAGAAAAGATTTACACTAATTGTCAAACTTTCATCACAAAATAGGGGGATATATATTCCATTCTTCAACATTTTAGAATTAGAAGAATTGATACTAGAGTTCCTACCCCTCTGGCAAGATTGACACAGCACCCAAGGGATTTTTTCCTATCGCCCTTTTTCACATTTGACACCCACGTTACGTTCCTTTCAATGTTATTGTTACTAAAATTCTAGCTTTTCTAGGAAATTTTTATATTCAACTCACTGTAATTACATTCATTCTCTGGAAGAACTTTTCAAGAAGCTCGAGGTGGAAGACGTAAGCCCATCAACCCTATTTTCAATAAACGCTTTATGAAAGGTCAAGTAACAACCAGGAAGATCTATCTTCTGATTGTGCTCATCAGACAACGAACAAATTTTGGACCATATTAATAAAACTAAAGAGTAAGCCATCAATTCTTCTTCAAGGGATGTTTTTCTCCAGAAAGTCATTAAATGTTTTACTAGTATGTTAGCGATCCCAAATATGTTATTTGTTAATTTAATATTTGAATTTTTTTTACAGTAAGCTTCTTGCATTTTGTAGATCCAGCCCAAAAGAAATTGATCCAAAGGTATTAGCAAAGATCGACAAAGTTGGAAAAGTTACAAATTACCCTAGGAGCTGGTTAAGACTTCTCACTTAGGAAAAGATGAGAAGTTATGCCTTGATTCAGTCATTTAATCAGGTTTTGGTGAGTCTCCTATGACAAAAAGGACTAAATATGGTTCCTCATCACTTATTGATGTTAAGCTCGATAATTTCTCGTTTAATAGTCTGATTCAATGTACGTCTTCGTGTAATGCTGGGTACTCTCTAGGTTTTAATCATATTCCTTACAGTTGTATTTCTATGTAAAATTGTTATTTTTATATTTTATTCACTTTTTATAAAAGGCATTAGCCTGATAGATCTCACTCTCTTATCAAGAAATAATAATTCAATAGAACTTACACATCACCAAGGATTTCTTGTAAACCACCATTGTCCTCTTCTTCAAAAGTGGTTACTTCATCCATTACTGCTATAATGGGCAAAAATTATGACCAAGTATCAAAAACAAGGGAGAGGGCTGAATCGTTCAAAGGTTCCTTCAGAGTGTTCTTCAATTAGGAAACCTAAAGGAGACAACTTGCCCTCAACAAAGCTTGTCACTTCTCTATCAGATGCTACTATAGTTGTTGTATATTCTGCCCCATCTTCTCAAAGTCTGATTACTGACATAATGGATTCCCATTAAGGGATTCTTGGTGTGTCTTTATAGACAGCTTGGTCTTGACTCCCCACTTAACGCTAATGATTCCTTAATTTGTACTAGTATGGGGTCTCTTCTTCTTTTGGTTTCGAAAAGTTATTAGCACATATGCTTCATTCTCCTATCATTTCTTCTCTTAGGGCCAAGGGATCTCTCCCTTCCTTCTCAAATGACATGTTTGTTTATCTTTTACAATAATATATTTTGATATGTTTCATTCTTTTCTTAGTATATCAATATAGTAAATAGTTTGATTATGATATTCTACATTTTAGGTTGGAAATCATACGTTCCTACTTCAGCGATCCTCTTTGTAACATCCTGGTATTTCATGTCATTCGCATTCGCAAATGTTGGACTTGAATTGCTCAAAAAATCATACTGTTAATTTATATTTGGCAAAACTCAGCATATACTGTAAATAAAATAATCAACCACAGAATCACAGACACAGAGTAATAACAATAAGCAGCGGAAACAAATGAATAGTAGTTCACGAAGCTACTATATATATAACAGAGTTAAGATAAGATACAACAGAAGTCTCGAATACATAGAAGTCTCAATACAATAGTCAAATAACAAAATCTGAATATATCACTGTAGTCAACTGAACAACTGAAAGCTGAATAGATATAGATGGATCTTCAAGCGAAGCTCCAACTCCAAAGGTGAGTCTCAAATGCTACAACACTCAGTCTGACCCGAGCATAAAGCAAAACACAAAACACTCGAGTCAGGATTAACATTCTTATATCAATAAATCCAACTCAAGTAAAATATCAACTGAAATACAAGTTACTTAAAGGATGTTTGGGATACCCATCCTCTAAGGATCTTTGGAACTATCTACTATGTAGTAATATACGCTATTATAATATGTCTATAGTAAAGTAAACTACTAAAATAGCGTTAAGGCGTTACTCATATCTCCTTTTACACATTTTTATAATGACGTAGTCTATACAGTACTGTACCAAACCAGTGGGCTATCAGGGAGTACACTATAGGTACGACACAAAACAAACTCGTAGTGGTCTTGATAGGGTAGGTGACACGGCAAAACTAGACAATGCCAGGGTAGATATACCAATTACACTTTCGAGCTGTTAGTAATGCATAGCCGCAACTACCGTCCAACTCGATCCACAATCCTAAAAACTCGAGGGTGCACCCAATCAATCACAAAGTAATAATATGATATCGATGAAGTGTGTCCAATCGGAGGAGCTACCTCAGTTGTCCCGTCAATTGCTCCTATTTTAGTCACCTTAAGCTAACTCACGGGAGTCAGGTCCGCGTATATACCTCAAATAGAATCGTCACCAACTATCCTACTTCATTTTGGAATCTCCATCGCCTACATAGTTTTTAAAGTGGTTTTTGGTATTGGTAGAGAGTATGACAATAATCGATCTCGGTCTCGTTAACAACCAAACATTATTATAACCCCGTGGTCATTTCAAAATATTATATCATTTCAAAAACATATAAATTCGAGATCATTACTTACTTAAAATAATATACATTTCAAAAATCACAACACTTCCAAAATTATAACTCTTTCGAAATTATAAACCTTTGAAATCATAACGCTATGGAATTCATAACACTTGGAAATCATAACACTTCCCACTTAAACAGTTTAGATGTAAAATAGTATATATAATAATAATAGTTATAAGTTAATTAGTTTATATTATTAAAATTATTAGTATATATTAAATAGTTTTATATTAAAATAGTTTATACTTGAAAATAGTTTTTTGTTAAAAATAGTTTATATACTAAAATAATTTATAAAGTAGAATATTTTTATATATTTAAAATACTTTATATAATAAAATAGTTTCTTCACAAATCGGTTCAAATCGACTCAATTTCCAAAATCCTTTTTATATCAAATTTCAGTTCTTCCATTTCAATTCAATTCAAATCTTAATAAACCATTTATGTCGGTTTCAAATACAGATTTAAACTACAAAAATGAACCATTTCGATTTCAGTAGATTTCAAAGTTTTAAATCTTCAAACATTTTCAAAACTAAATTTGATAATTTCATTTATATCTCAATTTAACTTCATTATTATTTAGTTTTGAAATATTCACTTAATAAAATCCAATATCATATAAACAAAACCTCAAATTACGAATAAACTAAATATTTCCTTCAATTTAATTACTTAAAATATTCTTTAAATCAAAATCAAGTTATAAAATCATATCTTTAAAATCTCAAATTCAATAAGTTTTAAATTGATTTTATTCAAATATAATTCTTAAAAAAATGCTATTTCAAATCAATTTAAATTTATTTTCCCAACCTTAACTTATAAAAGTAATTATAAAGATTTATTTTTTAAAATATAATTTTAAATAAATACTTAAACATATTATATATTAATTAAATCATGCTTTATTAAATCAAATCTTATAAATAAATTTATTTTATATTAAAACTTATTTTATATATTTTAAAATAGTAAAATTAGAAGTAAAATCTTAAAGTTAATAAATTTCAAAACTAACTTATAACTTTAAAATTTCTAAACATAAAATTTTAAAAATCTAAAATTTAAACCTTTACAAAAATAACAGTTATATATATAATATCTTAAAATCAATATCTTTTAAGACCACGTATATTTCTTTTTTAAAACCTTGGAAAACATTTTTCAAAATATATATATATATATATATATATATATAGACCCCTATGGTCAAGTGATATGGATATTTATCGTTTCAGTCTGCAATTCAGTTATCTATGGGTATATATTTTTTCAACCCGTAATCCCAAATTCAATGTCAATGAAAATCACTTTGGTTTATCATTTCAACCCATAACGATTTTCTCATATTCTACAAGATCGTTCGAGTATGTGTAATTTCAACCCATAAGGAATTCTATACTAACAGGGAACTTGTATAGTGAGAACGGTTATGGATAAAATATAACATGTCAACAACAGACATATATCATCAGTGATAATAAAATATAAATAATTCGATATGGTGTCATATCTCATAGGTGAACAGTTATAGATAATAGCATATCATATATCGCAGTTCTAAAATTAACAGTTAAATTTAGCAGCATATTTCAATTCCAATGAAATCAAATTTAATAAATATAAAAACGTTAATCGTGAGTGATTGCTCATATTTCGAGCCTAGAGAGACAAGAAGATGGCACAGACACGAACATGGATACGGACAGAGCAAATCAAAAAGCTGCTGCGACCAATTTAGATATCGGCGAGACAAAAGCACGGCACGATGAAACTGGATTCGATGAAACAAATAAATAAGTGAATACATAAACTAAAAATCATTATCTAATTTAAACAAAGACTATAACAGAATATATATATATATATGTGAAAAAACCCGAATTCATGTATACTTATGTATTAACTAATATATGCATATATAAACATATATACAAACTTGTTAGTCCGTGAGATGATGGTTTTGATGACAACAACCTTAGAATAGATTGTAAAATATAAATACTAACATTATTAGTTTAGATATATATGTATATGTAGGATTTAACCATGCAGGTACTAAGAATGAAGACTGTACAGTATAGAGATTCAAGATATCAAGATAGAAGACTCATGAGTATCAAGATTATCAAGAGTTCAAGATTTCAAGGTTAAGTATTTCTATTAGGAATTTTGTTAAAACTCATAGAAAAGCACTGGCATCTTAAAACCCAATTTATTCGTGGAATGGAATCCACTTCGAGCCTGTTAAAGGGATGGAACCCTAAGTAGGATGGAACCTACGAAAAATCTAGTGGAACATTGTTTTGTATCCGCTAACTTTTTATTCAAAATGATTTTTCAAAATTATATCCTGTTTCCAAAATGTTTTCAAAACTTTCCTTATAAAAGATTCAAAACCCTCTATCCTGATTTTAAATTATTTTAGCCTCAAAATTATCTTCAATTTCAAAGTCAAATTACTCCTGATTTTAAAATTACCTTTGCTCCCGTAGCAAGATTAGAAGCCATTAGGATTCTACTTGCTTTTTGCAGAGCATAATAATTTCAAATTATTTCAAATGGATGTTAAAGTGCCTTTTTAAATGGATTTGTAAAAGAAGAAGTATGTGTTGAACAACCACCACTTTTTGAAAATGATAAATTACCAAATCATGTTTACAAACTTAAAAAGAATTATATGGTCTAAAACAAGCTCCTAGAGCCTAATATGATAGACTAAGATCTTATTTATTGCAATCTAATTTTGAAATTGGTAAAGTAGATAATACTCTTTTTATTAAAAGAAATAAAAATGATATTCGACTAGTACAAGTTTACGTAGATGATATCATTTTTTGGTTCAACTAATTTTGAAATGAATAAAGAATTTTCTAGAAATAATGACAAAAGAATTTGAGATGAGTCATATGGGTGAATTAAATTTCTTTTTAGGATTACAAATAAAACAATTAGATAATGATATCTTTATTAGTCAAGAAAAATATGCTAAAGATCTAATTTGTAAATTTGGTTTGACTACTGCGAGTGGAAAACCCACTCCCATGGCAACCAATGAGTACCTTAGTAAAGAACATCTGTCGAAAGATGTAGATCAAAAACTATATGGAGGAATGATTGGATCACACTCTATATTACTGCCAGTACACCTGATGTCATGCATAGTGTTTGTCTCTGTGCCAGATATCAATCCCAACCTAAAGAGAGCCACTTAAAAGCCGTAAAACGAATCATAAGATATGTTAAACACACATCTGATTATGGTTTATTCTACCCTAAAAATGATTCTTTTGACTTAATATCTTACTATGATGCTGACTATGCTAGTTGTAAATCAGATCGAAAAAGTACAAGTGGGACCTGTCACTTTTTGGGGCATTCTTTGATTTCTTGGCTTAGTAAAAAGAAAAACACATTTTCTTTATCAACAACTGAAGTAGAGTATATTTCTGCTGCTTTGGTTTGTTCTCAAGTAATATATATGCAACAAACCTTAAAAGATTTTGGTTTAAAATTTTCAAAATCACCAATTTATTGTGATAATACAAGTGCGATAAATTTATTCAAAAATACTACTCAACATGCTCGAACTAAACATATTGATATCAGACATCATTTTCTCAGAGATAATATAAGTAAGGAAGTAGTTACTCTCGAGTATATCAATTCTGAGAATCAAATTGCTGATATCTTAACAAAACCCTTAAATGAATCAATATTTACTAAATTAAGAAGAGAATTAGGTATTTGTTCTATAACTGAAATAAAAAATATAAATAACAAGTATAATTAATAATTAATATTAAAATAATTCAAAGAGTTAAAATAAAAATGACCATGTCGACATCCCCCATATACCCATGTCGACATGCAACGTTTTTAAATTTTGAAATTTTCCCAGCAAAATTCAAAAAATTTAGTTATATATTCTTCTCTGTTTCGAATTTTTGTTCATTCTCTCTGTTTTCTCTTTAATCTATCTTCTGACATAAATAAAATAATGGCCTCCTCTTCCTAATCAAACATAAAATCAACCTTTTCAGTCCACTCTCCTACGTCGGGTCCATTTCAATGTACTACTCTCGCTTGTGTGGCTAAAACAGAGGAATCTATGAAGGATGTACTTCAGATGATGACTGAAATTCAAGTGACCCAACTTCGTATGGCAAAGGAATAGGAAAGGCAAGGCAAGATTCTTAGGAATTTGCAAAAATTACTAATGGATAACCAGGCCAACCCTATGTTGATTGATGAAGACTCTTCACTCAATCAAGAATAAGAGGCTAGCGAGGAAGAAGAAGAAGAAGAACCCATGGAAGAAGCACATGAGGAGGATGATGACCAAGTCATGTGTGTTGGAGAAGTGTGTTTTGACAAGAATTGGAATCTTGTCGAACGATGTGGAAACTTCTGTTTTCACTATCCAAACTGTTCGATTCATAGATCTCCTATGTTTAATAACACACAATAGTTTCTTTTCTTTCTTCTCCATTGTTGTTTGTGTTTCTTTATGTTTTCTAAACGTTCATGTATATATAACTTCATACGTAATAAATAACTCGTGTTCTTATGTGTTTTAATTATAGATACTATCGTGAATTCTTACTTAGGATAGTTGATAGTTTAGGACTATGTTTTAGTATTATATTTAAGTGATGATTATTTATGATAACACTATCATTATAATCACATGTCGTAAAGTATTAGTTATATAGTTTGGAGTTATATAGTTATATAGTTTGGAGTTATATAGTTTGGAGTTATATAGTTATATAGTTTGAAGTTATATAGTTTACATTTAGTTTTTTGTTGATGACAAAGGGGGAGAAATATAAAATAGGGTAGTTAGGCATAGATTAAAGGGGAGTTATTAGTTTTAGGGGGATTTATTAGGATACAAGTAAAATTTTATAAACAAAGGTTGTCATCGTCAAAAAGGGGGAGATTGTTAGTCCGTGAGAAGATGGTTTTGATGACAACAGCCTTAGAATAGATTATAAAATATAAATACTAACATTATAAGTTTAGATATATATGTAATGTAGGATTTAACCATGCAGGTACTAAGAATGAAGACTGTACAGTATAGAGATTCAAGATATCAAGATAGAAGACTCATGAGTATCAAGATTATCAAGAGTTCAAGATTTCAAGGTTAAGTATTTTTTATTAGGAATTTTGTTAAAACTCGTAGAAAAGCACTGGCATATTAAAATCCAATTTATTCATGGAATGGAATCCACTTCGAGCCTGTTAAAGGGATGGAACCCTAAGTAGGATGGAACCTTCGAAAAATCTAGCGGAACATTGTTTTGTATCCGCTAACTTTTTATTCAAAATGATTTTTCAAAATTATATCCTGTTTTCAAAATATTTTCAAAACTTTCCTTATAAAAGATTCAAAACCCTCTATCCTGATTTTAAATAATTTTAGCCTCAAAATTATCTTTAATTTCAAAGTCAAATTACTCCTAATTTTAAACTATCTTTAACTTTTAAATATTTACACTTAGATTTAAAATATAAAATTAGAATTAAATTATATATATATATTATTCTCTATATTTACTTATGAATTTTAACTATATTCAAGTATATTTATAAAGTTTAAATTAGTTTTAATATAGGATAAAGGTTATTTTCAAAGAAAATCAAAACATCAAAAAATGCTTTGGGATGTCGACATGCCTATGTACCCCATGTCGACATGGTGTCAGTTAAGTTCAAAATTTAAATTTCAAAAGAAGTGTCCACTCGCCATAACTTTTCACGAATGGACATGGCTGTTGTTCTTCTATAAATAGGAGTTAGTTTCAACGAATTTTATATCAGATTTTCTGGTTTTTCACTCCTCTTCTTCTTCCACTTTTCTTAATACATACTTTTAATATTACTCTGCCGAAATTAACATTGAATCGAACTCGATTACTTCTAGTTTGATTCTCTATCACTCGCTCTACAAGATTCTCTGTGATGACCCAGCTTTCTAACTCCAGAAAGACGTGTCATCAATAAGAAAGAAAGGGATAGAAATAGAAAAGAATAGGAAGAATAACAACATCAGAATCTCACAGCGGAATGGATTAAAATATAATACATCAACTTACTATGTATATACATCAGAGTTATACAATATCATACAACATGACTGTCATATACATATCGGTCAGAACATACATCCCAGATATCATAAACTAACTAACACAGCGGAACTATATAAATAGCTACATGCGTCTGGTCTTCTGCTCCAACTCCTCCAGAAAACTCTATACTCCGAATACCCATCACTTGGCTACTCATAAAAATTTGAGTACCCAAGAGTTTATGAAAAACAAAATATAAACTCCGGGTCAGACATGGGTCTGGTATGAGTAAACGGGTTAAAGTTGTTTAACTTGAAAATCATTTGAAATAAAGGTATCACGTAAGACTTCACACACATAAATACGGGTAAGTTTTTTCCTTACGCTAACCAAAACATTTTATAGGAAATTCAGTGATATTATAATAGTGTCTAGGGTTTTCAAGTAAAATATAGAAATAGCTGAAATGCTTACATCTCACATTCCAATGTAGTTGGGCACAATCAAAATGTACGACACTTATTGGAAATTGGATCCCATACAATGGCAGGGCTACTGGGGTACCGTCCGTCAATACGTGTCCTAGATCACTGTACCGAGGAGCCACCATAACTCCTCTGCAACACAAGGCCGGAACCATTCCTTACTGAACAGTCCCGAACAAGATAACCCCGCAGTTGGCTGCAGACCAACCGCCCACACAGCCGAATAAAAGGGACATCTAGACAGGGGTATACCTCGTTCTGCTTGGGCATGACCCACCTAACCTTGCTGCACATCCCCTGTTTTAGCCATTCCTGGTTGATGAGGCTTGAGGCTGCGTTTACCTTTATAGAACATATCTCTTAGAATGCTCTTCGTCCGCCTGACGATGTGCTGAAAGCATTCAATCCATACAAGTTCGTTTCGGATTCGAACGAAACCGAAGGCATTATCTCATTACACTCGTTTTGGAACCACCCTCAGAGTTAACGCCAATAATCCTTGCATTCTGAAAACACCATCTCGATCTTCACTTGAGATTTCATGACCTAACGTTTAATTTGGATCGATGTGGTTTTCGGAATATCAAATCGATACCTGATCCCGGTCTCACCGAAATCCAAACGCCATTTTAAAGGCCAAGTTGTCTAATTAACTTAAACAGTTTAAATTCAACAATGGAATTCACATAGCAATTTAACACAGATAAATAACATCAGATAAATCATATAGCAATTTAACACAGATAAATCATACACAATCACCACAGATATATCCAGAATATCACAGAACATCAAGGATATAAATAAACATCAGAGGCAATTAAATAGAATTATTGATCCATATCAACATTTAGTTTGATTTATTTTAAACTTAATTGCATACTTAAAATAAATTATATTTTATTTTTGCTTAATCAATTAACTTATTTCAATTTATTAATTACTTAATTAATCATTCTCTTAATTAATTAATTATTCTTAATTATTAATCAATAACCTTAATTATTGATTTATAAAACTCAATTACATAATTAATTATTATTAATTGCTTAATTAATCATTAATTATTAATTAAATTAATCATTTAATCATTAATTAATTATTTAATCAGTTAACTATGATTTGTTAAGTTATTGACTTAAATGGTTAACTAAATTCTTAATTATAAATGGGTTTACACAAGATTATCATTAAAATCTTTAATTACTAATTCAATTAAGTTTTGAACTACTTATTAAATTACAATTATAAATTTTATTACATTCATAATTAACTTCCATTTTAAATTAATTACTCAACTTTGTTTCAGCAAAGCTTTAAAGTTCATCAGGGCTTAAAACAAATTAGTCAACACTTAATAACATAATTTACACTTAACTTATTTACCTTTACTTAATATTACAGTAGGCAAACTTCTGGAATCTTAAAACCCGAAGTCAACAACGTGCTCAACTCGGGTAGAACTCGAGACCACCCAGTATTTCTCTCGCGTTCCTCCCTACCTTTCTCTTTTCTTCTTCCCTGTTCCATCTTCTTCTGTTTTTTTTAAGAAGTTTAAGTTTTTAAAACTGTTGAAACATAATAACACATGCGCTCACCCAAAATACTTCCTAGAGAAACCAACCCAAAGCAGCAAGCACACTAACTCGAGTTCCACTCAAGTCAACCCAACACGCACCTCCCGGCCGTCGTGCACGTGCACGGCGGTTCACCACCGCGCCATCGCACCTCGACCCCACTAACAAATCACACGACCTTCCCTCACTCGAAATCACAGCCTAAAAATTCACGCAAAACTCGGAATCGAAAAATTGCCTGTAAAGTCGAACTGCAACTCGACCAGGGTATACAAATCCACCTCGTCGACACGATTGCGACCTTCTGTGATGACGTGTGTAACAACCCGCATATTTATCGATTTTATATTTAAATATTTTATCATTCGTCGGATTTTGGTCCGAAAAGCTACTTTTTGCATACGGTCGAATTAGGACTCGGGACCACTCCCATTGAGTTTAAAATGCCGTTTGCGACCTTTTTGAGTATAAGCTTCGATATGTTTGGAGAAAGTTGATTTTTGCTACTTTTTACTTAGGGCTTTGGTTTGGGCTGAGCCCAATAACCCCACTATGTACTCAGTCCCAATCCCCCTCTCCTCTTCATTACTTCATTCCAACTCCTAACTCTCTAGCAAAACTGAAAATGGAGGTGGAGAGTGGAAATTAAAACTCCAAGCCCTAGCTTCCTTTGCAAATCCATCTCCTAGCTCCAAAGTTCAAGAGAACCCATTGGTAAGCTTCATCTTCTTCTTCTCCAACTCATTCTCTCTTTGATTTCAGAAATTTCATAAACCTAATTTAGGGAATGTTTCTCTTTTAAGCTTAGATTCAAGCTTGTTGAGTTGGAATTAAAGAGTGCTTTTTCTTGCCATTGCTTCATAGCATCTTCTTCATTCGTTTGGGTTCAAAGGTGAGATTTTTAATCTCACATCTATGCTTATAATTCTCTTCTATCGTTAGGTATGAATTCCTAACACTTATTCATGTGCATTTGATTTTGATTTGGATTGCTTTTGTGAATATTCCAATTTTTTTGTGTTTTGGGTTCAATTCCTTAAAAATCATAGCTTTGATCTTTGATCATGTTTTTGGAGATGCATCGAAGAGCTATAGGGCCGGGTAGTCGATTGGCATAATCCCTTAGCGCCGTTGCCCGAGAGAATGCAATTTGGTCAAGATTTAACCTCATTTGTAATAGGCAGGGAAGAGGCTGGAAACAGGTTCGGCCGACCGACCTCCCTGGTCCGGTCGACCGACCTGCTTCCAAGTGCATAAGCACTTTCTGTTTTAAGGTTCGGTCGACCGAGTACAGGGTTCGGTCGACCGACCTGCTGTCCCGAGAGGTTTCCAGCCTTTGGTTCGGTCGACCGACTCAGGGAGTCCGGTCGACCGACCTGATGATTTTTGCCAGATTAGCCTACTTTGCTAATCCGTTTGAATATCCAACTTTAATCGATTCGTGTTGTCTCCCTTTTGTTGTTGTCATTTATTATCGACTTTGATGACCTTTTCTTTGGGAATTTTAGATATATCCACTTTGATGGATTTTATATCGATTTCTTTGGATTTTATTCACATTTTCGAATGTGAATCTTTGTGATTGGTTGTTCCTACAATCTTCTTTGTGATTTGTCACTTTAAAAATATAAAGGTTTTCTATACTAGTAGTAAATATCAAAACTCTTTCTTCAAATGATTTCAACACTATTTTATTACAAAGCTCGTTTTCTTAAACCGATTTCCAATCTATTAGTATATATAAACCTTTACCTCACTCGTATGAGAAATCTAATTAAACGACTTAGTAAAACAAGTGGTATGAAACGCTTGCGTTTACTTCGTTGGTTAATTTTTGGACTTGTTCGATTGAACCACTTGTGACATTTTTCTAGTGGAGATCTACAATTTGTTCGTAAATATTTAAGTTAAGCTAGTGGTTATGGGACATGAAGCTAAGCTCATATATTTACTAGCTTATTGTAATTGACACTTCTCGTTGATCATGACGATCATCTTTATCGTTTAGACTAGCAATGTGCGATGTCTCTTTGTTTGTGATTCGGTTAGGCTAGACACCACTTGTGTGATTCCATTCACACATACTTTTTCGGTTAGCCTAGACACCATTTGTGTGATTCCATTCACACATACCTTTTTGCTGTTTGGTTAGGCTAGACACCATTTGTGTGATTCCATTCACACATACTTTTTCGGTTAGCCTAGACACCATTTGTGTGATTCCATTCATACATACCTTTTTGTTGTTTGGTTAGGCTAGACACCACTTGTGTGATTCCATTCACACATACTTTTTTCGGTTAGCCTAGACACCATTTGTGTGATTCCATTCACACATACCTTTTTGCTATTTGGTTAGGCTAGACACCACTTGTGTGATTCCATTCACACACACTTTTTCGGTTAGCCTAGACACCACTTGTGTGATTCCATTCATACATACCTTTTTGCTGTTTGGTTAGGCTAGACACCATTTGTGTGATTCCATTCACACATACTTTTTTGGTTAGCCTAGACACCACTTGTGTGATTCCACTCACACATACCTTTTTGTGATTTCTGGATTTCGTGTGTTGATTTCTGGAATTTATGTTTCACCAACTTTTACGATGGGCATTGATATATATGTTATTCATTGTGGCTTGGTGAATGAAATTAGGAGTATGACATTCCTTTTTATCTTGAGTAGATTATTGTGATATTGATTAATCTCTTGTTGATTTTCAATTACTTATTTATCACGGCTTGGCATTGTGATTATTATATGTTTGTGTCATATCTCTTATTATATATCACTTCGTCTGATATTTATAGCTAGACTGATCCGTTTATTATTTTCTTCTTAAATAATACTCGGGTCAGACTGAGATATTACAGGTGCTTACTCATGGCTTCCTACCTGGAACCATCTTCTGACTTTTGGCTAACTACTCTAGTTTAGTAGTTTTTGTTGTATACATTTGAGATACAGACTCTATGATGTATACTTATTCTTTTGTCTAGCACTTGTATCTATTCCTTTGTATTATTATGGATCCTTTTGACCACTACTCTGATGTACACTTTCATGTGTAATATTCATATCTATTTCCGCCTTTTTGATATGAATTGTCTGTGACTGATTTATGTTATGTTTATTTCTATATTTGTTTCTGAAGACCTTTATAGCCACCGTGTAGTAGCTTTGAGTTTGTGTCGGTGTGTCGTATTTCCTCTTGAAATAGAATGCATGTTATACTATCAGACATATCGATGCTCGCGCAAAGCAATTACACGGATGATCGCTCCTGAACAGCCTTATTCTCCGTGCTAGTTGACAGCATTACACCGTAGTGTTCTTGGCTAGCGTGGGTATAGAGGTGGGGCGTCACAACGTGGCTTCGGCCATGCCTTGCCGACATCACCTCCTAACTCCTCCCAAAACCTCAAGTCACTCGGTTGAGCTATGTTGACAGGATCATCGAATGAACCGAACCCAAAAGTAATGAACCCATAAACCCTATTCTCGATAAATTCCCAAAAATCTTGCAATTAAAAATTTTTCTAACATTTTTCTGGTGATCTAGAATCAACACTCTAGCCTCATGTCAATTTTCATCAATAGTTATTGGATGAATCATCTGAAATTCATGAAATAGCACTTACGTTTTGCTGATTAACTGCTCTAAACACAGTTTGTCTTAAAAATCATATTACTGAATGTTGTTTCAAGTTACGAATTCGAATTTACAATTTATGATATTCAAATTTTGATCATTATTTACTTTTTACTGTAAGCTTAAGTTTTCAGTTTTTATATTTCACAACTTCAAACTTTAATCTGAAGCTTTAACAAATTTTATTTAGTTAAATTACTAATTACAGGAGATGACTTTATATAAAAGTATGAAATATTCTTTAATTTCTTTGACTTAACAGAAATTTGGAACCTGCAAAGAACAACTATATGCGGAACTTACAATAAAAATTCCAGAACATTAAACATCAACATATCCATTCTTTATGAACTACTTATTAGAAGTTAGATTTAAATAAGTTTACTCACCTAGTTACTGTTGAAACAGAGAGTATTGGATGATGACAGAAGACAACAGTTTGTAAATTTGTATTCCTGTAACTTCTTTTGCTTTCTGAATTTTTATTTGAACTTCCAAATATGAAATTTTGTTTATATTTCTCTTGTTTTTTTTTCCACGCTTTACCTTTGAATTTATGGACTAAGCTAAATGGTAAGAACAGATAGAATAATGCATATACGTATATATATATATATATATATATATATATATATATATATATATATATATATAACTTTCAACAAACTGTCTTCTGGAACAAGCTTTAATTTGGCATAATATCTTGCTTTATTATATATTTTTTTATGTACTAAAACCTGAGATAATTCAACCATTTCGGCTGAATGATATTTTCAGACAGAAAATTGTGCTAATTGAATGTTTGTGTTTTCATTTATGCTAACATATTATTAATGTTTGCTGACACAAACATTTGTACAAAGATATTTGCAGGTTTCCATTTGACTAAGATGTATTCATAAAGGTTTATACTTATTATGTTTTGCTGACATATATATTTTACAAAGATATTTGCAGATTTTGGTTTGTACAAATTTTTTTTATTTGATGTGAATACTTGGCTTACCTATGCATATAAAGTTTACTTGCACGTTTCATTTTGTCTTCATACTTATGTTAAACATATAAATAAATGTTTGCTGACACAAATTATTTGAGTTTGTCTGCTCAAAGATTTTGCAAGTAAAATTTTGTTTTATTATCTTTTAACTTAAACACAAATCTACACATTTGTTTTGACAAATTTTATATGTTTGTCTTAACATAGTTAACACTTTTATTTATATCTTATATTCATGTCAAACTTTTGCACTTATGTTTATGTATACTTATGTTTATAACCATATTTTAAGTTATACTTATATTAAATATTTATAAGCTTATTTTATTTTAATTATAAAAGCTATTGTTAGACACACTTCTTAAATCTTATTTTTATTTAAAGTTAAATCTCTCCAATATTTGATTAGTAGCTTATATTTGCATTAATGTATTTTTACATTTATATTTAATATGAATATGATTGTGTTATTGTACTTGTTATTATCAACTACATTCATATATCTGATATTAAATGTTATTAACACATAACTTTTAATTTAATTGGATAAAACAGATTTAATTTTGAATATTGTTGAAAGAGTCTATTTTACATTTTGAAATTATAAATACAACTAGTAATGTCCAAAAAACTTATTTATTTATAATTGAAAATATTGTATTTTGATTTAAATTTGATTAAAAACTTATTATAATAATAGGGTCAAAATTCCGGGATGTCACATTCTCAGTGCTATTCAGAGTTATAGACTTCTTTGTAATCTATTAAGCGAGAAAAGGTGTGATTATAGCCTTGAAAATCAATCAAGAAAGAAATGGTGTGATTGTAGCCTTGGTAAATCAATTGGGTAAACTTGTGGCCCGGAAATCAAGCATCTCTACCCAAAGGATCGAAATTTTGGAGGGTGTACCTCGTAGCCTTGAAACCGAGGGTGTAATTGTACAATTTCTTTTAGAAGGAAATCCGTATTTGTGTTGCGGGACTGGATGTAGGGTAACTCCGAACCAGTATAAATTCCGGTGTGTTCTTTCCTTTACTGCTTTTATTTTATTTCCGCATCTGTGTTTGTTTCTGTAATCATATCTGTGTCGGTATATTGCATACATCGGTGTCTAAATTAACATAAATTGAAAACGATTTAGTAATTATTTATTAATACTATTCACCCCCTCTAGTGTTAATCCTAGCCTTAAGATCCGTAATCCACATTTCTCACAAAACTTACATACATATTACATTAAAAAAAATCAATGCTAAATTTAAGACACTTATTAAATTAAATCTATTTGTATGCTAGATGAAACTACTGCTTCCAATCAATATATCTCAATATATATATATATATCAAAATATATATTCAAGCATACCATAACATATATGCATATAAAAAAATTAGTATCATTATAAATATATGTATAAACTGTCATGATTAACTAGATCGGTATGTATAAGTAACTATATATAAAAGCTTTTGAATATTTATATTTCATACCAGAGAAGCAAGATCTAATATATGTAATCGATATATATATACACCACAAACATAAATACTTCTTTTATAATGTATATACTTTAAACATCTATATATCATCACATCTAATACAATATATTTTTAAACATCAACATAAATTACAATATTATATGTGTATACTTTACAAAATTAACATTTACACATACAAGTATAAAGTAACAACAACTTCATAATATAGTATACATACTGATCTTTCAAATTCTAATATATGGTGACTTATATATATAAACTCATACTTTTTTCAAGCTTATATATATATATACATATATATATATACGGACCCTCATGCCTAACTAACAAAATATATATACTAGAATTATAAAACAGGTTTGTACAAAATGGGTATAGCTTGATATACATATAATAACAAACTTTTATAAACCCCTAGATATAAACAGAATTTAAAATATAAAGCATATATACATAAATCTATATGCCTACCTAAAGCAAGAGAAGGCACGACACAAAATGGGGCTGCCGTGAATCAGGTGAAGTAGCTACACGCGGAGTAAAGGCCGGAGGTGGCTGAGGGGATGAGGCCGAGTTTGGGATAGTGGAGATGTGTTGTCAGGCGAGGGGAGATATGCAGTTGGGGACGAGAGTGAGTTTCGTTGGAGGATCAATGGGTTGCCATGTTCGTGTGCATTGGAGGCCAAGGTCGGACAACAAAGGGATGGGCTGCCGCGTGCTTCGGGTGACTATGGGACAAGTGGGAGGAGTTTACTGGCGAGGCAGAGGATTTGAGGTATGTGGTTGTCACGGTGGTGTGAGTGGGCGATGCGGGCGGAGGTCAAGTAGTGGTCGAGTTGGTCTCGATCTAGGTGGCGGAGTGTCAGGTGGTCGGTCTGTGGAGGAAGTGGAAGGGGTGCTGGGTGAAGCTACCTTCGGTAGGGAAGAAGAAATAGGTGAAAAAACTTATAATATAAACTGATGTTTACCTATTTTTTTTTTCTTTTCTTAGCTTAAATCAGAGAAAGAGTATTGGAAAGGGACAGAAAAACAAAACAAACCAAAAAATATCAAGAGAAACAATGGGAATCGTAACAGCCACCTTACCGAATTCTGGGAAAAATAAAAGACTAGTAGCTTTACAGCTTTGCAGTATGGGAAAATGAATGGTCATGGGTAGATCAAAAGGCTTAAACAGCACCGATATGGGTAATCGTTTCGCGAATTCCGACACATACTGGACTGCGAAACACAGAAATCAATATACCGCAGAGATCAGCACGATGAGACGATCAAATAGTATACAGATATCAATGGTACAACCATCCTATCAAAAGTTGATATTCGGTACCGAAAATGTTGCTAAAACACTGGAATCAAGGTGAAAAGAGCAATAGCGGGCCGAATTTGACGAAACGAAATATGACGTCTCACTTAGAAGACGATTTACAAATTTATTATATGAATATTCAAGTTTGTAAAATATTTTATTTATCAGCAAATATTAACTGATTTGAATTGAAATAAAATTACACATAAAATTAACTTCCGTGTTATCCAATGAAAATTTCCATTTTCTATGTTTAAATAAACGTATTCCAAATATTTAAAATTTTATTTTAAAATTTAATTATTTAAAATTTCACAAAAATTCAGTTAATTACGTTATTAAAACCGTAAAAATTTACGGGTCGATACACTCTCCCCCACTCAAAACTTTTCTTCCCCCAAAAGGAAGGAGGTAGGTGAATGAAAACAACCAGACAGAAAAAATAGATTTGAAATATAAAATAAAACAATTTGTTCAAAACCGTATAAATTTCAATTTTTAAATAAATTAATATTCAACAATTTGGTTTAATCCATTTGATTTCACTTAAGTTAATTTCAGTTATAATTCATATTTAAATGTTCCTAAATTCATATTTATTTATTCATTATCTTATTATTATTCAATTTATCTCAGTTAACATATCTATAATCATAATTAAGGGTATAAACATTTATTATAATCATATTTTACTCAACAAATTAATTCTTTCTTTTCCCAAATTATTATTCAAATTATTCCACTTAACATATCTTGGCACATAGATTAAGTATATTGAAACTTATTATAACCTCTCAAATATGTTTATAAATTCCTTTAATCATCATTCTATATTGCATACTATTCAATTACATAGCCAACTTCTGAGTAATTTAGGTAAGTTATATATGTTGAAATGCATTTAAGTGTTATGAAAGTAAATTTTCCCAGTTCAATTATTTCAAGTTTAAATATTTACCCAACATTTTTGGCTTCTTTCATAATTGAGAACATCCTTTAACAAAAGTTAAGAACCAAATTTCCGATTTCACTTCAAATATTTAGAAATAAAGTATATATATGTATTCCATATATCAAATCAAATCTAAAATCATATACCTACATATATTATAGATCAAGTCATACATAAGAAATTTGAATCAAATTCATTTCAAAAAAAAAGTGTAGCAAAGCAACCAAGTGGTCTCTCCACTCTGAAACTCGAAAATGAATGTCGATGATGCTGCAGTCATCACCGAAGTTATTTTCTAGTGACAAAAGAAGAGAGTACCATTTAAAACTTTTAAAATTCTTTGGAAACAATTTTTATTAAAAAATACTTTAAATAATATACTCTAATATTTAAAACCATCTAAAATACCGAAAATTTAATTCTTAAATCCTTAATTTAAAATTATTTCAATTCCAAATAAATTTATAAACCATGTTTATATTTTCATTTATTTAATATGTGGCAATAGCCAATGGTTTGCAAAATAGTAAATGAAAAATTAGATATTATCATTTCTATTAACCAATTCATTTTACTATTTAATTTCAGAAAATTATACTTATATATATAATATAATCATAAAATATTTATTTCATTTACCAATTCTGAAAATAATATTGGGTCAGTTTGCTATGTTCACGTGTTTTAGAATTTCTATCGATAGCATTGATCAGACGAATCGATTGAAACCCCAAATCAACATTAACGACTCAAACAAAACACTATAAAATATTTAATGTAAGTTACAAATACACTCCCTCACATGATAATTCAAAAATGGATTTTTTAAAAAACAAGGATAGGGATTCAAATTAGAGGGACCCTAATCAAAATAATTCTACCTAGAAGATAGGCTCGAAATGAAGAAAAGATGATTAAATATCAAAAGAGAAAAGATGGGTAGACTTATATAAATCGCGGGCAAGCTTAACCGGGTCAACCGTGACTTTAAGAATAGAAGGGCGGCCGAATTCTGAAGCAAATCAACATTTGGTCGCAAGAGATAGAGTTCGGGCATAGCAAGAGAAAGCAACATGGCAGAATTCTGAAGCAAATCAACATTTGGTCACAAGAGATAGAGTTCGGGCATAGCAAGAGAAAGCAGCATCTGAACCGAGGATACAGAAATCTTCGATGAATCAATGCTTATTATAAAGGAGTTTCATCCCTTTACAATTCATACAGTGGAGCCATGGGATATTCCAGAATAAAGGAAACACAAATAAGAAGACATGGATGGATTTCAGAGCAACGGGGGAAGTTTCAAAATTCAAAGAAAACCCGAGTCAAAGAGAAAGAGATTCAAGCACGAATCAAAGTGATTCTGTAATTTTGATTTACTCTATATGCTAAGTTTTGCCTAAAACTAGAGCTCTGATACCACATGTAACATCCCGGTATTTCATGCCATTCGCACCGCACATGTTGGACTTGAATTGCTCAAAATATCAGACTGTTAATTTATATCCGGCAAAACTCAGCATATACCATAAATAAAATAATCAATCACAAAATCACAGACACGGAGTAATAATAATAAGAAGCAGAAACAAATGAACAGTAGTTCATGAAGCTACTATATATATATATAACAGAGTTAAATCAAGATACAACAGAAGTCTCGAATACATAAAAGTCTCGATACAATAATCAAATAAAAAATCTGAATATATCACTAGAGTCAACTGAACAACTGAAAGCTGAATAGATATAGATGGATCTTCAAGCGAAGCTCCAACTCCAAAGGTGAGTCTTAAATGCTATGACACTCATTCTAACCCGAGCATAAAGAAAAACACAAAACGCTCGAGTCAGGATTAACATTCTTATATCAATAAATCCAACTCAAGTGAAATACGAACTAAAATACAAGTAACTTAAAGGATGTTTGGGGTACCCATCCTCTAAGAATCCATGGGACTATCTACTATGTAGTATATACGCTATTATAAAATGTCTATAGCAAAGTAAACTATTAAAATAGCATTAAGGCGTTACCCATATCCCCCTTAGCACATTTTTATAATGTCATAGTCTAAACAGTACTGTAAACTCCACCAAACCGGTGGGCTATCAGGGAGCACTCTATAAGTACGACACAAAACAAACTCGTAGTGGTCTCGATAAGGTAGATGACATGGCACAACTCGGCAATGACAGTGTAGATATATCAATTACACTTCCTCGCTGTTCGAAACGCATAGCCGCATCTACCGTCCAACTCGATCCACGATCCCAAAAATCCAAGGGTGAACCCAATCAATCGAAAAGTAATAGAATGGTATCAATGAAGTGTGCCAAATCGTAGGAGCTACCTCACCTAGGCCGTCAATTGCTCCTGTTTTAGCCACCTTAAGCTAACTCACGGGGGTCAGGTCCACGTATATACCTCAAATAGAATCGTCACCAAACATCCTACTTCATCTAGAATCTCCACCGTCTAACAGTTGTTTTAACGACCCGTTAAATTCAATGATATTAAATGAGTCAATTTGATATGTTTTCTAATATAATTTAAATTGAAATAGAAGTCTTAGGATTTTTAATGGAGTAAATGTAGGGGTTAGCTAGTAACTGTAATTAAAGGTAAATAATTTAAAATGTTTATATGACATAGATTGAAATAACGAAAATTTGTGTTTGTGGTTATAAGTCATAATTAGTTGATTAAAATGGTATTAATGAAATAATAACTGAATTGAATTGCAAATATATAAACATTAGAAAAATTTATTTGGTGGATTAAATTTGTTAAAGTTCATAAGTTTTGTAATTTAATTTAGTAAAAACTTTAAATTATAAACGAAGATTTAAATAAACGCTAAATTTAATTATGTAAATGGTGACTTAAGACCTAGTTATAGGAATTGGGATATAATCCAATTTGAATTAAGTAGAAGAAGGATTTGATTAATATGTAAGTTATTGTTCAAGGTATTGAATAAAAATTGGAAACCCAATTATAATTAATGATAATAACGTTAGTATTAGTTAATAAATATATTTCAATGCAGTACCCAAATGAATGGAATAAAATGAATATATATTGAATAGAAATGAAATGTAAGGTAAATGACGATTGTGTAAAATCAGTACAAGTTGGAAATGCATAAACCTTAATAAACATTCCAATTTAATAAATTTATGCAAATGTGGGACTTAGTGATAAGCGTGTAATTATGGGTATGATAACAATTAGTATAAAATTCCTATTTCAGTGGCATGTTGCAATGGGTGATTTAGTTTGGGATTTTTATTAAATTTTGATGGAATTATTTAAGGTTTACAATAATAGAAGTTTAGGAGTAAAGTGAGATAATTGAAAATTTTAATCATTCATATAAGTCATTTGTTTATTAATATGAGTTAGCTAATAAAATTTAATTTGGGCAATACCTATATATTGGAAACACATTTGTAAAGTGTAATAAATTGAATTTGGTGGATTGGGAATGAATCCAAGGTTATAGGAATTGATGTAATACTACGCAAATAAAAGGTAACTGCATAAAATCAATGTTTCGTAATAAATTGTAATTGATAATTAAGTAGGAATGGGTTTGAATTTGACAAAAAGGAAAATTTATTATTTGCTTACCCATCTATTCAATCTATTAAATTTGATCAGATCCATTTGCAATTAAACGAATTTATTTACAAGTTAGTATGTATTTAGCTGATAACTATAAAACCAATTAGGGCAATCGGATATATATATTACCAGTTAAGTTATATATGATAATGGTTGACTTAATTAAGGGAGTTTATGTAATAATTTCATTTATTTTGTAAGTGGAAATAACACGTTAATGATAACAAGTATTCAAAATTTACCATCTATTTAGTATATTAAGTATAATTGATAATCAACTACAGCAAGTAATAAATAATAAATACGTAACGTTAAATGAAGTAATATTTGAAATTTAATATTTAGAAACTATGTAAATATAAGTGCAGATGAAATTGGGGATATTTACATATTGAAATATGAATCCAATGATAAATCAATCTAATTGACAATAAATAATGGAAAGTAAATTTAATTAAATTTTGGAAATTTAATATATATATATATATATTTTGGTGAAATTAATGAAATTTGAGGATTTCTAAATTTAATTCGACAAGTTAAATTTTGTTTAAATTAGTATAGGTGATTGAAAATTTTATAATAATAAGAATCATCAATTATCAAAGAGAAATGGGAAATTGGATTTAATTGACTAAATTTTGATTTATTTAATGAATATAAAAATAGCCATTTTGGCCACGGACTCGGATTTTGACGAAACTAGTTTCATCGGATCCGTATAAGTGAATTATTATAGGGTTTCAAGTTTCGTATCGATCGACCCTGTCGTTTGATCGTACGGACGCGAAACGCCTTGAAAATCAATTTTATTAAAATCAATTTGGAAATTTTGTTTTCAGCATAACTTCTTCATACGATCGAATTTGGACGTGAAACTTCTTCCATCGCGTTCAGAATATTTTAAATTACCTATTTGGATATATAGATTTACGAAATTCCGTTCCGGAGTCATAGCGGGCTTTTTGGGCCATAGTTTGCTACGCACGTTCATTCTACGGTCTATCTACCCTATTTCAAACCCCTCTATATAAACCCAGCTATTCAGCCCTAGCCTCCGCCTAATTTCATTTATCTGCGCGTATTTTCTTCAAGCTTCTCTTCTTCTTCAATGGGGGCTAACCCTAAATCCAGTCAGTTCAAAAACAAAATGAAAATTCAAAATCTCCAGAAAAATTCCACAAAAATATATGTCGATCTTCTCGAAACACGTAATCCCATGGTGAAATTCGTTTTTCAGTTGGAGTTACCGTTTACCCAGAATAAATTCAAACAGCTCGTGGCCGTTCATCAACGTCGCATCAAAGTTCGCCTGATCGAAATTCTGTTTCTGGGTATTGTAGTATGGACGATGGGGAGTTCATCCATATAATTTTTGCGGAGGATCAACGGCTAGATGTGGTGGAAGTTTCGAATTAGGGTTCAAAACCCTAATATGTAGTGGCGGCCGGTGATAGGTCTGGGCGACCTGGTGGTGGGCGTCACGTGCGGCCTGGCGAGGGAAGCCCTACGGTGGGTGTGGCATGGCCTACGGTGGCTCGGTGGAGGCTCGAGGCAAGGTCAAAGTCACGGTCAACTGAGTTGCGTGGTGATGATAGGGAGGGCTTCGGCCTGGAAGGTGTAAGTGGGACGCGTTTTGTCTCTCTGGGAGCAAGTGATGCTGACGTGGCATATAAAGGTTAGGTGAAATGTGTGTCACTTTTGTCTATTTTTAATTTTGAATTCGAGTGCAATTTTCGACATAACTCTCGCATACGACCTCGGATTCACGCGATTTTTTTTTTGTTAGGATCGTAATTTAATTCCAGACTTGATGACGCTGGTTTGGACGAATTCCGAGATGGGCGAATTTTTGGGTTTAAATCGAATTTAAATTCGATTTAAATTCAAAAGGTGAGTGTTTTAACCCACTCACAACTACTAGAAGCTTTTATGTTTGTTAAATTAATTTTAGAAATGAATAGAAATTTATTTATGAGTATTTGGCATGTTTATTTTATTCATATTTGTTGAATTGCATTTATTAAATTTAACTGTTAATTTAATTTATTTATTGAGTATTAATTGATAGTTAGAATTTATTTGTTTGCCTATAAACTGCTAGTTAACAGTTATATAGATTATTACTGAATATAAACTGTTAGATTAATAGTTGTTAAATTTAATCTGAATAAAATTGCCAGTTATTACCTGTTATATATTATCAAATATAAATTATTATTGATTGATATTGCTTGATGATTGTGATTGGATGATGGGTGATGTTGATGGATGTTTATTGTATATCATTAAATTGCAAATTATCATGCATATTTCATTTCATTCGGGATTGTGGTTTGAAATGATATATAACCGCAAAATTTTATATTTTTTAAATTGCGGATTGAAATGATAAATATCCGTATCACTTGACCATATGATAGAAAATTATATACAGGCACCGCGGTCTATATATAACTATTTTAATGTGATTTCTATGGTTAAGATGGAATACGGTTTATAATAATCTTAAATTTTATATTGTATAAATATTTTTCTTCCATATATATATACATATGAAGTTGAAAATTTTGAAATTAAAAGGTGTATAAAAGTCTTTATTAAAAATGGAAGAAAATTAAGAAAATGGAGTTTAATAATTTATATCATATGTTTAAATGTTAAGTTTGGAAATTTTAAGATATGATATTTATAATTGGATTTTTCCCAAAATAAATTAAAATGAATATTCTAGTATAATTTGAATTGGGAAAAATATATATATTTTGTTACTAGAAATTGAAGTCTTATTATTTATGGATTTTATGTGAATATTTAGGACTAATTAATAGAACAATTGATCCGTTGAAAGAATAAAATCCAACTTTAGTTTGAAATATTAATACTCCAAATGGATATACGTATATATATATATATATATACGTATATATATATATATATATATATATATATATATATATATATATATATAAATTGAAGTGGTTTTGGAACTTGAGAGAGATAATACAAATTTTGGGTTAGACTTTAATAAAGAAATGTATTTGTAAAGCCATGAGAACTATTTTCTTTACAAGTAACATTTAAGTTAAACCTTTTAATTCATATACCGTTGAATATCCAAACCATTCAAGTTTTAAAAGTTATGGTTTTAAATTATGAATTTTGAAATATTATGCTTTGAAAGGATATTTGGCTTCCAGACGTTATAAATTTTAAAGCATTTGGATTTTTGAAAAGGTTTATATTTGGGATAAAGGATATCATATTGTTTTGGGTTTTTTTAAAATGATATCGTATTCATAATTTTCAAATGGAAATGTTTATTCTGGTTTTAAAGTATGAGCTATTTTTAAATGACCGCGGTGTTATAATAACGATGGGTTGGCAAAGAGACCGGGATCGGATATGGACATACTCTCTGTCGATACCGAAAACCACTTTGACTAACCGTGTACGCGGTGGAGATTCCAGAATGAAGTAGGTGGTGGCGACGTTTCCTGTAAGGTAAATACGTGGACCCGACTCCCGTGAGTTGGCATAAGGTGGCTAAAACAGGAGCGATTCTCAGGCCAATGAGGTCATTCCTCTGATCGGACCCTCCTCTTCGATATTATACTTTGACTTGGATTGATTCAGTGGCCACTTCTATATTTTGATTTTGGGGAGTTAGTCCGAGGTGGGCGGTAACTGCGGCTACGCGTTTCCACCAGCCTGGATAGCAATTGGTATATCTACTTTGGCATTGCCTAGTTGTGCCGTGTCACCTACCATATCGAGCCTTTACTACGAGTTTCTATTTGTGTCGTACCTATGGAGTATCCTCTGGTAGCCTCCCGATCAGGAGGTATTACGGTACTGTATAGACTATTGGCATTTTACGTGTTAAGGTGGAAAATGTAAAGCCTTAACGCTATTTAAAAGTAAGTTTATTTTATAAATAGACACTATTATAATAGCGCAATATACTACATAGTAAATAGTTTAACGGATCCTTAGGAGATGTAAATCCCGAGCATCTCTTGAGTTACTGTACTCATATTTATTTCTGTTAATTTAACTCACATAAGATCTTTTAGTTCTGACTCGAGTGTTTTTGTCTTTTCAAATTCGCTCGGGTCAGTCCGAGCGTTTCAGGATCGAAGACTTTAACTTTGGAGGACGAAGACGAAGAATCCGTATTATTATTATTTATAGTATTGCACCGCACTCATACTGTTCCGCTGCATTGATTGTATTGGTATGTGTAACTCTGATATTTATTGTATAAAGCAAATAAAGTGTTTGTAAACTGTTTGAACTGTATATTTATTATTATATTTTATCCTTCCGCTGTGAGATTCTGTTTTGTTTTTATTTCTTCTCTGTTTTTCTTATTTACCCCATAACAATCTGCCCTTGCGTATGCTTTGAATTGGCATGTGTGTCGGTTTAAAGTGTGCGAAAAGGCGGGATGTTACAGTTGGTATCAGAGCTTTGGTTTAGCGATAAACTTTGGCTCTGTCGGGTTTGACTCTTTGTAAATGGGGTAGTAATACCCTATGGGAGTCGCTGAGAGTATATATATGAGAGAGCGTATTTGTTAGTTTTATAAAAAGATTTTGATATTGTGTTAATCTGTTCCGCTTTGTATTTATAAATTCTGGTTGATGCATGGGACGCTATGACATCAATAGGGATTTCTAAACACTTAATAGGACAGACCGACATAATATTTGTTTTTAATATAGGTGAATGAAATAATTTTGCCTATTATATTTTCTATATATAAAAATATTTTTATAAAGATATATATATATATATATATATATATATTTGGTTGCTATAGATTGGGTGTTAGAAAATAAAAATATTTATAACAATTGAAGCTAAGTTGAAATTATAATAAATCAAATTGGAGATTTTAGAACTTAAGTCCGGGATTTTTGAAATCTTCTTTCAAAGGATTTATGAAATATAATGATTTGGTTTATAAATATTTTCTTATATAAATATTTAGTATAATCCAAAAGAATTGGTTTAAAGAGGATTTTGAAGAAAATAAGTTTGTACTTTCCTCTCTGTCGCTGGAAAATAATTTCGGTGATGACGGCCGCATCATCGACTTTCATTTTCGAGTTTCGAAGGGGAAAGGCCGCTGTAGTAAATTCTACTGCAGATTTATGTTGGAAATATCTGAATTTGTTTGTTTTAAATATAATTGAGATATAAAAGTTGTAAGAAATTAATTATCTATTATTTCAAAATAAATTGAAAATTGACCCGGAATTTAATTCTAAAATTTTCCATTTATTAATTGTTAAATTTTAGTGGAATAAACAAAAAAGTTGAAATGTAAATTAAGAGTGGAATAGAATATTATGCAAGTAGAATTTTTGGAAATAATGAAGTATTCAATAAATTACTGTTATAAATAAGAATTTAATGGTATTAACTCAAGTGATGATTGGAATTTTACTAAAATTAAAGGTTGTATTATTAATAGGTGATTTTAACCTTAAGAAAGTAAAAAAAAAAATGAAATTCCTTAATTTATAAAGTTTGATTGTAGGGTTATTAACTGAAGTACGCCTTAATTTCCCCTATTCTAATATAATGGAAAGTAGGAAAAATATAAATGACTGCAATCCATAGTTAATGAATGAGTAAAATCTTTCACTTATAAGAATGAAGGTTAAAGGGTTAATAATTTAAGTGTAATTAAAAAGGGTTACTGTAATTAAATATTATAGAAAGTGGGTAATTAAATTGTTACTACTATTAAATATAATGGAAACTTCCACATTAAATAAATAAATGAGATTAAAGGTAAGTTGAAATTGTAGGTTATAAAACAAATATATATTAATTAAAGGAATGAAAAGAAACTTGTAAATTTTCACTTACATTCTTAAAATATATATAACTTACCATAAAATAAAAGTTGCAATTGCTAGTAAGAAAGTGTAAAGGGAAATCTTACAAGTGAAGCTTGAGGTAATTAAAGTATTCAATTAATTGCTGTTAAAAACTTAAGCTAAATCGGAAATTTTACTATATAAGAAAGGTAAGTAGAATAAATGGGTGATAGAAACTTTAGTCAATAAATTGGAACACAAATATGATAATTTTGTAATAAATGAAAATGAAAATTGTAAGAAGTAAAGGGATCACTCCATAAATGAAAGAAAGAAAATCAAACCACTCAAGCATGAAAAAATGTATGATAAGTAATTTGGTTGTTGGGTTGAATTGTTATTGTTTGATTTATGTTGTTGGGTAAGGAATTTGAATTTGTCGGATGAATAAATAATCTACCTATGTTCCATCTAAGACTGTTGAGTAAAGGATGCACTTGATAGTTAATTTCATTTCATACAAATTTCAAGTTTGAACCCAAACAACTATTTTTTTGATGGATTAAATGGTTGCTTTGTTTGTGTATGTATGTTGTTTGTAAGGTTGATGGTTGTTGAATTGTTTGGTTGATTAATGATTGAATCCACTTGAATAATTCACTTTAATATAAATATTTAACCTTTTAGATTATATAAGTGAATACAGGTGATGGAAGCAACTGCTACTACTTTTGGTTCCATAATAATAAGCGTATATTGCCCGACAAATAGGTACGTTTTCGGATTACGTTTAAAGCGCTATTTTTCCCGTGTTGGGATATAATATTTTGATAATATATGTAATATATTTGTATATTTTGATATTATATTTTCTCCAGAGTCTCTCCGTACAAAGGAGACTCTGCCAAAATTTTCCGTAAATTTTGGACTTAGAAATTTTGTGAAAATGTTTTCCAACTTTAATAATTTAAGTATAAAGGCTATAATGACTATAATACGGGCATAGCTCATTTAAGGTAATTAATTTAGTAAATTATTGATTATAAGTTAATATTTGAAATAGATGTACTGTTTTAATTCTTCCTTCTCCCTTCTTTTTCCTTTTCGGGGACGAAAAGTTTTGAGTGGGGGAGAGTGTAACGACCCGTTAAATTCAATGATATTAAATGAGTCAATTTGATATGTTTTCTAATCTAATTTAAATTGAAATAGAAGTCTTAGGATTTTTAATGGAGTAAATGTAGGGGTTAGCTAGTAACTGTAATTAAAGGTAAATAATTTAAAATGTTTATATGACATGGATTGAAATAACGAAAATTTGTGTTTGTGGTTATAAGTCATAATTAGTTGATTAAAATGGTATTAATGAAATAATAACTGAATTGAATTGCAAATATATAAACATTAGAAAAATTTATTTGGTGGATTAAATTTGTTAAAGTTCATAAGTTTTGTAATTTAATTTAGTAGAAACTTTAAATTATAAACGAAGATTTAAATAAACGCTAAATTTAATTATGTAAATGGTGACTTAAGACCTAGTTATAGGAATTGGGATATAATCCAATTTGAATTAAGTAGAAGAAGGATTTGATTAATATGTAAGTTATTGTTCAAGGTATTGAATAAAAATTGGAAACCCAATTATAATTAATGATAATAACGTTAGTATTAGTTAATAAATATATTTCAATGCAGTACCCAAATGAATGGAATAAAATGAATATATATTGAATAGAAATGAAATGTAAGGTAAATGACGATTGTGTAAAATCAGTACAAGTTGGAAATGCATAAACCTTAATAAACATTCCAATTTAATAAATTTATGCAAATGTGGGACTTAGTGATAAGCGTGTAATTATGGGTATGATAACAATTAGTATAAAATTCCTATTTCAGTGGCATGTTGCAATGGGTGATTTAGTTTGGGATTTTTATTAAATTTTGATGGAATTATTTAAGGTTTACAATAATAGAAGTTTAGGAGTAAAGTGAGATAATTGAAAATTTTAATCATTCATATAAGTCATTTGTTTATTAATATGAGTTAGCTAATAAAATTTAATTTGGGCAATACCTATATATTGGAAACACATTTGTAAAGTGTAATAAATTGAATTTGGTGGATTGGGAATGAATCCAAGGTTATAGGAATTGATGTAATACTACGCAAATAAAAGGTAACTGCATAAAATCAATGTTTCGTAATAAATTGTAATTGATAATTAAGTAGGAATGGGTTTGAATTTGACAAAAAGGAAAATTTATTATTTGCTTACCCATCTATTCAATCTATTAAATTTGATCAGATCCATTTGCAATTAAACGAATTTATTTACAAGTTAGTATGTATTTAGCTGATAACTATAAAACCAATTAGGGCAATCGGATATATATATTACCAGTTAAGTTATATATGATAATGGTTGACTTAATTAAGGGAGTTTATGTAATAATTTCATTTATTTTGTAAGTGGAAATAACACGTTAATGATAACAAGTATTCAAAATTTACCATCTATTTAGTATATTAAGTATAATTGATAATCAACTACAGCAAGTAATAAATAATAAATACGTAACGTTAAATGAAGTAATATTTGAAATTTAATATTTAGAAACTATGTAAATATAAGTGCAGATGAAATTGGGGATATTTACATATTGAAATATGAATCCAATGATAAATCAATCTAATTGACAATAAATAATGGAAAGTAAATTTAATTAAATTTTGGAAATTTAATATATATATATATATTTTGGTGAAATTAATGAAATTTGAGGATTTCTAAATTTAATTCGACAAGTTAAATTTTGTTTAAATTAGTATAGGTGATTGAAAATTTTATAATAATAAGAATCATCAATTATCAAAGAGAAATGGGAAATTGGATTTAATTGACTAAATTTTGATTTATTTAATGAATATAAAAATAGCCATTTTGGCCACGGACTCGGATTTTGACGAAACTAGTTTCATCGGATCCGTATAAGTGAATTATTATAGGGTTTCAAGTTTCGTATCGATCGAACCTGTCGTTTGATCGTACGGACGCGAAACGCCTTGAAAATCAATTTTATTAAAATCAATTTGGAAATTTTGTTTTCAGCATAACTTCTTCATACGATCGAATTTGGACGTGAAACTTCTTCCATCGCGTTCAGAATATTTTAAATTACCTATTTGGATATATAGATTTACGAAATTCCGTTCCGGAGTCATAGCGGGCTTTTTGGGCCATAGTTTGCTACGCACGTTCATTCTACGGTCTATCTACCCTATTTCAAACCCCTCTATATAAACCCAGCTATTCAGCCCTAGCCTCCGCCTAATTTCATTTATCTGCGCGTATTTTCTTCAAGCTTCTCTTCTTCTTCAATGGGGGCTAACCCTAAATCCAGTCAGTTCAAAAACAAAATGAAAATTCAAAATCTCCAGAAAAATTCCACAAAAATATATGTCGATCTTCTCGAAACACGTAATCCCATGGTGAAATTCGTTTTTCAGTTGGAGTTACCGTTTACCCAGAATAAATTCAAACAGCTCGTGGCCGTTCATCAACGTCGCATCAAAGTTCGCCTGATCGAAATTCTGTTTCTGGGTATTGTAGTATGGACGATGGGGAGTTCATCCATATAATTTTTGCGGAGGATCAACGGCTAGATGTGGTGGAAGTTTCGAATTAGGGTTCAAAACCCTAATATGTAGTGGCGGCCGGTGATAGGTCTGGGCGACCTGGTGGTGGGCGTCACGTGCGGCCTGGCGAGGGAAGCCCTACGGTGGGTGTGGCATGGCCTACGGTGGCTCGGTGGAGGCTCGAGGCAAGGTCAAAGTCACGGTCAACTGAGTTGCGTGGTGATGATAGGGAGGGCTTCGGCCTGGAAGGTGTAAGTGGGACGCGTTTTGTCTCTCTGGGAGCAAGTGATGCTGACGTGGCATATAAAGGTTAGGTGAAATGTGTGTCACTTTTGTCTATTTTTAATTTTGAATTCGAGTGCAATTTTCGACATAACTCTCGCATACGACCTCGGATTCACGCGATTTTTTTTTTGTTAGGATCGTAATTTAATTCCAGACTTGATGACGCTGGTTTGGACGAATTCTGAGATGGGCGAATTTTTGGGTTTAAATCGAATTTAAATTCGATTTAAATTCAAAAGGTGAGTGTTTTAACCCACTCACAACTACTAGAAGCTTTTATGTTTGTTAAATTAATTTTAGAAATGAATAGAAATTTATTTATGAGTATTTGGCATGTTTATTTTATTCATATTTGTTGAATTGCATTTATTAAATTTAACTGTTAATTTAATTTATTTATTGAGTATTAATTGATAGTTAGAATTTATTTGTTTGCTTATAAACTGCTAGTTAACAGTTATATAGATTATTACTGAATATAAACTGTTAGATTAATAGTTGTTAAATTTAATCTGAATAAAATTGCCAGTTATTACCTGTTATATATTATCAAATATAAATTATTATTGATTGATATTGCTTGATGATTGTGATTGGATGATGGGTGATGTTGATGGATGTTTATTGTATATCATTAAATTGCAAATTATCATGCATATTTCATTTCATTCGGGATTGTGGTTTGAAATGATATATAACCGCAAAATTTTATATTTTTTAAATTGCGGATTGAAATGATAAATATCCGTATCACTTGACCATATGATAGAAAATTATATACAGGCACCGCGGTCTATATATAACTATTTTAATGTGATTTCTATGGTTAAGATGGAATACGGTTTATAATAATCTTAAATTTTATATTGTATAAATATTTTTCTTCCATATATATATACATATGAAGTTGAAAATTTTGAAATTAAAAGGTGTATAAAAGTCTTTATTAAAAATGGAAGAAAATTAAGAAAATGGAGTTTAATAATTTATATCATATGTTTAAATGTTAAGTTTAGAAATTTTAAGATATGATATTTATAATTGGATTTTTCCCAAAATAAATTAAAATGAATATTCTAGTATAATTTGAATTGGGAAATATATATATATTTTGTTACTAGAAATTGAAGTCTTGTTATTTATGGATTTTATGTGAATATTCAAGACTAATTAATAGAACAATTGATCTGTTGAAAGAATAAAATCCAACTTTAGTTTGAAATATTAATACTCCAAATGGATATACGTATATATATATATAAATTGAAGTGGTTTTGGAACTTGAGAGAGATAATACAAATTTTGGGTTAGACTTTAATAAAGAAATGTATTTGTAAAGCCATGAGAACTATTTTCTTTACAAGTAACATTTAAGTTAAACCTTTTAATTCATATACCGTTGAATATCCAAACCATTCAAGTTTTAAAAGTTATGGTTTTAAATTATGAATTTCGAAATATTATGCTTTGGAAGGATATTTGGCTTCCAGACGTTATAAATTTTAAAGCATTTGGATTTTTGAAAAGGTTTATATTTGGGATAAAGGATATCATATTGTTTTGGGTTTTTTTAAAATGATATCGTATTCATAATTTTCAAATGGAAATGTTTATTCTGGTTTTAAAGTATGAGCTATTTTTAAATGACCGCGGTGTTATAATAACGATGGGTTGGCAAAGAGACCGGGATCGGATATGGACATACTCTCTGTCGATACCGAAAACCACTTTGACTAACCGTGTACGCGGTGGAGATTCCAAAATGAAGTAGGTGGTGGCGACGTTTCCTGTAAGGTAAATACGTGGACCCGACTCCCGTGAGTTGGCATAAGGTGGCTAAAACAGGAGCGATTCTCAGGCCAATGAGGTCATTCCTCTGATCGGACCCTCCTCTTCGATATTATACTTTGACTTGGATTGATTCAGTGGCCACTTCTATATTTTGATTTTGGGGAGTTAGTCTGAGGTGGGCGGTAACTGCGGCTACGCGTTTCCACCAGCCTGGATAGCAATTGGTATATCTACCCTGGCATTGCCTAGTTGTGCCGTGTCACCTACCATATCGAGCCTTTACTACGAGTTTCTATTTGTGTCGTACCTATGGAGTATCCTCTGGTAGCCTCCCGATCAGGAGGTATTACGGTACTGTATAGACTATTGGCATTTTACGTGTTAAGGTGGAAAATGTAAAGCCTTAACGCTATTTAAAAGTAAGTTTATTTTATAAATAGACACTATTATAATAGCGCAATATACTACATAGTAAATAGTTTAACGGATCCTTAGGAGATGTAAATCCCGAGCATCTCTTGAGTTACTGTACTCATATTTATTTCTGTTAATTTAACTCACATAAGATCTTTTAGTTCTTACTCGAGTGTTTTTGTCTTTTCAAATTCGCTCGGGTCAGTCCGAGCGTTTCAGGATCGAAGACTTTAGCTTTGGAGGATGAAGACGAAGAATCCGTATTATTATTATTTATAGTATTGCACCGCACTCATACTGTTCCGCTGCATTGATTGTATTGGTATGTGTAACTCTGATATTTATTGTATAAAGCAAATCAAGTGTTTGTAAACTGTTTGAACTGTATATTTATTATTATATTTTATCCTTCCGCTGTGAGATTCTGTTTTGTTTTTATTTCTTCTCAGTTTTTCTTATTTACCCCATAACAATCCGCCCTTGCGTATGCTTTGAATTGGCATGTGTGTCGGTTTAAAGTGTGCGAAAAGGCGGGATGTTACAGTTGTTAAAGTGGTTTTCGGTATTGGCAGAGAGTATAACAATAACCGATCCCGGTCTCTTTAACAACCAAATGTTATTATAACCCCGTGGTCATTTCAAAATATCATATCATTTCAAAACCATATAAATTCAAGATCATTACTTACTTAAAATAATATACATTTCAGAAATCAAAACACTTCAAAAATTATAACTCTTTCGAAATTATAAACCTTTGAAACCATAAAACTTTGGAATTCATAACACTTAGAAATCATAACACTTTTAAACCATAACAATTCCCACTTAAACAGTTTAGATATAAAATAGTATATATAATAAGAATAGCTATAAGTTAAATAGTTTATAATATTAAAATTATTAGTATATATTAAATAGTTTTATATTAAAATAGTTTATACATAAAAATATTCTTTTGTTAAAAATAGTTTATATATTAAAATAATTTATAAAGTAAAATATTTTTATATATATTAAAATACTTTATATAATAAAATAGTTTCTCAAATTTCACAAATCGATTCAAATAAACTCAAATTCCGAAATCCCATTTATATCAAATCTCAGTTCTTCCATTTCAATTCAATTCAAATCTCAATAAGCCATTTATATCGACTTCAAATATAGATTTGAAGTACAAAAATAAACCATTTCGATTTCAAAAGATTTCAAAGTTTTAAATATCAAACATTTTCAAAACTAAATTTGATAATTTCATCTTAATTTAACTTCATTATTATTTAGTTTTGAAATATTCACTTAATAAAATCCAATACCATTTAAACAAAACCTCAAATTACAAATAAACCAAATATTTCCTTCAATTTAATTACTTGAAATATTCATTTAATCACTTTAAATCAAAATCAAGTTATAAAATCGTATCTTTAAAATCTCAAATTCAATAAGTTTCTAATTAATTTTATTTAAATATAATTCTTAAAAGAATACTATTTCAAATCAACTTAAATTTATCTTCCCAGCCTTGACTTATAAAAATTATTATAAAAATCTAATTTTTAAAATATAATTTTAAATAAATACTTAAACATCTTATATATTAATTAAATCAAACTTTATTAAATCAAATCTTATAAATAAATTTATTTTATATTAAAACTTATTTTATATATTTTAAAATAGTAAAATTATAAGTAAAATCTTAACGTTCATAAATTTCAAAACTAACTTATAACTTTAAAATTTCCAAACAAAAAATTTAAAAATCTAAAATTTAAACCTTTATAAAAATAACATTTATATATATAATATCTTAAAATCAATATTTATTAAAATTACACATATATTTCTTTTTCAAAACCTTGGAAATCATTTTCCAAAATATATATAGACCAACGGTGTTTGTATATAATTTTCTATCCTATGGTCAAGTGATAAGGATATTTATCATTTCAATCCGCAATTTAATTATCTACGGGTATATATCTTATCCACCTACCCAAATTCAATATCAATGAAAATCTCTTGGGCTTATCATTTCTACCCATAATGATTTTCTCTTATTCTACAAGATCGTCCAGGCATGTATCATTTCAATCCATAGGGAATTCTATACTAACAGAGAACTTGTAGAGTGTGAACACTTACGAGTATAATATAACATATCAAAAACAAGCATATGTCATTAGTGATAATAAAAATAAATAATAGGATATGGTGTCATATCTCACAGGTGAACAGTTACAGATAATAGCATATCATATATAGCAATTCTAAAATTAACAGTTAAATTTAACAGCATATTTCAGTTACCGTTTCAAATGAAATCAAATTTAATAAATTTTAAGAATGTTAATCATGAGTGATTGCTCACCTTTCGAGGCTAGAGAGACAAGAAGATGACAAGGACACAGATACGGGCACAACAAATCAAAAAACTACTACAACCAATTTAGATATCTGCGAGAGAAAAGCATGGCACGATGAAACTGGATTCGATGAAATAAGTATATAAGTGAATATATATAATTAAAAATCATTATTTAATTTAAACACATACTATAATAGAATATATATATATATATATATATATATATATATATATATATATTTGAGAAAAAAACAAATTCACATATACTTATATATAAACTAATATATATAAACATATGTACAAACTTACATACATATTACATTAAAAATATCAATGCTAAGTGTAAGACACATATGAAATTAAATATATATGTATACTAGATGAAATCAGTGCTTCCAATCAATATATATCTATATATATATATATATATCAAAATATATATTCAAGCATACCATAACATATATGTATATATAAAAAAATTAGTATTATTATAATTATATGTGTAAACTGTCATGATTAACTAGATCGGTATGTATAAGTAACTATATATAAAATCTTTTAAATATATATATTTCATAACAAAGAAGCATGGTGTAATATATGTAATCAATATATATATATATATATATATATACACATATACATATATATATATATACTGCAAACATAAATAATTCTTTTAAAATACACATACTTTAAACATCCATATACCATCACATCTAATACAATATATTTTTAGACATCAACATAAATAACCATATTATATTTGCATACCTTACAAACTTAACATTTACACAGACAAGTATAAAGTAACGCCAACTTCGTATTATAATATATATACTGCTCTTTCAAAATCTAATATATTATGACTTTTATATTATAAACTCATATTTTTTTTTCAAGCTATATATATATACTGACCTTTACGCCTAAGTAACAAAATATATATATACTAGAATTATAAAACAGGTTTGCACAAAATGGGTATAGCTTGATATACATGAAATAACAAACTTATATAAACCCCTAGATATAAACAGAACCTATAATATAAAGCATATATACATAAATCTATATGCCTACCTAAAGCAAGAGAAGGCACGACACAAAATGGGGATACCATGAATCAAGTGAAGCAGCTGCATGTGGAGCAAATGCCGGAGGTGGCTGCGGGGATGAGGTCGGGTATGGGGTAGTGGAGATGCATTGTCAGGTGAGTGGAGATATGCAGTCGGGGACGAGATTGAGTTTTGTTGGAGAAGCAGTAGGTTGCCACATTCGCGTGCATGGGAGGTCAAGGGCAGACGACAAAGGGATGGGTTGTCGCCTGCTTTGGGTGGCTATGGAACGAGTTGGAGGATTTTACTGGTGAGGCAAAGGATCTGGGGTACATGGTTGTCAAGGAGGTGTGACTGGGCGATGCGGGCTGAGGTCATGTGGTGGTCGGGTTGGCTGTTCGGTCTGGGTGGCGGAGTGTCAAGCGATCGGGCTGCGGAGGAAGGGGAAGGAGTGTTGGGTGAAGCTAACTTTCATAGGGAAGAAGAAATAGGTGAACAAACTTATAATATAAACTGATGTTTACCTATTTTTTCCTTTCTTAGCTTAAATCAGAGAAAGAATACAATTGGAAAGGGACAGAGGAACAAAACGAACCCAAAAAATATCAAGAGAAACAATGGGAATAGTGACAGCCACCTTATTAAATTCTGGGAAAAATAAAAGACTAGTGGCTATACAGCTTTGCACTATGGGAAAATGAATGGTCACGGGTGGATCAAAAGGCTTAAACAGCACCAATATGGGTAATCGTTTCTCGAATTTTGACATGTAATGGACTCCGAAACACAGAATGAATATACCGCAGAGGTCGGCACGACGAAACGGTCAAAACGGTATACAGATATCAGTGGTACGACCATCCTATCAAAATTTGATATTTGGTACCAAAATGTTGCTAAAATGCCGGAATTAAGGTAACGGAGCAATAGCAGTCCAAATTTGACGAAATATGACATCTCACTCAGAAGATGGTTTACAAATTTATTATATAAAATATTTAGGTTTATAAAGTATTTTATTATCAAAAAATATTAACTGATTTGAAATGAAATAAAATTACACAATAAAATAAAATTCCATATTATATGATGAAAAATTTTCATTTTCTATATTTAAATAGACGTATTCCAAATATTAATTTTTTATTTTAAAATTTAATCATTTAAAATTTCACAAAAATTCAATTAATTACATTATTAAAACTGTAAAAGTTCACGGGTCGGTACACTCTTCAATTTATTTTCAAGATATACCATCGTTACATGAATTAAATTTGTCTCTATTTAGCAACATAAAAACTTTTGAAGTTGAGAATAGCATTCTCTATGCTATCAACAAATCCTTAACTATAGAGAATTCGTAGACCTCATCCTTGAACACGAAGAAGAAGAGAATTCATGAATTGAAAGAAAAATAACGGCTCTTGAGAAAAAACTCATGTTATCCAGAGAAGAAATAAAACATGCCAAACTTGACGTGAGTAAACTGGATGAAGGCTTAGCTAAGGCAACCGTTCTTAAGAAAAATTAAGCTAAGAAAGATTCTCTACTTTAGAAGCCGAATGGTTCTTTGAGAGATGCCAAGGCCAAAGCCTCTTCTTCTTGCAAAGGGTCATGCCTTCTTGGAAAGATCAATATTCGAAGGCTACTCTATTCATGGCATATAAGGAAAATATAAATCAATGTCCGAAATGGCTTTTCCTTCTCTCCGCTTTATAGGGATTGAATATAAGAAAAAATTCAACATAATCCTAGATCAGCTCCTCAAAGATTTATTAAATTTAGAGATGATCCAATTTATCTGAAAGACTGGTTAATCTTTAATGATCCTCCTTCCAATGATAATGAATTAGAAAATAAAAAATAAGAAGAAACTAATAATGATGATGACATGTTAGAGACGATAGGGTCAATGGTAATGCGAAGGACGATCTATTGAGAAAAGATAAAGATGAAAACTTTAAGGATAATATTTTGGGGAAGAAAGATAATGTTCATGAGACAAATCATAACAATCACTTTCTTCTCCTAACATTGAATCTATAATTAATAATACTCCACAGCCTCGAGGCCCATCAAACATACCTCACTCATTCAGCTTGGGTTGATTTGGCTTATCGTCCCATCGAACTATAAAGGCTTTGTTCTTATGTCAAAATCCCCATAACTTCGTCATAGGTAATCTAATGTCCCTATTACTTCTATTTTATTTTGATTCTTTTGTAGAATCTCAAAATTTTATTCCTACTAGCAGAAATAGAGGGAATACATGACATTACTTTGTGGTCATGTTAAATAAGAACAGGAATGAAATCTTAAGATTCGATAGGAAGGCGAGAGACTTCTCGAAGATCTACATGAGTCCTATTATAAATATATAAAACTTTTAAAATATCTTAAGTGGTTATAAGACCTTAGGAATAAACGGTTTACACCACCCCTTCAAAAATATCCTTTCATCGGTAGAACTTCTGTAAAGAAAATGAAGAGCTTACTACCCATTTTTGGCACTGATAATACAAACAGATTTATGAATTTCTTATTTTTAGTTTATACTAGATTCTATGGGACTGGTTTTTCCTATCTAGGTAATGACCATGGGAGTTTGATTTGGCGACTTCATAAAAGGTACCTTGGTGAATGTGGACTAAGCCCTCATTCTAGGGAATGCTGGAATTTACTAAAGGCAAATACAGTTCCTCTAACTTATATCACTTTCCCTAAATTAAAGTAAAACATAATAAAGGCATATTTATTTTTAAATACTATATGGGATCCATTCTTAATAAACCCATGTATTGCGCTTTAACTTATATAGCACTAATTTCCATTTGTAAGTTTTACCATTTAATTTTTTGTTTTAATTTCACTTATTATGTAGGTCTCTAGGCCTTCTTATGCAGTTTATGTCATATTCCTAAAGAAGTCTTAAGTAGATTGGTTCAGTTAAGAGAAATTTTAATGAAAATTCTTTCATAATCGAAATGTCTTGCTTAGCTTACTATTACTTTCTTCATGACCTTCACTATATAAACATGCAATTTTCTAATTTGTATCTTTTATCTCCTAAGAGACCAAAAGAACTACTTTCTTGTAACGTTCAAACTAATTATGAAAAGTTATTATGTAGAAAAATTAGCCCTACCTTCAATGAATGAGATAATCAAAATTTTCCTCCTTCTAGTACTCCTTCCAGTTTCAAAGTTCCCTTTACAACCATTTTTCCTACTTCTCCCACGTTTTATCAGAAAATTTAGGATGCTTTAAGTTGAATAAATATTGAAAGGCGCATTTTAATTTTACTTTAACGTTCTATTATTTCTTGTAATTCATATTATTAACGAAATTTTTATTTGTATCATTTTTTCACTTATCAAGTGTTAGCATTGTTTTTATTTTATGTGCTTATTTTGGATAATGATCAATCTTTATCACTTACCAATCCTAAACTTTCTCAATGTCTTAGTGATATTCCATCTAGATTAGTTTCAAATATGGAAAACCTTCCTTTCCATTTTGTTTTTGGATTATCCTCAATTAATAATGTCGAATCAAACAAATGGTACGACAAGTGCATATATTCAAAGTTTACATTAAGAACTTCACAAGAAGTAATTTCTAAACCTAGAAAATATCTCTTCCAAAGATAAAGAAATTCAGGACTTGATAATGAAATTTATCATAGGAGCTCACCCTCAGTAATGTAAATATGATACAAAATTTGCTCAACTTAATCAATGCACATTTGGTTCAATAGTTGATCTACCGAAACTCAAAAATGAACGCTATTCTTATGAAAATATTTTAACTAAATGGGAGATGGGGATATAACACCCCATAAAAATTAATAAGAAACTAACTAATTAATAATAAGGCTAAAAATGGAAATTTTATAAATGTTGAAATTTGGCTATGAATTATGTTCATGGTGATTTTCTTATCAACTTTCATATGTAAAGCTTTACAATCGAACTTCATACAAAAAAATTAATAACATTTGAAGTTTTCAAATTCAAAATAGTTCGAATGAATTCAAATTTTGAATTTAAATAACGTTAACATGGAAATTAAAATAGTTAATAATTAATTTAATGTTAGATCAAATTAACGTTAATGAAAATTTAACCTTAGGGGATTAAATGAGGAAATAAATAATGAATTTAGGAAATAATTAACTAATGCCATCTATAGAGATCGACCGACATGTCCACTAGAGTTGGTCGATCTCTAGTGGTCGAACGCTTAGGGAGGAGCGGTCAACCGGTGTTGTGAAGGAAGCTAGGTTTTTATTAGGTAAAAATGACATAGATTTTATTATTTTAAACCAACTTAAATATTATAGTCTAGACACGTTCTAACCACTATAAATAGGAGGCTAGCCCCTCACTTTTATTCATAAAATACTTGTAATGCTAGCGAAACTTTGTCGATTTTCTTCCTTGATTGGATTCAAGAATTACTTTTCAAAGGAAAAAGGTTATATATATATTCGTTCTTCAATTTTTATTCTTCTCTAATCTATGAATTCTGAATCTAATTTATATACAATCCAGTTGTTGTATATTTCAAAAAAGAAGAAGATTGAAGGAGAAATTAGGAGCGAGTGTGGATCAAATCCAAAGGAAGGCAAGCAAATTATCTATGAGTGGAAATTTTAGTTTTTCATACTTTTATTATTTGTATTGCAGAATTTTGGATTTGTTTATGCCAAGGGAATTTTGTACACGAAATCCTTAAAACTAAAACCTCAAATTCCCTCAAACGAAATGTCAGTTCTTATTTTATTGGAATCTCAATTATTTTATATCAAAATAGCAAAAATATCATTATTGAGGTTTGAATATTTTATATTATATTCCACTTTCATTTTTTCTCAGTTATTGTATTAAAGGACTTAAAAAAGAAAATGAGTTTGGAAATGGTGTGTAAAGGACGAATTATTCTAATCATAGTCTGCACGGCTTATTTCTGTAATTTAATATAAATCCCCTTTTCAGTGTATATGTAAAAGTTAAGTAAAGTATAAAGGATTTAAATTATAACTTTTATTCCTTGTATAGAGGTGCTGATTCTACTATATTAATATAAAATAAGTTTACTATTTTGTGACGACTCGGATTTTGCCCGCTCGAAAATCGACATCCATACTTCGAATCGTATTCGAATGCCATAGATTCGACCGTTCAAATCCGATTCGTCGGAGTTTATAACAACATTAAGTAAACAACACAGCGGAATAAAGGAATAATACATTGATATACAGTTTTGATACAATATCTGATACAACAGATGATCCAGTAGATATCAATATACATCAGAGATATGATACAATAAATAGCAGCGGAAAAGAAAATAGATGACATCTAGCAGCGGAACAATATAACTCTAAGATAGTCTTCACAAGAGAACTCCGAGAACTGCAACTCCATCTCCAAGAATCAATCCAGCAATAGCTCGAACTCCCAATAACGATGCACCAGCACAAGCAAGACTGGTGTGGTCCAAAGACTGAACTAACTCCAGATAATCTACTGAACCTAGCTATCTGAAAAACCCAACTCTAGACTGCTCGTGTAGAAAATAATGAGTACCCAGAGTTTAGGAAAGAACAATAAACTCCGGATCAGTCATGGGACTGGTGTGAGCAACAAAAATAGTTTATCTTTAAAAACAAACCAAGAGGTATTCAAAAATCAATTCGTAATGCTTTTTGAAAATGTAACTACCATAAGACCTCCCGCCACACACACAATGCAAACACAGACTTGGAGGAAATTTCTTCTTATGTTAGTCAAAGATGCTTGATACACATTAAAAAGAAACATTTGATATTATTATTAGTGCATAGTGTAGGGAAAATCATTTCGAAAGTAGAATATAAATCTTAGCCAGCATAGGTACCATTATATTATGCCTGCTATAACTACCTCCCGAGGAAGCAGGTTCTACAACTAAAACCGTACAAGATCGTATTGTTTCTTTGGATTTCCAACAAATGGTCAGGCCAAGGAACTTCCCATTGCCACATGAGAACGCCTCTGGAAGGACGTCCCCGAGAACCTAACCGGATCTCTGCCAACACAAGGCCGGGTTACCCCTAACTGGGTAACAACTGACACGAGTATGCCATCCCCCGGTCCTTTGGGACCTTTATCCGAGAGCTCTCTAATCAAGATCACACCATAATAAATAAAGTGTTCAACATGAGTAAGTATCTGGGCTCCATACCATGATACCACCCTTTTCCAGAAGGAAACGCACATACCCTAAAGGGAGCTACCCCTCATAACCTTGCTGCATCTTTCCTGTTTTGACCATTCCGAGGTGTGAGGCTCGACGAAGTCACGTCCACAAAGACACATTTTATACAAAAGCCGTGCTTTGGGTCAACAAATGATCATAGAAATGATCACAAAGATAAACGATCAAACAAATGATCTTATCACAAATGATCAACACAATGATCATTTCACAGCAACATTCAGCATGTCACATTACCAAATTGGGAATATATTGCTGATAACCATCAACTACATAACCTCTGAGCTCGTACGTCTCAGAGAAGGGTGTTAAGCTAAAAGAATAAATTCTCCGCCACCAACAGAAATATATTTGAAAGAAATCAGCTTTATATCTCAATTTGTAATGTCAGACATACTATCCATACAAGTCTGTTCTGGGTTCGAACAGAACCGAAGGCACTTACAAAGAAGTCCTTGAAATCCGGATATTCACTAATCACGTTCGGACTTCCCATCACATATGGAGTCTCTATACCGGGGACCAGTCGATGCAAAGACATTCGACGAGTTGTCCCTTCGCTTTCAAAAATATCCGGTCTTCAACACCGGTCTTCAAATGCTATCCATAACGACATATCACATATTCAGAATGGGATATATGACACAAAGGTCCTCTTCCGGCTAAACCGAACAGTGAGCGCAGTATTTCAAAACATATGGATATTGGGATTTCAATTAACTCACAACTTAAAACCCAAAAACCTTCCTTTTCAAATGGTTTAAACCAATTACCATTTCAAATCTTTATATTACAAAAAGATTTATTTCACAAAGATCAATTTATAGACTTTAAAACAATTTTCCATTCCAATTGGATTAACTCATTAAATCTTTAAATCAAAGAATTAACTCATAGCTTTCAAAATTCGATTAACTTGTTGAATCTTTAAATCAAAGATTCAACTTATAGCTTTCAAAAATCATTTTCATAACTTGGACGTTCATTTCTTATGTGAAAGCTTTTATTATTTGAAAACAAACAGTTTTCATTTCAGAAAAATCCAATTATATTTAGACGAGTTAAAGCCCTTGAATTCTATTCACATCCCCAAATCAATACTTTTAAAATAGTTTAACCCATATATAACTGGTATAACATTTTTAATCCCTAGTTTTAAATCATAGAATTCAATTTCAAATCTTGAATTTAAGTTCAAATCAAATTATTCAACTTCATATTTTATCGAGTAATTCAAAATAAATTTCATCTATGAAATTCCATTTCAAAAGCTTTTCACTTTAAACCCAATCCATTTCCAAAACATTTGATTGCAAATATTCAAATTTAAAACTATTTCAAAAATCGTTGACTTAATCGATTTCCTTGTGAAATCCAAATTGGTGTGTGTGTATAAGTGTGGTCCAGGGGTTTAACACACTAGTGCAACATCATTTCAATTCTCACATATTAAAACATAGAAATATAGTTGATAAGCGATATAAAGTATAACGCTTATCTTCCATTCACAATTCACAGATAATATGCAGATGTATCATCAATAAATGGATAAAATACTCAGTTCAATCTACAGAACAAAAGGTCACAGATCAGTTAGGACAATCAATTCAAGGTATCTCATACAATACAATCATTCACAAGTAAGGCCAAGCATTCAATAGTCATTTATAAGTAAGATTAATTAATCGTTTAATCCTAATCAATTCAATTTATTTCCAAGTAAGTTAATTACTTACGAATAAATTACCCAATCTTGATTAATTAATTACAAATCATTTGATATCAATAAATTCATCAAACACTTTAATAAATTAAATTATCCTTAATTAATCATATTAATTTAATCAACCCTTAAACCAATTCAATAATTAATTAACCCCTTAATTTAATCATTCTAGGAAATTAAATCTTTAATTTCTTACCATTAAGCGATCATCTCATACCAATAAATCATTGATTACCGATTAATCTTTATCAATAAATAAATCAAAATATTCAATTTAAGTTACAATTAGTAATTAACCCCTTAATTACTTTCATTAAGTAATTAACAATTTACAATTGATTATCTTAATTAGTACATCAAATAAATTATCAATATTAATCACATTAATTTAATTACTTCATAATCTCTAGTTAATTATCTTTATTAACTAATAACATTTCCTTAATTACTTTCTCAAGAAAATTATCTTGGATTAATTCATCATTAATCATTCCTAATTATAAATTAAATCTAAATTACTTATTTATAAATTTGAATAAATCATTCTTTAATTACCATATTAATTAACTTAAATTAAAAATTAATCACTCCTGAACTAATGATTCTGTAACTATTAAGTAATTATAATTCATCAATTATTTAGTCAACATTAACAACACATTAATTGAATTACTTTTAAGTTAAGTTAAAAATGTAAAATATTTAATCATCTCCTTAATTACTTTGTTGAATTTTGTTTAAAATAACTATTGAAAATATAAGTTTAAAATATTCTTAACTTAAATAATTTAAATTATTTTAAAACCTTTGATTACCATTTTCAACTTATCAATAATTATTCATTTGAAAAGAATAGTTTTAAAAATCAATTTTAACTTAGATTTAAAAGTTAAAACTGAAAAATGTTATCACTCTAGAGCTGCTTCGAGTAACGCCCGAGACATTCCCTCACTTGCTTCGAGTTTTCCCCAAATCGACCCGATAGCTTCATTTTTTTTTTCTACAAAAAAAAATTTGTTTTTTAAAAAAAAACAACCAGGCATGCACTTGAAATTTACACGAGTTAACACTCGAGCCAGAGCACAGTTTTCCCGAGGATCTCTTCGCGTCGAACATCTTCTTCCACAAAACAACTGTGCACCGAGACCTGGTGCACATGCACCCATGGCCAGCAACGCTCCGGCGTCTGCGACCTCCCCCAACAAGTCGACTTTGACTTCCACAATCCATCGAACCACCCAGAATCAAAAACTATCACGAACTCGAAAATTTGGCATATGGGTTCGACTAGAACCAAAAAAACTGGGTCATCTAAAACCGCCTCGAACTACCACCTCCGGTCGCCAGCAATCATGCCACCGTGCTCAAAGCTTCTTTGATGGATAATGCTTCGAATCCCCCAGGACCGATCGTCTAAAACACTATGTCGACGACGAATTTTCCCCAAAACCGAACTTGACTAAATAAGGTCGTTAAACCCTAAATCCACCTCATCCCAACGCTCTGATCATTTATAAATTCATTTTGTATTTTTCCTTTGACCCTTAATGCTCCAGCTATCTTTACCGATGATCACGATCTTCACTTCGCCGTGGGTCATCGGAAATCGATAGAAATAGGTTTTCTGATCATCATACAATTGCTCGAAATTTACTCATTTAAAAATCAAGATTTAACTATCAAAATTCATCAATTCGTAACCCCTATCAGCTTTCAAAATCCATTTATAAAATTAAAAACATTCTTTTTTTCATGAATTAACAGATTTTACTAATTTCTTTTATTTCCTAGAAATCCACTTGATAATTTTTCTTGAAAATAATTCTTAAACTTCAAGCTTGATTATACAAACAAGTTTGATCTAAATTATGAAACCTGAAATCAATTTAAAGAGGAAGAAATTGTTGTTTGAACAGGTTTTTGAAAAACTGAAACTAAAGACAGGGATGAACTACATGCACAGGCAAAATCTACATATATACCTAGATTTATACATATGCAAACCAATGCTCAATCTTGCTTCCATCATGGATTCAAATCACAGATCAAATACCAGAGTTTTCAAAAAAAATTAAAGTTTGCTCACAGTGTTTTCCAAAGAAAAATGACAGAGCTTGTTTTCTTTTGTCACAGGCTTTGATTTTCCAATAGAAACATTGCTTCATTGACCCCTGGTTGCATGGATTTGTTTGATATTTATTTCTCAGGTATTGAATCAAGTGAAGATGGTATCTGATCCTTTGTTTCTATTTTCCAGTTTGAACTTGAGCTATTTGTTTGATTCAATCTTCTTTTGATTTACTCTGATTTTCATTCCAGGTTTTGAGATGATTTGTTTTTTTTTTCTTTTTTTTTCTAGTTGAATGAATTGTTCAAGGTTTTATGGACGAACTGAAAATGAAGAGAGGCTTGACATATAAGAGAGTGTACAGGGTGACATTACTTCCTTGTGTACAAAAACATGTTGAAGGTGCTGGCATTAAATGCTAGAGGTATGTTTCATTAAATGCATGTGTCTTGTTTTATAAATATTTTCTTTGTTTATAGGCTGAGATGATTCTTGTTTCGGCTGAAAACTTATTATAATATGTTCCCTATGTCTTGTTTCACTTTATCATATCTATACTTTATTGGTTTGTACACACTTTTTGTTTTAAATGTTTTAAGTGTACCTGGTTTGTTTTTGCAAGCTTAGATATTTCTTTTGTCTTTTGTTTTCTTTTACAGGAGTACATAGATTTATTTGTTTTGCCTAGTTTTGTTTGTATTTTTATTTTCCCTTTGTTTATGCTTGCCTACATACCTATTCTACTTGGCTGCATACTTCTTCTGCTTGATGGCTAATAGTGTTGGTGTGGTGGCTGCATTTATTACTTACCTTACACATTTTATTCTTGCTTGTCTCGGCTGCATATTTTTTTTCTTTGCTTGTATGGTGGCTGATGTATCTAGCTTGGTAGCAAATGAATACATATTGTGTACTAAAGAGGATCTTGCATTAAATTGCTAGTACTCTATGCTGATACTTTATTTGTATTTTATTTTACTTGTTTTATTTGTTTGTACTTAGTTTATTTATATTTTAAACATTTTTGAAAGACTTCATTTTTCGAATTTTATAAATCATAGTTTCTTTCAAAACACACATATCTATTATTTATAAATAAATTTGAAACGAAAAATTCTATTTAAAATAAGAATTCGTATGTAAAGGCATTTTATTATAAATATTTTTTTTAAAAAAAATAACTCAATATTAAATTAAAATAATTTATAAAAGAAACTATCTCCTTCTTAATAAATAACATATTTTATTTGGATTTGGATAAACTCAAATCAATTTATCATTTAATTTCACAATTTTAAATCAAAAATAATTTAATTATCAATTTAAAATTGATTAAAATTCGGGATCGTTACAGACTTCCCCCCTTAAAAGAATTCCGTCCTCGAAATTCGTAGGCACGAAAACAATAAAGATAGATAGATTCGATCTTCTATAATTCCTCAAACTTAAGATATGAATTCCAAACTCAAGTCGGAATATCTCAGAATACATACCAATTTGTCCCTCTTCGAACTTCGACCAACCCAAGAAATTACAACAGAATTTCAAAATTTGGTTTTAAACGAAATCGTTTTATCGATACAATTCAATTTATCCTTCATATTCTATTGATCAATTTTAACTCAATTTAAAATTTTCCAATTTAATTTAAATTTTCAATTCCAAATTTCCAATTCATATTCATTAAGGTTTAAAATCAAAAACCGATAAGAAACTGATGAAAATACGAAGTAAAGATTCTACTACAACGATTCGTAGAGCACCAACGCACCGAACTTCTTCCTGTAGCTGTCACGAAGCAAATCAAAAGAATTTTGAAACGAATCAAAGAAGATTGATGGAGAAAGATTGTTTCCACTGTTGTTACAGAGCATTGACCAATTATAGTCGTATTTTCCTATCCCTTATCTCGTTCTTTTCTTGCACTCATACTCACTATCGGTGGATAGTAAGAGAATTTACTGAGGCATTCGAACGGATATCTTAGGGATATACTCATTCTAGGGTTTACTTCACCCTATCTCTAATGAGCTACTTAACGTGTTATACTCCTGAGCTAAAGTTCAACCTTAGCTCTGATACCAAATGTGACGACTCGGATTTTGCCCGCTCGAAAATCGACATCCATACTTCGAATCGTATTCGAATGCCATAGATTCGACCGTTCAAATCCGATTCGACGGAGCTTATAACAACATTAAGTAAACAACACAGCGGAATAAAGGAATAATACATTGATATACAGTTTTGATACAATATCTGATACAACAGATGATCCAGTAGATATCAATATACATCAGAGATATGATACAATAAATAGCAGCGGAAAAGAAAATAGATGACATCTAGCAGCGGAACAATATAACTCTAAGATAGTCTTCAAAAGAGAACTCCGAGAACTGCAACTCCATCTCCAAGAATCAATCCAGCAATAGCTCAAACTCCCAATAACGATGCACCAGCACAAGCAAGACTGGTGTGGTCCAAAGACTGAACTAACTCCAGATAATCTACTGAACCTAGCTATCTGAAAAACCCAACTCTAGACTGCTCGTGTAGAAAATAATGAGCACCCAGAGTTTAGGAAAGACAATAAACTCCGGATCAGTCATGGGACTGGTGTGAGCAACAAAAATAGTTTATCTTTAAAAACAAACCAAGAGGTATTCAAAAATCAATTCGCAATGCTTTTTGAAAATGTAACTGCCATAAGACCTCCCGCCACACACACAATGTAAACGCAGACTTGGAGGAAATTTCTTCTTATGTTATTCAAAGATGCTTGATACGCATTAAAAAGAAACATTTGATATTATTATTAGTGCATAATGTAGGGAAAATCATTTCGAAAGTAGAATATAAATCTTAGCCAGCATAGGTACCATTATATTATGCCTGCTATAGCTACCTCCTGAGGAAGCAGGTTCTACAACTAAAACCGTACAAGATCGTATTGTTTCTTTGGATTTCCAACGAATGGTCAGGCCAAGGAACTTCCCATTGCCACATGAGAACGCCTCTGGAAGGACGTCCCCGAGAACCTAACCGGATCTCTGCCAACACAAGGCCGGGTTACCCCTAACTGGGTAACAACTGACACGAGTATGCCATCCCCCGGTCCTTTGGGACCTTTATCCGAGAGCTCTCTAATCAACATCACACCATAATAAATAAAGTGTTCAACATGAGTAAGTATCTGGGCTCCATACCATGATACCACCCTTTTCCAGAAGGAAATGCACATACCCTAAAGGGAGCTACCCCTCATAACCTTGCTGCATCTTTCCTGTTTTGACCATTCCGAGGTGTGAGGCTCGACGAAGTCACGTCCACAAAGACACACTTTATACAAAAGCCGTGCTTTGGGTCAACAAATGATCATAGAAATGATCACAAAGATAAACGATCAAACAAATGATCGTATCACAAATGATCAACACAATGATCATTTCACAGCAACACTAAGCATGTCACATTACCAACTTGGGAATATATTGTTGATAACCATCAACTACATAACCTCTGAGCTCGTACGTCTCAGAGAAGGGTGTTAAGCTAAAAGAATAAATTCTCCGCCACCAACAGAAATATATTTGAAAGAAATCAGCTTTATATCTCAATTTGTAATGTCAGACATACTATCCATACAAGTCTGTTCTAGGTTCGAACAGAACCGAAGGCACTTACAAAGAAGTCCTTGAAATCCGGATATTCAGTAATCACGTTCGGACTTCCCATCACATATGGAGTCTCTATACCGGGGACCAGTCGATGCAAAGACATTCGACGAGTTGTCCCTTGACTTTCAAAAATATCCGGTCTTCAACACCGGTCTTCAAATGCTATCCATAACGACATATCACATATTCGGAATGGGATATATGACACAAAGGTCCTCTCTCGGCTAAACCGAACATTGAGCGCAGTATTTCAAAACATATGGATATTGGGATTTCAATTAAGTCACAACTTAAAACCCAAAAACTTTCCTTTTCAAATGGTTTAAACCAATTACCATTTCAAATCTTTATATTACAAAAAGATTTATTTCACAAAGATCAATTTATAGACTTTAAAACAATTTTCCATTCCAATTGGATTAACTCATTAAATCTTTAAATCAAAGATTTAACTCATAGCTTTCAAAATTCGATTAACTTGTTAAATCTTTAAATCAAAGATTCAACTTATAGCTTTCAAAAATCATTTTCATAACTTGGAAATTATCTTCAATTTCAAACTTGAAATTCTTTTTAACACAAAATGGACGTTCATTTCTTATGTGAAAGCTTTTATTATTTGAAAACAAACAGTTTTTGTTTCAGAAAAATCCAATTATATTTAGACGAGTTAAACCCCTTGAATTCTATTCACATCCCCAAATCAATACTTTTAAAATAGTTTAACCCATATATAACTGGTATAACATTTTTAATCCCTAGTTTTAAATCATAGAATTCAATTTCAAATCTTGATTTTAAGTTCAAATCAAATTATCAACTTCATATTTTATCGAGTAATTCAAAATAAATTTCATCTATGAAATTCCATTTCAAAAGCTTTTCACTTTAAATCCAATCCATTTCCAAAACATTTGAATCCAAATATTCAAATTTAAAACTATTTCAAAAATCTGTGACTTAATCGATTTCCTCGTGAAATCCAAATTGGTGTGTGTGTATAAGTGTGGTCTAGGGGTTTAACACACTAGTGCAACATCATTTCAATCCTCACAGATTAAAACATAGAAATATAGTTGATAAGCGATATAAAGTATAACGCTTATCTTCCATTCACAATTCACAGATAATATGCAGATGTATCATCAATAAATGGATAAAATACTCAGTTCAATCTACAGAACAAAATGTCACAGATCAGTTAGGACAATCAATTCAAGGTATCTCATACAATACAATCATTCATAAGTAAGGCCAAGCATTCAATAGTCATTTATAAGTAAGATTAATTAATCGTTTAATCCTAATCAATTCAATTTATTTCCAAGTAAGTTAATTACTTACGAATAAATTACCCAATCTTGATTAATCATTTGATATCAATAAATTCATCAAACACTTTAATAAATTAAATTATCCTTAATTAATCATATTAATTTAATCAACCCTTAAACCAATTCCATAATTAATTAACCCCTTAATTTAATCATTCTAGGAAATTAAATCTTTAATTTGTTACCATTAAGCGATCATCTCATACCAATAAATCATTAATTACCGATTAATCTTTATTAATAAATAAATCAAAATATCCAATTTAAGTTACAATTAGTAATTAACCCCTTAATTACTTTCATTAAGTAATTAACAATTTACAATTGATTATCTTAATTAGTACATCAAATAAATTATCAATATTAATCACATTAATTTAATTACTTAATAATCTCTAGTTAATTATCATTATTAACTAATAACATTTCCTTAATTACTTTCTCAAGAAAATTATCTTGGATTAATTCATCATTAATCATTCCTAATTATAAATTAAATCTAAATTACTTATTTATAAATTTGAATAAATCATTCTTTAATTACCATATTAATTAACTTAAATTAAAAATTAATCACTCCTGAACTAATGATTCTGTAACTATTAAGTAATTATAATTCATCAATTATTTAGTCAACATTAACAACACATTAATTGAATTACTTTTAAGTTAAGTTAAAAATGTAAAATATTTAATCATCTCCTTAATTACTTTGTTGAATTTTGTTTAAAATAACTACTGAAAATATAAGTTTAAAATATTCTTAACTTAAATAATTTAAATTATTTTAAAACCTTTGATTACCATTTTCAACTTATCAATAATTATTCATTTGAAAAGAATAGTTTTAAAAATCAATTTTAACTTAGATTTAAAAGTTAAAACTGAAAAATGTTATCACTCTAGAGCTGCTTCGAGTAACGCCCGAGACATTCCCTCACTTGCTTCGAGTTTTCCCCAAATCGACCCGATAGCTTTAGTTTTTTTTTTCTCAAAAAAAAAATTTGTGTTTAAAAAAAACAACCAGGCATGCACTTGAAATTTACACGAGATAACACTCGAGCCAGAGCACAGTTTTCCCGAGGATCTCTTCGCGTCGAACATCTTCTTCCACAAAACAACTGTGCACCGAGACCTGGTGCACATGCACCCATCGCCAGCAACGCTCCGGCGTCTGCGACCTCCCCCAACAAGTCGACTTTGACTTCCACAATCCATCGAACCACCCAGAATCAAAAACTATCACGAACTCGAAAATTTGGCATATGGGTTCGACTAGAACCAAAAGAACTAGGTCATCTAAAACCGCCTCGAACTACCACCTCCGGTCGCCAACGATCATGCCACCGTGCTCAAAGCTTCTTTAATGGCCAATGCTTCGAATCCCCTAGGACCGATCGTCTAAAACACTATGTCGACGACGAATTTTCCCCAAAACCAAACTTGACTAAATAAGGTCGTTAAACCCTAAATCCACCTCATCCCAACGCTCTGATCATTTATAAATTCATTTTGTATTTTTCCTTTGACCCTTAATGCTCCAGCTATCTTTACCGATGATCACGATCTTCACTTCGCCGTGGGTCATCGGAAATCGATAGAAATAGGTTTTCTGATCATCATACAATTGCTTGAAATTTACTCATTTAAAAATCAAGATTTAACTATCAAAATTCATCAATTCGTAACCCCTATCAGCTTTCAAAATCCATTTATAAAATTAAAAACATTCTTTTTTTCATGAATTAACAGATTTTACTAATTTCTTTTATTTCCTGGAAATCCACTTGATAATTTTTCTTGAAAATAATTCTTAAACTTCAAGCTTGATTATACAAACAAGTTTGATCTAAATTATGAAACCTGAAATCAATTTAAAGAGGAAGAAATTGTTGTTTGAACAGGTTTTTGAAAACCTGAAACTAAAGACAGGGATGAACTACATGCACAGGCAAAATCTACATATATACCTAGATTTATACATATGCAAACCAATGCTCAATCTTGCTTCCATCATGGATTCAAATCACAGATCAAATACCAGAGTTTTCAAAAAAATTTAAAGTTTGCTCACAGTGTTTTCCAGAGAAAAATGACAGAGCTTGTTTTCTTTTGTCACAGGCTTTGATTTTCCAATAGAAACATTGCTTCATTGACCTCTGGTTGCATGGATTTGTTTGATGTTTATTTCTCAGGTATTGAACAAGTGAAGATGGTATCTGATCCTTTGTTTCTATTTTCCAATTTGAACTTGAGCTATTTGTTTGATTCAATCTTCTTTTGATTTACTCTGATTTTCATTCCAGGTTTTGAGATGATTTGTTTTTTTTTTCCTTTTTTTTTCTAGTTGAATGAATTGTTCAAGGCTTTATGGACGAACTGAAAATGAAGAGAGGCTTGACATATAAGAGAGTGTACCGGGTGACATTACTTCCTTGTGTACAAAAACATGTTGAAGGTGCTGGCATTAAATGCTAGAGGTATGTTTCATTAAATGCATGTGTCTTGTTTTATAAATATTTTCTTTGTTTATAGGCTGAGATGATTCTTGTTTCGGCTGAAAACTTATTATAATATGTTCCCTATGTCTTGTTTCACTTTATCATATCTATACTTTATTGGTTTGTACACACTTTTTGTTTTAAATGTTTTAAGTGTACCTGGTTTGTTTTTGCAAGCTTAGATATTTCTTTTGTCTTTTGTTTTCTTTTACAGGAGTACATAGATTTATTTGTTTTGCCTAGTTTTGTTTTTATTTTTATTTTCCCCTTGTTTATGCTTGCCTACATACCTATTCTACTTGGCTGCATACTTCTTCTACTTGATGGCTAATAGTGTTGGTGTGGTGGCTGCATTTATTACTTACCTTACACATTTTATTCTTGCTTGTCTCCGCTGCATTTTTTTTTCTTTGCTTGTATGGTGGCTGATGTATCTAGCTTGGTAGCAAATGAATACATGTTGTGTACTAAAGAGGATCTTGCATTAAATTGCTAGTACTCTATGCTTATACTTTATTTGTATTTTATTTTACTTGTTTTATTTGTTTGTACTTAGTTTATTTATATTTTAAACATTTTTGAAAGACTTCATTTTTCGAATTTTATAAATCATAGTTTCTTTCAAAACACACATATCTATTATTTATAAATAAATTTGAAACGAAAAATTCTATCTAAAATAAGAATTCGTATGTAAAGACATTTTATTATAAATATTTTAAAAAAAAAATAACTCAATATCAAATTAAAATAATTTATAAAAGAAACTATCTCCTTCTTAATAAATAACATATTTTATTTGGATTTGGATAAACTCAAATCAATTTATCATTTAATTTCACAATTTTAAATCAAAAATAATTTAATTATCAATTTAAAATTGATTAAAATTCGGGATCGTTACATATTTGATTATATTTTATTAAAACAAGTCTACTGTTTGGATATGGATATTAGCTAATTTGTAAGTTATTGTATGGAGTTATTATGTATGAATTGGAAATTTTGACATATAAAATGATTAGTATAGGATGCAAAAATCTTAAAATGCTTAGGAATATTTGGCTAGCCTAAATTACGTATGTATGTATGTATGTATGTATGTATGTATATTAGCATGTAAACATATTATTAACGTATAGTGAATGACGTATTTATCGTATTATTTAGAATAAATTGGTTAGTAATTAGCATTAAGCCCCATCGGAATAAAGTAAGGATAATTATAGAAATTAATCCATAATTGAAGGCAGAATAAGGAGTTTTCCTTATACGACCTTAATGCCAAATTTGGTGAGGTATATCTGTGGTAGTATGTTAAGGGAGTGAAATTATGACTAAGTTACACGGAAGCGAGGTCAATCAAAAGCACACAGAAGTCTACCCAGCCAATCTTGCCACCAATAGTTGGACTTTGAGACTGATGTGAGACATCTTCTATAATAAGTATCCATAATGGACGCAAGGTTAGTCCCAATTCTATAGGGTAAGTTTATCCAGCTAATCTGGCTACCACCACCTATGAATACTCAGACTAATGTGAGACATCACGGATTGGGCTACAGTCATAAGACATAGGACTTGCTTCTATGTGACGACCCAGAATTTTGGACATTTGAAATTGGATATTTAATTGATTTTAAATATTTGAAAGTTAGTTTAACTTGAATTTCAAATATCACTGTTTGTTTGGCAATTAAATTATTGAAAGTTGGGTAAAAATATTGAATCTTCGGTTCTAAGCCTGTTAAAAATAATTTAAAGTCTTGTAAAATCTATATTAATAATACTGAAGATAATGGAAGCTTTAGAATTGAATTTGGAAGTGTTTTGTTAAGTTTTGAAAATATATCGTTTAAATCGATATTTAAAAATAGTCTTCTGAGGCACAGTCTCGGATTTTGATGAAACCAGTTCTATTGGATCCGTAATAGTGTTTTATTATCGGATTTTAATTTTCGTAGCGTTTGGAGTTGTCGTGTGATCGTACGGTAGATAAACGCGCTGAATTTTTATTGAAAATTCAATATAATAACTGGGTCCAAAAAGTTATCTTCTCGATACGAGCAAATTAGGACTCAAAATCTTTTTCATTGCGTTCGGAATAGGAATATAACATTATAAATGCATGGCGGCATGCCTTGATAGGAGATCGAGATTTTAGGCTTCGTTTTCTAAACGATTTAAAATTTAAATTTAAATTTAATATAATATATATGCATTTAGTATAAATTGTTTTCACAAGACCATTTTTTTACACGTTTCTTTCCCTTTTAACATTTGTCATCTCCATCGAAACGCGTTCTTTGAAAAAATACTCGTGCCGGATAAAATAAAAAAATATAATGGATACCCATTAGAGAAAAAACGAACCCTATCTTCTTTCCTTTTCTTCCCAGCTACTAAGTCATGGCCGAAACGAATCCTAAATGTGATATCCAATTTTTTTTTTTTAACATCTGTTAATTGGGTAATTAACAGGATAAAAAAAGTTTTAAAATACAAATTTATAATTTAAACAAATAAAATAAGTCTTAATTTGATATATATTTATAATTTTTTTTTGTAATTTAAGAAATGGAAGGATTTAAACATAAGATTGATATATTTTTTTAGAATGTATAAATTAAAACATATTTATAAATGAAATTATAAATGAAAGATATATTCATATGCTAATAATAAATGAAAAAAATAATACATATTAATATAAATATATAAATAAAACATAAGAGAAATTTAAGATAAAGATTAACATTTGTAACTAAGATTTATGCATGGTAAACAAGTGGCATTTGTGCCTTTTAATGAATATATGGATTTAATGTTTAAGAAATAGGCTGCAAATTCATTTTCCACTTTTTCAAGATCCATTTCCTTTCTTCATCTCTCACTTTTCTTTTCTTTAATACCAAAAACCAGAATTTATCAAACAATACACTGCATATCAACTTCAAAATCATAACAACTCAAAGCTTGTACATTGTTTTTTTTTTTCCAAAAACCAATATCAATCTACAGAGCATTTTCTTCAAACCTGGAACCAAGCAGTTTCCCTTTGTTTCAAAATAGTTCATCTACGTTTTAGATTTAAGTCATCTCTGCCGATTTCAATAGCAAGAAACTCAAGTTTTAATAGCAAAAGCATTTTCCAGTTTGGAGTTTTCAAGTCATAGAAGCCTCTGTTCATCTTCTAACTAGGTGAGTAAAACAAACCTATATCTGATTAAGTCTTGTTGCATGATATAGGAGCATAAAGTAATGAGGTGTTAATGGTTAGCATGAATGGAAATTTGTCTTGCATGTTAATAAATATATGGAATCTATCTGTGCATGTCCAAGTGCAAGAAAACTTGTTCTATTCTAAATTTTACAGGTTTAAAACCCTTTAAAAATTTAAATCCTCTTTATTTGTTCTATGATAGGTCTGGATTATCAAACAAAATATGTTGGTTTGAACATAAATTAAGATGTAAAAATATATTTGGGTAAAACAAGTCTGTATATATTTTTAATTCCAAAAAGAACAGTAGGAATTTGAGATATGAGAAATTTCAAACATTTTAATTTTTCGATTCAGGTATATGATTTGAATCAGTTTGTTAAATCATGATTTTTAAGGGTTAATTCATGATTTTTAGAGGGGAATCAAGTGAGAGGTTTGGGGTTAACCAGAAAATGAGTTTTGAGATATCACGGGTGATCGGGACGATGTGGAGGGTCGGGACCACGTCTATAGGTGGCGAGAAGGTCGGCGAGTTTGGAAAAAATGGTAGGAAGTGGATTAGAGCACTTGGTGATGGTGGTTAGGGGATGAAGGTTTTTAAACCTTGTTTTCGATTCATAAGTAAAATTGATCACCGCGAACTCTAGAATTGATCGAGTGGCTCCAAATTCGAATAAATGAATGATGAAGTATGGAAGGAGTAGCGGCCGGAGGTGAAGCTCCTCTGATGATCGGATTTTGGTGTTAGAGGCAATTTCTGGTGTTCGACGTTGATTCAGTTTTTGAGCTTGAATGCTCGAATTTGATATTGGGGTTCTGCAATTGATTTGAGGGTTGGAATCGAGTTAGGAGGCGACCGTTGACTTGTGAGTGGGTGTAACGCCCCGGAAATTTTCGACTTTCAAAAATTCAACATCGATACTCACTTTATCGACTGCCGAGCAATCGAATGCCGAAAAACCGAAATGTTATGGTTTAAGAAAAAGAAAAAGACAGAAGAAGAGGGAAAAAGATAGGAAAGATAGAACATAGAGGGAAAAGAAAAATAGAAAATGACAGAGAAAAGAAAATGGAAGATAGAACGGAACAGAACAACATCAGAATCTCATAATTCGCAGCGGAACAACATATAATAATAAATGAATAATCTTTAAACAAAGAACTATATCAGTTATTACATTTTATACATTACATTTCATTACATCATATCATCATCAGAGTGTACAACATCATACAACAACAAACAGTGCAGCGGAAAAAGAAATACTATTAACTAGTAATACGCCATGCCATCCATCTTGCCTCCAGCAACTCCAGAATATCCTGATAAACCTAACTCTTGACTGCCCGTGTGGAAATTGGTGGGCACCCAGAGTTTAGGAAGGAAAACAATAAACTCCGAGTCAGTCATGTGACTGGTGTGAGAACTCAAAACAGTTTATTTATCTTTAAAATCAAAATAGAGGAATATTTTTAAAGTCAATTCGCAATGCTTTTTAAAAATGAGACTACCATAAGGCCTCCCGCACACACACACATGCAAATGCAGAATCGGAGGAGATTTCTCCTTATGATAGTCCAAGATGCTTGATACGCATTTAAAAATAACATTTGATATTATTATTAGTGTATAGTGTAGAGAAAAATTCATTTCGAAAGTAGAATATAAATCTTAGCCAACATACGACCATTATCGTATGCCTACTATAGCTACCATCCAAACAGTGTTGCGACACCATAAGTGAATGATAGGTCCTACAACTAAAACCGTACAAGTCACGTATTGTTTCTTTGGATTTCCAACGAATGATCAGGCCAAGGAACTTCCCATTGCCACATGAGAATGCCTCTGGATGGACATCCCCGAGAACCAAACCGGATCTCTACCAACACAAGGCCGGGTTACCCCTAACTGAGTAACAACTGACCGAATATGCCATCCCCCGGTCCTTTGGGACCTTTTCACCGAGCGCTCGTAATCAATTCACACAATCATAACAAAGTGTTTTCAACATGAGTAAGTATCTGGGCTCCATACCATGATACCACCCTTTTCCAGAAGGAAATGCACATGTCCTAAAGGGCGCTAACCCTCATAACCTTGCCGCATCTTTCCTGTTTTGACCATTCACGGGGTGTGAGGCTCGACGAAGTCACGTCCACAAAAACATACTTTATACAAAAGCCATGCTTTGGGTCAACAAATGATCATAGAAATGATCACCAAGATAGACGATCAAATAAACGATCCTATCACAAATAATCAACACAATGATCATTTACAGCAACACTCAGCATGTCACATTACCAAATTGGGAATATATCGCTGATAACTTCAACTATATAACCTCTGAGCTCGTACGTCTCAGAGAAGGGTGTTAAGCTAAAAGAATAAATTCTCCGCCACCAACAGAAATATATTTGAAAGAAATCTGCTTTATATCTCAATTTGTAATGTCAGACATACAATCCATACAAGTCTGTTCCAGGCTCGAACAAAACTGAAGGCACTTACAAGGAAGTGCTTGCAATCCGGATATCCACAATCCTGATCGAATTCCCCATCACATATGGAGAACTCTATACCGGAGCAACTCGGTGCAGAGTCAATCGATAGGTCATCCTATCGCTCTCGCAAATATCCGGTCTTCAACACCGATCTTCAAATGCAATTCATATCGACGTATCACATATTCGGAATGGGTTATACGACCCCATGGTCCTTTCCAGGTTAACCCGAATAGTGAGCGCTTATTCAAAAATAAGTGTGGCATTCAAATTCAAACAAATCACATCAATTACCCATTCAAAGGGAAATATTGATAGTCGGTTATTGAACTATCAATGGATATGCACGCATCACCAGTTTCCAAATAATTTTCCATATTATTTATTTTCCAAAATATCTTCACAAGATATATTATTTTCACACTTTAAAAATAAATCAATATTTATTTTTAAACCAATTCCACTTTCTTTTATAAATTCCTTAGTGAATTTAAAATCCAAAATATCTATGAATATACGGTTTCAATTATTCATTTCAATTTATCTTCAAAAAGATAATTTCTATAATATTCACTTTATATTGGATAAAAACATTTCCATACTTATTTATTCATAAGTAATTCACAGATTTTATTTATTTTCAACACTTAGAAAATATTCAATATACTTAAATCGAGATTAAGTATATATTTCATTCTTTAAGGAATTCATTCTCTTAAACATATTTATTTGGGCCAAAACGAATGTTACGTAAAACATCGTTACGACAACCCAAAATCACTAGTATAGGGATTCGAAATTAAAATAGATATATAAATCCCAATACTATACAAAACATTTCCTTTCGGAAATCATTTACTATAACAACAGTGTTATAGTCCATTATTTCCTTCTATTTCTCGAAAACGTCTATTCCAACAATGAATGTTGAAATCTATGGTTTCGAATCTCAACACATTTTAAAACATCGTTAGATCGTTTTAATTTTATTTGAAATATCACCTTCAAAACAATTTCTTTAACATATTATTCACTATTCAAAAACGTGAATATTCTACGTTAACACATTTCATCATTTCTATACATTTTATTTCAAAGGATTATTCACAGTCAAAACGTGAATATAACTCCATTAATAGGTTTCAGCAATTTACTTATCAAAATAAGTCGTTTGCGAATTTATAAAACAACGTTTATAAATTCTATTTCTATTTATTTATTTATAAAAACTTCCTTTTATAAATTCTTTTATTAACCTATTCGATTTATAACTCAATTATAAACTAAAGTTTCATATTATAAGTTAAATACTTAAAATTTATTCGTTCACAAAAATCGTTCCTTTGAACTTCATAATTATAAATCTTATAACTTATAAGATTCAATTATTTATCCAAAACCATTCTTTTAATGACTTTATAAATTTTATAAACCTACTGTTTATAAAATTCTATTTATAACTTCACCGTTTATAATTCTATAAATTTCATTCATTTATGGAATTTATTTTCACTTCATTCAAACACTTATAAAAACTTGTTTTATAATGTCAATATTTCAATTTATAAATATCCATTTATAAATCTCTTAATATAATTCAATTTATATTATTCGTTTAAAACGTCTTTAATCTCCTTTATTATTTCACCATTTTGATTCATAAAATAATTAAATTTTTATAAATCCAATATTTAAACTTTTCACAATAAATTCTAAAATCCCGATTAAACTATTTTATAAATCATTAGCATCATATTCTCAAAAATCAGTTTTTAACTATTTTTCTCAAAAATCATAATTTTTATAACTTCAAAAATTATAACGTTTATTTATTTAAAATGGATCAATTCGAAAATCATTTTATAAAACGTATACTTTTCAAAAAATCACTTTTGAAATCTTTTTAAAATTCCAAATTTGGTCCAATGATGCTACACACCAAATAGTCAATCACGACAACAACGATATCATATATCGATATGATAATCCATCAAATATCAAAATATCTGAAATCAAATAAAAACTGTTGAGGAATCCAGTTGGATCCCTCCAACCTGTTTTCCTGCATCCACAAACATTAGCACAATACCAATTTCGCTCCAGTACGAAATTATCGTGGTATACGGGATTTAAAATATTATCCGCTTACTAACGGCGCAATAGGGTCTCATCCGCTAAACAAAAAATGCGGGAAATCAATAACTCCAATATATACATATGCCAATATATATATATTGCTACTATATATAATACCAATTTCACTGTTTATGAAATATTCGCGGTATATGTTTTTAATAAAAACATCCGCTTACTAACGGCGCATAATGTCTATTTTAACAATCAATATATAACAATCATCATTCAAACATGCATTCAAATATTTTAAATCTAACTATTTAAAATAAAATCGAAACTGATTCGATTGAGTGAGAAATTCTCACCTTGGTTTCAATTTCTTTTTAGCGATTTATTTCGAATAAAATTAAACGGACGTTTAATTTTACCCAAAATTCTCACTAACTCCAAACGACTCCAATCCAATTTCATCGCGTAGTGCTCGTCCATACGATTCCAACGCAACTGGTTTCGCGCGGTTTCGACCTCGTATGAAAAAGTTATGATTTTATGAAGTTTATACACGATTTTATAAAAACAATTACAACATAATTTCCTTTTATTAACCTACACTAGTTTCTGGCCATTGGATCCTGCATCTCCTCATCTGGACCGTGCCTTGCATCTTCCCCACCATCACGTTTCTACAGATAGCACATACAAACCGAACCTAATTTTACACGACATTAGGGTTTAAATTAACAACCTCCACGACGCACTAAAACTTGATCGGAGACCATCAACACGTGCGCCTCCCCTCACTCCACCCACGGTCGAAGAGCCATGAAACTTGGCCACTCCTCCATCCTAGAATTGCGTGCGCAGCTGTAGGCGTCGGCCTCATTTATCTCCCCCTCCGTTGCACCAAAAGCCATCATCACCGTATAGATCTCAAGCTCTCTTCATGCTCTTCGATGTTGTAGTTGACAACTTTGGCTAATTCTTTGTAGATTGAGAGTGATTGAGGGAGAAGTGAAATCAAATTCTGGCCATTGGTGAATAAAGAGGCGGCTAGGTTAAATATTAGGGTTAGGTTTATTTTTTTTAAAATTATAAAGGGTAGGGGGTATATTTATAGGAAAAATTCGGACACTATTCATCCGGAAATTCCGAACTCCGATTTACGCGCCGTAACCAACGTTTCTAGGGTTTACACCGCGTTCCGGACACAATGGAATAGGTTTCGGAAGCTAATTCGGACATCTGTGCGAGTTATGGCTATAAACGCTCAATTTGAATTAAACCGATTTAAGCGATTTTCTAGGCGTTTTAATTTTTACAGGACAAACGGTAAATCCAATCGACACGAAATTTGAAACCTTACAATAATATCACATTACGGATCCGATGAAACTGGTTTCGTCAAAATCCGAGACTTTTTGAAAAATGGCTATTTTAACTCGCCAAATTAAAAATAAAAATAATTCGATGCGTTTCGAGCTGTCACGATCAAACGGTAACTCCGATTGACACGAAATTTGAAATCCGGTAATAACTAACTATTATGGATCCAATGGAACTGGTTTCGTTCAATTCTGAGACTGTTCAAAAATTGACTATTTTCACTAGTCGATTTTAATATTAAAATATTCAATTTTCACAAATTAACTTTTAATTCGATTTTAAAAGTTCTAAAATATCATTCTAACTCCAATATGATAAAATAAAATTTTACAAATCATTTTCAATCATATTTAACTCAATTTTCAATTATTTCCATAATTTAACATATTAAATTATTGATTTAATTATCCAATTAAATCCAATTATTCAAATAAAAATTTATTTGACTTATAAATTCACTCCTTAATATTTAAAATTAATTAAATATTCAAATTTTAATTACTAAAAATCCTGGGTCGTTACAATCTTCCCCACTTAAAAGAATTTCGTCCTCGAAATTATTAAGTAAGAAAGGTTATAGAATTTATTAACTTTTTTCCGAAATTCATATTTAAACTTCTTATAATAACTTACTAAGTTTTCAAATCATACTTAGTTATCTTTTCAAAAACAACTACTATTGTTTAACTTTCAATTCCAAAACAAAGTTAATAGTTTTCAAAACTTTTCCAATTTTCTCAAATTTTTTCTAACGCCTTAAATTTTCGGAAAAATTCGCCATAGTCTCCTTTGCGCGGCTCGATCCGAAAAAAAAATGACAGTATATATATCACAAATATACATCTCATCAAGTAATGAGGCATCCCGAAGGGAAAAAAGTATAAAAGTACGATATTTAATCCGAGATATGTACCTTATATTTTATTAGCAAGCATATATGGCTAATATAGCGCGAAAGCGAGCTCCAAATGTGAAGCAAACGCGATCCACACCTACTAAACACTCAACAAACAACATGAGAATCATGCATATAGACAATAGTATCAATATACAACATATAGCAATTGAAACAAAATCAATATATTCAACCATCAACCAACTAGCATTCATAAACAATGTATATTCATTCATATTCTCATTAATATTAATGAATTGGTTTTCAATTTAAATCACATTTGATTCATTAACAGTGGATGTTTACTAACATTTATTTTCAATTAGTTTATATTCACTAATTCATATTCAAGTTGGTTCACTTCCAATTCAAATTCAATTCTATTTAAGATTCACTTAACTTCAAATTGAATTTCCATTACTTTAGCTTTCAATTTCATTAACTCAATTTCATTAACACTTAATGAATTATATACAATCAACTAACAACCATATAACAACCAATGTATATTAATTACAACTAAATTCCTTTGCTTTCAATTGGTTTAATTAATTGATTTTCATTCAACTATTCAACTTTCCAATAACATTAGATTTTAATGAATTAACACTTATATTCATTATTTCATATCAACTTAATTTACATTCAATTGATTAACATCCATTTCATTCATTCAATTCAATTCTAAAGTTGAATTTCATTTATAAAACTCAAGTTCATATTCATTTACTCCACTTCATTAATTTACTTTGATAACTATATCAACTTCATTTAACATATCTTAAGTTATATTCCATTTAAACATCACTTAGTTTTTCATAACTTAAATTCCCACTTGTAAATAAATTCAGATTTCAATTCTAAAGTAAATTTCCATTTAACTTTTATTTACAACTCATATTCATAAATATATATTCATATAGTTTCACTTCTTATATATATAAGTTTATTTCACAATTGTAAATCACTTTAATTATAATTCAATTCTTATAATTCATTTGCTTATACAATTATTCTTTTATTTAGATTATTCAAACAACCAAACAATCAACTTATATACTCTTTAATAATTTTGAAAAATTATTTCTTTATATATAAAATATAATCAAGGTAAAATTATTTCATTTACCCAAATTTTAAAATCAATATTGTGCCGAATTGTTCTGTACAAGTGTTTAGAAACACCTTCGACATAGTTGTCGAGCCACGCTGACGAAAGTTCATATGCCACTCAATAAACTAATCATCACAATATAAAACAATTTTTATATTCACTAACAAATACGCTCTCATAGTTATTATTACACTCAACTCATTCTAGAGTACTGCTGACTCTATCTCTAATGAGTAATACCCAACAGAACCATGGTTGTCGCTTAACCATATGCTCTGATACCAAATGTAACGCCCCGGAAATTTTCGACTTTCGAAAATTCAACATCGATACTCACTTTATCGACTGCCGAGCAATCGAATGCCGAAAAACCGAAATGTTATGGTTTAAGAAAAAGAAAAAGACAGAAGAAGAGGGAAAAAGATAGGAAAGATAGAACATAGAGGGAAAAGAAAAATAGAAAATGACAGAGAAAAGAAAATGGAAAATAGAACGGAAGAGAACAACATCAGAATCTCACAATTCGCAGCGGAACAACATATAATAATAAATGAATAATCTTTAAACAAAGAACTATATCAGTTATTACATTTTATACATTACATTTCATTACATCATATCATCATCAGAGTGTACAACATCATACAACAACAAACAGTGCAGCGGAAAAAGAAATACTATTAACTAGTAATACGCCATGCCATCCATCTTGCCTCCAGCAACTCCAGAATATCCAGAATATCCTGATAAACCTAACTCTTGACTGCCCGTGTGGAAATTGGTGGGCACCCAGAGTTTAGGAAGGAAAACAATAAACTCCGAGTCAGTCATGTGACTGGTGTGAGAACTCTAAACAGTTTATTTATCTTTAAAATCAAAATAGAGGAATATTTTTAAAGTCAATTCGCAATGCTTTTTAAAAATGAGACTACCATAAGGCCTCCCGCACACACACACATGCAAACGCAGAATCGGAGGAGATTTCTCCTTATGATAGTCAAAGATGCTTGATACGCATTTAAAAATAACATTTGATATTATTATTAGTGTATAGTGTAGAGAAAAATTCATTTCGAAAGTAGAATATAAATCTTAGCCAACATACGACCATTATCGTATGCCTACTATAGCTACCATCCAAATAGTGTTGCGACACCATAAGTGAATGATAGGTCCTACAACTAAAACCGTACAAGTCACGTATTGTTTCTTTGGATTTCCAACGAATGATCAGGCCAAGGAACTTCCCATTGCCACATGAGAATGCCTCTGGATGGACATCCCCGAGAACCAAACCGGATCTCTACCAACACAAGGCCGGGTTACCCCTAACTGAGTAACAACTGACCGAATATGCCATCCCCCGGTCCTTTGGGACCTTTTCACCGAGCGCTCGTAATCAATTCACACAATCATAACAAAGTGTTTCAACATGAGTAAGTATCTGGGCTCCATACCATGATACCACCCTTTTCCAGAAGGAAATGCACATATCCTAAAGGGCGCTACCCCTCATAACCTTGCCGCATCTTTCCTGTTTTGACCATTCATGGGGTGTGAGGCTCGACGAAGTCACGTCCACAAAAACTTACTTTATACAAAAGCCATGCTTTGGGTCAACAAATGATCATAGAAATGATCACCAAGATAGACGATCAAATAAACGATCCTATCACAAATAATCAACACAATGATCATTTACAGCAACACTCAGCATGTCACATTACCAAATTGGGAATATATCGCTGATAACTTCAACTATATAACCTCTGAGCTCGTACGTCTCAGAGAAGGGTGTTAAGCTAAAAGAATAAATTCTCCGCCACCAACAGAAATATATTTGAAAGAAATCTGCTTTATATCTCAATTTGTAATGTCAGACATACAATCCATACAAGTATGTTCCGGGCTCGAACAAAACCGAAGGCACTTACAAGGAAGTCCTTGCAATCCGGATATCCACAATCCTGATCGGATTCCCCATCACATATGGAGAACTCTATACCGGAGCAACTCGGTGCAGAGTCAATCGATAGGTCATCCTATCGCTCTCGCAAATATCCGGTCTTCAACACCGATCTTCAAATGCAATTCATATCGACGTATCACATATTCGGAATGGGTTATACGACCCCATGGTCCTTTCCCGGTTAACCCGAATAGTGAGCGCTTATTCAAAAATAAGTGTGGCATTCAAATTCAAACAAATCACATCAATTACCCATTCAAAGGGAAATATTGATAGTCGGTTATTGAACTATCAATGGATATGCACACATCACCAGTTTCCAAATAATTTTCCATATTATTTATTTTCCAAAATATCTTCACAAGATATATTATTTTCACACTTTAAAAATAAATCAATATTTATTTTTAAACCAATTCCACTTTCTTTTATAAATTCCTTAATGAATTTAAAATCCAAAATATCTATGAATATACGGTTTCAATTATTCATTTCAATTTATCTTCAAAAAGATAATTTCTCTAATATTCACTTTATATTAGATAAAAACATTTCCATACTTATTTATTCATAAGTAATTCACAGATTTTATTTATTTTCAACACTTAGAAAATATTCAATATACTTAAATAGAGATTAAGTATATATTTCATTCTTTAAGGAATTCATTCTCTTAAACATATTTATTTGGGCCAAAACGAATGTTACGTAAAACATCGTTACGACAACCCAAAATCACTAGTATAGGGATTCGAAATTAAAATAGATATATAAATCCCAATATTATACAAAACATTTCCTTTCGGAAATCATTTACTATAACAACAGTGTTATAGTCCATTATTTCCTTCTATTTCTCGAAAACGTCTATTCCAACAATGAATGTTGAAATCTATGGTTTCGAATCTCAACACATTTTAAAACATCGTTAGATCGTTTTAATTTTATTTGAAATATCACCTTCAAAACAATTTCTTTAACATATTATTCACTATTCAAAAACGTGAATATTCTACGTTAACACATTTCATCATTTCTATACATTTTATTTCAAAGGATTATTCACAGTCAAAACGTGAATATAACTCCATTAATAGGTTTCAGCAATTTACTTATCAAAATAAGTCATTTGCGAATTTATAAAACAACGTTTATAAATTCTATTTCTATTTATTTATTTATAAAAACTTCCTTTTATAAATTCTTTTATTAACCTATTCGATTTATAACTCAATTATAAACTAAAGGTTCATATTATAAGTTAAATACTTAAAATTTATTCGTTCACAAAAATCGTTCCTTTGAACTTCATAATTATAAATCTTATAACTTATAAGATTCAATTATTTATCCAAAACCATTCTTTTAATGACTTTATAAATTTTATAAACCCACTGTTTATAAAATTCTATTTATAACTTCACCGTTTATAATTCTATAAATTTCATTCATTTATGGAATTTATTTTCACTTCATTCAAACACTTATAAAAACTTGTTTTATAATGTCAATATTTCAATTTATAAATATCCATTTATAAATCTCTTAATATAATTCAATTTATATTATTCTTTTAAAACGTCTTTAATCTCCTTTATTATTTCACCATTTTGATTCATAAAATAATTAAATTTTTATAAATCCTATATTTAAACTTTTCACAATAAATTCTAAAATCCCGTAAACTATTTTATAAATCATTAGCATCATATTCTCAAAAAATCAGTTTTTAACTATTTTTCTCAAAAATCATAATTTTTATAACTTTAAAAATTATAACGTTTATTTATTTAAAATGGATCAATTCCAAAATCATTTTATAAAACGTATACTTTTCAAAAAATCACTTTTGAAATCTTTTTAAAATTCCAAATTTGGTCCAATGATGCTACACACCAAATAGTCAATCACGACAACAACGATATCATATATCGATATGATAATCCATCAAATATCAAAATATCTGAAATCAAATAAAAACTGTTGAGGAATCCAGTTGGATCCCTCCAACCTGTTTTCCTGCATCTACAAACATTAGCACAATACCAATTTCGCTCCAGTACGAAATTATCGCGGTATACGGGATTTAAAATATTATCCGCTTACTAACGGCGCAATAGGGTCTCATCCGCTAAACAAAAAATGCGGAAAATCAATAACTCCAATATATACATATGCCAATATATATATATTGCTACTATATATAATACCAATTTCACTGTTTATGAAATATTCGCGGTATATGTTTTTAATAAATAACACCCGCTTACTAACGGCGCATAATGTCTATTTTAACAATCAATATATAACAATCATCATTCAAACATGCATTCAAATATTTTAAATCTAACTATTTAAAATAAAATTGAAACTGATTCGATTGAGTGAGAAATTCTCACCTTGGTTTCAATTTCTTTTTAGCGATTTATTTCGAATAAAATTAAACGGACGTTTAATTTTACCCAAAATTCTCACTAACTCCAAACGACTCCAATCTAATTTCATCGCGTAGTGCTCGTCCATACGATTCCAACGCAACTGGTTTCGCGCGGTTTCAACCTCGTATGAAAAAGTTATGATTTTATGAAGTTTATACACGATTTTATAAAAACAATTACAACATAATTTCCTTTTATTAACCTACACTAGTTTCTGGCCATTGGATCCTGCATCTCCTCATCTGGACCGTGCCTTGCATCTTCCCCACCATCACGTTTCTACAGATAGCACATACAAACCGAACCCAATTTTACACGACATTAGGGTTTAAATTAACAACCTCCACGATGCACTAAAACTTGATCGGAGACCATCAACACGTGCGTCTCCCCTCACTCCACCCACGGCCGAAGAGCCATGAAACTCGGCCACTCCTCCATCCTAGAATTGCGTGCGTAGCTGTAGGCGTCGGCCTCATTTATCTCCCCCTCCGTTGCACCAAAAGCCATCATCACCGTATAGATCTCAAGCTCTCTTCATGCTCTTCGATGTTGTAGTTAACAACTTTGGCTAATTCTTTGTAGATTGAGAGTGATTGAGGGAGAAGTGAAATCAAATTCTGGCCATTGGTGAATAAAGAGGCGGCTAGGTTAAATATTAGGGTTAGGTTTATTTTTTTTTAAATTATAAAGGGTAGGGGGTATATTTATAGGAAAAATTCGGACACTATTCATCCAGAAATTCCGAACTCCGATTTACGCGCCGTAACCAGCGTTTCTAGAGTTTACCCCGCGTTCCGGATACAATGGAACAGGTTTCGGAAGCTAATTCGGACATCTGTGCGAGTTATGGCTATAAACGCTCAATTTGAATTAAACCGATTTAAGCGATTTTCTAGGCGTTTTAATTTGTACAGGACAAACGGTAAATCCAATCGACACGAAATTTGAAATCTTACAATAATATCACATTACGGATCTGATGAAACTGGTTTCGTCGAAATCCGAGACTTTTTGAAAAATGGCTATTTTAACTCGCCAAATTAAAATTAAAAATAATTCGATGCGTTTCGAGCTGCCACGATCAAACGGTAACTCCGATTGACACGAAATTTGAAATCCGGTAATAACTAACTATTACAGATCCAATGGAACTGGTTTCGATCAATTCTGAGACTGCTCAAAAATTGACTATTTTCACTAGTCGATTTTAATATTAAAATATTCAATTTTCACAAATTAACTTTTAATTCGATTTTAAAAGTTCTAAAATATCATTCTAACTCCAATATGATAAAATAAAATTTTACAAATCATTTTCAATCATATTTAACTCAATTTTCAATTATTTCCATAATTTAACATATTAAATTATTGATTTAATTATCCAATTAAATCCAATTATTCAAATAAAAATTTATTTGACTTATAAATTCACTCCTTAATATTTAAAATTAATTAAATATTCAAATTTTAATTACTAAAAATCCTGGGTCATTATAGTGGGGTTGCGAAAGGTGGGAGTTGACGGCAGCGGTGGTGCAGGTGCAAGGCGTACTTGGAGTGTCAGCTGTTGTTTTGGGAAATTTGGGTTCTCGTGTTTGTTCGTGTTGCATCGTGTATTTGCTCGAAGTTTGGGGTTGATTGACTCGAAGTTGCTGTTGTTATGGGCTCGAGTGTTTGATGTTAGGGGTTTTGTAAACTGTCAATGCTTAGTTTATATTATTCAAAATGGAAAGGGCTACTCGAGTTTTACTCGAGATATTTTATGTCTTGGCTCGGGTTAGGTTAGGATTAGACTCGAGTGATGAATGCATAGCTCGAGTTAGTTCTGTTACAGGTTAGAAACCTGTTTTATTTTAAAATTTTAAACTGAATTTAAAATATTAAACAAGGATTTAAAACAATTTTTAAATCTAATTTTTAATTATGGATTCAAGCTTAATTTGAATCATAGTTGGAAATGAATAAAGTTTAAATTCAAATTTGTTTAAATAATTTTTTAAAAAAAAGTTAAGTATTTTTTTAAAAAAAGAAATTTGGATTTAAATTGGAATTTGAAATGTAAAGGGAGATTTAAACAAAGTTTAAATCTGATTCTAATCAAAATTTGAATCTTTATTTTAAATTTAAGGTTTTAAATTTTAAATGATAAAGAAAAATTGAAATGTTTGAATTTAAAAAGAAATTTGTTTGAACACTTATAAAATTTCATTTTATAGGAAAAGTATTATTTATCATGTAAATTTAAAGTTTTCAAATTGAGTTTAAATTTTGACGAAGATAAATTGAGTTTCATTTTTAAACTTGGATTGAAAATGAAATTTGAAATTGAATTCGAAAATAAATGTTTTCAAATATATTTATGAATTATAATTTAACCATAGATAAGAAAAAAGTTTTATGTTAAAGTTAAATTATAAATTAATGATTTATTATTCATTTAATTATTAGGCTAATTAAATGGATAATAATAAATTAATGAAATGGTTAATTACTTAAAGTAATTAAGGGTTTAAACTTAAGGTTTAAGATTAATTATTCTTAGAATAATTAACTTGTAATTCAAGAATCATTAATTAATAAGATTTGATTTTAATTAATGATTAATAGTTAATTAATCAAGTGATAAAGGATTAATTAAGTTACAGTTAACACTTAATTAATTAAATTAATTAGAGGTTAATTAATGGGTTATTAATGGTTAATTTATTTGTAATCAGTAATAATTTAATTACTTTAGAAGAATAATTAATGAATTGTTAATAGTTAATGAAGGTCATTAACTAGGGATTATGTAATAATTAATTAGTGTGATTAATTACGGAATGAGATTAATCAAGAATGATTAATAATTATAATAAACTAAAATTTTAGTATAATTACTTTAAGTAATTAGTGATGTGTAATTCCTTAATGAAGTAGTGAGTGATTAATTACCTATGTAATTAATTAAAAGAAAATTTACTTGATGAGAAGTAATTAAAGGATCATTACTTGATGGAAGGAATTAGGTTATAGTTACTCGGTGTAATTAAAGGATTAATTAATATAATAAATCAAGGAGTTGGTTTAATTGATGAAGTAATTAAGGGTAGTTAATTACTGATGTTATAATCAAGGGTGATTAATAATTATGGTTAGCAATTAATTAATGAAATAATAAAAGGCTAATTATCGTATTGGGTTGAGGATAATTAATTTGTGAAATTAATTAAGGGTTAATTACTTAAATATACTTAAAGGATAAATAGAACGATATTGGAAGTCTTTGATTAATTGTTATTCCTAATATGTGATTTGTGATGCTATGAGATAAGATATGTTTGATTTGAATTATGATGATGGGGTTATCTATTGTTCATGAGTTATATGACATCCTGTATTTAAAATTGAGCTGTATTTCACTTGAATAATTTAAGTTAAGATGATATTAGTTTTGAAGAGACCGGAGTCGGGTATCAGTAAATACCCGAAACCAATTCGATTCTTATAATTTGATATGTGAGGCTAATAAGCTAAAGTGGAATGAATTAAGTAAATTGGTCTATTTAAATCTAAGTTTTGGCATTTGGAAATTGATGTGTGAAATGGTTGATGTCTATAACAACTTGCGAAGTGTAAATTGATATAAGTTACCCCGGGTATTATATAAATTGTATGCTTTTGTATTCCAAGTTAAATGGGTTTACTTACGCTGGTTTCCAGCCTGACCCGGGTGTTACTTTGGTGTAATGCTCGGGTCAGTCCGAGTATTATAGATTTTCAGGTAAGGACGTTCTGGAGCTCAGGAGGCGAGCTAGATGACAAGAATGTGTATAGGATATATCCGTTGTAACTATATTATTGTAAATCTGAGGCATGATCATTGTATATGCAATATCTGTATAAATGTGTAACTCTGATGTATTTAAATATAATTGACAGATATAGTATTCTTTTGTAAACTGTTATTATTTATTATTATATTTTATACGCTGCGAATGTGAGATGTTGATGTTTCTGTTCTTCTTTTTCTTCTATCTCTTTCTTCTTTTTCATAACTATCTGGAATTTTCGGCTTAGAAAATTTCGGGTCATTTCACTAAAATTAGTCGAATTCATCGCAAATAAAATTTCCCTCTTTAAAAACAAATCAAACCAGAGCCAATCGAAATTGATCAGAATAAAAAAGGAAAGCGAAGGAAAGCTGCTCGCCATTGAAGTAGAGGAGTCGCGCTTACGTGCGCGAGTATCTGGTGGACGGAGCTAGGTGTTGGCAAAGTCGAGGCCTATACGCGCGGGCGAGGCAGTGGGGATAGCGAGTAGAAGTGGTTCTCGGTGGCGATCAAACTTTGGAAATCGCGATGGAAGCACGCATGCTCGGTGAATTCGATTGGTTAGGTTGCGCTTGAGGCTGAGGGCAGCGGCCGCATGAGGGTTAGGATTTCGTTCAAATTGTAAACTCGACAGTGAATATTCGTTTTCCTTCTTTTTCATTTATATTTGATTTAATAAAAAGTATATTAACAGATTGAAATAAAATAAAATAATAATAATGTGTGGTATATAAATGTTGATTGTTTTCAATATATATATATATATATATATATATATATATATATGCGTATATGCAGAAAATATAGATAAACGCAAAAGAAAAATGTAAAAGTAGTCTGTTTAATTAAATGTATATATACATAATTTTTTTGGGAAATATATAGAGATTTTAAATAATTAAGGATTTATGTCAAAATAAGATTTTTAATTTATATAAATTGATTTTATAAGGGTGAGTTTCAAAAGAAAATAAATATGCATACATATATTTTGATTTACTAAGTTATGTTAAAAATAATTTATTAAGGTAATGAATTTATTTAATTAACTTATTTAATTAAATTTTTAGTTACTAAAAAGATTTATTAAAGGAAAATCAGTTTTGAACTAAGTCATTGGTTAACTAAATTTAAAAATGGCAATTAATTTGTTTTATTTACCAATTTAATTATTTTTAGTTATTAAAATATTTTTAAAGAAAAATATTAGTTCAAATTTAAATTACTATACTAAAAATAAATTATTAGTGTAAACCCAAATTATTAGCTAAATTAAATGAATAAATAGTGATTAACTATTCGATTAATTCAAATATTAATAAACTGTATAATATTTGTACAAGGTCAAAAATCGAGAAAACATGTTCGGATTAGATTGGATTGCAAAACAAAAGAAAAGGTGAGATCTTCTTACTCAATCGAAATAATTAGAATTTAAATTATTGATTGATTGTTTGGATGTGATATTATATATATATATATTTATATGTAAATATATATATATATATTGGAGTGATTGAATTCCGGCAATATATAGCGGATGAAACCCTATGCACCCTGCATAATAGAGGATGACCCTTTATACCACGATATCCCGCCTTGAAGCGGGATTGGTATTTAATTTGTTGTGCTAACTCTGTGGATGCTGGGAAACAGGTTGGAGGGATCCAACTAGATTCCTCAAATGTTTGAATTTATTTCATATGCTTTGATATGATTTATTAATAATCTATGGTTGATTATAGTGGTGACTGAAATTTATTGAAGGCTATGGTTTAGTCGAATATATTCTGGTATTTTAAAATACCAGAAATATATATTTGCATTTTTAGAAATAAATTAGAAAAATTTAAGTAAATTAATTTTAGAGAATTGGATAAATTTAAAAGAAGGAATTTGGAAAGGGTAATGGTTGATTTTTGAAATCCTATTGAATAAATTTCAAGTATGGGGAAAAGATTTTGATAAACGGAAATAGATGGATTTTGAGTAGTATTGTTTAAAACTTGAAGAATTTATTTTAAAATTCGGATTTTAAAATCTAAATATAGGTGTGAATATTGGATTAATGGTTTTTAAATAAATTTGGATAAATAAAGGAGTAATTTTTAAATGGAATAAATTTGGAAATCAATTTGGAAGTTGATTTAGTGTTTGAAAATAAATCTTGGAAATCGATTTGGAAATTGATTTAGTGTTTGAAACTGTGTTTTGAAAGAAGAATGAGACTACGGAATTTATAAACTGAGTTTTATAAAGAGAAATAATATATCAGTGGATATTTGAAAAATATAAATTCACGATTGGAATTTATAAAGGAATGGGTAATTTGTTTTAAAAATAAATATTGGTTTATTTTTAAAAGTGTGGAAAGAAAATTTACGAATTTGGGATGTAAATTTAAGATAAATCGAGAAGGGTTATTGATTGATTTAAACGGACTATTTTGAAATGGAAATTGTATTTTCCCTAGAAAGACGAGTATGTTTTCAAAGTAGCATTTAAGTATAAGTTAAAGTTCTAAAGTTGGTTTTAAAAAGAATGTTTTTGGAGAAATTATTTTCTTAAATTGTCTTTTTTAATTTTTAAAGTAAATATTTACTAAGCTAATTATAGATGCGATTGTTTTAAAGATTTAGCTAGTATTTGAAATAGAAGATGGTTGTCTAAATAATTATACTCTATGTAAAAAAAATATTTTAAAAATTAGTTTGCGACTTAAGTTTTACATGAGATATTAGTATAAAATTCGTAACTAATATTTTAAAATAAATGTCTTAAAATAGTTTTTATTTTAAGCGTTTCCATGTATATATTTGGATAAGTGATTTAAATTATTTTAAAGTACTCGGACTTGGCAAATTTTCAGTGGAAATAAACAATATTTGGAAATTTATTATGCGAGAGGAAAGTGATTTGAAAATTGTTTTCAAAGGGTTGAAGTGTGAAAATATATCTTGCGAAAATATTTTGAAATAAATAATTTTGAGAAAATTATTTAAGTTTGGTGGTTGTTTATGGATGTTAATTGATAGTTAAATAACCGACTATCAATATTGGCCTTTAAGACGGCATTTGAATTTCGATGTAACCGAGGGTTGGATTCCAAATGGTTATCCAAAAACCTCATCGAATCTTAATGATGGATCTTTTGTTTAAAAGATCGAAAATGGAAATTTGTTGTGACTTAACTTTGTTCTGAATGTATCCACTTGTTTTTTTAAATAAGCGCTCATTATTCGAATTAGCCAGGAGAGGACATTGAGTCATAAAACTCATTCCGAATAATGATACAACGAAATGGGATTGCATTTGAAGACGATGGTTGAAGACCGGATATTTTCAAAAACGAAAGGATTACCTGTCGATTGTCTCTGCACTTAGTAGCTCCGGTATAGAGATTACCCTATGTGATGGGGAGTCCGGACGTGATTAGGGAATATTCGGATTTGCAAGGACTTCTTTCCTTAATTGGACGAACTGCCTTCGGTTCCATTCAGACCCAGGATGGACTTGTATGGATGTATGTCTGACATTACACTTTGAGATATAAAGCTGGTTTCTATCAAATATATTTCCGTTGGTGGCGGAGAATTTATTCTCTTAGCTTAACACCCTTCTCTGAGACGTATGAGCTCAGAGGTTCTGTAGTTGATGGTTAGTAGTGATATATTCCCAATTTGGTAATGTGGCATGCTAAGTGTTGACCATTGGTTGATCGAAATATGGCTTTTGTAAAAAGCGTAGCTTTGTGGGACGAGACTTCATCGAACCTCATACCCTGGAAATGGTCGAAACAGGAAGGATGCGGCAAGGTTATGGGGGTCGCGCCCCTCAAGATATGTGCATCTCCTTCTGGATAAAAAGTGGTATCTGGTATGGAGCCTGGATATTTAACTTGTGTGGATAAAAAGTGGTATTCTTGTATGGAGTCCAGATATTTACTTATGCGGTTGTTGGTTGTTGAGACGCCTCGGTAAAGGTTGGTTACGACCGGGGATGGCATACTCGTGACAGTTAGTTACCTAGTTACAGAAGTAACCCGGCCTTGTGTTGGCGAAGATCCGGTTATGTTCTCGGGGCGTGCCTCTAGAGGCGTACCCTTCGGATAAAGGAAGTTCCTTAGCCTTAACCATTTGTTGGAAATCTAATCACTTAATACGAGCCCTGTACGGTTTTAGTTGTAGAAACTGCCATTTAACATGGTAGCTATAATAGGTATACTATAATGGTACATATGCTAGCTAAGATTAATATTATTCTTTCGAAATGTTTTCCACACTATGCACTAATAATAATATCAAAAGGATTTTTGCGTATCAAGCATGTTTGACTATCATAAGGATAGACCTTCCCCGAGTGTGCGATTACATTGTGTGTGTGCCGGAAGACCTTATGGTAGTTTCATTTTCCAAAAGCATGAGCGGATTTTTTTTTTCTTTCCTTTTGGTACAAATAACTTCTTTTAGATTTCACACGAGTCCCGTGACTGACCTGGAGTTTATTGTTCCCTTTCTAAACTCTGGGTGCCCCTAATTTTTCACACGGGCAGCCTAGAGTCAGGTTATTGGTAGGATCTGGAGCTAAGTCAAAAAATATGCTATGGAGATCAGGAGACAAGCTGGATGACAAAACGTATCACTCGTATATGTTGTTACTTTTCCACTGTTGTGTTGTATATGACTCTGCTGATGTAATGTATAAAAAGATATAGTTCTTTTGTTTAAAGATTATTCACTTATCTATTATATATTGTTCCGCTGCGTATGAGATTCTAATATTGTTTTTATTTCTTCTTTTACATTTTTCTTCTTTAACCCTAATGGTTCGGTTTTCCAGCATTTGATTGTTCGTCATTTAATACAGCGGACATATTGATGTCGATTTTCGAGCGTCGAAAAATCGGGTCGTTACAATGTGGTATCAGAGCTGAAGGTTAAGTGAGAACCTAGGCTCTGGTGGGTATTACTTAGTAGAGATAGGGTCAGTAGTATTCTACAATGAGTTTGAGTGTAATAACAGATATGAGCGTGTATTTGTTAGTGAATATAAAAAAATTGTTTTTATATTGTGTTGACTTATCGGAGGAGTGTTTATGAATTTTGGTGGATATGTGGGACGCCATTATATCGATAGAGGTTTCTAAACTCTTAAACAAGATAAACCGACACGGTATTGTTTTAAAATAGGGTAAATGAAATAATTTTACCCAAATTATTTTTGTATATAAAAGAAATAATTTTCCATAAATTATTATAGTATATATATGGTTGCTTAATTGTTATGAAGTGATAATATTAAATTATTATCATTATTGTGTGGAAATTGAACAAGAAATTGAAATCATAAATTCATATACAAATGGGATTTGTAAATGTAAATTGTAAATGTGATTTACAATTTGAAATAGAATTCCAGAGAAATTTTGGAATATGGGTAGAAAGGATTTGGGAATTGAAATTTTGAGAAATTTAATTCCTTTTGAGTTTGAAAATGGTTTTCAAAGGTTTTGGAAAAAAATATGGTGAAATTATTTGGGGAAAATATTTTTGAATTGGATATAAAATCTGGTGAGATTTGGAATTTAAAAATATCTAGAAAATAATTTTAAAGGGATGAAAGCACTAAACTCTTTTCGGTCGCTGGAAAATAATTCTGATGATGATCACGACATTATCGGTGTTCATTTTTGAGTTTCCAAGGGAGGAATTGCTACTAAATGTTTTGAATTGGGAATATTTGCAAAATTGAGTTTGATTTTGAAATAGTTTCATTTAAGATATAATTGATTTCAAAAAAAATCATTTTGAAATACTTAAGAGATTATTTAAACTCTGGAAACTTATTTAAAATAATGGTTATGGAATATTTATAAGTTTAAAAACTTATAAGGGTTGAGAAAGGGTGAATAGAATTCAATATTTAATTTGAATTTGGAAATAAATTAAGAATTGAAGATAAAAAATTGAATTCAGAATGGGATTGAAAATCAGAGTCAAATAAAATGAAGATATGGATTCAAATGAAATTGAAAATACAAGTAAATGAAATTGAAAACTAAATGTTGAAATTCATTTTGAATTTGTAAGTAACTTGAACTGGAATTGGAATGGAATATTGGAATCAATTTAAAATGGTGTCTAATAAAGTGAAATTGTGTAATTTGTCCAAAGAAACGAAAAGAAGTAAAAGTTTAGAAATGAAACTTTATTTGAGGTAAGATAAATAAAATTCAGTATTCAACGTTTGAAGATAAATTGAATTCAAGTAGAATTGAAAATGAAAATTTGGATAAAAGTTGGAAATAAAAGTATTAAGATTTGAATTAATTAGTAGATTGAAGCAAATCGAATTATATGAAATTGGAATTCAATTTGAATAAAAGTAGATAAAAACCCAATGGTGAAGTGAAATAATGTAAGAAGTATATAGAATAATTATATGAGCTTAAGAAATGAATGACAAAATTCTTAAGTAAATTTGGCATTGGAAATATACAAAATTAATAATTGAGTGAAGGATAAACTAGAAAGCGCGAAATGGTGATTGTGAATAAGTGGATAGAAATCAAAATATAAATGTGAATAAAAGAAAAGGGAATTGATATAGCTAATAATCAATTAGAAATAAATACGTGGGATGTACGTATATTATTTTATTCTTATAGCGATTTGACCCAGAATTCGAGCACAGAATTTCGAGATATTTATATCGATCCGAGTTGGGATTTTTCACTCGATTTTCGACTGTGAACCCTGAATATGGATTTTGATTGATTCTGAAAATTCTCTATCATAATTTGTGGCTATGCAAGGAGAATGACGGTTTCTGGTCAAGAAACCAGATCTGAGTCCGCACTACGAAGTCGGGTGGACGATACTAGTTCGAAAGTGAAATTATGTGATTGAGTGAGTGATCGAATTTGATATTGCGTACGGATGATATAAGTGCATCGTATGGATTTAAATGAAATATATATTGAAAATTTTGTAAAGAAATGCATAAAATGATTTTCGATTTCTATAATTGGACATTATTGCTAAGTGGGATATACAGGTGTTTTAAAAGCAAAAGGAAAGTGACGATTTGATTTAGAAGATAATTTAAATTGCTCGACAAAAAAAGGTATGTGTTTAAATTTCTATATGAAATTTGATGATTTTCTTATCTAGCCACTTGGCTTTTTTTTTCTTTTTGAAATATGGAGGCCCGCAGTGGCATTTTATAGTCGTACCGAGCTAGCCGCGCAAAGGAGATGCTGGCAAATTTTTTTGAAAATTTAGAGAGTTAGAAATTTTTTGAGAAAATATGGATAATTTAGAATTTAAATTTAAATTTGAATTATTGAGAAAAAAATATTGTTTGGAACTTATGGTTGAGGTTGGAAAGTTAGTAAGAATGATAGTGTCTTTAATAAAAAAATTGTTTTGGAAAGTTGAAACTGTTGGGTTTTAGAAAATTGTTAAAAACTATATTGATTGGGAAAGTATTGAACGGGTTATGGATCATTCTTCATAACTTGTAATTTCGGGGACGGAATTATTTTAAGGGGGGAAGAATGCGACAACCCAGAATTTTGGACATTTGAAATCGGATATTTAACTGATTTTAAATATTTGAAAGTTTGTTTAACTTGAATTTCAAATATCACTGTTGGTTTGGCAATTAAATTATTGAATTTAATTATTGAAAGTTGGGTAAAAATATTGAATCTTCAGTTTTAAGCCTGTTAAAAATAATTTGAAGTCTTGTAAAATCTATATTAATAATATTGAAGATAATGGAAGCTTCAGAATTGAATTTGGAAGTGTTTTGTTAAGTTTTGAAAATATATCGTTTAAATCAATATTTAAATATAGACTTCCGAGGCACAATCTCGGATTTTGATGAAACCAGTTCCATTGGATCCGTAATAGTGTTTTATTATCGGGCATCAATTTTCGTAGCGGCTGGAGTTGTGTGTGATCGTATGGTAGATAAACGCGTTGATTTTTTTTTGAAAATTCAATATAATAACTGGATCCAAAAAGCTATCTTTCTATATGATCAAATTAGGACTCCAAACCTTTTCCATTGCGTTTGGAATAGGCGTATAACATTATAAACGCCCGGTGGCATGCCTCAATAGGAGATCGAGATTTTAGGCTTCGTTTTCTAAACGATTCAAAAATTTAAATTTAAATTTAATATAACACATATGCATTTAATATAATTTGTTTTCACAAGACCATTTTTTACACTTTTTTTCCCTTTTAACATTTTTCATCTTCATCGACACGCGTTCGTTGAAAAAAATACTCGTGCCAGATAAAAAAATAATATATATATATATATATATATAATAGATATGCATCAGAGAAAAAACGAACCCTATGTTTGTTCCTTTTCTTCCCAGCTACTAAGTCATGGCCAAAACAAGTCCTAAAATCAGTCGAATTCAATGCAAATAAAATTTCCCTCTTTTAAAACAAATCGAACCAGAGCCGATCGAAATCGACTAAAAAAAAGGTAAGTGAAGGCAAGCTGCTCGCGATTGAAGAAGAGGAGTCACGCTCGTGTGCGCGAGTATCTAGGGGACGGTGCTAGGTGTTAGCGAAGTCGAGGCATGTACGCGTGGGTGAGGCGCGTGGGGATAGCAAGTCGAAGTGGTTCTCAGTGGCGATCGAAGTCGTGGCGATCGAACTTTGGAAATCACGAAGGAAGCATGCATGCTCGGTGAAGTCGATTACTTGGGTGGCGCTCGAGGCTGAGGGTAACGGCCGCATGAGGGCTAGGGTTTCGTTCAAATTCTGAAGTCGGCAGTGAGTGTTTTTTTCCGTCTTTTTCATTTATATTTGATTTAATAAAAAGTATATTTACAGATTGAAATAAAATAAAATAATAATGTATGGCATATAGATGTCGATTGTTTTCAATTTATATATATACGTATGTGCAGAAAATATAGATAAACAGCAAAAGAAAAATGTAAAAGCAGTCTATTTAATTAAATGTATATGTATAGAAAATTTTTGGGAATTATTTAAGGATTTTTGTCAAAATAAAATTTTCAATCTATATAAATAGATTTTATATGGGTGGGTTTCAAAAGAAAATAAATACGCATACATATATTTTGATTTAATAAATTATGTTAAAAATAATTTATTAAGGTAATGAAATTTATTCAATTAGCTTATTTAATTAAATTTTTAGTCACTTAGAAGATTTATTAAAGGAAAATCAGTTTTGAACTAAGTCATTAGTTAATCAAAATTAAAAATGGCAATTAATTTGTTTTATTTACCAATTTAATTATTTTTATTTATTAAAAGATTTTTAAAGAAAAATATTAGTTCAAATTTAAATTATTAGATTAAAAATAAATTATTAGTTTAAACCCAAATTATTAGCTAAATTAAATGAATAAATAGTGATTAACTATTCGATTAATTCAAATATTAATAAACTGTATAATATTTGTACAAGGTCAAAAATCAAGAAAACAAGTCGGGATTGGATTAGATTGCAAAACAAAAGCAAAGGTGAGATCTCTCACTCAATCGAAGTAGTTAGAATTTAAAATATTGATTGATTGTTTAGATGTGATATTATATATGATAGTGTGTGTGTGTGTGTATTGGAGTGATTGATTTCCTGCATTATATAGCGGATGAGACCCTATGCGCCCTGCATAATAGCGGATGATCCTTTATACCACGATATTCCTCCTTGAAGCGGGATTGGTATTTAATTTGTTGTACTAAAATCTATGGATGCTGGGAAACAGGTTGGAGGGATCCAACTGGATTCCTCAAAAGTTTGAATTTATTTCATATGCTGTCATATGATTTATTAATAATCTATGGTTGATTATATTGGTGATTGAAATTTATTGAAGGCCATGGTTTGGCCGAATATATTCTGGTATTTTAGAATACCAGAAATATATAATTGGATTTTTAGAAATTAAAGTAGAAAATTTAAGTAAATTAATTTTAGAGAACTGGATAAATTTAAAAGAAGGTATTTGAAAAGGGTAAAGGTTGATTTTTTAAATCCTATTGAATAAATTCCAAGCATGGGAAAAGATTTTAATAAATGGAAATAAATGGATTTTGAGTAGTATTGTTTAAAAGTTGAAGAATTTATTTTGAAATTCGAATTTTAAAATCTAAATAAAGGTGTGAATATTGGATTAATGGTTTTTGAAATAAATTTGGATAAATAAAGGAGTAATTTTTAAATGGAATAAATTTTGGAAATCAATTTGGAAATTGATTTAGTGTTTGAAAATAAATCTTGTAAATCGATTTGGAAATTGATTTAGTGTTTGAAACTGTGTTTTGAAAGAAGAATGAGACTATGAAATTTATAAGCTGGATTTTATAAAGAGAAATAATACATCAGTGGATATCTGAAAAATATAAATTCACGATTGGAATTTATAAAGGAATAGGTAATTTGTTTTAAAAATAAATATTGGTTTATTTTTAAAAGTGTGGAATTTTTTTTTACGAATTTGGGATGTAAATTTAAGATAAATCGAGAAGGATTTATTAATTTATTTAAATGGACTATTTTGAAATGGAAAGTGTATTTTCCCTTGAAAGCCGAGTATGTTTTCAAAGTAGCTTTTAAGTATGAATTAAAGTTTCAAAGTTGGTTTTAAAAAGAATGCTTTTGGAGAAATTATTTTCTTAATTGTCTTTTAGAAGTTTTAAAATAAATATTTGCTAAGTTAATTATAGAAGTGATTATTTTAAAGATTTAACTAGTATTTGATTTAGAAGATGGTTATTTAAATAATTGTAATCTATCCAAAAAAATTATTTTAAAAATTAGTTTGGCGCTTAAGTTTTACCTGAGATGTTAGTATAAAATTCATGACTAACATTTTAAAATAGGTTTTATTTTAAGTGTTTCCAAGTATATATTTGGATAAGTGATTTTAATTATTTTAAAGTATTCGGACTTGGCAAATTTTCAGTGGAAATAAACAATACTTGGAAATTTATTCCGCGAGAGGAAGGTGATTTGAATTTTTTTTCAAAGGGTTGAAGTGTGAAAATATATCTTGCGAAGATATTTTGAAATAAATAATTTTAGTAAAATTATTTAAATTTGGTGGTTGTTTATAGATGTTAATTGATAGTTAAATTACCGACTATCAATGTTGTCCTTTAAGACGGCGTTTTAATTTCGATGCGACCAGGGATGGATTCCAAATAGTTATCCAAAAACCACATCAAATCTTAATGATGGATCTTTTGTTTAAAAGATCGAAAATGAAAATGTGATGTGACTTAACTTTGTTGTGAATGTATCCACTTATTTTTTTAAATAAGTGCTCATTATTCTGATTAGCTGGGAGAGGATATTGAGTCATAAAACCCATTCCGAATAATGATACGACAAAATGGGATTGCATTTGAAGACGGTGGTTGAAGACTGGGTATTTTCGAAAACGAAAGGATTACCTGTCGATTGTCTCTGCACTGAGTTGCTCCGGTATAGATATTACCCTATGTCCGGATTAGGGAATATCTGGATTTGCAAGGACTTCTTTCCTTAATTGGACGAAGTGCCTTCGATTCTATTCGAACCCATGATGGACTTGTATGGATGTATGTCTAATATTACACTTTGAGATATAAAGCTGGTTTCTATCAAATATATTTCTGTTGGTGGCGGAGAATTTATTCTCTTAGCTTAACATAATTCTCTGAGACGTACGAGCTCAGAGGTTATGTAGTTGATGGTTACTATTGATATATGTCCAATTTGGTAATGTGGCATGCTAAGTGTTGATCATTGGTTGATCGAAGCATGGCTTTTGTGAAAAGCGTAGCTTTGTGGGATGAGACTTCATCGAACCTCACACCCCAGAAATGGTCGAAACAGGAAGGGTAGGCAAGGTTATGGGGTTCGTGCCCCTCAGGGTATGTGCATTTCCTTCGGATAAAAAGTGGTATCTGGTATGGAGCCCGAATATTTAACTTATGTGGATAAAAAGTGGTATCTGGTATGGAGCCCAGATATTTACTTATGTGGTTGTTGGTTGTTGAGGCGCCTCGGTAAAGGTCAGTTACGACCGGGGGATGGCATACTCATGACAGTTAGTTACCTAGTTACTAAGGTAACCCAGCCTTGTGTTGGCAAAGATCCGGTTAGGTTCTCGAGGCATCCCTCCATAGGCATACCCTTCAGGTAAAGGAAGTTCCTTAGCCTTAACCATTTGTTGGAAATCCAATCACTCAATACGAGCCTTGAACCGTTTTATTTGTAGAACCTACCATTTAACATGGTATTTATAGTAGGCATACTATAATGGTACGTATGCTGGCTAAGATTAATGTTATACTTTCAAAATGTTTTCCACACTATGCACTAACAATAATATCAAAAAGATTTTTGCGTATCAAGCATATTTGACTATCATAAGAATAAACCTTCCCCAAGTGTGCAATTGCATTGTGTGTGTGCCGAGAGACCTTACGGTAGTTTCATTTTCCAAAAGCATGAATGGATTTCTTTTTCTTTCGTTTTGGTACATGTAACTGTTTTTAGATCTCACACCAGTCCCATGATTGACCTGGAGTTTATTGTACCCTTCTAAACTCTGGGTGCTTCTAATTTTCCACACGAGCAGCCTAGATTCAGGTTATCAGTAGGATCTGGAGCCGAGTCAGAAAAGTATGTTATGGAGATCAGGAGACAAGCTGGATGACGAGACGTATCACTCGTATATGTTGTTACTTTTCCGCTGTTGTGTTGTATATAACTCTGATGATGTAATGTATAAATAGATATAGTTCTTTTGTTTAAAAATTATTCATTTTTCTATTATTTATTGTTCCGCTGTGATTGTGAGATTCTGATATTGTTTTTATTTCTGCTTCTACTTTCTTCTTCTTTAACCCTAACGGTTTGGTTTTTCGGCATTTGATTGTTCGGCATTTAATACAGTGGACGTATTGATGTCGATTTTCGGACGTCGAAAAATCGGGTCGTTGCATTCTAGGTCATGGGTATTAAGTGGCTGTTGTAGGGTCTACCTCCTTCCCATCTAGAAGTATTAAATTGTCGAGATTATCATTTAGTTGTGGTAATAGGAACACTCAAGATGGTTCCTCTTCGAGGTCGAGGTATTAAGTGGCAATTGTAGAGTCCACTTCTTCCCATAAAGAAGTAATAAGTGGCCCGATGAGATTTAATGCGATGTCAGTTAGGGAATACCAAAGAGGGGTCTGCCTTGGGTTGGATATTAAATGTTGGGGATTAGCCTAGTATGTAGGTGTTAAATGTTCAGATTCTTCCTAATTCCCTTTAAAGAGGTATTAAGTGGCTTAGATATTGTCTCTCATATTCTTAGGACATGATTGACGGTTGTTGCATTGGACTAGTAAGGGCTTTTGGTCTACAGTTGAAGGTTCGTTATGGAGTTAGACTAGAAGACCCTTCAAACTTATAGTTGAAGGTATTCTTGGTAGGATATAGTTTATGATGCATATGAGATATTACTTATCTAAATGATACCAGCAAAATACTATTATTGTAAACTTCAGATTTTCATTCAATGGACATTTTAATTTTACCCCCTCCTTATTACAACACACATGCTAAGGAAAACGATGCTGAATGAGTAAATGAAGGCAGAGGCAAAGACTTGTGGCAGTTAGTCTATCTATTTATGTTTTTGATATATTTTGATGTACCTATTTTCAAACATGTTATTTTTGGGATATTGTATTTTAGATATTTGGTATTCTTGATAGCACAGTATATGTTCAGTGCATCAATTTTACCAACTAAATGCTAGCTTTGGAATGGGCCTAAGGTTCGATGGCCTTTTATTGGGTCAATATTTAGACCCGTTTTGAGGTGGATTGTTACATTTGGTATTAGAGCTTAGGTTATCTGATCAACGGGTGTAGGTATACATAAGAGTGTGTATTTTTTACTTTTGAAAGTATTTTACAAAATCCTACTATGTATAAATATATACACACACATGCGCGCACGCTCTTATTTGAACATATGAAAACACACTAAGCAAATATTTATTTTTAACAAATAATACTGTCTTAGGAAGTTGTAGCTAAAAGCTCTAATCTACAAATAGTTGATTATGGATGAAATCAATTCCTCTGAGGCTAGGAACCCTCTACTGAAGACGTACCCACCATTAGGGGGACGCTAGAATGGTTCAAGATATACCTGAGGCATATAGGGTAAGTTCTAATTCCTCAACAAGATACACCAAAGGCACCCGCTGCTCCACCCACTGACGCACAACCTTGCCCTCTAAACATATCCAAATTGTGTAAAGAATTCCAAAATCCAAGAGGATGGTGTATATGGGAGCTGAATATTTTGTGGAAACAAAGACTTGGATTAACGATTGTAAATGTATATTTTCGGAGTTTGGATGGGAAGACCAGATCATGATGAGGATGGTTACATAACATCTGAAAGGGGAAGTGTTGGATTGGTGGACTATTGTGGATGAGGGAATGCTGAAGAGAGAATAACTTGGGCTGAATTTAGAACTTGCTTTGAGTCGCTATTCATGTCCAGGGCTGAAGTAATTTTGCAATCGGAGAAGTTTATACAACTTAGGGAAAGAGACTCCACGTTAAAGGATTCTATCAGTAAGTTCATTGAATTGGCTAAGTTTGGATTAAGTTTGATCAATACCCCTATGACGATGGCTATGAAGTTTGTTAAAGGTCTTAATTATCTATAAGGGAGCTACTTTTAACCCAAGTACCTATGGGCTCCACTTATGAGATGATATTTGAGATAGCCCTACTATAGACTACTGGTATTGAGGAGAAGGAGATGGAGAAGGTGGGACTAGCACAAAATAAAGGTGGAGTTGAGAAAGGAGGATTTTGGGCAGACAAGAAGGCCAAGAGGAAAATCATGAAGGGATGTGTGACATATCGCAGATGTCAGAAGAAGGGACAAGTTGTTAAGGACAGCAAGGTGAGCTTGATGAGACATGAGTTCAAAGGGAGATGCTACCACTGTCATGAGGAGGGACGCTATAAGAATCAATATCTAAAGATGGCAATTGAGAAACAAAGTTGGCAAGTTTATGCCATTTAGGTTGTCCCTGTCTTAAGTAGACCTCCTTTGAGAGATCAAGGAAAAGCGGTAATGGAAGGTACAACTGTTATTTCTAGGAATTGGTACCTTATTTGACTTGGGAGCATCACATTCATTCATAGATAGAAATATAGCTTACCATTGAGTCTAAAAACCGAAGTTATTATTAACCAAGTTGTGGATATATGTAAAGTTTATTTTACGTGTAATGCATATGTTCTTGGTTTTGAGGGGTATGGACTTATCCTAAGGATGGACTTGTTATCTTACTATGGGTTGTCTTTGATTGTGATAGGAGGATTATATGGTTATGGAGTTATAAGGGGAAAGATATAGATGTTTGTTGTACACCCAAAAACTCAATTGAGTTAAGCAATATTTGTTGAGCCTATCAAAATAAGAATCTCGTTTCTTCTTATAGTTTGAGAATTTCTAACATATTTAAGGATATCTCGTGTCTCCTGCCTCAAAGGGAGATAGAGTTTGGAATTGATTTAGAGAAGGATGCTAGATCTGTCATGATGCCATTAAGACATATGGCCCCAAAAGAAAGGTGATAGTTGAACGAGCAGTTTTCGAAGCTATTGTAGAAGGGATTTATCCATCGAAGTACTTTTAAATGGGGAGCACCTATTGTTTTCGTCGCTAAGGCAGACAGTTCTTTAAGGCTATGCATTGACTACAGAGAATTCAACAAGTTGACCAAGAATAATAGGAATCCCTAACCTAGAATAGATGATTTGTTTGATCAGCTTGTTGGAGCCAAAATCTTTTTTCAATTAGACTTAACAACTGGATTCCATCAATTGAGGATAGCTAAGGATAGCAAGAAGAAGACCGCTTTTCGCGCTCCAGATGGACTATATGAATGTGAAGTAATGCCTTTCGGGTTAATGAATGCCCCTACATACTTTGTAGACTTGATAAGTAGATTCTTTAGGGAGGCAGTTGAACAAGTTCATCATAATGTTCATAGAAAATATTCTAGTATTCTCTAAATGTGAGGATGCACATTAAAATCACTTAAGGGATGTACTAGTGACCTTGAGACGGCACCAACTAAATGCCAGATTCTCAAAGTATGATTTTCTGAAGAAGGAGGTGAGATTTCTTGGACACATTGTCTCTAAGATGGGATTGTCCATGGACCCAATGAAGGTAAAGATATTCAAGACTAGAAGGTCCTGAAAAATGCCATGAAACTTGGGAATTTTCTTGGGCCGGTGGGCTACTATAAAAAATTCATCATAAACTTTGCTAAGAGAGTAGCCCCACTAACTCGCTTAACTAAGAAAAAAAATTAGTTTTTGCATGGATAAAAAATGCAAAGAAGCATTCGAGAAGTTAAAGGAGCTAGTGACTAATGCCCCAATACTTACCATTCCCGATGAGAGGAAGCCTTTCACTATTTACACCAATGCATGTGGTATTAGATTAGAGCTGTTTTTATGCAAGAAGGTAGAGTGATAGCCTATGCAAGTTGGCAGTTGAAGGACCATGAGAAGAGGTACCTAATTCATTGCTTGGAGTAAGCGGCTATTGTCTTTGCTTTGAAAATGTGAAGGCACTATCTTTTGGGAGAAAAGTTTGAATGATTCACCAACCACAAATCCCTTAAATATCTATTTTTCCAAAAAAAAATTGAATTTTAGGAAACAGAGGTGGATGGAGTTCATAGCATCGTATAGCTTTGAGCTACTGTACACCCTTGTAAAAGGGAATGTTATCGTTGATGCCCTTAGCTAGAGGTAGGCTACTCTAGGTGTTATATATGAGTGAAAGTAGTTGTAGTTCCTCTTGAATTTCAATTTCCAACCGCCAACAGAACCTACTATATGCTATTTGGTAGCAAAGAAGTTAGGCCAGCAATATGAACTGCATCGGGTAAGAACATAAGAAAGATGCGATGATAACATGTATTTTGTACAAGCTAAGTAGTATAGAACATTTTCTCCATGCCGATACATATGCAATTGATGAAAAAGGATGTTTGAGAAGAGATGGATGAATCTGAGTTCCTATGGTAGAGAATGTTTTAGAGGAAGTTTTGGTTGAGTGTCACCATTCTCGGATGACCATTCACCTAGGTGGAGATAATATGTATAGCGATATATAGCAAATTTTCAATTAGTCGGGGATGAAAAAAAGGTAGTGGAGTATGTCTTTAGATTTTTTACATGCTAAAAGATAAAGGTAGAGATAAGGGAAGCTTGGAGGATTTTTATTGCCCTTAGAGTTGTTGACTTGGAAGTGGGAGAACATATTAATGTACAATGTAGATGGGTTACCTAGGAGTCAAAGGGCAAATGAAGCTATTTGGATAAAAGTGAATAGACACACTAAAAGTGCCCAATTTATTCTCATGAGGAATAATAGGACTGCAACATCTCTAGCTTAAATTTCTATCAAGGAAGTGGTATGATTGCATGAAGTGCCAATCAGCATTGTTAGTGATAAGGACCCTTCGTTCACTAGAGAATTTTGAAGGAGTTTGTAGTTAGCTTTAAGAAAAACATTGAATCTTAGCACCATTTACAACCCACAGACCAACAGTCAGATAGAAAGGGTAAATAGGATTTTGGAAGATTTGTTAAGTGCTTACATCATGGATTTTAAAGAACATTGTGAAACATCTCACCTCCATACCCATACCATACAAATGTACGATAGAGTAATACTGTCGTATCATAAGGAGAATAAGGCAATATGGGGTACATATGTGAATAATTCCTTAGGCTAACACCGGTACATATTTAAACATGGAATAAATAACTTACCTATACATACACAGTCTCGGCACAAAGCAATAAACATGTGTGCCTCTAGGATATAACAATACACAGTATGCAGTAAATATTGAAGACCGCAAAGTCAATATCACAGTGATAATATACACATGTGTGTGTCACTGTAACGACCCGCCATTCATCTCCACAGAATGATGCATCATTATAAGAAAGAAGGGGATAGGAAAGAGAAGGAAAGAGAAGAAAGAAGAAACAACACATCAGAATCTTAACAGCGGAACGAATAAATTATATTAATAACATAAGATATTACATAGTATCATATACAACATCTACCAGAGATACACAGCTTATACATCACATACTAGACAGTTATAAACACCTGCCTAGTTTTTACAACTTAATATAATTCAGGGAAAACACAGAGATACCAAACTCAGCGGAACACTATACATATCTACACGCAGAAGCCTCCTGCTCCATTGCTCCTCCATAATTCGTCAAAGCTAACCTGAATCCCTTAGATACTTGTAAAAAATTGAGTACCCAAGAGTTTAAGAAAAACAGAAATAAACTCCGGGTCAGACATGGGTCTGGTGTGAGTAACAGGTTAAAGTTGCTAAACTTTAAAAATCCTTTGAAAACAAAGGTATCGCGTAAGACTTCCCACACATAAACATGGAAAAGTTTTTACCTTACGCTAACCAAAATATTTGATAGGAAATCCAGTGATATTATAATAGGTATATGGTTTTCAAGTAAATATGAAATAGCCGAAATTGTTACATTTATTAAATTCCAACTAGTAGCCACAAAAGTGGGTAATACAATCAAAACCGTTGGCACTTATTGGATTTTGGATTCCATACAATGGCAGGGCTACTGGGGTACCGCCCGTCACAGTACGTGGCCTAGATCACCGTACCGAGGATCCACCCAAACTCCCCTGCAACACAAGGCCGGAACCATTCCTTACCGAATAGTTCCGAACAAAAAAACCCCAGAGTTGGTGCGCAAATCCAACTTCCCACATAACCGAAATAAAAAGGGACCTCGAGACAGGGGAAAATCTCATCCTACTTGGGCATGACCCACTTAGCCTTGCTGCACCTTTCCTGTTTTAGCCATTCCCGGTTGATGAGGCTTGAGGCTACGATTACCTTTATAGGACACATCTATCTTAGAATTCTCATCGCCCACATGACGATGTTCTGAAAGCATTCAATCCATACAAGTTCGTTCCGGGTTCGAACAAAACCGAAGGCATTACCTCATTACACTCATTTTTGGAATCACCCTTAGAGTTAACGACGATAACCCTTGCACTCTGAATCTTCATCTAGAATCTGAAAGTACTACCCCATTAAACTCATATTGGAATCACCCTCATAGTTTTAATGACGAATAGTCCTTACACCCCGAGTCTTCACTCTTCACTTGAGATTCACGACCTATCGTTAATTTGGATAGATGTGGTTTTCGGATATCCAAATTTGGAAACCCGATCCCGATCTCATCGAAATCCAAAGCGTATCTTTTAAGGCCAAGTTGTTTTAGAGTTTAAAACAATTTAATACAATTATTTATATACACGCAGATAGATAATTCAAAAATCACAATAGATAATCAACATTATCATCACAACAGATAATCCATATTATCATTATCAAACGATAATCCGTATTATTATCATAATGCAACCAATGCATCCATATCACACAACATTACTTATCTCATATATGAGATTTCAAACCATTCAAGGCAACTAATATCATCCATTCATAAGCAATGATTAATATTCACACCAAACATAATTAATTTAAAATGAATTAAATTAATTACATCATCTCGAATTAATTTAAAGTGAATTAAATTAATTACTACATCAATATAAATCTTGCTTACATAACCATTAATTAATTACAATTTAATTAATTAATTATCCTCTAATTAATCACCCTTGATTAATTATTCTTTAATTACATTCTAGTAATTATCCTTTAATTAATTTCACAAATTAATCATCCTCAAATAATTATAGTAATTAACCTACAATTACTTCATTAATTAATTAACTATAATTAATTACATTGATCCTTAATTGCATTAATTAATTACCTTTAATCATTTATTATTGATTAATTAGTCTTAATTAATCAACCCTTAATTACATCATTAATTATATTAATTAATAGTCTCAGTTAAATATAAATTAATTACTTATTTAAATTAATTACATTAAGTAATTAATCTCAATTAAACCATAATTATTAATCACCTTTGATTAATCTCATTCTGTAATTAACTACCTTAATCCCATTAAATAAATAAATTACTCCTTAATTAATTTCTTTAATTAATCCCTTAATTAATTATACTAATCCAAATTACTTCCACAATTAAACCATCTTCCACCAATTACATTCAGTAATTATCATTAATTACTTCACTAAGTAATTATATTTCATAAATTACATTAAGCAATTATTATCAAAGCATCCAGTGTTTAACTTAATTAAACTTAATTAATTAACTTAAACAAATTACATTTAAACTTAATTAATTACATTAAGTAATTAATTCCTTAATTACTTCCATTAAGTAATTAAACTTAAATAAATTTCTCAATTGATTATCATAAATTAATTAATCTAATTAATTATTAAAAATTAATCACATTAATTAATTATTAAATAATCACAAGTTAATGAACATCATTAACAATTAAAACTTCTTTAATTACTTCCTAAAGTAATTAACTTACATTAATCATTATTAAATTCTAAATTAATTAATCTTTAATACCCAATTAATTAACCTTTAATTATTTAATTAATTAAGTGTTAACTGTAACTTAATTAATTCATAATTACTTGATTAATTAATTCTTAATTACAAATTAATATTCTAATTAATAATCCTTAATTACAAATTAATTATCCTTTATTAATTATCCTTAATTAATTAATCTCAACCACTAATTAATTAATTTAAGCCAACTGTAACGACCCGACAATTCTGATCCCGAAAATTCCAGATTGTTAGTGAGAAAGAAGAAAGAGATAGAAGGAAAGAAGAACAGAAACACCAACATCTCACATTCGCAGCAGATAAAATATAATAACAGTTATACAAAGGAATACTGTACTTGTCAAATTTCACTTTAATACATCAGAGTTACAACATTACCAATCACTGGACAGTTTAAAACAACATGTCCTAGTTATATAATAATATATCACAGCGGGAAACACTCCATATGTTCCTATCCTCCAGCTCGCCTCCTGAACTACAGAACGTCTCTACCTAAAAATCTGTAATACTCGGCCTGACCCGAGCATTACTTTTGTATAGTATAAAATATACAACATATGTCTCATAAACATCATAATAATATACACAAGAGATCATACAATACATGATAGTAATCTACAATACAAAACATCTAGTCTCCTCAATGCCAAGATAAAACATGATGGTTTCATCGTCCTTGTACCTGAAGGTCTTGGACTGACCCAAGTAAATAACACATAGGTTAGAATATATCTAAATCAAGGTGTTATACACATACATATAGATGAAAATTATATACATGGAATGATACAACACTGTATCAGTACATCTCTAATATTAAAGACATCTGTCAAAATGTGCACAGAGGTGTCATCACCCGTATAAAATCACCTTGAATATTATTCGATCAAAACAATTAAAATGGGTGAATCATCCATATCTGGAATTATCATCAAAGCCAAGAAATTGTTAAATATGAGATCTCACATGCATAGCTGGGCTAGTAAGTAGAGATGTCCCAATTTCTTTATCTCAAATAATAAAATATTAACATCAAACAATGTAAAATATACTGTCTGACTATAACTACAGGGCACCTACCAATCAGTCAAATATAATAAAAGATATGAGAATCCACTATACTCTGGACACCTGTCTAGATATAATCTCATCTCCCTATATATGAATAACCGGAATATATCATCATGGGAAATGACTGTATGAAAGACAGAAATCCCCTAGTAGGGCCAAATGTATGTATATCAATATGCGAATCGTCTAACCATATTTATACTAAAGTTAGGTGTACCAATAGTATATGCCAATCTATCACTTCATTAGTACAAGAAGGGAGACTGATAGCACGAAGCAAGCTCCATAGTCACAAAGTCTCTATAATCTTTAGTTACATCCATGGTATCGTGACACTTATCCACTGATGTGCTAGGCAATGCAAGGACTGAGAGGTCACGACACTGCTCCTGCCCTTGTACGTAACAGGCTGCTGGCCTAGGTGACCCAAAGGAGAACACATGTAGTGAAAGTACGAGGTTATATATATATATATATATATATATATATATATATATATATATATATATATATAATGCCACAAGTCTAAGGTGCAACCCCATGATCAGGCTGCTATGGTGGTTCTACCCATTTTGTCCTCTCCAACACTAATAAAAGGAGTAGATCATGATAGTGGCACACAGAACAGATACATATAGACACAAAGTCATGCTCATCGTTAGGCCCGTATAGTTGCTCACTGAATATAGACATGAAGCCATACTCATCACTAAGTGTACCACCTCACGCTCGTATCGTTATTCCCATCACATGAATGTCATCTAATTATAACGAATAACTAAATAAATATCACAACAGCATCGCATACCAGTATACTCAAATTTTTATTCACTACTAGTAAACTACACTCGAACTCCATAATATTCTATATAACTAGTCCAAAGAATAACCGGAGAAATATTACCGAAAATCCCATACCAAATATTATTATAACTTTAATTATTAGATTTCTTGTCATGTAGAATTAAATACTATGAAATCCTCTTGAATCATCATTGTATCATGTCAAAACATAAGTCAAATCAGTATTAACAGTGAATTATTCTTATAAATCCAGGTCAACATAAAGAAAGGAGAAAAATTAAGAAAGTATGGAAAACCCAATTAAATATATACATACATTTATTTAGCCAAATCAATATTTACTAATAAACCATTCATAATAACAAAATCCATGGGGAAGAAATAAGAAATCATAAAAGTGTAATAGAATATCATTTAAACACATATGTGGAATAAACATCTTATCTCTTAATTATTCTTATTGATTATAAAGTAGCTTTTAAAATTACATATAATATTAAGTAGAAAATATTTCCTATTTTCTAAAGTTATATAAACTTCTTAATTAACTATTTAAAACCTTTTCTTTTCAATAGATTAATAATTTCAAATAAAACTTTTCCCCAATCAATTTTATATTCTGGAATTAATAAAACTAATAAAATATTTATTTTTTAGATACTATCAAACCAGTTACATAATCCAAAAATTAAAGATTTAACACTATAATTTTCTTTCAAATCCTTGTTTATATACTTATAAAACATTATAAATCATTTTAATGACTAGAATATAATATATAGAATGTACTATATAATTTTCTATAATTAAATTATATTTCAAAATAAATTTATAAACTTTAAAATATATTATATTTATTTCAAACCACGGAATATAATTCCAAGTCTTCCCTTTATACTTAACTAATTATAAAGAAAACATTTTACCTTTGTATTATATCATATTTGAAATTCTCATATTATAAAAAGAGAGATTTCTATATATTAAAAATTATACCCAAAATCATTTAATTATTTCATAAAATAAAATTCTACATTTTTTCGAGGTTTGAAAACTTCTTAATAATATTTCAATAACCTTTATAAAATAATCACTTGAAACAATATTATTATTTTCATATTACACTTCTATAAAACAATAATACATTATATTTTTATTTAAAATAATTCCAAAACTTATAATATGTTATAATGTTCATTTCAAATAGACGTTATAACCAATAGAAAGCTATATCTATTTTTATAATTCAAATTATATTTGTAACTATAAAAAAATAGCTAACTGAATCAAATTTAGCAAATTATTTATAAAATACTTTTAATAAAATTTCTAACCTTAAATAAATTTTCAAAACTTTTAAAACATTCTTTTAAAATAAGAAAATAAATAAATATGTAAATATGTAAATTATGGAGTCAAATTACTCCAAGAATATTTATCAACCAATCAAAACTATGAATTTATCGTGTGACCGAGTCGAGTTCCATCGAACTCCGATCATCTATAAAATACATGTATCGCCATATAAATAAACATTCAGTTCAATTAACAAACAAATTTCGTTTGAAAATTAACACTTCTACCTAACACAATCAATCAACTATCTCAATTATCAATTAATTACAATCCAACATAACAAACAAATAATTCAACCATGCAATTCAATCAGTAACCAGGATATATATATATATATATATATATATATATATATATATATATATACACACACACGCGATGAAATATAGATATAATTACGAGTAAAATTTACTCACATAAATTGATGAATGTAATTCCTAAATTGTTTCAGCTTTTGACCAAAATCACCATACTTAGTACCTTGGTAGTCACCATCCCTATCACGAGTAGCATTTTGTTACCGCCAACATCACGAACGCACCTTCGACCACTATCAAGCAATGAATTGTTCATCCATCAAAACCCCAACCGTTAGCTACTGACCTCACGTCGTTAACCCCTTGCGTCATTGCCTGGATGCACTCATAAACCATTAGAATGTGATGCATCCAACTGCCTATAGCCACCAACTGAAGTCGCGATCCAACCACAACCACGCTTGACTACACGATTCCCTCCAATTGCGACACCAAGTCATGATTTTTCCTAGGACTTATGGCTGCATGGCCACACCCTATCCCGTTCATTTCGATTGTCGGGAATTACAAGCACCTCAAGCCCAAACACGCCTTTTATAAGAAGCCGGTCGCCGTAAAATTAAATTAGGGAATACAGTTTTAGGTTTAGAGTAGTAAAGAAAAATCTAGAATAATAATCTGGGGACAAATCTAAAGAAAGAATGTGGTTTGATTTACATTTGGGCTTAAGCTTGTATGGGTCATGGTTTTCATTTAATTTTGCCTTAATTATTTACTTTTTCATTTAAATTTAAATATTAATTTTTGTCGTATATTTTATAAGTATATATTGATCCAATTTAAATTGATTTACATCTTATTTACAAGTTATATTTCAATAATAGGACAATTTCATACAATTCAATGCCCACATTTTTTTTTTGCTATTTTAGTCACATAAATATTATTTAAACTTCAAAAAGTTTATATTCAATTAAAACATTTTATTCAATTTCAAAAAAATTCCTAAAGAGGTTTATCGTTTTAATTCAGTTTATTTAAATAAATTTTTTATTAAATAGAACTTAATAAATTAAAATTTCATTTTCATAAATAATAATTATTAAATATCAAATTTAAACATTTTCTTTTAATTAAATTTATTTATTCTAATGGTGTAGAAAGAAGGGATGTCACACATTAGAAGCAGCATTTACCCTAGGCAGAGTTCATGTAGAACAATATTTACTAAGCGATGATTGGCATGGCACCCTTTGAAGCATTATACAGGAGGCCTTACAAATCGCCCAATTGTTGGAGGAAAACTATAGATAAAATTATACTTGGGCCAGATCTAATTTTCAAGACCTTGGAAAAGATAGTAATGATTGGACAGCGAATGACGGTAGGGCTGTCAGAAGTTCTATGTTGATAGGCAAAGAGTGGAATTGGAGTTTGCAGTAAGGGATATGGTATTTGTTAAAATTTCTGTAACGATCCGAATTTTTAACTATTTTAAATTATTAAATTTAATATGATTATTGAAAAAAAATGGTTGGAAATAAAAATTTGTGTTTTGTTTATGTAATTTAGTTAATATGAACTTGAATAAAATTTTGAAATAAACAATCTCGAAGATTTTGGCAATAACAAATATTAAGTGAAATTTTACGTATTGAATGTGTTTATAATCAATAGCTGGAATTAAGTAATAAATGTTGAATTATCTAGATGATAATAAAATAATTGTTAATAAATATTTAATTATTTATTAATGTAATTTATTGAAAAATTAAATTGTATAAATTTAATATTAGAATATGTTTGAATAATTGAATCCAGAATTTAATTTGAATGAAAATGATGTCGAACGATGATTTAAATTTTATTTAAATATGAATGAAGGTTGTTAAATTTTTGAAATGAATTTAAATTGATTTTCGGAAATTTCTTCTCTTAATTAACGTGTAAAAATAGCCATTTGGCCACTATCTCGGATTTCGACGAAACTAGTTTCAATGGATCCATAATAGTGAATTATTATAGTATTTCAAGTTTCACAGCAATCGGACTTATCGTTTGTCTGTGTGAGCTTGAAACGCGTAGAAATTGATTAAAGGAATTTATTAAAATAAATTAATTTTTAAAAGCTATCTTCTAAATATGATGGAATTGACTCTCGAATCTAGTTCCATTGTATCCAGAATGGTGGTATAACGTATAAAACGCCAGGTGTCATGCTTCGTTTGGAGTTTGGAATTTTCGTGGAAGGATCGGGTCGGAAATTATATAAAAGGGTAGCGTATTCTTTCATTTCATCAAAACCCTAACGATTTTGTTCAACGTCGCTCTCAAATCATTACTAGCCGATATTTATTCTCTTTCCCCCCTCATTTTCTATAAATCCACTCAACGACATAGCTCGACCCCAAAAAAAGACGTAGATTGCATCGAGCTCTGCGCATCCAACAGTTGGATCGAGCGAATCGCCTTGAATTTGCCAGGATCTCGCTCCAAAGTCGCGACATTTTTTCATATTTTTGGGTTTTGTGTTCACGTGCGTGTAGCTTGGTGGTGATTGGCAGTTCTAGAGGCGGTGCGACATGCAAGGGGTGGCGGCAAGGTGGTTCTGATCGACTACGTTGCTCGCGTAAAAAAACAGTGGAAGTCACGATTGGAAGAAGGAAGACCGTTGTTAATCCAACTATTGAATGAGTGGTTTTGTTTATTTTTTTTTGGTTAACTAATTTTTAAAATTACCATTATGCTAATTAAAATCGTAACTTTTTCATACGAGGCACATTTTGAACGAAACAAGTCGAGTTGGAATCGCATCAATGCCTTCTACGACATGGGATCAAAGTGGAATTTATTTGAAGCTAAAAAAAATTTAGTTTCAAATAAAAGGTGAGTATTTGTAACGCTCATGAAGTACTGAATATTTTTATGTTTGTAAAATTTAAAATCAGGAGGTGATTTATTTTACTGACTGTTGTTTGGTATTTTAACTAACATTTAAAATTGACATCTGGTTTGAACTAATAGAAAATTAAATTGACATTTAAATTGAAATGGAATTAAATTGCTAGTTAAATTCCTGATTATTAATAACTAGTCAACTATTATGATATATTGACTGTTTTTGATGTTGTTTGTATGGATGCCTATTGGTTGATATTTTGGATGATTGGATATTTATTTATTTTATATATATCACGTTATTACCGTGTATATCATTTGACAGTATATAAACTGTTATTTGAATTATTTCGAATAAATTAAGAAATATGTTAAAATGATATACCTATGAAACTTTGATTTGGATTGGAATGATATATATCCATCCATGAAATTAAATTGAAATAATTGATCACTTAGCCATATGATAGAAAATTATATACGGATACCAGATTGGTTAAATTAAATGATTTAAAATTTTGGTTTGAAATTATTTAAATGATTCTGATTTAATGAAATAAAAATCGAATTTATGGAAATTGAATTATTTTTGAACTTGAGCTTGAAATGTTGAAATTGAAATTTGTTAATGGGATCTGTTTAAAGAATCAAATATTAAAACGATATTTGGTTGTTAAAGAGACCGGAGCCTCTTATTGGCTTACTCTCTATCAATATTGGAACTATTTTAAAAACTGTGTACGTGGAGGAGACTCCAGAATGAAGTGGTTGGATTTGGCGTCATTTGCTGGATTTGAAGAAGGAGAACGATGATGTATAGACCCCAGCACTTATGCCAATTTGAAATGACTAAAACAGGACGGCTTGACAGGGCAAAGCGGGCTAGCTAACGCTAGCGGACATCTGTTCTTCAATTTTGTTCTTGGATTTAGTCCATGGTATAACTTTTGATTTCGATTGGTGCACCTTGATTTTGGGATAACCTCGTTTTGAGTCGATATGGGATGGATGGACATGGTGGGTGATTGTGGCAACGATGCGTTACCACCAGCCCTATGACCAAAACTGGTAGTACCCTACCTTGGGCATTGCCTCATGTTCCTTGTCATACTTTTATCCCTATACAAGACCACTAAAGTTTTGGTTTAGTATTGTCGTATCACGGTGCATCCCTATCATCCGATGTGCTACTATGGCGTTATATCAAACTGTACGACAATGCTTAAAAGGGGGATTAATGTAAAGCCTTAACACTAAAAAAATATATTTATTTTACTAATTAGACATTGCATATATAACATATTCTACTATATATAAATATTTTGACTGATCCTTAAGAGATGGAAAATCCTGTAACATCGCTTGAGTTATTGCATGCACGTTAGACATGGGATAGGAGAAGTGAAATCCCATGCACATCTCTAACGCTATTACACTCCTGTCATATGTGATATTGATTTGACTCACATAAGGATATTTAAGTCCTAATTCAAGTGTTTTGTCTTTTCATTATGCTAGGTCAGCCGTAATAAATTATTTTCTGCTGCATTATTCTATTATTCTGTTGTATATATAACTCTGATAAATGTTATATAAATTATAATCAAATGTATAGTATAAACAGCTTCATGAACTGTTTATTTGATTATCATAATTTGTCATTCCACTCCGAGATTCTGTATTTTTGTTCTTCCTTTCTTATTTTTCTTAATTAACCCCATTGATTACCTGTGTTTCAGATTGTTTAAGTCGGAAATTTGTGGATTATTGTCGATTCAAACCTTCTGAAATATGGGTCGTCATAGTTTCCCATCTTGTGAAGGTTATGATGTTTGGAACATTGAGGAAGTTCATGCCAAAGTTTATTGGGCCTTTCTTGATCTACTAAAGAACAGGGAAACTTGCATATCAAGTGGAGCAGCCAAATAAGTTAGTAGGAATTCATGATGTTTTTCAAGTGTTGCACTTAATAAAATGCCTACACAGCACCACCACGATAATAGAGCCTGATCAGTTAATAGATAGATTGTGACATCCCGGAATTTTGACCCTATTATTATAATAAGTTTTTGGATCAAATTTAAATAAAATACAAGATTTTCATTTATAAATAAACAAGATTTTGGATATTATTAGTTGTATATGTGTTATACAGGAATTTATAATTTCAAAATATAAAATAGACTCTTTTAACAATATTTAACATTAATCTGTTTTATTTAATTAAATTAAAAGTTATGTATTAATGACATTTAATCTCAGTTATATAAATGCAGTTAATAATAATAAGTATAATAATACAATTCTATTCATATTAAATATGAATATAAATACATTAATGCAAATATAGGTTACAAATCAAATATTGGAAAGATATAGCTTTTATAATTAAAATAAAGTAAGCTTATAAATATTTAATATAAATATAACATAAAATATGGTTATAAACATAAGCTTCTATATATTTAACATAAATATAACATAATAGTAGGATTACAGACATAAGTTCAAAATATTGATATTAATATAAGTATGATGCCATAAGAAAAACCATAATATATAAACATAAGTGTAAAACCTTGTTATGAATATAAATTATAAATAGAAATGTTAACTATGTAAATAAAAAGTAATAATATGAAATCAGACAAAGCAGAATTCTTATGCAAAATAAAAATTTGATAGTCTTGCAGCATGTAGAATTAGATAGGTAAGAGTAATCTGAAACATTCATTTGTACAATGTCAATTCTTTAATAAAGACTATAATGGTTGCTGTATAGTTTTGTATGCATAAGAATGCATGACATATAGGGTTATTCAAGCAATGAAGACAAATTGAAAACCTGCAAACTTTATATGCATAAGTAAGCCAAGAATTCATAGCAAATAAAACATATTAGCACAAACAAATCTGCAAATATTTTTGTACCATATTCATGTGTCAGCAAGCATTTATTTTGTGTTAACATAAGTGTAAACATAAACATTTAATTAGCACACTTTTTTGCTTGGAACTATCTTTCAGCCGAAATGGTTGAATTATCTTAGGTCTTAGTTCATAAAAATTAAGTAAAATGTTATTATATCTAAGGAAGGCTTATTTGAGAAGCTAATATCCTATACAAACTGTTCTTAGCTATAAATCCACAACATTCTATTTACATATATATCATTTAGTTCATTCCATAACTTAAGCAAAATCTGAAAAGCAAAAGAAATATAAACAAATTTCATATTTTCAAGTTCAAACAAAAGTCAAAAAGCAAAAGAAGTTTACTGGAATTCAAAACTTCAAACTGCAGACTTCTATTATCAACCATCCTCTATTTCAAGTTTCAACGGTATTTTGGTGAGTAAACGTATTTTTTAAATCTAACTCTTAATATGTATTTTATGAAGTATTGTTGATGTGTGAAGTACTGGAATGTTTTGCTATGTTCTGTCAGTGTTGCATATCATGTTCTTTCAGGTTTCAAATTTTCTGTAGAGACAAAGAAATTAAAGAATATATCATACTTTTATGTAAAATCATCTCCTTTAATTAGTAATTTAACTAAATAAAATTTGTTTAAGCTTAAGATTAAGGTTTGAAGTTGTTTTTCAGATAGCTGTGAAATTTAACCATTGAGAACTTAAATTTACAGTAAAAAGTAAATAATGATCAAAATTTGAATAGCATAAATTGTAAATTCGAATTCATATCTTGAAACAACATTCAGTAATATGATTTTTAAGACAAATTTTATAATTTTTAGTTAACTATTTTAAGAGCAGTTTGGCAGTTAACCATAAATGCTTTTTTATGAAATTCTGGTGATTTCTTCAATTATAATTGTTGTAATTTAACATGGAGCTTGTGTATTGATTCTAGATCACCGGAAAAATGTTAAAAAAAATTGTTAATTGCAAGATTATTTGGGAATTATGGAAAATAGGGTTTATGGGTGCTGTGTTTTGGGTTCAATTCATTCGATCCACGCGACGCTGATGCTCTACCGAGTGACTTGAGGTTTTGGGAGGAGTTAGGAGGTGATGTCGGCAAGGCATGGTCGAAGCCACATCATCACAGAAGGTCGTGAACGTGTAGACAAGGTGGATTTGTATACCCTGGTCGAGTTGCTGTTCGATTTTACAGGCATATTTCGATTCCGAGTATTACGTGTATCTCTGGGTTGCGATTTCGTGTGAGGGGATGCAATGGGGTTTGTTGGTGGGCTCGAGGTGCGATGGCGCGATGGTGAACCGACGTGCACGTGCACGGCGGCGGAGAAGAGACGTTGGGTGTTGACTCGAGTGAATCTCGAGTATGATAGCGTGATGCTTCGAGTTTTTTTCCTGGGTCTATGGTTGAGCGCGTGAGTGAGGTTGTAGCCGTTTAAAACTTTAAACTTTAAAAAAAAGTAAAAAAAAATAGGGAAGAAGAGAAGACAGGGGGAAAGCGAGAGAGTTTTCTGGGTGGTCTCGAGTTCGACCCGAGTAATTGCATTGTTGACTTCGGGTTGTTTTAATTCCAGTAGTTTGCCAACTATATTAAGTTAAAGTTATATAAGTTAAGTATTAATCAAGTTATTAATGTTTACAAACTATTTATGCCTAGAAGAACTTTAAAGCTTTACAGAAAACAAAGAAGAATAACTAATTTAAATCCAAGTTAATTTAGAATGTAATAAACTTTATAATTGTAATTTAATAGTAGTTCAAAATGTAATCAAATTAGTAATTAAAGATTTTAATGATAATCTTGTGTAAAATCATTTGTAATTAAGAATTTAATTAATCATTTGAAGTTGATTAATTAACAAATCGTAGTTAACTAATTAAATAATTAATGATCGAACGATTGAGTTAATTAATAATTAATGATTAATTAAGCAATTAATAAGAATTAAATGTGTAATTGAGTTTTATAAATCAATAATTAAGGTTATTGATTAAAATTAAGAATTAATTAATTAATTTAGTAATTAATAAATTGAAATAAATTAATTAATTAGTAATTGATTAAGCAAGAATAAAATATAGTTTACTCTTAAGTATGCAATTAAGTTTAAAACAAATCAAACTTGTTGATATGAATCGATGATTCTATTTGATTGATTCCGATATGTATTTATATCCTGTGATGTTCTGTGATATTCTGGATATATCTATGATGATTGTGTATGATTTATCTATGTTAAATTGCTATATGATTTATCTGATGTTATTTATCTGTGTTAAAGTGCTATGTGAATTCAATTGTTAAATTTAAACTGTATAAGTTAATTAGACAACTTGGCCTTTAAAATGGCGTTTGGATTTCGATGAGACCGGGATCGGGTATCGATTTGATATTCCGAAAACCACATCGATCCAAATTAAACATTAGGTCGTGTAATCTCAAGTGAAGATTGAGATGGTGTTTTCAGAATGCAAGGGTTATCGTCGTTAACTCTGAGGGTGATTCCAAAACGAGTGTAACAAGATAATGCCTTCGGTTTCGTTCGAACCCAGAACGAACTTGTATGGATTGAATGCTTTCAGCACATCGTCAGGCGGACGATGAGCATTCTAAGAGATATGTTCTATAAAGGTAAACGCAGCCTCAAGCCTCATCAACCGGGAATGGCTAAAACATGGGATGTGCAGCAAGGTTAGGCGGGTCATGCCTAAGCAGGACGAGGTATACCCCTGTCTAGATGTCCCTTTTATTCGGCTGTGTGGGTGGTTGGTCTACAGCCAACTACGGGGTTATCTTGTTCGGGACTGTTCAGTAAGAAATGGTTCCGGCCTTGTGTTGTAGTGGAGTTAGGGTGGCTCCTCGGTACGGTGATCTAGGCCACGTACTGTGACGGGCGGTACCCCAATAGCCCTGCCATTTATGGGATCCAATTTCCAATAAGCGCCATACGTTTTGATTGTGCCCAACTATGTTGAAATGTGAGATGTAAGCATTTCAGCTATTTCTGTATTTTACTTGAAAACCCTAGACACTAATATAATATCACAGAATTTCCTATAAAATGTTTTGGTTAGCGTAAGGTAAAAACTTACCCGTATTTATGTGTGGGAAGTCTTACGCGATACCTTTATTTTAAATGATTTTCAAAGTTAAACAACTTTAACCCGTTTACTCATACCAGACCCATGTATGACCCGGAGTTTATATTTTGTTTTTCATAAACTCTTGTGTACTCAAATTTTTATGAGTAGCCAAGTGATAGGTGTTCGGAGTATAGAGTTTTCTGGAGGAGTTGGAGCAGAAGACCAGACGTATGTAGCTATCTATATAGCTCCGCTATGTCAGTTAGTTTATGATATTTGAGATGTATGTTCTGACAGATATGTATATGATAGTCATGTTGTATGATATTGTATAACTCTGATGTATATAACTATGTAACGGTTATTTTGATGTATTATATTTTATTCCATTCCACTGTGAGATTCTGATGTTGTTATTCTTTCTTTCTATTCTTTTCTATTTCTATCCCTTTCTTTCTTAATGACACGTCTTTCTGGAGTTAGAAAGTCGGGTCGTCACATAGATGGAGCCGATAGCACTCCACGCCACCACATGCATAATGGAGCATGAAATTAGAAAGCTCCGCAATAAATAAATTAGGCTGGTCCAAGTACAATGAGGATATAAATGAGGATATAATCTAGCGAAAAGCACATGGGAAATCGAGAAAAAATGAAGGCTTCTCATCCTGTGCTTTTCTCCAGTAAACTTTCTCTCTCCAAATTATAGGTTTTTGGTTGCATTGTGGTTGCTAGATTGGATGGTAGGAAATGATTTCCACACTGTTTAATGTTATTTTTGCGCTTATATAGAATTTTCTACATATTTAGGATGCTCGCATACATGCCTATATGTCACGATCTTTCATTCAGGCTAGGACTGAGCTCACATATAGTACGTTGCATTCAAAATCACATTGCACTTTTGGTTGAGTAGATGGTTATGTTGTTAACTAGGTTGTATTACGTGGTTGTAGAGTGCGCATTGTAATATCTTCTCTTTGGAATTTCTAGGATGAAATTCTTTTTAAGAAAGGGAGAATGTACCACACCACAAAATTTAATAAAAAATTAATTTATTAATAGTAAGGCTAAAAATATAAATTTTGTAAATGTCAAACTTTTGCCACTAAAGCTACACCAATGTATTTGGGGGTGATTTTCTGATCAAATTTCATATATAAAGTTTTGTGATTTTCCTTTAAACGAAAAGTTATTAATGTTTGAAATTTAAAAATATAAAATAATTCGAATGATTTCAAATTTTGAATTTAAATAACATTAACATGGAAATTAAAATGGATAGTAATTAATTTAACATTAGATCAAACTAACATTAATGAAAAAGTTAACTTTAGGGGATTAAACGAGGAAATAAATAAATGAATTAAGGGGATAATTAATTCACGCCATTTTTACGGACCGGTCAATTGCCTTTACTAGGTATGGTCGACCGATTTGGAAGAGCGGTTAACCGATGTTGTGAAGGCGACTAGGTTTTTTAAGGCATGAACGATCCGAATTTTGTTATTTTAAACCGACATAAATCCTACGGTCTGGATGCCTTCTAGCCACTAAAAGTAGGAGGCTAGCTCCATCACTTTCATTCATAAAATATTTGGAACACTAGCAAAACTCCATCGATCTTCATCCATGATTAGATATAAGGATTCAATTTCAAGGAAAAAAGTTAATAGGTACACACACACACATACATACATACATACATACATATATATATCGTTCTTCTATTTTTTACTTCTCTAATCCCTAAATTCTAAATCAAATTCATATACAATCCAATTGCTTGTATTTCAAAGAAAAAGAAGTCGTAGAAGAAATTAGGAATTGGCGAGAATCAAATCTAAAGGAAGGCCAACAAATTATCTGTAAGTGGAAATATTAGTTTTTCACATTTTTAGTATTTAAATAGTAGAATTTTGGATTTGCTTTATGCCCTAGGAAATTTTGTACATTAAAACCCTAAAATTAAAACACTAAAGTTCCCCCAAATGAAATGTCAATTCTCATGTTTATTGGAATCTCAATTATTTGATATTAAAATAGTAGAATTTATTTTTTTATTACAGTTCAGATATTTAATATTCTATCCACTTCTACCTTTTCTCTATTGTTGTGTTAAAGTGTTTTAAAAAGAAAATAATTTTGGAATGGTGTGTAAAAAACGAATTCTCATATTCATAATTTGCACTATCTATTTCCGTAATTTAATGTGAATCCCTTTTTCAGCGTATACGTAAAAGTTTTATATAAAATAAAGTGTTTAAATTATAATTGTTATTCCATGAATAGAGGCGCTAATTCTGCTATACTAATATAGAATAAGTTTAGTACTTGATTCTATTTTATTAATGCATGTCTGTTGTTTGGCTAAGGATATTAGCTGATTTGTAAGTAATTGTATAGAGTTAGACTTGTATAAATTGGAAGTTTTTGACTTTAAAATGATTTTGATAGGATGCAAAAATCTTTAAATGCTTAGGAATATTTGGTTAGCCTAAATTATGTACGTATAAATATATTAGCATATAAATATGTTATTAACGTATAATTAATAATGTATTAATCATATCATGTAGAATAAACAGGTTACTAATTAGCATTAATCCCATAGGAAGGAAGTAAGGATAATTATAGAAATTAACCCATAATTTGAGGTGGAATAAGGAGTTTTCCTTATAAGGCCTTAATGCGAAATGCTTGAGGTATGTATATGGTAGTATGTTAGGAAAGTGGAATTATGACTAAGCTATAGGGATGTGAGATCAGTTAAAAGTACAAAGAAGTCTACATAGCTAATCTAGCTATAATAGTGTGACTTTGGGAGTGATGTGAGACATCACTACAGTAATACCCATGTAGGAAGCGAGGTTAGTCCCAGTTCTATATGGTAAGTCTTCTCAGCTAATCTGGCTGCCGGCACCTACGAATAATCAGATTAATGAATGTCATGGTTTAGTTTACGGGTCATAAGACATAAGATAGGACCTACTTCTAGGTCAGGGGTATTAAGTGACGTTGTAGGTCCCATCTCTTTCACACTTAAGAAATATTAAATGGTCTAGATTATCATTGAGTCACTAGCAAGGAATCTTAAAAGGGATCTGCTTCAGGTCGAGGTATTAAATGGCCATTATAGAGTCCGTCCCTTCCCATAAAGAAGAATTAAGTGGCATGATGAGATTTAATGCGATGTCAGTTAGGGAGTACCAGGGTGGGGTTTGCCTTAGTTTAGGTGTTAAACGATGGGGATCTTCTTAGGATATAGGTATTAAATGGTCAAAGTCTGCATAATTCCCTCTAGAGGTATTAAGTGGCTCATGTTCTTTCTCTCACGTTGTTAGGAAATGATTGACAGGAGTTGCATTGGATAGGGAAGGGCTTTTTGCCTATTGTTGAAGGTACATTATGGAGTTGACAGGAAAACAATTCGGGCTTACGGTTGGAGGTATTCTTGGTAGGATATAGTTTAGAATGCATAAGACATATAATTTATCTAAATGACACTGCCTATACACTATTATGGTAAGAATTAGGATTTTCATTCATTTGATATTGTTGTTCTAACCCCTTTTGAATTACAAAACATGGGTTAGTGGAAATGATGATGATTGAGAAGATGAAAGAGAGAAATTATCCATCTGTTTATTTTTCTGATTATTTATGTACCTTCATACATGTTGTTTTTGCAATATATTATTCTAGATATTTGGGATAATATGTTGTATTTCTGAGATCTTAATTTTTTTGAAATGGGTATTGATTTCTGCTATTATATTTTATCCTTTCTACTATAAGATTCTGATAGCATAAAAATAGCACTATATGTTCATTGTACCAATTTTACCAACCCATCTTTGGAATGGGCCTAAGGTTCGATGGGCTTTATTGGGTCAAAAATTAGGCCCATTTCGTAGTAGGTTAATATATGGACTTTCTACCACTATTCTAGTTAAGCCTTCTAAGAAAACATCTTTGCGAACCACCTCTTTCTCTTGCGATCATTTGACACACGGTGGTAAATCTTCTGTTCCACTCTTAGGACCCCATTTTTAAAGTGATAACTCAGGTGATTTAGCAGTGTTAAGTAGGTCCTTTAAGTTTGAATGCAATCAAAAGATAATGGAATATCAAGTTAAGAAATTTTTGATAAGTTTTCTAATCTTCGGTTCTAGATAGAAAATTTTATATGCAAGAAGAATGATATTACTTTAAAGGTAAAAAAATTGGAAATGATAGTATAAACTCATTTCGTTAAATTTCTCAAGCGAAGGGTGCCAATAAAACATATGAGCGGGCGATAACAACTCAAATTGACTAAATCGATACGCTTAATGCTATCATCAAAAGGAGAAAAGTTATGAAAGTGTATATGGATTGATAAATATGAATATTTATCTAAGTGTTTAATTTGTGCAAAAATAGTGAAATAAACTAAAGCAATAAAGTAAATAACACCAGAGATTTTTGCTACATCCAGTCTAAGACTCCTTCTAGTTATCAACTAGCAACGCCCTTATTTAACCTAGAGGAATAGGTATTACAACCGCCTAAGCTACCGAACAGGACTTCGTTGCCTGAAAATCTCCAGCAAGACTTCGTCTACAAAGTAAGTACACTTGTTTATGACTTCTTGTACTCTTGTATAGCACAGGTCAGCCAATAAGTACAACCTTCCTATAATCTTCTTCTGAGTGGTATATTAAGTGTATTTGTGAAGAATATGGAAGTAGTATGATCAAAGGGAAAATAGACTTGAGTGTGCAAGTGATATTAGTATATGAAAGCAATTGTTAATTCAAAAGCAAGACAGAAGAATAATATAAAATAGAATTGATGATTAATTCACTAATTTGATTGCTTTATATAGAAGATGTATGGATGCAACCTTTAATGAAGAGAAATGATCGATGGAAATGATTGCAACCATTAGTGAAGAGGAGTAGCTCTTTGTGAAGAAGAGTATCCTTTCAAATATTTAAAAAATATAGCTATTACACAGATTCAGTTGACTGAATAATGTTAATCAGTCAACTGAATTGGAGCGAAAAATTACATTTCAAACCGGAATGTAATTAGTTTAAAATAGCCCGTTTCAATCAACTGAAATTCTTGATTCAGTCGACTAAACTAGTGTTTAGTCGATTGAATCATTAATTAGTTTGACTGAAACAGTATCAATGTGTGCATGTATTCAGTCGACTTATATACCTTATTCAGTAAACTGAGTTTTGTAATTTTCTATTTTTGACCTTTGAAATTGATTTGTGATCATGTGTGTGTGTATACCACATAGAAGATATTTACAACTTTATAACTCTACACTAAGACGTTGTGACTGATATTACATTGGTTGTGTCATCTTGGTCCTCTTTTCTTCGAGTACGTCTTCTTGTTTGATTGATCTTTTCCTATGTAAGTGATAAGTATACACAATATATTTTTGTATAGTTGTCATAATCAAAATATCAAAACATGAGCTTCTAACAAGTTAAAGAAATATCTACTTGTGCTAATTTACCACATTACTAACCCTTCTTCTGCAATGGAGATTTTGATGAAAGAGGTAAAATAAATTAAAGATCAACTAGAATAAATGTAATTCATTGTCTCTAGGGTTTCTCAACTAGATTCTTTAGTATATTGTTCGATTGAGGTCATTGTCGCATTTAATTTTAAAACTGATTTTTCACTTTTATGTCAGAAAAGAGATTGTCGATCAAGAAAGATCATAGCTATAAGTTACTAGGGATGCCAATTTCTTTTTTTATGGATGCTCGTATGTTCTTAGGGACATAGGTAGACCTACATAAAAATGAAGCTTCAACATGCAAGATCCATTCTTGCATTTTGACTTTTAAGGGAAAGAGAAAGAACTAGTGTACCAATATCATCCAAATTCGCATCCTCTAGAACCATAAGCTTTTAGAATATTGTGATTGTAAAATTTATCTTAAAATTTAAATAAATTATATGTAAAATTTTATCATTAGATATGATTTTTAATATCAAAATTTTCCTTACCATATATAAACATATTTTGTAAAGTATTTATTCCTACTGTTTTTCATACCGGATTTATGGTGGATGGTTTAACTTTGGTGCTCCTTGTCTTTTAGTAATATGATTGTTTAGATTCTATTCCGTCTTCCATATTTAATATAACCTTTGAATATTGTCTGCCATGTTTCTTTGGAAAGTTGTTTTTTGTTAGGCTTTATTGACCACTGCTCTTTGGATGGTTGCTTTAGCTAGACTCAAAGGTAGGACCAACTACTTAGTTTTCCATCACTTTTTGGATAAGTACTTTGACTATAAGCCAATGGTCCAAAGGCTAATATGACCATCACTCATTGAATGGGTGCTTTGGCTATATGTGAAAGTGGAATCAAAGGCATAATTGACCATCACTTCTTGGATGGATTCTTTGGTTAAGCATGAAAGCGAAACTAAAGGCTTAATTGACCATCACTCCTTAGATAAATGCTTTGGCCAAGAGAGGAAGAGGGACCGAAGGCTAAGTTGACCATCACTCCTTAGATTGGTGCTTTGGACAGGACTGAAATCAGAACAAAGGGTTAATTAACCATCACTTCTTAGATTGGTGCTTTTTCCCAACATGGAAGGAAGACTAAAGGCTTAATTCACCATTACTCCTTGGATGGATGCTTTAACCAGATGTCGAAGTGTGACCAAGTTTAGCTAACCATCACACTTTGGTTGCGTGATTTGGCCAGGCGTAGAAGCTAGATCAAAGGCTTAATTGACCAGCACTCCTTGGATGGGTGCTTTGGCTAAGTGTAGAAGCAAGACCAAAGGCATAATTTGACCATCACTCTTTAGATGAGTGCTTTTGCCAGACACGGAGGCAGGATCAAAAGATTTATTTCTAATTACTCATTAGATGCTTGCCCTAGCTAAGCTCAAAAGAGGGACTAAGGGCTTAACTAATCCATTATTTCTCATAGGGTCCTTCCTTTTGAAATCTGTTCCTGAATATCAATCCTTATAAATTCTTATTGAAATAAGTTACGATGGAAGTGCATAGATCCATTATTAGGAAATAGGATATCTCTCTTCAGCTTCTTAATTGGTCTTGCTTGATGAACTCCTACAATCCTCCTCATCTTACATGGTATTCGATAATTCTGCTAGTGCCCTACAGCTGTTTGTCTCATGTCCATTTGTCCATGGTAGTGGCAATACTCTCCTCCCTTATGTTCATTAATTCTTTTTGTGCTTTTCTTTAAATGGCAGTAATCCAGCCTTTCCTTGGTGAGGAGATAAATTGCCTCTTTTAAAGCACAAAGAGGTGTAGTTATCTTAACCTTAGGTCCTTTGAAAGCATAATATTATATCTGCACTTATTCCTTTTTTGAGGAATAGTAGCTCTCCTTCATCCACTCCTAATTTCTTTTATAAGATTTGAGGGTATTTTCTTTTTTCTAAGGGATTGGTTAACCATGTTTCTTCATTTCTGAGTAAACTGTTAAATTCACAGTTCATTTCTTCCTCGGATATAATTCCTTTAACTACTATTGAAAGACCTTTCTCACTTAAATAAAGGGATCATTTCTCACTTCTCTAACTCTTTTGTACTTTTGAATAGGTCCTTCCTTTTCTAATCTAATGCTAAGGCAAAAATAGGCTTTTCCTCTATATAAAGTGGGTTCAGCGTCCACATATCCAGGTTATACTGTGTGACCTTCCTTTTTCCTACTAAGGTTCGAAGGGGCTTGATTTTCGAAGCTCAACATTTGTTCTTCAACTTACCAGGGAGTAGTTTGATGAAAGATGGATAAATCAAATTTGGTTTCAAAGAGCCTTGTCGTGAAATAGGAATTATGGATGCTTTATTGAAGAAATAAACTTGATTCCTAAGTTCAATTCTCAATGAAAGCAACAAAAATGTTAAACCAAAAATTAGGCCTAACTTAAATGGTTAAGTCAAGGAAATCAATGGTACTTGATCTAGAGGATTAGCTCTTGGTCAAGTATACAAGTCCCTATACAGTCAAGTAGTTAATTATGAAAATAAGCAATCACATAAGTCCTTTGCCATAAAGTTCTAATCAGAATTTGACCTATGAGGCAATCAAAGTCCCGAATCGAGCTCATTATTATGCTTGAGTCAAAATGAAAATGCGAAAGAAGTATAATTTGAAATTCGTCCTTTTAATGGTGAGTACATGTCAATTTATGGAGAAATTGCGCCCTTAGATCTTTGACATATGGAATTTACGAGAAACAAACGGTTGAGATTATGTTAACAATGGCATATTGATGATTGAAATGTGGCACAATTTTTTAGTCTCCTCGCGACTGTGCAGTTAAAGTGCTTAGTAGTTTTATAGTGGCGGGGTTCAAAAATTTATAATGGGTACATGGTGGGAAATTGTGAAGGTGCAAAAAGCTTCATTAAATATAAAACCCTAAATATTTAAAGCTAATTTACTCTCATTCTCACATCATTTGTGTAGGAAAAGGAAATATCGCATAATTTTATACAAGAAAACCAAAGAATATCATGATTTATGCATACTGGATATGGTGGCTAAAACATATTTCCAACTTATATTGAGGACTTATGCCATAAAATTTGGTCTTTACCCTAACTTCGTTAATTTGATTTAAAAGATTACTAGTTAAGTCAACCTTCCTATATTAAGGTTGCTAAATGTGACGCCCCACCTCTATACCCACGCTAGCTAAGAACACTACGGTGTAACACTGTCAACTAGTGCGGAGAATAAGGCTGTTGAGGAGCGGCAATCCGTAGTTTGGCTTTATACTAGTATTGGTTATCTCAGTAGGAGTGGTACATATTTTCCGTCTCTGATTTGTTTACTCCCATCGACATACCCAATTCCAGTATAAAACGAACTACGATGGTTCATAATAGTTTAGGAAAAAATATATAATAATAACACATATAACATAAATGCGGAACACAGATAAAACAAAGAGTCTCATATATATAATAACTGATGTCAGTTACAATACATGTGCTACAATACATATGATACAACTACAACTGTCGACTCTGGAAGTTACATATACAAGTACATTATCGTAAATAATATACACGAATATACAACATCCTATACTAAGACAACGACTACTCCAAAAAGTATGAAAAGACTTCATAGCTCTAGCAGCAACCCAAAGCAGGATATCTACAACCTGTAGTAACTCGGTCTGACCCGAGTATTAAATTCAAAAGAAAATAATACACGGGTCAGTCTAATTCAAACTCAGTTATTAGTGCACAGCAGCAATAATAATTAAGAACGAATAGACGACAGTCCCAATAAATCTCGTCTATTCGATCCTTAAATAAAGAAATCAGATAACGATGAATATAACACGTAACAGTGTTAAACAATAAATCAGCAGATTCAAATCATCAACAAAGATAAGTGAAAAGAATATCAATGAAGATAATTTGGAAACATCAAAATTGCCTAATCGGCAATTAACAACAAAATCATCAGATTAAACCAATCAAAATACAATTTAAATCATATTGAATTGAATAAACGAAACAGTTCAAACAATTGAAATATCAATTAAAATGCCAATTCGTGTAGGGCTGCAGTACACGCACGCGTGCACTGCCTCGCCACTATAGTATCTGAAATACACAAAAGATCAATAAATCAGAAAAAAGTAGAATATCAATAAAAGCAATACCGTGTGGCTGCAGTACACGCTTGCATGCACTGCCTTGCCACTATAGTGATGATGTACACAAAAGCTCAACGGTACCGTGTGGCTGAAGTACACGCTTGCATGCACTACCTTGCCACTACAGTGATGGTGTACACAAACGGACACAAGATCAAACCCGAATTCCGGATTCAACTCAAGTGTAATTAGAAAACAAATCTAATGTACAAGCACAAAGGACACAGGAGCAACTCGTATGTTTATGCAACAAAGACCAGACCACTATGCAAGGCTCAACACATATAAGTAAGAATATGAATGCAAATAATACATGGCTGTGAAGCATGCGAAACTCAATCTACAGGTACAAACCAGCTCAGTATATAAAGGAATAGCAACAAGGCATAGAGGCAAGCCAATGATACATATACAAGATTCAAAATAGTATAACCCAAATCAGTTTACAATGACTCAGATAGGAACTGCCACAACAGGAAGTAGCAGTCAAGAGGAAGGCTTTACTGTCTTGAATCGAGTGCATAATGGCCGAAGCCATAGAGTAGCAATGTGAAGGAACCAGACTTCAAGATACTGTCTCGAAGAATGATTCCAGAGACTATAAAGATACCAAGTACATGAAGACTGCATCAAGTATATTTTCCAGATGTAAGCATACATATACGCAACAACTCAAGTGTCATTAGAAAAACAATTCCAAATATATATCGGATCAGTGATAGATATGGAAGCAAATGCAACATGGTATCAAACAGTAAATCAAAACCGAAGCACAGTGAAATAAGAATCACAACAAACATATATACGCACATACATATCTGTACGTATATATATGGTGATTAAATGGACGAACTTAGCAATAACCCAACGCGCCAAGCCCATAAAAGTCAAAACCAAAACAAGCTTCAAAATTTCAGAATGAAATAACATGCTCGCATGAACAGGATCAAATTAAACCAGATCCTATAAGTCAACACACTCAAATATACACAAGAACACTTGATTCATCACTGAGACATGAATGCATGGAGTAAAGGCATCAGTCGACAATGAAAACATCTAAAATATTTTCACAAATCGAGTTTACAGATTTCAATCCATAATCAAAAATCATCCTAAGTATTAAAACAATTCATACGGCCGAGATAATAAAATGATGAAGTCAATGATCATATACGAATGCATATGCATGAGTTCGATTCCTATATAATTAGTAACATCATCAGCAACTAAAATTAATCAAACATCGAATCAAAAATACTCGGCAAATTCAAGAAATTCCAGACGAACAAAAACCAAACTGTGTCGTGATAATCAAACTATCAAAACAAGAAATCAAACTAAGTCAGATATCAATACCGAGTCAAAAATCAACAATATCGAAACAAAAATCGAACGACTGAAGAATGAAATAGATGTGAGTGTTACTCACCTTTATCGAAGAGCACGAATTGGATTTGAAGCCGTGGCCTCCAGAAGACGAGCGAAATCTAATCGAAACCCTAATGTGGGACGAACGAGAAGGAGAAAACGAACGCGGCCGCCATTCTTTTCATTTTCTTTATTTTGGGTTACGAAAGAATAAGGGGAACGGGTCAAAGTAATAAAGATAGAGGAAAGAGGGACGGGTTATTTGTTTTGCAAATTTTCACGGCCACAATTAAAACATCAGCCACTATTTTAATTTCAAAGCCCGCAATTCCTTTTAACAATTTATAAAAGAATTTTAATTCAATTTTAAAAATCAAAACTTCAATTAGCAATTAGCAACAATATTAATCGTTTAATGTCGATTATCAATTGATGCGAAATACCGGGTTGTTACCGACTCCCCTCCTTAAAGAAATTGCGTCCTCGCAATCACAAGGAATAAATGAACAAATGGTAACAACCATAAAGAACATCATCACAAGATGAAGAAATTTGAAATAGATAGTTCACCATAAAGAGCTTGAAAGAACATCATCACAAGCCTGAGCGTGTTTGCTCGATGAATTCTCAGGATTCCTAAGTGCAATCCTTAGGATTTGAGAACCATTGAACTTCCGCAAGAAAAACTTCTTTATTTCGAAGGTGCTACACCCCCGAAGCAATGATGTGAATAGAAGGTTTCCCAAAAGCCAAATAGGCAAAACTTCCATTCCTTCAATAACACTGGGCTCAAGAATAAAAATCGAAAATCCCTAAGGCATCTCGGTAATTGGAAGACGTGGAAAACGTCATGAATAGCAGAAAATTGAGCCGGTACACCGGCGTAGTACAATATAAACACCAAAGAAATCTTTTAATTTCATAAAAGAAATTCACAAATTCTCTAAAAAAAATTAATTATCAAATAGATGATCATAATACAAAAATCACAAAACAGCAATATCTAATCATCGATACGATAATTAGGAGACAGCAAAATCTAATTATCAACAAATATAATTAGAAAACAAAAAACACAAGTCGCAAAATTGCAAATATCTAATTACCAAAAACGATAACTAGAAATCTCAAATCAACAAATATTTAATTATCAAAACGATAATTAAATCAACAAATTTTTAATTATCACAAATGATAATTAAATCTCAAATATCTTATTATCACAGGTGATAAATCAGAAACAAGAAATATCCGATTATCAAAAACGATAATCAGAAATCACGAATATCCGATTATCAAAAACGATAATCAGAAATCACAAATATCCGATTATCAAAAATGATAATCAGAAATCACAAATATTTCAATTAACGAGTTCGGAATTAACCGAAATAGCAAACGCACATGTCCCATAACCACGAGTTTTACTAAATCGTTTAATTCTCTTCATCATTTCCTTGAAAGTGCAAAATTATGTATTCCAAAAATAATATTTCACATTCTCAAACGGACAAGTCCGGAATTAAACGAATCAGTAAAAGAAAGGGGTCATAGTCCTCGATTTTGCTGAAACGTTTAAATCGCTACCTCATTCTTTTGAAAACGTAAACTGAAATTTTTTTGAAAACAATTTTTATTTTGAAACAATTTTTTTAAAACACGTGATTAAAACAACAACAACAATAGCAACTTTGACAAGGAAATTGCACTTCTCAAAATATCGTAAAAACGGATAACAAAATAAGCATCGCGGGATAACTGCTTGAAAATCCATTTTAAAATTGACGGTTACTGAATCAAAGCGACAGTAATTTTTATATGTCAAAATCTCATCAAAATAATTGGCATCAAAATATAATACCAATGAATTTTCATTCATCAAAAATGTCACAAGAATCTTCTCAAAGATAGAAAGGGGTATCATACCCTAAACTTGTATTCATAACAAGTCAATAACACACGAATTCACCAATGCACAAAAATTGATAAAACTTATCAATAGAAATCACGAAAATTGGTGAAGCACAAATTCTAGAAATCTTCACAAGAAATCCAGAAAACACAAATTCTAGAAATCTACACAAGAAATCCAGAAAACGCAAAGAGGGGGAGGCCTATCACAAAACGGGAGTATGAAAACTCACCACACCGGTATCACAAAATGAGACGCTATCTCATGGTGGCTAACCATTAAATTTTGACACACGAATGGTCCGAAGACCGTGGGGCGCTACCCCACATATGTGAGTTGCAACATCACACAAACGGGGTTTAGTCTCCCTCGTAGACAAAGAGACATCGCGCAATCGCTAGTCTAAATCATAAAAAGGGAAGGCCTAACACAAAATGGGAGCATGAAAACTCACCAACCAGTATCACAAAACGAGACGCTATCTCATGGTGGCCAACCATTAAATTTTGACACACGAATGGTCCAAAGACCATGGGGCGCTACCCCACATATGTGATGGCGAAACATCACACAAATGCGATGGCGAAACATCACAAGAGCGGGGTCTAGTCTCCCTCGCAAACAAAGAGACATCGCACAGTTGCTAGTCTAAATCACAAAAATGATCGTCATGATCATCAAGAAGTGTCAATTACACTAAGTTAGTAAATATAAAAGTTTAGCTTCATGTCCCATAACCACTAGCTTAACTCAAATATTTACGAACAAACTGTAGATCTTCACTAGAAAATTGTCACAAGAGTTTTCAATCGAACAAGTCCAAGAGTTAACTGACGAAGCAAACGCAAGCGTTTCATACCACTTGTTTTACTAAGCCGTTTAATTCGATTTCTCATTCGAGTGAAGTAAAGGCTTGTATATACTTGTAGATTGGAAAATAGTTTAAGTAAAGAGCTTTGTAATAAAATAGATTTGAAATAGCTTTGTTGAAAGAGTTTTGATATTTACTACTAGTATTGAAACCTTTATAATTTCAAAGTGACAAAGCATAAAAGTGATTGTAGAAACAATCAATCACAAGAATTCACATATGAAGATGTGAATAGAATCCAAAGAAATCGATACCGAATCCTTCAAAAAGTATGTTCACAAAAATACTGAGGAAAATGTCATCAAAGTTGCTAATAAATGATAGCAACAAATCGGGGAATTAACAAGAATCGATTAAATTTGGAAACCAAACCAATTCACTAAAATTCACATTCGAAGACGTGAATAAAATCCAAAGAATTCGATTCCAAATTCATCAAAATAGAAATACCCAAAAATTCCAGAAATAGAAGTTATCAAAGTCGACAAAGGTGATAACAACTAATCGGAAAAGAAGAATCGATTAACAATTGGAAAAACAAAGCAGAACGAGCATAAATGCATAAATGACCTCAACAAAAAATAAACATCAATTCAATGCCGAAGTCAACAATTATTGGCCACAGTCGAGTACAAAATGAATCAACATCCTCATCCAAGAATTCAACGGCAAACAAAGTCAGAGTCTTGGAAATCAAGAAACTAGCAATTTCACGAAAACAAAGTGACCGAAGTCAAATGGAAATCAAGCCGAGGAAAACACAAAATGTCAAGTTCAAAATCACTGAGATTCGAACTAGATATGAGTGAAAATCAAAATCCCTCAATTTGCAACCGGTCAAGCTATTTTTCATCACAGTGTAACAGGGGCACAATGACACCCATAGCATAGCACAAAAGTGGAATAAAGTCCGGAGGTCAAAATAGCATCGTCTCTGATTTGTTTACTCCCATCGACATACCCAATTCCAGTAAACAACGAACTACGATGGTTCATAATAGTTTAGGACAAAATATATAATAATAACACAGCTAATATAAATGTGGAACACAGATAAATCAAAGAGTCTCATATATATAATAACTGATGTCAGTTACAATACATGTGCTATAATACATATGATACAACTACAACTGTCGACTCTGGAAGTTACATATACAAGTACATTATCGTAAATAATATACATGAATATACAACATCCTATACTAAGACAATGACTACTCCAAAAAATATGAAAAGGCTTCATAGCTCTAGCAGCAACCCAAAGCAGGATATCTACAACCTGTAATAACTCGGTCTGACCCGAGTATTAAATTCAGTAGAAAATAATACACGGTTCATTCTAATTCAAACTCAGTTATTAGTGCACAGCAGCAATAATAATTAAGAACAAATAGACGACAGTCCCAATAAATCTCGTCTATCCGATCCTTAAATAAAGAAATCGGATAACGATGAATATAACACGTAACAGTGTTAAACAATAAATCAGCAGATTCAAATCATCAACAAAGATAAGTGAAAAGAATATCAATGAAGATAATTTGGAAACATCAAAATTGCCTACTCGGCAATTAACAACAAAATCAACAAATTAAACCAATCAAAATACAATTTAAATCATATTGAATTGAATAAACAAAACAGTTCAAACAATTGAAATATCAATTAAAATGCCAATTCGAGTCGGGCTGCAGCACACGCACGCGTGCACTGCCTCGCCACTACAGTATCTGAAATACACAAAAGATCAGTAAATCAGAACAAAGTAGAATATCAATAAAAACAATACCGTGTGGCTACAGTACACGCTTGCATGCACTGCCTTGCCACTATAGTGATGATGTACACAAAAGCTCAATGGTACCGTGTGGCTACAGTACGCGCTTACGTGCACTGCCTTGCCACTACAGTGATGGTGTACACAAACGGACACCAGATCAAACCCGAATTCCGGATTCAACTCAAGTGTAATTAGAAAACAAATCCAATGTACAAGCACAAAGGACACAGGAGCAACTCGTATGTTTATGCAACAAAGATCAGACCACTATGCAAGGCTCAGCACATATAAGTAAGAATATGAATGCAAATAATACATGGCTGTGAAGCATGCGAAACTCAAGCTACAGGTACAAACCAGCTCAGTATATAAAGGAATATCAACAAGGAACAGAGGCAAGCCAATGATACATATACAAGATTCAAAACAGTATAACCCAAATCAGTTTACAATGACTCAGATAGGAACTGTCATAACAGGAAGTGGCAGTCAAGAGGAAGGCTTTACTGTCTTGAATCGAGTGCATAATGGCCGAAGCCATAGAGTAGCAATGTGAAGGAACCAGACTTCAAGATACTGTCTCGAAGAATGATTCCAGAGACTATAAAGAAGCCAAGTACATGAAGACTGCATCAAGTATATTTTCCAGATGCAAGCATACATATACGCAACAACTCAAGTGTCATTAGAAAAACAATTCCAAATATATATCAGATCAGTGATAGATATGGAAGTAAATGCAACATGGTATCAAACAGTAAATCAAAACCGAAGCACAGTGAAATAAGAATCACAACAAACATATACACGCACATACATATCTGTATATATATATATATATATATATATATATATATATATATATATATATATGGTGATTAAATGGACGAACTTAGCAATAACCCAATGCGCCAAGCCCATAAAAGTCAAAACCAAACAAGCTTCAAAATTTCAGAACGAAATAACATGCTCGCATGAACAGGATCAAATTAAACCAGATCCTATAAGTCAACACACTCAAATATACATATGAACACTTGATTCATTACTGAGACATGAATGCATGGAGTAAAGGCATCAGGCGACAATGAAAACATCTAAAATATTTTCACAAATCGAGTTTACAGATTTCAATCCATAATCAGAAATCACCCAAGTATTAAAACAATTCATACGGCCGAGATAATAAAATGATGAAGTCAATGATCATATACGAACGCATATGCATGAGTTCAATTCCTATATAATTAGTAACATCATCAGCAACTAAAATTAATCAAACATCGAATCAAAAGTACTCGGCAAATTCAAGAAATTCCAGACGAACAAAAACCAAACAGTGTCGTGATAATCAAACTATCGAAACAAGAAATCAAACTAAGTCAGATATCAATACCGAGTCAAAAATCAACAATATCGAAACAAAAATTGAACGAATGAAGAATGAAATAGATGTGAGTGTTACTCACCTTTATCGAAGAGCACGAATTGGATTTGAAGCCGTGGCCTCCCGAAGATGAGCGAAATCGAATCAAAACCCTAATTTAGGACGAAGGAGAAGGAGCGAACGAACGTGGCCGCCATTCTTTTCGTTTTCTTTATTTTGGGTTACGAAAGAATAAGGGGAACGGGTCAAAGTAATAAAGATAGAGGAAACAGGGACGGGTTATTTGCTTTGAAAATTTTCATGGCCACAATTAAAACATGGGCCACTATTTTAATTTCAAGCCCACAATTCCTTTTAACAATTTATAAAAGAATTTTAACTCAATTTTAAAAATCAAAACTTCAATTAGCAATTAGCAACAATATTAATCGTTTAATGTCGATTATCAATTGATGCGAAATACCGGGTTGTTACACTATAGGGAATGCTAAATTGCCTTGATTTGGTGGGTGTAGTAGAAAAAATCAAAACATAAATTGAATGTATTATTTAATAGTGTTAAATTGAAATGGTGTAGCATTTGAAGAGTGATATGTACAATAGTGGGGATTTTCGGTGATCGAGTAAGGATTTAACCGCACAGCCTCATGATGACGTGGTATGCAAAAACCATTACAGAGTTACCACGTGGTTAACTAGAAGCTATTTTTAGATTTTTGATAGCAGTTTCTCAACATTCGCTAGCACTACTATCTACATGCGATAGCATTGGCACTTTCAACATTCGATACCTTTGGTGTTTTTAACATGCGATAACTTCAATTCATTTTATATGTGATAGCTTAGTCATCTTAATATGCGATAACTTTTACATTCTCATCATGCGATAACTTGATCTCCTCGATATGCGATAATTTTGAAATTCACATCATGTGATAGATCGGCCTCCTAAGCATATGATAAACTTGATATTTTCAACATGCGATAGCTTATTCATCTCTTCATGCGATAACCTTGACATTTTAAACGTGTGATAGCTTGCTACATTCATCATGTGACAGCTTTTGTATTCTTCGCATTTAATGGTTGTTTTCCTCAATATTCGATAGCTTTGGTGCTCTTAACATGCAATAGCTTGTTCAGCTCAACATGTGATAGCTTGATATTCTTGGCATGCAATAGCTTTTTCTTATCAACATGTGATATCCACGATATGCATGATGGTTTGTTCATCTCAACATGCAATAGCTTTACTTGCAGTAGCTCGTTTCTTCAACCTTTGATAGCTTTGGTTCTCCTCAACCTTTGATGGCCTCATTCATGATTATACATGAAATTTTGGTTGTAACATATGGTAAGATGACAACCTACTTACCTAGTGATCTGTAATAACCCACCAAGCGAAAACAAATATGCAGGGGTAACGTTATCTAAAACACCTGATAAATGATACCTATCCACAAACTAATGAAATTGCCTACCTTCACTAGCAACATCAAGAAACAAATTATCTAAACATTGTTCACCTCTATCACGGACTAGTACCACAACGATACTGTGTGAATTAATGCAAATGTCACTATTCCAAATTTTATCAATGGATCGAATACCAAGTCGGATCATATATAAATACAATTGGGTTACTGGGACCTATCCCATAACAAAATCTAGGTCCCCTTTTAAATCAAATTTCCCATATATTCTAAACAGTTCTCGATTAATTGGTTAACAAGATCCAGTAAACTGAAACTTCGATACCATTGGCATCTCTTTACTATTGAGTATTTACAACTGCAATTCTACTTCCTCTGTATCCTCAAAACTTCCAAAATCATGCGAATATAACTTCGACCAAATCTCCATTGTACGAACCTTAACCCAAATATATTTCTATTCGATTTAGCATCTTCTATATGATGTTTCAAAAAAATAATTTGGATTTTCTTCCCTCCAACAAAATATACTTACTCATAAACTTTCTTATCCAACTTCTGACTCCTTTCTAGAGTTATATGCCTACATAGCATTTAAACAAGCCTAGAAAATTATTTATTTATGGAGGAAGATCAGAAGCATTCATAAAGGCATATGGGACACCTATGTTATAGGATGGATAACAACTCATAATCAAGTGACTATTGGGATCATAATATGCAACAAGATTTTGCAATTCCATTACACCTCATTCAATTCGTACTATTATCACCATCAAATACTATCCTATAACAAGTCATCCAATCTATTCTAGGATCAAACCACACCTTAAAATCCTAGCACATGTAGGTCACTAAAGTAATCTACACCGTAAATAAAAAATTCCAAAGTATGGAGATCATAAATAAATGGATCGATATTGGATGGAATAAACTCCATGATAGCTTCAGGAACAATGTAAACCAGTATGGTCTAAACTATCCACTATGGCATTCCATATTCAAAAAATAATATCTCCTCTCATAGTTTAATCTGCTTTTCCTTCTCTATAGTTGATGGTGGCGTAAGGCTAGCGGTTGAAACAACTTTGAGTGCATAACTTTAACATTTTGTCTCTCCATTTGTAGAGCTAGGTAATTATTCTTGAAATGACCCATCAACTCATTGTTATAGCATTTGATCTTTGAGAGGTCTACCTTACATTGTTTGGCTATTTGTGCTTCCTTTGCCACTTGCTACATGCAATCATCTATCTCTTGCTCTATCCTTCTTGGGATCCATTCCCTTTGCACTTTCATAGGTGATTCTGATTCTGCTCAACTTCTTTCTTTGGTTTCATATTGACTATTTCTCTATTAATCGAATTTAGCAAGGTTGCCTCAACTGTCCTTCAAATATCGCTCTAAACGGAATCTGGTTTAATGCTAATTCATTGAGTTGTGAGTTTACTCTCTTTGCAAATTTCATTGCCTTCTTGTCCGAGATATTTATAAAATAAAACTCGAGGGTTACGACACTTAAACTTATTTTAATATTCATTTACCATCATAGTCCCTTGTTTTGGGTGAATGAATTTCTCTAACAACAATCCTTTTTCCCCTTAATAAAAAATGTGTTTTGTATTTGTTTTAAACATTTCACAACTAATACTTTCCTCCTCCACTTTTGCAGTGACTATTACCTACCAATTGTTGCTTCTCCTTGGAGATTCCAGGAAATCTCCTAATAACATCACTCAAACCTAAAAGATTGAAGATTCCCTCATATGTGCATAGCCATACCCACGTCACTATATATGGTTTAATTCCAACATAGGGTTTACCAACCAAACTGGAGAAATCTTTATCAGACTTTAGGAAATTCATAGTCGATGGTGGTTGGACTAGGACCACTCCTTGGCTAATAGTTGCAAGTACTATAGGATTAGCACTGATTATGGTCATCAATTTCATATATTGGAAAAACTAAAGGGAAACGTTCATGCCTGGAATATCTATAGTGCCAACACTATAGGAAAAAATGCATGAGACGACAGATATGCTTCGTTGTCTGATTGCATATCTATCTGTCGTTAAATCCCGTGCACTAACACAACCAAAAAAACCATATGTTGTCTAATGTTGTAGTATCATTTTTAAGATTTTCTATTATAAAACAAATATATCGAATGATATGCATACCATTAGATTTATATTATGTTTGCAAAATGAAATAAATGAATCGCAATTTTATTTAAATAGATATTTTATTTCAATTCTAATTCAAATGCAATACAACTTTAATTATCGCTCTCATATATAAACTTTTTTTACTCGCACTCACTCGCACTCACTCGAGTTTATTTCTGATGTGTCGATCTTAATTTGCTTGCTCCAGCTTATATCCAGCCATCTCCTATACTTGTCGGATAAACAACACAGTAAAATTGTAACGATCCCGGATTTTTACTAAGTTTAAATTGCTAGTTAATTTAATTTTTGAATAAAAATTTATGAAATTAATTGGTAATTAGTATAAGATTCTGAATTAATTGAGAATTAATCTGGATATTTGAAAATAAATATGCATATGAAATAATTTTCAAACGATGTTTAAAGTTAAATTCTATATTTTATAATATAAAATGTATGTGTTTATTTTATCAGTGTGTAATTAAGTTTTAAAAAAGATTTCTTTATAATTTAAATATCTATATATATATAGGAATGTAAAATGTAAAAGAAATAAAATATAAATATATATGTATATAGAGGAATAAGACCATAAACATTTAAGTTAAATTAAATATTTAAATTAGAAATAGTAATAGATCTGTATATAAGATAAAATAAAATATTAAGTGATTTCACTAGAATAAATTATAATAACATATTGAAATAGGAATTTGTTTATATTATAAAGTAATAAGGCAAAAGAAAAATTATATATACATGCAAGCATGAACAAACAAAAGAAAAAAATTATCTAAGTATTCATGTTCAAACAAATAAAGTATAAATATGAGAAGCTTGTAAAGGAAGATAGTAATAAATTTCAAGTATGTAGATTTAAAATATCTATAAGCAAGACAAATATAATTAATGCCATTATCTTTAGCACACATACATATCCTATCAGCCACCATATTAAAGTAAAGAAAAAAAATCTTTGACCTGTATTGCACAAAGCAAAATGATAATATACCTTGTTGTACAAACACAAATAATAAATCAACCTATAAACTCCTTCCTATATATCAACCCATTCAATTCAGTTCGTCCATCAAAACTGAAGTAATATCATTTACAACTTAAAACAAAACCCAACTTTAAACAACAACACGAATTCATTTAAAACCAGAGAATCAAAAGGCTTCAGCTTGCAATTTTCACAGCAGTTTCAAACAATAGCAGCCCTCTGTTCTTTCTTTTGAAGCAAGGTGAGTAACATTTTCTTTAAAATTTAAAGATAAAAATCTGTTGGAAGCATATATGTAACTAAGTATGGTGGTATATCTATATAACTTCTCTGTGTACACTTAAATGTTGGAAGTATTTGTGCAGGCTGATGATTATATTGTCCTCTGTCTACAATCCTAAACATGAGATTTGAGTTCAAAAATCATTTCCACTTGATTTACTCAATGTTTGGACCTGTGTAGTCAATGCCCCGCTATGACCCCGCTACATCCCCGCTATATCTCATAGCGGATTTCTACCGCTACGATTTTCCATATAGCCCCAGAATATAGCATTTCCGCTTTAAAACCCGCTATTTCCGCTATATCTCGTTATTTCCGCTATTCCCGCTATATCTTTTTTAGTAAAATGAATTAAAAAATTGCGTTTATACATTATAAAATTATGAAAATAATTTATTTGATTTAATTTTTAATATATTTTCATAAATGAAAATACTCTAATATTCTACCAAATTCAATTATGTTATATAACAGTTTTTCGTTTATTTAAAGTATATTCGCACACGTTTTTATTTATAATTATTTATGTGTTATTTATAATTCAACTGAATGATATTTTTTCATTTAATTACCATTTATATATTTGCAAAAACATTAAGTACTAGTTTTATATGCTATTTTAGAGCCATTCGCTATATCCCATTATATCCTCGCTGTATCCCCGCTATGACTTTTTGCATCTCCACCGCTTTGAATCTACCGAGCGCATTAACTGCACGGGTTTGGACATAGTATTAAAACAAACATTGTTAGTTATAGCATATACTCAAGATTCAATTTTTATTTAAGTTAAAATAACTTAAAAATAACCCTAGGAAGCATGAAACCGAGCAAAACTTTTGATGAGTCAAAATTCGACCCTTTTAATTTACGAATTTAGGCAAGAAAATTGAATTCGTATACTTCAATATGATTTTTAAAACAAAAATCATAATTTTTCGTTAGAGGATGACAGAGCAATTCTGGTTTGCACTACTTTGGGAATTTTGGGAAAATCTGTTAATCTAGTGGATCTGGAAGGTTTTAGCTCTTCCTGGAGGTGGAGGAATGATTGGTGAGTGGAGGAAAAATGGTAGGTGGATGGTCAGAGTTCGGTGGCGACAATGGTTGCTCGTTGTTATTTCTAAATCTAGTTTTGACTGGGTCGAAGTTTTGGGTCAGTTCGATTCCTTTGGTGCATCGAGTGTTGTAGAGTTCTGGGAATTGGAAGAGGGGATGTAGGCGAAGTTGTAGCCGGAGATGCTGGTGTTCCAGTGATCGGCATGGGAGGACGAACTATTGACAGGTTTAGGGTTGGTTGCAGTCTCGAGTTCCAGGTTTGGTTTTATGAACTCGACTTTAATTTCGAGTTGCTGTGGGAATTTGGTTGATCGAGATCGAGTTTGTAGGTGATCGCCAACGTGGTGAGGCCTTCGTAGATGGCTGGAGGTTGTCAGAGTCACGGTGCATGTGCACCGTGCATTTTGATTTTCTGATGAACTTTGTTTGTGCAGAGAAATGGAACTCGGGTTGGACTCGAGTTATTCGAGTAGTTTACTCGAAGTAGATAAGGATTTGACTCGAAGCAATTTCGAAGTTGTTCGAATAAGGATTTGGTTACAGGTTTTGATGAAACCTGTCACTGATTTGATTTTTTTTTTTTAATGAATGTGAATTTAAGCAAATTTAAATGAAATTAAAAGTTGTGATGATAGATTTAAACAAAGTTAAAATCTAGTATGAAGTTTAGATTCAAATGTCTTTAAATCTTAAAGTTTTAAATTATTTAAAAGTGGGTTTTTCATGTTTTTAAAACCTGACAGTTTTTAGATTTTTAAATTCAATTTAAAATCTGAAAACAGAATTTAAACTAGGTTTAAATTCAAAGTTAAGTTCAGTGCTAAATAAACTTTTAAATCTTGAAGTTTTATATTAAATTTAGATTTTAAATAAAGAATTTAAAATCAAGATTTTAAAAGAAAGTTTTAAATCAAAGTTAATTAATGGATTCAAGTTTTTCTTTGAATCCAAATCTGGGAATTTAAATCAGTTTTTAAATCTGAATTGTTTTAAAGACAAGTTTAAATTAAAATAGCTTTTTAAAAGTAAATTTGTTTTCACACAAATAATTAAACTTGATTTTTGATAAAGTTCTTTTATAAAAGGTTTTTAAATGGAAGTTAAATGATTTGATAACTTGGATTTGCAAGTTAAAATTGTATTGTATTTTAAATCTTAAATATTAAACAATAATTTAAGTAATTTAGTTAGAACTTTTTCCTTATATAGGTTTATAAGTTAATTTTGGTTAATTTTTAAATATATAATCATTTTGAATCTTAAATTCAAAATAAAAATTGAAACTAAGTTTAGAAGTGTAATGTTTTAAGTACACTTAAATATTTATGAAGTCGTTAATAAAGAAATGGATTACCTTAGAGGTAATTAAGGTAATTAAGTGATTTAACTAATGAGATAATAAAGGAATAATTTATTTAATTTATAAATTAATGATTTAGGTTAATTCATAATTAGAGATTAATTAAAAGTGATTAAGAAATGTTATTAGTTAATGAAGATAATTAACTAAGGATTATTAAGTATTAATTTATGTGATTAATTTTAATAATTAATTAGATTAATTCATTAAGATAATCAATTGTAAATTGTTAACTACTTAATGAAAGTAATTAAGGGGTTAATTACTAATTGTAATTAATTTTGGATATTTTGATTAATTTAATGATAAAGATTAATTGGTAATTAATGATTAATTGTTATGAGATGATTGCTTAATGGTAAGTAATTAAAAGTTTAATTTATTAAAATAATTAATTAAGGGGTTAATTAATTATGTAATTGGTTTAAAGGTTAACTTAATTAATATGATTAATTAAGAATAATTTAATTAATTAAGGTTATTGATTAATTAATTTATATCAAATGATTTGTAATTAATTAATCAGGATTGGATAATTAATTCATAAGTAATTAATTTAATTGGAAATAAATTGAGGATTATATAATTAATTAATCTTACTTATAAATAATTATTGAATTCTTGACCTTACTTATGAATGACTGTGTTGTATGAGATGCCTTGAATTGATTGTCCTATGTGATCTGTGATATTTTGTTTTGTCGATTGAGCTGTGTATTTTATTCATTTATTCGCGATACGTTTGTATATTATCTCTGAATCTGTGAATGAACGATAAGCATTATAGTTTATACCGCTTATCAACTATATTTCTGTGTTTTGATCTATGTTGATTGAATGATATTGCACTATTGTGTTAAACCCTTGGACCACACCATACACACACAAATATGGATTTCCCGAGGAAATCGATTAAGTCACAGATTTTTGAAATGATTTTTAATAGACAATTTAAATTCAAACGGTTTGGATATGGAATCGGGTTAAATGTCGTAAGCTTTTGAAATGAAATTTCAAAGTTAAAATTTATTTTTGAATAACTTGATTAAGCCTTGAAGTTTAAATAATTTGATTTAAATTTAAATTCAAAATTTGAAACTGAATCCTATGATTTGAAACTAGAGATTAAAGATGTCACACAATTTATATGTTTGCACCAAAATTGGGCAACACCCTTCGGAAGTTTTTGAAGAGATAATAAATGAAGAAATTAAATTGAAAATGAGGATTATCTAACAGAAACTCTATGTCACAGAAAAGTAAATTGCACGGAAGACAACAATTTAGAGTGGTTCGGCAATTTGACTACGTCCACTATGAAGTTTTATCTCTTTATTGCTTAATTCTTGAAGATTACAAGTGTTCTCGAGCAAAGTACAACAGATAATAGACTTTAATTCGAACTAAGCAGAAGAGGAGATGGTGTAGGATGATTCTGGCAGCGTCCGGGCGTGCTTTATCTCTAAACTTCTCCCCTCCCTTTTCTGAATGGCCAGGGGCTCTATTTATAGGTGTAGAAGGCTGATATTTCGCCTAAAATCAGGGGAGAACGCTTCTAGCACGTGTGGGGGGTCCACGTGGCCGAATTCCGGAGATTCGGGCCCACTTTGGGATCGATTCGACCCTTGGTTCGAATCGATCAAAAAAGTGTCCAATCGCGACGAAACTTGGTGTGGACATTCTTCTATGTATATGCAAGCTCCTGTGAAAATTTCATAGCATTTGGATTTGTATATCCCGAGTTATGATCAATTCAAGATGGTGCGTTTCGCCCTATGGATTCGTTCGAATCGATATGGTTCGAATCCATAGGGTCGAATCCATGCTTCTGCACGCGAAGGTGATGACATGGTGCGTGTGCTTCGGGTCAATCCTCCTTTTTCTTCGAGTTTTCTGGGTCATACCCTTGGTTTTAGCTACTGTGACTCGATGGATTCGTAGTAATGGATTCGAAGATATGCACCTTCGAATCGATTGAACACAAGTTCCTTTCGTATCGATCAGGATATTCCATAGCCAATCGATATGAAGACTCCACTGATGAATGGATTCGAAGGATTCTTCTTGATGGACTCGAAGTAGGGAGAGGTTTTCAATGGATTCGACCTAAGGCTTGCTCGATGGAGTCGAAGCAAGGTTTAGTTCTGATGGATTCGAACCATGGCTGACTACCGATGGATTCGAACCAAGGCCGACTACTGATGGATTCGAGTTAAGGCCTTGAGGATGGGTTCGAACCAGTGTGCGTTTGATGGAGTCGAAGCATGGCCACTTGGATGGATTCGAGCCAATGTGCGGTCGTTGGATTCGGAGCAAGGCTTGTTTTTGATGGATTCGAACCTATGCCATTCCTGAGGGATTCGCGCCTATAGCATTTCATCCATCTCCCATTGGCGATAACTTGAGCATACTAACTCGGATTGTCTTGAAATTCGGAATGTTGGTTCCCGCGGCTTCGCTTGACGTGTCTTATCAATCGTAGCCCGATCCGGGTTCAGGCAAAATTCATCGATATTTGTAGTCGCCCAACAATTATTTAAAGCTATGGACCCGTGATCCTGCCTCTTTCTAGTTCTTTCCTTGGTATATCGGCCTTGCCAAAAGGCGGGATAACATTTGCCCCCCAAAGTACGTCTTGTGTAAACATGACGTGCTTTGAAAAGCTGCAGTCTATCGTTGAACAATTAGAACAGGCTTTGCTGAGAGTTGTATTCTTTATTGTTGTAGCCAATCGTCATATGATCGCGACCGGCTGTTCGTCGTCTACATCATGACGGAATGGACATTTGATCCCTGTGATTAACATAGATCAAGTATTAGTCAAACATATGTGCATATAGGTACCACTTTGGTCTTGGTTAACGTTGCGCGATTGGCAGTCGTTGTCGGTTCGGTTTGTTATCGAATTCTGCATCGGCCCTCTCCTGAACCGATCTTGAGATTCGAGTTGAGACACTGTTTTATGATTGTCTATAATCATACTCTTGTATCGATCCTCTCATGAATCGATATAAAAGGTAGACAAGTAATTTTTCAAATTGAAGCAATTCGTCCGTTCTCATCAGTGGATTTCGATGGATTCGAAGGCATGTATGTTCGAAGCGACAACTTTCGAATCAATGGTTCAACGGTCTTTGTGCTTCGAATCGATTGAATTTTCAATCCAACCTTTGCTTGATGGCTCCTTCGAATCGATAGTGCCTCGCATCGATCCTGTAGGGATGGATTCGAACGTGCAATGGATAGGAAGGTAATGGATTCGAAGCGAAGCATGGACTCAGCGGTGCGATGGATTCGAAGCAACGGCTTGACGCTAGGATGGATTCGAACGTAGTGGGTTATTGAGCAGTCGTTCGAATCGATGGAGCAAGGAGAGTGACCGGTGGTAGAAGATCAACATGACTTGGAGACGAAGAGCCACAACTCATTTTTTGAACCCATATAAATACGCAAGGCCATCTTCACTTTCACCTTTTACTTTTTTATCATTCACTGTAGCTATTTCTTCGACTCTATCCTTCAAAGTAAGAAACTACTGTGTCTCTGCAGGAACTGATAAAATTCCACCAAGTCTTTATTTGCAATCGAATCCATTCAGGTAATTAAGGGATTGATTCGAGTGTAGAGCGATGAAACTGGACTTTTCATCATCGATTTCAATCCTTTCTTCTGAAAATCATAAAGGGTTGTGAGATCTGGAATGGGTCGACTCGATGGACCTGAGGGACGAAACCATTCAATTCGTATCGATCGTAGAATGTTGTCTTGGAGGTGAATAGATATTGATGGACGCTATCTTCCTTCATTGCTTCGCATCGATCCAGGAATGAACAGTTCGAATCGATCTTGAGTGCAAGGCTTCGAATCGATGGTTGTGAAAGAAGAAGGGTCCCGTGCCGACCGATTCGAAGTAACGATATTCTGATGGATTCGAAGGTGTTCAATATTGATCGATTCGAAGTTATGCAGAGCTCATGGATTCAAATTTGCTCCTCTGTCCCAAGGCCTCATCGAGTCGAACTACACGGAGTCAAGGTGTATCGATTTGAAGTTCGTCAATTCGACTCGTATCGATTCGAAGTTTGTCGATTCGACTCGCATGAAGTTCGTCAATTCGACTCGTATCGATTCGAAGTTTGTCGATTCGACTCGCATCGATTCGAGTCGATCAATTCGAACATCCTTGCTTCTGGGACTCCCACTTTTCTGATTTGCTCCAACGTCTGAACTACGACCAATTTCAAGTTGAACTTTAACGAACTCACTGAACTTTAGCATACTTGACTCCGGCGAGCTTCGGCCTTGCATAATCGAATTTGACTTGACCTCACTTTTGGAGCTCGTCGATGGCACCATGACTTAACCAAAATATAACGAATTTATACTTGAATTGGTCAGTAGCATCTGGATGGCGTGGAAGTGACGGTCAGCGATGACGGTCATTTTCATTCTCAAATTCCAAAGTTTCGTCGTTCGGACATCTTGTTTCAACTTGTAAAATTTGCTTAAGTTATGCACAACACTTGCACTGTACGACATATTCATACACTTTACAATGGGGGAATGCATGGGCTTTTTATGTATTTAACGCCGCTTTCTGGTGAGTTAGTTAATTATGGAATCTTAGAGTTCTCAACAACAAGAAGTACAAAGCTCGCCTCCTCCAGTGCTTAAGATTCCGGAAATCCCTCCTGAAGTTATAGATCCGGCTCCGAATGAGTTGCCGGAGGCCATATTTATCGAAGATCCTATCGATTCTGTCCAGTCCAATATCTCGGAGTCTCTGTTGGGCCGGATATGTTCGAAACATAACATATCCCTGGACGATGTTTTATTACCTAGTGCCAGTGACAGACCACATAACCCACCTGAAGGATATACTGCCTTTTACCGCCATGCCTGCGCGGCTAGATCTCTCCCTCCTTTTAACCAATATATCAGAGAGATGCTGTCGTACTTAGGAATCGCTCCTTCACAACTCCATCCCAACGGGCATGCACTACTGAATAGCGTCTTTGTCATATTCATGGATTGCCTTTTTCGCCCGCCAAGGCCAAACGATATCAGACACATATTCAATTTCAAGAGTAAGGGTGATAGCCCGTCTTTCACTTTTCTGGAAGCGGTTAGAAACTGCCAGGTTGTGACTGGGGCCTGGACCAGGCTTAGCTATTTCAAGAATGAGTAGTTTATTGTTCGATGCCCCCCAGGATTCGCCAGGAGATGGTTATACAGACGTAAGTATCATAAGTCATCTTTGAATGGCCACTCTTAATACTTGTACTAATACTCTGTTATTCTTACAGCCATCATTTCGAGACCTACCGGTGGGCATTATAGAGGCATCGTTCAAAGCTTGCAAAGGGTCCCAAGCGACTCGAGGCACATCGACTGGCTATTGACCAACGATAACTTAAGGACACTGGGTTTGATTGAGATGAACCAGAGTATTGTAATTGAAGGGTTGGCAAATCGGCCTTGAGGACGAAGAAGAAAGTGGCAAAAAGAAAACCTGGCATTGTGATAAGAGAAGTAAGCGATGATGGGAGAACGCCCACGGACGCTAGCAGCCGACCTTTCCCGAATAGAAGAGGGTCAGAAAGGCAAGGCTGATGTTCCTAAGTTTAAGAGATGGAAGTCTGTAGTCGTAACCCGTTCCAAACCAGGGGTTACTGTCTCCGGCGTCGCTCCTCGCCAGTCCGGAGACCTTTTCACAGGGCTGGACGATATCCCCATTCCGGACTACGTATCTCTCCACCACGGGTCTGGGTTGGAAGAGCTCCGGGGAGCGCTTGATATAAGCGAATCTTTACCCGTTAGTGTAATCGATGCTTCTGGTTGGTCGGGGGGTTTGCGCATTCATACACTTTCACAATACTTCACGACTTCCATATGCATTGCAGTGTTTTTCCTTGGTACTTAATTGAATTGTTTCTTCTTTACAGATGCCATGTCGGATCGTCCTTCTACACTTGATAGACTTCGGCGAGTGCATCACTCTTCATCTTGTTACGAATCTCGCTGTAGGGATTTTAATCGCGATCGTGATCGTGATCGGAGGCATTATGAGCAAGAGCATCATGAGAGGGACCATTCCCGACATTATTCTAGCCAGGAGCGTTCCGATAGGGACCGAAGGTATCGTTCACCCTCTCGTTCTCCTCCGCCACCCAGAAGCCAGGCACCTGCAGTTGAACCTTCGCGACAACAGCCATCTCTACAGATCTCAAAACCTGGTCCACATCGTTCAAGGACTGATACGACTACGACCGTAACTGTGGAGGAGGCCCCTCTCGAACCATCTGGTGAAGGGGCTATAAGAATTACTCAACTGAAAAAAGGTTTTTCAGAAATATGCTTCGACGCTTATATCTTTCCACCCAACCTCAAAAGAATTCCCAAAGAGGTTGTGAACACCGCCCTCAGCTATACCCGTGATTTTTATGCTCAGTATAAAGAATGGTACAAGACGGCTGTCAAAGCTTCGAAATTAGTCTTCGATCGAGCCAAAATTATTGAGAAACTGGAAGCCGACTTGGCTCAGAAGAACCGCATTATTGACATACTTCAGTCTGAAATGGAATCCTCTCGTAAGGCCGAGGTTGAGTCGCTGAAAAAGGTCGATAAGACATTAGTTGAGATGGCAAAGATGCAACAGGCGCATTGCACTTTAGTTGAAGATTTGGGCCATCGGTACAAAAATGTTGAGGCCGAGCGGGATGCGGCGGTCAAAGAACTTGAGGAATTAAAGGCCAAGTTTGCCGACTTGAACAAGGAAAGAGATGATGCTAACATGGCCCCACAAGAAGCGTGCGAGCAAGCCGTGTCTCTCCGAGCTGAGCGAGATGCGGCGGTTTCTAAAGTTGAAGCGGTGGAGGAAGAAGTGGAAGGGAGAGTTCAGGCAGAGCTATGCAGGTTAGAAGCTGAGTTTGATGAGCTTCTTGACACTTACAATGCTAATGTGCTTGAGCACAGGAATCTCTCGTGGCTCGGAGATTATTCTACGCTTCTACTTAATGCTTGGAGAAAATTGGTGGCGAACAAGAAAGCATCTCTCCCTGAAGGTGCCGTGGATAAATTTGAACTTGAGTCTCGCTTGTTGAGCGAGGAGGAAAGGAAACTTCTCCATGAAGCGATGATTTCTGCTGAGAGAGAGAGACTTGGTTTTCACCATGTGGAGACTGGCGAGGGTTCTGGAGCTGCACATTGTAGTGAGGATGTTTCAGTTGCTGTCCCGACCTCGTCTGGAGTTACTGCTACAGTTGGTCCACATGTTGTTCCTGCTTATAACCCGGATCGACCGCAACTGTCTCTCGGTACAACTGCTGCTTCCGAACTCGTCTCATCACCGAGCCAAGGCAAAGAAGGTATTTCAAATATTCCTTAAATGTTTTAGAATGACGAACTTGGAACAGATCGTTTGACTGATTATTCTCGTTTCTTTTCGATCAGTGACTGAAAATGATGCGCCAGCACCTCCAGTACTACAAATTTCACAGTCAATGCGAGAAGCTATCATTACTGAGGTTATTACGACTACCGCCGTAACCGGCGAGATGGGAGAGGGGAATTCAGTGTCGTTTGATGTTCAGATGATTGAGGAACTTCTCAAGCAGCCCTGTGAACCTTTTACCGATCCTTCCTTTGCAATGGGTGGAGTCGCTCCAACTTTTAGCTCGTTTATGCCGACTATCAGTGTGTCTAGCGCTGCTCGATCTTCCCGAGAAGAAGAAATCCTTGCCGGAATAAGTGCTGAAATGGCTGCGGTGACGACGGTTGGTGGTTCCGGAAGTGATGTTGCTCCACAAAACTTAACTCCTTTAATGGTTACTTCTCCTGTCGGCACAGCTATAACTTCTAGTGCCGAAGCTTCACTACCTGTTACGGCTCCTCTGCCTCCGGTTCGTCCTCACAAAAGGATCTCTATCCCTTCCAGCTCTGAGGAAGACATTGATATTATGCCAGATCCTGTGGATGTTCCGAAGAAGGACAAAAAGTCTCGCAGGAAGCCGGGTAGTGGGTCTAGCGGCTCTACTCCGAAGAAGAAACCCCGGAAGAAGAAGGAGTGAACTTCTCGTTTTATCATGTAGCTGTGAAATGGCAATTCTTTTTTACTTCTCCTTTTTTTAGGCCGTGTATAAGTGTGGATTCGGCACCCACTTTATGGACTATTTTTTGTTTTGTCATGTAATCAAACTCGTTTTTGTTTGTTGATAAAATGGAAAACAACTCTTTTCTCTTTTGCTTAAGTATTGCGTCAATTAGCTCGTGCTCATATATGTCATAAGCCTTAAATACATGTCCACACTCTAGGGACTTAACACAATTTGCAATTAATAGTTTGGCCTATACTCTAGGGACTTAGTTCGCACTCCGGGAATTTGAAGTTAGTGATTTATACTCTGGTTCGCGCTCCGGGAACCAAGAGTCGGTGTTTATGCTCCAATTCACACTCTGGGAATTTGGAGATAGAGTTTTATATTCTGGCTCGCACTCCGGGAACCAAAAGTTGAAGTTTATACTCCAATTCGCACTCCGGGAATTTGGAGTTAGCTCACACTCTGGGAGCGATGGATTTATACTCCGGTTCGCGCTCCAGGAACCGAGAGTTAAAGTTTATACTCCAATTCGCACTCTGGGAATTGGAGATGGCTCACACTCTGGGAGCGATGGATTTATACTCCGGTTCGCGCTCCGGGAACCGAGAGTTGAAGTTTATACTCCAATTCGCACTCTGAGAATTTGGAGTTGGAGGAGGGATTGTCGCGTATCAATCCCTGTTTATGTTGATGTAGTGTTCTACCCAAGCTCGGGTTTCACTTAGCGAGTGACCAGTCGTATCACAGTCACTCCCTATTTGAATAAATCCCACCGCGTGATGGAACTTAGCTCTCCGTGCATCGTGATATTGTACGTCATATTCAGTAAATCATAGCTCTGGCTCGAAGAGATGGCATTTTATTGCTGAAACAAGAAAATATGGCAAAGTCAGTTTCCTTATTACAAACTTAAATCTCGAAATTCTAGAATATAATGCAAAGGGATAAATTGACAGAAAATAAATAAGTAAAGTATTTTATATGTAGTAGCGACGAAGACTTTCGCTATTCCAAGCTCTTGGCAAAGTAAGACCGTCAACGGTCGATAATTTGAACGTGCCATCTCCGAGCTTTTGTGAAATCACATACGGCCCTTCCCAATTTGGCTTCATGTGCGAAGGAACTGGATAAATCCTTTTTAGTACGAGATCACCGAGTTCGAAGGTTCGCGGACGGACCTTGGCATTGTACAGTCGGGCGACTTGACTTCGATATGCGGCTGCCCTCAAGTCAGCCTCTTCGCGCTTCTCATCGAGTAAATCCAAAGATTCAGCAAGCAGTATGGCATTTGTTTTTGGATCATAATATGTCACACGATGAGAGTGCACTTTCATTTCGACTGGAATAACGGCTTCAGAGCCGTAGGATAGAGAAAACGGGGTATGACCGGTTGCAGTTTTATGAGTCGTTCGATAGGCCCATAACGCCATAGGAAGTTCGTCGACCCTTTGCCCCCAGCTTTTTCCAGTCGCTTCTTTAGAATGGATTTGATAACATTATTAACAGCTTCAACTTGACCATTTGCTTGAGGGTGCGCTACTGCAGAAAATTTCTTATGAATGTGGAATCGTTGACAAAAGTTCTTGAATTCGGTATTGTCGAATTGGGCTCCGCTATCGGTGTTGATAGTATGTGGGAGGCCAAACCGGCAGATAATGTTATGTACTACAAAATTGATTACTTTCTTTGTCGTAATTGTTGCAAGAGGTTCAGCTTCAGCCCATTTGGTGAAATAATCAACTGCGACGATGGCGTATGTGATGACCCGCCCTTCTAACTACCACAAAGACGGATCATCATTAAGAAAGAAAGCGGTAGAAATAGAAAAGAATAGAAAAGAAAGAAACAAAACATCAGAATCTCACAGCGGAACGGAACAAAATATAATATATCACATATCTATTACATAGATTTATATATATCAGAGCTATATAATATCAATACACATGACAATCATACATACATCTGTCACTATATACATCAGAGATACAGTATACATCAACTATCACAGCGGAACTAGATAGATATCTACAACGCTGAAGCCTCCTGCTCCATTGCTCCTCCAGAAGTCGTCAAAGCCAACCTGAATCCCTTGGCTACCCGTAAAAATTTGGGTTCCCGAAAGTTTATGAAAACAAAAATAAACTCCGGGTCAGACATGGGTCTGGTATGAGTAAACGGTTAAATTGTTTAACTTTGAAAACCATTTAAAAACAAAGGTATCACGTAAGACTCCCCACAAATAAATACGGGAAAGTTTTTACCTTACGCTAGCCAAAACTTTTTATAGGAAATCCAGTGATATTATAATAGTGTCTAGGGTTTTCAAGTAAAATACAGAAATAGCTGAAATGCTTACATCTCACATTTCAACGTAGTTGGGCACAATCAAAACGTACGGTGCTTATTGGAAATTGGATCCCATACAATGGCAGGGCTACTGGGGTACCGCCCGTCACAGTACGTGGTCTAGATCACTGTACCGAGGAGCCACCCTAACTCCCCTGCAACACAAGGCCGGAACCATTCCTTACTGAACAGTCCTGAACGAGATAACCCCGCAGTTGGTGCGCATATCCAACCGCCCACACAGCCGAAATAAGGGACATCTAGACAGGGGTATATCTCGTCCTGCTTGGGCATGACCCACCTAACCTTGCTGCACCTCCCCTGTTTTAGCCATTCCCGGTTGATGAGGCTTGAGGCTGCGATTACCTTTATAGGACAAATATCTTAGAATGCTCATCGTCCGCCTGACGATGTGCTGAAAGCATTCAATCCATACAAGTTCGTTCCGGGTTCGAACGAAACCGAAGGCATTATCTCGTCACACTCATTTTGGAATCACCCTCAGAGTCAACGACGATAACCCTTGCATTCTGAAAGCACCATCTTGATCTTCACTTGAGAATTCACGACCTAACGTTTAATTTGGATCGATGTGGTTTTCGGAATATCAATTGGATACCCAATCCCGGTCTCATCGAAATCCAAACGCCATTTTAAAAGCCAAGTTGTCTACTTAACTTAAACAATTTAATCATTTAAATTCAACAATTGAATTAACATAACATTTATCACAGATGAATCATATACAATTGCCATGGATATATTACAGCATATCAGTGAGCATCACATAATATCATCAACAAACATCACAAACAAATATACAACATATACAACATCCATAAGCAAACATCTTGAATTCTCAATTTAATCAAGTCAATAAAATTAATTACTTGAGGATTAACCTCTTAATCCTGCTAGATTAATCATTAGTTAATAATTCATTACTTATTCCATTACAAATTATTTAATTTAATAATCAACTCTTAATTAATAATTATATCTTAATTACTTAGTTAATTACTCCTAATTATTAATTAATAACTTTAATTATTAACTTATAGAACTTAACTATACATCAGTTATTTAATTACTTGAGAGTTAATCTCTTAACCCTGTTTAATCACTTATTTCCCTTCAAATTATTCAATCAACAAATCATTTCTTAATTAGTATATATATGTGTCTTAATTGCTTTATTACTTAATTATTTTATTCACATTATTTAACTAATTACTTTCTTACTCAAGTTATCTAATTTTAATTACTTAAGTAATTATTTCTTAATCACTATTCTTCAGCCTAAATAGAACTTAATCACTTGTTTATTTATTGCTAATTGCTTCATTAATCATTTTTCAATTCTTAATTAAATCACTTGATTAATTACTATTACTCATTTATTAATTAATTAGGTGGTTAATTGCAATTTCACTTATTATTTACAATACATTACTAATTAAAATTACAAAGTAATTACTCTTAATTACTTTTGAATTCAATCAATCACTATTGATTATTTACTTAATTAACATTCAAGTTTCTTAAGTTTACTATTGTATTACTAACTGAAACGTTATTTGTTAACTTGCTTAATTTATTACTTTATTAAAATTAACAAGATTTTAAAAACATAGTTAAGTTTAAACAAAGGTAATTAGTTAATTTAAAATAATTAATCACGAATTAGAACTGATGTTAAGCCTTAGCTAGGCTAATCAATACTTGAATTAAATTTAATCTTAAATTTTGAACAGTATTCATTTTACTGTGATACTTGCTGAAACACTTAATTATTTACAAATTTTATAACATCTTATACTCCAACACAAAAACCCGAGATTCCCCCAACAAAAACTCAAACGTTGCTTCGAGTTGTTCGCCCCCTTCACTCGAGTAACCCACCCAGATACGCGACTCTATCTTCTTCTCTTTCTTTATTTTTTTTTAGTTCTACAGCAAGTTAGCAAGTTTCATATAAACTTAAACAAAAGATAACACAACAGAAGATCTCGCACCCAAACTCTAAGAAAACTGAAGCGAACCACCAATTTTCTCGTGAATGACTCGAGACGGCACTTCCCCCCTTGCAAACGCTGATACGCCACCGTGCTGTACACGTGCACGGTGGTACGGCATGACTTCGACGATCAACAAACCTTCTTGCATACCACAAATCCCACGCCAACTCGAAAATCAAACTCGAATTGCAACAAAGGAATACAAATCAAAAATTTAGTCTCCAGCTCGAAGACAGAAAACTCGGCCATCCACCAAATCGCTTCGCCACCGCCGCATACGCCACTGGAGTTGCCGTAACTTCGTCCATACAACAACATCATGCCACGCAACCTTCCACCAGAAATTTCGTGCATCTCGGTTGCGTGAAGACACCGATCATACTTTGTTACAGACAAGAACAGAAACCTACACACAAGCCCTAATTTACATTTGTTTGATTAATTCTTGAATTAGAAAAATTGTTCGACATTTTTCCCAACATCACGTAAGCTCAAACTAGCTCCAAAACAAATTTCAATATTTATGAATGTCCCAATTGTCAGAAATTGAGAAGAATGCATACTTATTTCAATTACAAACTGCTCTTGAAATATTTGATTAAAAGACTTCGTTTTTGTTTCAAAAATCATAAATTCCAGTTATATTTCAAATTATAAACTTGAATTAATTTATTTCATCAGTTGAATTTATAACATTTTTATTTCATTTCCTGTAATCTTGGTTTCCATATGCTGTTCTTGTAATTTGTTTTAAAACAGTATTAAGAATCTTAATCTAGAGTTTAATTTTCTTGTATATTTTGTATTTCTAACATTAAATATGATTAGATGCAATATTTTCTTAAGTTTGAAACTAAATTGTAACTGCTACCATCACAGTGCACAGAGCAACAAATAATTATACAAAATGATGCATATTCCAGATAATAGGATCATTGAATCATACACTGATTTAAATTGAACTTAAACTTCAAATTTAATGTTTACTCACCTACTAATAATGGTTGAACAGAGCATACTTGAGGTTATGAAACCTGAAGATTTGAAACTGCCTTTGTCCTCTGTTCTATTTTTATTTTGAATATGTTTCCCTTCTTTTTCTTGTTTCAGCTTCTTCTGGTTTCATTTTTTTTTCTTTCTGTTTCTGTAGTTATAACTGAACTAAATGATAGGAACATATGAATGCATATTTATAACTTTAAACAGTATCTCTTCTTGAACAAGCTTTTGCTTGACAAAATATCTTGCTTTATCATATTAATGTTTACTATCACAATTGTAACTTGTACAAAAAAATCTGAGATGCATTAAAAATTTCGGCTGAAAGGTATATTGTTTCAGATTTAAGGTGGCTACATAAATGTTTGTGTTTGTGTTTAAGTTAACACCTGATTAATGCTAGCTGACACAACAATATCATAAAGATATTTGCAGACTTTGGTCTGTACTAATGTTTTATTTGATATGAACTCATGCTCTCTTATTAACATATAAACAAAATGTTTTGCTGTAGGTTGATTTGTTCATAGATATTAGTTTGTCCCCTTTTTATTTTGCAGGCCATCAAAGCTTGTACATGAAGCTATTATATGGAATTGATTAGTTACTTAAACAATTTTTTTTATACTATCTTAATAAGGACAACTTGACATTGAAGCTATGTTAATCCTATTTATGTTATTTTATTTTATATTATATTATATTATTATTATTTTTCTACTCTATACTTTGTTCTTAATTTAGTTATATTCATGTGTTATAGTTAATATCCTATATTTATATTTCAACTGTTAATATTTAAATTAGATTCATGAGTTTACTCCTTCTTTATATTTATTTTATTTGTATTTAACTATAAATATTTAAATTATGAATAATATGATTTATTTACATTTACACTTATTTTATATTTATCTCCTCTTGTATTTTATTTAAATTATAAGCATAAGTTTGATTTATATTTCACATTTATATTTTATATTGGTTAACTTTGATTCTATTCCAAACATTATCATTCATATGTATACTTACTAAATATAAACAAAGTAAGATATTTTAATTTAATCATAAAAGACAAATTTTATTATGAATATTATTGAGAAAATTTATTACACTTCCAAATCAATTTCTTTTTAAAAACACCATTTATATAAACAATAGCAATTATTTTCAAAATCATATCCGTTTCAAATGATTAAGTATACATTTTATTTAAATTGATTTGACTATTTATAAAAATAAATAGGGCCAAAATTCAGGGTCGTTACATTCCTCCGCCCTTAAAGAATTTCGTCCCCGAAATTTAAAACAAAGATAATTTAAAAGTTGTCATATCAACCATTCAAACATATATATCATTCATAACCAACAATCTATCCTAACAAACATTGCTAGCCATCCAGACACAAATCCAGATAAGCTTTCCTAAAACTATCCAGAGTTTCCTGGGTGAAATCCCTGGGATCCTCGCTCCACTATACTATGATAAGCTACACTACTATATTCCTGAGTAGCCTCTCACCTTAACCAACAATCCGAACTGAATTTCTATCTACAGTCACATTCGGCTCATCTTTCAAGTCTTCCTGTACTATTGATTCTACAACTAATACTGAATCAAGAACAAATTTCTTTAGATGGGTCACACAGAATACACTATGAATTCCAGACATCTTTTCTGACAGTTCGACTCTGCAAGCTACAGTTCCAATCCTTTCAATATCTGAAATGGTCCAATATAACTCAGGTCAAATTTTTTTCGCCTTCCGCATCTAATAGTTCCTTTTTAATCGGGAAACTTTTCCCAAAACAAAATTACCAATAACAAATTCCAATTGTCGCCTTCTTATCTACGTACTTCTTCTAACGGTCTTGAGAAGCTCTCATCTTATCCTTTGATAAGCCTAACCTTATCAGAAACTTCACAAAACAAAACTGGTCCAAACACAAGATAGTCTTTCCACAATCTACCAAAATCCAAAACTCAAACTTACCGCATATCCTCTAGAATACGGTTCAGTCTCTCTGTTCGTCTAAGGATAATACTAAATTTTAAATTCAATTCCAAGGTCAATTGTAGAATCTTCCAGAATTTTGCTGATGAAAAATAGGATTACGATCACTTATTATGCTAACAGGAACACCAAGCAATCTTATTATTTTCTGCAAGAAAATTTTAGCCTGAAACTATAGTCCAAGTTATCTAACTAGTATAGAATGACCACTCTTAGTTAATCGATCCACAATAATCCATATTCCATTGTTTCCCTTCTTGGTTCTTGGCAAACCGTCGAGGAAATCTATCAAAATCATTACCACTTCATCTGAAATTTCTAAAGATTGCAATAGTCCTAGACAACTTCTATTGATCACCTTAACTTGCTGATAGAAAGTACAACTATAAACGAAAACAACTACGATCCTCTTCATGCTCGGTCTCTAGAAAATTCTTCTCAAATCTTTATACATCTTAAAGATTCCGGGTGAATATTTAGTTTGGAATGATGTCATTCAGCTAAAACTTATTGCCTCAATCCACCTATATCAAGCACACAAACGGCCACTAATTCTTTAAGCACCTTGATCATCCACTTACAATCTGAACACCTTCATGTTGCTTTAATTACTAACACACATACGCAGTTACTCTTCTATCTTGCATCAACACTGCTTCCCAAACCAATTATACGAGCATCCGTATAAATTCCAAAGCTGCCCTTTCCTTCCGGAATAACAATCACTGGAGCTCTGGTTAGCCTCGTCTTCCATTCTTAGAATATATTCTTCCTTCGCTGGGTCTACAGAGATATCTTTATCCAAAATAATGTGCCTCAAAATAATAACTTCCGATTTCCAAAAATGGAACTAAAAGGACTCTCCTTCAAAACATGCCTCCTCAGTGTCTCTAACACTATCTTCAAATACAGCTTGAGCTTCTCTTCAAACTTAGGATATACCAAAGTAAACTTATTCATATTCTTATCGATCCTAAATCTGCTCAACTAACTCTACTTCCTTTCTCGGAACCATTCTCCCTCTAGACTAAATCACTAGCACTACCCTGGAATCAAATCAACACGAAACTCTATCTCTCTTCCCATTTGGATCACAACAATAACTTAAATCTTCTCTTGAGAAGTCCTAACTCCAATAAAAGACTACTCAAATGTATTCCAGAATTGTCGCACAACACTGTGGCAATTCTACCCAAATAAGTTTGCAACAAAACTATTCTCCCTTCACAATCCAAAACAGTCATATGCTATTCGGAAATGAATCCACTATGCTACTTCCGAAATCACCTCAAGCAAACTGCTAATCAATAACCTTCTCGACAGCACATAGAACACTTCAAGAAAACTGCTAATCTCGATGACCAAAAACTTCCATTCAAAGCTCTTCGAGAAACTCAGGCCTCAATTAAACGAAAGTACCCTACTGGACTTAGTCTCCATTCCAAAACGGACATACTTCCTTAACTGGTTCCAAAGAAACATCTTCGGAGACATCCAAACTCACTGAGTCTCATTACATAGCTACTACACCCTGAGATATCAAGATATCATGACTTGGTCATGTCCATCCAATAGATCCAAACTCAAGTTCATCCAAAACTCACTCGAGACGATAATAGGTCTACAGTCTCGACAGGTACACTTCAACTACAAATATTCAAAACTCCAACCATCGGTAGTCGTGTTTCACACACCACTATCTTATCTACCTTTATAACTTATATTGGAAAACCCGAAAAGGTAACCCAATAAATAGGTAGAAATAAATAAATAAATATATATATAGCAAAATTACAAATACGCTCTCTCAAGAAAGAAATCGCCTAAGAGCCTAGGTACGCACTCAACCTAGCGCTCTGATACCAAGTGTGATGACCCGCCCTTCTAACTACCAGAAAGATGCATCATCATTAAGAAAGCAAGGGGTAGAAATAGAAAAGAATAGAAAAGAAAGAAACAAAACATCAGAATCTCACAGCGGAACGGAACAAAATATAATATATCACATATCTATTACATAGATTTATATATATCAGAGTTATATAATATCAATACACACGACAATCATACATACATCTGTCACTATATACATCAAAGATACAGTATACATCAACTATCACAGCGGAACTAGATAGATATCTACAACGCTGAAGCCTCCTGCTCCATTGCTCCGCCAGAAGTCGTCAAAGCCAACCTGAATCCCTTGGCTACCCGTAAAGATTTGGGTGCCCGAAAGTTTATGAAAACAAAAATAAACTCCGGGTCAGACATGGGTCTGGTATGAGTAAACGGTTAAATTGTTTAACTTTGAAAACCATTTAAAAATAAAGGTATCACGTAAGACTCCCCACAAATAAATACGGGAAAGTTTTAACCTTATGCTAGCCAAAACTTTTTATAGGAAATCCAATGATATTATAATAGTGTCTAGGGTTTTCAAGTAAAATACAGAAATAGATGAAATGCTTACATCTCACATTTCAACATAGTTGGGCACAATCAAAACGTACGGTGCTTATTGGAAATTGGATCCCATACAATGGCAGGGCTACTGGGGTATCGCCCGTCACAGTACGTGGTCTAGATCACTGTACCGAGGAGCCACCCTAACTCCCCTGCAACACAAGGCCGGAACCATTCCTTACTGAACAGTCCCGAACGAGATAACCCCGCAGTTGGTGCGCATATCCAACCGCCCACACAGCCGAAATAAGGGACATCTAGACAGGGGTATATCTCGTCCTGCTTGGGCATGACCCACCTAACCTTGCTGCACCTCCCCTGTTTTAGCCATTCCCGGTTGATGAGGCTTGAGGCTGCGATTACCTTTATAGGACAAATATCATAGAATGCTCATCGTCCGCCTGACGATGTGCTGAAAGCATTCAATCCATACAAGTTCGTTCCGGGTTCGAACGAAACCGAAGGCATTATCTCGTCACACTCATTTTGGAATCACCCTCAGAGTCAACGACGATAACCCTTGCATTCTGAAAGCACCATCTTGATCTTCACTTGAGAATTCACGACCTAACGTTTAATTTGGATCGATGTGGTTTTCGGAATATCAATTGGATACCCGATCCCGGTCTCATCGAAATCCAAACGCCATTTTAAAGGCCAAGTTGTCTAATTAACTTAAACAATTTAATCATTTAAATTCAACAATTGAATTAACATAACATTTATCACAGATGAATCATATACAATTGCCATGGATATATTACAGCATATCAGTGAGCATCACAGAATATCATCAACAAACATCACAAACAAATATACAACATATACAACATCCATAAGCAAACATCTTGAATTCTCAATTTAATCAAGTCAATTAAATTAATTACTTGAGGATTAACCTCTTAATCCTGCTAGATTAATCATTAGTTAATAATTCATTACTTATTCCATTACAAATTATTTAATTTAATAATCAACTCTTAATTAATAATTATATCTTAATTACTTAGTTAATTACTCCTAATTATTAATTAATAACTTTAATTATTAACTTATAGAACTTAACTATTCATCAGTTATTTAATTACTTGAAGGGTTAATCTCTTAACCCTGTTTAATCACTTATTTCCCTTCAAATTATTCAATCAACAAATCATTTCTTAATTAGTATATATATGTGTCTTAATTGCTTTATTACTTAATTATTTTATTCACATTATTTAACTAATTACTTTCTTACTCAAGTTATCTAATTTTAATTACTTAAGTAATTATTTCTTAATCACTATTCTTCGGCCTAAATAGAACTTAATCACTTGTTTATTTATTGCTAATTGCTTCATTAATCATTTTTCAATTCTTAATTAAATCACTTGATTAATTACTATTACTCGTTTATTAATTAATTAGGTGGTTAATTGCAATTTCACTTATTATTTACAATACATTACTAATTAAAATTACAAAGTAATTACTCTTAATTACTTTTGAATTCAATCAATCACTATTGATTATTTACTTAATTAACATTCAAGATTCTTAAGTTTACTATTATATTACTAACTGAAACGTTATTTGTTAACTTGCTTAATTTATTACTTTATTAAAATTAACAAGATTTTAAAAACATAGTTAAGTTTAAACAAAGGTAATTAGTTAATTTAAAATAATTAATCACGAATTAGAACTGATGTTAAGCCTTAGCTAGGCTAATCAATACTTGAATTAAATTTAATCTTAAACTTTGAACAGTATTCATTTTACTATGATACTTGCTGAAACACTTAATTATTTACAAATTTTATAACATCTTATACTCCAACACAAAAACTCGAGATTCCCCCAGCAAAAACTCAAACGTTGCTTCGAATTGTTCGCCCCCTTCACCCGAGTAACCCACCCAGATACGCGACTCTATCTTCTTCTCTTTCTTTATTTTTTTTTAGTTCAACAGCAAGTTAGCAAGTTTCATATAAACTTAAACAAAAGATAACACAACAGAAGATCTCGCACCCAAACTCTAAGAAAACCGAAGCGAACCACCAATTTTCTCGTGAATGACTCGAGACGGCACTTCCCCCCTTGCAAACGCCGATACGCCACCGTGTTGTACACGTGCACGGTGGTACGGCATGACTTCGACGATCAACAAACCTTCCAGCATACCACAAATCCCACGCCAACTCGAAAATCAAACTCGAATTGCAACAAAGGAATACAAATCGAAAATTTAGTCTCCATCTCGAAGACAGAAAACTCGGCCATCCACCAAATCGCTTCGCCACCGCCGCATACGCCACTAGAGTTGCCGTAACTTCGTCCATACAACAACATCATGCCACGCAACCTTCCACCAGAAATTTCGTGCATCTCGGTTGCGTGAAGACACCGATCATACTTTGTTACAGACAAGAACAGAAACCTACACACATGCCCTAATTTACATTTGTTTGATTAATTCTTGAATTAGAAAAATTGTTCGACATTTTTCCCAACATCACGTAAGCTCAAACTAGCTCCAAAACAAATTTCAATATTTATGAATGTCCCAATTGTCAGAAATTGAGAAGAATGCATACTTATTTCAATTACAAACTGCTCTTGAAATATTTGATTAAAAGACTTCATTTTTGTTTCAAAAATCATAAATTCCAGTTATATTTCAAATTATAAACTTGAATTAATTTATTTCATCAGTTGAATTTATAACATTTTTATTTCATTTCCTGTAATCTTGGTTTCCAGATGCTGTTCTTGTAATTTGTTTTAAAACAGTATTAAGAATCTTAATCTAGAGTTTAATTTTCTTGTATATTTTGTATTTCTAACATTAAACATGATTAGATGCAATATTTTCTTAAGTTTGAAACTAAATTGTAACTGCTACCATCACAGTGCACAGAGCAACAAATAATTATACAAAATGATGCATATTCCAGATAATAGGATCATTGAATCATACACTGATTTAAATTGAACTTAAACTTCAAATTTAATGTTTACTCACCTACTAATAATGGTTGAACAGAGCATACTTGAGGTTATGAAACCTGAAGATTTGAAACTGCCTTTGTCCTCTGTTCTATTTTTATTTTGAATATGTTTCCCTTCTTTTTCTTGTTTCAGCTTCTTCTGGTTTCATTTTTTTTTCTTTCTGTTTCTGTAGTTATAACTGAACTAAATGATAGGAACATATGAATGCATATTTATAACTTTAAACAGTATCTCTTCTTGAACAAGCTTTTGCTTGATAAAATATCTTGCTTTATCATATTAATGTTTACTGTCACAATTGTAACTTGTACAAAAAAATCTGAGATGCATTAAAAATTTCGGCTGAAAGGTATATTGTTTCAGATTTAAGGTGGCTACATAAATGTTTGTGTTTGTGTTTAAGTTAACACCTGATTAATGCTAGCTGACACAACAATATCATAAAGATATTTGCAGACTTTGGTCTGTACTAATGTTTTATTTGATATGAACTCATGCTCTCTTATTAACATATAAACAAAATGTTTTGCTGTAGGTTGATTTGTTCATAGATATTAGTTTGTCCCCTTTTTATTTTGCAGGCCATCAAAGCTTGTACATGAAGCTATTATATGGAATTGATTAGTTACTTAAACAATTTTTTTTATACTATCTTAATAAGGACAACTTGACATTGAAGCTATGTTAATCCTATTTATGTTATTTTATTTTATATTATATTATATTATTATTATTTTTCTACTCTATACTTTGTTCTTAATTTAGTTATATTCATGTGTTATAGTTAATATCCTATATTTATATTTCAACTGTTAATATTTAAATTAGATTCATGAGTTTACTCCTTCTTTATATTTATTTTATTTGTATTTAACTATAAATATTTAAATTATGAATAATATGATTTATTTACATTTACACTTATTTTATATTTATCTCCTCTTGTATTTTATTTAAATTATAAGCATAAGTTTGATTTATATTTCACATTTATATTTTATATTGGTTAACTTTGATTCTATTCCAAACATTATCATTCATATGTATACTTACTAAATATAAACAAAGTAAGATATTTTAATTTAATCATAAAAGACAAATTTTATTATGAATATTATTGAGAAAATTTATTACACTTCCAAATCAATTTCTTTTTAAAAACACCTTTTATATAAACAATAGCAATTATTTTCAAAATCATATCCGTTTCAAATGATTAAGTATACATTTTATTTAAATTGATTTGACTATTTATAAAAATAAATAGGGCCAAAATTCAGGGTCGTTACAGCGTACTTCGCGCCACCTTTGGCCAGAGGCAATGTGCCGATGATATCTATTCCCCATACCGCAAATGGCCAAGGGCTGACCATTTGGGTTATCTCGGTAAGCGGGGCTCTAGGAATTCGAGTGTGTTTCTGGCATTTGTCACATTTTCTAGCATCGTCTGCAGCATCGCGATTAATAGTAGGCCAATAATTCCCATATCGAAGTATTTTCTTTGCAAGTGTTTGCCCCCCTGTGTGATCGCCGCATTCTCCTTCATGCACATCGTGTAACACTCGTTTGACTTCATCGTGCACGATACACCGGAGGAGAGGAATAGAGTATCCTCTCCTGTACATGACTCCATTTTGAATAACAATTCGTGATGCCTTTCGTAGAACTTGTCTTTTCTCGCTTCGACGCTCGGGCAATATACCACATTCGATATAATCTCGATAAGGGTCATCCACGACTCCCTATTGGAGGTAGCTTCAAATGCGAAATCGGTCTCCCTTCGATCAATGCTCGGGGAGGATAGGGTTTCAACCGGAACGACCCCCAACTGCTGAGCTTCACCCTTACTTGCTAACTTTGCCAAAGAATCAGCTTTCTGATTTTGCTCTCGGGGTATGTAGAAAATAGCATAGTAATCGAACTGATCAAGCATCTCCAGAACTCGAGTTAGATAAGCGGCCAATCTTCGGTCTTTGGCCTAATATTCTCCTCGAACTTGACATACTATCAACTGGGAATCACAGTAGATCTCTACAGCGATGATTTTCAGATCACGGGCAAGCTTTAGTCTGGTAAGCAGAGCTACGTACTCGGCTTCATTGTTGGTTGCGCGGAACTCAAACTTTAAAGCGTAACATATGGATCGTCCCTTGGGGGTTTCAAGCACTACCCCAGCTCCTGAGCACCGATCGTTTGATGCACCATCGGTGTACAGCTTCCAGATGTATTCGGGAGATTTGTTGGTCTCAGGCAAGTCTTCAGGAACAATGAATTCGGCTATAAAATATGCTAGGACTTGGCCGTGAATGGCTCTTCTTGGAGTATAAGTGATGTCGAATTGACTCAGTTCGATGTTCCATTTTAGTAACCTACCAGACGTCTCAGGCCGCGTGAGGACCTGTCGTAACGGCTAGTCGGTGTACACAGTAATAGGATGAGCCTGGAAATATGGAGGAGCTTCCTCGAGGCAATGACTAGGCAATATGCCAACTTTTCAAGCTTTAGATAATTTTTATCGGCTCCGGTCAATCGTTTACTCATGTAGTAGACCGGTTTTTGCACTCGGTCTTTCTTCCGAATCGATGCAGCACTGACTGCATTTTCAGATATCGCCAGGTAGAGATATAACTGTTCATGATCTACAGGCTTTGAAAGGATTGGTGGTATGGAAAGATGTTGGATTAGCGATTGAAATGCGCCCTCACATTCTGCAGTCCATTCGAAGTTTCGTTTCCCTTTCGAATCAAATCGAAGAAGGGAATGCATTTGTCGGTCGACTTTGAGATAAACCTGCTCAATGCTGCAACCTTCCCGCTAAGACTCTAAACTTGCTTTATGGTTCTCGGAGTTTGAAGATTTCTGATAGCCTAGATCTTCTCGGGGTTGGCCTCTATTCCTCGGGCATTGACAATGAACCCAAGGAATTTTCCAGATGCGACTCCGAAATGACACTTTAGTGATTAAGCTTCATCCCGTATTTCCGGAGGATATTGAACATTGACTCCAAGTCATTGACATGATCATCGGAGTATCGCGATCTTACCAACATGTCATCTACATAAACCTCCATAGTCTTTCCAATCTGATCGGCAAACATCCGGTTGACTAAGCGTTGATAAGTTGCGCCGGCATTCTTTAATCCAAAAGGCATGACCTTGTAGCAGTATAATCCCAAGTCGGTTATGAAGCTTGTGTGCTCTTGGTCAGGTACATGCATGGGTATATGATTGTAGCCTGAGTAAGCATCCATGAAGGATAATAATTCATGCCCGGTGGTTGAATCTACCAATTGATCGATTCGGGGAAGTGGAAAGCTATCTTTCAGGCAGGCTTTATTCAGATCAGAGTAATCGATACATGTTCTCCATTTCCTGTTTGGTTTCCGGACAAGTACGGGATTGGATACCCATTCTGGGTATAAAGCGTCTCTAATGAATCCATTCGTCTTTAATTTGTCGACCTCTTCCTTAAGGGCGGCAGATATCTCTGGATCCATACCACGTCTTTTCTGTTTGACCGGGATATACCGCGGGTCAATATTTAAAGTGTGGATCGCGATGTCCGGCGAGATTCCACACATATCAGAGTGCGTCCAGGCGAATACGTCGAGATTTTCCCGGAGAAAATCAACCAATTCCTGTTGTGTCTCTCGGTTCAGCTGAGACCCAATCTTCAACATTCTCGAGTCATTGTCATCATCGTCAATCGGGACATCGATGGTTAGCTCAGCCGGAGAAGCTTGACTTTTCGTAGATTCTTCTTTATTATCATTGTCCCTTGGGTCGAGATCCTTTTGGAACTGGTTGTGGTGCCCAGGCCGAGGACCAGGCGCTAATTGTCAATTGTCAGTGAAACGGACGCAGAGAGATTCCTCTACGCCCTTTCCTTTTTCTTTCCGCTGCGCCTCCCGCAGCTCAGCAACATAACAGACTCTTCCAGCAGCCTGATATCCTTGTACAACTCCTATCCCGTGGTCAGTAGGGAACTTCAGAGTTAAACACCATGGGGCAATAGCAGCCCTAAATTCAGCAAGGGCCGGTCGGCCCAAAAAAGCATTGTACGGAGAAGGAATATCCAAGACAACAAATTGCAACATCCCAACTCTTCGGCATTCTCCCACTCCCAACTCCACCGGCAATTCAACCATTCCGGTTGGTATTGTCGCACTTTCGTTGAAGCCATGGACCCGTGATTGACAAGATTTTAAGTCTTTAGCTTCCATCTTCATTAAATCGTATACTCTTTTAAACAGTATGTTTACGGAACACCCACTGTCTACCAAGATCCTCTTCATCCAAGCAGGACCAACTTGAGCGGATATGACCAACGGGTCAATTGTGGGGGCTTCGACTTTATCAGCATCTTGATTTCTAAATACAATTTCATCCATCGTCTTTTGTTGTTTAACCGGTGTTCCGTCTTCAGAGTTACTATAGCATTCGAAGTCCACATGCCTAATCGAGCTAGCATATGACTCCATTTCTCTCCAGCTTCTGTCTACTGATGGGGACCACCACTTATTGTATTGATAACCAACCTCCCGCCCGTACGAGCGGGTTCACCTTGTCTTTCCTAATTTTGCGTTCGATTTTGATTGGATGGGCCCGCCTCACCAGACTGCAGTGCCCATACAAACTGATCCAACTTTCTTTCTATGGTCAATTTTTCAATGAGGTCTTGCAAATGCCTACACTCATTGGCGTTATGTCCATAACTTTCATGAAATCTACAGAATTTTCCTGTTTGAATCTGCCTCTCCGACGATGGCTTCGGAGCAGGCTTTTTGTATTGCACAGTGTTACAAGTCTTTAGGTATACATTTTCCAGTGACGTGTAAAGTGGTGTATAATTGTCAAACATTGCAATCCTACGCCTCGGACCACGATTCTGGTCTTGCTTCTTGCTCCGGTTATCACCGTTCCTCGGTTGTTGAGTCTGCTTATTTTGAATATTCAACTGGACTTTTCCTGAACTTTCGCCAGACTGTTTAACGGCAACATTACTCTGAATTCCTTCACTGCTGGGCCTTGCATCGTCCTGCTTCCTAGACTGATTCGCATCCTCTCGCCTCAAGAATTGAGCAGCTTTGGAATAGAATTGGTCCAACGATGCGGGAGGCTTTCCAGCTAATCAATTTCCAAACTCGGAATCAGGGTCGATTCCTTTAGTCAAAGCCATTAAAATAGAATTATCATTGGGGTTGGTGATCTCTGCGCATGCAGCATTGAATCTTTCCAAATATCGTCTAAGTGTCTCTCCGGGAGCTTGAGTGACACTTGATAACGTATTAACATCTTTAGGTCGGGCAATATGCATGCGAAACTACTCAACAAATTTGGTAGCTAACTGATCAAACGAAGAGATAGATCGTGGCGGTAATCGTGTAAACCACATCGTCGCAATTCCCCCTAAGGAAATGGGAAAACTACGGCATTTTACCGCGTCATCAGCTCTCGCAACTGTCATCGACCATTAGTATTTCAAAATATGTTGATATGGGTCGGAATTCCCCTCATACATGGACAGGGTTGGCATTTTGAATCGCCGAGGAGGTTCAGCATACAATATGTCATCAATGAACGGGGTATGACTTCTGGAGATTCCCCAATCGTCATTTGTTAGGCCTTGACTCTCGCGAATCATTTGTCGTACCATGGCAGAGAAGTCTGGCATTGGAATATTCTGTATGTGGTGAGCCAAAGTGTGGTCGGGTTCCACAGTGCGAGGTGGGATCGGGCGCTGTCGACGATCCGTATCTCGCCTCCTTGGCTCGACGTCTTCTGGACATATGGCTCTGGAGCATGTCCCTGCTGATGATAATTTTAATTGGAGTGATCTCGGGTATCAACTCCTATGTCAACTGCAGCGGCTGTGGCAGCTCGATCATCTGCAGTGTATTGTGGAATAGTGCCTCCTCGGGAGGAGGGTCCAGTATGGAAGCTGGTAGATGGGCCAACTCTTACTTGCCCAACGGTTAACGCCTATTGATAGTCAGCAGCTTGCGCATGGTTTCCATCTAGCCTGGGACGGGTAGATCTATTATTGTAGTCAGATGAAGCAGAGCTTTCGGTGGAAGAATGAGGAGCTTGATCCCTTCTGGATCTTCTTCGCTTTTGGTGATTTAGTTGATTGGTCAACTCAGCGTTAGCGCGCAGCTGCTCAGTTAGCTGTTGTCGGCTTTGGGTTAGTTCCTGGAGTAGCGCCTGGAACTCTTGTCTTGTGACCGGACCTGACTAATCCGTATGCCCAGCAGCATCTTGATTGGTAGACTGCGGCTGTGTGGGATTTTGCCTATCCCGACCTTCTTGATCAACAACGTTAGAAGTGGTTCTTGTACTCACCATTTTGAAGCGTTGAATCCTTTCCTAGACTTTGAACAAATCTGAATAGAACGGAAGGAATTTGAAGATGAGGTCTGGATCTCTCTCTTAGATTTATGCAATCCGATATCGAAGATAGATCCAAGGAGCAGGAGAAAAACTGGGTTTTTCTCAGTGAAAGCACCAAAGTGTTTGCACCAAAATTGGGAAACACCCTTCGGAAGTTTTTGAAGAGATAATAAATGAAGAAATTAAAATGAAAATGAGGATTATCTAATAAAAACTCCAAGTCATAGAAAAGTAAATTGCACGGAAGACAACAATTTAGAGTGGTTCGGCAATTTTCCTACGTCCACTATGAAGTTTTATCTCTTTATTGTTTAATTCTTGAAGATTACAAGTGTTCTCGAGCAAAGTACAACAGATAATAGACTTAAATTCGAACTAAGCAGCAGAGGAGATGGTGTAGGATTATTCTGGCAGCGTTCGGGCGTGCTTTATCTCTAAAATTCTCCCCTCCCTTTTCTGAATGGCCAGGGGCTCTATTTATAGGTGTAGAAGGCCAATATTTCGCCTAAAATCAGGAGAGAACACTTCTAGCACGTGTGGGGGGGCCCACATGGCCGAATTCTGGAGATTCAGGCCCACTTTGAGATCGATTTGACCCTTGGTTCAAATCGATCAAAAAAGTGTCCAATCGTGACAAAACTTGGTGTGGACATTATTCTATGTATATGCAAGCTCCTGTGAAAATTTCATAGCATTTGGATTTGTATATCCCGAGTTATGATCGATTCAAGATGGTGTGTTTCGCCCTATGGATTCGTTCGAATCAATATGGTTCAAATCCATAGGGTCGAATCCATGCTTCTGCACGCGAAGGTGATGACGTGGTGCGCGTGCTTCGGGTCAATCCTCCTTTTTCTTCGAGTTTTCTGGGTCATACCCTTGGTTTCAGCTACTGTGACTCGATGGATTCGTAGTAATGGATTCGAAGGTATGCTCCTTCGAATCGATTGAACACAAGTTCCTTTCGTATCGATCAGGATATTCCATAGCCAATCGATATGAAGACTCCACTGATGAATGGATTCAAAGGATTCTTTCTTGATGGACTCGAAATAGGGAGAGGTTTTCAATGGATTCGACCTAAGTCTTGCTCGATGGAGTCGAAGCAAGGTTTAGTTCTGATGGATTCGAACCATGGCTGACTACTGATGGATTCAAACCAAGGCCGACTACTGATGGATTCGAGTTAAGGCCTTGTGGATGGGTTCGAACCAGTATGCGTTTGAAGGAGTCGAAGCTTGTCCACTTGGATGGATTCGAGCCAATGTGCGGTCGTTGGATTCGGAGCAAGGCTTATTTTTGATGGATTCGAACCTATGCCATTCCTGAGGGATTCGCGCCTATAGCATTTCATCCATCTCCCATTGGCAATAACTTGAGCATACTAATTCGGATTGTCTTGAAATTCGGAACTTTGGTTCCTACGGCTTCGCTTGACGTGTCTTATCAATCGTAGCCCGATCTGGGTTCGGGAAAAATTCATCGATATTTGTAGTCGCCCAACAATTATTTAAAGCTATGGATGCGTGATCCTGCTTCTTTCTAGTTAGTTCCTTGGTATCTCGGCCTTGCCAAAAGGCGGGATAACATTATATATAGGTTAAACCATTTCAAATGTATTGATTTGGGAATTTGAGTTTAAATTCAAGAGCTTTAACTCAGGCAAATATAATTGGATTCTTCTAAAACGAAAACTAATTGTTTTCAAATAATTAAAGCTTTAACATAAGGAATGAACTTCCATATCGTGTTAAAAGGATTTCTAGTTTGAAATGAAAATGATTTCTAAGTTATGGAAACGATTTGAAAGCTATAAGTTAAATCTTTAATTTAAAGATTAGATGAGTGAATCCTAATTGAAATGAAAATTGTTTTGAAATGTGTAAATTGATCTTTGTGAAACTGTGTGAACTTTGTGAAATAAATCTTTTTGTTTAAAGATTTGAAATGGTAATTTGTTTAAACATTCAAAAAGAAAGGTTCTGGATATTATAAATTGTGACTTAACTGAAATACCATATCGTTTTTAAATACTGCGCTCATTATTCGGTTTGGCCGAGAGAGGACTTTGTGTCATATAACCCATCCGAATAATGATATGTCGTTATGGATAGCATTTGAAGACCGGTGGTGAAGACCGGGTATTTGCAAGAACGATAGGATGACCTATCGATTGTCTCTGCACTGAGTCGCGCCAGTATAGAGATTCCCTAAGTGATGGAAAGTCCGATCGGGATTGTGAATACCCGGATTTGCAAGGGCTTCTTCGAAAGTGCCTTGGGTTCTGTTAAAACCCAGAACAGACTTGTATGGTTGTATGTCTGACATTACACTTTGAGGTATAGAGCAGATTTCTTTCAAATAAATATCTGTTGGTGGCGGAGAATTTATTCTCTTAGCTTAACACCCTTCTCTGAGACGTACGAGCTCAGAGGTTATGTAGTTGAAGGTTATCAGCGATATACTCTCAATTTGGTAGTGTGACATGCTAAGTGTAACGATCCCGGATTTTAATTTAGTTTAAATTTATAATTAAATTAACTTTTGATATAAAAATTGTGTAATAATCGGTAATTTGTATCAAATGTTAGTTAAATTTTAATAATCGAGAATAAATTTGAATATTTGATAATAAATTATCAAACGGTATCGGGTTAAACTTTAAAAAGAAATAGAGTTTGTGTCAATGTTAAACAAATATTCAAATAAATTTACAGTTATATAAAATGTGAAACAAAAGAAATATGTTCAAATATGTACAAACAAAACATAGTAAATAAACAGAAATGCGTAGGCTTGCAAAAGAAAAGAAACAATATGCATTCAAATATGATTTGAAATGTATTCATATGGCAAGTGATAAAACAAAAGAAGAAAATAAGCACATGTGTTGGGATTAAACATAAGTACATAAGCTAAAAATTCACAACAAATATTAAAACAAAGTACTCAAAGCAAAGTAGAAGTAAAATAAATATGCAAGAATAAAACAAAGCACCAAAAAATAAGAAATCATCTCAACATAAACAATCCCATCTCAGCCGCAACAAATCTGCATAGCCTCCACAAAATCTTAATGGCCAGATTATAAAAAGAAACAAAGAAGTACAAGAGAAGACAATATATGTAGCCTATAAGTAGCATGTAAAGTAAGGCACGTATGGATATATATATATATATATATATATATATATATATGGAAGTAGCTTGCAAAATCAAGTATCAGGGTATAAAAGTAATAAGGCAAAAGAATGTTGCCTGTAAAAATGCAAAGCAAAATCAAATACATTCAAGTGAATTAACAAAAGAAAATAGTGCAAACATATTTATATCTATAAACAAGACATATGATTGTCAATGCTACTACCTCTAGTACACTATAACATTTCACATCAGCCGAAAATAACAAGATTTTCAGCCACCAAAGCAAGAAAATTTGTACCTGATATTGTACAAGATGATATATTCACTTGTACAAGAGTATGGCTTCACTTGTACAAAATAATATCAAGCTTCTCCTTTCAATTTCGTCCATCATTCAAAGAAAATCTGAAGTGATACCATCTACTAAAACTTAAAAAAAAAGCTCAGACAAATTCAACAACAATTCAAACAATTCAAACCAGAGGATCAAATTTAAAAGCTTCAGCTAACAACTCAAGCCAGTTTCAGAATAATCAAGCTCTGTTCATTTCTTAAAAATAAGTGAGTAACATTTCATTTTTTTAGGGTTTGAATCTATGCAAGTGTATCTGAGAAATGTTGTATGTGCATATATAATTCTCTGTATATATATATATATATATATATATATATATATATATATATATATATAGGAAGATTGAAAATAGGTATGCAGGCTTTTGTTTTAAAAATTGCATCTATTTCCAGTAAAACTCCAACTGATGGATTCAAAAATCTTTTACTCTTCTTTTGATTGATGATTGAACTTAGGACTTAAACAAAATATGTTTATATCATTGTAAACTAAGCTTTAAAATATAGTTAAGATTAAAACAACTTAAAATTCATCTCTGGAAACCCAAAATCTTGAACAAACTCAAGATTGTAACGACCCAGAATTTTTAGAAATTAAAATTTTAATATTTTATTAATTTTAAATATTAATAAGTGAATTTATTAGTCAAATAAATTTTTATTTGAATTATTGGATTTAATTGAATAATTAAATCGATAATTTAATACGTTAAATTATAGAAATAATAAAAAATTGAGTTAAATATGATTGAAAATGATTTGTAAAATTTTATTTAATCATACTGGAGTTATAGAAATATTTTAGAACTTTTAAAATCGAATTAAAAGTTAATTTGTGAAAATTGAATATTTTAATATTTAATAATTGACTGTAAAATAGCCAATTTTTGAACAGTCTCAGAATTGAACGAAACCAGTTTCATTGGATCCGTAATAGTTAGTTATTACCGGATTTCAATTTTCGTGTCAATCGGAGTTATCGTTTGATCGTGGCAGCTCGAAACGCATCGATTTATTTTTAATTTAAATTTGGCGAGTCAAAATAGCCATTTTTCAAAAAGTCTCGGAATTCGACGAAACCAGTTTCATCGGATCCGTAATGTGATATTATTGTAAGGTTTCAAATTTCAAGTCAATTGGATTTACCGTTTGTCCGGTACAAATTAAAACGCATAGAAATCGGTTTAAATCGGTTTAATTTAAATTGAGCGTTTTCAGCCATAACTCGCACATACTTCCGAATTAGCTTCCGAAACCTGTTCCATTGTGTCCGGAACGCGGGATAAACCCTAGGTACGCTGGTTACGGCGTCTAAATCGGAGTTCGGAATTCCCGGGATGAATAGTGTTTACGCTTGCCTTTTTCTATAAATAGAAGTTAAAATCTCAAAATTTTATAAAAATTAAAAACCCTAATTTCCTATTGCTAGCCGCCAGTTGCAATGGATGGCCAGAAATCTCTAAGCTTCTCCTCCAATTATCTTCCCATCCGTGAGTCGATTCAACAAACATTCAACACGAAGGTTGTAGAGGGTGGTGAGATCTCCACATCCAACGGTGGAGATGGGATATGGTGAAGCGTGGTGGCCTCAAATAGCTTGCGTTTGTCATAAGTTGCGCACGAAATTGCGGTTAAAGGGGGGGGCCGAGCTTCTCAAGCTTGGGGCCGAAGTTGGAGGGGGTGAAGGCCTTCGATGTGGAGATGTCAGATCGAAATTCTATCGAGCAAGCAAAGAGCAAAATCAAAACCCTAAATACGTGTACATGGGTTCGGGTTTTGACCTGAAGGTCGCGCGTGAAAGAGGGAGAGGGGGAAGAGAGTGTGCGGCCAAGATTTGGTGAGGATGGATCTAAAGGCTGTAGTGATTTTGGGTATAAAATAGAATTAAAGTTATTGTTGAAATTTATGTTATAAAACTCGTGTACAAACTTCAAAATTTCATATCTTTTTCATACGAGGTCGAAAAAATGCAAACTCAGTTGCGTTGGAATCGTATGGACGAGCACTACGCGATGGAGTTGGTTTGGAGTCGTTTGGAGTTAGTGAGAATTTCGGGTAAAATTAAAGCGCGTTTAATTTTATTCGAAATAAAAGCTAAAACGGAATTTAAAACCAAGGTGAGAATTTCTCACTCAATCGAATAGATTTCGATTTTATTTTAAATAGTTAGATTTAAAATATTTGAATGCATGTTTGAATGATGACTGTAAATTATTGATTGTTAAAATAGACATTATGCGCCGTTAGTAAGCGGATGTTATTTAATATAAACATATACCGCGAATATTTCATAAACAGTGAAATTGGTATTATATATAATATCAATATATATATATTGGCATATGTATATATTGCAGTTGTTGATTTCCCGCATTTTTTGTTTAGCGGATGAGACCCTATTACGCCGTTATTAAGCGGATAATATTTATTAAGAACATATACCGCGATAATTTCGTACTGGAGCGAAATTGGTATTGTGCTAATGTTTTTGGATGCAGGAAACAGGTTGGAGGGATCCAACTGGATTCCTCAACAGTATTTATTTTATTTCAGATATTTTGATATTTGATGGATTATCATATCGATATATGATATCGTTGTTAGTCGTGATTGACTATTTGATGTGTAGCATCATTGGACCCAGATTTTGGGATTTTAAAATGATTTTAAAAGTGATTTTTGAGAATATACTATATTTTTGGAATTGATCCATTATAAATAAATAAACGTTATAATTTTTAAAGTTATAAAAATTATGGTTTTTGTGAAATATAGTTAAAAAGCTGATTTTTAGAAATACGATTAAAAGTCGATTTTTGAGAAATATGAACTAATGATTTTATAAAATGATTTAGATTGGATTTTTGAATATATGATAAAAGTTTAAATATAGGATTTATAAAATTTGATTATTTTATAAATCGAAATGATGAAATTATAAAGGAAATTAAAGATGTTTTAAAGAATAATATTAATTGATTTATATTAAGAGATTTATAAACGGATATTTATAAATCGAAATATTGACATTATAAAACGAGTCTTTATAAGTGTTTGAATGAAGTGAAAATGAAATTCATTAATGAATGAAATTTATAGAATTATATAACGGTGAAGTTATAAATGGAATTTTATAAACAATAGGTTTATAAAATTTGTAAAGTTCAAAGGAACGATTTTTGCAAATAAATAAATTATAAGTGTTTGACTTATAATTTGGACTTTTGGTTTATAATTAAGATTATAAATCGAATAGGTAAATAAAGAAGATTTATAAAGGAAGTTGTTATGAAATAAATCGAAATGGAATTTATAAACGTTGTTTTATAAATTCACAAACGACTTATTTTGATAAGTTAATTGTTATAACTTAGAAATAGAGTTATATTCACGTTTTTAGACAGTGAATAATTCTTTGAATTAAAATGAATAAAAGGATGGAATTTGTTAAAGAAGTATATTCACGTTTTGAATAGTGAATAAGACGTTAAAGAAATGTTTTGAATGTGATATTTTAAATAGAATTAAAACGATCTAACGATGTTTTAAATGTGTTGAGATTCGAAACCATAGATTTCAACATTGATTGTTGAAATAGACGTTTTCGAGAAATAAAAGGAAATAGTGGACTATAACACTGTTGTTATAGTAAATGATTTCCGAAAGGAAATGTTTTGAATAGTATTGGGATTTATATATCTATTTTAATTTCGAATCCATATACTAGTGATTTTGGGACGTTGCAACGATGTTTTACGCAACATTCGTTTTGGCCCAAATAAAAATGTTTAAGTGAATAATTTCCTTAAATAATGAAATATATACTTAATTCGATTTAAGTATATTGAATATTTTCTAAGTGTTGAAAATAAAAGAGATTTGTGAATTACTTATGAATAAATAAGTATGGAAATGTTTTCCAATATGAAGTGAATAATTAGAATTTATCTTTTTGAAGATAAATCGAAATGAATTATTGAAATCGGATATGCATGGATATTTTGAAATATAAATTCATTATAGAATTTATATGTGAAAAGTAGAATTTGTTTGAAAATAAATATTGATTTATTTTTGAAGTTGAAATTATATATCTTGTAAAGATATTTTGGAAAATAAGTAATTTGGAAAATTATTTGGAATCTGGTGATGTATGCATATCAATTGATAGTTCAATAACCGACTATCAATATTTCCCTTTGAATGGGTATTTGATGTGAATTGTTTGAAATTGAATGCACACTTATTTTGAATAAGCGCTCACTATTCGGGTTAACCGGGAAAGGACCATGGGGTCGTATAACCCATTCCGAATATGTGATACGTCGTTATGAATTGCATTTGAAGATCGGTGTTGAAGACCGGTATTTGCGAGAGCGATAGGATGACCTATCGATTGTCTCTGCACTGGGTCGCACCTGGTATAGAGATTCCATAAGTGATGGGAAATCCGATCAGGATTGTGAATATCCGGATTGCAAGGGCTTCGTAAGAAGTGCCTTCGGTTCTGTTCGATCCCGGAACAGACTTGTATGGATTGTATGTCTGACATTACAAGTTGAGATATAAAGCCGATTTCTTTCAAATATATTTCTGTTGGTGGCGAAGAATTTATTCTTTGCTTAACACCCTTCTTTGAGACGTACGAGCTCAAAGGTTATATAGTTGAAGTTATCAGCGATATATCCCATTTTGGTAATGTGACATGCTGAGTGATGCTGAAATGATCATTGTGTTGATTATTTGTGATAGGATCATTTATTTGATCGTCTATCTTAGTGATCATTGTGTTGATCATTTGTTGACCCAAAGCATGGCTTTTGTATAAAGTATGTTTTTGTGGACGTGACTTCGTCGAGCCTCACATCCCGGAAATGGTCAAAACAGGAAAGATGCGGCAAGGTTATTAGGGGTTGCTGTAGCTCCCCTTAGGGTATGTGCATTTCCTTCTGGAAAGGGGTAGTATCATGGTATGGAGCCCAGATACTTACTCATGTTGAAAACACTCTATTTATTATGGTGTGATGTTGGATATCGAGCGCTCGGTTGAAAAGGTCCTAAAGGACCGGGGAATGGCGTGCTCGTGTCAGTAGTTACCCAGTTAAGGGGTAACCCGGCCTTGTGTTGGCAGAGTTCCGGTTTGGTTCTCGGGGATGTCTTTCCAGAGGCATTCTCAGTGGCAATGGGAAGTTCCTTGGCCTAACCATTAGTTGGAAATCCAAAGAAACAATACGAAACTTGTACGGTTTTAGTTGTAGAACCTGCCATCTAATATGGTAGCTATTAGTAGGCATAATATAATGGTACCTATGCTGGCTATGATTTATATTCTACTTTCGAAATGAATTTTTCCTACACTATGCACTAATAATAATATCAAATGCTCTTTTTAAATGCGTATCAAGCATCTTTGACTAACATAAGAAGAAATCTTCTCCAAGTCTGCGTTTGCATTGTGTGTGTGGTGGGAGGTCTTATGGTAGTCTCATTTTTAAAAGCATTGCGAATTGAATTTAAAAAAAATATTATTCTATTTTGATTTTAAAAGTAAATAAACTGTTTTGAGTTCTCACACCAGTCACATGACTGACTCGGAGTTTATTGTTTTCCTTCCTAAACTCTGGGTGCCCACCAATTTCCACACGGGCAGTCAAGAGTTAAGGTTTATCAGGATATTCTGGATATTCAGGAGTTGCTGGAGGCAAGCTGGATTGGCATGGCGTATTACTAGTTTATATAGTATTTCTTTTTCCGCTGCACTGTTTGTTGATGTTGTATGTTGTTGTACACTCTGATGATGTGATGTGATGAAATGTAATGTAATAACTGATATAGTTCTTTGTTTAAAGATTTTTCATTCATTATTATATGTTGTTCCGCTGCGAATTGTGAGATTCTGATGTTGTTCTGTTGTTTTCTGTTCCGTCCTATTTTCTTGTTGTTTTCTTTTTCCTCTATTCTCTTTTTCTTCTATTTTAAAATTCTTCTATCTTCTATTTTTCAAATTCTCTGTTTTCTTTCTCTGTTTTCTAAAAATTGTCTATCTTCTTTTCCCTCTATTTTTCTTTTTCTTTCTTCTTTTTCTCTCTTCTTTCTTTTCTTTTCTTTTTAAAACCCATAACATCTCGGTTTTCGGCCTTCGATATTCGGCAGTCGATAAAGTGAGTGTCGATGTTGAATTTTCGGAAGACGAAAATCCGTGATCGTTACATTTGGTATCAGAGCTCTGATGGTTAAGCGACAACCATGGTTCTGTTGGGTATTATTCATTAGAGATAGAGTCAGTAGTGCTCTAGAATGAATTTGAGTGTAATAATAGCTATGAGAGCGTATTTATTAGTGAATATAAAATTGTTTTATATTGTGATGATTGGTTTATTGAGTGGTATATGAACCTTCGTCAGCACGGTATGTACAACTTTGCCGAAGGGGTTTCTAAACACTTGAATAGAACAATTCGGCATAATATTGATTTTGAATTGGGTAAATGCAATAATTTTACCTTGATTATATTTTTATATATAAAGGAATAATTTTTCAGAATTATTAAAGTGTATATAAGTGATTGTTAAGTTGTTTGAATAATCTAAATAAAAGAATAATTGTATAAGTAAAAGAATTATAAGAATTGAATTATAATTAAAGTGATTTACAATTGTGAATAAACTTATATATACAAGAAATAAAATTATATGAATATGAGTTGTAAATAAAAATGAATATAAGGTTAAATGAAATATAACTTAAGTGTTGTTGAATGGAATTGATTTTGGTATCGAAGTAAATAATCAAGTGGATTAAATGAATGTGAACTTAAGTTATGTGAATGAAATTCAACTTTAGAATTGAATTGAATTGAATGAATGGATTGAATGTTAATCAATTGAATGTGAATTAGATTTAATTAGTAATGTAAACTAATTGAATTGAGAATGAATGTTAGAAAATCCAATGTAAATAAATCAAATGTGATTTGAAAGTGAAAACCAATTCATTGTATATGAATGAAAATATGAATGAATATATTGGTTATGAATTTGTTGAATGGTAATTGGATGATGGTTGAATATATATTGCTATTGTTGCATTTGCTATGTGATATATATAGTTGATATGTTACTATATGTTGTATATTGAGATTATTTGCATATGTGCATGTTCTCATGTTGTTTGTTAAGTGTTGAGTAGGTGCGGATCGCGTTTGCTTCGCATTTGGAGCTCGCTTTTGCGCTATATTAGCCGTATATGCTTGCTAATAAAATATAAGGTACATATCTCGGATTAAATATCGCACTTTTACATTTTTTTCCCTTCGGGATGCCTCATTACATGATGAGATGTATATTTGTGATATATATACTGTCATTTTTTTTTTCGGATCGAGCCGCGCAAAGGAGACTATGGCGAATTTTTCCGAAAATTTAAGGCGTTAGAAAAATTTAAGAAAATTGGAAAATTTTGAAAACTTTAACTTTGATTTTGAAATTGAAAGTTAAATGATATAGTTGTTTTTGAAAAAGATAACTAAGTATGATTTGAAAACTTAGTAAAGTATGGTAAGAAGTTTAATTATAAATTTTGGAAAGTTAATAAATTCTGTAACCTTTCTTATTTGTAATTTCGAGGACGAAATTCTTTTAAGGGGGAAAGATTGTAACGACCCAGAATTTTTAGAAATTAAAATTTTAATATTTTATTAATTTTAAATATTAATAAGTGAATTTATTAGTCAAATAAATTTTTATTTGAATTATTGGATTTAATTGAATAATTAAATCGATAATTTAATACGTTAAATTATAGAAATAATAAAAAATTGAGTTAAATATGATTGAAAATGATTTGTAAAATTTTATTTAATCATACTGGAGTTATAGAAATATTTTAGAACTTTTAAAATCGAATTAAAAGTTAATTTGTGAAAATTGAATATTTTAATATTTAATAATTGACTGTAAAATAGCCAATTTTTGAACAGTCTCAGAATTGAACGAAACCAGTTTCATTGGATCCGTAATAGTTAGTTATTACCGGATTTCAATTTTCGTGCCAATCGGAGTTATCGTTTGATCGTGGCAGCTCGAAACGCATCGATTTATTTTTAATTTAAATTTGGCGAGTCAAAATAGCCATTTTTCAAAAAGTCTCGGAATTCGACGAAACCAGTTTCATCGGATCCGTAATGTGATATTATTGTAAGGTTTCAAATTTCAAGTCAATTGGATTTACCGTTTGTCCGGTACAAATTAAAACGCATAGAAATCGGTTTAAATCGGTTTAATTTAAATTGAGCGTTTTCAGCCATAACTCGCACATACTTCCGAATTAGCTTCCGAAACCTGTTCCATTGTGTCCGGAACGCGGGATAAACCCTAGGTACGCTGGTTACGGCGTCTAAATCGGAGTTCGGAATTCCCGGGATGAATAGTGTTTACGCTTGCCTTTTTCTATAAATAGAAGTTAAAATCTCAAAATTTTATAAAAATTAAAAACCCTAATTTCCTATTGCTAGCCGCCAGTTGCAATGGATGGCCAGAAATCTCTAAGCTTCTCCTCCAATTATCTTCCCATCCGTGAGTCGATTCAACAAACATTCAACACGAAGGTTGTAGAGGGTGGTGAGATCTCCACATCCAACGGTGGAGATGGGATATGGTGAAGCGTGGTGGCCTCAAATAGCTTGCGTTTGTCATAAGTTGCGCACGAAATTGCGGTTGAAGGGGGGGGCCGAGCTTCTCAAGCTTGGGGCCGAAGTTGGAGGGGGTGAAGGCCTTCGATGTGGAGATGTCAGATCGAAATTCTATCGAGCAAGCAAAGAGCAAAATCAAAACCCTAAATACGTGTACATGGGTTCGGGTTTTGACCTGAAGGTCGCGCGTGAAAGAGGGAGAGGGGGAAGAGAGTGTGCGGCCAAGATTTGGTGAGGATGGATCTAAAGGCTGTAGTGATTTTGGGTATAAAATAGAATTAAAGTTATTGTTGAAATTTATGTTATAAAACTCGTGTACAAACTTCAAAATTTCATATCTTTTTCATACGAGGTCGAAAAAATGCAAACTCAGTTGCGTTGGAATCGTATGGACGAGCACTACGCGATGGAGTTGGTTTGGAGTCGTTTGGAGTTAGTGAGAATTTCGGGTAAAATTAAACGCGCGTTTAATTTTATTCGAAATAAAAGCTAAAACGGAATTTAAAACCAAGGTGAGAATTTCTCACTCAATCGAATAGATTTCGATTTTATTTTAAATAGTTAGATTTAAAATATTTGAATGCATGTTTGAATGATGACTGTAAATTATTGATTGTTAAAATAGACATTATGCGCCGTTAGTAAGCGGATGTTATTTAATATAAACATATACCGCGAATATTTCATAAACAGTGAAATTGGTATTATATATAATATCAATATATATATATTGGCATATGTATATATTGCAGTTGTTGATTTCCCGCATTTTTTGTTTAGCGGATGAGACCCTATTACGCCGTTATTAAGCGGATAATATTTATTAAGAACATATACCGCGATAATTTCGTACTGGAGCGAAATTGGTATTGTGCTAATGTTTTTGGATGCAGGAAACAGGTTGGAGGGATCCAACTGGATTCCTCAACAGTATTTATTTTATTTCAGATATTTTGATATTTGATGGATTATCATATCGATATATGATATCGTTGTTAGTCGTGATTGACTATTTGATGTGTAGCATCATTGGACCCAGATTTTGGGATTTTAAAATGATTTTAAAAGTGATTTTTGAGAATATACTATATTTTTGGAATTGATCCATTATAAATAAATAAACGTTATAATTTTTAAAGTTATAAAAATTATGGTTTTTGTGAAATATAGTTAAAAAGCTGATTTTTAGAAATACGATTAAAAGTCGATTTTTGAGAAATATGAACTAATGATTTTATAAAATGATTTAGATTGGATTTTTGAATATATGATAAAAGTTTAAATATAGGATTTATAAAATTTGATTATTTTATAAATCGAAATGATGAAATTATAAAGGAAATTAAAGATGTTTTAAAGAATAATATTAATTGATTTATATTAAGAGATTTATAAACGGATATTTATAAATCGAAATATTGACATTATAAAACGAGTCTTTATAAGTGTTTGAATGAAGTGAAAATGAAATTCATTAATGAATGAAATTTATAGAATTATATAACGGTGAAGTTATAAATGGAATTTTATAAACAATAGGTTTATAAAATTTGTAAAGTTCAAAGGAACGATTTTTGCAAATAAATAAATTATAAGTGTTTGACTTATAATTTGGACTTTTGGTTTATAATTAAGATTATAAATCGAATAGGTAAATAAAGAAGATTTATAAAGGAAGTTGTTATGAAATAAATCGAAATGGAATTTATAAACGTTGTTTTATAAATTCACAAACGACTTATTTTGATAAGTTAATTGTTATAACTTAGAAATAGAGTTATATTCACGTTTTTAGACAGTGAATAATTCTTTGAATTAAAATGAATAAAAGGATGGAATTTGTTAAAGAAGTATATTCACGTTTTGAATAGTGAATAAGACGTTAAAGAAATGTTTTGAATGTGATATTTTAAATAGAATTAAAACGATCTAACGATGTTTTAAATGTGTTGAGATTCGAAACCATAGATTTCAACATTGATTGTTGAAATAGACGTTTTCGAGAAATAAAAGGAAATAGTGGACTATAACACTGTTGTTATAGTAAATGATTTCCGAAAGGAAATGTTTTGAATAGTATTGGGATTTATATATCTATTTTAATTTCGAATCCATATACTAGTGATTTTGGGACGTTGTAACGATGTTTTACGCAACATTCGTTTTGGCCCAAATAAAAATGTTTAAGTGAATAATTTCCTTAAATAATGAAATATATACTTAATTCGATTTAAGTATATTGAATATTTTCTAAGTGTTGAAAATAAAAGAGATTTGTGAATTACTTATGAATAAATAAGTATGGAAATGTTTTCCAATATGAAGTGAATAATTAGAATTTATCTTTTTGAAGATAAATCGAAATGAATTATTGAAATCGGATATGCATGGATATTTTGAAATATAAGTTCATTATAGAATTTATATGTGAAAAGTAGAATTTGTTTGAAAATAAATATTGATTTATTTTTGAAGTTGAAATTATATATCTTGTAAAGATATTTTGGAAAATAAGTAATTTGGAAAATTATTTGGAATCTGGTGATGTATGCATATCAATTGATAGTTCAATAACCGACTATCAATATTTCCCTTTGAATGGGTATTTGATGTGAATTGTTTGAAATTGAATGCACACTTATTTTGAATAAGCGCTCACTATTCGGGTTAACCGGGAAAGGACCATGGGGTCGTATAACCCATTCCGAATATGTGATACGTCGTTATGAATTGCATTTGAAGATCGGTGTTGAAGACCGGTATTTGCGAGAGCGATAGGATGACCTATCGATTGTCTCTGCACTGGGTCGCACCTGGTATAGAGATTCCATAAGTGATGGGAAATCCGATCAGGATTGTGAATATCCGGATTGCAAGGGCTTCGTAAGAAGTGCCTTCGGTTCTGTTCGATCCCGGAACAGACTTGTATGGATTGTATGTCTGACATTACAAGTTGAGATATAAAGCCGATTTCTTTCAAATATATTTCTGTTGGTGGCGAAGAATTTATTCTTTGCTTAACACCCTTCTTTGAGACGTACGAGCTCAAAGGTTATATAGTTGAAGTTATCAGCGATATATCCCATTTTGGTAATGTGACATGCTGAGTGATGCTGAAATGATCATTGTGTTGATTATTTGTGATAGGATCATTTATTTGATCGTCTATCTTAGTGATCATTGTGTTGATCATTTGTTGACCCAAAGCATGGCTTTTGTATAAAGTATGTTTTTGTGGACGTGACTTCGTCGAGCCTCACATCCCGGAAATGGTCAAAACAGGAAAGATGCGGCAAGGTTATTAGGGGTTGTTGTAGCTCCCCTTAGGATATGTGCATTTCCTTCTGGAAAGGGGTAGTATCATGGTATGGAGCCCAGATACTTACTCATGTTGAAAACACTCTATTTATTATGGTGTGATGTTGGATATCGAGCGCTCGGTTGAAAAGGTCCTAAAGGACCGGGGAATGGCGTGCTCGTGTCAGTAGTTACCCAGTTAAGGGGTAACCCGGCCTTGTGTTGGCAGAGTTCCGGTTTGGTTCTCGGGGATGTCTTTCCAGAGGCATTCTCAGTGGCAATGGGAAGTTCCTTGGCCTGACCATTAGTTGGAAATCCAAAGAAACAATACGAAACTTGTACGGTTTTAGTTGTAGAACCTGCCATCTAATATGGTAGCTATTAGTAGGCATAATATAATGGTACCTATGCTGGCTATGATTTATATTCTACTTTCGAAATGAATTTTTCCTACACTATGCACTAATAATAATATCAAATGCTCTTTTTAAATGCGTATCAAGCATCTTTGACTAACATAAGAAGAAATCTTCTCCAAGTCTGCGTTTGCATTGTGTGTGTGGTGGGAGGTCTTATGGTAGTCTCATTTTTAAAAGCATTGCGAATTGAATTTAAAAAAAATATTATTCTATTTTGATTTTAAAAGTAAATAAACTGTTTTGAGTTCTCACACCAGTCACATGACTGACTCGGAGTTTATTGTTTTCCTTCCTAAACTCTGGGTGCCCACCAATTTCCACACGGGCAGTCAAGAGTTAAGGTTTATCAGGATATTCTGGATATTCAGGAGTTGCTGGAGGCAAGCTGGATTGGCATGGCGTATTACTAGTTTATATAGTATTTCTTTTTCCGCTGCACTGTTTGTTGATGTTGTATGTTGTTGTACACTCTGATGATGTGATGTGATGAAATGTAATGTAATAACTGATATAGTTCTTTGTTTAAAGATTTTTCATTCATTATTATATGTTGTTCCGCTGCGAATTGTGAGATTCTGATGTTGTTCTGTTGTTTTCTGTTCCGTCCTATTTTCTTGTTGTTTTCTTTTTCCTCTATTCTCTTTTTCTTCTATTTTAAAATTCTTCTATCTTCTATTTTTCAAATTCTCTGTTTTCTTTCTCTGTTTTCTAAAAATTGTCTATCTTCTTTTCCCTCTATTTTTCTTTTTCTTTCTTCTTTTTCTCTCTTCTTTCTTTTCTTTTCTTTTTAAAACCCATAACATCTCGGTTTTCGGCCTTCGATATTCGGCAGTCGATAAAGTGAGTGTCGATGTTGAATTTTCGGAAGACGAAAATCCGTGATCGTTACAAAGATGGACCAAAATTCAAACTTCGCGAAATGGTGATTTATATATATAAATTGAATTCATACTGGAAATGATGATTTTTGAGATGGGTTTCGTGATTTTTAGTTATGTAGTTTGGGTGCAGTTCGAAGTTGAAGGGAGTGTGGTTTTTGGGAATTGCCGGTGATCGGGTTGATCGGGGAAGACGCGACGTGGTCTGGAGGTGCGAAGGTGATCGAGGGTTCTAGGAAAAATACTTGGAGGTTGAACGAAGCTTTGTGGTGGCGGCGGGAGGTGATCGAACTTCGGTGACCTAGTTTTGGTGTGGCCGATATTTTCTACTCGTGCGACGTCGACGAGGGTGCGAGTGTCAAGCGGTTTCGTGGGGAGGTAGAGGGAAGATTGATGACGTAATAGCCGGAGTTTGGTGGCGAATGGTGGTCGGAGTGTCGAGCGAACGGCGTTGACAAGTTTGGAGGCGAGGTCTATTCGTGTGTTCCAGGTTTTGGTTCCAAAATTTTCGATTTCAATTTCGCATGCATGAGAAGGGGTTTCGATAACCAGTAGTTGGTGCGTGATCAAGCTCGATCTGCTCGACGATGTGGGGTCGGCCGGAGGCGAGAGGCGGCGTTATGCACGCGCACAGAGGCACTACGGTTGATCTGAGCATTTTTTTTGTTTGAATGGTGCTGGGTTGTTCGTGGGTTTACTCAAGAAGTTCAAGTATCTTACTCAAAGCCTTTAGGATCTTGACTCGAAGTGGAAGAGGTGGTGACTCGAAGCATATATTTATTGCCTCGGGTTAGTTGTCTGGATTCAGGTTTTTGAAAACCTGACTGTAATGTGAACAGTAAAAAGCAAGCTTAAAGTCAAAGTTTTAAATCAAAGTTAATCAATGGATCCAAGTTTCTTTGAATTCAAATTTGTGATTTGAATCAGTTTTTTTAATCTGAATGTTTTAAACAAGTTCAAATCAAATAGCCTTTTAAAAGTAAATTGTTTTCAAATAAATATTTGAATTGATTTTTTTATAAAGTTCTATGATAAAATGGATTTTGAATGAAGAATTAAAACTTGAATTTTTGCAAGATAAAATAAAATGTAATTCAAAAGCTTAATTTTAAAATAAAAATGAAGTAATTGAGTTTAAAGGCTTTTCTCTTATATAAGCTTCCTATAAAAATAAATAAATAAATGAATGTTCTTTACATTTATTCTAAGGTTTATAAATTGATATTGAATTTGATTAATGTTTTAGATAGTTAATTAAATTTGAATCTTAAATTCAAATGGAATTTTAATTTTAATTTAAAAGTGTAATGTTAAAAATACACTTAAATATTAATGAAATCATTAATAAAGAAATTAATTGTCTTAGAGATAATTAAGGCAATAAAATAATTTAGTTTATAAAATAATTAAAGAATGATTAATCAAGGAGTTTAAGTATAATTACTCGATGTAATTAAATTGTGATTTATTAAAATAAGTGATTTGGGACAAGCACTTATTGTAGCCAGTTAAGGATAATTAATTGAATGATAGTTAATTAAAGATTTATTAATTAATGAGTTATAATTAATTGAAGATTAATTAATTGTAAGTAGTTAATTATTAAATTTAATTGACCAAGTGATTAAGATAAAATTACATTTAATGTAATTAGAATGTTGATTTATTTATAAAGATAATTAATTACTTAAAAATAATTATTTAATGAAACAAATTTAGGTTAAAAATTTTTGTAATATCAACTTGTACAAAATAATATCAAGCTTCTCCTTTCAATTTCGTCCATCATTCAAAGAAAATCTGAAGTGATACCATCTTCTAAAACTTAGAAAAAAATCTCAAACAAATTCAACAATAATTTAAACAATTCAAACCAGAGGATCAAATTTAAAAGCTTCAGCTAACAACTCAAGCCAGTTTCAGAATAATCAAGCTTTGTTCATTCCTTAAACATAAGTGAGTAACATTTCATTTTTTTAGGGTTTGAATCTATGCAAGTGTATCTGAGAAATGTTGTGTGTGTATATATATATATGGGAAGATTGAAAATAGGTATGCAGGCTTTTGTTTTAAAAATTGCATATGTTTCCAGTAAAACTCCAACTGATGGATTCAAAAATCTTTTACTCTTCTTTTGATTGATGATTTAACTTAGGACTTAAACAAAATATGTTTATATCATTGTAAACTAAGCTTTAAAATTTAGTTAAGATTAAAACAACTTAAAATTCATCTCTGGAAACCCAAAATCTTGAACAAACTCAAGATGGACCAAAATTCGAACTTAGCGAAATGGTGATTTATATATATAACTTGAATTCATACTGGAAATGATGATTTTTGAGATGGGTTTCGTGATTTTTAGTTGTGTAGTTTGGGTGCAGTTCGAAGTTGAAGGGAGTGTGGTTTTTGGGGAATTGCCCGTGATCGGGTTGATCGGGGAAGACGCGACGTGGTCTGGAGGTGCGAAGGTGATCGAGGGTTCTAGGAAAAATACTTGGAGGTTGAACGAAGCTTTGTGGTGGCGGCGGGAGGTGATCGAACTTCGGTGACCTAGTTTTGGGGTGGCCGATATTTTCTACTCATGCGACGTCGACGAGGGTGCGAGTGTCACGCGGTTTCATGGGGAGGTAGAGGGAAGATTGTTGACGCTATGGCCGGTTTGGTGGCGAATGGTGGTCGGAGTGTCGAGCAAACGGCGTTGACAGGTTTGGAGGCGAGGTATATTCGTGTGTTCCAGGTTTTGGTTCCAAAATTTTCGATTTCAATTTCGCATGCGTGAGAAGGGGTTTCGATAACCAGGAGTTGGTGCGTGATCGAGCGTCGATCTGCTCGACGATGTGGGGTCGGTCGGAGGCGAGAGGCGGCGTTGTGCACGTGCACAGAGGCACTAAGGTTGATCTGAGCTTTTTTTTGTTTGAATGGAGCTGGGTTGTTCGTGGGTTTACTCGAGAAGTTCAAGTATCTTACTCGAAGCATTTAGGATCTTGACTCGAAGTGGAAGAGGTGGTGACTCGAAGCATATTTGTATTGCCTCGGGTTAGTTGTCTGGATTCAGGTTTTTGAAAACCTGACTGTAATGTGAAAAGTTAAAAGCAAGCTTAAAGTCAAAGTTTTAAATCAAAGTTAATCAATGGATTCAAGTTTCTTTGAATTCAAATTTGTGATTTAAATCAGTTTTTTTAATCTGAATGTTTTAAACAAGTTCAAATCAAATAGCCTTTTAAAAGTAAATTGTTTTCAAATAAATATTTGAATTGATTTTTTTTATAAAGTTCTATGATAAAAAGGATTTTGAATGAAGAATCAAAACTTGAATTTTTGCAAGATAAAATAAAATGTAATTCAAAAGCTTAATTTTAAAATAAAAATGAAGTAATTGAGTTTAAAGGCTTTTCCCTTATATAAGCTTCCTATAAAAATAAATAAATAAATAAATGTTCTTTACATTTATTCTAAGGTTTATAAATTGATATTGAATTTGATTAATGTTTTAGATAGTTAATCAAATTTGAATCTTAAATTCAAATAGAATTTTAATTTTAATTTAAAAGTGTAATGTTAAAAATACACTTAAATATTAATGAAATCATTAATAAAGAAATTAACTGTCTTAGAGATAATTAAGGCAATAAAATAATTTAATTTACAAAATAATTAAAGAATGATTAATCAAGGAGTTTAAGTATAATTACTCGATGTAATTAAATTGTGATTTATTAAAATAAGTGATTTGGGATAAGCACTTATTGTAGCCAGTTAAGGATAATTAATTGAATGATAGTTAATTAAATATTTATTAATTAATGAGTTATAATTAATTGAAGATTAATTAATTGTAAGTAGTTAATTATTAAAGTTAATTAACCAAGTGATTAAGATAAAATTACATTTAATGTAATTAGAATGTTGATTTATTTATAAAGATAATTAATTACTTAAAAATAATTATTTAATGAAATAAATTTAGGTTAAGTAATTTTGTAATTAACCTAAGGTTAATCTAATTAATTTATTAATTAAGGATAATTAATTAAAGTGTTTGATAAATTAATTTATATCAAATTATTTGTAATTAATTTATAAATCAGAATTAGATAATAAATTCATAAGTAATTAATTTACTAGGAAATAAATTGAATTGATTAGGATTAAACGAATAATTAATCCCGCTTATAAATGTTTATTGAATGTTTAACCTTACTTATGAATGATTGTATCATATGAAATGCCTTGAATTGATTGTCCTATCTGATTTGTGATATTTTGTTCTGTGTATTGAGCTGTGTACAGATTATTTATTTACATTCGTATATTATCTGTGAATGGACGATAAGCATTATAGTTTATATCGCTTATCAACTATATTTCTGTGTTTTATTCTGTGATGCTTGAAATGATGTTGCACTATTGTGTTAAACCCATGGACCACACTTATACACACACAAATATGGATTTCACGAGGAAATCGATTAAGTCACAGATTTTGAAAAGATTTTTAAATTTGAATTTTTAAATTCAAATGGTTTGAAAATAAGATTGGGTTTAAAGTGAAAGGCTTTTGAAATGGAATTTCAAAGACGAAATTTATTTTGAATAACTCGATTGAGTTTTGAAAATTTAAATGTTTTGATTTAAATTTGAATTCAATACTTGGAATTGAATTCTATGATTTGAAACTAGGGATTAACGATATTATACTAGTTATATATGAGTCAAACCATTTTTTTAAGTATTGTTCTTTTGGGAATTTGAATCCCAAAGATTGTAACTTGTATAAATGAAATCGGATTTTTCCGAAATAAGAATGTTGTTTCTAAATGATACGAAGCTTTCATAGGAGGAATGAATTTCAAATTGTGTTAAACGGGTTTCAAATTTAAACGGAAATAGTTTCCAAGTTATAGATGAATATTTGAAAACGAATTTTGAAAGGGAATATTTGGAAATGGTTTGAAATCTATAAGATAAATCTTTAATTTAAAGATTAAAATGAATAAATCCAATTGAGATGGAATTGTTTTGAAATCCGAGAATGAATCTTTATGAAACTGGATGAATTTGGTGAAAAAAATCTTTTTTGTTTAAAAGATTTGAAATGTTAATTGGTTTAAACCATTTGAAAGAAAGTTTTGAATTATTAAGTTGTGACTTAATTGAAATCCCATACCCATATGTTTTAAATGTTGCGCTTACTATTCGGTTTAGCCAGGAAAGGACCTTTGTGTCGTATAACCCATTTCGAATATGTGATACGACGTATGGATTGCATTTGAAGACCAGTGGTGAAGACCGGATATTTTCGAAAACGAAAGGGTTTCTTGTCGATTGTCTCTGCACTGGCTGATCCCCGGTATAGAGATCTCCATATGTGATGGGAAATCCGGACGTGATTAGGGATTATCCGGATTTGCAAGGACTTCTTTGGAAGTGTCTTCGGTTCCGTTCGATTCTGGAACGGACTTGTATGGATTGTATGTCTGACATTACAAATTGAGATATAAAGCAGATTTCTTTCAAATACATTTCTGTTGGTGGCGGAGAATTTATTCTCTTAGCTTAACACCCTTCTCTGAGACGTACGAGCTCAGAGGTTATGTAGTTGAAGGTTATCAATGATATATTCCCAATTTGGTAATGTGACATGCTAAGTGTTGCTGTGTAATGATCATTGTTTGATCATTTGTGATATGATCATTTGTTTGATCATTTATCTTTGTGATCATTACTTTGATCATTTGTTGACCCAAAGCATGGCTTTGTACCAAAGCGTGGCTTTGTGGACGAGACTTCGTTGAACCTCACAACCCGGAATGGTCAACACAGGAAAGATGCAACAAGGTTATTGGGGGTAGCGCCCCTTAGGGTATGTTCATTTCCTTCTGGAAAGGGATGGTATCATGGTACGGAGCCCAGATACTTACTCATATTGAAACACTTTATTTATTATTGTGTGATGTTGGTTATCGAGCGCTCGGATAAAGGTCCTAAAGGACCGGGGGATGGCATACTCGTGTCAGTAGTTACCCAGTAAGGGGTAACCCGGCCTTGTGTTGGCAGAGATCCGGTTAGGTTCTCGAGGACGTCCTTCCAGAGGCGTTCTCATGTGGCAATGGGAAGTTCTTTGGCCTGACCATTTGTTGGAAACCCAAAGAAATAATACGAGCCTTGTACGGTATTAGTTGTAGAACCTACCATCTAATATGGTAGCTATAGCAGGCATACTATAATGGTACTTATGCTGGCTAAGATTTATATTCTACTTTCGAAATATTTTCTACACTATGCACTAATAATAATAATCAAATGATTTGATTTTGCATAGTAAGCATCTTTGACTATTATAAGAAGAAATCTCCTCCAAGTCTGCGTTTGCATTGTGTGTGTGGCGGGAGGTCTTATGGTAGTTTCATTTTCAAAAAGCATTGCGAATTGACTTTAAAATCTTTTGTTGATTGTTTTAAAAGATAAACTGTTTTTTGTTGCTCACACCAGTCCCATGACTGATCCGGAGTTTATTGTTTCTTTCCTAAACTCTGGATGCTCAAAATTTTCTACACGAGCAGTGTAGAGTTGGGTTTTTCAGATAGTCAGATTAGTAGGTTATATGGAGCTAGTTCAGTCTTTGGATATGGACTGCACTTGCTTATCTTTGGGAGTTCGAGCTATTTCTGGATTGGTGCTTGAAGATGGAGATTATCCGCTGCTGATGTTATCTATTTTCCTTTTCCGCTGCTATTTTCTTGTATCATATCTCTGATGTATATTGATATCTATTGGATCAGCTGTTGTATCAGATATTGTATTAATGTTGTATATCAATATATTATTATTTTTATTCCGCTGTGTTGTTCACTTAATGTTGTTATAAGCTCCGGCGACTCGGATTTGAATGGTCGAATCTGCGGCATTCGAATACGATCTGAAGTATGGATGTCGATTTACGAGCGGGCAAAATGCGCGTCGTTACACTAAATGCTGTTGTGTGTAGATGATCATTGGTTGATCATTTGTGATCAAAGCATGGCTTTCATGTAAAGTGCAGCTTTGTCGATGAGACCTCATCGAGCCTCACAAACCGGTAATGGTCGAAACAGGAAGGATGCGGCAAGGTTTCAGGGTAGCTCCCCTAGGGTGTGACCATACCTTCTGGAAAAGGATAGTATCATGGTATGGAGCCCAGATGCTTACTCATGTGGGCACTGTAGTATATTTATTACTGTGTAATGTTTTTGGTGTAGAGGATCCTCGTATAAAGGTCCCAAAGGACCGAGGGTGGCATATCTGAGGTTTTATTCCCCGAGAAGGGGTAACCGGCCTTGTTTGGCAGAGAGCCGGGTAGGTTCTCGGGGCGTTCTGCCAGAGGCGTTCCCATGTGGTAGTAGGAAGTTCCTTAGCCTTACCATTTGTTGGAAATCCAAATAAAACAATACGAGCCTTGTACGGTTTTAGTTGTAGAACCTGCCATTTAAAATGTTAGCTATAGCTGGCATAATATAATGGTACCTATGTTGGCTAAGATTAATATTTTACTTTCGAAATGTTTTCCACTATGCACCAATAATAATATAAAGAGATGAATTTTGCGTAGTAAGCATGTTTGACTAACATAAGGAGAAATCTCCCTCATGTGTGCGATTGCATTGTGTGTGTGCCGGGACGCCTTATGATAGTTTCATTTTCCAAAAAGCATTGCGGTTTTCAATTTAAATTCCTTTGTTGCTTATTTTAAAGATAAAACTGTTTTGTTGCTCACACCAGTCCCATGACTGACCTGGAGTTTGTTGTTCCTTTCCTAAACTCTGGGTGCCCACTATTTTTCCACACGGACAGTCTAGAGTTGGGTTTTTCAGATAGTCAGGTCTAGTAGATTATATGGAGTTAGACTAGTCCTTGGATGAAACTTGCTTATCTAGGTGACACATGATGTTTGCTCGAGCTGTTTCTGGATTAGTACCTTAGAGATGGAGATATCGTTCCGCTGCTGGTGTTGTCTATTTCCTTTCCACTGCTATTTCTTGTATCTCTGATAGTATTGATATCTATTGTATCATTCTATTGTATCATCATTGTATCTGAATATTGTATCAGATGTTGTATATGTATAATTCATTTTCTTCCGCTGTGTTGTACTTAATGGTGTTATAAGCTACGGCGGACCAGATTCGACGTTAGGATCTGCAGCATTGAAATACAAGTGTCGTATTCGGTGTCGATTTTCGAAGGCCGAGTCAGGATCGTTTCATTTGGTATCTGAGCTAAGGTTGAACTTTAGCTCAGGAGTACAACACATTAGGTAGCTCATTAGAGATAGGGTGAAGTAAACCCTAGAATGAGTGATCCCTAAGATATCCGTTCATATGCCTCAGTAAATTCTCTTACAATCTACTGACAGTGAGTATGAGTGCAAGAAGAGGACGAGATAGGGGATAGGGAAGTACCACTATAAATGGTCAATACCCTGTAACAGTGGAAATAGCTTTCTCTATCAATCTCCTTTGATTCGTCTTCCCATTTTCTTGGATTGCTTCGTACCAACTCCAGGAAGAAGTTTCGATGTGATGGTGACCCTATGAATCGTTGTAGAAAATCCTTACTTCGTATCTTCATCGGTTTCTTATCAGCTTTTCAATCTAAACTTTAATGAATTTGAAATTTGGAATTGAAATTCTAAATAAATTGGAATAAATTGGTTAACAAATATGAGGCTAAATTTGAATTGTATCGATAAAACGATTTCGTTTAAAACCAAATTTGAAATTCCATTGTAATTTCTAGTGTAGATCGAAGTCCGAAGAGGGACAGGTTGGTATATACTTTGGAGTATTCCGACTTGAGTTTGGATTCCATACCTAATGTTTGAGCAATTATAGAAGATTGAATCCATCTATCAATCTCTTTTGTTCAGCATGTCTTTTCAATTCTTCGATGGTTCCTGGTAGTTCCAAGAAGATGATTTGATATATTTGCATGGGACATAAACTCCAAATAGGCCAGAATTGTTTGTTTGGATGAATTGGTTGCTTTGATTGCTATGGTTAATAGGTATACTTCAGTTCTAAACTAAAACTTTTGGAATTGTATCCATATATCTGCCTATTTTAGGTCCAATATATTCTACGAATTGTTAGTTATTCCTTCGAACTAACCGGTGCCCTTGCATATTCGTAGACCGGTGGACTCGAGTATCCTATGTAGTATTGTATGAGTGTGTTCTCATATTGGTGATATCTGATTTGGTGAGCCAAATACATAATTAATATCCAGTTTGATCTGGAAAACTATTTCCTACCTTTGTTTATTGTTATTTCGTGTCTGGCAAATTTCGGGGACGAAATTTCTTTAAGGAGGGAATCTGTAACGATCTCGGATTTTTATTAAGTTTAAATTGCTAGTTAATTTAATTTTTGAATAAAAATTTGTGAAATTAATTGGTAATTAATATAAGATTATAAATTAATTGAGAATTAATCTGGATATTTGAAAATAAATATGTATATGAAATAATTTTCAAATGATGTTTAAAGTTAAATTCTATATTTTATAATATAAAATGTGTGTGTTTATTTTATCAGAGTATAATTAAGTTTTAAAAACAATTTCTTTATAAGTTAAATATCTATATATATAGGAATGTAAAATGTAAAAGAAATAAAATATAAATATACATGTATATAAAGGAATAAGACCATAAATATGTAAGTTAAATTAAATATTTAAATTAGAAATAGTAATAGATGTATATAAGATAAATTAAAATATCTAGTGATTTCACTAGAATAAATTATAATAACATATTGAACTAGGAATTTGTTTATGTTATAAAGTAATAAGGCAAAAGCAAAATTATATATACATGCAAGTATGAACAAACAAAAGAAAAAAATTATCTAAGTATTCATGTACAAACAAATAAAGTATAAATATGAAAAGCTTGTAAAGGAAGATAGTAATAAATTTCAAGTATGTAGATTTAAAATTTCTATAAGCAAGACAAATATAATTAATGCCATATCTTTAGCATACATACATATCCTATCAGCCACCATTTTAAAGTAAAGAAAAAAAAACCTTTGACCTGTATTATACAAAGCAAAATGATAATATACCCAGTTGTACAAACACAAATAATAAATCAACCTGTAAACTCCTTCCTATATATCAACCCATTCAATCCAGTTCGTCCATCAAAACTGAAGTAATATCATTTACAACTTAAAACAAAATCCAACTTTAAACAACAACATGAGTTCATTTAAAACCAGAGAATCAAAAGGCTTCAGCTTGCAATTTTCACAGCAATTTCAAACAATAGCAGCCCTCTGTTCTTTCTTTTGAAGTAAGGTGAGTAACATTTTCTTTAAAATTTAAAGATACAAATCTGTTGCAAGCATATCTGTAACTAAGTATGGTGGTATATCTATATGACTTCTCTTTGTACAATTGAATGTTGGAAGTATGTGTGCAGGCCGATGATTATATTGTCCTCTGTCTACAATCCTAAACATAAGATTTGAGTTCAAAAATCATTTCCACTTGATTTGCTCAATGTTTGGACATAGTATTAAAATAAACATTGTTAGTTATAGCATATACTCAAGATTCAATTTTTATTTAAGTTAAAATAACTTAAAAATAACCCTCGGAAGCATGAAACCGAGCAAAACTTTTGATGAGTCAAAATTTGACCCTTTTAATTTACGAATTCAGGCAAGAAAATTGAATTCGTGTACATCAATATGATTTTTAAAATAAAAATCATGATTTTTCGTTAGAGGATGACAGAGAAATTCTGGTTTGCATTATTTTGGGAAAATCTGTTGATCTAGTGGATCTGGAAGGTTGTAACTCTTCCTGGAGGTGGAGGAATGATTGGTGAGTGGAGGAAAAATGGTAGGTGGATGGTCAGAGTTCGGTGGCGACAGTGGCTTCTCGTTGTTATTTCTAAACCTAGTTTTGACTGGGTCGAAGTTATGGGTCAGTTCGATTCCTCTAGTGCATCGAGTATTGCAGAGTTCTGGGAATTGGAAGAGGGGATGTAGGCAAAGTTGTAGCCGGAGATGCTGGTGTTCCGGTGATCGGCATTGGGACGAACCGTTGACAGGTTTGGGGTTGGTTGCAGTCTCGAGTTCCAGGTTTGGTTTTATGAACTCGATTTTAATTTTGAGTTGTTGTGGGAATTTGGTTGATCGAGATCGAGTGTGGAGATAGTCGCCGACGTGGTGAGGCCTTCGTAGATGGCAGGAGGTTGTCAGAGTCACGGTGCATGTGCACCGTGCATTTTGATTTTTTGATGAACTTTGTTTGTGCATAGAAATGGAACTCGGGTTTGACTCGAGTTGTTCGAGTAGTTTACTCGAAGTAGATAAGGATTTGACTGGAAGCAATTTCGGAGTTGGTCGAGTACGGATTTGGTTACAGGTTTTGATAAAACCTATCACTGATTTGATTTTTTTTAAATTGAATGTGAATTTAAGCAAATTTAAATGAAACTAAAAGTTGTAATGATAGATTTAAACAAAGTTTAAATCTAGTATGAAGTTTAGATTCAAATGTCTTGGAATCTTAAAGCTTTAAATTATTTAAAAGTGGGTTTTTCAGGTTTTTAAAACCTGATAGTTTTCAGATTTTTAAATTTAATTTAAAATCTAAAAACAGAATTTAAACTGGGTTTAAATTCAAAGTTAAGTTCAGATTTCAAATAAAATTTTAAATTTTGAAGTTTTAAAATAAATTTGTATTTTAAATAAAGAATTTAAAATCAAGGTTTTAAAACAAAGTTGAAAATCAAAGTTTTAAATCAAAGTTAATTAATGGATTCAAGTTTTTCTTTGAATCCAAATTTGGGAATTTAAATCAGTTTTTAAATCTGAATTGTTTTAAAAACAAGTTTAAATTAAAATAGCTTTTTAAAAGTAAATTTGTTTTCAAACAAATAATTAAACTTGATGTATGACAAAGTTCTTTTATAAAAGGTTTTTAAATGGAAGTTAAATGATTTGATAACTTGGATTTGCAAGTTAAAATTGTAATGTATATTAAAGCTTAAATATTAAATAAAAATTTAAGTAATTTAGTTCGAACTTTTTCCTTATATAGGTTTATAAGTTAATTTTGGTTGATGTTTAAGTATATAATCATTTTGAATCTTAAATTCAAAATAAAATTTGAATCTAAGTTTAGAGGTGTAATATTTTAAGTACACTTAAATATTTATGAAGTCATTAATAAAGAAATGGATTACCTTAGAGGTAATTAAGGTAATTAAGTGATTTAACTAATGAGATAATAAAGGAATAATTTATTTAATTTATAAATTAATGATTTAGATTAATTTATAATTAGAGATTAATTAAAAGTGATTAAGAAATGTTATTAGTTAATGAAGATAATTAACTAAGGATTATTATGTATTAATTTATGTGATTAATTTTAATAATTAATTAGATTAATTAATTAAGATAATCAATTGTAAATTGTTAATTACTGAATGAAAGTAATTAAGGGGTTAATTACTAATTGTAACTAATTTTTGATATTTTGACTAATTTAATGATAAAGATTAATTGGTAATTAATGATTAATTGTTTGAGATGATTGCTTAATGGAAAGTAATTAAAGGTTTAATTTCTTAAAATAATTAATTAAGGGGTTAATTAATTATGTAATTGGTTCAAAGGTTAACTTAATTAATATGATTAATTAAGAATAATTTAATTAACTAAGGCGATTGATTAATTAATTTTTATCAAATGATTTGTAATTAATTAATCAGGATTGGATAATTAATTCATAAGTAATTAATTCAATTAGAAATAAATTGAATTAATTAGGATTAAACAATTAATTAATCCTACTTATAAATAATTATTGAATGCTTGACCTTACTTATGAATGATTGTGTTGTATGAGATGCCTTGAATTGATTGTCCTATCTGATCTGTGATATTTTGTTTTTTTCAATTGAGCTATGTATTTTATTCATTTATTCGCGATACGTTTGTAAATTATCTGTGAATCTGTGAATGAACGATAAGCGTTATAGTTTATACTGCTTATCAACTATATTTCTATGTTTTGATCTGTGTTGATTGAATGATATTGCACTATTGTGTTAAACCCCCGGACCACACCATACACACACAAATATGGATTTCACGAGGAAATCGATTAAGTCACAGATTTTTGAAATGATTTTTTATAGACAATTTAAATTCAAATGGTTTGGAAATGGAATCCGGTTAAATGTGGAAAGCTTTTGAAATGAAATTTCAAAGTTAAAATTTATTTTTGAATAACTTGATTAAGCCTTGAAGTTTAAATAATTTGATTTAAATTTAAATTCAAAATTTGGAACTGAATCCTATGATTTGAAACTGGAGATTAAAGATGCCATACAATTTATATATGGGTTAAACCATTTCAAATGTATTGATTTGGGAATTTGAATTTAAATTCAAGAGCTTTAACTCGGGCAAATATAATTGGATTCTTCTGAAATGAAAACTATTTGTTCTCAAATAATTAAAGCTTTCACATAAGGAATGAACTTCCAAATTGTGTTAAAAGGATTTCTAGTTTGAAATGAAAATGATTTCCAAGTTATGGAAATGATTTGAAAGCTATAAGTTAAATCTTTAATTTAAAGATTAGATGAGTTAATCCTAATTGAAATGAAAATTGTTTTAAAATCCGTAAATGGATCTTTGTGAAACTGTGTGAACTTTGTGAAATAAATCTTTTTGTTTAAAGATTTGAAATGGTAATTTGTTTAACCATTCAAAAAGAAAGGTTATGGATTTTATAAGTTGTGACTTAACTAAAATCTCATACCCATATGTTTTTAAATATTGCGCTCATTATTCGGTTTAGCCGGGAGAGGACTTTGTGTCATATAACCCATTCTAAATAATGATACGTCGTTATGGATATCATTTGAAGACCGATGGTGAAGACCGGGTATTTGCAAGAATGATAGGATAACCTAGCGATTGTCTCTGCACTGAGTCGCGTCGGTATAGAGATTCCCTAAGTGATGGGAGGTCCGATCAGGATTGTGAATACCCGGATTTGCAAGGGCTTTTTCGAAAGTGCCTTCGGTTCTGTTCGAACCCGGAACAGACTTGTATGGTTGTATGTCTGACATTACACTTTGAGATATAGAGCAGATTTCTTTCAAATAAATATCTGTTGGTGGCGGAGAATTTATTCTCTTAGCTTAACACCCTTCTCTGAGACGTATGAGCTCAGAGGTTATGCAGTTGAAGGTTATCGGCGATATACTCCCAATTTGGTAGTGTGGCATGCTAAGTACTGCTGTGTGTTGATGATCATTAGTTGATCATTTGTGATCAAAGCATGGCTTTCGTGTAAAGCGTAGCTTTGTGGACGAGACCTCATCGAGCCTCACAAACCTGTAATGGTCAAAACAGGAAGGATGCGGCAAGGTTTCAGGGGTAGCTCCCCTAGGGTGTGACCATTCCTTCTGGAAAAGGGTAGATCATGGTATGGAGCCCAGATACTTACTCATGTGGGCACTGTAGTATATTTATTACTGTGTGATGTTGGTGGTGTAGAGGATCCTCGTATAAAGGTCCCAATGGACCGGAGCTGGCATATCCGAGGTTTTATTCCCCGGGAAGGGGGTAACCGGCCTTGTTCGGCAGAGAGCCGGGTAGGTTCTCGGGGCGTCCCGCCAGAGGCGTTCCCATGTGGCAATAGGAAGACCCTTAGCCTGACCATTTGTTGGAAATCCAAACAAAACAATACGAGCCTTGTACGGTTTTAGTTGTAGAACCTGCCATTTAAAATGGTAGCTATAGCTAGCATAATATAATGGTACCTATGCTAGCTAAGATAAATATTTTACTTTCGAAATGTTTTCCACTATGCACCAATCATAATATTAAAAAACTAATTTTGCGTAGTAAACATGTTTGATTATCATAAGGAGAAATCTCCTCCATGTGTGCGATTGCATTGTGTGTGTGCCGGGAGGCCTTATGGTAGTTTCATTTTTCAAAAAGCATTGCGGTTTTCAATTTAAATTCCTTTGTTGCTTGTTTTAAATATATAACTTTTTTTTGCTCACGCCAGTCCCATGACTGACCTGGAGTTTATTGTTCCTTTCCTAAACTCTGGGCGCCCACTATTTTTCCACACGGGAAGTCTAGAGTTGGGTTTTTCAGATAGCCAGGTCTAATAGATTATCTGTAGTTAGACCAAACCTTGGATGAGACTTGCTTATCTAGGTGACACGTGATGTTTTCTCGAGCTGTTTCTGGATTAGACTTGGAGATAGAGATATTGTTCCGCTGCTGGTGTTGTTTATTTCCTTTCCGCTGCTATTTCTTGTATCTCTGATAGTATTCATATCTATTGTCATTCTATTGTATCATCATTGTATCTGAATATTGTATCAGATGCTGTATATGTATTATTCATTTTGTTCCGTTGTGTTGTACTTAATGGTGTTATAAGCTCCGGCAGACCAGATTCGAAGTTTGGATCTGCGGCATTGAAATACTAGTGTCGTATTCGGTGCCGATTTTCGAAAGTCGAGTCAGGATCGTTTCAAAAATGGTGAAGGAAAAAGTCAAAATTGCATAATTAAATTGAATTTGAATATTAATACTATTTTAATTCATGGGTTTATTTTCTCTTCATGTTTTAGACACCGACAAATATATATGCACGGACAACTTACGATATGCACAGTGTATCACTATGAGTATCACAAGGCCGGACATCGATTAAATCCACGGACTGTTGCACAAAAAAGTAAAGGCACGAGCACATGAAAATACACAAACCATATTAACCACTAACATTCACTATATATACATACATATGTATGTATATACATGGATATTCAAACAACATGGACCAGCAAAGGTCAAAATGATCAAAAAGTACCAGTGTGCACTGCCTTGGACATGGCAGTGACAGTGCACCATCAAACCAAAGAAAAGCCCCTTCAAAGCACCATCAAGCAAAGCTTCAAAGTCATAAAAAAAACTTGATAGCATATAAAAGATTTAAACCGGACTCATATATACAAGCATGTCAATAATTGAACAAGTATCATAAATTGAATAACAAGAAGTCCATATCACTAAAATTTTGTATCACTGCCTTGAACAAGTGCCACAAACTGAACAAGGCACAAATTGAACAACTACCACAAAATTGAAAAAGACACTAACACTAACCACAAATTTGAATCACCAACATTCATACATATATACCTACATATGTATGTATGTATGTATGTATGTATATACATGGATGATATTGGAATCGAAGTGTCCGACTTTACCTCGATCGATAGTTGAATTTATTACAAAGTACTAATCCAAGTAAACACAAAGTGTAGACAATAATGCAACATGTGAACAAGTATCAATTTCACACTAAACCATAAAATAAGGCTAAACCATAGAACACATACATATGTGTATGCATGTATATACATGGATGAACCAAGATAGCATAACTAATATACACATATACACATATGTATATACATGTATATATGTACATATTGAGCAGCATGCAATTCAAACCATCGAATAAGTAAACAGAACATGAAGTATGGGCACAAGCACATGAAAGTGCACATGAAAATGTATATAAGAAACCAAAGCACATGAAAGTAATCAAACAGAACAACATGAAGGAAAGGCACAAGCACATGAAAGTGCACAAACAAGCAAAGGCACAAGCGCATGAAAGTACACAAGCACATAAGTTCAAGTATAAGTATAGTAAGCAATACACATATACTCTCTCTCTCACACACACACACATATATATACATGTATAGATGTATATATGAAACAAATGTTCGGTGTTGAAGTGCACTGCCTTGAACAAGGCAGTTTCACTCAGCACTGCCTTAGACAACTAGATCCAACATAAGCATCCACTACCTCAAACATGAAGTCAAGAGCACATCGTCAGGCAACATAGTGAAAAACAAGGTCCAATATAGCAATCAAATTAGCAAACGGAAACCAATGCAGAAATTCGAGAATCAAAAAATTAGCAAGAGCGTACAAACATAAATCGACGGTTGAGAAAAATAATATGAAAATTTTAAATCAAATCATATATTCACATATTTAGGAAATAAACTCCTATATAAGAAACCCAAATCATCATCAACCAGAGATTAGAAGTCGAGAATAATATAAATCGAAAGGGGCACAAATCATAACAATATCACAAAGAACACTCAAAAAGGTGGAATCGCAACCATCAATTGTCAGTAAAATCAAAGTATGCAATGTACAAGAAAGGAAGGGAGCAAGGTGATTCGAAGCTTAACTTTCAAGCAGCAACTTTCATGAAACCCTAATTTCAAAACGAAGATGAAAGAAGCGACTCTGATTAGGAATCCCTAAGTTTATCGAAGAACATCGATGGGGTGGGAGAAGGCTAGAGTCGGCAACAGGTGATGGCTAGGATGAGGGATAGGCGAAGCGGTAAAGAAATTAATTGAAGGAACGAACGCCCTTTTTTTCTCTAAAAACGAAAGAAAGAGGGGAAAATAATTGAAAGCACTTAGCCATGAAATAATCTAGGTAACAATGAAAGAGAAATCAAAATTTTGATAAGGAGCCAAAATGAAAATTTTGATAATTTCAATCATACAACAGATAAAATATTGTTTGAATGGCATGGATGAAATCTCAATAGAACAAAGATTTCACGGGCTATGGCATACAACAGATGGTTTTTCCATGTGTTGTGTGAAACAATGGTAAATATTGGGATAATAACCAATCTATCTTATGTCGTGCGATCCTTGTTGTCTGATTCACTCTATGGCATAGTGCAAATCTAGCACCATTTCTAGATCAGGTTTCGATACCAGCAGCATTTTCCTCTGCTCTAGTCTTGATCAACTAACTCATTATCAACTATGTCTAAATGGGATTTATTAGCAACTCCCGAATATATAGTTAACTCAATTGGAACAATAAGCTATGATATATATACTCAACATACATATATTTATTAAAACACAAATACGCTTTCTCAATACATTCCTAGGCCTTAATTTATGGAAAAATTTCCTCTAATACAAAATGTAACTACCCAATGTTTCTGACCCATTGATTTAACACAGATCCAAGAAGTACAAACCCTGAAAGCTAAAAAGGACGGTTCATTAAGATGTGATAACAAGAAACAAAATATATAATCTAACTATGACTTTCTAAAACTTATAGCGGAAGGGAACAAATATATAATATAAACATTATAACATATATCCAACCAAACCAGTCCAAGCTATACAATTTTTCTGAATAATCAATTCCAAACAAGTACTTTTATGTCAGATGACTATTTATGTACAATTTTATATGCATAAGCAATGCTATTGTCATTTTCACCTTCAAATGTCATTTAACCAATGAGGCCCAACTCCATCAACATAACAGTGATAGACACAAGGGAAAACATAAAGAGGATTTAAACAATAGTTTGAGTGAGTGAAGTAAATCCACTTTATCGCATGCTATAACCATTCCCATAAAACAAAATGATAACTATGGCATAAATAACACACCTCGATACTAGTTCATCTGCAACCATTGAGATGGTCCACCGATACTAAAGGTTTAGTTGACATATGAAGATAGGGTCATAACTCAACAACAAATACTGCATTAATAGCGATATGGAATTTTGCATTCAGGTACTACCATACCAAGCATAAATATCATATAGACAGCAACATGGATGCCCTAGTTCAGACACTGTGACACCCAACATTACAACTCATGGACAGCGACATGGATACCCACATTTAGACATTGCCACACCACAATAAATAATATATGGACAATGATAGGGAGAATCGCATCCAGGCACGGGCATGCCATATCAAGCAACCATCCACCAAGTAATATCGACTACAACCGATAGCGCATTCAATCCATACAACGATGGACCAAAATCATCGAATATATCAAATGCACAACCATATCTGCAACCACCTATGTACATACTTATTATGTCTGATTCATATTACGTAACTATCTCAAAAGTAGTCCATAACTCACATGAAAACCCGGTTCGACACATTGATCCCTATTGGCACGGCCCTATTGGGCTTAATTTACTACATCCAATAGGACACCACAAGTCAATCGGTGGTGCCATCATTGATCAATCGTTTATGGTATGGGGCCGAACATGGTAATCGGTACCTGTGCATTATATTTTTTTCTTCTTTGATTCTTTCTTCTATAATTTGATTCAATATTTTTGTATATTGTTTGCACACTAATATACTTCTATTTCATCTATGATTTCGTATTAAATGCATTTACATTTGTCTCATTTTATATAAATGTTCGAATCTAGTTTTCTACAAAATCAACATTTAACATGACTTTAAAAATACCATTAAATACTTAAAAATATGTATAAATGTCGATATAAATCACTAATAATATCCGATGTTGCACCAAAAATTGACACAATACCCCAATATCAATTAGATCTGAGGTAAACAAAGTAATAGTGAAGAAAATCAAAAGAAAGAAGATTAAACATGCAATTTTGTAGTGGTTCGGCAAATACTCCAGCCCTCATCCACTAAATGATATTATATTGATGTTTTCTCTCTAGAATGTTTACAATCAAAATCCAACCACAATCTAGTAGATCTTAGATTTGCTAGAATCCTAAGAGAAAAAGAGAGATAGATCCAGACTCCTCTCTACGTTGCTTTATGTCTCCTATTTATAATCGAAATCATCCACCATAGTTGCTAGATCATAAAATATAATGTAAGAGTTCAGATCCAAGAAAGTGGGGAAGAAGAACGATTACTACGGGAATACTCAAATCATATCGATACTGGTCATAATTATGACTGGTGCCGATCAAATTCACTTAGTTTCGAAAAATCCCCCATCATATGCATCTTCTTTAACTTTCACAAGTATGACCACACTTCAAGAAAAATATCGGTATCAATCACAATTTTGATCGGTACTTATCAAAATTGGCTTTAACTTGTTGACTTTAAATTTCTTGTATGGCTTTATATCATCATTCCAAGCATGCCCTTAAGTTCTTGATCTATTTCATCTTCGTCTTGATGTCCGGATTCACTCAAAAATTTCTTGGCTTAAACATTAGATAATATCAACCAAATCATGTTGGTAACCAAATTATGCTCGGTACCGACCAAATCATGCATTTCTAAAACTTAGCCAAACCTTTTGTTTTCTTAAATTTTGATATCTTCCAAGCTTCTTGACTCGTTCCTTCATTACTTTATAGTCTAGTTCATCTGTTCGAGTTTACTCCAAAACTATAGAAAATTTGTCGGTAAATTTGCCCCCAAAGGTGCGCTTTGTGAGTACAAGGCATGCTTTTCTCAAGAACAGGTATTGAGCATGGAACATTATCATCGATTGTGCTCTCTATCCATCCATTTGTTTAAATCGTGGCGAACCACCTAGTTCCTTTGGATTTACCTGCAACTCAAAGTCGTTCTAGACCATCGTAGCTAAGGACTCAAATCCTTTCTTAATTATTAGTCATAAATCATAATCGTTCCATGTTCAATCGGAATCTACCATACCTTACATCATAAATAAAGGTCATCTTGTATTAGCTTGGGATTAAATTATCACATATTAGTATTATTATCATCCCATCTTATTTAGGATCTAACTACCTTAGTTTAATCAAATATCGTGCTATTATGCATCATTAATCATAGTGGTGCTTTTTGTCTTATTAAAGCATTTCTTATAAAATATCCAGCATCACCTAGCATTCCATTATAAGAAAATCCAACTGAATCGAAGCATTGACATTTATTAATCATTCAGTAATCATTATCAAATTATAAGGCATTCATATCCTGTAAGTTAGATCCCTCAACATCGCATTATCATTAATATGGATTAATCCCAATTTGTCCCCTCTCCGACGAAGGGACCCAATATCCATGTGAATCCATCCTCTAACTCTCCAATCAAAGGACTTGCTATCCTATGCCTCCATCTACTCACTCTCTAGTGAGGGGACTTCTTATCCTACACAAGTCCATCCACTCGCTTTCTAAAAAGGAACTTGCACTTTATGGTTCATCGCACCATCTCTCCAATTAGGAACTAAGTCTTATCGGTTTATATATCAGGTTTAAGGGAGAACTATGTTTCGATAGCATCCATTAGTAGTATCAATTAAAATGTTAGAATGATTTCCAAATCCACATTTCTATCAATCACTTGTTCATAAAAGTATAAATCAAATGCATCAAGCAAAATCAGAAAATCTAATCAAGTCAAGGATTACCCTTGAATCTTAACCGAAGGCACGCCTTGGGACCAATCGAGATCTCGTACATATGTAAGTATCCTAGTTGTAATCCTTTAAAGTTTATTCAAAACAAAAGCAAAGGCGGAATTAAACCTAGCTCCAACCCATCCCGATCATGTGACAACCATTCTCGACCCAGATCTAAGGCAGTAATCGGGTACATCTACCACAAATGGTGGTCAATCCTACTGTACCACTACGGATTGATTCATTACATATTGTTGAAGCCGATTATTCCAAACTTGCTCCTCTATCAAGTCACACAAATGCTTGCATTCATTGGTTTCGTGCCTATCTAGCTCGTGGAATATGTGGTATTTTTTTGACTTCTTCACCCAGAGCATAGGCTCTCCCTCAATGGGTTTTCTAAAGGGAATCTACCCCTTCGTATCAATATAGATCCTCTCTGGGGTATCTACCAATCCAGTGTAAGAGGACAACTTTAATTCCCTCTTTTATTATTTTGATCTTTCGAAGCCATCTTTAGCTTTTTACTTTCTTTTATCCTTCTCATATCCTACCTAAAATGATCCTTCATCCTCCATAACGTTAAGTTCAATATTCTCGATTTCAGCATCTTCTTAGGGCGGATATCATTCCACTTAATAGTGTAAACCCATAAGATCCATGGTTGGATCCCACTCCAAATCAATTTTACAATTAGTCTTATTCGCTACCAGAATCCATTGCCATCAGAATTATTGATGGATCCGGTTTATGTACTACAATAGCTGCTGCGTTAAATCTGGTTAAGAAATTTCGTAAGGTCTCACCTACTCTCTGTAATACACTTAAAGGTGTCATTACATTCATAAGTCGCTCTATATGAATTTTGAACTGGTTAAAATTTTCTCCACTACTTCAGTCCACGTAATGATGGACTCATTCTCCGGTTGACGAAACCATAGCGCTACTAAATCTATCAAGTATAGTGGGAAGCATTGTCCCACCATTTCTTCCAAAGCACCAAACACTTATGTGCTAGATATTTCTTATTGAATGAACAGTCAGGTATGCTCTTCCATTATACATCTTCACCATTCGTAGTTTAAAAGCAAGTAGGTTCTTGATGTATCATACCGGCAATCTTATCGATATCGTTCAACTAGAATCTCTAAGGCTCGATGCACCCTTTTAGTCGTACGTTCGCATTTTGGTTTGCATTTGTAATTTAAGCATCATTAATTCCTAGTATTCCAGCTCGCCTAAGACCTAAAATAGCCATGCCTTTGGCAATTATGGTCGGTATCGGTCTGATTTTGAATAGTACCGAGTTTTTTTGGCGTTCGTGGTCGACTCCGTTTTGTTTTTATCTATTCTTCTATGCATTTCTTCACTGTCCAACCTCTGATTTTGAATTCTAGCTGCTCCAACTATCCTTTGTTGTTCCAATCTTCTGAAAAATCAATTAAGCATCTCTTTTGCTGAGCCATCAACATGGTTTACATCTCCGTTATCAACCATTCCATCTCCTCTCTAAAAATATAGATAAAAGATGGGTTCTTGAGGAAACCTCTATGCTTCCCCTTGTCCTTATTGACTTCCTTCGGCAATAGGTCTTGCAGTAGGCCTCCTCATCTTCTATGAACCTTGGATATATGTTGTTCTTGGTGAAGACACCAAAAATGTTGCATCAAAAATTAATACAACACCGTAATATCAATTAGCTTTGAATTAAACAAAGGTAGAAGTGAATAAAAGAAAGAAGATCGTAAACATAATTTTTATAGTGGTTCGGAAAATACTCTGATCTACGTCCACTAAATTCTTTTTTATTGTTTTTTCCTTTCGAATACAATGTTTAAAAAAATCCAACCACAATTTAGAAGATCTCTATTTGCAAGAGTTTCTAAGAGTGGAAGAGAGAAAGATTCGTAAGTCCCCTCCATATTGATTTAAGTGTCCTATTTATAGTTAGAATCATCCACTATAATCGCTAGACCATGAAATACCATGTAAGAGTTCAGATTCGAGAAAGTAGAAAAGAAGAACAATTCAATTTGGAACACTCATATCATATTTGGTACTTATCATAATTATGATCGACACCAATCAAATTCACTTAATGCCAAAACATCCCCCATCATTTGCATCTTCTTTAACTTCCACAAGATTACCATACTTCACGAATCATATCGGTACCAATCACAATTTTTATCGGTACTGACGAAAATTCACTTTTCCTTTCTTACTTAAAATTTCTTATATGTCTATGTATCATCATTCTAAGCATGCTCCTAAGTTCCTGATCCATTTCATATTTGCCTCAATGTCCAAATTCACTTAGAAGTTGCTTGGTTTAAATAATGGATAACACTAACCAAATAATGTTAGTACCAACAAATTATGTCGATACCAACCAAATCAAGCATTTTTGAAACTTAGCCAAATCTTTAATTTCTTCAATCCTGACATCATTAAGCTTCTTGACTCATTCCTTCATCATTTTATCATCCAATTCACCCATTCGAGTATGTTGCTTGATCGTGGAAAATTTGTCGATAATATTAAGAAACACAATGCTCACCGAAAAATGTCATTTTATATGATTTAATAATATATTTTCGTTTGTATATAGATTTTACCACTCTTTTTCTATCAAAACTTCATATATACACACTTTACATCTATATCTCTTTTGAATATACATACATAAATATATATACACACACACACACATACATACATAAATACACACACATGTGTATTTATGTGTATCAAAATATATGTTTACATTCGTTATTTACCTTAATATAGATAAATTAACTACTATGATATATTTCAAAAAATCCAACCATATTTAAGTGATATTCGATACATACTAAACCAAAATAACTTCATTTTTCCTTAGAAAACAATATATATATTCCATATTTCATTTTTATATTCCTTTTTTTAAATTTGTTCCTTTTATTACTTTAACTTAACATAAATTACCAAATACAATACAACACGGTAGCCTAACTAATAATAAGGCTACAAATCTACTTAAGATCTAAAATAAACACGACTAGCATTAAAATTACACTCAGACAAGCCTAATAACTTAAATAAGTTCACATTTTACGAACTACAACAAATGTGGAAATTTTGTAACCAAAAATCATCAAGGTCAACACGTTGTAAGTTCAATATCTGCTCAAATTCCAAAGCCAATCCCAGTTTCGCATGATCCAGAAACCACGTTCTGGCACTGGTAACCACACCACATAATGTAGTAACTGCACTTCTAGAAATATGTGCATGTATTGGAATTTACTCTCTGATTTATTGAAATTACTTTCAGGAATACATTCCATATAATTTCATCTACAATTGTATGGTCTCTATGTCATATATAATCTAAATAATTAAACTCTTATTTCCATTGTTTATAAATTCACTTCATATCTCAGTCCAATTCATTGACTCCAACATCAATTCATATTTCATTTACTTTATTTACGGATCATAACCATAATCAACCAATAAAAGTTCCAAATTCTAGTCCTAGCCCATAGAAATCATAATATGTTAAAGTTTTGGTCAAGCAAATACTAAACTAGCTAAAACCCACCTACAATGATTAAATTAGCTCCAAATTGAAGACCCAAAGTAATAAGCACTTACTTTCAAAAATTGGAATCTTCCTCAAATATGTGTTTTTACTTTAGAAATTTATATCAGAAGATAGCCTCTATCACGATTTTTGATTTGAATATTTACTTTTGTAATTTGATGAAGATTTGACATTTTTTATTGTTTGAAATTTGACTAAGGAATAGGTTTTCTACGGGAAAGAGGAAGAAGAAACAAACAAAATTCTTGACATTTGACTGACCCATATAGTTGTAACCAAAACCAAATGTCCATTCACCCTAAATAGGCTAAGCCTGCTTAAAAATTAAATTTTGGAATCGTTTTAGAAAAACATTTAAAACTTTCTTGTCCTAATCCCGATTCAAACAAACATATATACTGTTCTAATCAAAAGAATGAGTCGATCGTAGTGGCGCAAGTATCGTTGCTCAATTCAGTTCTAAATTTTCCATTTTGCCTCTATGTTCAAATTTGCTAGAATGTCTCTGTTTATTTTAGTTGTCAAGAAATACAGAGTATTGCATAACTATTTGAAAGAAGTCTTGAATAAAACATTGATAGTACCCAACTAAACTCAAGGAAATACAAATCTCTATAACCTTAAGGTTTCTCCAATTTTTAGCTCATTCAATGTAACGACCCAAAATTTTTAGTCGTAAATTTTGAACATTTAATTTATTTTAAATGTTAAATGTGGATTTTGAATTGATTTTTAGAAATAAGAATTTTGTTAAATCAATAGAATTTAGTTATAATTTTCAATATGGAGATTAAATTGAAATTTGAATAATAATAGTTTAATATCGGAATTGGTGAATCTGGGTGTAAAAAAATATAAAAAATGGTTTCTAAAATTTATTTTGAGTTTACTTGAATTTAAATAATGATGTTGGGCTTTTGGATGGAATTAAAAGTCGATAGGTTGAGTTTGGAATTTTATATTAATTTAATAAGGGATAATATAATAATACAAATAATCAGATTTTGGTTCGATGTGAATCAGAATAGTTTCTAATGTAATTATATATTCTATACCATTTAAAATAGAGTTGATAAATTTTTAAAAGTGAAATTTTAGGTGATTTCGACAATTTTGAAAATCGCTCGATTTAATCGACGAATCAAAATAGCCTTCTAGGGCACAGTCTCGGAATTCGACGAAACTAGTTCCATTGGATCCGTAATAGTTAGTTATTATCGGATTTCAATTTCGTAGAAATCGGAGTTGTATTTTGACCCTGGCAGCTCAAAACGCATAGAAACTATTTTAATCGATTTAATTTAAAATTGATCGTTTATTTCCGTAACTCGAACATATGATCGAATTAGCCCCTGAAACACGTTCCATTGTGTTCGGAACATGGGTAAAACATTATAAACATCTGTCGGCATGCGTCGTTTGGAGGTCGTGTGTAAAAGTTGCTTTAAAATGGCTTTAATATTAAAATAATAATTATAAATGTTTTTATATCCATTTTCTTGGGGCCAAGGCTCGAGATACTTCTCATCTGCCTTCTCTTATGTCAATGGTCGAAGTTTGCTTTCGTTCGTCCTCGATTTTCCCTAGATCCATTCGTTTAAGTCGAAAATTCCTAACAAAGAAATTGTTATGCACTCCGAGCTCTTGCTATCCTATGGTTAAGATTTGGATCGGCGCAAGGAGGAAGGGGAAATTGATGATGGAAGCTTCGGCGTTCGCTCACGTTTTTCGAGCAGATGAGATGACCGAGCTCGACACTATTCTGGCCGAAGGTGGAGTTCGTCTAGACGTTTCATATAGATGTAGTTGATCGATTGATTGTTGAGCGAGGTGGCCGCGATATCTAACCCTAAGTCGCGATGTTGGGTTCGGCGTTGCCTGGACGATCGCGTGAGGAAGAAGAGTGTACAGGTGCGGCCACGATTTGCTCCAGGATTTGTGCGGCTGTGATTTGTTTATGGTAAATAAAAGAAAAGAAATTTGTTATTGAACTATATAAATTAATATAGCATGTATACGTTATCAAATTTCGATGAAACTGGCGACACCTGAATCGCAGCGATGAGTACTACGCAGTGGTGCAATTTTGGATTCATTCTGAGCATGTAACAACCTGCATATTTTACGATTTAATATTTAAATAATTTATTTTAATATTTTATCGTTAGTCGGATTTTAGTCCAAAAAGTTACTTTTTGCATACAGTCGAATTAGGACTCGAAACCACTTCCATTGGGTCCAAAATGCCGTTTGCGATCTTTTTGAGTATAAACTTTGATATGTTTGGAGTTAGTGAAATTTTGCCACTTTTTCACTTTGGGCTTTGGGTTTGGTTTAGCCCATTGGCCTAAACTATTAACTCTAGCTCAACCCCTTTCCCTTCATAACTTCACTTTCATTTCCTAACACTCAAGCTTCATCAAAAATGGAGGAGGGAATGGGAAATTAAAACTCCAAGCTCTGGTTCATTTGCAAATCCAACATCTAACTCCAAATTCAAAGAGAAGCTATTGATTCTTCCTTTGCTTTCAAGCTTCTTCTTCATTGATCTTGTGTAAAGGTGAGATTTTTATCTCACATCTTTGTCTATAACTATCTTTAATTATTGGGTATGAATTCCTAACACTTTTTCATATGCATTTGCTCTTGGTTTGGATTGAATTGGTGAAAATCCCAATTTTTAGTGTTTTGGGTTCAAATCCTAAAAAAATCCTAACTTTGATGATTGAACACGTTTTTATTGATGCATTGAGGAGCCAATAGGACCGGGTAGCCGATGGGCATAATCCCCTAGCGTCCGTGCTCGATTGGTTGCAACTTGAGAGAGTTTTGCACTTCAATCCCCTAGGTCGTTCGGCCTGCACAATTCGAATTGCTCGGCCTGCATATAGGTCGCGCCAACTTAGGTCACTTGGCCATTAGGTCGTTCCACCCATAGGTCACTTGCATCTTAGGTCGTTAGGTCGCCCAGCCTTCTTTCATCTCTTAGGTTGTTGCACCCCTTAGGTCGCTCGGCCATGTTATGCCGCTAACCCTTTAGGTCGCAACCTATAGGTCGCTCGCCGTGCAGTTGAGTCGGCTTGCCTTAGGTCGTAACTCCCTAGGTCACGCGCTTGGCCATTAGGCCGTTCACCCCATAGGTCGCTCAACCATGTAAGTCGCACCTGCTATCTCGTAACCCCTTAGGTCGCAACCCCTTAGGCCACTTGCCTTACTGTTAGGTCGGGCTGCCTTAGGTTGCTCGGCTTGCTTGCACTGTTAGGTCGCACATGCTTTGGGTCGCGCCATTCCATAGGTCGGTTACAGTTAGGTCGCGCCACCCTTTAAGTTGCACCTGCTTTAAGTCGCATGCTATTTCTTGAGTCGCTGATATCTTAGGTCGTATGCCGTGTAGTCACATGCATTGAGCTGCTAATTTCTTGTGTTGACTTACGTTAAGTCGTAAGTCATGGTTGTTAAGTCACAAGGGTGTTTCCACTTTGATGAATTTGTAATCAAATTCTTTGGATTTTATTCACGTCTTCAAATGTGAATTTTTGTGATTTATTGTTTCTACAATCATTTTTGTGATTTGTCACTTTATCTCACTCGTACGAGAAATCTAATTAAATGGCTTAGTAAATCAAATGGTATGAAACGCTTGCATTTACTTCGCCGGTTAATTCTTGGACTTGTTCGATTGAATCTCTTGTGACAATTTTCGAGTGCAGATCTACAATTTGTTCGTAAATATTTAAGTTAAGCTAGTGGTTATGGGACATGAAGCTAAGCTTAAATATTTACTAGCTTACTGTAATCGACACTTCTTGATGATCGATGATGATCATTTTTGTGATTTAGACTAGCAAATGTGCGATGTCTCTTTGTCTACGAGGGAGACTAAACCCCGTTTCTGTGGAGCTTCGGCTCAATTTGGTGAGGTAGCGACCCATGGTCTTCGGGCGGTTTTGTGGAGTTTCGGCTCAAAATTAATGGTTAGCAACCATGGAATAGCGTTCCATTTTGTGATACACGTGTTGATGAGTTTACATGCTCCCGTTTTGTGATAGGCCTCCCCCCTTTTTGTGATTTCTGGATTTCCATTGATGATTTCTAGAATTTGTGTTTTCACCAATTTTCGTGATTTACATTGATAAGTTTTATCAATATTTGTGCATTGGTGAATTTGTGTGTCATTAACTTTTGTGATTGGCATAGATAGTATTGTCAATATTTATAGTTTGATGATTTGGTAAATAAAGAGTATGACATTCCTTTTTATCTTTGAGAAGATTCTTGTGATATTGATTAATCTCTTGTTGATTTTCAATTACATACTTATCATGGTATGGCTTTATGGTTATCATATGTTTATGTCATATCTCTTATTCTATATCATTCTATCTGATATTTATAGTTAGACTGATCCGTTTATTATTTTCTTATTAAATAATACTCGGGTCAGATCGAGATGTTACAGGTGCTTCTGCTTGACTCCACATCTGGGATTATCACCCTGACTTTTGGGCTAACTACTTAGATTATAGTTTTTGTTGTATACATTTGAGATATAGACTCTATGATGTATACTTATTCTCTTGTATAGCACTTGTAACTATTCTTTTGTGATATTGTGGATCTTGTTTGACCACTACTCTGATGTACACTTCTATGTGTAATATTCATATCTGTTTCCGCCTTTGAGATATGAACTTCTGCTACTGATTTGTGTTATGCGTATTTCTATATTTGTTTCCGAAGATATTATAGCCGCTGTGTAGTAGCTTTGAGTTTGCATCGGTATGTCGGATTTCCTTTCGAGATGAAAGTTATACTTTTATCTGGCATATCGGTACTCGCACAAAGCAATTATACAGATGGTCGCTCCTCAATAGCCTTATTCTCTGTGCTAGTTGACGACATTACTCCGTAGTGTTCTTGGCTAGCATGGGTATAGAGGTGGGGCGTCACATCTTGGTATCAGAGCCAAACTTCGGATAAATGTAGAATAATCTAGCAAGGATCATCGTCCTAAGTCCATCTTAGGAGTTGTGCTTTAGGATTTAATTCGAGTCTTCGTACTGATTCATCCTATTTTCTTTATGATTCCTTGTTTATCTATCAAGATTGCTTGATATTCATTTGGTGAATAACCTTATCCTTTTTCTTTCTTTCTTTCTGAAGGAAGAGAAATGGTTAGACCTGGCCGTCCCAGCTCCGATCAATCTAGTGCTACTCCCCAAGATGGAGTATTTATGTCTGCCCAGCAGCTTCTTGATCTAGTAAGGAATGCTCAAGCAGCCGGATCTAACCCGGAGTCTACTCACCCTAAGTCTGGATTTGCACGTTTGTGTAATGATTTTACCAATTTGGTTGGGAAGCCATTCAAAGGATCTGAAACAATTATTGAAGTCCAGGCTTGGCTGAGAACGTGCGATCGAATCTTTTCTCGCATGAATCTTATTGATCTTCACCGTGTTCAGGTGGCCTCTAGTATGCTCCAAGAAAAAACATTAGATTGGTATGAGCTTTTGATTTCTGAAATAAATGATGCGGATCTTACTTGGGAGAAATTCCGGGAACGTTTCGAGTTAAAATTTGTGCCAGAAGCCGAGAAGGTGACTTTGGCTCGCCGTTTCATTGACCTTGTTCAAGGTGAATCTTCCGTGACAGACTATGTCGCATCATTCGAGTCACTTTCTAAAAAGGGGTCGAGTACATAAACACCCCATTGAAGAAAAACAAAAGATTTTTCTATGGCTTGAATAAAAATCTCAAGAAGCCGTTACTTCTAAAGTTAGAAGTTTCTTTTGATCAACTCGTTGATATCGCTCTTCGACTTGAAGAGGCAGATAAAGAAAGTGACGTTGAAGTTATGGGTGCCAAACCAAACTTCAACAACAAGAAAAGGCCTGGTAAGTTCAAAGGTCCTTATCCCAACAATAAGAAAGGGAAGCAAGCCTCTCCGACAACTAAGACTTCTACCTCTGGTAGTGGGCAATGCTACAATTGTGGTTCTAGAGACCATTATACGAACAAGTGTTCAAATCCTCGTGCTTGTCGCTATTGCAAAAGCCAGGATCATTATTTATCTTCTTGTCCTAAACTTCAGGGCAAGAAGGAGGGAAGCTTAATGTTGCTCAAGCCCCTGGCAACACATCTCGTGGTCAAGGTATTTCTCATTCTATCCTTGATGGCGTTATTTTATTTCATGGTCAACCTATTCGAGTTCTTTTTGATACGGACGCATCCCACTCTTTTATTTCAAAAGAATTTGTTGATACTTTTTCTTTGGATGTTTTGTGTTTAATGACTTCTTTGAGAATTGCGAATCCTGTTGGTGGATCCAAACAATCAGCTTATTGTGTAAAGATGTCGAGATTATTTTGTGTGATTTTTCTTTCCAAGCCGATTTGCATGTTATGCGCTACTTAGGCTTTGGAATGATTTTGGGAATGGATTGGCTTAACCGCTATAAAGCCCAAATCCTATGTCCCGAGCGGACTATGCATCTTCGACATCCTCAATCTGTTAAGCAGATTTCTATTGACCTTAAAGATTCGGATTCCAGCTTGGTGCATCATTATATTCTTTAAATCCTCATGATGACGATAATGATGATGAGGAAGATATTATTTCTCTTATTCATGTTGTTCGTCAATTTTCCGACATATTTGATCCCGTTTTAGGATTACCGCCTAAGCGAGCAATTGAGTTCAAAATTAATCTCATTCCTAGAGCTCAACCTATTACTTATCCTCCTTATCGTATGTCCAATAAAGAAAATAAGGAGATGTGCAAACAATTATCCGAATTGGAGATGAAGCAATTTATTCGCTCTAGTTCCTCGCCTTGGGGAGCTTCGGCTATTTTTGTGAAGAAATCTGATGGTACACTCAGGCTTTGCGTTGACTACCACAAGCTTAATGATCTTACTATCAAGAATAAATACCCTTTACCTCGGACTGATGATTTATTTGATCAGCTTAGTGGTGCTAGAGTCTTTTCGCAATTAGACTTAGCTACCGGTTTCATCAGCTTCGTATTGCAGAGGATAGCATTCCTTTGACATCGTTCCGTACTCGTTATGGATCTTATGAATGGCTTGTAATGCCATTTGGTTTAACGAATGCTCTGGCTTATTTCGTTAACCTTATGAATCGAGTTTTCAAAGACATCCTCGATCGGTTTGTTCTCATCTTTATTGATGATATTCTTGTGTATTCTAAAACCGAGGGGGAACATGAAAAGCATCTTCGAATTGTGTTGGAAACTTTTAGGAGCAATCAATTAAAAGCAAAAATTTCTAAATGCCACTTTTGGCAATCTCGTGTGAAGTTTCTCGGTCACATTATTTTCGAATCCGGAATTTTCGTGGATCCTTCAAAGATTGAAGCGATTCAAAATTGGAAGAGACCGGAGAGTGTGACGGAGATCCGTAGTTTTCTTGGATTGGCATGTTATTACCGCCGTTTCATAAAAGACTTTTCCAAAATTTTCGTGCCCTTTACTAGTTTGACAAAGAAGGGAGTTAAATACATTTGGTCGGACAAATGTGTAGCTACTTTTCAAAATTAAAAGAACTCCTTTTTGATGCTCCTATTCTTGTTATTCTCGAGGGGAATCAAGATTTTATTGTTTATACCGATACTAGTCGCGTTGGTTTGGGTGCCATTCTTATGCAAAGAGAACGTGTTATTTCTTATGCTTCTAGGCAATTAAAGCCTGCCGAGACTAGAAATGCCACTCATGATTTAGAGCTTACGGCTATTGTTTTCGCCCTTCGTATTTGGCGTCATTATCTTTTGGGAGAAAAGTTTATTCTTTACACCGATCATAAATCTTCGAAGTATCTATTTTCTCAAAAGGAACTTAATTTGCGTCAACAACGTTGGCTCGAATTTCTTGCAGCTTATGATCTTGATATTCTTTATACTCCCGGAAAGGGAAATCGTGTTGCGGATGCACTTAGTCGTAAGCAACAAGTGGTTGTTTCTATGATGATATCTGAATTGAATGATCTCGGAATTCTATCCACTTGTGAAATTCGAGATCGTGTTTCCGATTTATGTTCATCTCTTGTTTTATTTAGCCTTGAGGCTCATCCTTCTCTTTTAGACCGCATTATTGAAGCTCAAAAGCTAGATCCCGAATTGGATCTTCTTGGCCAAAATTTTAGGGATAAAATTGATATTGAAGGTTTGAAAGACTTTGATATTGATTCTCGTGGCGGTATTCAAAAATTTGGTAGACTCATCGTGCCAAATATTAGTAATCTTCGTAAAGACATTTTAGAAGATTCTCATCGTTCTAAATTTACCATTCATCCCGGTAGTAGTAAAAGAGACTTTCTAGCCCGTCTGACCCGGACATCATTTATTAGTTCAGCTTCCAATTAATATTGATCATTGGCACTTGCTTTCCTCTAAGACAAAACTACATTACTATCAACCCGGTACGCGGACATGAAGCGACTTTATTATTAGGAGGGAATGAAATCTGATATTGCTAACTTTGTTAAGTGTTGCATGACTTGCTAACTCATTAAGGCCGAACACCAAAGGCCCGGTGGGTTATTTCAACCTTTAGAAATTCTAATTTGGAAGTGGGACTAAATTTCCATGGATTTTATAGATGGCCTTCCCCGTTCTCGTTCGGGTCATGATAGCTTATGGGTAATAGTTGATAGACTTACTAAATCCGCCAATTTTATTCCCGTTCGGTCCAATCGAACCGTTCCTCTCTTGGCCAAACTCTTTATTAAAGAGATTGTAAAATTGCATGGAGTTCCTACTTCTATTGTTAGTGATCGTGATCCATTGTTTACTGGTGGATTTTGGAAGAGTCTTCAAAAAGCTTTGAGAACGAAGATTAATTTTAGCACCGCTTATCATCCTCGGTCCGATGGACAAACCGAGCGTGTGAATCAAACTCTTGAAGATCTTCTTCATGCACGTGTCCTTGATTTTGGTGGAAGTTGAGAAGATCATATTTCTCTTGTTGAGTTTTCCTATAATAATAGCTTCCAATCTATTATTGGTATGGCACCATTTGAGGCACTCTATGGACGGCCATGCCGATCTCCTCCTTATTGGCTTGAAGCCGGTGAGAGGCTGGTTTTAGGTCCAGACTTTATTCGTGATTCCACAGAAATGATTGACCTTATTCGTCATAAGATGAAAGAAGCGCAGAGTAGACAAAAATCCTATGCCGATAACCGGAGAAGGAAATTAGAATTTTCTGTAGGAGATCTTGTATTTACTCGTGTTTCACCTATGAAGGGTGTTGTACGTTTCAGTCGATCGGGAAAATTAGCACCTCGATATATTGGTCCATTTCCCATCACCGAACGTATTGGTTCCGTGGCTTATCGCCTTTTATTACCGGCTCAGTTTTTTGCTATCCATGACGTGTTTCACGTTTCTCAATTACGGAAATGCCTTCGAGATTCCGATTCTATTCTTGAGCCCAGTGTTGTGGAAGAAATTGAAGTTTCACCTAATTTAACTTATGAGCAAGATTCTATTCGTATTATTGCTTTGGAATCAAACGCCTTCGGAATAAAGATGTTCCGCTTGTTAAAGTTCAATGGTCCTCAAATCCTAAGGACTGCTTTTGGTAATCTAGAGAGTTCATCGAGCGAACACATCCGGACTTACTTTCCCGTGCTCTTTAAGGTGAATTTCTTGTTTTAAATTTCTTTTGTGTTGATATGCTTTCATGGTTGTTACCTCATATTTTCTTCTTAAGTATTGCGAGGATGCAATTTCTTTAAGAAGGGGAGTCTGTAACAACCCGCATATTTTACGATTGAATATTTAAATATTTTATTTTAATATTTTATCGTTAGTCGGATTTTAGTCCGAAAAGTTACTTTTTGCACACGGTCGAATTAGGACTCGGAACCACTTCCATTGGGTCCAAAACGCCATTTGCGATCTTTTTGAGTATAAACTTTGATATGTTTGGAGTTAGTGGAATTTTGCCACTTTTTCATTTTGGGCTTTGGGTTTGGTTTAGCCCATTAGCCTAAACTATTAAATCTAGCTCAACCCCTTTCCCTTCATAACTTCACTTTCATTTCCTAACAATCAAGCTTCATCAAAAATGGAGGAGGGAATGGGAAATTAAAATTCCAAGCTCTAGTCCATTTGCAAATCCAACATCTAACTCCAAATTCAAAGAGAAGCTATTGATTCTTCATTTGCTTTCAAGCTTCTTCTTCATTGATATTGTGTAAAGGTGAGATTTTTATCTCACATCTTTGTTTATAACTATCTTTAATTGTTGGGTATGAATTCCTAACACTTTTTCATATGCTTTTGCTCTTGGTTTGGATTGAATTGGTTAAAATCCCAATTTTTAGTGTTTTGGGTTCAAATCCTAAAAAAAATCCTAACTTTGATGATTGAACACGTTTTTTTTTATGCATCGAGGAGCCAATAGGACCGGGTAGCCGATGGGCATAATCCCCTAGCGTCTGTGCTCGATTGTTTGCAAATTGAGAGAGTTTTGCACTTCAATCCCCTAGATCGTTCGGCCTGCACAATTTGAATTGCTCGACTTGCATATAGGTTGCGCCTTGCTTAGGTCGCGCCAACTTAGGTCGCTCGGCCATTAGGTCGTTCCACCCATAGGTCGCTTACATCTTAGGTCGTTAGGTCGCCCGGCCTTCTTTCATCTCTTAGGTCGTTGCACCCCTTAGGTCGCTCGGTCATGTTATGCCGCTAACCCTTTAGGTCGCAACCTACAGGTCGCTTGCCTTACTGTTAGGTCGGCCTACCTTAGGTCGCTCGGCTTGCTTGCACTGTTAGGTCGCTCGGCTTGCTTGCACTGTTAGGTCGCATATGCTTTGGGTCGCGCCATTCCATAGGTCGGTTGCAGTTAGGTCGCGCCACCCTTTAAGTCGCACCTGATTTAAGCCGCATGCTATTTCTAAAGTCGCTAATCTCTTAGGTCGTATGTCGTGTAGTCGCATGCGTTGAGCTGCTAATTTCTTGTGTTGACTTACGTTAAGTCGTAAGTCATGGCTGTTAAGTCGCAAGGGTATTTCCACTTTAATGAATTTGTAATCAAATTCTTTGGATTTTATTCACGTCTTCGAATGTGAATTTTTGTGATTTATTGTCTCTACAATCATTTTTGTGATTTGTCACTTTATCTCACTCGTGCGAGAAATCTAATTAAACGGCTTATTAAATCAAATGGTATGAAATGCTTGCATTTACTTCGCCGGTTAATTCTTGGACTTGTTCGATTGAATCTCTTGTGACAATGTTCGAGTGGAGATCTACAATTTATTCGTAAATATTTAAGGTAAGCTAGTGGTTATGGGACATGAAGCTAAGCTTAAATATTTACTAGCTTACTGTAATTGACACTTCTTGATGATCGATGATGATCATTTTTGTGATGTAGACTAGAAAATGTGCGATGTCTCTTTGCCTACGAGGGAGACTAAATCCCGTTTCTGTGGAGCTTCGGCTCAATTTGGTGGGGTAGCGACCCATGGTCTTCGGGCCGTTTTGTGGAGTTTCGGCTCAAAATTAATGGTTAGCAACCATGGAATAGCGTTCCATTTTGTGATACACGTGTTGATGAGTTTACATGCTCCCGTTTTGTGATAGGCCTCCCCCCTTTTTGTGATTTCTGGATTTCCATTGATGATTTCTAGAATTTGTGTTTTCACCAATTTTCGTGATTTACATTGATAAGTTTTATCAATATTTGTGCATTGGTGAATTTGTGTGTCATTAACTTTTGTGATTGGCATAGATAGTATTGTCAATATTTATAGTTTGATGATTTGGTAAATAAAGAGTATGACATTCCTTTTTATCTTTGAGAAGATTCTTGTGATATTGATTAATCTCTTGTTGATTTTCAATTACATACTTATCAAGGTATGGCTTTATGGTTATCATATGTTTATGTCATATCTCTTATTCTATATCATTCTATCTGATATTTATAGTTAGACTGATCCGTTTATTATTTTCTTATTAAATAATACTCGGGTCAGACCGAGATGTTATAGGTGCTTCTGCTTGACTCCACATCTGGGATTATCACCCTGTCTTTTGGTCTAACTACTTGGATTAGTAGTTTTTGTTGTATACATTTGAGATATAGGCTCTATGATGTATACTTATTCGCTTATATAGCACTTGTAACTATTCTTTTGTGATATTGTGGATCTTGTTTGACCACTACTCTGATGTACACTTCTATGTGTAATATTCATATCTGTTTCCGCCTTTGAGATATGAACTTCTGCTACTGATTTGTGTTATGCTTATTTCTATATTGGTTTTCGAAGATATTATAGCCACCGCTTATCGTTGTTAATATGATTGAATCTGTGATGGTTGCTATTGTGCACTATTGTGTTAAACCCCTGGACTACACTATACACACACAAATATGGATTGCACGTGGAAATTGGTTAAGTCACAGTTTTTGAAATAATTTTTGAATTGAATTTTTTGAATCCAAATGGTTATGGAAATAAATCGGATTTAAAGTGGAAAAACTTTTGAAAAGGAATTTTGAAATAAAAAAATTTATTTTTGAATAAATTAATTTGGCTTTGAAATTTTTTTAAATTTGAATAAAAATTTGAATTAAATTCTATGTTGTAAGCTTATGATTTCAAAAAAAGATTATATAGGTGTAACAACCCTAGATTTTTTGCATATAATTTAAATTTGGCTTTATTTTTATTTTGAAATTATTTTAAACTTTTTTATTTTAAACATTTCATTTTTAGATATAAATTTCAATTATTATATGAATTATAATTTCAAACTAGTATAAATTGAATATTTTCCCGAAAAATGGATTTGTGGTCAAAACTGGTCAAACTTTGACTTTTAAATTTTTAAATTTAAATATTTTAATTCTTGAATTTTAGCTTTTATTATTAAAATAGATTTAATATCATGAATACTTCTTTTCGTTTCGTTGAAATTGGATTTAAATTGTGAAAGTTATACCCTTTACAATATTGTATGCATATAGGGTTATTTAACAATATTCTTTATTTTAATTTATATAAATGATATTTTTACTTGATATATCTTATTCTAATTTTTATATTTATGTTATATTACGTTTTTTTTAACTTTTAAATATTTTTAAAGTGATGTATGAATTTTTCCAAAGCTTATTGAATTTATTTCCAAATTTTAAAGCCTAGTTTCCATTTTTCTGCTATTATCTTTATTTAAATTATATTTAATTAAAATTTATTTATTCATTTTGTGAATGAATTTTTATTTTCTTGTTATTATATTTGTTATAAATATTTTCCAAGTCCATATAATTTTTCTAAAATTTATTCCGTTATTTTCAAATTTTTCTAGTCTAGTTTGCAATTTTGTGTTATTTTCTCATTTTAACCTTATATAATATATTTTTATATTTTGTTTCGTTTTCAAAATTTTAACTGAAATAATTATTATTTTCAGTAATTTAAACTTAAATAAGTAAATTAAAAGAAATTTGAAAGGTTTTGTGGCTCTTTATTTGCCTTAGTCCGTTTGCATTCTTGTCTTTTCATTTCAACCATTACGTGCAATTACTATTGGCTGACCTTGTCATATTCTTCAGCCGACTTCCTCATTCCATTTTCACGTAAATTATGTTCTCAAACTGAAAAAAATTTGGCCATTATCATCTTGCTCAAGTTTTGGTAAAAACTTCTTTTTCCTTTTTCTCTTTTCATTGTTTTGACATGGATTTGCACTTGTTCTCTTCTCTTATAGGTTCAGCCACCCCACCACCTTCCCTGCCGCCTCCACCACCACCAGAGAACGCTACCATCCCCACCTCCTTTCTGGCCAAAACCCCAAGCCAAGCCCTTGTAGATGATCCTCAAAAAAAAATTCCAACCTAAACTCCACGTTTTGTCCATAGACCGAGCGCATCCATGTCTACCACCTCCAAACCTCCACATGGCCGACCAAACACCACCACCACCAGCTTGTTCCAAACCTAAGACACCTCTATACACCACCTACTGACCCCACCTGAAATAGCCATGCACTCCATGCCTTGGCGGAGCCCATAAGTTGCCTTGAAATCCATGCTTTTGCCTTGAAATGTTAGCCTTTTGCCTAACCAACTAGCGCACCATTTTCTCTATGCATGGTCGACCCTATAGGGACCCAAACCAGACCTCAACCCATGCCTTGGCTGTGCTATTTCAGTTCATAACTGAAGTATGTGAAGTTGAGATCAAGTGCAAAGCATTTGACTTTGTTTTGGGCTTTGATTCCTTGCATTGTTTAGTGATAATTTGTGTTGAAACCATACATGTACTCTATAGTTTTCGGTAAATGCATGCAAGGATATTAGCTTTGTCTCTCCACTCTCAAGTCGTATCTGTGTCGTCGTGCCTTTTTTGTGTCAGTATCTGTGCTTTGGTGTTGATCTCCAGCTTGTGACAAGTGAGTAAATCTCACCAGACTAATATGTACTTATATAGTTGATAAACGGACATCATTTGAATCTGTAACTTATATCATCTTGTTATAACTACTTTATTACTATCACATGATGTACACACCTGTTATATCATATGTGACTGTTATTTCATGCTATTCCAGTTATTTATATCAGTTATCACCATTGCAAGTTCCCTGTAGACTAGAATCACTATGGGTTGAAATGATACATAGCCGAACGGACTTTAGAATAAGGGAAAATCGTTATGGGCTGAAATGATAGGCCTGAGCGGTTTTCAAAATCATTCATTTTACTTGGGACTACGGGTTTGAAATGATAGAACCCGGATTTTCTTTGTAAACTACGGATTGAAATGATATACATCCGTATCACTTGACCTAGGCTAGAAAACTATATACAGACCCGTGGGTTATAAATTATTTTCTGAAATGTTTTAAAATTATTTTTAAAATTAAATGTATAATATTTTGAATTAAAATGAACAAAATGATATATTTTTTATAAAAATAAAAGTGATTTTTTTGAATAAATGAAAATGTGAATAAATGAATGTTTTAAGTCAAAATTTTGAAATATAACTTATTGTGAGAAATTTTGAACTTTTGTTAAAAATGACATTTTTATTTAGTAAAATAAATAGAAATAAGTTATAATTTGGCAATTATAAACTTAATGGTTAAGCAATAAAATTAATTAAAGCAGTGGGATTTAATACTTGAATTTAAATAAGAAATTATGTTAAAATTTGATTTTTGAATGAAATTTAACTTTATAAAAATCATAAAAATAAGAGTATTGAAATGATGATTTTAAAATGTGAAATTTTATGATTTTATAAGTTAGATGGTTTAAATTAAAGTTAACTGTTGGTGAAATTTGTATTGAAGCCTTGAATTTGATTTAACAGCATTTTTGAAATGTAATGTAAGGGTATTACAGCATTTTGTAAATGCTGTAGTTGTTTTAAATGAACTAAAAAGTTAAATTGAAATAAAGGCTATTATAGCACTTTTTAAATGTTATAGTGGTTAAACTGAACATTTAAGTTTATTTGAAATTTAAAGGAAATCTATTACAGCACTTAAACGCTGTCTTTTGTCAAATGAACTGTTTTAAACTATAACTTTACGTAGCATTTTTTAAGTGCTACGGAAACTATATTTTTGTTGTTTTAATAACTTTTATGGAAAAAAATAATCTTTGGAAAAATGATAAAATTTTGAAAATTAAATTTTAAATTTCTAAAGATAATGAAGAGACATTTATATGGCTTTAAATGGAAGGATTTAAGTTTTGGAAACTTAATATTTGATTAATAAAAATAAGGAATTGACTTTAAATGATTTAAATGGAGAGATTTAATTTTTGATATAAAATCTTTTGAAACGTAAGTTTGAAATGGTAATTAATTCCTAAATAAAATGAAGGGATTTAAAAGTTATTTAAATGAATAAAAATGAATGATGTTTTGAATAATATTTTGACATTTTGATATTTTGAAAGGATATTTGATTTCTGATTTATTTAATTTATTTGATAAATGAATATTTGACGTATATATCATTTGTGTTTATTTAAATGATATTGGATTTATGAAAGGTGGGATGTTCAAACCTTGAAATATACTAAAGATTGAATATTGTATTTTGTGGATTAAACCTGTATTTGAATTTGATAAGATTTGAAATGGTTTGTAGTAAACTGAATTTGAATTGAAAATGATGATTTGAATTGAATTAAACTGAAATTGAAATTGAAATTTGGGATTAACTTAATAAATTTGTAAATGTATAGAATTAAAGGATGATTGCAAATGCATGATTTCAAAATGTTCTGATTTTTAATGTGTAACGATTTCAATATTATGGTTTCGAAAGAGTTATAACTTTGAAAGTATAAACTATTTTGAAAAGTGAATATATGTTTGGAATGGAAATGTATTGTTTTTGAAATAAATATATTTTTGAAATAAAAAAATGATTTTGGGTTTTCGAAGTATAAACTATCTTTGAAATGATATTTTGATATTAAAATGATTTGTAGTGAAGTTTTGAAAGGATTTGATATTTCGATATATTGAAATGATTTGAAAAGGAAGTTTTGAAAGGATATGCTATTTTGATATATTGAAATGGTTTGGAAATGATTTAATCTTTATTTTGATAAAGATTTGGATTTGAAATGATATTCTATTTTGACGTATAAAATATTATATTTTAAAATTTTAACCATGGGTTATAATAACGATTGGTTGTTAAAGAGACCGGGATCGGATATCTGGCATACTCTCTGTCGATACCGAAAACCACTTTAAAAACTGTGTAATAGGTGGAGATTCCAGAATGAAGTAGGATGGTGGCGACGTTCTTGAGGTATATTACGTGGACCCAGCTCCCGTGAGTTGGCATAAGGTGGCTAAAACAGGAGTGATCTCGGGCCAAGTGAGGTCATTCCTCCGATCGGACACATTCCTTCGATACTATACTCTTACTTATGATTGATTAGATGGCCATCCTCCGATTTTGATATGGGAGTGTATTCCGAGGTGGGCGTATGTGGCTGCTGCGTTACTACCAGCCCGTGTGCATAATTGGTATATCTACCCTGGCATTGCCGTGTCACCTACCATACCGAGCCTTTACTACGAGTTTGTTTTTCTCCCGTAGCCCGTGTGGTATCCTCTGACAGTCACCTGGTGTGGAGATGTCATGATATTGGATGGACTACTGGGACTATTATGTGTGAAGGGTGATATGGGTAGCCCGGAACGCTATTTAAAAGTAAGTTTATTTTACTGTAGACAATATTATAATAGCGCAATATTACTATATAGTAAATAGTTTAACGGATCCTTAGAGGATAGGCGGTCCCAGGCATCCTTTAAGTTACTTATACCTTATTATAGTTCACTTGAGTTGGTTTACATTATATAAGTATATATTATCCTGATTCGAGTGTTTGTATTTTTATTTACGCTCGGGTCAGCCTGAGTTATTCACAGATTTGGATTCCACTTTCTGGAGATTGGAATCGCTGGAGATTATCTACTTATCTAGTTTTATCTATTCCAGTTCTGTTGTTCTATTCAGCTTGTACTTGGTTATCATCTTGAGACTTCTGTTGTACTTTATTTATTCTATTGTATTTTATGTAATTCTGATATATTTACATAGTAGCTTCATGAACTACTATCTCTTTTACTTCTGCTGCATTTCTTACTCTGTGTCTGTGTTCTGTGATTTTTATTTACTGTATGTCCTGAGATTTGTCAAATTTTATTTACAACGCGGTATTTTGAGCAATTCAAATCTGACATGTGCGGATGCGAATGGCTGAAAATACCTGGTTGTTACAGTAGGTTTACATGAACTTGAACCATTTTATAAAGTGTTGTTTTGGGGATTTAAATTAACCCGAAGATTCTAACTTGTATAAATGAAATCGGATTTTTCCGAAATAAAAACTATTTGTTTTCAAACGACATAAGCTTTCGTATAAGAAATGAATTTCCAATTGGTATTAAAGGAAGTTCAAGTTGAATGGGAAATGGTTTTCCAAGTTAGGAATGTTTTGGAATTTAAATTTAAATCCAAGTTTTATACTGGAATGGTTTAGCTTATGTAATTTGAAATCGGTTTTTCCCAAAAACGAAAACTATTTGTTTCAAATAGTTATAGCTTTCATAAAAAGAAAGAATTTCCAATTTGTATCAAAAGATTTCAATTTGAAATGAAACTGTAAATAGTTTGGAAAAACTATAAATTAACCTTGGTGAAGACGACTAAATCTTGTCTTGAAATCAAGGAGGATTTTTAAATGGTGAATCATTAAATACAAGATTTGAATTGGGAAGGATTTGAGAGTTACGAATTAAATCTTAAATTGAAAGATTGGATAGTTAATCCAATTTGAAATGGAACTATTTCAAAAGCTATAAATTGAATCTTTGTGAAACTGGGTGAACTTTGTGGAATAAATCTTTTTGTTTAAAAGATTTGAAATGGTAATTTAAACCATTGAAAGGAAATTTTTGGATATTAAGTTGTGACTTAATTGAAATTCCATATCCATATATTTTTAAATTTACGCTCATTATTCGGTTTAGCCGGAAGAGGACCTTTGTGTCATATAACCCATTTCGAATAATGATACGTCGATATGGATAGCATTTGAAGACCGGTGGTGAAGACCGGGTATTTTCGAAAAACAAAAGGATAACCCATCGATTGTCATTGCACTGAGTCGCGCCGGTATAGAGATTTCATAAGTGATGGAAAGTCCGATCAGGATTGTGAATACTCGAAAATTGCAAAGGCTTCTTTGGAAGTGCCTTCGGCTCTGTTCGAACCCGAAACAGACTTGTATCTATGTGTGTCTGACAATACATTTTGGGACGTAAAGCTGATTTCTATCAAATACATTTCTGTTGGTGGCGGAGATTTATTCTCTTAGCTTAACACCCTTCTCTGAGTCGTACGAGCTCAGAGGTTATGTAGTTGATGATTATTAGTGATACATTCCCAATTTGGTAATGTTGCATGCTAAGTGCTGCTTTGTGTTGATGATCATTTGTTGATCATTTGTGATCGAAGCATGGCTTTGTGAAAAAGCGTAGCTTCGTGGACGTGTCTTCCTCGAGCCTCACAACCCGGTAATGGTCGAAACAGGAATCGTGGCAGCAAGGTTATTTGGGGGTAGCTCCTCCTGAGGGTGTGACCATTTCCTTCTGCATATAAAAAGTGATATCAAGGTATGGAGCCCAGATATTTACTTATGTTGATTTTTTATGAAAGTGGTATCATGGTATGGAGCCCAGATACTTTACTGTGTGGTTGTTGGATTGGGGCCCTCGGATAAAGGTCGGTCACGACTGGGGGATGGCATGCTTGTGTCAGTTGTTACCTAGTTATAGAGGTAAACCGGCCTTGTGTAGCAGAGATCCGGATAGGTTCTCGGGGACGTCCCTCCGGAGGCGTTCCATTTTATTTGGGAAGTTCCTTTGCCCAACCATTTGTTGAGAATCCAAACAAAATAATACGAGCGCTTTACGATTTTAATTGTATAACCTGCCACCTCAGGTGGTAGCTATAGCTGGCATAATATAATGGTACATATGCTGGTTAAGATTAATATTATACTTTCGAAATGTTTTCCACTATGCACTAATAATAATATTTAAAATAGTTTTCTCGTATTAAGCATTTTTGACTGTCATAAGGAGAAATCTCCTCCAAGTTTGCGCTTGCATTGTGTGTGTGGTGGGAGGCCTTATGGCAGTTTCATTACTAAAAAACATAGCGGATTTCTTTTTATTTTCTTTGTGAAAATAACTATTTTTGAGATCTCACACCAGTCCCATGACTGACCTGGAGTTTATTGTTCCCTTTCTAAACTCTGGGTGCCCACAATTTTCCACACGGGCAGCCTAGAGTCAGGTTAGCATTATTCGGGAGCAATAATCAAAAAAGAGTTGTTGTGGAGATAAGGAGCAAGCTGGACGGTGAAGCGTATCACTAGTATATGTAATATTTCTTTCCGCTGTTTGTTGTTGTAACACTCTGATAGTGTGATGTAATGTAATAACTGATATAGTTTTTTGTTTTAAAGATATGTATTTATCTATTATATGTTGGCCGCTGCGATATGTGAGATTCTGTTATTGTTTCTATTTCTTCTTCTATCTTCTTCTTCTTTAAACCCTAAGAGTTCGGTTTTCCAGCACTCGACGGTGCGGCATTCGATACAGTGGACGTATTGATGTCGACTTTCGGACTTCGGAAGATCGGAATTGTTACATTCAATCTTAACTAGGTCTTAAGAATTCCAACTTCTAAGACAACATTCCCTAAAAACTTCACTTCACACTTACTATTATCCGGGTTTTTAACCCAGCAGATATAGACGAGAAACAAGACAACCTTAAGCGGGCAGGACGGTTTGAGACTTTAACCAGAGAAGCCAAGATTATAGATCCACAAAGGCCAAACTATACGCTCGATGCGATGACGGGGATCAACGAAGCCAAGGGATCGGCATACCTATAGCCCAACATGTAACAACCCGTTATTTTCAACCATTCGCATCCACACATTTCGAACTTGAATTGCTCAAAATACCGCATTGTAAATAAAATTTGGCAAATTTCAGAATATACAGTAAATAAATAATCACAGATCACAGACACAGAGTTAATAATATTGCAGCGGAAGTAAAAGAGATAGTAGTTCATGAAGCTACTATATAAATATATACATTAGAGTTAAACAAGATACAACAGAATAATAACAAGATACATCAGGTACAAATCAGAATACATCACTGGAATCACTTGATACAGAAAGCAGAAAGGATGGCTGGAACTTCAAGCAAAGCTCCTACTCCGAAGGTGAGTCTTGAATGCTAAATCACTCAGTCTGACCCGAGCGTAAAGCAAAATACAAAACACTGGAGTCAAGACATAAATACTTATGAACTGTAAACCAACTAAAGTGAACAGTAACAAAATGCATCGGTAACTTAAAGGATACTTGGGATCGCCCATCCTTTAAGGATCGGTTAAACTATTTACTATGTAGTAGTATTGCGCTATTATAATAATGCCTATCAGTAAAATAAACTTACTTTAAAATAGCATCATGGGGTTACCCACATAGCCCCAGACACGTAATAGTCCTTGTAGTCCATCCAATATCTGCATATCTCCTGATCGGGAGACTACGAGAAGATATGCATGGGCTACGGGAGAAAACTAAACTCGTAGTAAAGGCTCGATATGGTAGGTGACCCGGCACACAAGGCAATGCCAGGGTAGATATACCAATTACGCACTCGGGCTCGTGGTAACGTAGCAGCCACATACCTCTACCTCGGAACAAACTCCCTAGTCAAAATCGAAGCATGGCCATCAAATCAACCACGAATAAGAGTATAGTATCGAAGGAATGTGTCCGACCAGAGGAGCTACCCATTTTGGCCCGAGATCGCTCCTGTTTTAGCCACCTTAAGCCAACTCACGGGAGTCGGGTCCTCGTATTATACCTCAAGAACGTCGCCACCATCCTACTTCATTCTGGAAACTCCACCGCGTACACAGTTGTTAAAGTGGTTTTCGAAGTTGGCAGAGTGTAACGATCCTGAATTTTGAACAATTTAAATTGGAAATATTTAGTTTAATTTTAAATATTTGAATGATAATTTAAATTGAATTCCCAATATAACTAGGATATTGGCGATTAAATTTTAAAATTTAATCTATAAAATTTGGACAAAAATTTAAAATTGACTTTGGAGTTGAAATTGAATATGGAACTTGTATTATAAATTTAAACTAATGACTTAGGAAAATAATTTGGATACAAGAATTATTTATGTAAATTTATAAATGGATGGTTAGTTTTAAATAACATTTTTCTTTTCTTTAAAATAAAAAGGAATAAAATTTTATTCAATACAAAATAGATAAATAAATACACATAGTAAAGAATTCAAACAACATATTTATAAATTTTGAAAAAAAAGACATAATGTAACTATATTGGAGAAATTTTAACAACATAATTTAAACAAATTTACAAAACAAAGTAAAGAAAATAATTATACAAAACAAATTGAATTTAAAATGAAAGAAGAAAAAATATATGTAAAAAAAAAAATTAAATCCATTGCCTTATTCGTTTCGACCCGATACCCATCCCACTCTCTATTCATTTTCATTTCGTTCGAAACCCTTCACCTAAAATCATTACGAAAAAAAAAGATTAATAATGGCGGCTCTCAATTTTCTTCTTCCTCCGATCGACTAAGTTAGGGCTTGTGATAATTTGGGGCCTTCATTCGATTGCGTTGCCTTGCTCGATCGTTTTATCGTTGCTCTCTCTGGCTGCGTCGTCTTCTACCCAGCTAGCAATGGTGAGTTTTCTCACGATTAATCGTTATTCAAGTTTTTAAATTTGTTTGAATTGGGTGCTTGGTTGCATGCTATGATTTGGTGTTATTTGGCTTCCATTTGCTCGGTTAATTTGCTTTTAAAACTGATAAGAACAGATAAGTCTCTGCATGTATGGTTGTTGGTGTTATTTGCTACCATTTGCTCGGTAAATTTGTTTTAAACTGATAAGAACAGATGCTATTTGAAATTTGTTTTTAAACTGATAAGTACAGATAAGTCTCTTCATGCATGTTTGTTGGGTGTTATTTGCTATCACTTGCTCGATTGCTTGAATTTAAACTGTTGAGAGCAGATGCTATCATTAAAATCTGATAAGAACAGATGCTATATCAAAAACTTTGCTTGTTTGTTGTTGCTGCATGTGATGGATCTTTAAATCTGGTTAAGGAAAATGTAGTAAAGAAAATTAATACTTGTGAGTAAACTTCTTAACTTGGTTATTTAGGTGGAAGTTCGAGTTAATATCGAAGTATGCTTTGATAAATGTATGTTCAATTGTGATTATTGGTTTCATGGTTGTTTTAACTGAATTTTTGATTTGAAATACACTGCACACTTGTGTGTATGCTTAAAGATAAGCTCAATCCAGTTTGCAGTTTTCAAACTAAAGAAAGAAAGAAAAAATCTTGAATATAGTATGGGATTGTGGCTTGGGGCAACTGCAGTTTTTAAAAAGTTTTAAAGCAAAGCTTGAAAATCAAAGGCTTGATTCTTTTACAACCTGGAATCAACTTAGCAAACCAAATCCTTTTTCTCTGTTTACCTGTAAATAAATGACTTAGGCCTAGTGTGTGTTGTGATTTTTGGTTTGGTACCTGGAATTGTTTTGTATAAGTGATAATGCACATGTATGAATGTGAGTCATTTTTGGCTTGTGAATGATTGCTATTTAAGCTATGAATTCTGGAAGTTAAGATGATGATATGGATGTAAATCTTATTTTTGAATGTTTATTCACAAAGTTTTCTGGCTTGGGTTTTAAAAATCTAGTCTTGGGTATAATTTGTGTTTAGTCTCATATTTTAAAACCTGTAGTGTTTTGTTCTAAACAATTTTCAAATTAAGGTTCGTTAAAAGTATGAGTAAAAGTTTTAAATTAAAGTTTAACCTAGAATTAAATTTAAGTTGTATCCGTTTTGAAATGAGAAACTTTGTTTTTATTTTTATTTAAATTTTATTCATTTTTAACCTTAAATTTAAAAAGGAAATTTGGAAGTACTTGGAAGTGAACCGTTTCAATACTTATTGATCTCTGCTCGTGGTGTTCTTTGTTGTTGCTGTGTATTATGTTTGCATGCCTGAAAATAGGCAAATCTTGCCTCTGTATGTCCATTTCAGGTTTTAAACCTGTCAGGAAATTCCAAATCACAAACAACCAACGATTTTGAATTATAAACTCTGAATGAAAGAGGGTTGTTATAAGTGAAATTATTCTAAAAATAAATTTCAAGTGTTCAAATTGAATATTTATTTAGAAAATGAAACATATACAGTGATGGTTTGAAATTAGCCCAGAATTAATTGTTTTAATTCCAAAATTCAATCACATAAACAGTTCTTTCTATCTGGATGAATCTTATTGCATGTGTGAATTATAGCCTCTAATGATTGCTTTGAGATTGAATATAAAAGTGTATTTATAAGTATGATATTGCCTGCATACTTTTTTCTGAGTATTGTATATTTGTTGCTCTGTGGTTGATAACAGACCACCATTATCACTAGATAATTATAACTTCCTGTATAATTGAAATTTGACATTGATTACTGAAGAGAATTTGTTAATAGTACTATATTCTTGGTTTTAAAAATAGTTTAAGATAGAATTGTTTGACAAATGAACTGTAAAAAAAATTTAATCTTACAGTAAAAATCAAGTTTTGGTAAAAAAAAAACTTATAACAACAATTTCACTTTGAAATTATATAATCTGATTCATCTAAACAAGCTATGAATTTTAGTGGAAATCTTGTGAATCCCAGTTAAGAATTTGTGAAGTTGTTTCAGTCACTTGTGTTCTGGTTCTTCATGCATGTTCTCTGTTCTTTGTATCTATAGCTTGCATTACTGGTGCACATTATATCATGGTGTACATGTTGTCACTTGATCTGTTTCATTGAAAGTTGGCATTTTGTTTTGCAACTTTAAGTCTGCATTGCACTACTTCGTTTATGGTTGTTCTCTGTCTGGTTCATCCACTTGCTTGGTGCATTTCTGTAGCTCCACTGCACTTTGTAGTTGCTCTGCACTTTGGTGGCTCTGGCTTGATTATCTGGACTGTATTTAGTTTGTCATGTAGTTTCTTCTTGGCTTTGACATTGCTGAGTCTTTGCCTTTGATGCTATTTTGTGGTCTGCATTCACTCCGCCTTCTTTAACTTAGGTCAGGTCTGATTTAATCACTGTCTTGAAGTCTTTGTGGTCTTTACTTGAGTTCATTGTCATCTGTATGCGTCTTGTTGTTGCCACTGTGTTGCATTGACATGTTGTATACTTCCTGAGCTGATAGCATTTGGTTTCTTTGCATCCATTACTGCAATACTCATTGTCACTGCTGCTCTTTGCATTTTGTCAGTACTTTCACTTGAACTTTTGTGACTTGTGGTTTGAGCCCTGTTGTCTGCACTTGTATACTCTCCATTTTGCATACTAGATTGTATTGAGCTCGACATGCTTTATGTTGTAGTCATGCATTGCTGTTGAGTTGAGTTGTCTGCACCTTGTATGTTGTTGCATTGGTGCATTGGGTTTGTCTCAGCCTTGAACCTTTGTAGTTGTAGTTGTATTCATGAACACTATTGCCTCGAACTTCTGTTGGTCACTTGATTCAGTAGTTTGTTTTCATTTGGTTTGAGTGTTGTCTCTGACCTGCGGGCTTGTTTTCCATTGTCCACATATGTTCATGCTTTATGGCTGTTACCATTTTATTCAGTACATTGCAAATTTATTTACTTGAATAAAGATTATTCCTGACTCGAGTGTTTTTGTGTTTTGCATAAAACGCTCGGGTCAGACCAAGTATTTTACAGCTTGTAGATTTTCAAGCAGCGAAGATAGAGAGAGGGGGATTACCGCATCACTAAAGTTTTTCAGGAATTTTTTTTTCTTGTACTAAATAATAAATAAATTGTTCCGCTGTATTAAAATGTAGTTCATTGTATAACTCTAATATTTGTATATAAAAGAAAAGCTCATTTATGTGAAATATATTTATTGTTTTGTGATTCTGTTTAAATGTTATAAACTAAATAACAATCCGTCATTTTGAACGTTTCTAGTTGGTTTAATTACCGACTAGAGGCGGTCAGAGTGGCGGGTCGTTACAAAAGTGGTATCAGAGCTTTGGTTTACACAAAGCTTAGTTTATGGTGTTTAATATAAATAGTTACTAGAATCACTTTAAAGAAAGCGTTTTTCAAATTTAAAGAAGTATAAAATTGTTTTTTTTTTAAATAAAAGGTATTTTAAAATCCAAATCTTTTCGGACAATTCCCCTCTCTAAATTTAGGTTTTCGATAGTTTCTATTCGGTGAGGTCTTCTTAGATTTGAGTTTCGATCGTTCGGAAACTCATTATCGAATTTTTGAGAGTTATGGAAAAATAAAATTTGAGTTAAGTGAATTGATAGTTTGGTTTAAATCGAATATTTTGAATATCTCCGAAGTAATTGGGAAATAAAATGACATGTTAATTTGGTTATAACCAAACGGATTATTGAACTATAACTTGGGAATTTGATTCTGAATTCTTTTGAAATTGATTTCAATTGTTGGGAAGAACGATTTAGTAAATAAAACGGATATGTCTTGGTAAAATGATTGAATAACCCAACTTCTGCTAATGAGGATTTCAAATTTTGATAGGAAACTTCTTAAAACATCTTGTTAATTATAATGGCGAAAACCGAAGCGCAAAAGGCAGCACGCCGTGAACAAAGAGCAATTGCCCGTAGAGAAGCAGAAGTAGCACATGCGAAAATCGAAAGGAAAATCAATGATAGGCAAGGACCTGGTCCCTATGATGATGTTATCTGTTATCGATGTCATAAGAAAGGACATTATGCCGTTACGTGCAGAGAGAAGCGAAAGAAAAGGAATGTGGATGACCGGTTCGCTCGTCTTGAGATTGTGTGTTTTAAGTGTAAGGGGAAAGGGCATTTTCTTAGTCATTTCCCTGAAGTGAAAAAGAAGAAGAGTGCACTCGGTTTACCAGTCGATAGATCGACAATCTGCTATCATTGTCGCCAGACTGGACATATAGCTAGAAACTACACTGAAAGGCAGCATGGAAAGCAAGCTATAGCCCGATCGGCTAGAGCAAAAAGTGTAAGGATGATAGATAAGGATGGGAACATCTCATATTTTTGCGGAAACTGTAAGAATTGGGGACATGTTGACTTTGAATGTGTTAATCCTCCTTCAATACAACCCGAAATAGTGCAAACCGAAGAGGGAAGTTTAGCAAGGATGCGGACTACCAGACCGGAAATCGATAGCCTTAATAATTCTGAATCTTAAACCAATTAATGTATTTGAAGGAATCAATGTATTTTGTAATACTATCTTTTGTAATCCAAAATCTTCTATGTATGTATTATAAAAGTATTAAGCTATGGATGGTTTTGTATGGAAAGAAGTATTCTAGTAAAATAGTGTTTTGGGAAGGAAATCTATTTGTCAACTTAACTGTATGAATAAAACCAGTTTTGATGTAAAAGCTTATATTCCAAGTTTAGACTAATGCCTAAAATAGTTAATGTGGAAATATGAATCTAATGGAACCAAGTCGATGAATGGCTTACTAAAGAACTAGTTGATTATTTTGGAAATGAAAAGCAAATGCAAAAATTCAAATGGGATTTAGATTTCAAATTTGATATTTGTTAATATGAAAATCCATAATAGATTTAATAGATTCAGTGATTGATTTGAATTTGAACGGGCATGGAATTAAGTTAAGTGGAAAACTTAATATTGGAAAATTTGAAGTTGTTTTAAAATGTGTTAAGAATCGAAAGCATAGATTTCAAGATTCATTGTTAAAATAGACGTTTTCGAGAGAAATCAAAGGAAATGGTGGACTATAACACTGTTGTTATAGTAAATGATTTCTGAAAGGAAAATTTTTATATAGTATTGGGATTTATATATCTATCTTAAATTCAATTCCTATACTAATGATTTGGGTCGTCGTAACGATGTCTTACGCAACATTCGTTTTGATTCAAGTTAATGTGTTTAAAGAATGATTTCCTTTAAGAATGAGATATATACTTAATTATGATAAGTATATTGAATATTTTCAAACTGTTGAAAATAAATGGATTTGTGAATTACTTATTATTAAATAAGTATGGGAATATTTTCCAATATGAAATGAAAAGTTTGAAATTTTATCTTTTGAAGATAAATTGAAAAGTGAATATTTGAATTTGTTTCAAATGGTTAAGCGTGGAAAATTATATATATCTTGTAAAGATATTATTTTTGGGAAATTTGAACAATTAGTTCAACTTTGAATTTTGAATGGTTGATTTGGATTGTACGTCTAACATTGTGAATTGACGACATAGCAGTTGATCTCTATTAAATATATATCTGTTGGTGGCGGAGAATTTATTCTCTTAGCTTAACACCCTTCTCTGAGACGTACGAGCTCAGAGGTTATATATCGATAGACATCAATTATGTGTTGAGAATTTGCGATGTAACATGAAATCCAAATCGAGTGTGAAGTCGATAATAAATTGGATTATGAATGTGAATTAGGTTTGAGATAACCTTAAATTTCCAAATCGACTTAGAGGAAAATTTTAAATGGATAATGAAATGGAAAATTTGTGAATCCTCTATTTGTCATGGGTATGAGATATTGTGGTTTTCATAACGTATATATGAGAATACGATAAATTCGAAAACCATTAGTTTGGAAGGTAATTGTTATGGGAAACTTATGTAAGTACATGGGTGTGATATGTACGAAATGTGAAATGAAATATTATATATGTATATATGATATTATGTTTTCCAAATTGAGGATATGGAAAAGTACCTTCCATTTAAAAAAATTTGTGAAGGTTGTTGGAACTCGAGATGAGTGTCCATTTGGAAATCGTAGCTACGTAGTATTTCCATTAGTTGGAGTGACTATTTGTATTTCCATTAGTTGGAATGTCCATTTGGACTGGTATCCCTCATGATGGATCATCATGATGGGATAGTGTACTAGCGTAATTCGAGGGGCGAGATGCCTATGGTTACAAGCGATTCTACTGGGATAGTAGCGCAATCGCCGTGTATACCGCGATCTAGATACACTCGGGTAGTAGCGTAATTTGAGGGGCGTGATGCCTACAGTTACAAGCGATTCCACTGGGATAGTGGCGTAACCGCCGTGTAAACTGCAATCTAAAAACCAAAGCGTAATTCGAGGGGCGAGATGCCTACGGTCACGAGCGATTCTACTGGGATAGTAGCGTAACCGCCGTGTGAACCGCGATCTATGGCGACAACCATGGCGAAATTCAAGAGATGAGATATCTACAGTTACAAGCGATTCTACTGGGATAGTAGCGGAACCGCCGGGTAAACTGTGATCCATGGGGGAATGTGCTTTCCATATCCATTTTTAAAAAAGATTTTTTTTTAGTATTTTCACTGGGAATTGAAGCAAGTATATTTAGTACTTGGAGATTTTTAGACTTGCGCCTGGCCAGCGTATGCCTAATGTCTTTAAGAACGATAATAGACTTGTTAAATTTCGAGTTAGCAAGTATTTTCAAACTTTAAATAGCAAATTAATTGTTGAAATTAAAATCTCCATAACCCCAACTTAATAAACTAAGGAAGAGAATCTTTGAAATGTTTTGAAAGTCCACAGCTTTCGGAAAGATATAATATGTAAATCTCTAATATGAAGTGTTCAAGTTTAAAATTGAGTTTTGTAAGTCGAAAATTTTAGTAAAAGATCTTTTGCGTCTTGATTGTAGAAATAAATGAACAAAAAGAAATTAATGAACAAAGCTAGTAAGATAAAACAAATAGAATGAATTTTATACTCATTTATTTTTCAAAAAAAGTTTTGAGCTTGGTAAAATTGTGTAAAATATAAATATCGGTGAAATTTTAACAATCATTTTTCCTTACTTGTAATTTTGGGACGAAATTCTTTTAAGGAGGGGAGATTGTAACGATCCTGAATTTTGAACAATTTAAATTGGAAATATTTAGTTTAATTTTAAATATTTGAATGATAATTTAAATTGAATTCCTAATATAACTAGGATATTGGCGATTAAATTTTAAAATTTAATCTATAAAAATTGGATAAAAATTTAAAATTGACTTTGGAGTTGAAATTGAATATGGAATTTGTATTATAAATTTAAACTAATGACTTAGGAAAATAATTTGGATACAAGAATTATTTATGTAAATTTATAAATGGATGGTTAGTTTTAACATTTTTCGTTTCTTTAAAATAAAAAGGAATAAAATTTTATTCAATACAAAATAGATAAATAAATACACATAGTAAAGAATTCAAACAACATATTTATAAATTTTGAAAAAAAAGACATAATGTAACTATATTGGAGAAATTTTAACAACATAATTTAAAGAAATTTACAAAACAAAGTAAAGAAAATAATTATACAAAACAAATTGAATTTAAAATGAAAGAAGAAAAAATATATGTAAAAAAAAAATCCATTGCCTTATTCGTTTCGACCCGATACCCATCCCACACTCTATTCATTTTCATTTCGTTCGAATCCCTTCACCCAAAATCATTACGAAAAAAAAAAGATTAATAATGGCGGCTCTCAATTTTCTTCTTCCTCCGATCGACTAAGTTAGGGCTTGTGATAATTTGGGGCCTTCGTTCGATTGCGTTGCCTTGCTCGATCGTTTTATCGTTGCTCTCTCTGGCTGCGTCGTCTTCTACCCAGCTAGCAATGGTGAGTTTTCTCACGATTAATCGTTATTCAAGTTTTTAAATTTGTTTGAATTGGGTGCTTGGTTGCATGCTATGATTTGGTGTTATTTGGCTTCCATTTGCTCGGTTAATTTGCTTTTAAAACTGATAAGAACAGATAAGTCTCTGCATGTATGGTTGTTAGTGTTATTTGCTACCATTTGCTCGGTAAATTTGTTTTAAACTGATAAGAACAGATGCTATTTGAAATTTGTTTTTAAATTGATAAGTACAGATAAGTCTCTGCATGTATGTTTGTTGGGTGTTATTTGCTATCACTTGCTCGATTGCTTGAATTTAAATTGTTGAGAGAAGATGCTATCATTAAAATCTGATAAGAACAGATGCTATATCAAAAACTTTGCTTGTTTGTTGTTGCTGCATGTGATGGATCTTTAAATCTGGTTAAGGAAAATGTAGTAAAGAAAATTAATACTTGTGAGTAAACTTCTTAACTTGGTTATTTAGGTGGAAGTTCGAGTTAATATCGAAGTATGCTTTGATAAATGTTTGTTCAATTGTGATTATTGGTTGCATGGTTGTTTTAACTGGATTTTTGATTTGAAATACACTGCACACTTGTGTGTATGCTTAAAGATAAGCTCAATCCAGTTTGCAGTTTTCAAACTAAAGAAAGAAAGAAAAATCTTGAATATAGTATGGGATTGTGGCTTGGGGCAACTGCAGTTTTTAAAAAGTTTTAAAGCAAAGCTTGAAAATCAAAGGCTTGATTCTTTTACAACCTGGAATCAACTTAGCAAACCAAATCCTTTTTCTCTGTTTACCTGTAAATAAATGACTTAGGCCTAGTGTGTGTTGTGATTTTTGGTTTGGTACCTGGAATTGTTTTGTATAAGTGATAATGCACATGTATGAATGTGAATCATTTTTGGCTTGTGAATGATTGCTATTTAAGCTATGAATTCTGGAAGTTAAGATGATGATATGGATGTAAATCTTATTTTTGAATGTTTATTCACAAAGTTTTCTGGCTTGGGTTTTAAAAATCTAGTCTTGGGTATAATTTGTGTTTAGTCTCAGATTTTAAAACCTGTAGTGTTTTATTCTAAACAATTTTCAAATTATGGTTCACTAAAAATATGAGTAAAAGTTTAAAATTAAAGTTTAATCTAGAATTAAATTTAAGTTGTATCCAGTTTTGAAATGAGAAAGTTTGTTTTTATTTTTATTTAAATTTTATTCATTTTTAACATTAAATTTAAAAAGGAAATTTGGAAGTACTTGGAAGTGAACTGTTTCAATACTTATTGATCTCTGCTTGTGTTGTTCTTTGTTGTTGCTGTGTATTATGTTTGCATGCCTGAAAATAGGCAAATCTTGCCTCTATATGTCCATTTCAGGTTTTAAACCTGTCAGGAAATTCCAAATCACCACAACCAACGATTTTGAATTATAAACTCTGAATGAAAGAGGGTTGTTATAAGTGAAATTATTCTAAAAATAAATTTCAAGTGTTCAAATTGAATATTCATTTAGAAAATGAAACATATACAGTGATGGTTTGAAATTAGCCCAGAATTAATTGTTTTAATTCCAAAATTCAATCACATAAACAGTTCTTTCTATCTGGATGAATCTTATTGCATGTGTGAATTATAGCCTCTAATGATTGCTTTGATATTGAATATAAAAGTGTATTTATAAGTATGATATTGCCTGCATACTTGTTTCTGAGTATTGTATATTTGTTGCTCTGTGGTTGATAACAGACCACCATTATCACTAGATAATTATAACTTCCTGTATAATTGAAATTTGACATTAATTACTGAAGAGAATTTGTTAATAACACTATATTCTTGGTTTTAAAAATAGTTTAAGATAGAATTGTTTGAAAAATGAACTTTAAAAAAAAAATTAATCTTACAGTAAAAATCAAGTTTTGGTAAAAAAAAAACTTATAACAACAATTTCACTTTGAAATTATATAATCTGATTCATCTAAACAAGCTATGAATTTTAGTGGAAATCTTGTGAATTCCAGTTAAGAATTTGTGAAGTTGTTTCAGTCACTTGTGTTCTGGTTCTTCATGCATGTTCTCTGTTCTTTGTATCTATAGCTTGCATTACTGGTGCACATTATATCATGGTGTTCATGTTGTCACTTGATCTGTTTCGTTGAAAGTTCGCATTTTGTTTTGTAACTTTAAGTCTGCATTGCACTACTTCATTTATGGTTGTTCTCTGTCTGGTTCATCCACTTGCTTGGTGCATTTCTGTAGTTCCGCTGCACTTTGTAGTTGCCCTGCACTTTGGTGGCTCTGGCTTGATTATCTGGACCGTATTTAGTTTGTCATGTAGTTTCTTCTTGGCTTTGACATTGCTGAGTCTGCCTATGATGCTATTTTGTGGTCTGCATTCACTCCGCCTTCTTTAACTTAGGTCAGGTCTGATTTAATCACTGTCTTGAAGTCTTTGTGGTCTTTACTTGAGTTCATTGTCATCTGTATGCGTCTTGTTGTTGCCACTGTGTTGCATTGACATGTTGTATACTTCCTGAGCTGATAGCATTTGGTTTCTTTGCATCCATTACTGCAATACTCATTGTCACTGCTGCTCTTTGCATTTTGTCAGTACTTTCACTTGAACTTTTGTGACTTGTGGTTTGAGCCCTGTTGTCTGCACTTGTATACTCTCCATTTTGCATACTAGATTGTATTGAGCTCGACATGCTTTATGTTGTAGTCATGCATTGCTGTTGAGTTGAGTTGTCTGCACCTTGTATGCTGTTGCATTGGTGCATTGGGTTTGTCTCAGCCTTGAACCTTTGTAGTTGTAGTTATATTCATGAACACTACTGCCTCGAACTTCTGTTGGTCACTTGATTCAGTAGTTTGTTTTCAATTGGTTTGAGTGTTGTCTCTGACCTACGGGCTTGTTTTCCATTGTCCACACATGTTCATGCTTTATGGCTGTTACCATTTTATTTAGTTCATTGCAAATTTATTTACTTGAATAAAGATTATTCCTGACTCGAGTGTTTTTGTGTTTTGCATAAAACGCTCGGGTCAGACCGAGTATTTTACAGCTTGTAGATTTTCAGGCAGCGAAGATAGAGAGAGGGGGATTACCGCATCACTAAAGTTTTTCAGGAAATTTTTTTTCTTGTACTAAATAATAAATAAATTGTTCCGCTGTATTAAAATGTAGTTCATTGTATAACTCTGATATTTGTATATAAAAGAAAAGCTCATTTATGTGAAATATATTTATTGTTCTGTGATTCTGTTTAAATATTATAAACTAAATAACAATCCGTCATTTTGAACATTTCTAGTTGGTTTAATTACCGACTAGAGGCGGTCAGAGCGGCGGGTCGTTACATAGAGAGTATGACAACTTCCGATCCCGGTCTCTTTAACAACCAATCATTATAATAACGTCGTGGTCATTTCAAAAAAATTCATACTTCAAAATCTAATCATTTCATTTCCAAACTATATTCCTTTCAAAATAGTTTATACTTCGAAACCAAAACCATTTTTATTTCAAAACTATTTCCAAATCAATACAATGTCATTTCCATTTCAAACATATATTCACCTTTCAAAAATCGTAATACTTTCAAAGTTATAACTCTTTCGAAACCAAAATACTTGCAACCATTACACTTTGAAAACCATAACATTTCGAAATCATACATTTGAAATCATCCTTTAATTCTTTGCACTTCACAAATTTATTCAATTAAACTCAAATTTCCAATTTAATTCAATTAAAACCATCAGTTTTAATTCAATTCATTTTCCCAACAAACCATTTCAAATCTTATCAATTTCAAAATATAGATTTGATCCACAAAAATAAACTATTCAAATTATAATATAAACTTCAAAGCTTTAAATATCCCACATTTCAAAACTAAATTTTATAATTTCTTATATCTCAAATTTAACTTCATTACTACTTAGTTTTGAAATATTCATTTCCTAAATCCAGTATCATTTAAATAAACTCAAATTACACGTAAACTCAATATCCTTTCATACTATATAAACTTCAAATATTCATTTATCAAATATTATTTCAAATTCATATTCTTTATCAAAATAAAGATCAAATCATTTCCAAACCATTCCAATCATCAAAATATCATATCCTTTTAAAACCTCATTATCAAATCATTATTTGAATTCAAGTTCAAATATTCAAATTTAAATATCATTTTAAATCAAATAAGTCATTCGTTTATTATTCCAAATATCATTACAAAAATACATATCAAAATTCCATTCGAAAATTCACTTATCTCATTACATTTCATTCTATTTAACACATAACCAAGAAACCTTATTTAAATTCAAATTCAATTTAAATTCCTTAAAATTCAAATTTAAATATAAAAATATATTCGAAACTCCTAAAGTTTCAAAATAATCAATTTCAAAAGTAAAATAATTTAATACTTTAAAATATAACCCAGATAGTGTTAAAATCTGTAATAATTTAAACATTGTTAAATTATAGCAACGACAGCATTTATAAAGTGCTATCGTAGTTTATAGTTTCCAAAATAGTTTAGTTCAGGAACAACAGCATTTATAAAATGTCGTGATGGATGTTTGGTTATTTCAAACAATGTTAAATTCAAAATAACAACATTTAAAAATGCTGTCATAAGACTAAAGCATTTGGAAATGCTATTAATAAAATTCCATCTTTTATTTTTTTACTTTTCAAAAACAATAAACTTTCAATTTTATCAAATTTGAATTTATAAATCATATTTTTAGGCTTCTAAACTTTCACATTTAAATCAATTTAAAATATGACTTATTACAACAAAATTTTATAAATCAAATATCCACTTAAAAACTCAATTCATTTATTGAGTAAAAATCCACTGTTTATTAACTTATAAATTAATTAAAACTTAATGTTTTATTTTAAATATCATTTCAAAACTTTAAATTAAATTTCCATTATTTACTTACATTTTAAAAATATAATTTAAAGTCAAAAATAACATTTACTTCAAATTTACATACTTAAATTTATAATTTCAAGACTTAATATTTAACTTTCTTAAAACCAAAAATATATATTTTTAAATCAAATTTCATACTTTTAAAAAAAATACATATCTTAATAAAATCATTAAAAAAATACCACGGGGTCTGTACATAATTTTCTAACCTAGGTCAAGTGATACGGATCAATATCATTTCAATCCGCAATTTAAAAAAGAAAACCTAGGTTCTATCATTTCAAACCCGCAATCCCAAATAAATAAAATTAAATAAAAATCTCTCAGGCCTATCATTTCAGCCCATAACGATTTTTCCCTATTCTAAAGTTTGTTCGGGTATGTATCATTTCAACCCATAGTGATTCTATTCTACAGGGAACTTGCAGTGTGAATATATGCGAAACAATATAAACAATATAAACTAACATGTCAATGTCACAATATAATATCATATATCAGATGTCAGGTGATAATTAACAGAGTTAATATAGTAATAACATGGCATATCATATAATTATCATTAACTTGCATAACATTTTCAATTTACTAAACACTTGGCATCAATTCACTAATTCATAAGTAGAAATGTCAGAGTGAGAAAGACTAACCTTTTCAAGCTGAAGACCAATACGACACAACAAAACGATTCCAAGGGCACAACAAGCACGATTTGATTTGATTGAATGGAGAGCTTTGATATTGATCTTGCATGCAACAAATAAACAAGATAATATAAACGTATATATACAATACAAAGATCAATTTAAAACAAACCTGGAAATAGAATTTACAAAAGACACTACGAAGCTTTAATCAATTTTTGCTTGACCATAACTCAACATTTTCTCGGCCATACATGCTTATGGGATCGGCCATGACATGTTTATTGGTTGTAAGGGCTCGGGTTAGGCACATATAGGCACGGCTACAAAGGAATGCAAGTGTTTGGGAGTTACAAGGTAGGGAACGTCAAAGGACAAGGCAAAAGAGGAAGGTTTGGTGCATCTTAGGGTCGGCCTTGGTCATATTGGCTCGGCCAGAGCCATGTACAGGTCAGGTCAATGGTGAGGGGATGGCCAGAGGTAGTGGCAACAGGTGGTGGTGGTTCTAGTGTGGTGGCCGAGGTAAAGTGTGAAGGGGATGGGAAGATGGGCTAGGCTATGTAGATTTCAAGGAGTTTTTGCAAAGTTTTGTGAAGTTTTGGTCAAGATGAAGGCACGGCTTGATTTGATCTGTGGCATAGGTATTTGGAAGTGGATGTTGAGGAGGAGGAGGAGGAGATGGTGTTGGTGGAGGTGATGGTGGTTAGGATGAGCAAACATGTGAAGAGATCAAGCAGAAATCAATGGAAAATGAACAAGAAAATAGGAGAAGGAAGCCATTAACTTACAAATTTTTTCCTCAAATGAAGATAGCCATGAGAAATGAGGATGAGAAGCTATTTTCACGTGAAAATAAAAGAGGAATGCATGGCTAAGCCAAAAGAAGTGGACGGCCAAGCAATGAAGAGGCAGGAAAAGGAAGAGGCAAGCAAATGAAAAGTCACTAGAAATGAAAAGTTTTTGACTCTATGAATTTCCATTTTTTATTAAAAAATAAACAAATAAAATTTCAGTAAATAAAAATAAAAATCTGAAAAAAATAAAATGAAAAAGAAAATAAATAGATATTTTAAGGAAAAATGTAAAACAAATAAAGAAATAGCTAAATAATTGAAACTAGACTTCAAAAATTGAAAACAAAATACAATAAGCATTAGAAAATTATAACTACACTTTAAAAATATTTTAAAAATAAAAATAAATATATAACATGTCATATATACATATATATACAAATTAGAATAAACAAAAATATTATTTACATAATTTAAAATAAATAATTTTGTTAAATAAATCGTTTTACATACAATATTGGGAAAAGCATAACTTTCACAATAAAAATCGGATTTCAACGAAACGAAAAGCAGTATTCTTGAAATTTTATTTATTTTCATAATAAAAGATAAAATACAAAAATTCAAATATTTAAATTTTAAATTTAAAAGTCAAAGTTTGACCATATTGACCAAAATTCACATTTCAGGAAAATATTCTATTTATTCAGGTTTGAAATTATAATTCACATCAAAATAAAAAATTATATTTAAAATAACAAGAATTATTCATTTTAATAAATAAAATAAAGTTTTTAAATCAAAAAAATTCAATTAAAATAATTAAAATAATTAATTAAAATAATTTCAAAATACAGGGTTGCTACACTCTCCCCCACTCAAAACTTTTCGTCCCTAAAAGGAATGAGGTACGAGAAAGCATAGAAAAAGATAGAATGAAATAGGATTAAGACAAGATGACAAAAAGATTGAAATTATACCTGATAAATGTTGTTATAGGTAAGTTTATCAAAGTGGAGATGAACTTACCAAGATCCTCCAGAATCAAGAACACAAGCATGAAATGATCTTCTAAAATCTGATTCACCCTTCCCGCTTGACCGACGGTCTGTGGATGGCAAGCAGTGCTCAGATACAAAAATGAGTACCAAAAATTATCAAAGATTATAGAAAGATTTTTGAACAGAATGGTATAAGCAATAGCCTCCCCATTCTGTAGCAAGATAGGGGAAATAAGCACAACCAAAAATAGTTTGAAAACCAAAATAAGATAATAAATTTGAAACCATGAAAATTTCAACTTAAATTGAAAATTAATTTTACATAAGTTAAATAAATCTTAACCATCTCTAATTTCATTATCTTATCATCCATCTTAAATTAAAAATATCAAAAATCGTGGATTTGAAAGAGAAAAAAATCATTTAATATGCTCATAATGTACTCAATAAGTTTAATTCTTCTTTATTCCCAAATAAAAATTAAATTTATTCCTCTCAATATATTTTATCACCTATGTTAATATATTTATACTTATTATAACTGCTCTAATTTTATGCTTAGTTCCTTTAACATCATTTTATATCGTAAATTATTCCATCACCCTTTTTCCTACTTACCTCCGTTAATCTTTTTATAATTAAAATTTAAGTGTATAACATTTATAATAACCGCTCAAATTTTATTTATAAAATCCTTTTTTTATATTGTATATTATCTAATTACATATTCAACTTCTGTATAATTTAGGTAAGTTATATTGAAACGAAATTGTATATTATACAAATAAAACTTCTAATTCAATCATTTCAAGTTTGAATATTTACCCAAATCTTGAAATTATAATTAAAATTATGTTTCAAAATAAAATTTAGGAATTAAATTTCCGATAAATTCCAAACTATATAGAGATAAATAAATGCACATATACTATATATATATATATCCATTCAAATTTAAATTATATATCAGCATATGTTATAAATCCAGTCTTATTTTGGAAATTCAAATCAACTAAATTACCCAAAACAAAACTGTAGCAAGACTACAGAATAGTCTCTTCACTTCGAAACTCGAAAATGAATGTCGATGATGCTGCAATCATCAACGAAGTTATTTTCGAGCGACAAAGAGAAGAGCACTAATTTTAAACTTTAAAATTCTTTGAAAACAAATTTCTATTCAAAATACTTTAAACAATATATCCTTTTAAAACTTTAAACACAAGGTTTGAAATCCATCGAAAATTAAATTCTCAAATTCTTGTTTTAAATTCATTTTAAATTTCCAAATAAATTTATAACCATGTTGTATCGTTCAATTATTTATATATGAAACAAGAGATAATGGTATATAAATCAAATATTATTTCTTAACAACTAATTCAAAAGAATCCAGAAAAAGATTTATAATATAATTACAAAATTTATTTCATTACTAAATTTGAAAAACATATTGTGTCAGTTTGCTCTGTTCAACTATTTTGGTAAACCTATCGATAGCGTTGATCAAACGAATCGATCGAAAACCCAAATCAACATCAACAACTCAAACAACACGATATATAAAACATTTTAAATATTAGTTTACAAATACACTTCAAGAATGATTTGAAGATAAGTTGGAAATAAAGATGAGATGATTAAATAACAGAATAGGAAGATGGATAAGCTTATATAAATCGCAGGCAACCTTAGCCGGATCAACCGTGACTTAAAGAATAAGATCGATGTGGAATTCTGGGGTAAATCTACATTTGATCTCAAGAGATAGAATTTTAGGATAATAAGAGATACTAGCATCTAAATCGAGGATATAAAATCTCTGGTGAATTGATGTTGTTGTAAAGGAGTTTCCCCCATTTACAAATCAATTTGAGATTGGCGGGACCGCCGACTAATTATAAAGATCATTCGAAGTGGAGTTATGGGACACTCCAGAATCAAAAGAAGATGAATGGTGAGGGATAAGAATGGATTTTGGAACCGCAGGGAATGTTCCAAAATTCAAAGGAATCGAGTCAAAAAGGAAGAGATTCAAACTCGAACGAAAATGATTCTGTAAATACATTTACTCCATATGCTGAGTTTTCCTAGAGCCAACAAAGCTCTGATACCAACTGCAACAGACCGCCCGTCAGTGGGGTAACACCCACTGTAGCATACATTGGTACCTATGTTCTGCCTTTATGGCCATCCTCTCGACTGCACCACAAACCACCGCAGGGACATGTAAGAGTAAGAGTCAACTGTTCGCTACCAGACCTGGAAGCGAGAACCCCCTATCATGCTGCACCCTCCAGTGCAATGGCAGACACACAAGTCGGACTTGAATTGCTCAAAATACCATGTTGTAAATAAAATTTGGCAAATCTAAGAATATACTGTAAATAAATAATCACAGATCACAACACAGAGTTAATAATATTGCACCAGAAGTAAAAGAGATAGTAGTTCATGAAGCTACTATATAAATATAAGATACATCAGAGTTAAACAAGATACAACAGAATAGTAACAAGATACATCAGGTACAAATCAGCATACATCACTGGAATCACTGGATACGGAAAGCAGAAAAGATGGCTGGATCTTCAAGCAAAGCTCCATCTCCGAAGGTGAGTCTTAAATGTTGAATCACTCAGTCTGACCTGAGCGTAAATCAAAATAAAAACACTCGAGTCAGGACATAAATACTTATGAACTGTAAACCAACTCAAGTGAACAGTAACAAAATGCATCAGTAACTTAAAGATGCTTGGGATCGCCCATCCTTTAAGAATCTGTTAAACTATTTACTATGTAGTAGTATTGCGCCATTATAATAATGTCTATCAGTAAAATAAACTTACTTTAAAATAGCATCACGGGGTTACCCATATAGCCCCAAACACGTAATAGTCCTAGTAATCCATCCAATATCTGCATATCTCCTGATCGGGAGATTACAAGAAGATACGCATGGGCTACGAGAGAAAAACAAACTCGTAGTAAAGGCTCGATATGGTAGGTGGCACGTAAACAAGGCAATGCCAGGGTACATATACCAATTACGCACACGGGATGGTTGTAACGTAGCAGCCACATACTCTAACCTCAGAACACACTCCCAAATCAAAATCGGAGGATGGCCATCAAATCAACCATAAGTAAGAGTATAGTATCGAAGGAATGTATCCGACCAGAGGAGCTACCCCTTTTGGCCCGAGATCGCTCCTGTTTTAGCCCCCTTAAGCCAACTCACGGGAGTCGGGTCCACGTAATATACCTCAAGAACGTCGCCATTATCCTACTTCATTTTGGAAACTCCACCACGTACACGGTTGTTAAAGTGGTTTTCGAAGTTGGTAGAGAGTATGACAACTTCCGATCCCGGTCTCCTTAACAACCAATCGTTATTATAACGCCGTGGTCATTTCAAAATAATTCATACTTCAAAATCAAATCATTTCATTTCCAAACTATATTCCTTTCAAAATAGTTTATACTTCAAAACCAAAACCATTTTATTTCAAAACTATATCCAAATCAATACAATGTCATTTCCATTTCAAACATATATTCACCTTTCAAAAATCATAATACTTTCAAAGTTATAACTCTTTCGAAACCAAAATACTTGAAATCATTACACTTTGAAAATCATAACATTTTGAAATCATACATTTGAAATCATCCTTTAATTCTTTACACTTCACAAATTTATTCAATTAAACTCAAATTTTCAAATTTCCAATTTAATTCAATTCAAACCATCAGTTTCAATTCAATTCAATTTCCCAACAAACCATTTCAAATCTTATCAATTTCAAAATATAGGTTTGATCCATAAAAATAAACTATTCAAATTATAATATAAATTTCAAAGTTTTCTATATCCCACATTTCAAAACAAAATTTTATAGTTTCGTATATCTCAAATTTAACTTCATTATTACTTAGTTTTAAAATATTCATTTCCTAAATCTAGTATCATTTAAATAAACTCGAATTACAAGTAAACTCAATATCCTTTCATACTATATATACTTCAAATATTCATTTATCAAATAGCATTTCAAATTCATATTCTTTATCAAAATAAAGATCAAATCATTTCCAAACCATTTCAATCATCAAAATATCATATCCTTTCAATACCTCATTATCAAATCATTATTTGAATTCAAGTTCAAATATTCAAATTTAAATATCATTTTAAATAAAATAAGTCATTCATTTATTATTCCAAATCTCAGTACGAAATTACATTTCAAAATTCCATTCAAAAATTCATTTATCTCATTACATTTCATTTCATTTAACACACAACCAAAAAACCTTATTTAAATTCAAATTCAATTTAAATTCCTTAAAATTCAAATTTAAATATAAAAATAGATTCAAAACTCCTAAATTTTCACAAATAATCAATTTCAAAAGTTAAATCATTTAGCACTTTAAAATATGACCCAAATAGTGTTAAAATCTATAATATTTCAACCATTGTCAAATTATAGCAACGACGGCATTTATAAAGTGCTATCGTAGTTTATAGTTTCCAAAATAGTTTAGTGCAGGAACAACGGAATTTATAAAATGCCGTAATAGATGTTTAGTTATTTCAAACATAGTTAAATTCAAAATAACAGCATTTAAAAATGCTGTCATAAGACTACAGCATTTGGAAATGCTATTAATAAAATTCTAGCTTTTATTTTTAACTTTTCGAAAAGAATAGACTTTCAATTTTAGCAGATTTAAATTTATAAATCATATTTTTAGGCTTCTAAACTTTCACATTTGAATCAGTTTAACATATGACTTATCACAACAAAATTTTATAAATCAAATATCCACTTAAAAACTCAATTCATTTATTAAGTAAAATCCACTGTTTATTAACTTATAAGTTAAATAAAACTTAACATTTTATTTCAAATATCATTTCAAAACTTTAAATTAAATTTCCATTATTTACTTACATTTTAAAAATATAATTTAAAGTCAAAAATAACATTTACTTCAAATTTACATACTTAAATTCACAATTTCAAAAGTTGATATTTAACTTTCTTAAAACCATAAAATATATATTTTTAAATCAAATTTCATACTTTTTAAAAATAATACATATCTTAATAAAATCATTAAAAAATATACCAATAGGTCTGTATATAATTTCTAACCTAGGTCAAGTGATACGGATTTATATCATTTCAATCCGCAATTTAAAAAAGAAAACCCGGTTTCTATCATTTCAAACCCGCAATCCCTAGTAAATAAAAATAAATAAAAATCGCTCAGTCCAATCATTTCAGCCTATAATGATTTTTTCCTATTCTAAAGTCCGTTCGGGTATGTATCATTTCAATCCATAGTGATTCTATTCTACAGGGAACTTGCAGTGTGAATATATGCAAAATAATATAAACAATATAAACTAACATGTCAGTGTCACAATATAATATCATATATCAGATGTCAGGTGATAATTAACAGAGTTAATATAGTAATAACATGGCATAGCATATCATATAATTATCATTAACTTGCATAAAATTTTCAATTTACTAAACACTTGGCATCAATTCACTAATTCATAAGTAGAAATGTCAGAGTGAGAAAGACTCACCTTTTCAAGCTGAAGACCACTGCGACACATCAAAACGATTCCAAGGGCACGATAAGCATTATTTGATTTGAATAAATGAAGAGCTTTGATATTGATCTTGTATACAACAAATAAACAAGACAATATAAACATATATATACAATACAATGATCAATTTGAAACAAACTTGGAAATAGAATTTACAAAAGACATTATTAAGCTTTTAATCAATTTTTGCTTGACCATAACTCAATATTTGCTCGGACATACATGCTTATGGGATCGGCCATGACATGTTTATTGGCGGTAAGGGCTCGGGTTAGGCACATATAGGTACGGCTACAATGGAATGCAAGTGTTTGGGAGTTGCAAGGTAGGGAAGGTCAAAAAACATGGCAAAAAAGGAAGGTTTGGTGCATCTTAGGGTCGGCCTTGGTCATGTTTGGCTCGGCCAGAGCCATGTACAGGTCAGGACAGTGGTGAGGGGACGGCCAGAGGTGGTGGCAATAGGTGGTGGTGGTTCTAGGGTGGTGGCCGAGGCAAAGTGTGAAGGGGATGGGAAGATAGGCTAGGCTATGTAGGTTTCAAGGAGTTTTTCTAAAGTTTTGTGACGTTTTGGTCAAGGGGAAGGCATGGCCTGATCTGATCTGTGGCATAGGTGTTTGGCAGTGGATGATGAGGAGGAGGAGGAGGAGATGGCGGTGGTCGAGGTGATGGTGGTTAGGCCGAGCAAACATGTGAAGAGATCAAGCGGAAATCAATGGAAAATGAAGAAGAAAATAGGAGAAGGAAGCCATTAACTTACAAATATTTTCCTCGATTGAAGATAGCCATGAGAAATGAGGATAAGAAGCTATTGTCACATGAAAAGAAAAGAGGATGCATGGCTAAGCCAAAAGAAGTGGACGGCCAAGCAATGAAGAGGCAGGAAAAGGAAGAGGCAAGCAAATGAAAAGTCACTAGAAATGAAGAGTTTTTGACTCTATGAATTTCCATTTTGTTTTGTTCAAAAATAAAAAATAAAATTTCAGTAAATACAAATGAAAAGCTGACAAAATAAAATGAAAATGAAAATAAATAAATATTTTAAGGAAAAATGTAAAACAAATAAAGAAATAGCTTAATAACTGAAACTAGACTTTAAAAATTGAAAACAAAATAAAATAAGCATTAGAAAATTATAACTACACTTTAAAAATATTTTAAAAATAAAAATAAATATATAACATGTCATATATTCATATATACACAAATTAGAACAAACAAAAATATTATTTATATAATTTAAAATAAACAATTTTGTTAAATAAATCAATTTACATACAATATTGGGAAAAACATAACTTTCACAATATAAATCGGATTTTAACTAAACAAAAAGCAGTATTCTTGAAATTTTATTTATTTTCGTAATAAAAGGTAAAATATCCACTTAAAAACTCAATTCATTTATTGAGTAAAAATCCACTGTTTATTAACTTATAAATTAATTAAAACTTAATGTTTTATTTTAAATATCATTTCAAAACTTTAAATAAATTAATTAAAACTTAATGTTTATTTCTAACCTAGGTCAAGTGATACGGATTTATATCATTTCAATCCGCAATTTAAAAAAGTAAACCCGGTTTCTATCATTTCAAACCCGCAATCCCTAGTAAATAAAAATAAATAAAAATCCACTTAAAAACCTCCAATAAAAATCCACTTAATAAATAAAATTCAAATATTGAAATTTTAAATTTAAAAGTCGAAGTTTGACCATATTGACCAAAATTCACATTTCTGGAAAATATTTTATTTATTTGGGCTTGAAATTATAATTCACATCAAAATAAAAATTTATATTTAAAATAACAAAAATTATTCATTTTAATAAATAAAATAAAGTTTTTAAATCGAAAAAATTCAACTAAAATAATTAAAATATAAAATTAAAATAATTTACACAACAAGTAGTTGAACGTAAACAGCTAGTGACTAGTCATCAACCTTAATAACAATGGGGAATGTCTATGAAAACACCTCCAATTTTGGAATCAAAGATTATTCAATGTGATCGGATTGTCAGTGACTCAAGCGCTTCTTCAAAACCTAAAGCAAGCAAGTTATGGAAAACGAAGAAAGGAGGTGGAATTCGGTCGGCGAAATAAACTAAGTCTACAAGTCTCTAGCAACCCATAGACAATGGGTCGCCAGTGACCCATGGTGTTGGCTCATTTCACCAACCAGAATCTCCTAAGTCGCCTTTAGTCAATCTAAGAGCTGATGTTAATAGGCCTGGCCTAGAAACCCTCCAACCTCTATAAATACCGTGCTACCTGCAACATAAAGAGGATCTTCTCCGGACTGGTTAATGAAGCTCTGCTGGGATTATTCTTCACTTCCTACCTCCCTCGCAACGATCTCAGAAGGAACACCATGATTCTGCAGTGGATTCTAACTCTAGAGATTTAATCTAGCTAGGAAATAGCCAAAGCCTTGTAATCAAACGGTTTTGTAATAGCAATCAGTCTATAATAAAACTATAGAGTGGACATAGGCCTCGTTAACAACCGAACCACTATAAAAATCTTCTGTCTGTTTTCTTTTACTGCTTCTTTTCTATATCTATGATCTGTGATATTGCTATGTAAAGACAGAGCTGGTGCTTTCAAAACCAAACCGAAGTATAGGTCCATTTTTGGGTCAATATTTTGGTGCTTTCATTAAGAAACTTGCAACCCAGGATCCTATCTACTTTAGATTGCATAGATCCAGAAGTTAGACCTCCATGTTCAACCTAAGATCTATATCTAGCTATTTACTTTGGATTGCATAGATCCAGAAGTTAGATCTCCAGCCTTTGCTTAAAGAACTAGCTGTTTTAAAAGTCAATGGCTCCCGAAAGGAGAAGAACTGTCTCTAAAAGGTCTATAGGGGCAGAAATAGCCTCCAACAGGCTGAAGTAAATGCTGCTAACTTTGGGAATCAAGCACCAGGGTCCTTTAGTCAGCATGAAGTTATCACTGGGGATGAGTTGAATAAGATAGCTGAAGAAGCCAATCAAAGGATGGAAGATAGTCAAAAGGCATTAATGGAAAAGCTTAATGCTTTGATAACTCTATAATCAAACCCCGCTCCAAGGGCTATCCTTGAACCAGCTACTGCTATAGAGTAGGAAAACCCCTCTATTTTCGGCTTGCATATGAGAAACGAAAAGCAGCCATTGAGAAAGGTAACAGCGGGGTGTAACTTGGAGGGGAACGAGAATGCCCCACTTGATGCAAGACAACCATATTTGAAGTTGAATTAAGGGGCCAAAACCCTACTAGCAGACGTAGCCGTGAACCTCTCCGATTTGGAAGGTGGAGAGCAGGGTAATCAGATAAAGGAGGATGCCAACGCATTCAATAATGCTAGAAACATCCTGACCGCCCCAGTTAGGCCAAATGTAAGCCAACCAGGTCTTGCGGAATGGCTCTCCCGAAGATAGGAGAGCTTAGACATCAACCCACATGCCAAGATCGTTTGTCGAACAAAACACTTGGCACAGTGACTGACTGTCACCCCCAAGACCACCAAACATCAGAGGCATACATAGCAGACATGGTCAAGCGGTTGATGGACGAAATTAAAAGTTAAAAGGATGATGAGTGGGGATCTGCCCCAAGTCGGACCTTTTTTACTGATGAGATCTTGAATTAAAGATACCTAGACAAATTCACTATGCCAACCATTCCCTCCTATGACAGAACTAAGGATCCAAAACCCCATTTGAACAAGTATAGTTGGTATATGGATGGGGCCAATGCTCCGAAAGCATATGCTGTCGATGTTTCCTCATTTTTCTAGAAGGCGTTGCATCTGTGTAGTTCACCAGGCTTCCCCCAAGATTTATTTCTACCTTTGATCAACTCGCAGTGAAATTCCTTGACCAGTTTAGACTTCATACTGCAACACTGAAGGACGTCATGTCTCTATCCGGACTAGTTCAAGGGCACAACGAGTCATTGAGATTGTCCATGAGCAGGTTCAACACAGCGGTGATAGAGGTGAGCAATCCCAATGAAGATATGGTTTTTATGGCTTTAATCCACGCTATCCATTCGGAGATGGTGTTCAGGAAATGGATTAAGATGAAGCAACCCACCAACAAGAAGTATTTCAACCGCAAAGCAAGCCAGTACTTGAGGATAGAAGAGGCATAGGAGCTGGAATGAAAGGCTGCTAACAGATGAATGCCGAATAGAATGGCACGACGACTTTTCAAAACACACACAACCCTAGGAATAGCCATGGGGCCGTAGGGAAAAATGGGAACCATGAGAAAGGAAATCAGAACTTCGACAAGAAAAATGATGGTGGTCACAACAAAAGGTTTAGAGAGTTTGGACCAGGAGACTATACCCCCCTGAATGATACTCCATAAAATATTTATCTCGCAACACAAGAAATTGAAGAGTATAGGAAACCCCTTAAAAAGGAGGCAACAGAACAGTAGAAGCGCTCAGGGAAATTATGCCGCTTCCATGAGACGCTGGGCATAGCACAAACAAATGTCGCTACCTTAAGGACCTCATTGAAGGATTAATCTGCAACAACAAACTTCAGCAATATGTAAAAGGGCCACGAAAACCTAGCTAGGCTATAGTCCCTCAACCTCCTAAGGAGCAAAGAGATCGGGCTGGATCTAGTGAATAAGGATCGAAATGAACTAACTAAAGGCTCATTATCGAAACAATATCTAGGGGACCGCATCCTACATAAAGAAGTTGGGGGGAGATGGAGCGATATGCAAGTGCACTAAAGCATGCCTCGAAGGGATCGTGTTTGATAATAGATGGTGAAGCTCCGGTCAAGCAGCAGAAGGTGCTGAGTAATGACATAGTATTTTACAACCGTGACATTAAAGGAATTGAGGCTCTAACTCTTGATCCAACGGCGGTAACAGTAGGAATCGGGCTCGCAGTAGTCCGATGAGTGGAAGCTTGGTTAATATACTTTTCAAACGTACTTTCAGTCATACGAAGATAGGCATGAAAAATGTATTTGCATGCCAAACGAAGATTAAGGGGTTTATCGAAGAACCCAAGCAGCCTCTGTGAACCATTGACCGACCTGTAGAACATGGAGAGGGAGAACGACGAGTCACCCTCATTCAAACTTTTATGATTATGGATGAAATGTCAGCATATAATGCGTTTCTGGGGCGGCCCGCGTTAGCTGACTTTAAGATAGCGTGGCCCAATGGTGCCTCAAGATGAAATTCCCTACTGAGCATGGAGTCGGAACTGTGAAAGGAAACCTAATCGTTGCTCGAGAATGTTATATTGCGGAATTGCATGAGTCTAGAAGAAAGGAGAAAGGAAAGGTATGGATAAAGCGCTCCACTTCCATGAATCCTTTGAATACCAACTACAGAACCGCCCCTAGGTCGTAGACCATGGCCGATTCGACAAGGCTTTGGACCAAAGGAAGAAGAGCTCAGGGGAGGATAGGCTAGCACCAGCTGAGCTGAGAATGTCTGTCCCAGTCAGTATGGATGATCCCATGTAAGTTTCGAGATTCGGGTCGCAGTTCTTCATGCTAATTTGGACGTATTTGCCTGGATGCATTGTGATATGTGTGGAGTATCACCTAAAATTTCCTGTCATGCCCTCAACATTGACCCCAAATTCAATCCACTCAAACAAAAAAGGCGCATCCTAGGCCCTGAGCGGTCCGAGGCATTGAGAGAAGAGGTGGATAAACTGATGGCCAACAGCTTCATCAGAGATGCAACTTACCCTGAATGGGTATCAAACTCGGTCCTAGTCAAGAAATCTAATGGAAAATGGTGAATTTGCATTTATTTTTCAGATCTTAACAAAGCCTGTCCGAAGGATAGCTTCCCGCTCCCCAGAATTGATCAATTGGAGGATGGAACAGCAGGACATGAGCTACTGTTATTCATGGATGCGTACTTAGGCTATAATCAGATCCGGATGCATGAATCAAACCAAGAAAATACCAGTTTCAACATCGATTTGGGATTATACTGCTACAGAGTAATGCCATTTGTTCTACAAATACGGAATGAAGCTCAACCCACTTAAATATCACTTCAAGGTGGCATTTGAAAATTATTGGGATTCATAGTGAGCGTCCGGGGCACTGAGGCAAATCCACAACAAATAATTGCGATAAGAAGTCTAGGCCCCTAAGAATAAGAGAGAACTTCAAAGCTTCAATGGAAAAGTCGCAGCACTAAGTCGATTCATCTCAAAAGTTATAGTCAAGTGCATACCATTTTTCGATGCATAAAAGAAGGGAAAGAAAAACTTTGAATGGAACGAAGCTTGTCAAACGGCCTTCGAGGAACTACTGTGACACATGGAAACTCCTCTGGTCTTATCAAAACCAATCGATGAAGAACACTTGTTCGTTTACTTAGCAATTTCCCTGCATGCAATGAGCGCGGCTCTCGTGCGGGAAGAAGCGAGAATCCAACGACATGTGTACTACATAAGCAATTGATTCACCGGGGCTGAGAAGAATTACCCAAAACTGGAAAAGCTAGCGTATTGTCTTTTGATCGCATCTCGAAAATTATGTCTATATTTCCAGGCTCAACCGATTAATGTATTGACTGACCAGCCATTGAAACAAGTTTTGCACCGGCCAAAGACGTTCGGACGATTGCTTAAGTGGAACATAGAATTGAGTCAATATGATATCACTTACCACTCACGAAAAGTAATTAATAGGCAAGTGTTGGCTGACCTCATTGCCGAATTTACAATAAGAGATGATGAAGAGGAAATTCAGTAACAAGCGAACGCACAGTGGATGCTTTTCGTTGACGGAGCATCAAACAACTTCTGTTCGGGTGTAGGGGTAGTGCTCGAAACCCCAATGGGGAACAAACAAGATCATCAAGTCCACTATAAAAAAATGACTAAAGAAAGGAAAGGGAAACTTGGTTGATGAGCTTCCACCCGCACTATGGACTTATAAAACCACATATAAAGCAGCAGCTAGCCGCACTCCGTTCACATTGGCATATGGTTCGGAGGCAATGATTTCGGTTGAGCTGGAAGTCCCCTCGCACCGAAGGCTGAATTTCAATCAAAAACAAAGCGAGCAACTCCTACTCGAATCGCTAGACATGGTTGATGAAAAGAGAGAGGAAGCAGAGTTTAGAATCGCCTCCCACCAAAAAAGGGTCGCACGATACTTCAACTCTAAAGTGCACAGTCAAACCTTTGAAGTCGCCGATCTCGTGCTCAAGCGAGTTTACCTTATCCCGGTAGCCTTCGGACTAAACTGGGAAGGACCATTTGTCATTCATTAAAATCATGGTGATGAAACCTTCAAGCTAACAACCGCCGATGGGGTTGCAATTCCAAGAGCCTGGAATAGCGAATCACTCTGCCAATATTTCATTTTAAAGCAGCTTTATATATTTTCCAGTTTCCATCAAAAATGACATTACAGAAATGCTGGTGGCGTGGTAAATAGGCAAAGAATATGCCATGCTTTTCTTAATAAAGTTTTCTTCTTGAATCGCCCAAACGGCGTTCATAATAAGTACCAAACGAGTTGGCGGATGTAAACCGACTCAAACTATTGGATCAGCGGAACCCCATCTTGTCTCTATAAAAAACGATGTCGCTCCGGCTACATCGAGAGGCTATGAATTCAAGTTTCTCACATCGCCCGGAAATAGGTGACGCCAAGGAACTCCAAACTCAAGTTTCTCGCATCGCCTAGAGACAGGTAACGCCGAGAAACTCCAGATTCAAGTTTCTCACGTTGCATGGATATAAGCAACGCCGAGGAACTCAAAATTCCATCTTCTCGCATTATCCAGAGATAGGCAACGCCGAGGAGCTCCGAACCCAAGTTTCTTGCATCTCTCGGAGACAGGCGATGCTAAGGAACTCCAAACTCAAGTTTCTTGCATCGCTCGGAGATAGGCAACGCCAAGGAACTCTAGATTCAAGCTTCTCGCGTTGCCCGGAGATAGGCAACACCGAGGGCTCCAAATTCAAGTTTGCTACGTTGCCTGAAGATAGGCGATGCCGAGGAACTCCAAACTCAAGTTTCTCGCATCACCCAGAGATAGGCAATGTCGAGGAACTCCAGATTCCAACTTCTCGCATTACCCGGAGATAGGCAATGCTGATGAGCTCTGATCCCAAGTTTCTTGTATCACCCAGAGATAGGCGATGCCGAGGAACTCCAAACTCGAGTTTCTCGCATAGCCCGGAGATAGGCGACACCGAGGAACTCCAAATTCAAGCTTCACGCGTTGCTCGGAGATAGGCAACACGAGGAGCTCCAAATTCAAGTTTCCTGCATTGCCCGGAGTTAGGCGATGTCTAGGAACTCCAAACTCAAGTTTCTCACATCGCCCGGGGATAGGCGACGCCGAGGAACTCCAGATTCAAGTTTCTCGCGTTTCTCAGAGATAGGAAACGCCGAGGAACTCCAAATTCTAACTCCTCGCGTTGCCCAGAGATGGGCAACGCCGAGGAGCTGTAAATTCATGTTTCTTGCATCGCCCAAAGATAGGCGACATTGAGGAGCACTACGTTCAAGTTTCTCGTATAGCCCGAAGATAGGCAATACCGAGAAGTTCCAAGCTCAAGTTTCTCGCATCGCCCGAAGATAGGTGATTCCAAGGAAACCCGAATTCAAGTTTCTTGCATTGCCCGAAGATAGGCGACGCAGAGGAACTTTAGATTCAACTTTCTCGCGTTGCCCGGAGATATGCAACATCGAGGAACTCCAAATTCCAACTCCTCGCGCCGTCTGAAGATAAACAACATAGAGGAACTCCAGATTCAAGTTTCTCACATTGCCCAGAGATAGGAAATGTTGCGGAACTCCATATTCCAGCTCCTCACGCAGCCCGTAGATAGGCAGTGCCTAGGAACCCCAAAAGTCGTGCACTCGAGCTGAAACTTCTCGTATTGCCCAGAGACGTCGAACACTTGTAATTTGTTTAGAGTGAACAACCCTATGAATGGGGGGGCATATATCTGTATGACAATAGAATCATATGAATACAATGAGTCCATATGTCTTGTTAGTCCAAACAACAATAAATTTGCAACCTCTATCTCAAAAGTCAACAAGGATCCTAAATAAAATTTAACTTACTAAGAAAATTTTCCAACTTATGGAAATCATTGAAGCTTTATGGATTTCTAAACGAGGATTCTAAACAGAATCAAGCAATTCTGGAAATTATAAAAAGTTATATGAACTTCTAAACATAAATCCTCTAGGCGCTGTTAGTCTCTAAGTTCCATTACAGTCCTATCACCTCGAATTAAGGACTATGGCTATGATTGTGGAACTAGCTAAGTATGAAATAAGACATGCATACAGAATATACATGAAAAGGTAGATAAAATAAAGTCAAAATACCATTGTATTAGTTGTAATCTTATGTACACAAGATCAAAATATGGGGGCCGTACACACACAACAATGGCCAACAAAGAAAAATTGCAGACTCTACAACAAGGACACAAAGCGTAGACTCTGCACTTGGGCACAAGGACTCAAAAAGAAACATAATAAGTCAAGCTTATTGCAAGCTAGCTGAAAAAGCATAGTACATCCTCGTACCGGCCAATCAACGCTTCTTGCCACCACTTCCTTTCCTACCTTTGGTTGGTAGATTCTGCTTCTTCTCGTGAGAGGTGTTGCTGCCAATAACGTCAACATGTATCTCTGTTGCGATCTCCTCTGCATTCGAATGCTTTCCAGAAGAGCTTCCTGTTCCCTTATGTCTTCTCAACTTCCAGGAGCACTTCGAGGCCTTGATCGCCTCCACTCTCTTCTTCTTAACAGCAACCAAGTCTTGTGGAGTCTTTTTTAGTTGCTTTGTTTATGTCTCTTACTGATTAGCCTCAACGGCAGTTGTATCACCTTCTAGGGATGCTGAAGGGTCATTTAAGCCATGAGGCGCTCGGCCTTTGGCCTCGGTTGTGAACTAGATGTAGATGTAGGAACAGGAGCAGGTATGGATACAATCTTAGAGGATGTAAAGATGGCAGCATGCACAAGCGCCAAAGTAACTGGCGTGCCAACAGGAAGAGTGGATGGACCTATAAGATCAAAAAGAAAAGCATTAAACTCCTCTTGCTCCTAAAGTGTAAGATGGAGGCCCCCGAATTCGAGAGAGGCATGAGTGTTACCTGCACCGGAGGAAGGGTCGTGAACAGCAACCCCGAACTCATCTCCTTCGCCTTCTTTAGAGGGATCCACCATGTGGGGGACAACATCGAGCCCCGTGCTCATTTATGGTCATGGAGCTGCCCCGACGGTTCACCCACATCAGAGATAAAGGGCTTAGAAAGCGCACTTGTGGCAGTCATCAAGGCCGCTTTCGTGGCTTCCCTCTTGCATTCAACCCAAAGAATCTCTTGTCCTTCAAGCAGCGCCTTCTTGGACTTCTCATTGAGATAAGCCTTTCGCAACCCCTGACATGAATATACGTCGATGTTCTCAGCAAAATGAGATAGGATTTTCTCCCAAATGAGGGCAAGAGTACATGGGAACTTCAGGCCGAGATAATAAAGGATCCTCTGATGTAGCGTAGATTTGATGTAAAAATTCAGGATCATCGCGTCTAATTTCTCCATCTTCTGATCAGAAGCATGATGGAGATTCAAATAATTTGCTGTCATTACAGCCTTCTCCATCGCAACAATAGTTTTCTCCATCTCAACAGTAGTTTCATCGGCACTAAATTGTGCGACCTGAACTTGTAATTTTGCAGTTTTCTCGGCTTGGTCGGAAATCGTATTATTGTGCCGCTCGACAATCATGTTGTGGTCGGCAATTGTCTTCGTTTGAGCTTCAATGATAGCATTGGAAGCAACCACATCTTCCTTTAATTTAGCTTCCTCTGCATGATTCTTCTTGATTTCATCTCTCCAGATAATTTCAGCCCTCTCATATGCAGTTTTCATCTCCTTTATTAAGCCGGTAGTCGTCCTACTATCCCGGTGTGCTGTATCTTTCTCCTCTTCCAAAGGTTTAACTTTAGCGTCCCAATAGGTTAATGCCTTTTCAAAATCATCTTTTTTGGCTTTAAAGGAGAGGATCTCCTGGTAGTTATTCCTATTAGTGTCTGCTAGTTGCTTGTAGAGCTTTTCCCATATCTCACCCTGCTCCAAATCATCTTAAATACCTTGGAGGCACGGCGTATAAGAGTCCCTATAAATGGGATAAATATCCATATCAAACTTAACGCCTCTCGGGAAACAACCTGGAAGGGCCGCCTCAAGTTTAGGCGGGCCCGTAGGAAGAGTGTAGGTCGGTCTCTAGCGGGGATGAGAAGTTCTAAGGACAGCAGCAATAATAGAAGAAGATGAAACATGCATTGAGGGTAGAGTTGGTGCAGAAGAAATGGGAACCTTCTATCCCATGGAAGTATGCTTTGGAATGGGCTCGGAAGGATGGGAGTAGTGATCAAACTTTGGCTTCTTTGATGGCTCTTCCCTTTCATCATGAGACCGTCTCTTCTCATACCCGCCTCTATGCAAACTGGCCTATCTCTTTCCTCCTGGCGACGGGCATCTGCCTTAAGTTCTTTTCCTTGCCTATATTCGTCTTTCATCTCCCAGACTTGGTGGCGACTGAAGGAACGCTTCGAGTACCGTTGTGAATTGGTATAATCCTCGAAGTTATCATAAAAACCACACCTTCTCGTCATATCTGGAACGAAGCATACATGAAAGACTTCAAAAACACACAAAGAATAAAACAAGCATACGAGAGAATGAAAAATATGGATAACTGCAATCCTAATGTGTTGTGTTGTGTTGTGCATTCCTAATATGTGCCTAAGTTATCGTCACAAACCTGAGCGAACGGTTGTCGAAGGGGGAATCGGCGTGGCTTCAGTTGTTACAAGCGGAGTTGAACTGACGGATGGTGCAATATCACCTGAACATGATGGTGCCACATCAAATTAGAAATTCCCCTTCATAAGGGCATCGAAGTCGATGAATGCATTGCTGAAATCTCCAAGGTCTGTCCCGACAATCTTGCTTGGAGAATCTTGACATCTACTAGTTTTCAAGGCCTTGCCTTTACCACCTGCATCAAAAGGGAGCAAATCTGAAAGAACGGGACTCATGTCTGGAGTCTCGTTGCAAGACTCTGATGTTTCACCATCAGACTCTGATGAAAAGTAATTGCTGGCCGTAGTTTCACCATAGCTGCTTTCAAACTCACCCTCCTCTTTTACAGAGTCCATCGTGGCTTGGCCTTCCCTGCGTATGGGCTTGACTTCTGTTTCCTTTTATGCATAGGGAAGGCCAAGCAGAGATGGACACGGAGATGGACTCGAGTCCCGCATGACTTTCGTTTCCTCCTACGCGTAGGGAACGCCAAGCCCATGCATAGGGAAGGATCACTTAAACTAGCCACGGTGTCCTCCTGGTGAGTATCGTCGAGTGATCCTTTGGATGGGCCGTCTAATTCCTGACCCTTATCAGAATCGTGTGAAGAGCGGGAAGGTCTTGCGCAAGCTCTAGCTTGACTAGGATAAGGGACTTTAATCTGAGCAACGGACCTGCCCAGAGCTAACAGTTCGTATTAGCGCAAGTTCTCGTTCGTCGGCAAAACTCTAACACCTCTCCTCGGCATCAGCAGCTTTTAAAGTTTGGCAGGTTTCATTAAGAGTTGTGTTTCTATTTGGCCTTGGGACAACTTCAAAGAACATGCAATCAGTAAGAAACTCCATCACATCACTTCAAGCTCGGCAAACGGAGAATAAGAAAACTTACCCCCTGTCGTCCATCTGCTATTGAAATCCTCGGGGAACCTAACGAAGAAGTATTGCATCATAAATTATGATAACTTGCTTTGCAATTGCAAGAAAATCCTTCGATTCTGCTGGGCCTCAATTATGATCAGAGGAGGGCGGTCATCTCTCTTTTTGAAAGCAAAGAAGTGCTGCAACTCATAGAAACTCGGAGCATGTTGGAACGTCCGCTTGAAAAGGATGTGTAGGCAGGTAAGAATGGAGTAACCATTTGGATGAAGCTAGAATGGGGCAATCCCCAATTTCGAGAGCCTCTTGCAAAGGAAATCATTGAATAGGGGCATGGCTCCATTCAAACACATATATCAATGACAAGCTAAGAACCTAGGGGGAGGCATGTGAGCAAACTCATCTTTCACCGGCAGGCGCTCGTCCTCTTTGGGAATCTCATGTTGTATACATATATTATGGATGACCCTGGCAGAGACCACTGATGGGGCTTTTTCAGTTGGGTTGTGTAGGACTCGAAAGTTGGGAGGTATGTTATCCACAATGGTCCAACCTAAACTAATTGACCAAACTCGGCTTGCGAGGTAGATGATGAATCAGCTTCGGAGAGCGTTTGGCTTCGTCCGCTTAGCTTGTGATGTGTGGATGGCTGTTTTATTCTATATAACAGAGCTCGCGTCCGTAAAAGGTCGGGTATCCTATTTTCATAATTCTCCCCTATTACACTTGAATTCTGTGGCAACATTAACTTTAGACTAGCACGTCGGATTTCAAGTATGAACTGGGGCAAGTGCAATGTGCTATCTGTATGAGGTAAACCTGGTGTTCGAAGTACTCTGAATCCCCTATCCTACGTAGATAGTTCGCTCACGGTGAAAGGAGAAAAGAACTTTCCGTGTAACTTTTCTTTCTTTTTTCGTTTGTGCTGCTTGTGCACTTACCCGTTATCGGTCTATGATCGATAATAGATCCGTCATCCGAAGCTATTATGGAAAACGCTTCTCACCATAGGGACACTGAGTATGTAATAAGTAAGCAAGATAAGCCCAAATTCTCAAGAGAATCAAGATTAACTGATGAAACTTCATGCAAGTGAAGTCTGCAAGCTGGTAACAAGCCGATTCTGGTTCGATGGACGAAGATAGAAAAATGCATCAAGCCTTGGGTCAAAACCCGAACGTCATTCCAGGAGACGAATCAAACATGATTTACTATCTTCCTCCAAAGAACCGCAATCAACAAAAAATCTTGTAATTAGCATTACAAGCAAAAAAAACAGATGTCAAATCATTGTACCAACCTAACAACTAACAAATCAATCAAGTTAACCCACCTTAGATTGATTCGGTGACACAACAAATAACGAATTAAGCTTGGCGAGCTACGGATTAGGTCGAGAGCGAGCTAAAGAAGGGACGACTACAACAAGATGATGGATCGCCTAGAGCTCGAACTTGAACAAACTGGTGGATCGGCTAGGGCTTGAACTCAAATAAGACGACGGATCGGTACTGAATGGATCGAGTAGAGTAGAAGGGGCATTGGAATAATCGGTCGCTTGAAAGGGTTGAAGTCGATCGGGATAAATGAGCAAAATAGGTCGGCTAAGGTGTATAAGTAGGCAAAGAAGAGAGCAATCTATTTCGCTAAGTAATTGGGCTGCGAGCAACCCGACCCACCATGGATCGCTTGCGACCCGATCTTAAAAGTGTTTTATTTAGGTAGGTCGCTAGCGACCCATCTTATGGATCACTAGCGACCCAATAAAAAAAAGAAAAAAAAGAAAGGAGAAGGAAAAAAAGATGGAAGGGAAGAAAGCTCAACTTATTCGTCTCGAACTTGATCGATTACAACTGTTTCCCATTCCAAGGTACGTCGGAAAGCTACAAGCAAAAATATGATAAACTGTGACAAATAATGACAGCCAGAATCAGAGAAAGTCAACCAATGAAGTTAACATATGCGTATAGCCCTAATGCAACCGCTTGAAAGTCAGCATATAGATATTAAAAATGACAACTTCCAGAGCACGCCTGTCTACAACGAAGACATGCTCTAGTGGCAAATGTTATCCGGGTTTTTTAACCAGCAGATACAAACAGGATAGGCTTATGTAGGCAGGATGGTTCGAGACTTAACCGGAGAAGCCAATATTATAGACCCACAAAGGCCAAACTATACGGTTAAGGTGATGGTGGGGATCAACGAAGCCAAGAGACCGACATTCCTATAGTCCAACAAGTAGTTGAACGTAAATAACTAGTGACTAGCCATCAACATGTAATAACAGCGGGGAATGCTATGAAAAATGTCCAATTTCGGAAACAAGGATTATTCAATGTGATCAGATCGTCAGTGACCCATGCACTTCTTCAAAACCTCAAGCAAGCAAGTTATGGAATATGAAGAAAGAACACAGAATTTTATCGGCGAAATAAACTAAGTCAATAGGTCGCCAGCGACCCATAGGTAATGGGTCGCCAGCAAACCATGGCACATGGGTCTCCAGCGACCGAAACACCATGGTGTAGGAAATGCGGATTACGGATCTTAAGACTGGATTAACACTGGACGGGGGTGAATAGTGTTTAATGGATTTTATGGAATTTTTGAAATCTTTTAAAATTAAACATAGAAATATGCAATTCACAAACACAGAGACAATCACAGAATTAGATACATATGCAAATAGTAAATAAAAAACAGTAAAAGATAAGAATATATCAGAATTTTATACTGGTTCAAAATTACCCTACATCCAGTCCCACACAATTTCTTGTGCAGTTTTCTTTTCAAATATAATATTGATATTACAACCTCAATTTCAAGGCCACGAGATACGCCCTCCTGTCTTCGAGTCCAGGGCAAACTCTCTTGATTTAACCGGCTACAAGATCACTTAATTGATTTACAGGCTATAGTCACACCCAATTGATTTATGGACCACAATCACACCGTTTCCAATATCACTTTGATAAATAGAGAGACTCGATACACTTCTTTGATTACAAATAATCCTATAACTCTAAATAGCACTGAGATCTTTGAGAGAGAGTGGCAGAGAATCAAACCAGAGATGATCGAGTTTGATTTACTTGGAATTTCGGTAGAGTTTTGTTAAAATATAAGAGAATATTTGAGTGGAGAAGAAGGAGCGAAGAAATGAAGAAAAACTAACTTAAAATTCGTTGCAAAAACCATGTATTTATAGAAGAACAACGGTCATGTCCATTCGCGAAAGGTTATGACGAATAGAAACTTCTTTTGAAAATTTGAAATTTGAATTTCTATGGTCGTCATGTCGACATGGGAGGATGGGGTATGTTGACATGCCCAAGTAAATTTTGAAAATTGATTTTTGTTTTTAAAAGAGATTTTCTTTCTAAAACTTGCCAAAACAATTTCTGAAGTTTATAAAGCATATTTAATATAGTTTAAACTTACAAAAGAGATTTAAAAATTAATATTAAAAATATATAATATATAATTTAAAAGTAATATCAAAAAATAAGTATAGAATATATTTTTGAAATTTAAAGCTACAATATTAAAATCAGGAGATAGTTTAAAACAAGAGATGATTTTGAAATCAAAATATAAAAGATAATAAAAATAATTTAAGGCTAAAATATTTAAACTGAGAGAGATAAATTTTAAAAGGTTTTTGGAAAAATATTTAAAATAAATCATTTTGAAAATTTCATGGATTCTATTCCACTGGAGAAGATTGTGGGTTCCATCCTACTATTAAAGTAAGAAGGTGGATTCCATTCCACAATTAAAATCAGAATAAAGATTTTAGTGCTATTGTGAAGTTTTAACACAAATCTAGACACTATTACTTATCTTGATATGTTAAACTCTTGAAATCTTGAAATTTTGACATCTTGAACTCTTGATACTCATGAGTCTTCAGTCTTGATTTTTTCAATCTTGAATCTCTATACACAGTCTTGAATCTTTATATTATACAGTCTTCATTCTCGGTACCTGCATATATATATATATATATATATATATATATATATATACACACACACACATATATATCCTGCATATACATATATATCTAGACAAGAATATTATTGTATATATTTTATAACAAGTCCTAAGGTTGTTGTCATCAAAACCATCATCTCAAGGACTAACAATCTCCCTCTTTTTGATGATAACAACCTATGTTTATAATATATACTCCACATAACTCTGATTCAACTCCAGCTCCCCCTTACTCCAACAACTCCCCCTTATTCTACTAACTCCCCCTTAATCTAAGCCTATCTAACCTATTTTATAATTCTTTGTCATTAACAAAAACTAATCTTAAACTACATACCTCCCCCTGAATCTTATGCTATAGCACTATATAGGATAATAATACAGTATAGTAGAATATAAATGAAACAGATAATAATATGGGTAAAATATAGTAAGGTAATTATGGGAGGTATGAAAATTTCAAACATAATCAATCAATATATTTATCAAACCACACTATTTCAATCATATATTACATACCATGTTCAAATCAATTCAAACAATTCAAATCAAGTCAAATAAAACCAAACAATTCAACCCACATCAAACCAAATCAAATCAAAGTAAATCAAACCATACAAGTCAAATCAAACATTTCATGGAATTTCAATCCATCTCTCTTCACCAGAGATAGGATCTTCTTTTATAGCATTCCATTCTTCATTATCTTTGTTCAGAGTTCCTTCTGGAATCGCTTCGAGTTCTTCTTTGTTGGGGGTTGAGATCATCCATTGAATGGCATCGGAGTGCCTTTCTTGTTCTTTTATTATCTGCATTTGGCTTAATTCTAAGTGTCATTGATTGCGAAGGACAAAAGTAAGTATCTTCTTGAAAGATTTGAGAGCTTCTGCAAGATTCTCAATTAGATTATGAATAGGAGAGGCCATTTTTGATAAAATATGAAGAAATTCAATTGATAAATAAGGAAAATTGATAATGTGCATTTTTCTAGAAGAAACAGGTATTTAAATAGTTAGAAAGTTGTTTGAAATGAAAAGACATAAGGTAGTTATGCCAATTTAAAATTCAAAACAAAAATAACTTTCTGGCTGTTACATGTCGACATAGGGGGCAGGGGGATGTCGACATGTCACTGTTGATTTTGGCAATATGCTTTGTTTCTTTATATTATGTACAAGTCTATATATACAAATTTATAATATAACAACAAGCATTCCAGATATATTTTAGAGTTAATGAACATAAATAAGCGGTTTTCATTGATAAATTTTAGTTAACATTACATAAACAATACATAACATTAACTAATCGAAAGATATAAACCAATACAACTTGAAATGAAAACTAGAATTCGATAGAGAATGATGAAGATGATGATAATCCAAGTTTGTGAATCACTTTCCCAAAAAACTTGTTCATTTTGGTGGAAATTTTATCCAACTTTTTACTAAAGGATCTTTTTTTAGAATCCTTTGATTTTCCACTATTAACTTTTTGTTTTTGAGAAGTATCTTATTGGATGGATTGTTGGGAGTGATAGAGTATTCAATACTTTCCAATGATGTATCTTCCTCCTCCTCACCTTCCTCTTCAATCTCCATTTCCTCCCCTTCTTCCTCCTCCTCCTATTCTTCTTCCATTTCTTCATAAGCCAACCTTTCATCTTTTTCTACAAGTGTTTCATATGGTTGAAACACAAGTGGGATTTCCATAAGAGAGATATTTGCATCGCTAAACACTTTTCGAGAAACAAAATCCTCTATCTCATAATCAAGTCCAAAATAGTTAAAAATCCGAGAAGATAAATTCCATGATACAAAGTGTTTTCTCCTAAGGTAAAATTTTTGGGATGAAGTTCATCCAAAATTACTTGCGCCCAATTAATGTCATAATGCCCAAAAATACCAAAAAGAGCCTTACAAACTTTTTAGGTCGGGTGATTGAAATTTCCTGATTTGGTGTTATGGTATGCTGCAAAAGAACATTTATAATTCTTGCTTTTGGACGGAAATTTCGATTTATAAATTCAAAGTCATCATCTACTTCAAAAATGTGATGAAATGTCTCACAATCATGTTCATCAATTTGAGAATCTAAAAGATTCATTCCCATATACCTACAACCAAGAATATTTTCCAAAATCTCACTATTTAAAACAATTTGTGTTCCTTTAACACTACTCCAAACTTCTCCTTCATTTCCTTTATAAAAACCGCAATTCAAATTTGCATAAAATTCTTTAACAAGATTAGGATAACAAACAAAATCTTTTTGAGAATCATCAATTAAACTAAGAATTTGATTCTCTTCAAAAAGAATATTGAGTTCATAAGAAGGAAAATCGTTAAAGATTGCAAATTTTCCCGTATGGACTTTTCCAAAGTTTACATAGCTTATGTAAACTTTGATAGCTTCCGGGTCATTGAAAAGGAATTCTTTGATGGCTTTAGATAGCCTAATGGTGAAGGGAGTGCTTGAGAAAGCCATTTTTGAGGAGAGTAGAGAGCTTGAAAGTTTGAAAGAGAGTTTGAATTCTGAAATGAAAGTGAAAAGATAGGAGAAGAACTAAGGAGATAAATAGATATATATATATAAGAGTCATGTTAGCTGGTCAAGAGAAGCCTTTTCAGAGCTTTGGAGTGGGTGAAAAGGTGGAGGGAATTCAAAGTTTTGAACTAAAATTTGAATTTCAAATTTCTGGGGGGATATCGACATAAGGGGTAGGGCCATGTCGACATGGGTCCTCTAATATATGTGACTAATTTTTTCTATTTTTTTAATATATATATAATTTATATTTTATCTATAATAATATAAATAAAATATCACTTTAATATTAATATTTTAATATTGCAAATATTACTAAAATAATATTATTTTGAAAATCAAAATTTTAAATTCAAATAATAAGCAATTTCAAAACATGCAAACAATCAAACATTCAAACAAGCAATTTCAACTAATAGAATTTAAATGTGTACCATTTTTAGATCCATATTTTCGAGATCATCAGATTCGTGAATAGCTGTAAAGCACATATTTGAATTTTCCATCTTATGATCTTCACCACTGGAGGATGAATCTGAATCGTCTAGTGTAGCAGTATATCCTCTCTTAATTTCCTTTGATGAATCTTTGCTTAGAGGAAATTTCTGCTTATCCTAATGCAGACAATCTCTTTTTAAGTGGCCTGGCTCATCACAACTGTATCTGACATTGTTGTGAGTCTCATTATTATTTCTAAAATTCTTGTGATCATTTCTCTTGTTGTTGTTCATATTTTTGTATTTCAGAAACTTTCTAAAATTTCTTGTCATCAAGGCTATTTCTTTATCATCGTCACTGTTTGAGTCCGAACCATCTGTTATTGCATTGAACCTTATTGTCTTCTTTTTTTGAGGCCTTGCTATCCCTTATCCTTTGCATTTGTACTTCAAACAACATCAAGTTCCCAATTAATTCTTTAATTTTCATTGTACCGGTATCATTAGCCTCTTCGATTGCTAGAGTCTTCCGATATCATTCCAGAGTGAGTGAAATTAGAACTTTTCTAACTTGATCTTCTTCGAAGAAGTTCTTTCCTAATGAAATTAGTGAGTGCACAATGTCTTGAAACCGGTCGTACATGTATGAAATGGACTCATTTGGATTCATCTTGAACAATTGAAACTGGATGGCCAAAATGGATATTTTAGTTTGTTTAGCTTTGCTTGTTCCTTCGTGAGTAACTTGCAAAGTTTTCCAGATCTCATTTTCAGACTTACAGACTGACACTCTATTAAACTCATTCCTATCAAGTGGACATAATAGATTATTCATGGCTTTGGAATTATTTTATGCAACAGTCTTTTGCTCAGCAGTCCACTGTGCAAAATTAGTTGTGGGTTCAATGTACTCAGTTTGAGTGATATTCTAAGTGTCCAATCCTATTGATTGTAAATAGATTTTCATCCTACATGCCCACTATGCATAGTTACTGCCATTAAAAAGTGGTGGTCTGGCAGTAGACCGACCCTCTGTAAATAAATTAGTGGTAGTGTTAACATTACCAGTGTTGGCATCCATTTGAAAACTTTTTTCAAAAATTATATTATGAAAACTTTGAAAACCAATGCTCCGATACCAAATGTAGAAAAGCAGATTATAGATCTTAAGGCTTGATTAACACTAGAGGGGGGTGAATAGTGTTTAATGGGTTTTACGGAATTTTTGAAATCTTTTGACATTAAAAACAAACAAAAGTGATTCACAAACACAGAGACAATCATAGAATCAGACACAGATGTAAATAGTAAATAATAAGCAGTAAAAGGAAAGAACACACCCGAATTTTATACTGGTTCGAAGTTACCATGTATCCAGTCCCACATAGTTTCTCGTGCATATTTCTTTTTAATTATAATGTCGATATTACAAGCTCATTTCAAGGCCACGAGATACACCCTCCTGTCTTCGAGTCTAGGGCAAACTCTCCTAATTTAACTAGGCTACAAGATTACTAAATTGATTTATAGACTACAATCACACCCAATTGATTTAAGAGCTGCAATCACACCGTTTCCAATATCACTTTGATAGATGGAGAGACTCGATACACTTCTTTGATTACAAATGATCCTATAACTCTAGATAGCATTGAGATCTTTGAAAGAGAGTTGCAGAGAATCAAACTAGAGACAATCGAATTTCACTTAAAATTTTGGTAGAGTTTTGTTAAAATATAAGAGAATATTTGACTGGAGAAGAAGGAGTGAAGAAATGGAGAAAAACTAAATTAAAATTCGTTGAAAACAACTAGTATTTATAGAAGAACAACAGTCATATCCATTCATGAAAGGTTATGATGAATAGACATTTCTTTTGCAATTTGAATTTCTACAGTCACCATGTCAACTTGGGGGGATGGGCTCGCCATTCTACAAGGCTTGCACGTACTATTGAAGCTTTCCTTTCTGAAAAAGCTTTTCGATCACACCTCGGAGGTGTTAGTAATCCCCCGTGTTAGGATCGGTGAGCATCTTGGAATATATAATATTCCCCTGATTTTCTTTAGGCTTTGGTGTACTCTCTCGAGGTTGGTTTCCAGTACCAGTCTGAGTCGCGAGTCCTCAAGTAGAGGTTGTCGATTGAATCTTTCAAAGAGCATATGAGTCGAGTTTTGAGATATTGTTTTGTCTACTGGGATTAGAGTCCTTAGCCAACGGGCCTTCATTGTTACTTTTCCTAATATGCTCCACTCCTCCTCACTTTGGTTCTGATTCATTTTGTATCATAAAAAATCCATGGTCATAGGAGGTTCTCTAGCTAACTAGCTGCCAAAATATATCTAGAGGTCGATTCTCCTCAAATGCAATCAGTATGATATCCTTATTAGCATTTGGAATAAATTGCTTAGAGCCAAACATTGGTCTACTTAGAGTCACCAAATTGGAAGTGCTGGGTCAGTGAAGAATGGTGCTTAGAGTCATCTTGGCGTTTGTCTAGAGTCATACCATCTATGTTCTCCAACCTTTAGGAGTATCGTTCGAGTAGTGGTTGCTTGTCCATTCCCTTATTGTCATTCAGAAGCTGCCATTGGATCATCTATGCCCTGGTCGATCATAAGATGTAAGGGAAGTGGATAGAATGCTCCTTTATTAAGTTGATTTTTGAATTCACTATCCGGAGGCACTGCGCTGCTCCTTTTTAGCCTGTTTTTCGAAAATATGGGTCGTACCCGAAAATATATTTTTTTGAAAATAGGGGTCGTATAAGAGACCGATGCAAATTAAGTTTGGATCGGCTAAGCACGGCTCGGCCTGGATGTCGTTCGGCATGGGGATGCGGCTCGGCCTGGAAGCCGTTCGGCATAGGGATGCGGCTCGGCCTGGATGTCGTTCGGCATAGGAATGCGGCTCGGCCTGGATGCCTTTCGGCATAGGGATGCGGCTCGATGCTGCTCGGCATGGCGATGCGGCCCGGCCTGGATGCCGCTTGGCATGGCGATGCGGCCCGGCCTGGATGCCGCTCAGCATGGGGATGTGGCTCGGTCTGGATGTTGCAAGGCATAAGGATGCGGCTCGGCCTGGATGCCGCTCGGCATAGGGATGCCGCTCGACCTGGATGCCGCTCGGCATAGGGATGCAGCTTGGCCTAGATGCCGCTCGGCATACGCCTTTTCTAGAGTGGTCGGCACATGCCTTTTCTGGAGCGGTCGGCATACACCTTTTCTGGGGCGATTGGTTGAATTGCCTTTAGAGGAGGGTCGGCCTTCATTCAACTTGAGTGTAAACTTCAACGTCCAATCCCCAGATCTTGCGTAGACTTGGTTTCTCTGACTACGACTATCAGCTTCCTTTAGATTTCTTTCTAATCTGAGTAGTATAGGAAGTTTCCTAGTAAACAACTGGATCTATCTCGCGAATATGGAAATCCACTAGTAGACGATGAGATCCAATCAAGCTGAGAATTCAATTCTTAGTTAAAGCACCAAAATGTTAGCACCAGAATTGGTCACTAACACCCTTGAGATAGATTATGCAGAGAGATTAATGAAGAAAGTAAATTAAAACAGAGAATTGTATGCTAAATTAAATGCAAAGACAAGAACACTGGATTTATAGTGGTTCGGCATAACTGTCTACGTTCACTTTGAAGTTAATCTTTATTGCTTTACTCAACAATTGATTACAGATACAATCCGTACACCAACTACTTGAATACAAATGCAAAGTAAAGAGAATGAGTCTTGAATGCGGCAGAGTCTCCCTAGTGTTCTCGAAAAAAGGACCGTTTCACTGTGCCCTTGTCCTTCTATTTATAGACGAAGATGGGTTGGACTTTCCTCACGGGCCTAGGAACAAGGTATCTCAGCCCATGGTAAGTAGCTTCTGCATACCGAGCCAAGTATGCCGAACGGCAATAGCCAAGCGAGGGATGCCGGTCGAGAACTACCTACAACGACTACCAAGTGACTCGAAACAAAGTTATGTCGAATGGCACTCACATTCCGAGCTACCTACCCAGGTCCAACGACATTCGTATGACAAGTGAGGGATTTATGCCGAATGAGGCTTGCCGAACGAGGCTTGAAGAACGAGGCTTGTCGAACGAGGCTTGACGAACGAGGCTTGCCGAACGAGGCTTGCCGAACGAGGCTTGTGCCGAACGAGGCTTGTGCCGAGCGATTCTTTATGTCTAACGAGGCTTGCCGAATGAGGCTTGCCGAACGAGGCTTGCCGAACGTGGCTTGCTGAACGAGGCTTGCCGAGCCATATGGACCGAGCGATGTATGCCAAACCGTGCTTGCCGAACCGTGCCTAAATGCCAAACATGTCGACTGCATCAAACCCGTATACTACCAGGCTCCTCTTGGTCAGAACCTTGTCTCATGCTCATGATAATGTCTTTAATTGTCGCCTAGTAGCCGGGCCAAGGTGCCGGGTGACAAAGACAATGAGCATTCCAAGTGAATATTTCTAAAAAGGTAATGCTTAGCATCGAGCCTCATCAACCGGGAATGACTGAAAATCAGGGGAGATGCAGTAAGGCTAAGTGGGTCGCATCCAAGTTGGGTAAGGTTACCCCTATCTAGAGTCCCTTTATTTCGGCTGTGTGGGCGGTTGCTGATCCAAACAGCGGGGATGATCTTATTCCGACTATCCAGGTTAAGGGTAGTCCGGTCTTGTGTTGCTGGGGATCGGAAGTGATCTACAGTGTTTCCAGACTTGTACTGTGGTAGGTGGTACCCCAGTGCCTAGTCATTCAGTTGGGATCCATTCTCCCTAGTGCCTTTACGGTTTTGATTGTAGAGCCCAGTATTGCTGGAATTTAAGTAATGTAACAATTTCAGCTATTTGATTTAAGTATTTGTACTTAGACACTATTATAATATCAAAGGATTTTGATATGAAATGTTTTGGTTATCGTAAGGTAAAAACCTGACATGTTTATTTGTGGCGTGGTCTAACGAGATACCTTTGATTTTCAAAGGATTTTGAAACTTTAGTAATTCAATTAGAGTGTGATTTCTCACGCTGGTTTTCCAGACTGGCTCGGGTGTTATTTTAGTATAATGCTCGGGTCAGACCGAGTATTACAGATTCATGATAGGGTGCTATGGAGCACAGGAGACGAGGTGGATGACGAGACGTATCACACGTACTTGGTGTATATTCCGTTGTGCATTGTAAGTTTTATAGTCAGCTTTTGTGATGACAAGTTATTATGACTGTCCAGTATTTTGCTATTGTTTTGTGTTGTACTCTGATGATGTAATGTATAGAAATAGTTATAATTCTTTTTGTATAAAGATCGGTTGTTATCTATTATATGTTGTTCCGCTGCGATTGTGAGATTCTGCGTTGTTATTTCTAGTTTCTTCTTCTACCTCTTTCTTCTTTTCTCTAACGATCTGGTATTTCCGACATTCAACTACTCAGCATGTAATATAGTGGACGTATTAATGTTGATTTTCGAGCGTTGAAAATTTGGGTCGTGAAAAGTTTACTACATTATTTATTTGACAGGTATAGTAGATGGCTGGACACAAGCTGGATTAAGCAAATCAAGATCAAAATCGAGTGTGAGTGAGTCAAGAAACAAAGTGTTATACATGAGAGTATAGAGAAATTATGTATACGAGAGTATGAAAATTTATATAATGATAAATTGTATTGTAATTGAAAATTGTAAATATAGTGGAAAATAATGTTGTGTACTATTCAAAATTGAAAAAAAAAATGTTAAAAAAAAATCTGATTCAATTATTTTATTCTATAAATATTTACTTAATTTTGGGAAAAAAAATAGTACAAGAACAAACTCATTCTACGGATATATATGTGTTTATTATCATCAAACAAAAATCATAAACCATTGTATTCTAGGATCTCCCCCTTTTGATGATGACAAACATATAATTAAGATTTTGAATTTTAAACAAATGTGTTTGGTATGATGTGTCAAGCTCCCACTATTTAGATGCTCCCCTTATAAGTAAACTCCCCATACGCAGATGCGTGCAATTGAAAATGAAAAATTGATTTTCAAAAATAATTTCAAAACAACTTTTGAATAATAAAAATGCTCTCGAATAACAGTAAGGTTATTACTTGATCAAAAAAATATTAACCTCTCCCCTTTTTTCTATCATCAAAGTTAACAATAGTAATTGAAATAGTAATGAATTTCAATTAAAATTATAACATCAAATAAAGGGGGCATATATATCGCAAATTTGAATTAATCAAACAAAATCCATAATATTTTATTGATTACAAACAAATTTCACTTTAGAGAAATGCTAGGATTATGGATAATTTTATACGGTGACAAGATATTGGTATTTTCATTAAAGGAGTAATTTGTGGATCTTTCTTTTAAATAGTATACAAAAATTATCAAGCACTCCCTAACCATACATAATTGTTAGGACTTTTAAATTAGGTAAGTAGTTACTTAAAAATAAATGTCAAGTATTTTAGAGCCATGCTTAACCGTAAGGATTTTTAATTGAAATTAAAATTTACTTGATTATTTATCCCTTTCTTATATGGGTTTTATCCATGCATAACCATGAGGACTTTTAAATAAGAATGGAAGCACGTATATAGAAATTCAAGTAATTCACCCATGCATAACCATGAGGGCTTTTAAATGAGCGTGAATAATTAGGGATAGGATTATTTTACAATAAATTATTTCTTTGTTTTGAAATACCAACTTCTGTATGCTATATCAAATTTTGGTGTATGGACTGAAAGAAAGGTGATAATGATAGAAATGATCATGGAATAAGTACTAACTTAAAATATTATAGAATTGTTTAATTTTCATGAAATTTTAAATTATACTTCCTCTTTTTATGAAATATAGTTTAATCACTATCCATCACTTTCAACATTATTAACAATTTTGATAAGTCTCAAAAAGGTTTATTTAGTCAAAGATTATCTTTTATAGAGTAAATTCCTTATCAAAATAAACAAGAGTATTTTATAAAAGTAAAAACCCAAGTTTTTTAAAAAAATTAAAATGTGTAACAATCAATTTTCTATAGGGGTTGTGTGCTAATTGAATATTAGTTGAAAATAATCAATCAAATGCAAATATGATTCCAACATGATGTTTGATACCACTTGTATTTGGATTGACCAAGGTAACATATAGTGGTATGTAAGAACATAAGTAAAACTTTTATTTCTCAAAATCACTTGGATTGATTTTCAAGATTTTCGGCAAGACCATTTATATCAGTCAAAGACAAAGGTATTTATATTGAAGCAAAAACAAAAACATTTCTTCAATCATTACTTTGTTGCTGATGAACAAGATAATGAGAGATGACAATTCTACCAAAGCAATTGGAAATTCATTTTTTGAAAATTCAGTCCATTTGAAACTACTGTTTGAAAATTTCAAGTCTGTATTTGATTTAACACAATATTTATGAATGAAATACTAGAACTTATTTTTGTAAATCAGAAATACTTTTCAAGTAATATGCAAAAGAGATTGCTATTTTTCAATACTTCCCATAATGAATCAACAAAAATTCAAAACAATAAAGTTGTAGTGCTGTTAGTTAGCTTTTTATAACTTTAAAATTTTCTTAAATTGGAGTAAAAATGTTCATATTATGATCGAAATACTACAGCTATGTCAAGAAGTTCTAAAACTCTTTTCAAACAATTCTCTAAATGAATTTCATTTTTTTTACCTATTTCAATTCGAATTATGGAGAAATACAAAAAAAATAAAACTTCTAGTGTTTTCAATCTATTTTCCAGAACATCTTGAAATTTGCAAATCAAAGTTATGGAGCCCAAGATATGGAAAAAATAATATAGCAATGCCAACAAAAATAGAATTAACAATAAGAGAACAAAATAGAGTTTAGAGATCATACCTTACTTACCTTCAATGTCATGATATCCAAAATGTGTAGATCTTCACCTCGTCTTTCAAGGCTAAGGAATATTTGAATTTTAGTTTATTAATCATATAGAAAAACTCGAAATTTGTCTCTATCGAAGTTGTTCCTTAGTCCGCTTTGTACCTAAATTTTGGAAGAAGCGAGTGACCTAACAAAGGATGAAGGATCACTTTCATTTTCCGTCAAAAGATTTGGTACCTAAATTTTTTATATGGCAAATCGTTAATTTTAACAATCGCATTCTTAGGAAGCAAACTTGCTTAAATTTATGAAAATTCACTTTTGTACCTTTTGAAATCCAGATTTGATTAATGCTTTTGTTTTTATTTTGATAATTATTATTGATATGTCCAATATTTCCATAATCCACGCATTTGGGTATCACACTTCTCCTTCTAGCGTTGTAATTAGTCATTTGTTTATATATTGATGCCTTTTCAAATCCAAGCCCTTCTCTGTTATTCGTAAAGAGTTGATTTTCTAATAGCATATTAAAATATTTTTCACCATTGGAAAAATTTTAAACAATCATCTCAAGATCATTGACTTTGGGTTTTAAAGGTTCATTTTCATTTATCAGCTTTGAACACCGACTAATAGCATTTTCTCTCTTCTAAAATTATTTCTCTTTAAGACCATATTTTCGTTTTTCAAGCTCATTATTTTGATCTCAATTTCTAGCATCTCGGTGTCAAAAAGTAGGTGTTTTTCAAATTTGAGTTTTTTTAAATCCTTGATTTTTTAGTCACTTTTCAAATTCATGATTTATTCGAATAACTTTAATTTTGCTATTTTTCAAAATCACGTTTTCTTTTTCAAGGGTTTTAAAATTTTCTTTGACCTCAGTTAATTCCTTTTCAAAAATCGCACATTTAGAATTTTCTAACCACTTAAAAATATCCAACTTTTTTGTAAAATGTTATTTTTGCAAATCAACTCATTTTTATTTTTCTCCAAAATCAACATTTCCTTTTCAAGCATTTGAAAAAAATTCCAAAAAAAAGCGAACTCTTTTTCGTAATTCAAACAATTTTTGTAATTGGAATTTTTAATTTTTTTAATATTTTTAAGCTCATTTTCCAAATCTTTGCTTTTCTATTAAATTTAGATTGTTCACTTTTCAACTTGTTATTTTTCAACTCAAGTTCATCAACATTATTAGTTAATTTCTGACACAAGAAAACTAAATCATTGAATGAAAAATCAATTATCTCATCATCGGTTGCAGCTTCATCGTTGTCGTCTTTTTGTAAATTCCGTCAAGCAAGTTTATTTAACTAAGTCAATTTTGGAGGGTTTATTGTCATTGTTGACATTTCTATCATATGTTGCATTGAGAGTATTCCAAATTTCCTATTGTTAACCCACCTTTTGGCAAGGCAGTACGCAAGCTGATTTAACCCAATAGACTTCACGGTTATCAAAGCTGTGATATCATGGATTTGGCTCAAATTATGGATCGATAATCAATTACAGTTAAAACTATGGATGATAGTTAAATGGATTCGGATGAAGCAAGGATTCATATGGATCGATCAAGAACGATCCATGAAATAGCTCAAGTCATCGGAGATCAACCAATATCTCAAAATCCACAAGACCAATTCACTTGAAACTTTCAGAGCTTCAAAAAAATAAAGAGGGGAGCCTATTCAAATGATCACACGTCGAAAACTGGAGGTTTTGGGATGGCCAGTCGTTATTACCGGTCATTCTAGGATGACCATTATAGTATGGATTGGCATTGGAGGGTTCGGCTAAATATGGTTCGGCATAATATGGATCGGCATAACATTCTAAGCATAATGGATCGACAAAGCTTGAATTGGCATTGTATGGATCGGCATTGGAAGGATCGGCATAGCGTGGATCGGCAAAGCTTGGATTGACATCGTATGGATCGGCATAGCTTGGATTGGCATAGTATGGATCAGCATATCTTCAAAGCGAAGATGGATCGGCATATCTTCATGGAGGAGGAATGATTGGCACGCTTCATGGAGGATGGATCTGTATAGCATATCTAAAGAAGACGGATCGGCGTAGCATCATGGAAAGGGAAGGATCGGCATGAAGGACTCTTCAAAGATGCTCGACCTTGGACTAGACGAAGGGAAAAACGATCGATGGTGTTGGTCGATCGTTATTCATGGACGAACTGGACTCGTCGATCGTTATGGTAGGCCCATGTGGATGAGAAGGCCTTGTAGCCAAAGTTTCACCTATAAATACAGCAGGCATGGCTTTAGAAGAGGGGGTCTTCATTCTGTTTCTCTTCATCTTCTACCTAGGCTATACTCTACCATTTTGATTCTTAGATTTTTGGATTGTAGCTATAATCAAACTTTGATATAATAAAAGGAAAATCTTTGGAGTGGACGTAGGCCAGAGTTAGCCGAACCACTATAAATCTTGTCCCTCTTTTACTTGCTTTTATTTGTAATTTGTTTACTCTTTCTATTATACTCTCCACAATAAATACTATCAGTGATCCGTGATTGGATATTGTTACTTTCATACAATTGGGTGTTTGTAACTAATTTTGGCACAAACACTTATGTAGTTAAGCAATGAGAGATATAGTTAAATTCATATCGATTAATTTGAGAATAGAGTATATGTATTGCAAGAGCATTAATCGAAATATTTTTCTTATCTATAATATCACTTCCTTTTCAATAATATCCTAGCATTTAAAATTAACTGATTTTAAATACAATTTATTTTTATTTCCAAATTTTAAAAAAAATTGTTCCATCAAAAATAAAGGGACTACCACTTGACTGACTCTTGCTAGATCTACAACTAGGTTAGACATCTATGCTCTTGACGGGCTTTGATGCCACTTGTAGGATCGAATTAACCCTAGAGGGGTTGAATGGGGTTTATCAAAAATTCAAAGATAAATAGAAATTACAGCACATATAATAACAGAGTAAATGCGGAAATAAAAACTAGACACGGAATTATCTAGCTCCGGTAAACCCGCATACCATTGCCCCTAAGATTTCTGCTAGAATTAAGCAGATGACCACTTACAGACCTTGTAAACTTGCGACGATCGCTTACCTGTTTGTTCTAACCCTAGGCTCAAAACCCAACCACAACTCTACCACAGAGTTGTGAATTCTCGAACTACGTCACATGGCTCATAAGCTAGCTAATACTAGAGCTTAACAATTTTAAAAAATTCAATTAAAATAAAAGAAAACCTAAACACAATTTGGCTCTAACTATAACTAAAAAGAAATGTATCCCAAATAAAAAACTAAAACAATCTCTTTTTTTCTTTGTTAGCCCATATTCATTACCTCCTTGCCGTCTTCGTTTTTTACTTCGTTCTCAAATTAGGGTTTCTGGAAATTGGAGTTGCCGCTTTGAATTTGATGCTTCAAATTGCCTTGATCCTTTTCTGATGCTTACGTTGTTAAATTGGTAGGCGATTTATGGTTGCAGCTGTTTCCTCGTCAGGAGTTCTTAAATTTATATTTGGTACGATTTCTGCCCCTTTCGATTTAAATGGATTTTGACTACGATTTGAGTTATAAATTGGTTCGTGATTTATCTCAAGGCTTGCTCTCTGATTTTACTCGAACTTGAATGAATTATGCTGATAATGATGCTAGGTTTATATACGGATGTATTTCGTATATATCCCTATATATTAATTTTCTTAGAATTTTTAATTGCTTTTCTCGGCCATGGGTTTTTGATCGAATTCCCTAGTATTTTCTGACTTGTTCATCGTTTGAATATATTGGTATATATTCTTAACCGATTTATTGATATTTTCCATTTCACCTTGACTTGTTCAATCGACTGAATTTACTAGTTCGATTAAAACTAGATACTTGCTATTTTTGACCCTGCGTCCTCTTCAAATCATTTATGGTGATACTTGTTTTTGATTCATACTTGCGGTGAAATCATTGTTGTTATATATGTTCGTATGCGCATGTCCTTGTTTATACTTTGTAGTCTTGTACATATGCCTTGCTCTGTTAATGATCTGCATCATGATATTTGCTTGAGCTTGCACATTTTTGCTCTTGTCCATGTTGATCTGCTGTAGATTTGCCCATTGTATTTGATACCATGACTGAATTTTCGATGCCTACGTATATGTATACGTATACATATGTGTGTGTGTTTCTATCCCTGTTTTGAGTCTGATTTGCTCTTATTGAAGTGCACTTGTACTCCTTGCTAGTTATTTTGTTATTGCACCTTAATGCTTGCTTACATACATGTGTATGCATGTTGAATTGTATTGCACCATTTTAGTCTTCTCTTGTTTCACTGCATTTGTATGTGTGAGTTTGTGAATGGGCATGCACTTGTATATGCATATTTGTACTGTTGTTGTGTCTCCGGCCATCCTGAACCGTGTGCATTCTTAAACTGTTTCATACGTTCCCTTAGTTATGAATTGCCTTTATATTCACTGTGTACTATATACATGTATATACGCAAGTGTATATATGTATATTAGCATGCTTGTACATCCTTATGCTATCTTGTTGCATTCTTGTTTTCATACATGTATGTACTTGCACTTCTTGTCTTGTGATCTAGTCGTTTCTAATTTGGCTCGGCTATGACTGTTTATGTGTGTGCGCACTCTTTTACCTTGCTTGTGCACCAGTCATTTATTTTGCTTGCACTTGTAAATTTTTTTCATGATACGTGCACCTGAGTTGACCCTGTTTAAAATATGAAGAGAAAACAAACCCATAAACTGAGGCAATATTAAATCACAATTATAATTTTGGCAAGTTAGCTTCGTTTCTTTTTCCTATTTATTGCATTGTTTATTGGATAGGTATAGAGGATGACTAAACACAAGCTAGAGTAAGCAAATCAAGATCAAAATCGAATGTGGGTGAGTGAGGAAACAAAGTGTTGTATATGACTGTGCAGAGAAATTATGTATATGGGAGTATGGAATTTGTATAATGGCAGATTGTATTGTTATTGAAAATTGTAAATATAGTGGAAGCAAATAATGTGTACTATTTGAAATTGACATAAAATATTTGTTTGAATAGAATATGTGTTCAAATAAAAATTATGATTCGGTTATTTTATTCTATAAATATTTATATAATTCTATGAAAGCAAAATAGTACAATAACAAAAATTCAACGATTATATACATGTTTTTATCATGAAACAAAAATCATAAACTATTGTAATCTATATAATGCGGTGGAAACGAAAAGATATGCCATGGTTCATATAGTGAACGAAAACACCACACTTTGCTCGAATAGCGAGTTGTTGATTATGATGACAAAAGCAAAATTGTCAACAATCCACATAGTGAACCAGAATCAAGTTGACTAAAGTATTGAAGAACTTAGCACCATAAAATCTGGTATTAAAAGTCACTTTTTATTTTCATTCAACGAGTAGTATTTGTTGAAATTTCTATTCAATATTATAAATATTACGAATTTTCTCAATATAATGGATATTTGAAAATATCTATTATAAATAACGACACTTATCATTATTTAACAAGTTACAAAAATCGATCGATATTACTAAAAATAAAGAAAAATCACCAGATAAGTGTATAAATGAATTTACACCTAAAATATATGTTTCAAGCTGGAACTTTAACTTAAAATAATAAGCAATATCTTTAAACACATTTTGCAAAATATTTATTTTATCAAATATTAATTATCGAACGTCCCATAGCTGTTCAATAATTATTTTCAAGTAGATTAAATATTATAAGTACCCATAAAAATTTCTAAATGTTTCATAGCATTTAGAAATAAATTTCAAATGTTGAGAATGCTTTAAAATAATTTTTATAAACCAAATATGGAATTTTATTCCAAAATTTTAATTAAAAAGTAGTAAATAAATCTCTTTTAAAATTAATTTAAATGATGAAATCTTTTTAAAAGCTTTTACACATTGAAATTTCAAATTGAAATTTTAGTTTAGTTTCAAATATGTATGTATATACATACATACAAGCATGTGTGTGTACACACACGTATGTACGTATGTATGCATGTATGCACACACTTTTAATTATTTATTTATATTAAACGGTCACGTTGGTTATAGCTTGAGGCAAATTTCCAAGGCTACGTTACAAGCGGTCGACATGTTGTATGTTTTTCTGGACCAGTTTGATCTAAGAAAACGCAACCAATCTGACCAGATTATCGACGACTCCGTCACATTTTCAGACCCATCTCTGACTATAGAATAACATGCGATCAATATGTGGTAATATGTATGGTAAATTATACCATGCATGTGAAGGTTTTAATAATGGGTTTGCATATTATAACTTCAAGATCTCTAGCATCAAACAAACTACAAATCATAGCAAGAATTACATCCAAATTCGTAGCAGCTAGTAAATATATGATCCTAATCAGATTAAACAAACAAATAAACATGTGTTTGGAAGTTTATCTCACCCTAAAACCAAGCTAAAACTAGCTAAACTCCTCTGTTCCTTCTCCATTTATCTATTTTATATGTTGTCCTGAACCTTTCCTCGACTGAGATCTAAAACAAACTCTTTGTGATTAGAAATTATAACTTAAGTAAAGCATTAAGGGTGACAGAGTGATAGTAGAGCTTCTCTTTGGTTATGGTGTTGAGTCTGGTGAGAAAGAGGGTGAATTTGAGGGTATTTTTGTGCATTTAGTGTTAGGAGCTTTTGCTCTTTCTTTTTGATGATTTAGAATGAAATATTGAAGTATGGAATGGAGATTTAGGCTAATGTAGGGGGTGTAATGGGCTAGGCTATGATTTTGCTTAGGAGACGAAACAAGTTGCAAAGATTTTTTAAAATATTTTATCTAATTTATAAAAATTCTCCATCCCATACTAATATTAAAATATACATATTTGCAATTAAAGTTAGTATACAAAATGGTGATAGCTGACATTCAAATTTATTTTCTTCTTCAAAACTGGGACTCACTATAAGAAAACCAATTTATAGTTGCATATATTGCCAGCGTTTTTAACTAAATGAAAATGTAGATACTTGGGTTTGTTTTTATTCATGATGAAAATGCGACGATTAATATTTGGTTAACCCGCCAAAGTTGTTCACTAAAAATTTCTATGTCCCTCCGAGCCAAAAAATTTCTATGTCCCTCTTCTCTCAAATTTTCTTATTCTCATTATACTTCTCTCAAAACCACAAATCTATATTCCAATTGAAACCCTAGATCCACAACTAAAAAATTCATATCTCTTCGCCTACTAATCACATCGCACAACTCACCGGTGCCGCTCAGCTCTAGTGTAGCCTATCACCAAGTCTCCAATGAATCTCACTCTCGCATCTACGTAATTGAAACTTATTTGGTTGGGAAGCTGAAGTAGCTGATTTTATTCAAATGAAAAAGGTAATGCATTTAATCTTATTTTATTTTAAATTTAAGCTGAAGCATTAATAGTATGATGTGAGTACTGGGTAGGAATCTTGTTGTCATGCCCGAGAAGAGTATGATTATTGAGTTTCATCTTTATTTTATACATGGTTGTGACTGTTATGGTTAGGATTCTAATTTAGATTGTTGTTCCAATCAGGCTGATGAAAAAGGTTTCCACTCTGCATCTGTGCTTGAATCATTTTTTGTAGTGTCGGTATCTATTTATTATGTAATATAGCTCATGAGTACTGTATGCATATGATTATTGATTAAATGTTGAACTAATGCAGCAAGTTTTATATTTTACCCACTGTCTTTTTGAAACTTTGTAGAATTTGGTTAGTTCTATTGAAGCAAAGATTAATGAAATAGAGAAGTAATATGAAAAAATACTAGAGTCAGCGAAGTAAGGTTGAAGAAAGCTTAGAGGTCGAATCAAAGATATCCGAACTGAATGATTCCATTTCAAGGTTGAAGAATGCATGTTTACTTCCATAGTTTGTTGTTTGTAATATTTTTAGTGATATTTAGAATGACAAACAAAATTATGTATATATTTGTTACTTGATTTGTAATATCCAAAATATGGTTTATGCTACACGAATCATAAATAAACACTATTTAATTTGCGAAGATAGAAAGAAATTAATCAAGATAATACATGACTCGATTCAAATTGAAACTACAAGCTGTTACATGGAAAGTTAAAAAAATTGCTATGGGAAAAATAATAACAAACTTAGTCTGATGGTGACAGTAGCAAAAGAATGATTTGATATTTCTTCTTTTTTGTTTATAAGCTATACAGGAGTGTAGAGTGGTGGGTACGAGTGACGTTGCAAGTAAATACACAGGAGCAACAATTTAACTATCTTGATAAAGATTATGCATATCAGAATTGAAAATTCCCAGAAAAGTTTCTTGGGTTGCATGGAGCAAAAGAACCATGGTCCATGACATTAAATTTGATTGTTTATAAATTAAAACGTAGTCATGCATATTAAACTCTCCTTTTTCCATGCGGAACATATGGCTGATTAGTATCTTCTTTCCAATAAAGTTATATGGAGCTATTGTCAATGCCTCTAATTCAAGTAAAATGATTTAATAGTCTATTCTATTTCATTGTTATATTGATAATTTCTTCAATTACAAGCATCAATTGCCTCAAGACAAGAACAAGAGGCTTCTGCGTCTGCTGGGTATGAAGTCCATAAGAGCCTTGGCAGTTATTGGAGTTAGTGTGTCTGGAATTTTGGGCTTAGGTACCGTTGTATCTATCGATGAAGCAGAGCATAGTCTAGCATGCCCAAGCTATCATTCGCCCCATAAAGGCATTCTTAATTCCTATGATCATGCTTCTTCAGTATCTTACTATTGCTATTTTCCATGATAATTTCAAATAGGTATTTCACTATATCACACAATCTTTTGTTTGTTGAATTGACAATGTTCATTCCAATAGTGGTAATTGTTTAAAAAAAATGACCTTTTTGTCTTACACAAGGTCATAGTAACAATTGATCTTTACTGATACCATATAGAGTTCTTAAGCTTTATGCTTCTGGTTTTATGAGCTCAACATTTCGCACCACTGAAAGACCAATGAGATACATAAATGTCCAGGGCTTTATGTAATAATTCATAACATAATATTTTATGTACGGGGGAATATAATACTTGCAGTTCATGGTTCAGATCATAGAAGAAACTCAAAGTTCATGATAGTTTACTATAATTTAATTAAGCATATGGCTGATGATAGCTGAAAGAAATTAATATTAAATTGTTTACAAGAACAAGTGTACAATCTTAATTCTTAAGGGTCAATATTATGATATATACACAATTTGCTTGGGAAATTGTATACAGCTCAATTTTGTTGCAAGTAAACATTAAGATATTTAACTATATATGAACAGGATCCGACATGGTCATCAAGTATACCAATAAGTTTGTGCTTCATGCCATTCAATGTCTCTAATATCATATAGAGATCTTTTCGGTGTAGCTTACACTGAAGAAGAGGTTAAAGCTATGGCTGCTGAAATCGAGGTGGTAGACAGCCCTAATGACGAAGGTGAGATGTTTATGCAACCTGATAAATTAAGCGACCGATTTCCTCAGCCGTATCCAAATGAACAAGCTGCAAGGTTTGTAAATGGTGGGGCCTGTCCTTCGGATCTATGTTTGATTACCAAGGTAAATTGTCGTCTGTTACACACTATTACAATGCGTTTGCATATTTATGTACTATCAATCTTATTTCTTTTTTGTAGAAACGACATAATAGGCAGAATTATGTGTTTGCTCTTCTCACTGGCTACCGCGATCCACCTACTGGTATCTTGGTAATGTTTTTGCTTTGTTTTTTACGCAGTAAATTTGGTAGCCATTTGAATGCAATAATAATAGTTATAGCATTATTTAAACATATGGTGTGGTGCAAGGTTTTCAATGCCGAAATCAATGCTTAAATCCACAACATTCAAATTTAAATTACAATCGCACTTCAGCAGTAGATTGTAGATTATACATTCAAAGAATTATTATTACTATTATTATTATTATTTTGCGAATACCAATTTTCGAAGTTAATGTTTTCTTTTCTTTTCTTTATTTTTTCTTTTTTCATTTTTAATCTCTTTTTAATGTCCCTGTTTTGTTTGACATCTTGGAACATTTTTTCTAATTCAGTTTTTTATACCGCTCTCTCTCCCTCCCTCTCTCTTTAATGCTTTATGAAAGTTTTAAAAGAACTTAGAACTCATAATTTTGAAACTTGATTATCTTGAAATTATAAATTTTATTATAAACAATGACCTGGTGCAACTAAAATTTTCACTCTGACATCAAATAATAAGGGTGGCTCTTCATAGATTATTTGTTGTACATTATTTAAATAGTGATTGGTAGTCATGTGTGTATTCTTATATATTAAAAAGGTAATCACAGGCTAGAGTCATAACAAACAGTTCATTTGGGCTATTAAGGTCGCTAGATCAGTGCAAGAGATTATCTTTAAAACATTAAACATGATTTGCTTCATTTTATCTCTAATAAAGATAGACAAAAAGAGCTCATATCATACAATATATGAGCTATGTCACATGTTCCTTGGCGACCAATACAAATCATGTATACCAGGTTACTAAATCAGTATCCAAAAGCCAAAACAAAAGTAGTCCATTGTTTTTTCTTTTTCTTTTGCTCAAGAATTTATGAGTTATATAGTTTTACAAACTGTGGACAGACGAGTAATATGTGCAATAATAAAAAAATTGTACGTCTTAAGCTATAGATCATTTGATATGGTTTGTAAGTTTATAGCTCAATCACTTAAACCGCTATGAAACCTGTTAGCGAGATGACATTTTAATTTTTTTTTTTTAAGTACCTCACCTATGTGTTCACATCTATTGATAGTCAAAATTAAGATAAAATTTTAATAGGCAATTGTAATGGTTTGTCCAAGCTTCACTGGCTGAAAGAGCTTTATTGTTTCCTTTTTATTAGTGAAAAAGTTCTACACTTTCCAATAGTTGGTGTTTTCTAGAATAATTACTTTGCTGGCTGAAATAACTTTATATGGACAATTGCTGCTATTTTTTATTGTTAGATTTCTATGTAAAGTTGTCATTCACATTGCATATGTACTTTTATTTTTATTGTTGCCATATGTACTTTACTCCAGCATGCACATGATCTATACATATGCTTCGTGGAGTAATGTCTTGCTATGTTAATGTTTGAGAAATTCATTCAATTGGTACCTAGTTGAAATTGCTTACTGTTAAAATATATGTCATATAAGCATGCTTAACTATTTCAAAAAATTTGACTTTAAGGGATAAATGCTATTTTTGCTACAGATGTTTAAAGCGCTTAGCTCAGAATCTAAAGGCATTAAAAAAGACCAGAGCTAGAAAGAAGGAATTATTATTCTTCAGTATATGCATTTCCAATACCTGATTAATAAGTTATGCAAGCTCATAGCCGTAAATTTGTGCATACAGGTGAATGGTGAAGGATATAATCTTAGTGGTCTTCCTAATTAATAGTTAGGTTTGGTTCCAGAGGTATGCATGTGAATGATATTGATATGGAATGTGTGAAATATGAGTTTCTTTTTCTTTTGTGTCTTGATATGTGACCAACTAATATGATGGATAATGCAAAATTGGCGACATACGTATAAACTAGTTAATCATGATATTAAATTTTAGTGGGCTAAACACAGTGAATATCATTTGTTGTGCCATTTACTAGTTACTAGTTTGAATGTCGATTATCTCTTTTGTCAGTAATAAATCAAGATATTTCATTAGCATTTTAAATTTTAGACAATAATGACATCAAAGTGTAAATTAGTAATTTAACTTGAATCATTTCTCAAGATGTGTCCATATATTTTAATCATTAAAGGAATAGGAATATCCGGGATTCTTTGCTTGATACCAAGTATGATAAAGTTCTTTGCACTTAAGATGTATTTGATACAGTATTTAAGGATAATAGGAGAAAGTATTAAACAATAATGGAGATTAAGCTCTAACGATTAGTTCAAGTTCATATTCTTTAAATGCTTGGTTCATTATATGATATTGTTTTGTATTCATATGGGTGCTACTTCTGTAGCTTACAATAAAGATACAACAGTCCTTTGTGTATGTTTATATGTTTACATCTCAATTTATTGTTCGCATCCATCATTCATTCCAAACCGCATGGTAAGATCCGATGGAGGGCAGGGATTGCTGGTGCTGAGAAAATTGCTGCAGCAACTGCTCTGTATCCATCGGCTTTTGGTTTTAGTAAGGGATCTAATTTGAGGACTTCCTTGCCTAATACTGCTCACTTTAATCATAGGTATGTTTTATTTATGTTTCTGCAAGTCCTTTATTGTTGGTGAGTGCTTGTTTAGATCGTTTAGTTTACGTTTTTAATGGAATTTGATTACTGGCTACTAAAAATCATATAGATTGAATGGACAGTCATGGTAGATAATGTGAAGATTGAATGGACAGTCATGGTAGATAATGTGAATTTCTTACCATGATTTTTTATGTTGATTTTAATGAATTAGCTTACGTTTATTATTTGTGAAGTTTTATAAAATAATACCGATGATGATGATGATGATGATGATGATGAATTAATTAAGTTTATAATAATAATAGTATTAATATAATTAAGTTAACTGAGTTTTAATAATAATAATAATAATAATAAGTTAACTAAGTTAACCAAGTTAATAAAAATTAACAAGTTTTTTTTTAAATTAAGCAAGTTCTAAAACTAAGTTTAAGTTAACTTAATTTTATAAATAATAATAATATAACTAATTTAGCAAAGTTTTATAAATAATGATAATGATGATAATGATGATGAATTAACTAAGTTTATAAAAATTAACTAACTCTATAACAATAATAATATAATTTAGTTAACTTGGTTTCAATAATAATGATAAATTAACTAAGTTAATTAGGTTAATAAAAATTAACTAAGTTTTGTTAAAATTAAACAAGCTTTATAAAATTAACTAAGTTTAAGTTAACTAAATTTTATAAATAATAATAATATAATTAATTTCACAAAATTTTATAAATAATAGTGATGATGATGAAGAATTAACTAAGTCAATAAAAATTAACTAAGTTTATAACAATAACAACAACAACAACAATAATAATAAATTAACTAAGTTTTGTTAAAATTAAACAATTTTATAAAATTAACTAAGTTTAAGTTAACTAAATTTTATAAATAATAGTGTTACATATTTGTACAATGTTGTAAATGTTTGACATCAGATCTAAAGTCCTACGAGTTAATATAATTGTTTGACTGTATGTTGTGCTATAACTTGTGCATGCATTAGACTTTCGAAGAGAGAAGATGGACTTTTATGGCATTAGACTTTCAAAGAGAGCAAGGTTGGACTTTTATGGTGCTAGCTTTTACTTATGCATGCAACAGAATTATGGGTGATCAAACTTTTTGTTAGCACTAGTTGGGTATAACATTTTATTAGTACTAGGTGTGTAAATTTGTCTACGAATGGTTATTGTATGTGACTTTGGTCATTATATAAAAAACTATTGTATTAGAATGGTTATGGATAACTTATTTAATTATATGATTAATATGTTTTTTTATTGTTTGAATATGATGATTATGTGAGCGATTGTTGATTGATATAGTATAAACAAAATAGATCATCAACAGAAAATAATAGCATGAAAAATGGTGCAATATGATCAAAAACTTTTAGTAGCGTTTCAAAAACGCTACAGAAATACATACAGTGGCGTTGAGTAAATGCAACCGAAAGTAGGGGTAAACTTAGAAACTCTATTGGTAGGAAAAAAACCGTTTTGGTGTCGTTTTTAAAATGCTACAAAAAGATTTATGGTGACGCTCAATAAACGCTGCAATAAAAGGATTTATAGTCGCGTTAAAATAAATGCAACTAAAAATCATGGATTTTTAGTTGCGGGCTTTATCACGTTTACAAAACGCTACCGTAAGTTTTGGCAGCGTTTTTTCTGCGCCACCAAAAATAAAATAAAAAATTGCAGTGACTGTTTCATCTAATAACTTTTATTCTCATTTGTTCAAACAGGCAACGCAAAATTAAGAAAGGTGTGGAAAAATCACAATGAATGCTAAGAAAACTTATCCATGTAAACTTTGCGATAAGTTTTTCTTTCCTCTCAATCACTAGGAAGTCGTCAAAATTCTCACCGTATGGAGCGAACTAATTCTAACAAAACCCAAAGTGAGCAAAATGCTTATATTAATGCACAGTCGTCACATTTTGGCTCTCACTATACTCCCCACCAAAATTACCATGAAAACCTTAACCATCTACCTCAATGGTTTAGAACGGGATATGCAAACCGTAACCAACCGTATAGCTTTTCTGCAAATAGAAATCATGGGAAGGTTACTGATAAAAGTATTTTCTTTAACGAGAATGGCTTTCTTGAATTGGGACGTCCTGGTATTAAAAATGCTCCTAGTTTGGTTTTGAACACTTCACATCCTAATATGGAAACAAAGCCAGATGTCAGAGAGAATTTGCTGGAGAAAAAAAACACTCACGATCAACCGAATTCTTTCAACTTTACTACAGAAAATAGAACTAACTTTTGTACCACTGGAAACCCAAAGCTGCTTTCAAATGCTTTTGATTTTGGACACAACAGAGATTCGAATAGGAGTACTGGTGGTATAAATTTACAGTACAGCAAGAATATTCATGACCTTGGAGAATCATTGTCTATCGAAAGTCAATTGGGAGTTGTGAATGTCGAAGTGGAAGATAAGCTTGATCTCACTCTTCATCTCTAAAGATTCCAAGAAAATTAATTCCTCGTTTTATAATACTTTTATAAACATGTGAATGTGAATGCTGCTTTTATCCATTTATGTATCTTTAATATGATCAACGTGTCACGAAAGCAATGTAATTTTAAGTTTCAAGTGTATGTCCACAACCATAGCTTAGTTGGTCCGGGCTGCTTAGCGACTAGGAAACAAAGTTTCTTGAGGTTGCCGGTTTGGGTGCTAATAAACTGAGCTGACCTATGTAACAAGCAGTCGAGTTCCCTAACTCTACTCTCTGGAGTAGGAATTTTTTTTCAAAAATACACACATTTGCATAAAAGCCCACAAATTTAATGTATTTATAAAAATGCATTTTTAAATACATAATTCAATTCGAAAGTCCATTTTCTTTTAAATACATAAAACATTTTTTTCACACTGATAAACCATTGTTCATAATTTTTATTTAAATTTGCAATTTAACTCGTAAAATTAAATTTTTAATATTTTATGCATTAAATTAAAAAAAATTAACAATCATTATTTAAGTGTTAAATTAAATTTATATTTTTAAATTTCAAGGTTGTTGCAGAGTGGTATATGTTTATGTGTATATATTATCTATTAGCTGGCATGTGTTAGGCATGCATGTGATAGTTTTATGATATTCTGATATGTCGACACCAAAATATATATTATTATCAAAAACCACGCGACACGTCAATTGGTCTCAATTGGTCTGGACTATAAAATAATGAAGGAAAACATCAAGAAATTTGACTAAGTATGAAGCAACCATATCTATCAATACCAATCGATCCAAAGCATGAAGTGGGCCTGTTTCGGTTCTACTATGATTCTACGTGCAAGTTCGAAGAAAAAGACAGATATTGAAGACACTACAACAAAAAAGACTTTTTGCAGCCCAAGGCCGTAGAATCATTTCACAATGTTTCGAGTAGCGATGTCTAACAACAAGCTACATCTTATTACGGGGTTTTTTGTCAATGACAAGTTAATTGTTTTGCAGCGTTTTCTATTTCGTTATGTTATATCGTTTATAGCCTTTAATTTCCGTTTTGTATTACTATATGCAAATTTCCTATTTTTTTTATTGTTTTTTAACATCATTTTCTAAACGTTGTTATATGCCTATTATAGTCTTTTTAATATTTATTAGTGTTTTCACCGATGTCATGTTAACATTTTTACGGAGTTTTTATTTCTTTATGTTTACTATTTGTTGCAATTACCATCTGATATTTTACTTTCTACAGCGTTTCTAATTTTTTTTATTTGTTAACATCATTTTTTAATGATTATAGCATGACTTTGTCAATGCCATGTTAGTAATTTACAGCATATGCAAAACATTATTTACTCTATATAAATTTCATAACTAATAAAACATTTATAACAGCCATAAAAAAAAAAATATTCAAAACCATATTACTTGGTTTAAACTACACGATATAATCTAATAACTTAAACACGTTATATGTTGAACATAATCAAAGTTATATCAATTTCATATAACAAACAATTAATAGTCATACATAACATTCCAGAGACAATGTATCAAGCATAAATGATAGCAACATAATTTTAATAAAAGAGATAAATATAAATTGTAAAAAATTCAGCCCTCTTTAAAAGTCCAATATCCTACAAGAACAAATAAACTAATTAGAATAGTATGAAAAGAAGAAGAAAACCATTTAGAACATAAAGTTTAAAAAAAAATTGCATTTGCAAGTGCACATCATTATTGGTTCATGTTATCTTTACTGCAAAATAAAAACATATAATACTGTCAAGTGTCAATCACAATATCACTATCATATAAGCATTTTGATTTTGAACAGATTTTGAACATTTGGAATAATGGCATAACTTGCTTCTCAGTAGACTGTTCCATTTGTACCAATTAAATGCTTTAAGTTTTGAACCTTGCAGTGATGTATATGGCATAAATGAAAGACTTGTCATCGTTTTGTAATTACACGCGTGTTCAATACAAGTCGATATATACACGTGTGGCTTGCCTTAAAAAAGAATCCAACTATGATGTCACAGAAGGAAAGGTTGAGAAAGGTAAGAAAGATGGTAAATGAAAATCACAGTACATTCAAACCAAATCAAGGTTCCAGATTCCATCCTTCACTCTGGAACTCCAGCCATCTCGGCCTAGTTCGAGCAATGGCTGGAACGAAATTCATTCAAAAACCTGTACTGTTATCTAAGGTTAAAGATTTTACAGTAAGGTAAAAAATAAAACAAAAAACTTCAACTCGCCACTTCAAAAAAGCAAGAATCTTGCTACGTTTCAATCAATTTCAAAATAATAGTTTCCACTTTCAAGCAATGAAATCCTATGCAAAAGAATCAATATTTGACTATAAAAAGCATAACAAACAATAGATCAGAACACAAAAACTTACAAATTCAAAGCCGTATGCAATCGCAGCTTACTTCAGGAATCCGCAAATCAAAATCGCAGCTTACTCCTTGCAATCAAATTCAAAACCATGCGAGCTTGAAGTAGATATTTGATTTTATGTTTTTCTTCTGGATCCACGAATCAAAATCAATGTGGATAGTTTTGACTTTTGAGCGGTAATGAATTAAGGCACAATTAATTGAAGACGATTAGTATGTGCTGCTCAAATATGTTGCTCTAATTAGAAATGGGCTAATTCTATTCCAACCCCAAATTTTGCTTTGTAGCCCCCGAATAATTAAAATTATTATGACTAAATTGCCCTTAATAAATTTTCTTCTTTCTCCACTGTTAATAACAGTATGTAAGTTGGGTAAAACCAGTGCCAAAAACCCTAATTTACAAATTTCTTGAAAAAAGTTTGATTTTCAAAGAAATAATTGATGGATTTTGAAGAGAATGATGATACTCTATCACAATCACAGCAGGTTTGCCAAGAAATCATACTTATATCAATTTTTTTAAGATTTTTTTTTCCACAGTCGTTGTTGCGAAATAGAGTAGATTGTTATTAATTCCCACATGAATCATACTAGGATGGGGTAGTAATCACGCATAAGAACGGTGAGAATTTTCCGAAAACCACGTTGTCGGGAAGGAGATTTCGATCAAAACCAAGCATCGACTTGCGTGGTTGGTTATATAACCACGCAGAACATGTACGTGGTTAGTTGTGTAACCACGCATTTGAGGGCGTGGTTGTCAGAATCAGTTCTGCAAATTGACTTTGTTTAATTTTATTTCCATTCTTATATTTTTGTTGTGTGCTACTTCCTTTTGCAGGTCGTACCATTTTCAAGTGATGAAGAAGCTTGCGACAAAATGGTGATGGATTATTCTAATGAGTTTACGACATATGGTGTAAGAGTAATTTGAAACATTTTTTGTATAAATTAATCGTCATACTTTTCCTTGTACATTACTTACGTTTCATTTTACATTTGTATTGCAGATATTTCCTTCAAGGAACAAATTAGTTGATTGGGTTCGTGATACCGGAAAACGTCTTAGTTTTGTTATCATTATTCTAAAATCAGATACAAGTGCATCAACCGAGTTACATTTGCTTGTGAACGAAGTGGTGTGTACAAAAAGAGAAAAGACAAAAGCCCGAAGAATCTCCGGATGAGCGGGACGAAAAAATGCAACTGCCCTTTTAGACTCAGAGGTGAGAAACTTCCTACTTTAGATGATTGGCGATTGCATGTTGTTAATGGTGTTCATAATCATTCGGAATTAAGAAATATAGAAGGACATTCGTATATTGGTCGACTAAATGAACATGAGACCAAGTTAGTTATTGAGATGCATAGGAACATGGTAAAAGCAAAAGAAATTTTACACACCATCAAAAGAAATGATCCTACAAATTGTACGACAATCAAAACCATATACAATGTTATCCGAGCTCAAAACGCTACTGAAAGAGCAGGGCGATCTCAAGTTCAATATTTGCTTAGTAAATTGAAAGAGTTTGGTTATTTTGAATGGCACCGTAAAACACTTGACGGAACAGATATTATTAAAGACGTTTTTTGGGGTCATCCAACCAGTGTGGATTTTCAATGCACCTTTCCCCGAGTTATCATATTAGACTGCACATATAAGACCAATCGGTACAGAATACCGTTACTTGAGGTTGTTGTTGTTACTTGCACCGATCTTACATTCTGTATCGCGATTGCATACTTAGTTGCTGAAGCTGAAGAAAATTATTTATGGGCCCTAGAACGATTGAAATCTGTTTTGCTTGATTGTGAAGTGGAATTGCCATCGGTATTCATTTCTGATAGAGAAACAGCGCTAGTTAATGCCGTTGGAGTTGCACATGGCACATTAAAAACAATGTTGTAACATATATGCACAAAAAAGTGAAACGTATGCAAGTTGAGGAGAAGAAGTCATTTTTATTTGATTGGAATGAACTTGTTTGTTCAAAAAATATAGTTGTGTACAATGAAAATTTGCAAGTGCTACATGAAAAGTACGCAAAGCATAGTTCACTTCTGAAGTATATTCACGAGACTTGGTTGGATACATACAAAGACCGATTTGTTCGAGCGTGAACGGATGACTATAAGCATTTTGGAAATTGTACTTCTAATCGGTACTTATCTTTCATACTAATACTAATATCTATTTCAAATAGTCATTTATATAATAATATTGTTGTGTCATATGCAGGGTCGAATCCGCACATTCAAAATTGAAGAAACATTTAGCTAGTTGTCAATGTAATTTCGAACAAGCTTGGATGAAGATGCATTCATTATTGGAACTGTCATTTACCGAGCTAAAAGCATCATTCGGGCAAAGTTTAACAAAAGTAAAGCACATATTTCATATACAGAAATTCAAAAATTTAAGAGGCTTTATTTCTATCAAGGCACTGGATTTGATTCATTCAGAAATACAGAGAAAAAAGATGTTGGCGAGGATGAATTGCTATGTGGATGTGTCGTTCGTAGAACACATGGATTGCCTTGTGCGCATGAGTTAGCACGTCTTGGGCCTGGTACCGTCATATCCCTTGAAATGATTGATGTTCATTGGACAAGACTTCATCTTGTTGAAATTAGTGGAAAGAAAGATGTTGGTGTTGTAGAAAAAATGGAGGTACTTTTAAATGATGTTAAAAAGATGGATACCCCATACCAAATGCAAATTAATAAGAAGATGTTAGAAGTTGTTGAACCCCAGACGTCTGCTCTCGCATCACCGAAAAGCAAAATAAAAACACGTGGAAGAGAAAGCAAAAAAAGTGCTAAGAATTCAACTAAAAGAATGCCTTCGTCATTTGAGCTTGTACAAAATGTGTACTCCCAAAGTTCGTGTACTTCAAAAAAAGCTCGTGTCGATAAACTTCCCAGCTAGAAGAACTAACTGTTGGCATGAAAACTTATTTGCCCCAAATACCGTTGGCGATGAAGGCATTTGTTACTGATATTATTGACGTCCGATCAGATGGTAACTGTGGATATAGGTGTGTCGCGGTTTTGCTTGGTATGGGTGAATCTAGCTGGGGCCAAATTAGGCGGGATTTGTACGAAGAATTATATGAAAATCAGAGTTTATACGCTCGTGTTCTCGTTGAGCATGACAGAACTACTATACTTCTCAATAGCATTAGACATGAAGGTGAAGGGTTTGCGCCGATAGAAAAGTGGATGTCGATGCCCAATGTTGGTTGTCTCATTGCAACTAGATACAATGTTGTAGTGTTCAATATTAGTGAAAGACTCATGCAGACAATACCCCCGTTGAAAGGTAAAGTGCCCCCGCCGATACAACGCATGGAAATTGGATTAGCTTTTGTAAACCAAGATCATTTTGTGCAGGTACGTAACATAAATATTAACTCTGTCATTCGTAATTTTAACTTAAACTTGAACTGAAATTGTATATTCTAACTTGTAGGTGAAACTGGAGGTCAAACACCCGGTTCCACCAATTTATTCGAAATGGTTCACAGCTCGTGATGTGGACGCAAATAGATGGGAGGACGTGTTCACCGACCGAAGACAAGCGTGGGATGAAAGAAATGAATATGCTGAATGGATGTAGTTGTTTTTTACTTTAATGTTGTTGACATTTGATATGAATTTACCGAATGGTTGTATAATTGCATTGAATGAATGAAACTGAATTATATTTTATGTTCTGGACAGATTATGGTTGTATAATTGCAGTCGAAATGGTTCACTTTTCCAGAGAGAATATTTTTTTTCCCTGTTTGAACTAACCACGTACAACCGACACGAGAATTTGGTTCCAGTACGGGAAACAAAAACGTGATTTGTGCTTTAACCTCAGAAGAATACTACGTGGTTCGTCGAAAACAATGTTGATAATCTACGTGGCTAGCGCTTAACCACGTATGATCACTACGTGGTTTCTCTGCGTTCCATGTACTTACAGTGCCTGGTAAACACAGAGACTGAAGAAAAAAAACAGTTTGACACAATGCATTTTCCATATGCAACATCAAGAAGTACAAACAACATACGCAAACAACATGTAGGGATGATAAAGCATAGGTAAACAACATACGCAGACAACATACATTTCATAATATGCAAACAACACACATTTCAAAATATGCAAACAACATACATTTCATACAACGGTTCCTAACACCATTTCATACAACAATTCGTCCACCATTTCATACAACAATTTTAACTTAAACTAGTCTATTCCAAAAAGTCATTTAACCATACATTCCAAAAAGTTACTTCAGTTAACCATACAACATTTCCAGAAGTAACTACACTTGACGACGAATGTAGCGTGATGCGGCGACTCTGGCACTATCAAATTGAGGGTTGGCTCCATCCAAAAGAACATGCACATCATGTAGGGTCTGCAAAAAAAAATTAAATTGAAAATAAACTAGTGTAAACTAAGTGTCATAAATTTAAATGAGATGAATCATACCACGTAGAGTTGGTCATAGGTCGGCTGAAAATGTGGAGCTCGAATCTGTACATCATTAGGTAATCTTGCTGGATTTTGAACACGCAAAACACTATGCTCCCGATACCACTCCATACAGTCCTCAGTGCAACTCATGAAAGAATGTTGAAGTGGTATGGATCTACGGGCCTCTGCAATCACATGATTGTACCCATTCTCCCATATACTTTCTAGAAATTGATAATGCACTCGAGTGTATGTGGTTGAAGTTGAACCTCGACATGCATTTGTTGCTACTGGAGGAATAGGAGGCATTGGAATGTTCTGAACTCTGCCAAACTGTCTAAGTACTCTATCAGGATGATAAGGCTCCACAACATTGAGGGAGGGTATATAGCCACTATACCAAGCTATAGGATGAAATGGATGATACTAACGTGCGAATATGTAAGGATCAAAAATAACCTGCTCAAAGATATAGTTAACACCATCATCATTATAGTCCAAATACATCGTAAAAAATTATATATATAATTACCTGCTCAATCTGAACAGTATCCAGGAATATGCGATAATCAATGACTGATGCACCACAGTCTTTAGATGGATCCCACCGAGCTGCATGGGGTAAAGTCTCATAGTACAGATTAGTGGATGGATGAAAGCATGGAAAGTGCTCAAATATCCATGACTCTAGTAAGCAAAGGAATCCTGCAATCTGTTTCACACCCATGCGAGTCGCTAACCCAAGCTGCCTGTATAGAAATGCGAGTGTTTCTGATCCCCAAGAATAAGTACTGACAACATCCAACTGTTTTAGTGGATCCAACAGTGAAATGTGCACATGAGACTTGCTTTTATCTGCAAACAGTGTGTTACCGAGAACGAATAGAAGATAAGCACGAGCAGCACGCCTAACTGCTCGATCTGTCCAATCATCACTAACATCTTCAAATATATCATCTAATTTAGACAAACTTATTTTATACCCAACCCTCTCATTCATTTCCAACCTAGCTTCTGCTTTGCTAGTGCCAAGATACTTTGAAACAATATTGACTGCTTGTTCCATTTCATATCCCATGCTCTGTATGGGCTTACCTACCACAGGTAGATGTAATAAAGAAGCAACATCATCAAGAGTTATAGTCATCTCACCGAATGGTAAATGAAAGGTATTTGTCTCAGGATACCATCATTCTACAAAAGCTGATACCAAATTCTTGTTAACGCTCCTGTTGCAAGTGCTAACAATAGAAAACAAGCCAGACGCGTCAATGATTGCATTGAATCTTGTAGCATTATCTGGAATCTTCCACTCAGACACCTTTTGTGCATGGTTAACACAAGTGAGCGGTGATCGTTCCTACAGGAATAAACGTTAGAATTAGTAAATGCAGACTATCCATATCGATGTTGTAGAATAATATTAGGTACATACTTGACCAATCCATATCATTGAAGCAACGTGAGTATCAAACTCTCTAATCACATCATCAATTCTCGGTCCACCTTTCTCTTTACATCTTCCTCGCCTTCACCCTCTTTCTCGGACTCGTCATCTGTCTCGTTGTCATTACTGGTATGTGAAGCATCCCCCGTGTCATCTCCATCGTCTTCAAATGAGTCTGGACCACCTTCTCCTTCCTCACCTCCCTCGTCTCCCTCACCTCCCTCATCTTTTTGATCACTCTGCTCCCGGGAAACAATTTCATATGCGGTTGCTTCTGTACCTTGCTTCTCCTCTCCCATATCATCTCCAGCTTCAACTACGGTGTCCGCACTAGTACCTCCCGCACTTTGCATCGTTCTCCATTTTCGTTCTGAAGCAGTCATTCGTGCTCTACTCATCGGTAATCAAGTTTAGAAAACCCATTTAGCACGACCATATTCGTAAACAATAAATAGCAGAACTTGTTCGCAAAATTATTATTTTTTGCTATATACATCTTACCTCACACGCAAACAACGTGGTAAAATGTCTACCCCGCAAGGATCCTGCATGGTAGAAATGAATACCACGCAGATCAACTGCATTGTTTTCATTTTTACCACGCACTGGCCATGCGTGGTACGCATTTTTACCATGCATTTTCCCTACGTGGTAAACTGTATACAGCAAAAAAAATGAGGCTTTCAGAAGTGTATATGTGTATGTATGTATGTAAGTATATTTATGTATCTGCGTGTATACATACAAACATACACAAATTCATAAATGATGGTTTGTTATAGTCTATGTTTTATCACTTGATTTGTATATCTCCATGTTTGTCTAGATTAGGTTTCTTCCAGTAGTGAATCTTGCAACTTTGTAAATGATACATTGAAAAAAAAAAACTAATGGCCACACTTAATGCATTTATTTGTATTAAACATATTGGCCAACATGGGTTTTCGGCTTTCTTGTTTGTAGTTGGCTTTTTCACTTTTGCATTTACTTTATAACAAAAATTAATGTGCACTCGTTTTAATGATTCTCCAATAATTGTAGACAACATATCTAGATTAATGTGTATTCATTTTAATATGTCATATTCACCCTACTATTATCATATTTAGGATATCAGAAATGCCATAATTGAAAAATGAAATCATTTGAAGATAAATTAGGTAATTCTTAACTAGATTAATAAAATATAATTACAAATTTAGTTTAAGGAAATTTAATAATTTATTTATATAAGATTTAAAGTTACAAAATCATAAAAAAATTAATAATTTATTTAATATCCCATATTCCTGGATACTATTCAGATTGAGCAAGTAATTATATCTATTTTTTTACGATGTGTTAGGACTATAATGATGATGATGTTAACTATAATTAGAACTATTTTTTTTTTTGCTATATACAGCTTACCTCGCAGGCAAACAACGTTGTAAAAATGCTTACCCCGCAAGGTTCCTGCGTGGTAGAAATGAATACCCCGCAGTTCAATGCTTTCATTTTTACCACCCATTGGCCCTGCGTGGTACACATTTTTACCACGCGTTTGGCCTGCGTGGTAAAATGTATACAGAAAAAAAAATCGCGTTTCAATTCAACATTTATAACTCACGTTTCTGTACGAACGCAAACTCGAATACAAATCATCGTTCAACATATACAACTCGCGTTTCTTCAAATCCAAACTCGAATAAATCATCGTTCAACATATATAACTCGCGTTCAAACCCAAACTCGAATAGATCATCAAATTAAACCCTAACTCGCGTTCAACTTATATAACAGAATAGAAAATTGAGGAGGAGGAGTATCGTACCTTTGCTAAGCTGCTGAGGAGGAGTCGCGACTTGAAGAACGGAGAATCGTGAGTAAAAGAAGGGGGGAAATTGCATACGTGAAAGTGGAAGGGGTAGTATTGGAAAATAGGGGGCTACTAATTAAATTAAGGGGTATGCAAAAAAAATAACAAAATGGGGGACTACGAAGCAAAATTTTGGGTTGGAATAGAATTAGCCTATGCTAATTCTATTCCAACCCAAAATTTTGCTTTGTAGCCCCCCCACCAAATAATTAAAATTATTATGACTAAATTACCCTTAAGAAATTTTCTTCTTTCTCCACTGTTAATAACAGTATGTAAGTTGGGTTAGAACAGTGCCAAAAACCCTAATTTACAAATTTCTTGGAAAAAGTTTGATTATCAAAGAAATAATTGATGGATTTTGAAGAGAATGATGATACTCTATCACAATCACAGCAGGTTTGTCAAGAAATCATATTTATATCAATTTTTTTAAGATTTTCTTTCCCACGGTCGCTATTGCGAAATAGAGTGGATTGCTATTAATTCCCACCTGAATCGTACTAGGATGAGGTAGTAATCACGCATAAGAACAGTGAGAATTTTCTGAAAACCACGTTGTCGGGAAGGAGATTTCGATCAAAACCACGCATAGACTTGCGTGGTTGGTTATATAACCACGCAGATCATGTACGTGGTTAGTTGTGTAACCACGCATTTGAGAGCGTGGTTGTCAGAATCAGTTCTGCAAATTGACTTTGTCTAATTTTATTTCCATTCTTACATTTTTGTTGTGTGCTACTTCCTTTTGCAGATCATACCATTTTCAAGTGATGAAGAAGCTTGCGATGAAATGGTGATGGATTATTCTAATGAGTTTACGACATATGGTGTAAGAGTAATTTGAAACATTTTTTGTATAAATTAATCGTCATACTTTTCCTTGTACATTACTTACGTTTCATTTTACATTTGTATTGCAGATATTTCCTTCAAGGAACAAATTAGTTGATTGGGTTCGTGATACCGGAAAACGTCTTGGTTTTGTTATCATTATTCTAAAATCAGATACAGGTGCATCAACCAAAAAGCCAAGAGTTATGTTTGCTTGTGAACGAAGTGGTGTGTACAAAAAGAGAAAAGACAAAAGCCCGAAGATTCTCCGAATGAGCGGGACGAAAAAATGCAACTGCCCTTTTAGACTTAGAGGTGAGAAACTTCCTACTTTAGATGATTGGCGATTGCATGTTGTTAATGGTGTTCATAATCATTCGGAATTAAGAAATACTGAAGGACATTTGTATATTGGTCGACTAAATGAACATGAGACCAAGTTTTTTATTGAGATGCATAGGAACATTGTAAAAGCAAAAGAAATTTTACACACCATCAAGAGAAATGATCCTACAAATTGTACGACAACGACAATCAAAACCATATACAATGTTATCCGAGCTCAAAATGCAATTGAAAGAGCAGGACGATCTCAAGTTCAATATTTGCTTAGTAAATTGAAAGAGTTTGGTTATTTTGAATGGCACCGTAAAACACTTAATGGAACATATATTATTAAAGACGTTTTTTGGGCTCATCCAACCAGTGTGGATTTTCTACGCACCTTTCCCCGAATTATCATATTAGACTGCACATATAAGACCAATCGGTATAGAATGCCGTTACTTGAGCTTGTTGGTGTTACTTGCACCGATCTTACATTATGTATCACGATTGCGTACTTAGTTGCTGAAGCTGAAGAAAATTATTTATGGGCCCTAGAACGATTGAAATCTGTTTTGCTTGATTGTGAAGTGGAATTGCTATCGGTATTCATTTCTAATAGGGAAACAGCGCTAGTTAATGCTATAGGAGTTGTTTTTCCAAACTCTGCTCATCTGCTATGCACGTGGCACATTAAAAACAATGTTCTAACGTATATGCACAAAAAAGTGAAAGGTATGGAAATTGAGGAGAAGAAGTCATTTTTATTCGATTGGAATGAACTTGTTTGTTCAAAAAATATAGTTGTGTACAATGAAAATTTGCAAGTGCTACATGAAAAGTACGCGAAGCATAGTTCACTTCTGAAGTATATTCACGAGACTTGGTTGGATACATATGAAGACCGATTTGTTCGAGCATGGACGAATGATTACAAGCATTTTGGAAATTATACTTCTAATCGGTACTTATCTTTCATACTAATATTAATATCTATTTCAAATAGTCATATTTTTATATAATAATATTGTTGTGTCATATGCAGAGCCGAATCCGCTCATTCAAAATTGAAGAAACATTTAGCTAGTTGTCAATGTAATTTCGAACAAGCTTGGATGAAGATGCATTGATTATTGGAACTCTCATTTACCGAACTTAAAGCATCATTCGCGCAAAGTTTAACAAAAGTAAAGCACATATTTCATATACGGGAATTCAAAAGTTTAAGAGACTTTATTTCTATCAAGGCACTGGATTTGATTCATTCAGAAATACAGAGAACAAAAGATGTTGGCGAGGATGAATTGCTATGTGGATGTGTCGTTCGTAGAACACATGTATTGCATTTTGCGCATGAGTTAGCACGTCTTGGGTCTGGTACCGTCATATCCCTTGAAATGATTGATGTTCATTGGAGAAGACTTCATATTGTTGAAATTAGTGGAAAGAAAGATGTTGGTGTTGTAGAAAAAATGGAGGTACTTTTAAATGATGTTAAAAAGATGGATACCCCATACCAAATGCAAATTTATAAGATGTTAGAAGTTGTTGAACCCCAGACGTCTGCTCTCGCATCACCGAAAAGCAAAATAAAAACACGTGGAAGAGAAAGCAAAAAAAAGTGTTAAGAATTCAACTAAAAGAATACCTTCGTCATTTGAGCTTGTACAAAATGTGTACTCCCAAAGTTCGTGTCATAAATATTAGTGAAAGACTCATGCCGATAGAAAAGTGGATGTCGATGCCCGATGTTGGTTGTCTCATTGCAACTAGATACAATGTTGTAGCGTTCAATATTAGTGAAAGACTCATGCTGACAATACCACCGTTGAAAGGTAAAGTGCCCCCGCCGATACAACGCACGGAAATTGGATTAGCTTTTGTAAACCAAGATCATTTTGTGCAGGTACGTAACATACATATTAACTCTGTCATTCGTAATTTTAACTTAAACTTGAACAGAAATTGTATATTCTAACTTGTAGGTGAAACTGGAGCCCAAACACCCGGTTCCACCAATTTATTCGAAATGGTTCACAGCTCGTGATGTGGACGCAAGTAGATGGGAGGACATGTTCACCGACCGAAGACAAGCGTGGGATGAAAGAAATGAATATGCTGAATGAATGTAGTTGTTTTTTACTTTAATGTTATCGACATTTGATGTGAATTTGCTGAATGGTTGTATAATTGCATTGAATGAAAGAAATTGAATTATATTTTATGTTCTGGATAGATTATGGTTGTATAATTGCAGTCGAAATGGTTCACTTTTCCAGAGAGAATATTTTTTTTCCCTGTTTCAACTAACCATGTACAACCGACACGAGAATTTGGTTCCAGTACGGGAAACAAAAACGTGGTTTGTTCTTTAACCTCGGAAGAATACTACGTGGTTCGTCGAAAACAACGTTGATAATCTACGTGGTTAGCGCTTAACCACGTATGATAACTACGTGGTTTCTCTGCGTTCCACGTACTTACAGTGCGTGGTAAACACAGAGACTGAAGAAAAAAACAGTTGGACACAATTCATTTTCCATGTGCAACATCGAGAAGTACAAACAACATACGCAAACAACATGTAGGGATGATAAAGCAAAGGTAAACAACATACGCAAACAACATACATTTCATAATATGCAAACAACACACATTTCAGAATATGCAAACAATATACGTTTCATACAATAGTTCCTAACACCATTTCATACAACAATTCGTCCACCATTTCATAAAACAATTTTAACTTAAACTAGTCTATTCCAAAAAGTCATTTAACCATACATTCCAAAAAGTCATTTCAGTTAACCATACAACATTTCCGGAAGTAACTACACTTGACGATGAATGTAGCGTGATGCGGCGACTCTGGCACTATCAACTTGAGGGTTAGCTCCATCCAAAAGACCATGCACATCATGTAGGGTCTGCAAAAAAAAATTAAATTGAAAATAAACTAGTGTAAACTAAGTGTCATAAATTTAAATGGGATGAATCATACTGCGTAGAGTTGATCACAGGTCGGCTGAAAATGTGGAGCTCCAATCTGTACATCATTAGGTAATCTTGCTGGATTTTGAACACGCAAAACACTATGCTCCCGATACCACTCCATATAGTCCTCAGTGCAACTCATGAAAGAATGTTGAAGTGGTATGGATTTACGGGCCTCTGCGATCACATGATTGTACCAATTCTCCTATATACTTTTTAGAAATTGATAACGCACTCGAGTGTATTTGGTTGAAGTTGAACCTCGACGTGCATTTGTTGCTGATGGAGGAATAGGAGGCATCGGAATGTTCTGAACTCTGCCAAACTGTCTAAGTACTCTATCGGGATGATAAGGCTCCACAACATTGAGGTAGAGTATTCAGCCACTATACCAAGCTATAGGATAAAATGGATGTTAATGACGTGCGAATATGTAAGGATCAAAAATAACCTATTCAAAGATATAGTTAACACCGTCATCATTATAGTCCTAATACATCGTAAAAAATTATATATATATATATATATATATATATATATATATATAATTACATGCTCAATCTGAATAGTATCCAGGAATATGCAATAATCAATGACCGATGCACCATGGTCTGTAGATGGATTCCGTCGAGCTGCATGGGGTAAAGTCTCATAGTACAGATTAGTGGATGGATGAAAGCATGAAAGTGCTCAAATATCCATGACTCTAGTAAGCAAAGGAATCCTGCAATCTGTTTCACACCCATGCGAGTCGCTAACCCAAGCTGCCTGTATAGAAATGCGAGTGTTGTTGATCCCCAAGAATAAGTACTGACAACATCCAACTGTTTTAGTGGATCCAACAGTGAAATGTGCACATGAGACTTGCTTTTATCTGCAAACAGTGTGTTACCGAGAACGAATAGAAGATAAGCATGAGCAGCACGCCTAATTGCTCGATCTGTCCAATCATCACTAACATCTTCAATTATATCATATAATTTAGACAAACTTATTTTATACCCAACCCTCTCATTCATTTCCAACCTAGCTTCTGCTTTGCTAATGCCAAGATACTTCGAAACAATATTGGCTGCTTGTTCCATTTCATATCCCATGCTCTATATGGGCTTACCTACCACTGGTATATGTAATAAAGAAGCAACATCATCAAGAGTTATAGTCATCTCACCGAATGGTAAATGAAAGGTATTTGTCTCAGGATACCATCGTTCTACAAAAACTGATACCAAATTCTTGTTAACACTCCTGTAGCAAGTGCTAACAATAGAAAACAAGCCAGACGCGTCAATGATTGCTTTGAATCTTATAGCATTATCTGGAATCTTCCACTCGGACATCTTTTGTGCATGGTTAACACAAGTGAGCGGTGATCGTTCTTACAAAAATAAACGTTAGAATTAGTAAATGCAGACTATCCATATCGATGTTGTAGAATAATATTAGGTACATACCTGACCAATCCATATCATTGAAGCAACGTGAGTATCAAACTCTCTAATCACATCATCAATTCTCGGTCCACCTTTCTCGTTTACATCTTCCTCGCCTTCACCCTCTTTCTCGGACTCATCATCTGTCTCGTTATCATTACTGGTATGTGAATCATCCCCCGTGTCATCTCCATCGTCTTCAGATGAGTCTGAACCACCTTCTCCTTCCTCACCTCCCTCATCTCCCTCACCTCCCTCATCTCCCTCACCTCCCTCATCTCCCCCATCTCCTTGATCACTCTGCTCCCGGGCAACAATTTCATATGCGGTTGCATCTGTACCTTGCTGCTCCTCTCCCGTATCATCTCCAGCTTCAACTACGATGTCTGCATTAGTACCTCCGGCCCTTTGCATCATTCTCCGTTTTCGTTCTGAAGTAGTCATTCGTGCTCTACCCATATGTAATCAAGTTTAGAAAACCTATTTAGCACGACCATATTCGTAAACAATAAATAGTAGAACTTGTTAGCAAAATATATTTTTTGCTATATACAGCGTACCTCGCACGCAACAACGTGGTAAAATGCCTACCCGCAAAAATCCTGCGTGGTAGAAATGAATACCACGCAGATCAACTGCGTTGTTTTCATTTTTACCACTGGCCATACGTGGTACGCATTTTTACCATGCATTTTCCCTGCGTGGTAAACTGTATACAGCAAAAAAATGAGGCTTTCAGAAGTGTGTATGTGTATGTATGTATGTAAGTATATTTGTGTATCTGCGTGTATACATATAAACATACACAAATTCATAAATGATGGTTTGTTATAGTCTATGTTTTATCACTTGATTTGTATATCTCCATGTTTATCTAGATTAGGTTTCTTCCAGTAGTAAATCTTGCAACTTTGTAAATGATATATTGAAAAAAAAAAAGAACTAGTGGCCAAACTTAATGCATTTTTTTGTATTAAACGTATTGGCCAACATGGGTTTTCGACTTTCTTGTTTGTAGTTGGCTTTTTCACTTTTGCATTTACTTTATAACAAAAATTAATGTGTACTCATTTTAATGATTCTCCAATAATTGTAGACAATATATCTAGATTAATGTGTATTCATTTTAATATGTCATATTCACCCTACTATTATCATATTTAGGATATCAGAAATGCCATAATTGAAAAATGAAATCATTTGAAGATAAATTAGGTAATTCTTAACTAGATTAATAAAATATAATTACAAATTTAGTTTAAGGAAATTTAATAATTTATTTATATAAGATTTAAAGTTACAAAATCATAAAAAAAATTAATAATTTATTGAATATCCCATATTCCTGGATACTATTCAGATTGAGCAAGTAATTATATCTATTTTTTTACGATGTGTTAGGACTATAATGATGATGATGTTAACTATAATTAGGACTATTTTTTTTGCTATATAAAGCTTACCTCGCAGGCAAACAACGTGGTAAAAATGCTTACCACGCAAAGTTCCTGCGTGGTAGAAATGAATACCCCGCAGTTCTAAAGCGTTGTTTTCATTTTTACCAGCCATTGGCCCTACATGGTATGCATTTTTACCACGCATTTGCCATGCGTGGTAAACTGTATATAGGAGAGAAAAAATCGCGTTTCAATTCAACATTTATAACTCGCGTTTCTGTACGAACCCAAACTCGAATATAAATCATCGTTCAACATATATAACTCGCGTTTCTTCAAATCCAAACTCGAATAAATCATCGTTCAACATATATAACTCACGTTCAAACCCAAACTCGAATAGATCATCAAAGTAAACCCTAACTCACGTTCAACTTATATAACGAAATAGAAAATTGAGGAGGATGAAGAGGAGGAGTATCGTACCTTTGCTAAGCTGCTGAGGAGGAGTCGCGACTTGAAGAACGGAGAATCGCGAGTAAAAGAATGGAGGAAATTGCGTACGTGAAAGTGGAAGGGGTAGTATTGGAAAATAGGGGGCTACTAATTAAACTAAGGGGTATGCAAAAAAAATAACAAAATGGGGGGCTACAAAGCTAAATTTTGGGTTGGAATAGAATTATCCTAGAAACAGATTGGTTGGCAATTAGATTTTTATAACTTGGTTAGATTATTTTCTATAACTTATGCAATATTTGATTACTTGGATGGTTCAAAACGTGTATGTAATTGGATTATTTTTTTTATAATGTTTAATTGATCAATACAAATATGTGCATGTGATTAGATTATATTTTTATAAAAGATTATTAGTAAATATTCTTTTCTTAAAAAAAATTAATTAGAAACAAATTTAATCTATTTCATAGTTTTACATTTTTTGTGAATATGAAGTTCATTGTTTTTAGTTATAATTCTTTTAGATAAACTGAAGTAGATATTAATAAATTTATGTTACATAATTTGTATGATTATTATTTGTCATTTATGGAGATTGCATACGACAAATCAAGATATCGTTTGTAATTACTGCACAACAATCGGTATCATAGAAAGAAAACAAAGTGCAATTATTGCAGTAAAGAAATTTCTGATGAAAGTATAGCACGTATAAAAGAACATTTAGCAGCAATGGTTGGCAATGTTGCACCATGTCCAAGCGTTCTTAAAGAAGTCAGAAAAACTTGTTCGAGAATAACTAATCAACAAGTAACAAACGAAGTTATGGAAAACTTGAAAAACAACACATGCAAGAAAAATTGATGAGCATGCATGAACAACAAAACTTAGAAGCTGAAAGTGATGGAAATGAAGATGATGAAGATGTTCAGCATGTCTTTTGAGCAAGTAAAGAATCTTATATTAGCGATGAAAGACAACGTTCTAATGTAGGATCTAAAGGAGTAAAGCACGATGATCGTTCTAAATCATTAAGAGTAGATAATGATTTTGAGATACGCACAGCTTCTAGAATGGATTTAAATGTTCAAGGACGAGAAGATAGATCTCAACCCTCAATTAAAACTGCAATAAAAGACATTAAAGATGCCAAAAAGCACATTGGAACTGCCATATCTAAATTATTATCTATTTTAACCATATTACCCATAATGTTACAAGTAGTCCTTATTATCAAATAATGGTTGATGTCATTGCAAAGCCGTTCCTAGAATTAACTACCTTGGGTAAACATCTAAAAACTTATTTAGATTTAGAGTGTGCTGAAATCAAAGATACCTTAATTTTTGGTATGAGTATAGTTGCATGTTGATGTGTGATGGTTGAAGCATTCAAAATAGAAAAAAAAAATCATAATTCCTGTGTACACTTCTTAAGGAACCGTCTTTCTTAAATATATAGATGCTACTGACAAATTTCAAAATACTGAGTATATTTGGGGTTTAATGGATAATATTGTTATTTTTATTGAAGAAGACAGAATTGTCCAAATAGTAACTGATAATGGAGTAAATATAAAGTTGTTGATCAACTACTAATGGATGAAAGAAGACTACTATGTTGAGCACGGTATGCAGCACATTGCATCGATTTGCTTCTAGAAGATATTTTAAAAGAAATCGAGGTAAAAAATTATTACCTCAAGTTGTCATTCAATAACAGAATTCATATACAATCATGATTGGGTACTTACCATAATGGAAAAAAAGAAAAAGAAACCAACAATAAAGAAATGGTTCGGCCAGCAGTAACCAAATTGCTACTCACTTTAACGCATTACATTCATAAAGGAAATTTAAGAAGAATGATCTATTTGAAGGAGTGAGTGCAAAGATTACAAAATTCGGTCCTAAAGATTAAATAACAACTATTCTTGTCTATAACATGATTCATAGCAGTAAATTTTGGGCTAACATTGCTGCTATTATTTTCGTATTTGATCCACTTGTAAAGTTTTAACAATGAGGGACAACGATGTCAAAGCAAAGATGAGGTATTTATACGAAATAATGGATCGAGTGAAAAATTAATTAAGAAAAATATTGGTGCGAGAAACAGCTTCTCTGATAATCCTTTTAAAAACATTTGTCCATCCATTTGTAACTTCATTATCATTTGTTGATTTATTTCTATATTGAGTATGGGGATTGAAAAATAACATAAAATAATTTTGTAGTTCATATTGACATGATATATACCTATATAATTGTATAATAGCTACAAAAAAATTATTACGGTATAAATAAATTAATGCAACTATCTTTCCCACCTTTTATCGATTATATTCCACCATCTTTGATATTGTCTCGCATCAATATTTTTCTTAATTAATTCCTCGCTCGATCCATTATTTCCTACAAATATTTTATCTCTGCTTTATTATCATTGTCCACCATTCTTAAAACTTTTATAAATGGATCGGATATGAGGATTACATCAGCAATGTTAGTCAAGAATTTACTGCTATGAACCAAGTTATAGAAAAGAATCGCTTATTTTTATCTTTAGGACAGAGTTTTGAAATCTTTGTGCTCCACTCCATCGAATAGATCATTCTTTTTAAATTCTCTTTATGTATGTATATATTGGATTCTAATGCAATAAAGTGGATAGCAAATATGGTTACCGTTGGTCTAATCATTATGGTAAATAGAAAACCATGATTGTATATGAATCATGTTATTGACTTGCAATTTGAGATAATAACTTTTACCCCGACTTCTTTTGAAATATCTTCTAGAGTCAAGTTGATGCAATGGGTTGCACATGATGTTCAATATAATAGTCTTCTTTTATCCATCAGTAGTTGACGAACAAATTTATAATTTACTCAATTACTAGTTAATATTTGCACAATTTTATATTTTCCAATTAAATTAACAATATTATTCATTAGGCCGCATATATATATATAACAAGTAAAAATTTGTCAGTAACATCTGTAGATTTAAGAAAGATGGTTCCTTGATGGAGTACACATGAAAAATAAGATTTTTCTTCTATTTTGTTTGCTCCAACCATCAGACATCAACGTGCAACCATAATCATCCCAAAAATTGAAATAAGTATCAATATGTTGTTTGATTTCATCACACTATAAATCTAAAAAAGTTTTCAAAAGTCCACTTGGGAGGGTGCTTTAATTTCAAGACCGGCTTCTGCAATGTCATTAGCCATTGTTTGTTAATAAGGACTACTTGAAGAATTGTGAGCAATATGGTGGAAACAAAAAAATAGATATTATACATCCTATATGCCTTTTTTCTTTGTTACATTTTATTGTAGTTTTAATTTAAGGTTGAAATCTACCACCTCGTCCTTGATCATATGAATCTATCCTGAAAGCTGTACGTATCTCAAAATCATTATCTACTCCTAAGATTTTAGAACGATCGGTGCGCTTTACTAAGTTGGATCCTACACTAGAACGTTATCTTTCATAGCGAATATAAAATTCTTCATTTGTTCGAAAGACACGTTGAATATCTCTATCATCTTCATTTCCATCACTTCTAGTGTGTTATTTGTTCGGGCATGCTCCTCAATTCTTCTTGCACGCTTTGTTTTTCAAGCTCCTGACTTCGTTCGTTTCTCTTTTTGATTGGATATTTCTGTATAAGTATTTTGACTTCTTTAGGGATGCTTGGACATGATGCAACATCGTGGCCATTGCTGCCAAATGTTCTTTCATACATGTTACACCTCCATCAAAAAAAAATTTCACTCCAATAACTGCATTTTTTTATAATATCGACTGTTGTGTAGTAATTTCAAATGATATCACGATTTGTTGTATTCAATCACCTAAAATTATAAACAAATAATAAATAAAATTATACAAATTATATAACATAAATTCGTTCATATCAACTTCAGTTTAACCAAAAAAATTATAACTAAAAACAATAAATTGCATGTTAACAAAAACTGTAACATTATGAAATAAATTAAATTTATTTCAAATTATATTTTTGTTAAAGAAAATAGTAATAATCTTTTATAAAAACCAATCTAGTTTTTTTTTTTTTGAAAATTGGTAAGAATTTTATTTAGGCATTTCAGCCCAGAACATTAGCCCAAACTAGCCCATTACAATATACTTACAAAACCAATATTTCACCGACAATAAAGTAAACTAACACTTTCCAAAAATAACGATTTCCTTTCCTTCCTCGTTCAAGCTCGTGAAGTCACGGCGGTTGAAACAAATAGCTCGTACTTGGGTTTCCTACCAATGAAGAGCACAGGTCCACTCTTGCAGTTCGAATTACATCTCGCCCCGGCTTGGTAAGTGAACAGTTTTTAATCATCCTTTGTACTATATGCATATCTCCTTTCACAAGCTTACTGACCTCAAAATGACTTCTTTGTTTGTTTTAAAACACGCGACGGTTCCTCTCTTTCCAAATGCTCCAAACAGCTACGATTATAGCGATTTTGTTCAATTTTGCTTCCAAATCTCTTCCGTAACCTCATTGAATCAGGTAGGTGACCTCTTCTTCTAAGTACTTTAACTGCGATGGAGAATAAATCATATTTTTACACGAGTTCCACACCAATTTTTAAAAATAACATTCGAAAAACAAGCGCTCGTGTGTTTCAGCGGACTGGTGCACAAGACACAATCAGTATCACTTATCACTCCCCATTTTGATAGCCCATCTCTTGTAGGTAATCTTCTCATTATAGCTTTGTAGGCACTGATGGCCATCTTTGGATTATTGACATGATCCCATATAATTTTTCTCCATAAAACTTTACTGTCTTTTTGTCTTACCTCACTCCACGTGGACTTTGTTGAAAACTCATTAATAGTAAGGCTCCACATCCATATGTCATTCTCTCTTACCTTGAACATTGGCGTAAGTTGAATTTGTTGCTTTTTAACTTGATTCGTTGGTAGGGAAGAGCAATTCCAGGCATTATTGTTAATCACATCTTGCATACATTTATCTAGTCATCAAAAGTCAGATAACGTATTAAGGTTCAAAATATCAATCAGTGATTCACCTTGAATCTATGTGTCTCTATACAAGTCAGTATCCCTCGCTGTAGCTATTCCAAGAGTGCAACATGAGGCTAAGATACTTCTTGCTTTCAGAATTGCTTTCCAATTAGCTGTTGCATTATTATCGATAGACATTTGTAAAAAATTATCTTTAATGTACCTTTGTCTCATCCATCTACCCCATAGATCCTTTCCATTGATAATTCTCCAAGCTTGTTTAAGGGTGTAAACTAGTCTTATGTCTTTAAGTCATTTAAGATGCACACCTCCTTCATCTTTGGGTCTGCACAGATTTTCAAATTTGATCTTGTGAAGACTACCCTTCCATATGAAGTCTGCATGGACTTTTTCAATTTTGTGTATAGAAGCATTAGGCGGTTGAAAAGTTTGCAGGCAGAAATTAACTTTAGAGTGGATAACATTATGAACCAATTCAACTCGACCAGCAAGAGACAAGAGTTTGGAGCTCCAACCTTGTAGTGTGTCTCTAATGGAAGATATCAAAACTACACATTCTCTGTCAATGAACTTATTGAAAGAGAGAGGAACACCTAAATATTTTACAGGACGTATACCTTCTTTCACATATAAGAGATCCAAAGCTTTTGCTTTTCTATTACATGATTTGTTAAAATAGCATTTGGTTTTCTTCTCATTCACTTTTAGACCAGTATATCTTTCTAGATTAAGAAAAATGTCTTTGATTGCTTTAGCTGATTCATAGCTGGATTTTATACAGATATGCAAGTCATCTGCATAGAGTAAGTGACTCACAGTAGTATGGATGTTAAAAATAGGTTGAATAAGCTTGTGATGGATAGCCAACTCCAGTTGTATCGAAAAGTATTCCACGGCAATTGCAAACAAGTAAGAAGAAAGAGGATCGCCCTGCCTGATACCTCTATTGGAGCCTATAAAACATTTTGGTATATCAATGATCAAGATAGAGAAGGTAGGTGTAGAGATGCATTCTTTTATAAGATTCACAAACTTTGTTGGAAACCCCATAGAAGTAAGCATATGAATTAAAAAGTGTTTATTAATTTTGTCATATGCTTTGTGGAGGTCAACCTTTAGACATAATTAATCAGCATATTGTTTATTGAAGTTCCGAATCAGTTTATGTGCCATGAGAGAATTTTCAGAAATACTTCTACCCTTGATGAATGCACTTTGACATTCATAAATGAGATCAGGTAAAACAAGCTTCGTTCTATTGAATAAGATCTTGCTTAGAATTTTGTATATCACATTGCAACAAGCAATATGTCGGTAGTCCTCAATTTTTTATGGATTGTCCTTTTTAGGAATAAGGCAGATAAAGGTGTGATTGATTTCTTTAACAAATTTACTTTGAAAGATATCTTGTATTTCTTTAAGGTCATTCCAATTGATGAGGAAGAACTTAGAGCCGAGACCTTCTGTCCCTGGGCTGGAGTCAATATGAATGGATTGCAAGGCTTCCAACACCTCAACTTCAGTGATTTGTATGGGCATCATTCTTTTGCCTCTGGAATTCACATGTCTTCTGCATTTAATGTTAGGTAAGTTGGTGCTAACTTCCCCATTAAACATGTCATTGTAATATTAGATTGCTTGGCCCTCAATATCCGCTGTATTGGTTAGTATATTACCATCCTGATCAATAAGATGAAAATTGTTATTAGTATTATTTCAAATTTCCATTTTAGTATAAAAAATTTAATGCACTCATCCCCTTCAGTAATCCATTTTTCTTTGGCTTTTTGCTTGAGCTCAATAGCTTTAATTCTGAGTGCCTCTTTCAGATTCCCTTGGGCTTGATAGTACTCTCTCCATATGTCACCATTAGTAGTACCATTGTCTATCATTAACAAAAATTCCTCATACTATTTCTGCATGGTAGAAATTTGGTCTCCATCTTTGAGTCTGCATCTATTCCAATCTTTTATTTTATTCTTAACTTTTTTGAGAACTTGAAGTAACTTGTAGCATTGAATGCCCTCCTCCAAAGGTATATTATTAATTTGTAGAGCCTCATTGTATCCCTATAGTTCATGTCAGTAATTAGCGTGTCTAAATTGTTTTCCTTTGTCATTCAGACCTTTTTCTACTAAGTTTACAAGGATAGTGCAGTGGTCACTAGTAGATAGATGGAGAATATTGACCCTGGTGTTAGAAAATAGATTAATGCAGTTCACATTAAATAGGACTCTATATAGTTTACAAGATATTTTCTTACATTCTCCGTTTCTCCATGTAAATTTCAAGCCACAATGGAAGGGTTCGAGCAGTCCAGCTTCAATGATGCAATTGTTAAATTTTTCAAATTGCGAAACTCTAATGGTAATCCTCCTTTTTTCTCTTCTGTCATAAGCACAGAATTGAAATCCCCCAAAACAATCCAAGGATCTTTGACATTTTTACCAATGCTTTTGATAGCTTGCCAAAGATGAGTTCAATGAGAAGCCAGGTTATTGACATAAACACAGCTCAAGGTCGGATTGAGCCTACCCACATCAGTAGCACTAACAGTAATTTGTTAGTCATCCTTATCAAGAGGTTGAAATTCTAGCTTTTTGATTCCATAGAAGTAATATACGTCCTTTACCTCTAACATTATTATGGTAACATCCCACCTTTTTGTACGCTTTAAATCGACGATAAACCACACACGTCATACTCAAACCATACAAAAGGGCGAACTGTTATTTGGGTGACTAAGAAAAAGGAAGAAAAAATAAAACAGAACAGAATCTTGCAGCGGAACGATAAAATATAATAATCAAATAAACAGTTCATGAAGCTGTTTTATAAAATATTCAATTATACTTATACAATACATATCAGAGTTATACATACCAAAGGATAATAAATAATGTAGTGGAATAGTATAAATGCAGTGGAATAATATATTAAATAATAGTAATACAAATCTTCGTCTTCGTCCTACAAAGATAAAGTCTTCGAAACCTGAATGCTTAGACTGACCCGAGCGAATTTGAAAAGACAAAACACTCAAGTCAGAACTAAAAGATCTTATGTCAGTTAAATCAACGGTAAATAATATGAGTGGAACGGCGTCAGAGATGTTTACGGGATTTGACATTTCCTATCCAGTATCTAACATTAGTGCAGTAACTTAAGAGATGTTCGGGTATCTCCTAAGGATCCGTTAAACTATTTACTATGTAGTAATGTTTCGCTATTAGAATAATGTCTATAGTAAAATAAACTTACTTTTAAATAGCATTAACAAGTGACCCAATATTCCCCTTAACACGTAATAGTCCCAGTAGTCCATCTAGTATCATAGTCCCTCCTGATCGGGAAGCCACCAGAGGATACCACACGGGCTACGGGAGAAAACCAAACTCGTACCAGGTGCGCTAGGATAGGTGACACGACACAAGTAGGCAATGTCAGGGTAGATATACCAATTACACTTCTGGACCGGTGGTAATGCGTAGCAGCTACTACCAACCACCTCGAGCCACACCCCCAAAATCAAAAGGTCCCAAATAAATCACAAAGTAATAGAATGGTACCGAAGGAGTGTGTCCGATAAAAGGTGCTACCTTCTTAGCCCGTCGATCGCTCCTGTTTTAGACACCTTATGCCAACTCACAGGAATCGGGTCCATTTATATACCTCAAAGGAAACGTCGCCACCATCCTACTTCATTCTGGAATCTCCACCGCATACACGGTTTTTAAAGTGGTTTTCGAGTTGGCAGAGAGTATGACAACTTCCGCCCAGTCTCTTTAACAACCAAACGTTATTATAACACCGCGGTCATTTCAAAATAATTATACTTCAAAACCAGAATATAGTATCCATTTTAAAACTATATAGATACGACACAATTTCCACTTCAAAACCCAAATCAATATGATATCATTTTTGTAAATACCCAAATCAATATAATATCACTTTTATTTCAAATATATCCCTTTTCCAAAATCATAGCACTTTCAAATTTATACACTTCGAAACCAAACATTTGATATTTTAACACTTTTAAAACATAATACTTTGAAATTCATAACTTCGAACCACTTTAATTTTGACAAAACATTTTAATTTCGATATATTTCGAGGCTTTAAATATCCCAAAATTTCCAAACTAAATTTGATAATTTTGATTCAAAAATTAATTTTTCTATTATTTAGTTTTGAATTATTTTACATAATAGATCCATTATCATTTAAATAAAACTCAAATTACGAATAAATAAATATTTCCTTCAATTCATTTATACTTGAAATACTCGTTTAATTCACCTTGACCCCAAAATCAAGTTATAAAAATTTTATATTTAAAATTTCCAATTTAATAAATTTCACATCAACCTTTTTGAGTTTAATTCTTAAATAAATTTAATTTCAAATAAATCTCTAATTTATCTCCCAACCTTAATTTATTGAAATCGTTATACACTCTACATTAAAATAAAATTTAAATACTTACTCACATTTATTTTAATAAAAATCAAACTCTATTATTAAACTTAATTTTTATTTAACAAACTTATACATAGCTTAAATTCAAGCATTTAACTATATATAAAAATAATATTTAAATAACATCAAAAATCAATATTCATTAAACCATATTTTCTTCCCAAAACCAAATAAATCATTTTCAAAATATTTTAGATATAGACCACGGTGTTTGTATATAAAATTTTCTACCCTATGGTCAAGTGATGCGGATATTTATCATTTCAATCCGTAATTTAAAATAAAATACGGTTATATATCATTTCAAACCACAATCTCGAATGAAATAAAAATGCATAACAAGTTGCAGTTTATAACAATATAAAATACAATATCCATTCATCCAATATCAATCATCAACCATTGATCACAATCATCATCCAATTCAAACAATAACATTAATATAGAACCGATAATAAATAACAGGTATTTACTGGAAGTTTATATTCGATAATAAATTAAATAACAATTTTAACTGGCAGTTTATATTCAATAATAAGTTAAATAATAATTTAACCGGCAGTTCATATGCAATAATAAATTAAATAACAATTTAATTCAATAAATTCAATTTAACCGAAATGATGATAAAATATACCAAACAGTCATAAATAAATTTCTAATCACATCATAAATTAATTTAACACACATAAGAAATTTTATAAGTTGCGAGTGGGTTAAAACACTCACCTTTGAATTTAAATTGAATTTAAATCCAATTTAAACCCAAAATTTGAACAGTCTCAGAATTCACCCAAACTAGGGTCAAAATGTCCAGAATTTTACTAGAATCGCAGTGGAGAAAAACGCGCATAATTTCGACCTCGTATGTGTAAGTTATGCGTGTTAGAACAATTGAAATCAAAATTTAAAAAATAAAACGAAACAAAGCAGAGGAACGTACACGTTGACTAGTCCACCTTAGCACACAGTTAGGTCTTCCTCCTCACGAAAGAAATCGCGCACGCCCAAGGTTTCTACCGCCGTTTCATATGATCGCTCCCCCCACACGTTTGCCGCTGCGCCTTCTGACACGCGCGCCACATGCCCGGCCGACCTTGCCTTAGCCCCTTCGATCAATCACAGCCCTCCGAGAATGCGTACTACAGTAGCAGCCGCCACAATTTCGAACCCTAGTTCGAATTTTCTAGGCGATCTGACCGTTAGTTCGCGAAACGAAGCGTACCGATGAACTCCCCATCATCCACTCTACAAAACCCAGAAATAGATTCGAAGATCGGCCGATTTTGGGCGCGGCGTAATGAACAGCCGTAGATAGTTCATAGATTTTCGGCCATAGTGAAATCCAGATTGAAAAACGAATCATAAATTTGACTTGCGCTCGTCAAGAGCTTCAAATCCATATATAATTCAATATAGTTTGAAGAGATTTAATTTTTGGCTTTGAATTTTATTTGAAATTGCAATTGGAATTTAGGGTGCTGGGAATTTGTCTGCCATTGAGGAAGAGGAGGAACAGAATAAATTGTACGTATAGACAAATGACAATGAAGAACAATTAGGGTTTACAACAGGACATATATATATAGCAAAGCTGAAATATAGGGGAACGGATACGATTGGTTTGGACCGTTGAACGATAAATGGCCCGTAAAGCCCGTTCTGACTCCGTAACGAAATTGGGTCAACCCGTATATCAAAATAGATGTTTTTGAATATTTTTAACGCAATGTAACAGATTTCAAGTTCAAATTCCATCGTATGAAGAAGTTATGCAAAAATCAAGTTATTTCAAATTGATTTCAATTGATTTCTAGGCGTTTCGAGCCCGTACGATCAAATGACAAGTCCGATCGCTACGAAACATTAAATCCTACAATAATTCACTATTACGGATCCGATGAAACTAGTTTCGTCAAAATCCGAGTTAGTGGCCAAAATGACTATTTTTACATTAATTAATTAAATTAATAAAAAATTAAATCAAATTTTCAATTTCTATTCTTTAGTTGAAAATTTTCATCATTTTTTATTTCTTAATCATTTACAATGATCTAAACAAATTTAACTGTCAATTTAGAGTTGATTAATTTATCAATTTTAGTATTAACCTCAATTTCATTAAATTAAAAATTAAAAATTTAATTTCTAATAATTCTATTTAATTTACTTTTCATTCTATTATTCAATTCATTATTATCAAATGGATGAAATTAACATTGGATTCAAAATCTATTACATTAATATTCTCACATTCCATCTAGTTTCAATTAACGTAATATTTATATATTTAATTTCATTTAATTGCAATTACTCCAATTATTATAGTTCAAATCCCAATAAATTGATAAATCTTTATTCCCCTTCTTATAATTCAACAAATTGTCCAATTATGAATAACATTAACATTATTTTTAAATATTACCTTAACTAACATTAATGTAATATTAAGTTATAATTATTGTAACTGATTTCCAATTTAAATTAACAAGCTACAAAATAGGTAACATACAACAATCGTTACGTTAACTTTTAGTCACATTAATAAGCTTTATTACTTACAAATCAATGTTACTGTTTATTTTCATAATTTCATCTAATTTTCATTAACTATCTATTATTTCCTTGGTAAATCCAATATTTCATTTATTCGCTTATGTTCCATTTATAGTCAAGTATAACATATTTTCATTAATTGGCATTTCATTCAATCAATTAATTATTAACTTTAATTAGCATTGTTTACCTTGCATTCTCATTGTTATTTCATAAATATGATTCCCAATTTTATTTCTTTCAGTATTAATTACACAATCGTATTAAATTAACAAATTTTAATTTTTTTTATTCCAGATTTAATTACAAAAATCTTATTAAATTAACAATTTTTAATTATCGAAATTCGCGGGTCGTTACGATTATGGATGTAGTTCCACTCGTCGCCTAGTGAGTTAGTACAGAAGGTTAAGTTTTCATTAGTGAATTTATTTTTCAGAATACTCAAAATGGAAAGAGAGTGAACTCTCCTAAGATTTAAGAGGTCTAAACATCTAGTGTCATTGTTTAGACCTCTTACATTCCAGCTAATTATTGACATTTCGAAGGTAGAGGCCTACTCCTCAATTTCATAGGAGACACCTCTCGACTTATGCTCGCCTTTCCTTTAGCTTGTGATTTCTTAAATTGATTTGTATAATCCTTATTGGACTTTATGAACTTGTTTAAGCCGCTATGTTCTATGTCTGTATCTGAGTCCAAGCTATCCAAGACTACATTATAAATTTCATTTTCTTCTTCTGGTGTAAAAGATGCTCTCTTTAATGATGACTCGGCTAATTTATGGTCAGGTTCAGTATCCCCGGTCTTTGTATCCAATGACGGGATAGCTTCCAAATCTTCATCATTTGGGACAACATGACTTTCCTTTTGGTCATTAGTCATTGTGACTACATGTTCTATGTTTATATTTATCTCTACAGTGCTAGGTTCATTCCATGCCTCATTTTGTTGAAGATTTTGTAGTGGGATAGTTTGACTACCTCGGTAGTAGGTTTTTGCCTCCACGCTTATTTGGTGGGGGGATACGGTCTCACATTGGTCCATGCAGTGATCAAAACAATTGCATTTGTTACAAACTGGTGGAATATGTTCATATTCTACCTCCTGTATGTAAATATTACCATTTTCGTCTTTAGCACGCGCCTGTTTTTAATAGTATCACTTGCTTTGATCTCACTCTGCATATTTTAGTCTTTTGACATGCCTGGTGTAGTCATCCATAACAAGGGGGGTTCCAATTAGGCTACCAAGTTTACTAATACCATGAGCATTCCATAGAGATAAATCCAGGTTCATCAGTTTTAACCCAGACAGGATGTTTGCTTGGTAGCTCTGTTAGAACCTTTTGTAGGGTCTGGAGAGATTACCAGGGTTGTCTTATCGCTTGGGTTTGGAGGTGCTGTGTCCAATGTTTCGGGAAAGATTTGGATTCTTTGGTCCAAATGTTGTGTTGTCCACCCTTTGTTGGACTCGGACCAGCTTATCTCTGTGGTTGCTCTGCTTCTCATTTTCCTCATCCTTTTCTTTTTTCGGCGGTGTACGCCAAGTGCGATAGGATGGAGATATTATCCCTGTGGGATGATATTCTTCATCTAGCTGAGATGGGTTTTTCGTGCTCTGTTGTGGGTGGTGATTTCAATGTTGTCGCTAGTCGGGCTGAAAAACTTGGGGGGCGACCATTAACCGCTCATCGGTTTTTGATTTCAATTCGTTCATTGTGAGCTCAGGATTATCAGAAATTCCTTTTGTGGGATCGGCTTATACCTGGTCTAATAACCAGGAGGGTCCGAACCGGATTCTATCTCGGTTGGACAGAATTTTTGGGTCCCCTGATTGGCTCAATCTACCTTTTTCTTTCTCTACCTCGCATCTTCATCGAGCCTGCTCTGATCATGCCCCGTTAGTATTGCGATGCTTTCCTAGATCTCTCTCAGGGCCTACATCTTTCCGCTTCCTCGGTATGTGGTGTTCCCATCACTCCTTTCATCAGGTTGTAGAGGAGTCGTGGTCCTCTCCTATATCAGCTTCTCCCATGAGGGCTTTTTCCCAAAAGCTGAAACGTCTAAAGGCTAGCCTTAAGTCCTGGAATACCTTGGTTTTCAGGAACATTTTCGACCGTGTTAGAGCGGCTTAGGAGTCCCTAATTCTTGCCGAATCTTTGTTCGACGAGAACCCTTCGGCCGAAAACAGGGAGAATTGGGTTTCAGCCCAATTGGCTTTCTCTTCGGAGCTTCGTATCGAACACTCTTATCTTCGCCAAAAGGCGAGGGTAAAATGGGTGGTCGATGGGGATTCGAACTCCAAATTTTTCCATTCTTCCATTCGTAAGAAAGCCAACCTTCTTTCCATTCTAGAAATTTCGAGACCGGATCTTTCTTTGGCGTCCTCTCCGGCTGAAGTTAAGGAGATCATATTGTCTCATTTTCAATCTTTTCTGGGTTCCCCCTATGTGGCGGATCAGGATCTGGATATTCTCTCTTTCATTCCCAGATTGATCCCTTCTGAGGGGACCGACGATTTGGCTGATCCGCCAACTCCGGAGGAAATCCGTGCTTGCGTCTTTGCCCTTAGCAAGGACAGTGCTTGCGGTCCGGATGGTTTCAACGGTTCTTTCTATCGGAGTGTATGGCCTATCATTCAGTCGGATTTTTGTTTAGCTGTCCAGCAATTCTTTGCCGGCAGTCTTCTCCCCATTAGTTGGTCTTCCACCAACTTGGTCTTAATACCGAAGTGTGATTACCCTCGGTCATGCGCGGAATTTCGTCCCATCAGCTTATGTAATTTCTCCAACAAAGTTATTTCTAAGGTGTTGGCCACTCGTTTGGCTTCGATCCTTGATCGTATCATCTCCTCCTCTCAGGCAGGTTTTGTGAAGGGTCACCTAATCACTGATAACGTCCTGTTAGCCCAGGAACTGATTTCCCAGATTGACAGGAAGATTAGAGGTTCTAATGTTGTTTTCAAACTTGATATGAAGAAGGCTTGTGATCGTATGTCGTGGTTTTTCATCATTAAAGTTCTGCGTGCATTTGGGCTACCAGAAAACCTTATCGATTTGGTTTGGAGACTTATCTCTAACTGTTGGTTTTCCGTCCTCATTAACGGATCGGCCAATGGATTCTTCAGGGCCGGTAGGGGTCTCCGTCAGGATGATCCTTTATCGCCTTCTCTTTTCGTGATAGCAGCTGAAGCTTTCATACGAGGGATCCACACCTTAACGATTTTCGGCCAGGTTCACCGATTTGGTCTTCCGAGTAGGTGCCCGCTCGTTTCCGCCTTATCCTTTGCGGATGACATAGTCATTTTCTCCAACGGTAACCGGCCGTCAGTTCGTCGCCTGATTCGCTTTATCCATCAGTACGAGCGATGCTCGGGCCAGCTCGTTAACTCGTCGAAGAGTTGCTTCGTTCATGCGAAGGATATGGATCCTTCCAGGGTTTCCTGGGTCCATTCGTTCACAGGATTCAGGGCGGCTTCCCTACCGCTTCCATACTTGGGTATTGTTCTCTACAGGGGACGGAAACTTAACGCCCTATTCGATCCTCTGACGGATGAATTAGGGGAAAGATCATTCGTTGGAATGCTTCGATTCTATCTCAGGCAGGAAGATTGGTTCTTATCAAGTCGGTATTAGGCTCGCTGCGTACCCATGTCTTCGCAGCGATTTCCCCTACCGCCTCTTTCTTCAGGTCTTTCCAATCTTTGGCTTCTTCATTCTTCTGGGGGTCAAAAATTGACAATCACCGTCATCACTGGGTCTCATGGGACATGGTGTGTCACCCCAAGAACGAGGGCGGGCTTGGATTGCGAAATCCTAAGGATATTTGTGCGGCTTTTGCTTGCAAGCTGTGACACAGGTTTGGGACTAACGATTCCCTTTGGGCGAAGTTCCTCCGAGTCAAGTACCATAGTCTGGCCTCCGCAGGCTTTTCCGGATCTCCTTCCTTCGCTAGTGAAACTTGAAAGCACATGCAATCGGTCAAACCTTTCTCTGACTCCCACGGCGGCAATCCGGTTGGGATGGTGGTCCATTTTCCTTCTTGAAAGCTTGGAGTTCGGCTCGTCTGTCAACCCCCGTTCTCCATATATTCTCCTTCATATGGGACGCCAGAATCCCTCCTAAAGTGTCTCTGTTCATGTGGCGAACCCTTCATAAGGGATTGCCAGTTGATGAGAACCTTCAGCGGATTGGTATTCCTTTTGTTTCCCGTTGCAGGTGTTGCGGCAACGGGAATTCAGAATCTTTGGATCATTTAATCTTTACCGGTTTCACAGCCAGATGCTGTTGGAATTATTTCGGTAATCTTTTAGGTATCAGAGGTAGCAATAACTCGTCGGAGGATTTACAGTTGACCTGGTGGAACGGAATCAAAGGTAAATCTCTACGTTTTCTTGTTTATCGCTTAATTCCTTGTTTGATCTGCTGGCACCTATGGTGTGCGTGGAATAAGGCATTTTTTGAGGAAACTCCCATGGATCCCGTCTCCGTTATTCGCCGGGTTAGGAATGATGTTTTTCTAGCTTTTCGAGGCAGATCTTTCAAGGGATCGATTAGCTCTCGTTCTGGCCATCTAGTGACTCTGTTATCTATTTTCTGTTCTCAGCCTCCCAATAGGGCGGGAGTTGGTTGATGAACGTCCTTAAGCCAGGTGGTTCTGGCTTACCCGACTCCGTAATTCCCCCCCCCCTAATTTTTCCTCTGATTTAGTGGCTTTTGGTTCCAGGCTCTGGTTTTATAGGTTTGGTATGGGGTCTGTTGTTTCTTCTATTATGCTTGGATTTGGGTGGTCACTATTCTGGTACTTGTTTTCGCCTTTCTCTTTTTCGGCTGCCTTTGCTGGATCTCATCCTTTTGTATTGCTTCCTCCTCTAGGAGGAACCTTCGGCAGCTATTTCCGCTTATTATGATTTTGTTGTGTTTATTAGCGGCTTCTTCGTCGTGTGTTGTCTTTTCGCCTTCTGTCGGCTGATTTATTCGTTTTTACCTGTCTTATTTTGTTTTTTCCTGTTTCGGCTTGCTTCGTCGGGTTTTGGGTTTCTTTTACTGTTGGTTACCTGTCAGACTTGTTGACAGCTAGTGTTGTTTAATTATACAATTCTTGTTTAGAAAAAAAAAATAAGCCTGTTTATATCCAAAAAAAAAAACAAAAGAAACCCAGACAGGATGTGATTCAAGCATACCTCTCTCAAGTCTTAAGTTTGGTTTCCATTTTTTGGTAAAAATAAGTTTACTATCAATAAACCAAGGACCTTCATCCAACACTTTCTTACAATCCAGTTCATTACTAAATTTGATAAGGTGAAAACGATTTTCCCAAGGAAAAACATCCCATTTTCCAGATGTTTCCATTCTCTCTTAATATAAGCATTAAGGTGAATGTAATAAGGTCGTTTTCTAGCTACATAGATATAGATTGAAGTACCCCACATACTTTTAGCTGAGCTGAATACCTTATTATCTAGGTCAGCATAGACTCCATCAGCATCTTCTAAGTTATCAAATTTGTTAACCCCACCATCAATACACGAGTTACTAGCAATTCCATCAGCCCACGATCTAATTCCTACCTTGAATTTCGGTTTCTTAGCTTTGGGACCCACTGGTGCATGTCGATTTGTAGGAGCTCTCGATTGTTGCTGCAGATTATCCCTGGTCTGATTCTTTCCTTTATTTTTGTGTCTTAACTTTTGCCATCCCGTGTCATCATCTTCCGCCTCGGTTTCCACGAAGGTAGGTTCGCCTCTAGGGTTTCCTGCAGTCTCAGTTTCAACCGCAGTCGCCATTTTTCTAAAATATTTTCTAAAAAAAGAAACAATCTATTTACATACACGTATGTACATACACACAGATATATATTTGTATCTAACACATATACGTTTTGAATTGTGCAAGTAATCAATACTGCCTAAGTTATAGAATAATCAGACCCAAGTTATAGAATAATCTAATGGCCAACTAGTCTATTTCTAATTAGCCCAGCCCATTTTAGCAGCACGTACTAACCCGTCTCCAAACAATTGCACCCAAATTCATTACCGCTCAAAAGTCAAAACTATTCACGTCTATTTCAATTCATGAACCTAGAAGAAAAACAAAAATCAAATACCCGCTTCAAGCTCAAATGCCTTTGAATTTGAATGTACGGAGTAAGCTACGATTTCGATTTAGGGATTCCTGGAGTAAGCTGCGATTGCACACGGCTTTGCACTTGTAAGTTTTCGTGTATTATTCTAATGATTGTTTTGGTTTTTGTTTCCAAATATTGATTCTTTTGCGTACGATTTCATTGCTTAAAAGTTGAAATCGCGATTTCTCGTTTGTTTTTTTTATTTTTTTGCCAAAATGTTAATATAAAATTGATCGAAGCGCGCCGAGATTCTTGCTCACTGAAGTGATATGAGTTAAAATTGTATATTTTGTTTTTTTACCTTACTATAATTTTCTTTAACCCTAGATAACGGAACGGGTTTTTGAACAGATTCCGCTCGGGTCAACGTCAAAACGGGGTCGAAACGGCCAAAGTTCCAACATGTCGGATGGAGTCTGGAACATTGGTTTGGAGCAATATCCTACAAGCTCTACCAAATTTGGATAATGCAAGCGTGAAATGTCAGCAACAACGTCAACGGAGGCATTCAATGCACTTTTGTTGGGTAATGCTGAGGAGTTTATTTTCCTCGCAGCCAGAATCTATCCATCGTTGATCTGAGCACTGAAGACACGTCCGATGAAGTTGTCTGCACTGAAACTATCAGTGGCAACTTGAAGATCTTCTACTAAGTATACAGTTGCTTTTATTGGAGGAACTGCTTTTGGTTTCAACGCATAAATAATCCTTGTTAGCAGACAGCCTTCTTCCTCATAATTTAATACAAATGACACAAGCAAGGATAAGTAAATTTATGTAGGTAAGTACTCAAAATAGAACTTTAATTTCCACTTGTTTATGTACATGGAAAGATTCAAGATGTCTCCTAAAATTGGATGATGAATTGCTTCAGATGATAAATTATTTCAAAATATGGGTAGTTTTATTTATTATTATATGATGATTTAATATATGATGTTGTGTGAAAATTTCTAATATGTATATTCATTTAAGGATGTAAATTTGTTATCCTTTCAGTATGTACATACATTATTCTCATAGGACACCATTAGTTTATTTTTTAATATCTTGCAAAATTCTTTTGATGGTTCAACATAATTAGTTGATAAGCAATTCGAAAATCATTCATAATTACAATTACATCGCACAAAAGATATCAGTGTTACCATTCTCAAATAAGCTAAAGAGACGACGACAGAATAAAAATAGGCGCTGAACATATAGTTAATAACTTTTCAATCGCTTCCCCTATAAACCAATATGCCACATTAATGGGGAACAAATATAACCATTAATATATTGATATGGATATATCATGTATCGTTTCCTAAGTAAATTACATGAAAACTTAAATACAATATTATCTCAATACATAACAGCCGCAACTCTTAAATGGTTCATTATTGTGTGTTTTTGATTAATTTACTCCTAATTCCGTCCGTTACAAGGTAAAAATTATGTTCTTTTACATAAATCAAGTAGAACTATTTATTGCTAATGTTTCCGAAGCACTAAATTAAAAATGAATTCATGAATATAATTAATTATAATAAGCCTGAAGTCTACAAGTCTACTGGAAATAGTATGCTGGTCAAAGTGTCTACAAGTTTACTGTATGCTTACCTCCGTGATGTTCTCAGGTAAAAAAAAAAAAAAAGCTTCCTATGAATACTTACAATATAAGTAGCATTTAACTTCTCATCGTATTCTGCAATTTTTAAATGGTAAAACATAACAAGGATTTATGATAAGTTATGAATAAATGGTAAAACATAACAAGGATTTATGATAAGTTATGAACACTGGAAACCTGCAAGAATGATATTTTATTGATGAGAAGCAGTAAATTTCACCACCTATAACTATCTTTCAGTTAACAACCCTAGGCTTTACTGCATTGAGTGGTCTCAAGATGAACTTGCCAGTCGACAATGATTTATCCTGAAAGAAAGAACGGAAATATTTACATATAAAACAATCATTCAAAATGCATTAAAGCATACAACAAAGACAGGCTCGGCCCAAGGGCAAGGCTGGCAAGCCAGCCGCCTAGGGCAACGGGGTAGGGAGGGGAAACAACCTACCGGATCTGATAAGTATTTACTTCTATTACAAATCAATAACAAATGATAATTTGTGTGCGTGGTAACAAATGTTTACTTTGAATCCCTAAGCATTTTTTCCGTGCCTGCTCTGCTAAAAAAATTTCTCCGTCTAGGGCAACCAAAACAAACGGGCCGGGTCTGAACAAAGAGGTCAAGAAATTACACCTTAAAACTCTCCATTTGGGAACTTCTTCCTGACTTCATGACTTTATCGTTCGCCCAATTTAGGATATCAGTTTCTGTTATTTCTTGTCATGGAGAATGACCAAGCAAAATTTTGAAAAGTTGATGAATTTTGGACTTCATCAATTTCCATAAGAAAGCTAAAGAGCAAAAAGCATAACCAATAAAAGGCTTTGTTTTTTAATATCTAAACAAATTAAGATGAGTTTACTATGAAGAAAAGCAAGTTGATTCAATTCAGTTAGAGTCTGAAAGGTCATCTTACGACCTTTTCCTTATTAAATGCAACACATGTCCACATACTGTATCAGTGACATTTTCACAGTCAAACAAACAAAAAAATAGAAGTTACCAAATAGTACCACAAAAACACCAAATAGTACATAAAAAACACAGAAGTTATCGAGTACAAGTTGAACAATTGCTTGACAAAGTAGTTTATGAATATCCACATATTTCATTTTTACATTTAGACCATGGGTAAACTTTGAATTAGCTGCTAGGATATTTTTGAACCAAGATACTTATAGATTATTTACTGGGATTGAGTTTTGTATTTGCTTAAAAAATATCATTCCCCAAAACATTAACTGAGAATTTTCAGTGTTTTCACAATCCCTCTAACTTGGTTGCAGTTTTCTACTTTCCTAAATGGCATTGCGATTGGAGATTTGCGCGCTTGCTTCCGATTAAAACGATCTTGGATAAACTTTGTAAAGCACTTACAAAGTACCCGCCTGAAAAAAGTACTTATTATTTATTTAATTCACTAATCAACCTAAAATTGCTAATTGTTATTGCAAACCTTTAGTATGTATAGCTAATTGCTTTAGGCTATTCCGAGAAGAAAAATAATGTAGCTTGAGTTTAGCACATATTATTTCTTTCCTAATTGAGGTGAACCTTGTTGAGTATTTGAAACGACACCAACCATAATTATATTTTAAAGCATAATAATGCCCTGGAGTTTGGAAATAAAATAAATGAAATTCACCCTGCCAAAATAATGTTAAAAGGTTAATTATCCATTCCTAACATATTCAAACAAATTATTAACATATGTAGCGATGCCAAGGCTATCAATCCACATACAGAAGGCTCTTTCCTCTCCTGTACTTGAAAAGTCTTCAGGGGTGACCGAGGCAGTTACTGCTATTTTCTTTGTGTTGTTTGACAAACCATTCCTGTGAAAAAAATCATAATTAATCACAGATTCACAATGTACACTAGTAACCATTGAAAGAAATATACAGGGCATATAAAGAACCATATATACCTATGTTCGAAAACTTGTGCAACAAATGCAGGGTTGAGATTTGTTGACGAAATCTTTTGGAGTCGAGTAACTTTTACAATCCAGTTTCTCGACTTTCTCAATTACCATCTTAGCCCTTTCAGTAGGATTTTTAGTATCTAATTTTGCAACAGTGCTATGTTTAGGTGCTAGAGCATTGAGAAGATATACGTATGCTTCTCCATCCTAAGAGCAAAAAAACATGTGCATGCAATAACAGACACGAATGAAACTCGTTTATAGTTTACGAATCAGCACCACGTTTTCTTTCTTATATAATGAAGCATGCAGTGACAGACAGTGCTTAACTTACCTTAACATCAGATGGGAAGTTAGTTTCAATTTCCTTGTAGCCTACTTTTTGAAGATGAAAATTGAACCACTTCAATAGCATCGTTTCAAGCTGTAAGCTAATAAGCTCATCCATATACTATGTACATTTAAAAAACATCGATCTACAATGATGTATTTGTACCTTTTTTTTTTCTTATTGCAACCAGAAACTGAAATCCAGGGAAGTAAACAGAAATAGTAGCAGGGTCGAAACAGATTGGGTAGTGGAAAAATGAAAACGCAAGCCAATAAATTATTATAAATACATCGATTTACAATGAAATTTTACACTGCCGAAGATGAGAAATACCTTAAATTCTAATATAACGCAGAAGAAGAAGGCGAAAATTGCATTGGGGAAGGATTCAACTATTCGTAACGATAGCAATTGGAGCTGAATTGAATCGAACTGGCATTGGTTGTTGGAGGTGAGTCGAGCAGCGTCATCGAGCGGGAAAGTAGTATAATTTTGGAGGAAAAAAAAATTCTGAATATTAATTATGGGGAAAATTTGATTAGGTTTAGGATTCTGAGTGGCTACGAACTAGTGTTCAACACAATCAATTGACACCACTACCGATGGATTAAATTTCGAAAAATGGGTTGATTTGACTTTACATTACCGGCTCGGATCTGGTGTCCGGTTGTAAGCCGATTATAATAGCAAACTCTATCCCAATAAATTTGTGCGTGGGCACTTTATTAGCCAAACCACTGTTCTCTTGTCGATTTTCTATTTCTTACTTCATATTTCCCATTAAATTTTGTATTGGGATGTTTGACGTACAAATATTTTTTGGTGTTTTTACTGAAAACTAAAAGAATAAGATCAGACCTGTAATTGTTTTTTAGGATTTGAAGAAAATCTCAAATCAGATCTCAACGGAATAATTCTTAGAAAGAAGCCTACTAGATTCGAAGTGAACACTGAAGAGCGTGAAAGTTCAGTTCACGATGCTTCTACTGAAGTAAATGAGCACAACCTAGAAGGAACTTCGATGTAACAAAAAGTTGTGACGATGCAGGAGTTAGATCGTATTATGACTAACGTGGATAGAGTGGTGATGCAATGTTTGATACCCATCATGAAGGAGATGAAAAGGTAGTCACTTAGTTGACGCAACCCTCACAGCAAGGAGAATCTCACAAGCGTCTCAGAGATAGAAATTTAGACCAAGGAACTTCGTTCGATTGGAGCCACGGAGATGAAAAGAAGAAAATTGCAGAAAGGGGGTACTAGAGCGTAATGGAAACATAGTAGAAGAGTTGGAGCAACTGCGCTAACTCAACAATCAATCGGTACCAATCGATCTGGAAGGATCAGTACCCATCAATCTGAGCATCAGGTGGATTTGAGTCATTCTGAATGAGTTGTAGGAATTTGTTTCATATGATAATGGACAGGAAGCTAGTCCTGGAGATGATAATGCTAAAGCGAATGCAGTTGGAAATTTTAGGAGAGTACGTAGTTTGCACCTAATTTACTGGAAACTGGATGAATAAACTCCCAGTGGTAGGTAGTCCAGGCCCATCATGTTAACCGTGAACGTTCATCCAGTTGAACACATGGTGACGCACACGACAATCGTCACTCAGGGCGAAATGTAAGCAATGACGAGTTGATAACTAAGACGATAAAGAGGTCATTACAACAGAACTAGCAACAAACAGGATAATGGATGGCCTCACAGCTAGTTAAAGCTCATTTATGAAAGAAATTAGAACAGCTACATATCCGATGAAATTTGTCATGCCGACAATGCAAGGCTATAACGACAGACTCAATGCATCATGTAATGAAGTATTGATGGCACATAGATAGTGCCCTTCCCGATGGCGTTGTGAGGCGTAGGTATTTCCCCCTCTTCATAAAGGGACTGACCATTATGTGTTTTATAGGCTTAAGCCTAGGTCCATATTGTCATATGACAAATTGGTAGAGAAGTTTTTGGAGCAGTTTAGGATGCATTTAGTGCAGCCAAAGGATGTGATGTCCTTGGCAAACTTGCATCAAAGGTCTGGAGGGACCTTGAAGAATTTTTTGAAATGGTTTAACAGGACCATGGCGAAGGCGAAGAACCCTATATAGGAGATTGTATTGATAGCTTTGGTTAGTGGAGTCCACGATCAGACTGATTTTCGTAAGTGAATAATGTTGAAGAAGCCTCCTACCTTGAAAGAGTTCTATCGAAGGCGAATCAATTTGGAAGAAGGATTAGGTGTTGACGGTCAGGCTAGACTGAGTAGCATCATTCAAAGTAACATGGATATCAAGAAGGATGGTGACAGTAAGAAATAATGCTGGAAATCGTACCGACTGAGAGAACGCTAACAACATTGGTGGAAGAAGCAAGACCAGAAAAGGTGTTTTAGGTTCATTTGTGATGGGAAGTATGCGAAGCTGATGGACTCTATAGAAAATTCTACCCTATAATGCAATGTACTAAGAGATATAAAACGCCTGCCCCAAGGGAGGCTAATAAAGAAGAGAAGAGCTTCGGAAAATATTGTTGTTTTCATGAGACTCAATGAAACAATACGAATGAGTGTCGACATTTCTATGATGTGATAGAGCAATTGATCCAGAAGAAAAGACTCCAATGGTATGTGAGGAACATGTAGGTGGATAGGCAAGGAAACAATAAACCTTGGAGGCAACCGTCTCAAGGCAATGTGGTTGGTCAAATGGAGAGGGGCCAAGACCGCTAAACAGATATTTTGTAATAAACACTATTTCTGGAGGTCTACATCCAGTAGAACGAAGTTGAAATGAGATTCATCGTTATGTAAGTTTTTGGGGGCATCCGCCATAAAAGATGTGTTATACCATAAAAGAAGGAGCTCCCACTAGTTAATGTGATGATAACATTGTCTTCCGCAATCAAGATGCAAATGTGTTGAAACTAGGTCAGCCCGTAATGAAAGTAATGAGTGAATTAAAAAAAATTACAATTTTGGATCTCTATTGGGCCTTAAAGTCTAATTAATTTAAAACATTTTTAAATTTTATTTAAACTAAATTTTTTATTTTACTTAGATTTATAAAATGGTATGGTCTTATTTAATTTATATTATGTTATATATATGTGATGACCCGGTATTTTGACAACATTATTTTAATAAAAATTTAATACAATTAAATAAAATGTAAACTCATCATTTTAAAATGAATAAATCTTTTGGAAATATTTGCCATTTATTTATATAGATTTGTATTTTGAAAAGGAAATTTGATTTGTAAATTTAAATTAAATCTCTTAATAAAATTTATAATAAAATTTATCTTATATAATTGAATTAAAATGTTTTACCTTGTTAACATTTGGTATAAAAATATATATAGATAATAACTTTGAAATAGAATCAAATTCTATCATTAATTATTTAAAATCCATTTTATTCTATCAGTATAAAATTTAAGTATAAAATATAAGTAAACCATATGAACATAGTTTAAATATTGATAGTTAAAATAAAAATAAAAATGAAAACAAGAGTTAAGTAGATAGGGTATGCTTGCAACATAAATTGAAAATTTGTAAGAACAAAGTATAAAATAAAATAGGACAAAATGTAACGTAAAACCAGACACAAACATATGTATATGAATTGGGAAAGCTAGAAGTTAACAAAACAAACGTTTTTATACAAAATATCTTCATATACAAACCAAATATCTACCTGCAAATTTTATGTCTATAAAATAAAAAAAATAACAAGTTTGTAAACATATTTGGAAACATTAGCATTAAATACTATCATTTCAGTACAAACAATAGTCAATTTTAAATGTTGCAAAATTATTTATGCTAGTAAAGAAAATCTAGTGAAGTCAAAGAAGGAGGCTAAAGCCTGCACACTCATACTTTAGCTTAGCTTCTTCAACACTTCATTCCTATGTTATATATACACTGCCTAGTTACCTCCTCATACACTTTACTTCATAATAATAAAAAAATCAAGTGCGATAAGATCAGAACAAAAGAAAATAAACATTTCAAAAAAAAAAATATAATAAAGAGGAACAGAGACTTAGCAGAGCAAACTTAAGCCTGGAAGCTAGAGAAGGCAGGCAGCAGTTCATCTCTTCTGTGAGCAAACTTTTTATTTTTATTTTTTTTGGGTAGTTGAATCTTTGATGCATGTGCTGGAAATCTGGCAGAAATATAGTCTAAATGCTTACATGATTGTTTGGATGTATGTACATCGTTTGTGTGTTTAAATGTTCTGTTGTAAACAACATGCCCAACTTTATCATGAAAATTTATATCTTTCCATTCAAACGGTTTTAGCCTATGATATTAAAATGAAATATGATTACAACAGTGTAGTACGGAGTTTAAAAATAATTTCAAGTGTTTCAATTTTGTATTTGATTCAAAAATAAGGTTATAACAGTAGAAATCATATTTAAGTCACAAACAAATGTTCAAAATTTCATGCTGGGATTTCGTGAATTGATTCATATTGGAAAATAAGGATTTTTAATCAGCATTTTGATATTTTTAAACTTGTATAAGTTGAGATATCTTTAGTTGTTCAGATTTGGGATTGTGGGTGAATTTCGATGAACGGCGGCGAGTTGAGGGCCGAAGTTGTGGTCGGAGGTAGTTTGTGAGTTGGTGGTCATCAGAAAATTAGTGGCGAGATTTGTAGATGGCCGTAGCGTTCTAGCGGCGACGAGTTAGGGTTTAAGGGCGGTTTTGATTTGGGTGGCGTCGCGTGTGAACCAGGATATGGAGGCGCAACCGGAGGGGGTGATTTTTGGCAGGAAGGAAGAGTAGTGTATGGGCTTCCGATCGGTGAAGGCGGCGGGGGAATCAAATGTAAATGATGATCGTAGTTCGTCGATTGATGGAGGCATGTGAGTTTTTCCGTTTCTGGAAGTTTGGGAATTTGATCGAGGTTCGACCAAAGAAGAGTGGGGACCTTAGCGAAGTGACGATTTGTACCAGGAGGTATTGTGAGACTCGATGGTGGTGGCACAGCGGCGAGATGGTTAGTGAGGTAGATGTGCACGTGCACGAATGTCGCCGTGCACGAGAGGTCCAGACGAAGATGCTTCGTGTTTGAGTTGTGCGCGATCGGTAAGGGTCTTTGGATATTCTCGAGGAGATGCTCGAATCGATCGAGCTTGGGTTATTTTCTCTTTGCGTTGATCGTGTGGGTCATGTTCCTGAAATTGGAATTAGAAGCAGAGAGAAGATGAAGAAGGTGGAAGGGTTCCTGGGTTTGTGTTTTGGCTTACGAGTTCATTCTAGTGATTTGGAATTGGGCTTCGGTCCGATTTAGTTGTGTTGTGTTGGATGTTTAACCGGAGTGGGTTGTTTTAAAATTTTAGTTGTGGGCTTGGGTCAGTGGGTCCTTGTTTTATTTAAAACAAGATTTGTTAATAAAAGGAATTTGGTAAAGTAAAACAAAACCCAAACGAATTGATTTTTTACAAAAATTTATAACAGAAATGATGATCTAAAGTATTGAGATTAATTGGTTAGTAATTGAAGACTAATCACCTAAATGGTAAATACGTAAAGGAAAGTAATTGCAAATTTAATTACGTAGTGTAATTAATTAAACGTTTGATTAATTAAGGAAATTAATTAGGGGTTAGTCATTGAATTAACAAGTGGAGTTAATTATAGGATGATTAATCTATATAAATGATTATAGAAAATTAAATTGAGAAATTAATCAAGGATAAAGGTGATTAATGTGGATGGGTGAAGGTTAAGTTATTTGTGTAATCAATTAAGGAGTAATTAATTTATTTAATGAAGTAAATAAAAAGGATAGATAATTACAGGATGAAATAAATCAAGAGTGATTAATATTTGTGGTTTAATTAATGATTAATTATTTAATGTATTAAAATGTAATCGGCAGATATAATATTCTTTTGTAACTGTTCTTATTTATAATTATATTTTACCCGATGCGAATGTGAGTTGTTGGTGTTTCTCTTCTTCTTCTTCTATCTCTTTCTTCTTTTTCATAACTATCTAGAATTTTCGGGATCGAAAATTTTGGGTCGTTACGGTTGGTATCAGAGCTGAAGGTTAAGCGAAAACCTTGACTCTGGTGGGTGTACTCATTAAGGATACGGTCAATAGTACCCTAGAATGAGTTGAGTGTATATACATATGAGCGCGTACTTGTTATTTTCTATATATTAATGTTTTAAATGATTTTATATAAAAATATATTTTGATATATGAAGCAGTATTTATTACTAATAAATGTTAAGGTAATTGGTTGTTATTGGAATTAAATTAAGAGGTAATAGAAATACAACCAAATTTAAATTAAATGAAGATAAGTTTGAAAAGGATTCAAACTGAAATTAAACCTTGGATTTGGGGAAAGTTTCAGAAAAAGATAAAAATGAATTGGTTTTCAGATATGATAATCTTGGTTATCATCATAAATGATTGTTGTGTGTTTAATAATAAGATTTGTATAAATGAGTAAGCAAAATGAAATGTTCTAAAGAAGTAAACATTTAAGTAAAGTATGACTTATAAAATTGAAATTGGAAATACCTAAATTGTGAAATTTTAAATCTAGGTCCAGAAATTTGGAAAAAATTGTTTCAAAATTCTAAAAGAATAAATAAGTATTATTTGAATAAAAGAGACTTGTTGCAAAAAATGGGTTGTTTGAAAGTTTGATTTGAATTTAAAACCAAAGGTGGTTTAAAATTTTAAAACATGGCTGGGAGGGCCAAGAAAAAAATATGTATATATGTATGGAAATACATGATATCAAAGATAATTTGAAATAAACTCTAAGGTGTTGAGTTTTGATTTTCCTTGAAATGTGATGTAAAAACCCAAGGTGATATAAGTTTTGAACTTATAAGAGAGAAAGAATTTTGAAATTTGAAGTGGGAATTCAAATTCGAGAAGGATTGATTGAATTAAGTAAATTGAATTTAACTTTGGAAAGGTTAGATAATTTAATAAGCAACCTGAATTAGAAATTTCAAGATGAAATTGGAATTTAACTTGGAAAGTTAAATGGTTAATTTGAATTGGGAATTTGTGTGATCTCAAAACGGGTTTGAGATCTAGAAATTGAAAATGGATGGATGTTTTAATTGGATGATATCATCCTATTGTTATTAAAAATCTTTAAATTGAATTGGTTTGGTTCAAATGAATAAGAAATGAAGTGTGGTGATATATCCGTTATTGAGAAAAAGGGAAGTTAAACTTTAATTTGAAATTAAGGGTTCTTTGAACTAAAAATTTGAATAATTGAATTTGTAAATTAAAATTGTTTAAGAACTGGCTTCAAACTGGAAGATAAAATTGAGTAATAAATTAAAATTTTAAAATAAAATTGTATTGAACTCTTATTTAAACCTTGAAATGCATAAGTAAAGATAATTTAGAATGGAATTTTGAGAATTGGACTCAGAAATTAAATTGTTTAAAAACTTTAAATAAAAGTTAATTTGGTTTAAAGGTTGAACCAACATTTGAGAATTTAACTCAAATTTATATAATTCGGGATGGTTTAAAATTGAAATTGAAATTGAATTAGTTCAAATTGAATCTGATTTGAATTAATTGGATTTGAGATTGAAGGTGTATAAGTTTAAAAATTTTAAATGGAAAATGTGGATTGGATTAAATTGAAATGATTTGAAATTGAAGAGGGTTCAATTGATATTAGTCCAAATTGATTGGAATAATTTGAAATTATAATTAAAGTTGAACAGGATTAAAATCAAATGGAATTTGATTTGGATTAGGAATGAAATCAAGATTGATTTTACTTGATTTGGGGTTAAATAAATTTCGATAGGAATTGAAGTTCTTCAAATTGGAATTGTGTCAATTAAATTGAATTGTTGGGGAAGTGAACAGTTTTGATTCTGGACTATTTTTAATATAAATCGTTTTGATATAAACTTATTTTTCCAAGCTATTTAATAAATACAACCTTTCTTTTTAAAACCAAATTATTATATATTTGTTTTACAATTATTTTTGGAACTTTAACCATTTTTAACTGTTTTATAAACTAATCACTATTTTTTAATTATTTTACAAATTGATTACTATTTTACAACTATTTGCAATTATCTAAGATTTCTGAAACTATTTAACTATTTCTCAGCTATTTTATAATTAGTTAACTATTTTACAGCTATTTTACAAACTAATAATTAACTATTTTAGAGCTATTTTACAAACTAATAATTATTTTTCAACCACTTATCTATTTTTAAATTTCCAAGCTATTTTCTAAAAATAAAATGGTCGGAGTCCAGACTATTATTGATTAAATACCCAACTGAGATAAGGATTGAAGTGATAATTCAATGGAATTGAGGCAATTGTAAATAAGTGAATGAAAATTTAAGTGAATGTGAAAAGAAAGAAAATTGATTTGGCTAATAATCAATGAAGTTAAATACGTAGGATGTACGTATATTATTCTATTCGCATAGTGATTTGATCCAGATTGGAGCACATAATTTCGAGATAGTTATATCGATCCGAGTTGGGATTTTTCACTCGATTTTCGATGGCGAACCTGGATATGGATTGTTGATTGGTTCTGGATATTCTCTATCATAGTTATAGCTATGCAAGGAGAATGAGTTTTTTTTATCAAGAAACCAGATCTGAGTCCGCACTAGGAAATCGGGTGGACGATACTAGTTCGGAAGTGAAATTGTGTGATCGAGTGAGCGATCAGATTGGTATAGCGTACGGATGATGAGTGTACATCGTACGAATTTGAATGAAATTGATATTGAAAAGAATAATCAAATTTGAATATTTGATTTTGAATAAACGAAGTTATATACCTTTTTTATATAAGATAAATCTTCCCTTGTTGTATCTGTTGACGGAAGAAAAGGATTTTGAAAGTGTTTGAAATATAAAAGGAGTTTTATACAATTTTGAAATGATCCAAAGTTTTAAAAATGATATATATCTGTATATATATATATATATATATATATATATATATATATATATATATAAAGGATCTTATGAGGATTTTGGAAAAAGGTTTTGGGAACCTTTGAATTTGGAAAGTCTTTTGATTTTTGGGTAAAATCAATATTGAAATTTGAAAAGCTTAATTTGAGAATTATCTATTTTGGATGATTGATTTTGTGTAAAGGAGCCTTGTATGAGATCATACTAGGTGTATGATTTGAAAGATACTATATGTGTATAGTATAAAGTGTTTTGATGATGGTTCTGGGGAAAAAGGCGCTCTCTTGAAATGAACTTCTCAGGAGTGTCATCAGGTGGTGCTGCCTTGAGCCCCAAGGGAGGGTTCTAAAGTTGATCCTGTGAGGAGTCCGGACAAAACTAGTTCCTGAGGATTATGAGTAGAGTATACCATAGCAAAAGTCGTGTGCGTCGCTGAGAGCCAACAGTCTGCGTTTGATTTTATATCAGTAGACTGCGACCTATGGTAACATAGCAAAAGTCGTGTGTGCCGCTGAGAGCCAACATTCCGTGTTTGATTTTATATCGGTAGACTGCGACCTATGTAGGAGTGGAGAAGTTTCATTTGGACAACGAAAGTCGTGTGTGCCACTGAGAGCCAACAGTTACATGGACTTTTGCTGTGATGGCAATGTAACCCTGGAATGTAACTGCAATCTGTTGTGTGTTCCATGACGTAATCGAGGGGCGCAGAGTGCATACAGTTACATGGACTTTTGCTGCGATGGCAATGTAACCCAGGATGTAACTGCGACCATGGATGGGAGTGATAATTTCCAGAGCATTATCACCAAGATATTTCCTCTATTTTCAAAAAATGTTTTCTATATTTTCAATAAAATTATTTTTCCAAGTATTTTCACTGGATGTTGAAATGAGTCTGCCAAGCGCTTATAGATTTTCAGTCATACGCCTGATCAACGTATGACCGAATTTCTGTGATAATAAGGATGGACTTGTCGAAACATCGAGTTATAAAAGTATTATTACAAAAACTATTTTAGAAATATTATATAGAATTTTAAAATAGTTTAAAAATGATCAAAGAAAATTCATATGATTTTAAGCGTTTAAATAAATCTGGCTTCGTTCTTTTTCGAGGACGAAAAGATTCAAAGGGGGAGGAATGTGATGACCCAGAATTTTTGCAACATTATTTTAATAAATATTTAACCCAATTAAATAAAATGTAAATTCATCATTTTAAAATGAATAAATCTTTTGGAAATATTTGCCATTTATTTATATAGATTTGTATTTTGAAAAGGAAATTTGATTTAATTAAATCTCTTAATAATATTTATAATAAAATTTATCTTATATAATTGAATTAAAATGTTTTACCTTGTTAACATTTGGTATAAAAATATATATAGATAATAATGTTTGAAATAGAATCAAATTCTATCATTAATTATTTAAAATCCATTTTATTCTATCAATATAAAATTTAAGTATAAAATATAAGTAAACCATATGAACATAGTTTAAATATTGATAGTTAAAATAAAAATAAAAATGAAAACAAGAGTTAAGTAGATAGGGTATGCTTGCAACATAAATTGGAAATTTGTAAGAACAAAGTATAAAGTAAAATATGACAAAATGTAATGTAAAACCAGACACAAACATATGTATATGAATTGGGAAAGCTAGAAGTTAACAAAACAAATGTTTTCATACAAAATATCTTCATATACAAGCCAAATATCTACCTGCAAATGTTATGTCTATAAAATAAAATAAAAATATAATAAGTATGTAAACATATTTGGAAACATTAGCATTAAATACTATCATTTCAGCACAAACAATAATCAATTCGAAATGTTGCAAAATCATTTATGTTAGTAAAGAAAATCTAGTGAAGTCAAAGAAGGAGGCTAAAGCCTGCACACTCATACTTTAGCTCAGCTTCTTCAACACTTCATTCCTATGTTATATATACACTGCCTAGTTACCTCCTCATACAATTTACTTCATAATAAATAAATAAAACTCAAGTGCGATAAGATCAGAACAAAAGCAAATAAACATTTCGAAAATATATATATAATAAAGAGGAACAGAGACTTAGCAGCGCAAACTTAAGCCTGGAAGCTAGAGAAGGCAGGCAGCAGTTCATCTCTTCTGTGAGCAAACTTTGTTTTTGGGTGGTTGAATCTTTGATGCATGTGCTGGAAATCTGGTAGAAATATAGTCTAAATGCTTACATGACTGTTTGGATGTATGTACATCGTCTGTGTGTTTAAATGTTCTGTTGTGAACAACAGGCCTAACTTTATCATGAAAATTTATATCTTTCCATTCAAACGATTTAAGCCTATGATCTTTAAATGAAATATGATTACAACAGTGTAGTACGGAGTTTAAAAATAATTTCAAGTGTTTCAATTTTGTATTTGATTCAAAAATAAGGTTATAATAGTAGAAATCATATTTAAGTCACAAACAAATGTTCAAAATTTCATGTTGGGATTTCATGAATTGATTCATATTGGAAAATAAGGATTTTTAATCAGCATTTCGAGATTTTTAAACTTGTGTAAGTTGAGATATCTTTAGTTGTTCAGATTTGGGATTGTAGGTGAATTTTGATGAACGGCGGCAAGTTGAGGGCTGAAGTTGTGGTCGGAGGTAGTTTGTGAGTTGGTTGTCATCAGAAAATTAGTGGCGAGATTTGTAGATGGCCGTAGCATTCTAGCGACATTGAGTTAGGGTTTAAGTGCAGTTTTGATTTGGGTGGCGTCACCTGTGAACCAGGATATGGAAGCGCAACCGGAGGGGGTGGTTTTTGGCAGGAATGAATAGTAGTGTGTGGGCTTCCGATCGGTGAAGGCGGCAGGGTAATCAGATGTAAATGATGACCGCAGTTCGTCGATTGATGGAGGCATGTGAGTTTTTCCAGTTTTGGAAGTTTGGGGATTTGATCGAGGTTCGACCAGAGGAGAGTGGGGCCCTCAGTGAAGTGACGATTTGGACCAGGAGGTATTGAGAGACTCGATGGTGGTGGGGTCAGTGAGGTAGATGTGCACGTGCACGAATGTCGCCGTGCACGAGAGTTCCAAACGAAGATGCTTCGTGTTTGATTTGTGCGTGATCGGCGAGGTTCTTGGGATATTCTCGAGGAGATGCTCGAATCGATCGAACTTGGGTTATTTTCTCTTTGTGCTGATCGTGTGGGTCATGTTCCTGAAATTGGAATTAGAAGCAGAGAGAAGATGAAGAAGGTGGAAGGGTTCCTGGGTTTGTGTTTTGGCTTACGAGCTCATTCTAGTGATTTGGAATTGGGCTTCGGTCCGATTTAGTTGTGTTGTGTTGGATGTTTAACCGGAGTGGGTTGTTTTAAAATTTTAGTTATGGGCTTGGGCCAGTGGTTCCTTGTTTTATTTAAAACAAGATTTGTTAATAAAAGGAATTTGGTAAAGTAAAACAAAACCCAAACGAATTGATTTTTTACAAAAATTTATAACAGAAATGATGATCTAAAGTATTGGGATTTATTGGTTAGTAATTGAAGACTAATCACCTAAATGGTAAATACGTAAAGGAAAGTAATTGCAAATTTAATTACGTAGTGTAATTAATTAAAGGGTTGATTAATTAAGGAAATTAATTAGGGGTTAGTCATTGAATTAACAATTGGAGTTAATTATAGGATGATTAATCAATATAAATGATCATAGAAAATTAAATTGAGAAATTAATCAAGGATAAAGGTGATTAATGTGGATGGGTGAAGGTTAAGTTATTTTCGTAATCAATTAAGGAGAATTAATTTATTTAATGAAGTAAATAAAAAGGATAGATAATTACAGGATGAGATAAATCAAGAGTTATAAAAATTTGTGGTTTAATTAATGATTAATTATTTAATGTATTAAAATATAATCGACAGATATAATATTCTTTTGTAACTGTTATTATTTATTATTATATTTTATCCACCACGAATGTGAGATGTTGGTGTTTCTCTTTTTCTTCTTCTATCTCTTTCTTCTTTTTCATAACTATCTAGAATTTTCGGTATCGAAAATTTCGGATTGTTACAATATACATGGGTATCATACACATGTATATAAAAGTGTGCATGCGTAACATATCAATTCATGCAAGGTATAACATGCATGTGTACAGATGTTAGGATTTACATCGCAACGGACACGTTAGCTCATTCAATATGCAAATATATTGTCTAAATGTATGTACGTCTGTATATGCTTTTATAAATAAAATATTACAAAAACATATAAATATACATGTATGTATGTATAAACTAAAATTTTATTTGTATATAATTTTGTATAAATATATATATATATATATATATATAAACATAAATTTAAATTATTACCAATATGTATATATTTGTAACTATATAATATGTTTAAATCATTCATAAAATATATTAAATGTTTTTTTGCTGCAATGCCGAAAGCAGTACATGTATAAATATAACATAATTTTTTAAACACACACACATATATATAAATGTAAATATTAAATACTAATATATTTATATAATAATAAATATAAATATTAATACATATAAAATCATAAAAATTTATATTTAAATATATATTTGTAACCTGATCTTGCAGATGGCTCAAGATTTTTTTAATTTTAAATATATATATATATATACGTATATTAAATAAAACCGTATTAAATAATTAAAAATTAATGAAATACTATTTTTTGAAATCAAATTTGACCCTTAAATTTTCAGCAAAATTTTAGATAAAGTTTATAATTTTAAAATTTATAGTATAATTTTATAACTTAAAATTTTTTAAATCTGTTTTATATTTTTTGGTTTATATTTAAATATTTAAAATATATAAAAATGTTCTTCAATTTTAGTCGATATTATAATATGTATTCATATAATTTTATAAAATATAAAACATATTTTTTAATACATATATGAATTTATATAATCATTTATAGGATGATTAATTGATTTAAATATTATTTAAAAAATATTTAAATAAAAAATATTTTATTCCCGTCGAAAGTATTATACTTATTAAACATCATATATAAAATTATGTTTTTGAATTTTACATATGTATAATGTAGTATTTAAATTTTAAAGTATATATACGTACAATATAAAATTATTTAAATAAAAAAATTGTTTGTACTGGTCCTTCCTTTTAACTCTCAAAAGTTGACACTAATATATCTATGATATTCACTTACCAAGCATCCAAATACCGGAAAGATATATTGTTAGGGAAAAAGAAAGAAGAGACAAAACATAATCTCACATCGTGCCAAGTAATATATAATTTACAACATATCTTTGCAAAAGAGAACTGTAATATACATACATCAAAATCATATTAAACTATATTCCAATCATCGGCTTGGATGATTATAACAACATGTCCTCACAAATGCTGATGAATATAAACAACCAATGCAGCAGAATATAAATATACATGAATACGTCTTGGAGACATTCAGGTCGTCTCCTAAAGGTCCAAAGCATCCAAACTAAATCTAAAAATATGTTGTCTGACCCGAACATTATGAGAATAACACCTGGATTAGTCTGGAAAACTGACGTGAGAAACCGAAGTCAATTTGATTTTAATGTTATAAAAATCTTTTGAAAATAAAGGTATCTCGTAAGACCATGCCACACATAAACACGATGGCTTTTTATCTTAAGACAACAAAAATATATCATAGGAAATCTTCTGATATTATAATAGTGTCTAGAGTTTAAAATAAATATTGAATATAGTCGAAATTGTTACATTAATTAAAAAGGTAAATAGGCACAAGGAAGAAGTTGCAAAAAAAATTAGTCTCAGGGACAACAAGTTTGTTTTTTAGTCTGAAGGACACTTTTTAGTGTAAACTGAAAATGATAGTTACAACTATCATTCTGTGATTTATACTAAAAAGTGTCATTCAGACTAAAAAACAAACTTCTTGTCCCTGAAACTAAATTTTTCTCTAACTTTTTCCTTAAGCCTAAAAACCCCTTAATTAAATTCCAACATAATAGGTATACAACTAAGTCCGAAGGAACTTATTAGTGAATGGATTCCATACAATGACAAGGCACTGGAGTACCACCCACCACGGTACACCTCTAGAAAATGTACCCAAAGCTACACATGGACTCCTTACAAACACAAGACTGGCCCAACCCCTTACTGGATAGTATCGAATATTTCATCACCTCGGTTTCTTTTCCAACGCTTCCAAGAGTTCTCATGCATAACAAAATTCATAAATGTATATATCTAGAAAGGTGATGACAATACCCTAATGGGTGCGACCCACTTAGCCCTCCTACATATCCTTTTTTTTGTCATTCCTTGTTGTTAAGGCTAGACGCTACATTTTACATTCTGAATAGCGATCCTGTTTGGAATGCTAACACCGCCCTCAAAGCAGAAATGGAATGCTAGCATTCATCCATACAAGTTCGTTCGGGTCTGAACGAAACCGAAGGCACTATTTCTACTACATTCATTTTGAAATCAACCTCAGGATTAGTAGCAAGTATCACTTGTATATCAAAGAACTCCACCTTCGAAACCATCATCAAGATGTCTTCCATTCAAACACTTATACCGATCCAAAGTGATTTTCAGATAACATATATGATCCCAGCCTCCCCGTACCTACAATAATAGTTTAAAACCGGTCAAGTTTGATAGACGCTTATTTAACTATCAAATAAAAACAAAAATCAAATCAGGATTTATTTCCATAGGGAAACCAACATTGATTAAGCACATAAGCAACTATTAACCTGTTTGGTGTCACGACCCGATTTTTCGACTTCCGAAAGTCGACATAAATACGTCTACTGTATCAAATGCCGCACAATCCAATGCCGAAAAATCAAACCATTGGGTTAAAGAATAAGAAGATAGAAGAAACACAGAAACAATAACAGAATCTCACATTTCGCAGCGGAACAATATATAATAGATAAAGAATAATCTTTAAAACAAAAACACTCTATCAGCTTATACATCACATTATCAGAGTTTACAACAACAAACAGCGGAAAAGAAATAGTACATATATAAGTGATATGCCTCGCTATCCAGCTTCAACTAACTGATCTCCACAGCAACTCTTTTTTGACTTCGCTCCCGAATAACTGATAACCTGACTCTAGGTTGCCCGTGTGGAAAATTATGGGCACCCAGAGTTTAGAAAGGGAACAATAAACTCCAGGTCAGTCATGGGACTGGTGTGAGATCTTAAAACAGTTATTCTATTACAAAAGAAAACAAAGAAATTTAAAAGAAATCCATAATGCTTTTTGGAAAGTGAGACTACCATAAGGCCTCCCGCCACACACACAATGCAAACGTAGAATTGGAGGAGATTTCTCCTTATGATAGTCAAACATGCTTAATATGCAAAATCCTTTCGATTTTATTATTAGTGCATAGTGCAAAAAACATTTCGAAAGTATAATATTAATCTTAGCCAGCATAGGCATTTCGCACTTATGCATACTATAGATATCATGTTCAATAGCAGGTTACCGCCAAATTCCATGACAGGTTATACAACTAAAACCGTACAGGGCGCGTATTGTATCTTTGGATTTCCAACAAATGGTCAGGCTAAGGAACTTCCTACTGCCACATGGCTACGCCTCTGGAGGGACGCTCCGAGAACCTAACCGAATCTCTGCCAACACAAAGCCGGGTTACCTCTGCAAAAGTAGGTAACTACTGACATGAGTATGTCATCCCCCGGTTGTAGACAACCTTTATCCAAGGAACAACAAAGTAATAAATTTACAGCAACCACATAGGTCAAGTATCTGGGCTCCATACCATGATATCACCTCTATCCAGAAGGAAATGAACATACCCTAAGGGACGCTACCCTCTATAACCTTGCTGCATCCTTCCTATTTCGACCATTCCTGGGTGTGAGGTTCGACGAAATCTCGTCCACAAAGCTACGCTTTTCACAAAAGCTATGCTTCGATCAACAAATGATCAACAACACTTCGTATGCCACATTACCAAATTGGGAATATATCACTAGTAACCATCAACTACATAACCTCTGAGCTCGTACGTCTTAGAGAAGGGTGTTAAGATAAGAGAATAAATTCTCCGCCACCAACAGAAATGTATTTGATAGAAACCAGCTTTACATCTCAAAGTGTAACGTCAGACACACATCCATACAAGTCCGTTTCGTGATCGAACGGAACCAAAGACACTTCCAAAGAAGCCCTTGCAAATCTGGATATTCACTAATCATGTCTGGAATCCCCATCACAAAGGGTGATAAAATCTCTATACCGGAGCAACCCGGTGAAGAGACATTCGACAGGTAATCCTATCGCTTTCGAAAATACCCGTTCTTCAACATCATCTTCAAATGCAATCCCATTTTGTCGTATCGTTATTCGGAATGGGTTTTATGACACAAGGTCCTCTCCCGGCTAATCCGAATAATGAGCGCTTATTTTTAAAAGTAAGTGTTAAATTCAGTTTCAGACAAATCACAACAAATTCCACTTTGATCTTTTATATAAAAGATTCATCACAATCACAAAGGTTAGATGTGGGTTTCGAATAGCCAGTTGGAATCCGACCCCCGGTCGCATCGAAATTCAAATGCCATTAAAATAGGCCAATATTGATAGTCGGTTATTTAACTCTCAATCAATAATTCACAACAATCACCAATTTTCAAATAATTTTCCCCAATTATATATTTTCAACATATCTTCGCAAGATATAATTTTAACACTTCAACCATTTGAAAAAAAAAAATCAAATCAGTTTCTTTACGCGGAGTATATTCCCAAATACTTATTCATTTCCACTGAAAATCTGCCGAGTCCAAATACTTTTCAAAAATTTAAATCACTTATCCAAAAACATATATTTGGAAACATCTACAATAAGAACCACTTTGAAACAACTTATTTAAAATATTAATTATGAAATCTTATATCAATTTCTTATATATAAACAAAACTTCAAGTCCAAACTAATTTAAAATAAAATTAGTAGATAGTGTATAAATATTTAATAACTAGTTTCTAAATCAAATATCAATTTACTCTTTAAAATAATCCCTTTTATACTTATTTAAATAAATCTTTACTTTAAAGATTTAAAACAATTCTCAAAAATAATTTCTCCAACAATATTCCTTTGAAACCAAACTAGAACTTTTAATTTTATTTCAAAAGCTATTTTAAAAATATATTCGGCTTTCCAGGGAAAGTACAACTTCCATTCTAAAACGGTTCATTCAAATCAATTTGTAAATCTTTCTGGATTTATTTGAAATTTACGTCCCAAATCTGTAAATTCCTTTCCAACTTTTAAAAATAAAACAATATTTATTTTTAAAACAAATTTCTCTTTCTTTTATAAAATTCCCATTGTGAATTTAAATTTTAAATATCCATTAATTTACGATTTTACAAATCGATTTCCAAATATTCAACTTCAACACCAATCAATTTTCAAATTGATTTCTAAATTATTTGAATTACCAAGTCCAACTCCAAACCGATTCCTAAATTTTTTCAAACAACAAATAAATTTTCATATGAATTTCCCAAAGGTTTATTTTTTTTAATACCAAATTAATTTCAAATTGATTTTCCAATTTATTTCCAAAACACCAAACCAAATTTCCAAATCTATTCCTAAGATTTATTTAACTCCAAATTAATTTCCAAAGCAATTTCTAAAATTTATTTCAACTCTAAATTAAATTCCAAATTTAATTTCTAAATTTATTTCCTTTTGAAATAAATTTCTTTGTCTCTTTCAAATATTTAAAATACGTATCTTAAATAAATTCTTCAACTATTAAACAATATTACTCGAAATTCCTTTATTAAAATATTTTCCCATTTTTATGGAATTAATTCGATCGAATTATAAAAATCAACTTTAATACTTTAATTGTAACGGTCTAGGCTTTTATACTTTAATTTTCAAAAATCCAATTTCATATTTCTGGTATCCTACGATACCAAAAATATATTCAGCTAAATTATAGCCTTCCACAATTCCAATAACAGATATAATCACACACAGATTATAAATCAACATACAACATATAATACAAATTTAAATGTTTGAGGAATCCAATTGGATCCCTCCAATCTGCTTCCCTGGATCCACAGATATTAGCACAACAAATTAAATACCAATTCCACATCAAGGTGGAATATCACGGTATATGGGATTTATAAAATATCATCCGCTATTATGCGGCGCAATAGGATCTCATCCGCTATATAATGCGGGAAATCAACAACTCCAAATACATATATAATACCAATTCCACTTCGAGGTGGAAATCGCGGTATATGGGTTTAATATAATAACCTCCGCTATTATGCAGCGCATAGGGTCTAAACTAATATAACTAATAATAAATCAATCATCCAAGCACAATCAATTTTAAATCTAACTATTCAAAATTTAAATCAGAAAAATATTTGATTGAGTGAAAAGATCTCACCTTTGCTTACGCATGCAACCCATTTTAATTCCGGCTTGCTTCCTTATATATTTTAACCTAGTATAAAAAAAATCACGATTTTATTAATATTCGAACTAATCGAACAATAAATTCCATTTAATTAATTTTATTAACTAACTATTTAATTTAAACCATACTTCCTTTTTAAAATAACTTTTAGTAACTAGAAAATTTGAATAAGTTTGTTAACTACTTTAATCGCCTTAAGAAATTATTTTTAATATAACTTAGTAAATAAAAATATATGTAAAATGAAGACCTGATTTTAAAATCCTTACTTTTCCCTTTACTCTTTACATAAGAATTATTACAGTAACTTATTTTTATACGTTAATGAGAATTTATTTAAACTAATCATTAATTAAATTAAAAATTACCTTAATAAATTATTTTTAATATAACTTAGTAAATCAAAATATATGTAAAATAAAGACCTGATTTTAAAATCCTTACTTTTCCCTTTACTCTTTACATAAGAATTATTACAGCAACTTATTTTTATACGTTAATGAGAATTTATTTAAACTAATCATTAATTAAATTCAAAAATTAAAACCCATACCAGAAATCGACCCGGCCCGCAACCCTCACTCCTTCTCCTCCCTTGAAATGCTTTCCGCCCGAATCTCCAGATTTGTGCATGCAGCATGCTTCAACTGAAAGCGCCAAAGACCAGCCGAAACCATCAATCAACCAAGCCGACGAACCTCCCTCCATGCGCTTGACTTTCCTAGACCACTGATGAGCAGCTCGGCTACCTACAACCCAAAGCGTCAAGTCCCCATCTCCCCTTCGATGCCATCGTGCTCGAAAAACAAAGCCATAAGCGAAGTCGTGCTCGATCTTCGGTTGCCCAAAATCCGTGATTCGCTGCTGCCTCGAACCCTTATTGCACGCCGCCATTATCGATCCATCTCCGCCTCGTCGAAAATCGGCTTGCCAGAATTCGGTGCGAGCTTCCTCTGATGTCCCGCTAACCACTGCCTCATGCCATGACCCATCGTGATCCCACCAAACCTCCTCGACGTATTCCCATCGAATGCCGAGCACAACTCAACGTCGCGACCATTTCTCCTTTCATTTTTTATTCATCGATTTGAAAACTTGGGCTCACGGTAAATTAGGGCACAATAAGGCGATGGGTTTGAGCAGATATGAGATTACTTCTATTTGAATCTCGACCATGATTTTTTTTGTTTCGAACGAAAGAAAATGTTTTCGTTCGTTTTTTTTTCAATTTACTAGCTCGCCTATTCTTTTCTTCAATGAACACGTGTTGCAATTGTGCAGAGAAAACGAAACACGTCGATTATTATTTTTATACATGTTGCAAAGGCTTGCACGGTAATTATATTAATTGTTTTTAAATTCAAATTTAAATCATTTCGTTTCCGCAACACAAAATCTTGATCTCCAATCGAGGTGTGCCGCTAGACAATTATAATGTTTAACCCCTATTCCAAACGCAATGGAAAAGGTTCCTAGTCTAACTTCAATCGTATGGAGAAGATAGCTTTTTGGACCAGCTATTAAATTAAATTTCGATAAAATTTTCAGTGCGTTTGCTTATTGTATGGCCACACGACAACTCCTAATGCTACTAAAATTGAAATCCGATAATAATACAATATTACGGATCCAATGGAACTTGTTTCGTCGAATTCCGAGACTGTGCCTTGGAATGCTATTTTTATATATCGATTCAAATGATATAATTCCAAAATGAACAAAATAGTTTTCAAATTCAATTCTGAAGCTTCTATTATTTTCAGTATTATCAACATAAATTTTCTAAGCCTTCATATTATTTTTAATCAGCTTAAAAATCAAGATTCAAAAATTTTTACACAAATTTCTATAATTAAATTTGATAATTAAATTGCTAGATTCATAGTTAAAATTGAAACTCAAGCTTAAATTAACAATTCAGATATTTGAAATCAATTGAATATTTCAATTTCAAATGTTGAAAATTCTGGGTCGTCACATTCTTCCTCCTTAAAAGAATTTCGTCCTGAAATTACTAGTTAAGAAGGATGGACCTTAACCCGTTTTCTATCTTTCCATAACTAAACAGTTTTATCAACTTACCAAACAAATCCCTTTTATTAACAACCCATTATCACTTCAACTAACTTTCCAAAATTAATCATAGATTCCAAACAACATTGATTTCTTAACCATTCAAATTTAAATTTAAATTCAAATTTTAAAAATTTTAAAAATTTCTCAAAATTTATCTAACTCCCCAAATTTTCGAAAATTTTCGCCAGCGTCTTCTTTGCGCGGCTTGCTCGGTACGACTACAAAAATGGCACCACGACCCCTAGATTTCAAAAGAAAAAAAAAGCCAAGTGGCTAGACAAGAAAATCACCAAATTTCATATGAAATTTAAATACGTACCTTTTTGTCGAGCAATTCAATTTTATCTTCGAAAATCAAATCCAATTTATCCTTTGTCTTTAACACACCTGTATATCCTACTTACTTGAATTTATCTGCAAATTTAACTCATAATGGAATTTTAATTTAACTAATTCAACTTTCCTATTTCATGAATTAATTAATTATCATATTAGTTTACTTGAATTCAATCCAATTTATTTTCATTTTTCCAAAGTTGGACTTTTATTCAACTTGACCTAAGTCAAATCTCATTCCATTTATCAATTCCAATTCATTTACTCACAAATGTTAACTCATTTGTTCATTCACAAGTTTATTCCACACTTACTTTATTTATCTCTTTTCAGTTTGAATCTTATTCCAATCAAATTTCAAATATATTTTTTTGTGAGTTATCAACTTATTTAGATATCGTAACATTTTAAAGATTTTCGGAGTCTTTTCACCTTTTCCAAAATCATCATTGAAAACAATTCAAATTTTCCTTTGAATTTCAAAACCAAACCCAAATTTTCCAAATAACTTTAATTTAAAACAATTCGGTAGCAATTCCTCTTTTGGAAATCCGAAAATGAACATCGATGATGTCGCGATCATCATCAGAATTATTTTCCAGCGACCAAAAAGAGTTTAGAGCTTTTATCCCTTCAAAACATTTTTCCAAACTTTGAAAACCATTTCCAAACTTAAAAGGAATTTAATCTTTCCCAAATCTCCAATCTTTTCCAAATTTCAAAACTTTCAAACCCTTTCAATTCTTTTCAAAGCTTTTCTCTGGAATTCCATTTCAAATTACAAATTACATTTACATTTTATATTCTCAAATTCCATTTGTATATAAATTTTATTTCTCAGCTTTAAGTTATGTTTACAATTTCTTATTCAATAACCAATGATAATAATTTAATATTATCACTTCCTAACAAACAATCAACCATATACTAAAATAATTTATGAAAAATTATTCCTTTAATATACGAAAATAATTTGGGTAAAATTATTTCATTTACCCTAATTTTAAAACAATATCATGGCGAATTGTTTTGTACAAGTGTTTAGAGATCCCTATCGATAAAGTTGTACAGACTATACCGACCAGAATCCATATGCCACTCAACAAACCAATCATCACAATATAAAACAATTTTTTATTCACTAACAAATACGCGTTCATATCTATTATTACAGTCAAACTCATTCTAGAGTACTACTGACCCTATCTGTAATGAGTAATACCCAACAGAGCCAAGGTTGTCGCTTAACCAAATGCTCTGATACCAAAACTATCACAACCCGATTTTTCGACTTTCGAAAGTCGACATCAATACGTCCACTGTATCAAATGCCGCACAATCGGATGCCGGAAAATCATACCATTAGGGATAAAAAAGAAGAAGATAGAAGAAGCACAGAAACAATAACATAATCTCACATTTCGCAGCGGCACAATATATAATAGATAAAGAATAATCTTTAAAACAAAAACACTCTATTAGTGTATACATCACATTATCAGAGTTTACGGCAACAAACGACGGAAAAAGAAATATTACATATATAAGTGATACGCCTCGTCATCCACCTTCTACTAACTGATCTCCACAACAACTCTTTTCTAACTTCGCTCTCGAATAACTGATAACCTGACTCTAGGCTGCCCGTGTGGAAAATTATGGGCATCCAGAGTTTAGAAAGGGAACAATAAACTCTAGGTCAGTCATGATACTGGTGTGAGATCTTAAAACAGTTTTTCTTTTACAAAAGAAAACAAAGGAATTTAAAAGAAATCCGTAACGGTTTTTGGATAATGAGACTACCATAAGGCCTCCCGCCACACACACAATGCAAACGCAGAATTGGAGGAGATTTCTCCTTATGATAATCAAACATGCTTAATACACAAAATCCTTTCGATATTATTATTAGTGCATAGTGCAGAAAACATTTCTAAAGTATAATATTAATCTTAGACAGCATAGGCATTTCGCACTTATGCCTACTATAGCTACCATGTTCAATAGCAGGTTACCGCCACATTCCATGGCAGGTTATACAACTAAAACCGTACAGGGCGCATATTGTTTCTTTGGATTTCTAACAAATGGTCAGGCTAAGGAACTTCCTACTGCCACATGGGTACGCCTTTAGAGGGACGCCCCGAGAACCTAACCGGATCTCTGCCAACACAAGGCTGGGTTACCTCTGCAAAAATAGGTAACTACTGACACGAGTATGTCATCCCCCGGTTGTAAACAACCTTTATCCGAGGATCCTCAATACCATCAACCACAAAGTAATAAATTTGCAGCAACCACATAGGTCAAGTATCTTGGCTCCATACCATGATACCACCTCTATCCAGAAGGAAATGAACATACCCTAAGGGGCGTTACCCTCTATAACCTTGCTGCATCCTTCCTGTTTCGACCATTCCAGGGTGTGAGGTTCGACGATGTCTCGTCCACAAAGCTACGCTTTTCACAAAAGCCATGCTTCGATCAAAAAATGATCAGCAGCACTTCTTATGCCACATTACCAAATTGGGAATATATCACTAGTAACCATCAACTACATAACCTCTGAGCTCGTACGTCTCAGAGAAGGGTGTTAAGCTAAGAGAATAAATTCTCCGCCACTAACAGAAATGTATTTGATAGAAACCAGCTTTACATCTCAAAGTGTAACGTCAGACGCACATCCATACAAGTCCGTTTCGGGACCGAACGGAATCGAAGGCACTTCCAAAGAAGCCCTTGCAAATTTGGATATTCACTAATCACGTCCGGAATCCCCATCACAAAGGGTGATAAAATCTCTATATCGGAGCAACCCGGTGCAGAGACATTCCACAGGTAATCCTATCGCTTTCGAAAATACCCGGTCTTCAACACCATCTTCAAATGCAATCCCATTTCGTCATATCGTTATTCGGAATGGGTTTTATGACACAAGGTCCTCTTCCGGTTAATCCGAATAAAGAGCGCTTATTTTTAAAAATAAGTGTTACATTCAGTTTCAGACAAATCACAACAAATTCCACTTTGATCTTTTAAATAAAAGATCCATCACAATCACAAAGGTTCGATGTGTGTTTCGAATATCCAGTTGGAATCCGATTCCCGGTCGCATCGAAATTCAAATGCCATTAAAAAGGTCAATATTGATAGTCGGTTATTTAACTATCAATCAATAATTCACTACAATCACAAATTTTCAAACAATTTTCCGCAACTATTTATTTTCAACATATCTTCGCAAGATATAATTTTAACACTTCAACCATTTGAAAACAAATTTCAAATCAATTTCTTTACGCGGAGTATATTCCCAAATACTTATTCATTTCCACTGAAAATCTGCTGTGACGACCGCCCATGACTCCCGCACGGAAACAAGGGAACGGTGCGCTGAAAGTGTGCCAGGCAACCATGAGTGACCGTCAAGGGTAAAATAAACATCGCAGACTCTATCGTAAAACTCACAGCGCATGGATAAAATATAATAGAGAAATATAATATAGTGAAGCTCCCATAGAACAGAATATCATCATCTAATCATAATAGCTTTATACATGGTCTGAATCATGAATACAAGAAGCCTCACTACATAGCACTCAGAGTAATCAACAAACAGCGGAATATCCAGTACATAGAATATGAAAATAATATATAAAGCCTCCTGCTCGTCTTCGTCATCATCAGCATGAGCCACTAAGATCAGCACCTGCCACCTGTCACCTAGTCTGCCCATCCCAACATGGATGAACGGCCCAAGGTAATAAGAGGAGACATAAAACCTTGAGTCAGACAAAGTCTTAGTGAGCAGTAAATCAACTATCAAACATACCAAAAGAGCATAAGGGATAAAAGGAATAGGAACCAAACTATCCCACTCCACCTCTTTCTACAGTGATAGCCCCCAGACACACTAAGGAGAAGCAAGCATAACATGGCAGACAATTAAAGTAAAGCAATAATCATTCGAGTCAAGGTCGATGTTTTCCGAATACAAACCCCCAAGGCCTAAACCAAGATCAGATAAGCACCCAGAAAACACCGCTCTTGAGATCGAATGATGGTACAGCCAAACATCCATGACTCTGGCTATCACTGTTATCATTGCCTTGATTTCACCGTTAATTAAATGACCAATTCATTCTTTTATCCATCTGTCAAGGGCTAATGGTAACCCCGGTTCTAGACATAACTCCGCACGTCGTCGCAGCCCGTGCCTAGGAATTTTCGCAACTACCCAGAGTACTAGCACGTCGTCGCAGCCCGTGCTTGGAACGTCGTCGCAGCTCGTTCCAACGTACTCTTGCTTTGAGCATGCTAAAACCTTCAACAACGATGAGATCTCAGCCTCCTAGTCATCCTCCTCGACGACTATTTCCATACTAGCTCAAGCGCCTCTCAAGCTAACCATTATCAACCAACTCGCATCGCATCATCGAGTTATCAACATGCTTGGGATGATCCCGTCTGGACTAAACCAAGGCTTCCACATCATGCTTTGCTCCAACGCATCTTAGCAAAGTCCATCTTATCATCATACTTCGCCTCAACATATCATGGCAAAGTCCATTTCGTCATCATACTTCGCTTCCTCTAACTATAGCAAAGTTCTCGAACCCATCCATATGAGCTTCATTATCCGCTTCATATGCCACAACAGCTTTTACCATTCAAGAGCCTTTCCACTTAGCTTTTGAATCATCTTCAACCATCTTGTCCCAAATCAACTACAAGCTAACTCGAGACAATCAAATCAATCATACATCCAAACAATCAAGCATTCAAACAAGATCTAATCAAGCAATATCAACTATAATGGCAATTTCGTAAATAAATGAGCATAAGTCTAACATATATGAAATCATAGATTTTAGCATAGATCTATCAAATATAAAACATGGGTTTTGTCTCTATAACTTGTTAATTGAACTTGCATAGGTAAACATCTTCAAAAGTAATGAATCTAGTCTTGGAACTAAGAAAAATGCATGAAATCTCTAACTTTAACACTCAAACAAGCCACCAATCCAATATACTCCTTTGGGTCCGCGTGAGAGATAACTACCACTCACCGAATCACCCAAACACTTCAAAAACTAATCACTTCAGATCTGGACAGCAAGGATTCAAGCTTGATTCGTCGAAATCTTGCTTGAAACAATGGAATCTAGCTTCGTTGGATGAAGATCTTCAACTTTGACTCTTGGATCTTCGATCTTGATCTTCGATCTTGGATGGATGTTGGAACTAGATTAGAGTGGAGAAAAGAAGATGAAGAAATGTTGTAGTCGAGCTCTCAAAATGGCAGCACTTCGTCGCTTCAAAAAACCGGTGCCAAAAAGTGAGTCAAACCCCTCTATTTATAGGCTGAAATCGTTCTTAGGTCGTCCAGACTTAAGTCGTTACCGACCTAAAAACCCCGACCTAACATAGGTCGCTGCCGACCTATACCAACCTACAACCTAATACAAACCTGCCTCTACGACCCAGCGGCCTACCGACCTAGACCCCAACGACTCAACGACCTAACTGGGTACACGGCATACGACCTAACGACTCAACTAGGTCCAACCTAACAACTTAACCATACTGGGTTACGACCTACTACCACCACTAACCCGTAAACGAGTTACGAGTTACGACTCAGGGTCATCAACGGTTCACAAACACGCGCCCTAATTTCTTTGCGACCTATGTCTCTGCTGACCTAATCTACCCAGCGATCTATCACTTCCCTTAGGTCGCTCAACGATCTAACTTAGGTCGTTAAACCCTATAGGTCGGTCACCTTCTAAGCCGCTCACCGACTAACTCGCTCACCCTCTTAGGTCGGTCGTATCTTAACTCGGCAGCTTTCTTAGGTCGCTACACCCGACCTATCACCCTCACGACCCAAGCTAACCACTAACTCGGTCAAACTCTTATGTCGGCCTAACTTACGCGACTCAACTCAAATCGACCCAACACTCTTAGGTCGCTTACGACCTATCCTAACACGAAAATCACTAGGTCGCTCATTCCTACCATCATCCTAGCTGCTAGGTCGTCCACGACCTAACTTCCTTAGGTCGTTAGAACCTCTTAGCCACTAACTCTTAGGTCGTTAACCCTATGAGTCGGTCAATCTCATAACCCGGTAACCCTAGGTCGCTAACTACCTTAGGTTGCTCTACCGACCTATCTCCATCATGACTCAGGCTAGGGAGAACATAAACAACACTGGCGACCTAGACATAATACGATATATCGACACGTAAAATACAGGTCCTTACATTCTCTCCCCCTTAGGAATTTCGCCCCCGAAATTCCAAGCAAACAACAGCAACCAAAACTATTCCGCATGCCTACCATCCATAGCAATCAACAAACCATGCATTAAATTCTAGCCTAGCATGCAGAATTCTAAGATTAGAACAAGTTACGAATTCATGAGATGTCACGACACCTTAGGGCCATACCTTGAAGAGTTCAGGATGAGCTGCCTTCATCCTCTCTTCCTCCTCCCACGTACAGTCGTTAACATCATCACTCCATTGTATCTTGAGCAACGTAATCGTCTTCCTCCTAAGCTGTTTCGTGTCGGTTCCTACAACACGAAGCAGCTTACGAGGTCTCGTAACAACTGGATCAACCTCCAAATCTTCACAGCTATCGGCAGAAACCACTGTATTCGAGTCGTGCACACACTTCCACAGATATGATACATGAAAAACATTGTGCACACCCGCCATCTTTTCCGGTAACTCCAACCTATAAGCGAGCTTTCCAATTCGCCCGATAATCGGGAATGGTCCAACAAATCTCGGAGTCAATTTTCCTTTCTTCCCGAATCGAATAACATTCTTCAGAGGAGAAATCTTCACAAAAACCATATCTCCTACGTCGAATTCCAAATTCTTTCGACGTTTATCTGCATAACTTTTCTGACGATCCTGGGCTGCCTTCATTCGTTGCCGAATGATTTCTATGCAATCCGAAGTCTGACGAATCATCTCTGGCCCAAGTATCAGCTTTTCTCCAGCTTCTAACCAACATGTCGAAGAGTTACACGGTCTTCCATACAGTGCTTCATATGGTGCCATACCAATGCTAGATTGATAACTGTTGTTATATGCAAACTCCACCAAATGAAGGTGATTTTCCCACGATCCTCCGAAATCCAAAACACAAGCCCTGAGGAGATCTTCCAAAACTCGGTTGACTCTCTCAGTCTGACCATCTGTTTGGGGATGATAAGCTGTACTCAAACACAACTCGGTTCCCAAAACTTCCTGGAAGCTCTTCCAAAATCCACTAGTGAACAATGGGTCTCGGTCGCTCACTATACTCTTCGGAACACCATGGAATCGAACTATCCACTTAACATAAAGCTCAGCCAACTTCGATGTAGTCCTAGTCGATCGAACAGGAATGAACCTTGCACTCTTGGTCAACCGATCTACGATGACCCAAATCCCTTCATTTCCCGCCTTGGTTCTTGGTAGGCCATCGATAAAATCCATCGACACTTGCTCCCACTTCCATGTAGGAACCTCTAATGGCTGAAGTAATCCACTGGGCTTCTTCTGCTCAGCTTTAACCAACTGGCAGTTCATACACTTGGAAATAAAATTTCCAACATCCTTCTTCATACCTTCCCAGTAATAGGTTCTCTTCATATCCCGATACATTTTATTTCCTCCTGGATGAATTATCAACTTCGAGTGATGACTTTCCCTAAGAACTTCATCTCTCAATCCATCTACATCGGGAACAACTAGTCGTCCTTGCTTTCGAAGCCAACCCTCTCGATCGACTTCAAATCCTTTACCTTTTTCTGGATTCAATCCAGATTCCAAATCTCGTATAATCTTGACAAGCTTATCGTCTCGCTTTTGGCTCTCGCCAATTCTCTCCACAAGAGTAGGCCTTATCGATAAGTTTGCCAACATCTCAGGTTCCAATTCACATCTAGGCCTGAAGTCAAATCCAGCCAAATACTCGAGATTCTTCCATTCCGAAAACATGGCTCCCAATCCGACATGTCTTCGACTTAACGCATCAGCCACTGCGTTACCTTTTCCCGGAGTATAGGCTATACCAAAATCATACGATGCCAAGGACTCTAGCCACCGTTGCTGTCGAAGATTCAAATCCTTTTGAGAGAACAGATACTTCAACGACTTATGATCTATAAACAACTCGAATCGAACTCCCAAAAGATAATGTCTCCGCATCTTCAAAGCAAATACAATCGCCGCTAACTCCAAATCATGTGTCGGATAATTCCTGTTTGTGTAAAAAATGGCCGCAAACACCCAAAGTCGTATGAGTTGATTGATTTTATGTTGTATTCAGTGATTTGGGTGATTTATGCAAATATATAAAAAGCAGGGACTAAACTGTAAAAGACACACAGATTTATAGTGGTTCGGCCAGAACGTGCCTACGTCCACTTTATATGTTATTCTCGTTATTCTCGTTTTTTCTTTAGATTACAAGTACAAAGCTTTGATTACAAGTATCTAAAGTTGTTTGAGAGTTCCTTCCAGGCTTGAGCTCTCAAACTTGTCTCCAAAACTTCTCCCCCATTGTTGTACCCCTGCCCCTCTATTTATAGAGTGAGGCTGGGGGCATGGGTCTTGGATGTTTATAGCTGCTGGTGGGCTTGGGCTGAAGCAATCTGGACTGGCAACTCTGGTTCGGCGAAGCTTCGTTCGGTCGTAGCTGGGATGGTTGGACCGGTGCTTTACTTGGTAGTAGATGGAAAGGAGGTTGATTCGGTGGGAGGTGGTAAGATTTTGACTCGGCATTGACTCCTGGACCGGCAGTAGTATGGTGAGGATGGAGCTGGTTCGGTGGTAGCATGGTTCGGTGAAGGCAGGTTCGGTGGTTGCATGGTCCGGTGGTTGCATGGTTCGGCTATGCTTGGTATGGTGATGCCGAATGGACGATTGCCGAATGAGCTCTGGTATTGGGAACACCGGATGAACCAAGGCATCTTGGATGCCGAATGAGACTTCGCTGTACGCTTGCTTGCTTCTTCTTAGTTTGGTCGTGGTGGAAATGCACACAACATTGATATTCCAGTTTTGTCCAAAAAATGGGATAACACTTTGCCCCCCAAAATATGCCTTGCGGTAGGAAGGCGTGTTTTGTAATGCCATGAGCTGGATGTTCGTATCCTGTTGACAACCTGTAAAGAGCTTGATATTTTATATGGCCCCAAATGACGACCGTTCGGGATCGAGCTATTTGGGATGAAGCGCGGCCGTTCATGGTCAAGCGCCTAACTTCAAATGACGATCGTTCGTGATCAAGTCATTTGAGGTGAAGTGCGACCGTGCGCGGTCAAGCGCATAAATCCGTGCGTCGATCGTTCGGGATCGAGTCATCTGCAGTGAAATGTGACCGTTCAAGGTCAAGCGCTTTACTTCAAATGACGACCGTTCGGGATCGAGTCATTCGAGGTAAAGTGCGACAGTGCGCGGTCGAGTGGGGACCGTTCAAGGTCAAGCGCTTAACTTCAAATGATGATCGTTCGTGATCGAGTCATTCGAGGTAAAGTGCGACAGTGCGCGGTCAAGTGGTGGTCCTCAAATGACGACCGTACGCGATCAAGCCATTTGAGGTAAGGCGTAACAGTCAGTGATCAGGTGGCGGACCTCAAATGACGACCGTTCGCGATCGAGCCATTTGAGGTAAGGTGAGTTGTGCCGTTCGAGGCAAGTTGTGCCGTTCGAGGAGAGTTGTGCCATTCGAGGCGAGTTTGTGACCGTTCGCGGTCGGGTGCCGTTCGAGGCGAGTTGTGACTGTTCGAAGTCGGGTGTCGTTCGAGGCGAATTGTGACTGTTCGAAGTCGAGTTTGTGACCGTTCGCGGTCGGGTGCCGTTCGAGGCGAATGAGTGTGCCCGGGGGGGACTTAATATTATCAGTGTTGGAGTCATTGTTTGGGGGAATTTTTCGAATCAAAGACTTCGGCAGTTCGTTGCCATGCAATAGATGCTCGTGGACCGTTCGCGATCCAACGGGCATACAAGTAAATAATTTTTTCATAGAATTGTAAATGTTAAAGCAATAGTACCTTACAGCAGAAATGTCCAAACAGGAAGAATTCAAATGTTCAAATCGAAACAAAAGCAAAGCAAGGATGTCAAAGTGCAAGTTCCCACTCCGAAGCAGTCAATGATCATTCAGAGCATGCCTGGAGATCGTTCGCGATCTCGTACATGTGTAAACGATTTAATTGCGTTAGTGGAAGCTTACGACCTGTTCATCGTTATTTTAATCAAGCAATCAATGGATAATCAAATGGTGCCTTGATCCAGGGTCACCTCTAGCTGACGTAGAGGGAGGTCGCTCTGGCTCCACCGCTGGAGTTCGCCTCCTCACATACTGAAGGAGCATACCGTTCCTGATATGCCCTTCTACCTCGTCCTTCAAATGCCTACAATCATTAGTGTTATGACCATTCAATTCATGAAATACACAAAACTTATCTGATTTTCTTTCGTCAGAGGTTGGATCCCTTCGCATTGGTCTACGATACGGAACCTGCCCCTTGGTATCCTGATAAATCCGTTCCAAACTCTCATTCAGCTCTGAATAGGTGGTGAAGCGTGGTTCTCTTCGTAGCCACTTTGTCCTGTCATCATTATCCTCAGCCTTTCTTTTTCCTTTGCTAGTCTCCGCACCCTTTCCAGGTGGGTTTCCGCTCTTGATTACGTAAACGTCATCTTCTTCCTCTCTTTCTGCACTAGCATCTTCCAAACGCAGAAACTTTTCAACCTCATGATAGAACTCTCCCAGATTCATAGGCGGGTCCTTGGTTAATGAATTCTTGAACTCTGTATTACCAGCTATTCCAGATACAGCTTCCATCATGACCATAGATGGATCTGTTCGATCCACTGATGCTGCCGCCGCATTAAATCGCGTTAGAAAGCTCCTCAAAGTCTCTCCAGTTGTTTGTTTCAAGGTTGCCAAAGTCATCACATTCTTGGGTCTCGCAATATGAACCCTGAATTGCCTCATGAATCTCTCAGTTAAATCTGCCCATGTTCCTATGGAGCCGCTCTCCAGTTGCCTAAACCATAACGCTGCAATGTCCGTCAAATACAGTGGAAAGCACCGGGCCATAACCTCCTCTGATGCCCCCAGCACTTCCATATGTCTCATATACTTCGTTAGATGGACCGTGGGGTCCGTTTTCCCGTTGTACATGTCCAATGATGGTAGCTTGAATTCTGGTGGGTTCCTAGCCATCCTAATCGTAGAAGAAAAAGGACTCCTGTTTACATCTTCCAAGTCTCTGTTTACTAAACCGCCTCTCATAGCTCTTCTAACCATCTCTGCTAATCTGTCATTGTCTCCAAGCTGTAGTTCTCGTTCACTGTCTTCGACCTGCCCCCCAAGTCCGCGGGAGTTTTCATGTGTATGCCTCCCTGGCTGAACGTTCATTCCTCTATTGCTACCAGGTGGTTTGGATGCCCCCATCTCACTTCCCGGGGTCGGATCAACATGCTCTGCGTGAGTGCCCCCTAGCTCTGGTGCTGCGCCAGATGGTCCTGCCCCGTTCTGAACCCCAGTTGCTCCTTGGATTTGTGCTCCAATTTGCCCAATTTGTTGAAGTAATTTCTGGATCATCTCTTCTTGTCTTCTCATCATGGCCTCCATCTCATCCCTAGTGATGAAGATCGACGCTTGATTCCCTCCTGAGGAAGCCACTTGACTTCCTTGGTGTTCACTTCTCTCTGGCCTTTGCCTTCTACTTGTTTGTCTCGTCATAACTCTTAGATCTGAACTCTTAGATTTTCAAATTCAACTTCTATCCGATGTAGCGGGAGCTGGTTCTTCTCAGTGAAAGCACCAAAATGTTTGCGTAAAAAATGGCCGCAAACACCCAAAGTCGTATGAGTTGATTGATTTTATGTTGTATTCAGTGATTTGGGTGATTTATGCAAATATATAAAAAGTAGGGACTAAACTGTAAAAGACACACAGATTTATAGTGGTTCGGCCAGAACGTGCCTATGTCCACTTTATATGTTATTCTCGTTATTCTCGTTTTTTCTTTAGATTACAAGTACAAAGCTTTGATTACAAGTATCTAAAGTTGTTTGAGAGTTCCTTCCAGGCTTGAGCTCTCAAACTTGTCTCCAAAACTTCTCCACCATTGTTGTACCCCTGCCCCTCTATTTATAGAGTGAGGCTGGGGGCAGGGGTCTTGGATGTTTATAGCTGCTGGTGGGCTTGGGCTGAAGCAATCTGGACTGGCAACTCTGGTTCGGTGAAGCTTGGTTCGGTCGTAGCTGGGATGGTTGGACCGGTGCTTTACTTGGTAGTAGATGGAAAGGAGGTTGATTCGGTGGGAGGTGGTAAGATTTTGACTCGGCATTGACTCCTGGACCGGCAGTAGTTTGGTGAGGATGGAGCTGGTTCGGTGGTAGCATGGTTCGGTGAAGGCAGGTTCGGTGGTTGCATGGTTCGGTGGTTGCATGGTTCGGCTATGCTTGGTATGGTGATGCCGAATGGACGATTGCCGAATGAGCTCTGGTATTGGGAACACCGGATGAACCAAGGCATCTTGGATGCCGAATGAGACTTCGCTGTACGCTTGCTTGCTTCTTCTTAGTTTGGTCGTGGTGGAAATGCACACAACATTGATATTCCAGTTTTGTCCAAAAAATGGGATAACAATTCCTTTCATGCGGCTTCAGTTGTCGACTAGCATACGCAACAACTTTATCTTTCTGCATTAGCACTGCTCCAAGTCCAGTACCACATGCATCGGTGTAAACCACCATCTCATCATTCCCACTAGGGATGGTCAAAACAGGAGCACTTGTCAGTCGCTCTTTCAGGATTATGAAAGCTTGTTCACACTTAACATCCCAACTGAACACTTGGTTCTTCTTCGTCAATCCTGTTAATGGTGCAGCTATCTTGGAAAAGTCTTTGATAAACCGACGATAATATCCTGCTAATCCAAGAAAACTTCTCACATCAGATGCATTCTTAGGTCTAACCCAATCCTGGATTGCTGCCACCTTAGCGGGATCAACCGCTATTCCATTACCAGAGATAACATGGCCTAAGAACCTCACTTCACTCTTCCAGAAGTGACACTTCGAAAACTTAGCCTTCAGCTGATGTTTCCGCAAGATTTCCAAAACCAAACGCATGTGCGTCTTGTGCTCTTCTTCAGTTCTGGAATAAATCAGAATATCATCTACGAACACAAGTACGAACTTGTTCAACTGATCTCTGAATACTCTATTCATAAGATCCACAAAATATGCCGGTGCGCTAGTCAATCCAAACGGCATTACCAGCCACTCATAAAAACCGGATGGTGTCCTGAAAGCAGTTTTCGGCACACTATCCTTCGCCACTCTTAACTGGTGAAATCCCGTTGCCAAATCCATCTGAGAAAACACCTTAGCCTCGTGAAGCTGATCAAACAAGTCATCTATTCTCGGCAATGGGTACTTGTTCTTCTTAGTCACCTTATTCAGCTCACGATAATCCACACACAACCTCAACGATCCATCCGCTTTGGTTGCGAACACAACTGGTGCACCCCATTCGGACACACTACGCCGAATGAATCCTTTCCGCAAAAGGTCATCAACTTGCACCTTCAACTCTTGTTGCTCCCTAGGCGCCATCCGCCTAAGAGGCATCACAACAGGTCTGGCTCCCTCAACTAGATCGATACGAAACTCGATCTCCCTATGCGGCGGTAATCCTTTGACTTCGTCAAAGACATCCTCAAATCCATTCACAATAGGCACCGATGACAGTCCATCCCGTGGAACAACCAGCGAATACATGAAGCTCATGAAGACGCCTTCCTCATGCTTACATCGTATCACAGCCTTTCGCCCTTCCACATTCCCGACTGTCACCTCTAGCCTCTCATAATCAATCCTTGCCGCATACTTCCTAAGCCAGTCCATACCCAAAATAATTCCGAACCCCGCAAAGTTCAGAACAAAACAATCACAAACAAAAGAGCAATCATGACTCGTCACAACTAGACCACGGCATATCATACACAAACATGACGAACCCCTAACTGGATTAGTCACAACCAATGGCCTATCAACAATATCCGGTTCCAAACCTAACCGGCCTACAAGATCATCACAAACAAAAGAATGCGACGCTCCAGTATCAAACAACACTCTAACTGGAACACCACAAATGGAAAGAGTACCTCGAACCACCACACTCTTCCCTTCCTCTTCAGCAGTAAGAGCTTTTGAAAACGACGGCACATCTCCCAAAGCATAAGCTTGCACAATCTGCCTGTCCTTCCTCGGTTCTGGACAATCTTTCCTGAAATGCCCTGGCTTGTCACAGTTGTGGCATTTCGCCGGCGCCTTTGGATTTCTACAATCCTTGGAGAGATGGCCCTTCTGCTGGCAATTATAGCAAGTCATTTCGCCCTTCGGCTTCTTCTGGCCATCCTTACCCTTCTGTTGCTGTTGCTTCCTCTTCTTGTTTCCACCCTTCTGTGGCTTAAACCCTTCCTTGGTTACAGCAACAACAGAAATCTCCCTAGGAAACAAATTCTCATGCCTGAGAGCTTTCTCCACAAGCTTCTCAAACGGATCGTCCAGATGATCCACCAACTGTCTTCCAAGATAAGCATCCAAACCGGTCACAAACTTCTCATTCTTCTGATAGGGAGAATCAATATACGATCTAGCATACTTGGACAAGGCTTCAAACTCAGAAACATACTCAAGAACGGGTCTTCCACCTTGCTTGAGCTCCACAAACTTTTTAAACAAGACAGATTTCTGAGCCGTAGAGATGAACTTAGCTTCAAATCTAACTTGGAATTGCTCCTAAGTAATCTCTTCCTTTGGAGTATCAATGGTGATAGAGTTCCACCAATCAGAAGCTCTCCCTTGAAGCTGTCTCGATGCAAGCTTCCTCTTAGTTGCATCCTCAATTCCCAAATCTCCAAAGATCCTTCTACAAGCATCTATCCATCTTTGGACTTTAATGGTCGATTCCGTTCCCAAGAAAACCTTCCCTCCAAGAGCAGTATAGTCCTTACAAAGCTTAGCAAAATCCACCGGTCTTGGAGCTTGAACTTGAACTCCAACATCCACTGATGGCCCTGAAGCTGGTATCCTTCTCATGATCGAAGTCATCATGGCCTCAAACATAGGAGCATAATCAACAGCTTCCCTGGCAGCACGGCCTTCCCTAGCAGCTGGTCTCCCCCTTCGACTCATCCTTAATATTTACAAAAAGGAATGACTTAGAACACCTTGAGAAACAACTGCATAAGGAGTTCAAATCCTTCTAAACTACTATATTATATATAGTAATCATTCATCAAAATACAATTACGTCTCTCATACGTAGTTACGTCAGCGAGCGTTGGCTAAAATCGATTAACCAAAGCTCTGATACCAAATGTGACGACCGCCCATGACTCCCGCACGGAAACAAGGGAATGGTGCGCTGAAAGTGTGCCAGGCAACCATGAGTGACCGTCAAGGGTAAAATAAACATCGCAGACTCTATCGTAAAACTCAAGCGCATGGATAAAATATAATAGAGAAATATAATATAGTGAAGCTCCCATAGAACAGAATATCATCATCTAATCATAATAGCTTTATACATGGTCTGAATCATGAATACAAGAAGCCTCACTACATAGCACTCAGAGTAATCAACAAACAGCGGAATATCCAGTACATAGAATATGAAAATAATATGTAAAGCCTCCTGCTCGTCTTCGTCATCATCAGCATGAGCCACTAAGATCAGCACCTGCCACCTGTCACCTAGTCTGCCCATCCCAACATGGATGAACAGCCCAAGGTAATAAGAGGAGACATAAAACCTTGAGTCAGACAAAGTCTTAGTGAGCAGTAAATCAACTATCAAACATACCAAAAGAGCATAAGGGATAAAAGGAATAGGAACCAAACTATTCCACTCCACCTCTTTCTACAGTGATAGCCCCCAGACACACTAAGGAGAAGCAAGCATAACATGGCAGACAATTAAAGTAAAGCAATAATCATTCGAGCCAAGGTCGATGTTTTCCAAATACAAACCCCCAAGGCCTAAACCAAGATCAGATAAGCACCCAGAAAACACCGCTCTTGAGACCGAATGATGGTACAGCCAAACATCCATGACTCTGGCTATCACTGTTATCATTGCCTTGATTTCACCGTTAATTGAATGACCAACTCATTCTTTTATCCATCTGTCAAGGGCTAATGGTAACCCCGGTTCTAGACATAACTCCGCACGTCGTCGCAGCCCGTGCCTAGGAATTTTCGCAACTACACAGAGTACTAGCACGTCGTCGCAGCCCGTGCTTGGAACGTCGTCGCAGCCCGTTCCAACGTACTCTTGCTTTGAGCATGCTAGAACCTTCAACAACGATGAGATCTCAGCCTCCTAGTCATCCTCCTCGACGACTATTTCCATACTAGCTCAAGCGCCTCTCAAGCTAACCATTATCAACCAACTCGCATCGCATCATCGAGTTATCAACATGCTTGGGATGATCCCGTCTGGACTAAACAAAGGCTTCCACATCATGCTTTGCTCCAACGCATCTTAGCAAAGTCCATCTCATCATCATACTTCGCCTCAACATATCATGGCAAAGTCCATTTCGTCATCATACTTCGCTTCCTCTAACTATAGCAAAGTTCTCGAACCCATCCATATGAGCTTCATTATCCGCTTCATATGCCACAGCAGCTTTTACCATTCAAGAGCCTTTCCACTTAGCTTTTGAATCATCTTCAACCATCTTGTCCCAAATCAACTACAAGCTAACTCGAGACAATCAAATCAATCATACATCCAAACAATCAAGCATTCAAACAAGATCTAATCAAGCAATATCAACTATAATGGCAATTTCGTAAATAAATGAGCATAAGTCTAACATATATGAAATCATAGATTTTAGCATAGATCTATCAAATATAAAACATGGGTTTTGTCTCTATAACTTGTTAATTGAACTTGCATAGGTAAACATCTTCAAAAGTAATGAATCTAGTCTTGGAACTAAGAAAAATGCATGAAATCTCTAACTTTAACACTCAAACAAGCCACCAATCCAATATACTCCTTTGGGTCTGCGTGAGAGATAACTACCACTCACCGAATCACCCAAACACTTCAAAAACTAATCACTTCAGATCTGGACAGCAAGGATTCAAGCTTGATTCGTCGAAATCTTGCTTGAAACGATGGAATCTAGCTTCGTTGGATGAAGATCTTCAACTTTGACTCTTGGATCTTCGATCTTGGATGGATGTTGGAACTATATTAGAGTGGAGAAAAGAAGATTAAGAAATGTTGTAGTCGAGCTCTCAAAATGGCAGCACTTCGTCGCTTCAAAAAACCGGTGCCAAAAAGTGAGCCAAACCCCTCTATTTATAGGCTGAAATCGTTCTTAGGTCGTCCAGACTTAAGTCGTTACCGACCTAAAAACCCCGACCTAACATAGGTCGCTGCCGACCTATACCAACCTACAACCTAATACAAACCTGCCTCTACGACCCAGCGGCCTACCGACCTAGACCCCAACGACTCAACGACCTAACTGGGTACACGGCATACGACCTAACGACTCAACTAGGTCCAACCTAACAACTTAACCATACTGGGTTACGACCTACTACCACCACTAACCCGTAAACGAGTTACGAGTTACGACTCAGGGTCATCAACGGTTCACAAACACGCGCCCTAATTTCTTTGCGACCTATGTCTCTACCGACCTAATCTACCCAGCGATCTATCACTTCCCTTAGGTCGCTCAACGATCTAACTTAGGTCGTTAAACCCTATAGGTCGGTCACCTTCTAAGCCGCTCACCGACTAACTCGCTCACCCTCTTAGGTCGGTCGTATCTTAACTCGGCAGCTTTCTTAGGTCGCTACACCCGACCTATCACCCTCACGACCCAAGCTAACCACTAACTCGGTCAAACTCTTATGTCGGCCTAACTTACGCGACTCAACTCAAATCGACCCAACACTCTTAGGTCGCTTACGACCTATCCTAACACGAAAATCACTAGGTCGCTCATTCCTACCATCATCCTAGCTGCTAGGTCGTCCATGACCTAACTTCCTTAGGTCGTTAGAACCTCTTAGCCACTAACTCTTAGGTCGTTAACCCTATGAGTCGGTCAATCTCATAACCCGGTAACCCTAGGTCGCTAACTACCTTAGGTTGCTCTACCGACCTATCTCCATCACGACTTAGGCTAGGGAGAACATAAACAACACTGGCGACCTAGAAATAATACGATATATCGACACGTAAAATACGGGTCGTTACATCTGCCGAGTCCAAATACTTTTCAAAAATTTAAATCACTTATCCAAAAACATATATTTGGAAACATCTACAATAAGAACCACTTTGAAACAACCTATTTAAAATATTAGTTATGAAATCTTATATCAATATCTTATATATAAACAAAACTTCAAGTCCAAATTAATTTAAAATAAAATTAGTAGATAGTGTATAAATATTTAAATAACTAGTTTCTAAATCAAATATCAATTTAATCTTCAAAATAATCCCTTCTATACTTATTTAAATAAATCTTTACTTTAAAGATTTAAAACAATTCCCAAAAATAATTTCTCCCACAATATTCCTTTGAAACCAAACTAGAACTTTCAATTTTATTTCAAAAGCTATTTTAAAAATATATTCGGCTTTCCAGGGAAAGTACACCTTCCATTCTAAAATGGTTCATTCAAATCAATTTATAATTCTTTCTGGATTTATTTTAAATTTACGTCCCAAATCTGTAAATTCCTTTCCAACTTTTAAAAATAAAACAATATTTACTTTTAAAACAAATTTCTCTTTCTTTTATAAAATTCCCATTGTGAATTTAAATTTTAAATATCTATTAATTTACGATTTTGCAAATCGATTTCCAAGTATTCACTTTCAACACCAATCAATTTTCAAATTGAGTACTAAATTATTTCAATTACCAAGTCCAATTCCAAATTGATTCCTAAATTTTTTCAAACAACAAATAAATTTTCATATCAATTTTCCAAAGGTTTATTTTTTTAATACCAAATTAAATTCAAATCGATTTTCCAATTTATTTCCAAAACACCAAACCAAATTTCCAAATCTATTCCTAAGATTTATTTAACTCCAAATTAATTCCTTTATTAAAATATTTTCCCATTTTTATGGAATTAATTCGATCGGCTTATAAAAATCAACTTTAATACTTTAATTGTAACGGTCTAGGCTTTTCTACTTTAATTTCCAAAAATCCAATTTCATATTTCTGGTATCCTACGATACCAAAAATATATTCGGCTAAATTATGGCCTTCCACAATTCTAATCACATATATTATCATACACAGATTATAAATCAACATACAACATATGATACAAATTTAAATGTTTGAGGAATCCAGTTGGATCTCTCCAATCTGCTTCCCTGCATCCACAGATATTAGCACAACAAATTAAATATCAATTCTACTTCGAGGTAGAATATCGCGGTATATGGGATTTATAAAATATCATCCGCTATTATGCGACGCAATAGGGTCTCATCCGCTATATAATGCGGGAAATCAACAACTCCAAATACATATATAATACCAATTCCACTACGAGGTGGAATATCGTGGTATATGGGTTTAATAATAACCTCGCTATTATGCGACGTATAGGGTCTAAGCTAATATAACTAATAATAAATCAATCATCCAAGCACAATCAATTTTAAATCTAACTATTCAAAATTTAAATCAGAAAAATATTTGATTGAGTGAGAAGATCTTGCCTTTGCTTACGCATGCAACCTACTTTAATTCCGGCTCGCTTCCTTATATATTTTAACCTAGTGTTAAAAAATTCATGATTTTATTAATATTCGAACTAATCGAACAATAAATTCCATTTAATAAATTTTATTAACTAATTATTTAATTTAAACCATTCTTCCTTTTTAAAATATCTTTTAGTAACTAGAAAATTTGAATAAGTTTGTTAACTACTTTAATCGCCTTAATAAATTATTTTTAATATAACTTAGTAAATCAAAATATATGAAAAATAAAGGCCTGATTTTAAAATCCTTACTTTTCCCTTTACTCTTTACATAAGAATTATTACAGTAACTTATTTTTATACGTTAATGAGAATTTATTTAAACTAATCTTTAATTAAATTCAAAAATTAAAACCCAAACCAAAAATCAACCCGGCCCGCAACCCTCACTCCTTCTCCTCCCTTGAAATGCTTTCCGCCTAAACCTCCTGATTTGTGCATGCAGCACACTTCAAATGAAAGCACCAAAGACCAGCGGAAACCGTCAATCAACCAAGCCGATGAACCTCCCTCCACGCGCTTGACTTTCCTTGACCACTAATGAGCAGCTCGACTACCTACAACCCAAAGCGGCAAGTCCCCTTATCCCCTTCGATGTCATCGTGCTCGAACAGCAAAGCCATGAGCGAGGTCGCGCTCGATCTTCGGTTGCCCCAAATCCGCGATTTGCTGCTGCCTCGAACCCCTGTTGCACGCCGCCATTATCGATCCATCTCCGCCTCGTCGAAAATCGGCTTGCCAGAATTCGGTGTGAGCTTCCTCTGATGTCGCGCTAACCACTGCCCCATGCCACGACCCATCGTGATCCCACCAAACCTCCTCGACGCATTTTCAATCGAATGCCGAGCACAAATCAACGTCGCGACCATTTCTCCTTTCTTTTTTTGTTCATCGATTTGAAAACTAGGGCTCACGATAAATTAGGGCACAATAAGGTGATGTGTTTGAGCAGATACGAGATTACTTCTATTTGAATCTCGGCCATGATTTTTTTTGTTTCGAACGAAAGAAAATGTTTTCATTCGTTTTATTTTTTTAATTTACTAGCTCGCATATTCTTTTCTTCAATGAACGCGTGATGCAATTGTGCAGAGAAAACGAAACAGGTTGATAATTTTTTTTATACATGTTGCAAAGGCTTGCACAGTAATTATATTAATTGTTTTTAAATTTAAATCGTCTCGTTTCAGCAACACAAAATCTCGATCTCCAATCGAGGTGTGCCGCTAGGCAATCATAATGTTTAACCCCTATTCCGAACGTAATGGAAAAGGTTCTGAGTCCAAATTCAATCGTATGGAGAAGATAGCTTTTTGGACTAGCTATTAAATTAAATCTCGACAAAATTTTCAGCGCGTTTGCTTATCGTATGGCTACACGACAACTCCGAATGCTTGGAAAATTGAAATTCGATAATAATACAATATTACGGATCCAATGGAACTTGTTTCGTCGAATTCCGAGGCTGTGCCTTGGAATGCTATTGTTAAATATCGATTCAAATGATATAATTCCAAAACTGAACAAAATAGTTTTCAAATTCAGTTCTGAAGCTTCTATTATTTTCAGTGTTATCAACATAAATTTTCTAAGCCTTCATATTATTTTTAATCAGCTTAAAAATCAAGATTCAAAAATTTTTACACAAATTTCTATAATTAAATTTGATAATTGAATTGCTAGATTCATAGTTAAAATTGAAACTCAAGCTTAAATTAACAATTCAGATATTTGAAATCAATTAAATATTTCAATTTCAAATGTTGAAAATTCTGGGTCGTCACATCTGGTTAATCCTTTCGTTAATTAAAATCACTTTGTACATACTTGTATCAAAATACCTTTACAAAGATATATTCATAAACCCTTTATACTCCTTTCAATACTTAGAAAAATATCTACATATTTATTTCAACAGTATATTCACAAAAACACTACACTTTTCCTACTTTGAAAATGTTTTCATATACTTATCTCAACTATAGAAGTATATTCATAAAAATACTACACTTTTCCTACTTAGAAAACGTATTCATATACTTATCTCAACGGTACAAGTATATTCACAAAACAATATAGAAGATTTTATTTTTGAAAATCATATCAAAGGATTAAAATAAATATTTTTTCAAAAAGAAACAGAGATAAGGATAAACACAAAAATTGTTCCTTCGGTCTAAAGCATGAAAAGAATGACCACACCATCAAATTAAGAAGGTCAATTAGGAAATCCAATCTCAATTTCTTTTATAAATTTCTTCGGTAAATTCTTTTAACAATTCTCTTTCATTTATGAACATTTCCTTTATTAAAATTCCAAATCCGCTTATAAAACTCTTAGTAAATCTCCAAATTTATTTATAAAATTCTTTTATAAATATCCAAAGCCATTTAGAAAACTCTTTTGCAAATACCCAAAATCATTTATAAAACTTCTTTTACAAATATCCAAAAATCCTTTATAAAACTTCTTTATAAAAATCCTTTATAAAACCTTTTAAAAATTCCTATAAATCCAAACCTCATTTTCATTTATAAACTCTTTAATAAATTTTATTAAATGAGATTCTTTTTATAAATCAATTATTTACAAATACAATTAATTGGGTAAATTAATTTATGTTAAACATCCTAATTAAATAATACATTACTTTTCCAACTTTATTAATAAAATAATTTAATAACTCCAAAGCATTATTAATATAATATTCAATAGCTTCAAAACATTATAAATAAATAATTATTATTTACTTTAAAACATTATAATAATAATTATTATTAACAACAAAACATTACTAATAAATAATAATTATTAACTTCAAATTTTATAAATATAATAGTTAATAATTTCAAACATTATTAATAAAATAATAATAATTAATCTTCAAACATTATTATAATAAATAATAATCAACTTCCAAAATATTATTAATAAATATAATTATTAATTCCAAAACATTATTAATAAATAACTATTATAAATTCCAGAACATTTTTAATAAATAATAATTATTAATTATCTTCGAATAAGATTATTTAAATAAATAACTTTTTACAATATTAAAATATTGATAAGTAACTTCAAATGATCAAATATAAATAAAAAAAAATTAAAACACTATTAAATAATAGTTAAACGGCTTTAAAACATTTTTAAAATGGTTTAGAAAAGATAGATAGAAAGGTTGGGGTAAAATAAAGAAGTTCAAAATCTACTTTGACAAAAATATTCCAAAAAACCCAAAGATTAGATTTGAAATCATTCTTCGAATCAGAAACCAATTTCTAGCCAAACGATAATTGATAGTATTTCAAAATACTAAATTGAGGCCAATAGCCATGAAAGCACTAACCAATATTGTTATTGATTTTTATACCACTAGGGTTAAGTTCTAAATACATAACAATGTTATAACCAATAGTGCAAAACAATCAAGATTCAATAATTAACAATCCATATAATAGAGTTATGACTAAAATAAAATAGGAATATAACTGGAAATTAATAATTACAATTTTGAGAAATCTGGATTTCTCTACAAATTTTCATGTACTTCAATTTTTTTATAACGCTAATTTTCTTTTCAAAGCAGATATTTTAACTAATTAGGCAATAATTTCAACCAAATACAAAATGCAAAATTCTATCCATTATATAATATATGATTTATCCAAAGAGGTGAGTTTTACTCGTCGAAATTCTAGTTGGCGCCGAAGCGTTTCGGTTTGAAATAAAATCAAATGGCGTCTGATTTTGGTCTAAATTTCTATTTACTCCAAATTCAATCAAACCAGTTCCATCACATAGATTTCACCTTACGAGTATAACGCAAAAAGTTTCGTCTCGAATGGGCCTCATATGAACAAGATATACAATTTATAAGTTTTAGATTTTCAAATATAAATTAATTTCTCTTTAATTACATTTAATTACCTAATTGCCTTATATTGATCCATCTTTTTCAATACAAAACTCCCACCTAACCCAGTAACTACCTTTCCCATGGCCATCACTTTCACCTCCAAATACTTCCTCCACCATCGACGAAATTTCAATTCGACAATGCAAACGGGCTCTCCATCAAAATATCTATCTCCAGGTCCCAATATCCCCATGCTCAGTCGAGCTGCCTGATTCGCGACTTGCACCCCCAAACATGTGCTTTCATGAACGTCCCCCTACCTACACTGCCATGGACACCTCCAAAATCGGTCCTTAGGTGCCTTCCGACCTCGCGAACTCAAATACAATCACCGTCTAGCCTCCTATCACCCGGATCGTCCAAAACTTCTAACCCTAGTTTTACCTACCACTGCTCCAAATTGCCGAACCCCCCTAAACTCGACCATACCATCCAAAAACTCATCAATGTGAAGATTAACCCATAATAAACTCAAAGACACCACTTTTTTATTTTTGTGTTTTTTACTTGATTTGTTTTTGGGCAAATTCTATTGCAACCCACTAAATTGATTAGTGGGCCCCCTTAATTTTAATAAAATTAAGAAGACAAAAATACCCTTAATCAACTACGTACGTTCTTCTCTTCCTTCTCTCAGTCATCTTCCTCGGCGCAAACCAGTTAATTCAAAAGCCCTAATTAACAAATCAATATAAAAAAATTACTCATATTTCAGTACTAGTGAATGGAGATTGAAGAAGATAATCAATTACTATCGCAATCACAGCAGGTAATTGGGGTTTTTTTTGAAAAGTTAGCAAGTTTTTTTGAAAGCAAATCGTAAACACTCGATTTTGTGGAATGTAACAAATTCACATACAAACCTTACTAGGATCCACAGATAACCACGATGAGACACTACGTGGTTTACCTGAATCCCACGTATACGTCGTTTATTCGGTATCCACGCATTGTTTCATCGTGGTTAGTTATATAACCACGTATTCATATTGCGTGGTAGTTTGATTTTTTTTTATGTTTTACCTTTTTCATCGTTCGACACTTGGTTTATGCAGATTATACCATATTCCAGTGATGAAAAAATAAGCGAAGAAATAGTGCTTGATTGCCTACATTTTATTTAACATTGTTAATTCAGATATTTCCTTCTCGATAAAAGTTGATTGATTGGGTTCGTGATACTGGAAAACGACTTGGTTTCATTAACATAATATTGAAATCGGATACTGGTGCTTCAAGAAAAAAACCAACAATTATGTTTGCTTGTGAACGAAGCGGTGTGTATAGGAAGCGAAAAGAGATAAGCCCGAAGAACCTCCAAATGACTGGTACAAAAAAATGTAATTGTCCGTTTAGATTTAAAGGTAAGAAACTCCCTACTTTAGATGATTGAAGATTGCATGTTGTGAATGGTGTTCACAATCATTCAGAGTTAAAAAAATGAGGAAGACCATTCGTATATTGGTCGACTAAATGAAGATGAGACCAAATTAGTTGTTAAGATGCACAGAAACACGATAAAAGCAAAAGAAATTTTACACACCATTAAAAGAAATGATCCTACAAATCGTACCACCATCAAAACAATTTATAATGTTATACGAGCACAAAATTCAATTGAGCGGGCAGGGCGTTCACAAGTTCAATATTTGCTTAGTAAATTGAAAGAGTTTCATTGATTTGAATGGTACCGTAAGACATTAGATGGAACAGATATTATTAAAGATATATTTTAGGCGCATCCTACCAGTTTGGATTTTTTACATACATTTCCTCGAGTTATCATACTAGATTTCACATATAAAATCAATAGGTATAGAATGCCTTCGCTTGAGATTGTTGGTACTACTTGTACAGATCTTACATTTTGTATTGCGATTGCGTATTTAGTTTTTGAAACCGAGAAAAATTATACATGGACCTTAGAACGGTTGAAATCTGTATTGATTGATTGTGAAGTGGAATTGCCATCAGTCTTCATTTCTGATAGGGAAACAGCACTAGTTAATGCTATCGATGTTGTTTTCCCAAATTCTGCACATATGTTATGCACATGGCACATTAAAAACAATGTTCTAACTTTTATGCAAAAAAGAGTGAAAGGAATGGAGCTTGAGGAGAAGAAGTCATTTTTATTTGATTGGAATGAACTTGTGTGTTCAAAAAATTTAAGCGCTTACAATGAGAATCTACAAGTGTTGCATGAAAAGTATGAGAATCATACTTCACTGTTGAAGTATATTCACGAGACATGGTTGGATACTTACAAAGACCGATTTGTTCAAGCGTGGACAGATGACTACAAGCATTTTGGAAATTATACTTCTAATCGGTAATTTTGTTTAATAATCTTGTTAATATTTATTCAACATAGTAATTACTGTTATATTACTCGTATGCATGTGTCATATGCAGGGCCGAGTCTGCGCATTCAAAGTTAAAAAAACATTTAGCCAGTTGTCAATGTAATTTCGAACAAGCTCGGACGAAGATGCATTCACTCTTGGAACTCTCGTTTACTGAACTTAAAGCATCATTTGAGAAAAGTTTAACAAAAGTAAAACACATATTTCATATACGGGAGTTCAGAAATTTACGAGGCTTCGTTTCTATCAAGGCACTTGATTTGATACATTCAGAAATACAGAGAATACAAGATGTTGGCGAGGAAGAATTGTTATGTGGATGTGTCATTCGTAAAACACATGGATTGCCTTGTGCGCACGAGTTAGCACGTCTTGGGCCTGGCACCGCAGTATCGCTTGACATGATTGATGTTCATTGGGCAAGACTTCATCTAGTAGAAATAAGTGGAAAGAAAGATGTGGGGATAGTAGAAAAAATGGAACTGCTATTAAACGATGTGAAAAAGATGGAAACTCCTTACCAAATGCAAATTTATAAGAAGATGTTGGAAGTTGTTGAACCACGTACGTCCTCTCTCGCATCTCCAAAAAGCAAAATAAAGACACGTGGAAGAGAGAGGAAAAAAGTGCTAATACTTCAACTAAAAGGACTCCTTCGGCATTTGAGCTTGTCGAAAGTGTTTATTCTCAAAGTTCGTGTACTTCAAAAAAGGCTCGTACCGATAAACTTCCTATTCGCAAGCCGAAAAGGTATGTATAATACATTTTATTTGAACACACATTTGAATATAAGTTATGTACTTAGTTACGATAACATTTTTTTTCAGTTGGAAGAACTAAGTGAAGGCATGAGAACTTATGTGCATCAGATACCATTGGAGTTGAAGGCTTTTGTTACTGATATTATAGACGTTAGATCGGACGGTAACTGTGGGTATCGATGTATGGCTGCTTTGCTTGGTTTGGGGGAATCAAGTTGGAGCCAAATAAGGAGAGAGTTATATGAAGAATTATATGAAAATAAGAGTTTATATGATCGTGTTTTCATAGAGAATGGTAGAAGTACAAATCTTCTCAAAAGCCTTAAGCATGAAGATGAAGGGTTTGCGCCGGTGGAAAAGTGGATGTCTATGCCCGATGTTGTTTATATTATTGCAACTAGGTATAACGTTGTAGTATTCACCATTAGCGAAAGACTTGTATTGACAATACTTCCATTGAAAGGAAAAGTGCCACAACCAATACAGCGTATGGAAATTACATCAGCTTTTGTTAACCAAGATCATTTTGTTTAGGTAAACAACTTATTGATTAATAAAATTCAAAATAATTTCATTTCTTTTCATAGCTCATGGCTCATGACTCATGTCTTGTAGGTAAAACTAGAGCCTAAACACCCGGTTCCTCCCATTTATTCAAAATGGTACACAGCTCGTGATACGGATTCCAGTAAATGGGAGTACATTTACAACGATAGAAGATAAGCTTGGGATGAAAAAAAGGCATTCGCAAATTGGAAATGAAGTGAATGTACTTTGTTTGGAAAGTTAGTGAATGTAGTTTGTAGTTTGTTTGCAAAACGTTGTCTGAAAATTTAGTGAATATACTTTGTTTGGAAAGTTACTGAATGTAGTTTGTTTGGAAAGTTAGCGAATGTTTGGTTGGTAATTTTTTTTTGACTATTTGTTACAATAACGCATGGACAGCATGTGGTTTGAAGAAAAACAACGTATTACTTCAATGACGAAAAGAAGAAAACCACGTCATACGTGGTTATTGAATAATCCACCTAGTACTTCGACGTGGTTTGTATACAAACCACGTCTTGTCAGTGCGCGTTGAAAAACAGAAAATCAAAAAAATTTACTTCAAAATAAATCTGCGTGGTTTCTTAACTAACCATGTAAATATCAAACGACGTTTGAGTTTTATCACGTTAGTTGTTCACGTGGTTATTGAATAATCCACGTATTACTCTAGTGTGGTTTTTAACAAACCACGTCTTGTCAGTGCGACATGAAAAACAGAAACTCAAAAAAAATGCTTCAAATTAACTCTGAGTGGTTTTTGAACAAACCAAGTTTGCTTCAGACGTGGTTTGAGTGTTGTAACGACCCGTAAATTTTCGATAATTAAAATAGCTAATTTAATAAGTTTCGTGATTTAATGTTAGAAAAAAATTGTAATTCGTTTGGAATAATAATAACTGAAAGGAATTGCAATAATAATTATCCAAGTAATGAAAAATAAATGCGACTTAGTGAATTCCTTTGCAATCGATAGTTGAATAGGATAATAAATGTTGAATTCATTGGGTATAAGAGAGTAATTGATGGATAAGTAAAATCTATTTGAAATCAAATATTGGATATTGAACATACAAATTGTTTAAATTAAATATTTAAACTTATTGAATAATTGAATAACTGTAAAATAAAAATAGTGTTTTAAATTGTGAATTGGTTTTAAAAGTTGATTCTTATAAATTCAATTTCAATATTTCAAAGGATAGTGATTTAAGAATAATCAAATTTGTTAAATTTAATATTACGAATGTTTGAATAATTAAATTCCGAATTTGATATGATTAATTTGATATTGGAATTTAATATATGAAAATAAAGTGAATAATTAAAATTTGATTTAATATGATTCAAATTGGTTTCCAAAGTGAATGTAAGTCATATCAGGATTATAATAGAGTTAATAAGATTTAAATTTGGAATTTATTGGATAAATTGAATAACGGGTTTAATATGATTAAAAATGATATGTAAAATTTTATTTTATCATATTAAAGTTAGAATGATGTTGTAGAACTTTTAAAATCGAATAAAAAGTAAATTTGTGAAAATTGAATATTTTAATATTTGATTATCGACTGTAAATTGCCCAATTTTGAACAGTCTCAGAATCGGACGAAACAAGTTCCATTGGATCTGTAATAGTTAGTTATTATCGGATTTCAATTTTTGTAGAAATCGGAGTTGTCGTTTGACCGTGGCAGCTCGAAACGCGTTGAAATTGTTTTAAATATTAATTTGGCGAGTTAAAATAGTCATTTTTCAAACGGTCTCGGATTTCGACGAAACCAATTTCATCGGATCCGTAATATGATATTATTGTAAGATTTCAAATTTAAAGTCAATCGGGTTTATCGTTTGTCCGGGGCGAGCCAAAACGCCTAGAAATTCATTTAATCGGTTTAATTTAAATTTGATCGTTTATTTCCGTAACTCACACATACGATCGAATTAACTTCCGAAACTTGTTCCATTGTGTCCGGAACGCGGGATAAACCCTGGGAACGTCAGTTACCACGCGAAACTCGAAGTTTGGAAAAGCCGGATAAATAATATTTGTCGTTTCCTATAAATAACCCTTTATTCACAAAAAAGAAAAAAAAGAAAACCTAACCCTAGAAAATGGCCGGCCGCCTCTCTACAGTCAATGGCCGAAAATCAAGATTCTTTCCCCCTCGATTTCTTCAAATCCGCTCATCGAATCGAAAACCTTCCAACTGGTAGAGTGTGGAGCACATCACGAACTACCAATCCAACGGTGGAGATTCGAATTGGGGTTGTGTGGAGGCCACAATTGGCTCACGTTCGGTCGAAGTTGCGCACGTCTTTCTGAGCAAAGGGGGGGCCGAGCTCTGCCGCGTTCTGGCTGTGGGTGGCTCTGGTGATGGTCGTTCGTTTGGCGGTGGTGTGATGGAGTTTCGGGTAGCGAGGAGGCGGCGGCATGTAACCCTAATCGAACGTTTATGGGTTTCGCGTGCGTAAAGAAAAAAAAACTGAAGGGAAGGAGAAGAAGACGCATGCATCCCTGATGTTGCAACGCGATCTAACGGCGGAGATTAAAGGTTGTAAATAAAAAAAGGATTTGTATATTATTTATATTTAAAATTCGTATAGAACTTTGTAAACTCATATTTCATCCATACGAGTTCGGAATGGGACGAAACCGGCGGCGCCGGAATCGCAGAGTCAAGGGCTTCGTTGCAGTGCAGATTCGGGAGTGTTTGGAGCTCGTTAAAATTTTGAGTTAAATTGAACGTCGTTCGATTTGATTTAAAATCGAAAAATCAAGGTGAGTGTTTTATAACGCCCACACCGTACTAAATATCTTTATGCTAGTTAAATTTGACATTTTGAATTGATATGAATTTTATAGAAGTTGTTTGATAGAATTTAATTGTCATATAGATTGTCGTTTGAATTAACCGTTAAATATTTAACTGACAGTTAAATTGAAATTAAAATTGAATTGCGAATAAATTACCTGACATTGATAACTATGAAACTGCCACGAATTGTATTGTTTATTGGATGATGTATTTTGATGGATGCTATTGGTTGATAATTGAATGTTTGGATGTTTATTTGCTTATATAGATCCTGTTATGCATACATATGATACTGTGATTTAATTTAAGTAATATATACTCATCCCTGACATTTAATTGAAATAAATAATTACTTGGCCATAGGATAGAAAATTATATACGGACACAGAATTGGCTAAATTAATAATTTTTGAAATCGTCGATTTGAAATTTATTTAAATGTTTTGATTTAAAGTTATAAATAGAAATCGATTTATAGAAATTGAATTCATCGAAAAATTGAGTTTGGAATGTTGAAATAAAATTGGGTTAAAGGAATTTTGTTAAATAATTAAGTTGAGACTTTGAAATTTAAAAATTGGTTATGATTGAAGTTCGAAAATTTATTCGTTTAAAGGATTGAACCTTAAATCGAGCTGTGAATATTATTAGGTAAAAGCGATATAAAATGATATTTGAAATTGAGCTTGAAATTGAATCATGTTTGTAATTGGGATTTAAATTTGAATATTGAAGGATAATTTTGTTAAGTGTTAAAATTGATATTTTGAAAAAAAATCAAGCTAAAAATCGATATATATTGAAATTGAATAAATTAAAGGTGAATGAAAAATTGAATTAATTCGAAGTAAAAATTGACGTTGATTGAATTGAAATCGAAATCGAATCGGTAGAATGGAAATTGGAATTGATTTGAATTGGGAAGTTATAATTGAAATGGATTGATTTTGAAGCTGTTTTATTTTGTTTTCCAAATTACTCGGTTATATAAACCACTTTGAATACTTAAACTATTTTAATCTATTTTAAATCTACTTAACCCAATTTAAATTATTTTAAACTAAATTTATCTATTTCAAATCCATTTTAAGATTTTAAAGTATTTTTTTTTACTATTTTAATTATTTAAAACTACTACTTTTAAACTACTTAAAAATATTTTCTAAAATTCTAAGCTGGTAAATAAAGTGGAAATGTTTATATTTAAATCTTGAATTTAAATACGAATTGGATTGAATGAAGTTGCAACCTAAATTGAAATTCAAAATGATTTTGAAATCGAAATGAGATATTGATGCGAAAAATTGATTTTGAAATGAAATCTTACAGTTGAATAGATATGATGATATTTGAAATGGATTTGATTTTTGAAGCGAATATGATATTTTGATATCAATTATGAATCGATTTGAAATGTAAAAGAGCCAACGGTGTAATAATACGTAGTTATTAAAGAGACCGGGATCGGATATGGACATACTCTCTGTCGATACCGAAAACCACTTTAATAACTATTATACGCGAAGTGTTGATCCAGAATGAAGTGGATGGTTTGGTGAACGTGTTGACTGAAGAAAGAGAACGATATTGGATGACCCCTGACATGACTAAAACAGGAGCCGCGCCGGGCCATTGAGGTTCGCCACCTCTAGCGGACACGCTTCTTCGATACCATTTCTATTACATTTGTGATTCGATTTGGGTGCACCCCTTGATTTGGGAGTGTTGTTTCGCGGTGTTGGGGTAGCTGCTGGCTATGCCCAACATCAGTCCGGATCACGCAACTACTAGTATCCTAGTTGGTATCGCCACATGTACCTTGTCATACTGATTATCCTATTCGCGACCAATACGTTTTGATTTGTACCTTGAGTATATGGATTGCCCTCTGGTGACTTCCGATTTTGGGGAAACTACGGTCTTGTATATGCTTTTGGAAATATAAAAATGTGTTAAGGGGGATTATGGTAACGCCTTAACGCTATTTTGATACTTTATATTACTGATAGGCATTATCTACTTAGCGTATATTACTACATAGTAGATAGTTTAACGGATCCTTACGAGATGGAAAATCCCGTAACATCTCTTGAGTTATTGCACGCATGTTGACACTGGATAGGAGATGTCAAACCCCGTAACATCTTTGACGCCGTTACACTCATATTTATTTACGATTGATTTAACTTTCATAAGGATATTTTAGTCCTGACTCGAGTGTTTTGTCTTTTCATTACGCTCGGGTCAGTCTTGAGTTTTTCAGATTTTTGAAGATCTATTCTGGAGGACGAAGATGAAGATTTGGTATACTATTATTATTATTACCCTTGCATCATGCTATCTGCTGCATTATTTTAATTGTTCTGTTGTATATGTATAACTCTGATAAATGTTGTATAAATAATTGTCAAAGTATAGTAAACAGCTTCATGAACTGTTTATTTGACTATTATATTTTATCGTTCCGCTGCGAGATTCTATGTTGTTTCATTTACTTTATATCTCTTTCTTTTCTTTTCTTATTTACCCCAATAACCATCTGCCCTTTTGAATGGTTTGGAATCGGCATGTGTATTTGATCGTCGGTTTAAACTGTCCAAAAAGGCGGGTCGTTACAGTTGGTATCAGAGTTTTGGTTTAGCGATAACCTTAGCTTTGTGGGGTCTGACTCTTTATAAATAGGGTAGTTATACCCTATGATGAGTCGCTGAGTGTATATATATGAGAGAGCGTATTTGTTAGTGATATAAAATATTTTATATTGTGTCGGTTGATTTGTTGAGTGGCTTATGGATTCTGGTCAATACGAGTAATTAACGTCATTGATAGGGATCTCTAAACACTTAAACAGAACAATTCGACATAGTATTGTTTTGAAATTGGGTAAATGAAATAATTTTGCCCTAATTATATTTTGTATATAAAGAATTTATTTTCAGAAATTATTGTGACTTATCTAGCTTACCTGGTTGTTAGAAATGATAATATTAGTTATTATCATTAATTGGATATTGTAATTTAATAAATAAGGTGAATTACAAAATGAACAATGGTAAAACACTTGGGGATTGGTTTAAGAGAAAAAGTTCTATAAGAATATTTATAAAGGTGACTTATAAATTAAAATAGATTTAAATTGGAAAATATTGAATTTAAGACCCGGAGATCTTGAAAAATGATTTTCAAAACTTTGAAGAAATATATTGTAATATTAGTTGGAAAATATTTATGAGAAATATTTTGAAAGGATTGTAAGAAGGAATGAATTCAGTACTCCTCTCTTATGTCGCTGGAAAATAATTTCGGTGATGACTGCGCAGCATCATCGACGTTTATTTTTGAGTCTCAAAGTGGGGAAGACTTCTAAGAAGCTTTGCTTTTCTTCGAAATTATTTTGGGTAAATGGGTTTTGGTTTAAACTCTAAAGGTATGATTTGTTATATAAAAAAAGGGGATATAAGTGTATATGTTTATTTCAAACGATTTGGAAAGAACCGGGCATTTAAATTTCTAAGTTATGTTAATTAATAATTTTCAAATGAAATGTGAATAACCAGAATTTATAAAATAAGAGGATTAAGATATCTAAGCTATTGTTTGGGAAAACTTTAAAGTTGAAAGGTAAAGAGGATTTAAATAAATTAAATTTGCGAACATTCTAATTAAGCAAAAATGAAATTCTATAAATTTGTATAATACCAAAATTACATTCTGATAACATACAACAAGACTTACCACATGTTAAAGTTAAAATGATGTTTTGGATATGTAATGAGATATTGTATAGATAAACAAAACCTGAAAGTAATTGAAATATACAAGTAAGGAAAACTCAAAAAGGAATTAAAATGTATATAAATGGAAATTTGGTTGTGATAAAAGTTATGAAAACTTAAATATAACATGAAATGATGAATGGATAAATGGAACAAGTAAGTGAACTTAAGAAAGAAGATAAATGAATCGTATTATATCTTTGTAAATTGGTTATAGAAAATAAATATAAAATTGCAAAGGGATTGAATTTTTTTTTTGAATTGTAACCTTTAAGGTAACTGTAAACTAAGAAAAGTCATATATGAGAAGTTAGACTTTTATGGAATGACTATAAACTAAAGTGATGATTAATAAAATGTTCCACAAATAAATTCGTATTAACTGAAACTATGGATATGAAGTAAATGTAAACAAAAGAATTTGGTATAGCTAAGAATTAATTGGGAAAAGAAATTGAGTTTGATTAAATTATATAGAATGTTCAAAATGAACTTGGGTAAGCAAATTCTTTGATATGATGTTTGAGAAAGATAATGTTAAAGAATATGCTATGTAAAGAAATGAATATATTAACTGAATAATGGATTGTGAGTAATTAAGCGAAAAAAATAGAAGTCAATAAAATAATTTAGTATAGATAAATTGGATAGAAATCCATTGAAAGGTAATACGTGAGATTGTATGTATATTATTTTATTCGCATAACGATTTGATCTAAATTCGAGCACAAAATTTCGAGATGATTTATATCGATCCAAGTTAGGATTTTTCACTCGATTTTCGACGGCGAACCCTGGATATGGATTTTAATTTGATTCTGGAATTCTCTATCATAGTATATGGCTATGCAAGGAGAGTCACAGTTTCCAATCAAGGAACCAAATCTGAGTCCGCACTAGAGAGTCGTGTGAACGATACTAGTTGGAAGCGAAATTGTGTGATCGAATAAGCGATTAGATTGATATTGCTCACGAATGATATATGTACAGCTTACAGACTTAATTAAAGTAAATATTGGAAATTTAAGATGCCAAATATAAAATGATTCTTTTAAAATTATATAACATGATATATATATAAAAGAGATAAACCAAATTGAATGTAAAATTAATAATTTGGTTATATTGGGTATGATTTGGTTGTTATATGATGGTTAGTTGATTTTATATATAATTCATTAAGTGTTAATGAAATTGAAAGCTATAAGTTATTGAAATCAAATTGGAAGTTAAATGAATTTAAATAGAATTTAATTTGATTCAAATTGGAAGTGAACTAATGTAAATATAAATTAGTGAATGTTAACTAATTGAATTGAGAGTGAATGTTAGTAAAATCCAACGTTAATGAATCAACTGTGATTAGAATTGAAACCCAAGTGAATAAATAGTAATGAGAAGTGAATTTATATTGATTTATGGATTTGTTGGATGATAGTTGATTGATGGTTGCATATGTTGTTTGTTGCATTTGCTATGTTGGTACATGTAGTTGTTATGTTGCTATATGATGTATATTGATATTATTTTCATAATATGCATGTTCTCATGGTTTGTTGAGTGTTTAGTAGGTGCGGATTGCGCTTGCTTCGCATTTGGAGCTCGCTTTCGCGCTATATTAGTCGTATATGCTCGCTAATAAAATATAAGCTACATGTTTATTTTGTCATTGGAATTGGTGATTTTTGATGAGCCACTTGGCTTTTGATTTTCTTTTGTTGGTTTGGGGCCCGTTGAGGCGTTTTGTAGTTGTATCGATCGAGCCGCGCAAAGGAGACTCTACGAAATTTTCCGTAAATCCGGGTGTCAGAAAAATTTTCAAGTTTTAATTTTTTTTTATATAACTTGTTTTGATAACTAACTTTTAAAGTTAGAAAGCCGTTCGGAGTAACTTAGTGGTAGTGTAGTAACGATTTATAAATGAAATTTCATTGTTTTATAAGTTGGTAACTTTGAATAAAATATATCTAATGTTAAATTCTATACTTGGTTCCTTTCCTTTCTTTTTTCCTTTTCGGGGACGAAAAGTTTTGAGTGGGGGAGAGTGTAACGACCCGTAAATTTTCGATAATTAAAATAGCCAATTTAATAAGATTTCGTGATTTAATGTTAGAAAAAAATTGTAATTCGTTTGGAATAATAACAACTGGAAGGAATTGCAATAATAATTATCCAAGTAATGAAAAATAAATGCGACTTAGTGAATTCCTTTGCAATCGATAGTTGAATAGGATAATAAATGTTGAATTCATTGGGTATAAGAGAGTAATTGATGGATAAGTAAAATCTATTTGAAATCAAATATTGGATATTGAACAGGTAAATTGTTTAAATTAAATATTTAAACTTATTGAATAATTGAATAACTGTAAAATAAAAATAGTGTTCTAAATTGTGAATTGGTTTTAAAAGTTGATTCTTATAAATTCAATTTCAATATTTCAAAGGATAGTGATTTAAGAATAACCAAATTTGTTAAATTTAATATTACGAATGTTTGAATAATTAAATTCCGAATTTGATATGATTAATTTGATATTGGAATTTAATATATGAAAATAAAGTGAATAATTAAAATTTGATTTAATATGATTCAAATTGGTTTCCAAAGTGAATGTAAGTCATATCAGGATTATAATAGAGTTAATAAGATTTAAATTTGGAATTTATTGGATAAATTGAATAACGGGTTTAATATGATTAAAAATGATATGTAAAATTTTATTTTATCATATTAAAGTTAGAATGATGTTGTAGAACTTTTAAAATCAAATGAAAAGTAAATTTGTGAAAATTGAATATTTTAATATTTAATTATCGATTGTAAATTGCCCAATTTTGAACAGTCTCAGAATCGGACGAAACAAGTTCCATTGGATCCGTAATAGTTAGTTATTATCGGATTTCAATTTTCGTAGAAATCGGAGTTGTAGTTTGACCGTGGCAGCTCGAAACGCGTTGAAATTGTTTTAAATATTAATTTGGCGAGTTAAAATAGTCATTTTTCAAACGGTCTCGGATTTCGACAAAACCAATTTCATCGGATCCGTAATGTGATATTATTGTAAGATTTCAAATTCAAGTCAATCGGGTTTATTGTTTGTCCGGGGCGAGCCAAAACGCCTAAAAATTTGTTTAATCGGTTTAATTTAAATTTGATCGTTTATTTTCGTAACTCACACATACGATCGAATTAGCTTCCAAAACTTGTTCCATTGTGTCCGGAACGCGGGATAAACCCTGGGAACGTCAGTTACCGCGCAAAATTCGGAGTTTGGAAAAGCCGGATAAATACTATTCGTCGTTTCCTATAAATAACCCTTTATTCACAAAAAAAAAAGAAAACCTAACCCTAGAAAATGGCCGGCCGCCTCTCTACAGTCAATGGCCGAAAATCAAGATTCTTTCCCCCTCGATTTCTTCAAATCCGCTCATCGAATCGAAAACCTTCCAGCTGGTAGAGTGTGGAGCACATCACGAACTACCAATCCAACGGTGGAGATTCGAATTGGGGTTGTGTGGAGGCCACAATTGGCTCACGTTCGGCCGAAGTTGCGCACGTCTTTCTGAGTAAAGGGGGGGCCGAGCTCTGCCGTGTTCTGGCTGTGGGTGACTCTGGTGATGGTCATTGGTTTGGCGGTGGTGTGATGGAGTTTCGGGTAGCGAGGAGGCGGTGGCATGTAACCCTAATCGAACGTTTATGGGTTTCGCGTGCATAAAGAAAAAAAAACTGAAGGGAAGGAGAAGAAGCCGCGTGCGTCCCTGATGTTGCAACGCGATCTAACGGCGGAGATTAAAGGTTGTAAATAAAAAAAGGATTTGTATATTATTTATATTTAAAATTCGTATAGAACTTTGTTAACTCATATCCCATCCATACGAGGTCGGAATGGGACGAAACCGGCGGCGCCGGAATCGCAGAGTCAAGGGCTTCGTTGCAGTGCAGATTCGGGAGTGTTTGGAGCTCGTTAAAATTTTGAATTAAATTGAACGTCGTTCGATTTGATTTAAAATAGAAAAATCAAGGTGAGTGTTTTATAACGCTCACACCGTACTAAATATCTTTATGCTAGTTAAATTTGACATTATGAATTGATATGAATTTTATTAGTCGTTGTTTGATAGAATTTAATTGTCATATAGATTGTCATTTGAATTAACCGTTGAATATTTAACTGACAGTTAAATTGAAATTAAAATTGAATTGCGAATAAATTACCTGACATTGATAACTATGAAACTGCCATGAATTGTATTGTTTATTGGATGATGTATTTTGATGGATGCTATTGGTTGATAATTGAATGTTTGGATGTTTATTTGCTTATATAGATCCTGTTATGCATACATATGATACTGTGATTTAATTTAAGTAATATATACTCATCACTGACATTTAATTGAAATAAATAATTACTTGGTCATAGGATAGAAAATTATATACGGACACCGAATTGGCTAAATTAATAATTTTTGAAATCGTCGATTTGAAATTTATTTAAATGTTTTGATTTAAAGTTATAAATAGAAATCGATTTATAGAAATTGAATTCATCGAAAAATTTAGTTTGGAATATTGAAATAAAATTGGGTTAAAGGAATTTTGTTAAATAATTAAGTTGAGACTTTGAAATTTAAAAATTGGTTATGATTGAAGTTCGAAAATTTATTCGTTTAAAGGATTGAACCTTAAATCGAGCTGTGAATATTATTAGGTAAAAGCGATATAAAATGATATTTGAAATTGAGCTTGAAATTGAATCATGTTTGTAATTGGGATTTAAATTTGAATATTGAAGGATAATTTTGTTAAGTGTTAAAATTGATATTTTGAAAAAAAATCAAGCTAAAAATCGATATATATTGAAATTGAATAAATTAAAGGTGAATGAAAAATTGAATTAATTCGAAGTAAAAATTGACGTTGATTGAATTGAAATCGAAATCGAATCGGTAGAATGGAAATTGGAATTGATTTGAATTGGGAAGTTATAATTGAAATGGATTGATTTTGAAGCTGTTTTATTTTGTTTTCCAAATTACTCGGTTATATAAACCACTTTGAATACTTAAACTATTTTAATCTATTTTAAATCTACTTAACCCAATTTAAATTATTTTAAACTAAATTTATCTATTTCAAATCCATTTTAAGATTTTAAAGTATTTTTTTTACTATTTTAATTATTTAAAACTACTACTTTTAAACTACTTAAAAATATTTTCTAAAATTCTAAGCTGGTAAATAAAGTGGAAATGTTTATATTTAAATCTTGAATTTAAATACGAATTGGATTGAATGAAGTTGCAACCTAAATTGAAATTCGAAATGATTTTGAAACCGAAATGAGATATTGATGCGAAAAATTGATTTTGAAATGAAATCTTACAGTTGAATAGATATGATGATATTTGAAATGGATTTGATTTTTGAAGCGAATATGATATTTTGATATCAATTATGAATCGATTTGAAATGTAAAAGAGCCAACGGTGTAATAATACGTAGTTATTAAAGAGACCGGAATCGGATATGGACATACTCTCTGTCGATACCGAAAACCACTTTAATAACTATTATACGCGAAGTGTTGATCCAGAATGAAGTGGATGGTTTGGTGAACGTGTTGACTGAAGAAAGAGAACGATATTGGATGACCCCTGACATGACTAAAACAGGAGCCGCGCCGGGCCATTGAGGTTCGCCACCTCTAGCGGACACGCTTCTTCGATACCATTTCTATTACATTTGTGATTCGATTTGGGTGCACCCCTTGATTTGGGAGTGTTGTTTCGCGGTGTTGGGGTAGCTGCTGGCTATGCCCAACATCAGTCCGGATCACGCAACTACTAGTATCCTAGTTGGTATCGCCACATGTACCTTGTCATACTGATTATCCTATTCGCGACCAATACGTTTTGATTTGTACCTTGAGTATATGGATTGCCCTCTGGTGACTTTCGGTTTTGGGGAAACTACGGTCTTGTATATGCTTTTGGGAATATAAAAATGTGTTAAGGGGGATTATGGTAACGCCTTAACGCTATTTTGATACTTTATATTACTGATAGGCATTATCTACTTAGCGTATATTACTACATAGTAGATAGTTTAATGGATCCTTACGAGATGGAAAATCCCGTAACATCTCTTGAGTTATTGCACGCATGTTGACACTGGATAGGAGATGTCAAACCCCGTAACATCTTTGACGCCGTTACACTCATATTTATTTAAGATTGATTTAACTTTCATAAGGATATTTTAGTCCTGACTTGATTGTTTTGTCTTTTCATTACGCTCGGGTCAGTCCTGAGTTTTTCAGATTTTTGAAGATCTATTCTGGAGGACGAAGACGAAGATTTGGTATACTATTATTATTATTACCCTTGCATCATGCTATCTGCTGCATTATTTTAATTGTTCTGTTGTATATGTATAACTCTGATAAATGTTGTATAAATAATTGTCAAAGTATAGTAAACAGCTTCATGAACTGTTTATTTGACTATTATATTTTATCGTTCCGCTGCGAGATTCTGTGTTATTTCATTTCCTTTATATCTCTTTCTTTTCTTTTCTTATTTACCCCAATAACCATCTGTCCTTTTGAATGGTTTGGAATCGGCATGTGTATTTGATCGTCGGTTTAAACTGTCCAAAAAGGTGGGTCGTTACAAGTGTTATCCACGTAGAGTTTATACGTGGTTATTTTGTAATCCACGTACTCATGTGGCGTGGTTTGTTTACAAACCACGTCTTGTCAGTGCGGTATGTTAACAGAAAACCAAAAAAAAAATTGATCCATTATACAATAGCTTATAACAATTTAAACAACAAATACACATCATGAATATACCATAACCATTAACATTCAAATACACAGCGTAAATTAAGTCCAAAAACTAGCAAAATATACCATTAGCATTCGAATAATCAGTACATATCATAACCGTTCAACTACAAAATAAGATACCATATTCATTTCAGTACATACAACAACCAAAATACAAAATAATATAAAAATGGGCACTAAACTTGATGTCGGATGTAGCGTACAACAGCAGCTCGGACACTATCAAATTGAGGGTTAGCTTCATTCAAAAGGCAACGCACATCATGAAGAGTTTGAAAAAAAATAAAGTCAAATGAAGCATATTATAAACTGAAATTATATAGTGAAGCAAACTGAAACATACCGAGTACAGTTGGTTATAGGTAGGTTGAAAATGTGAAGCTCCAACCCTTACATCAGCAGGTAAGTATACAGGATTGTGAAGCCGTAAGACACTATGATCCCTATACCACTCCGTATAATCATCATTGCAACTCAACATAGACTGATGGAGTGGTATTGATCTACGCCCTTCAGCAATTACATGGTTATACCAATTGTCCCATATACTTTCCAAAAATTGATAACGCACCAGAGTGTATGTAGTCGAAGTTGAACCTCGACGTGAAGTTGTTGCTACGGGAGGAATAGGAGCCGTGGGAATGTTCTGAACTCTACCAAACTGTCTAAGTACTCTATCAGGATGATATGGCTCCACAACATTTAGGCAGAGAATGCAACCACTATACCAAGATATAGCGTGAAATGGATGTTACTGCCGTGCAAAGATGTAAGGATAAAAAATAACCTATTCAAATATGTAACAAATCAAAATTAGTTTTAGTAAATAAAATCTTACTCATGACATGCATCTAATCATAACTACTGTTACTATAAAAGTACTGAATGAAGATAATAACCTGTTCAATTTAAATAGTATCAAGGAATATACGAAGATCGATTACTGATGCACCACAATCTGTAGATGGATTCCATCGAGCAGCACAGGGTAAACTCTCGTAGTACAGATTGGTGGACGGATGAAAGCATGGAAAGTGCTCAAATATCCATGACTCAAGTAAACAAAGAAATCCTACAATCTGTTTCACACCCATACGAGTCGCTGATCCAAGCTGCCTGTAGAGAAAAGCAAGTGCCGCTGAACCCCAAGAGTAAGTGTTGACAATGTCCAAAATTTTTATTGGATCCAGTAGCGATATGTGCATATGAGACTTGCTTTTGTCAGCAAACAGTGTGTTGCCAACCAAAAATAAAAGATAAGCACGAGCGGCACGCCTAATTGCCCGATCAGTCCACTCATCGCTCATATCTTCAAATATACCATATAACGTAGACAAACTTAGTTTATATCCAACCCTCTCATTCATTTCCAACCTAGCTTGTGCTTTAGAAAGACCAAGGTACTTAGAAACAATACTAACCGCTTGTTCCATTTCATATGAATTACTCTGTATAGGTTTACCTTCGACTGGTATGTGTAATAAAGAAGCTACGTCGTCAAAAGTAATAGTCATCTCACCGAATGGTAAATGAAAGGTATTCGTCTCAGGATACCATCGTTCTACGAAAGCTGATATCAGATTCCTGTTAACACTCTTGTAGCAAGTGCTAACAATAGAAGATAAGCCAGACAAGTCAATGATGGCTTTGAATCTAATAGCATTATCCGAAATTCTCCACTGCGATACCTTTTGTGCATGGTTGACACATGTGAGCAGTGGTCGTTCCTACACAAATAAAATTTATATTTAATAAAAGAAGTAATAAATTAATCGTTTAAAAATAATAGCCACTTACCTGCCCAGTCCATATCAAATAAGAAACATGAGTATCAAACTCTCTAATCACATCAGCGCTTTTAGGACCACCTTTCTTGTTTACAGCTTCTTCATCTTCAGCTTCTACCTCATCATCTTTACCTGTCTCTTTCTCGGCCACTGTGTCATCTTCATCTTCATCTTCTCCCAATGAATCCGAACCATCTCCATGTTCCTCATCTCCAACGTCTTCGTCTTCTTGGTGCTCTTCACCTTGCCTTATATCAATCTCATACTCGGTTGTGTCTCTATCAATCAGACCCTCAGCCCTATTATCGTTCTTGTCTGCACTTGTACCTTCGGCACCTTTTTTAGTTCTTCGTTTTCTTTCGGAAGCCGTCATCCGTTTTCGACCCTTCTGTAAACAAGCACGACAAAAAAAATTTACTCGTCATGCATTAAAAGGCCAAGAAGCGAATGGTAAACGGAATGGTAAATGGTAAATCTCTTTTTTTTTAAAGCTCCAGGCTACCACACACTGTCACTACGTGTAAAATAGAATAACCAAGCAGGAACTGTGCATGGAAAAAATAATAACCATGCATAGCCTTTACGTGGAAAAAATAATAACCACACATATACCTTTTTCCACGCATTTCTGCTGCGTGGTAACTCAAGCTCATCACTTCTAATAAAGTTCACCTCGCAAGAAGCGAGCGTGGTAGGCTTTCTTTCCACGTAGAGATCTTGCATGGAAACAATTTTTTCCACACAGTTTCCCTACGTGGTTTGGAATTTTTCCAAGAAAAAAAATTCTTTTGCTGAAACCAACAACAACCCATAATTCAAACATTAATCAATTCAATGCTCGATTCAGTAATCAATTCAGTAGCAACTCGATTCAGTACTCATTTAAAACCCCATAAACATTTCAATTATCACCGGATTACTTACTAATCAGTAGTAAATCGATTCAAGAGGCCGAATTACATACATCGCTGGAGGAGGAAGATGACACTGCTGGAAGAGGAAGAAGATGCCACTGGACTTGGATCGCTGGAAGAGGAAGATGATGCCGCTAGAGTTGGATCGCTGGAAGAGGAAGATGCCGCTCTAGAGGAGGAAGATGACGCCATGTGGAGAAATGAACGTAGTTTAGGGTTTTTTACATGATGACCAGAAAGGGTAGTTTTGGAAAGTGTGTGGAACTACTAAGTCATTTTGTCGGTATAGTGGCTTTAGTAAATTTCAAGGGGCTACTTTGAAAAACAATTTCCGAAAACAGTGGAATTTAAGTTCTCATTCATAATTTAAATCCATTTTCATTTATAAATCATACTTATATAATTTTACTTCTTATATAAGATCATCTCACAAATGTTTATCTTTGTTCATGCTATAATAAACAATCTTTATTAAATTTAAATTTAAATTTTTGTTAACCCAACTTTATCACTGAACACCTTATATTCAAATCATGAAACTAAATTCACAAGATGTTCATATTTAATTCAACCAAAACAATAAATGGTAATAACAGAATATTATCATTTCCTAGCAACAAACACATTAAAGACAACTATATAATTCTTTTAGGAATTTATTCTTTTCATATATAAAATATAATCTGGGTAAAATTATTTCATTTACCCATTTTCAAAATAATACTATGTCGGTTTACCTTGTTCAAGAGTTTAGAAACCCCTATCGATATAGTTGTTCCTTCTATACCGACCAGAATTCATAAACCAGTCAATCGGTAAACCAGCACAATTTAAAACATTTTTATATTACTAGCAATATGCGCTCATTTATAATACATTCAAACTCATCCTAGGGTCTCGCTTATCCTCTCAAATGAGTCTACTCTACTAAAGCCTAGGTGCTCGCTCAACCTAAGCTCTGATACCAACTATAATGACCGGCTCTTTTGACCCTCAAAACTTGACACTAATAGATCCACAGTATTCACATGTTGAGCATCCAAACGCAGGAAGGACAAATTGTTGGGGAAAAAGAAAGAAGAGACAGAACAAAATCTCACATCGTGCCAAGTAGCATATAATATACAATAGATCTTTACAAAAGAAAACTATAATATACATACATCAAAATCAGAGTACATTAAATCACTAATCATCGGCCTAAACTATTATAACAACCTGTCCTCACAAATGTTGATAAATATAAAAAACTAATGCAGCGGAATATAAATATACATGAATATATCTTGGAGGAATCCAACTCACCTCTTGAAGATCCAAAGCATCCAAATTAAATATGAAAATATGCTTGGTCTGACCCGAGCATTATAAGAATAAAACCCGGATCAGTCTGGAAAACCACCGTGAGAAACACAACTTAATTTGATTTTATATTATAAAAACCTTTTGAAAATAAATGTATCTTGTAAAACCACGTCGCATATAAACACGGATAGGTATTTACCTTACGACAACTGAAACATTTTATAAGAAATCTTTCGATATTATAATAGTGTATAGGGTTCAAATAAAATATTAAATATAGCCAAAATTATTACATTAATTAAATTCCAGTGTAATAGGTACACAACTAAGTTCGAAGGCACTTATTGAAGAATGAATTTCGTATAGTGACAAGGCACCGGGTACGACCTACCATAGTACACCTCTAGAAAATGTACCGAAAGCCTTGCATGGACTCCCTACCAACATAGGTCCGGCCTACCCTTTACCGAATAATACCGAATATTTCATCATCCCGGTAGCTTTTACAAGCTTTCCGAGAGCTCACATGCACAAAAAAATTCATAAATGTATATATGCAGAAAGGTGATGATAATACCCTAATGGATGCGATCCACTTAGCCCTGCTGCATATTCTATGTTTTTTCCATTCCATATTAAGGCTAGAGGCTACGTTTTATCTTTTGAATAGCTATCTCACTTGGAATGCTAACATTGCCATCTAGGAAGAAATGCAATGCGAGCATTCATACATACAAGTTGATTATAGATCTGAATGAAACAGAAGGCACTACTTCTACCACATCCATTTTGGAATGACTCTCAGGATTAGTAGTAAGTAGCCCTTGTACATGTCTTCCATTATGCTAGTTCGAAGTGGTTTTTGGATCACATATCCAACTCTAGTCTCCCTGAATCGACAACGATAGTTGAAAACTAGCCAAGATTGATAATTGGTTATTTAACCATCAAATAAAAACAAGAATAAAATCAGAGATTTATTTCCATAGGGAAACCAACATTGGTTAAGCACATAAGCAACCACTAACCTCTTTAATTAATCCTTTCATTAATTAAAATCACTTTGTAAATACTTGTATCAAAATAATTTTATAAAGATATATTCACAAACCCTTTATATTCCTTTTAATACATGGAAAAACATCCATATATTATTTCAGCGGTATAAGTATATTCATAAAAATACCACACTTTCCCTACTTAGAAAATGTATTCATATGCCTATCTCAACGGTATAAGTATATTCAATGAAGGATTTTTTTTCAAAATCATATCAAAGGATTAAAATAATTTAAAAAAAAAAGAAACAGAGAAAAGGATAAACCTAAACACTATTCATTCAGTGTAAAGCATGAAACAAATAACCACACCACCAAAATTAAACGTCAATTGGGGAAATCCAATCTCAATTTCTTTTATAAATTTCCTCAATAAATGCTTTTAATAATTCTCTTTCATTTATGAACATCTCCTTTACTGAAATTCCCAATCCGCATATAAAACTATTAATAAAGCTCTAAGTTTATTTATAAAACTCTTCTATAGATATCCAAGCCATTTAGAAAACTCTTTTGCAAATACCTAAAATCATTAATAAAACTTATTTTATAAATATCCAAAAATCCTTTATAAAACTTCTATAAAAAATCCTTTATAAAGCCTTTTAAAATTTCTTATAAATCCAAACCCCATTTTAATTTATAATCTCTTTAATAAATTTCTCTTATTAAATGAGATTATTTTTATAAATCAATTTATTATTTATAAATACAATTAATCAGATAAATTAATTTACTTTAAACATCCCAAATAAATAATACATTAATTTCCAACATCATTAATAAAATAATTTATTAACTCCAAAACAATATTAATATAATAATTAATAGCTTCAAAACATAATAAATAAATAATTATGACTTACTTCAAAACATTATTATAATAATATAATTATTAAGAGCAAAACATTATTAATAAATAATAATTATTAACTTCAAATATTATTAATATAACAGTTAATAATTTCAAACATTATAAAAAAAATTAATCTTCAAACATTACTATAATAAATAATAATCAACTTCTAAATCATTATTAATAAATATTAATTATTAATTCCAAAACATATTAATAAATAACTATTATATAATCCAAACACTTTAAATAAATAATAATTATTAATTAACTTCAAACAGGATTAATTGTTTAAAGAAATAACTTTTTATAATATTAAAATATTTATAAATAACTTCAAATAATCAAAAATAAATAAACAATTTTTTAAACGCTACTAAATAATAGTTAAACAGCTTTAAAACATTTCTAAATGGTTTAGAAAAGTCAGATAGAAAGGTTGGGGTAAAATAGAGAAGTTAAAAATCCGCTTAGACAAAAATATTCCAGAAAACCAAAGTTTAGATTTAAAATCATTCTTCGAATCAAAAACCAATTTCAAACCAATCGACAATTAATAGTATTTTAAAATACTAAATTGTGGCCAATAGACATCAAAGCGCTTAACCAATGTTGTTATTGATTTTTGTCACCACAAGGGTTAAGTTCTAAACATATAACAATGTTATAAATAATAGTACGAAACAATCAAGATTCAACAATTAACAACCATATAATAGGGTTGTAATTAGAATAAAACAAGAGTATAACTGGAAATTAATGATTACAATTGAGAAATCTGGATTTCTCTATAATTTTTCTTGTATTTCAATTTCTAAAAAAAACACTATTTTCTTTTCAAAGCAAATATTTTAACTTATCAACCAATAATTTTAACTAAATACAAAAGGTAAAATTCTATCTATTATATAATATGCTGATTTATCTAAAGAGGTAAGTTTTGCTCATCGAAATTCTAGTTGGTGCCGAAGCATTTTGGTTTGAACTAAAATCGAATGTCATCCGATTTTATTCCGAATTTCCACTTGCTCCAAATTCAACCAAACCAGTTCCATCATGTAGATTTCGACATTGCGAGTGCAACGCAAAAAGTTTCATCTCGATTGGACCTCATATACACAAGATATACAATTTATAATTTTCGATTTTCGAATATAAATTAATTCCTCTTTAATTATATTTAATTACCTAATTACGTATTACTCTGATCCATCTTCTTTAATTCAAAACTCCCGCCTAACCTAGTAACTCCCTCCAACGACCTAGAATTTTAGTTTTTGAAATTGAAATATTAATAAATTTTAAACGTTGAAGAGTTAACTTATAGATTTAATAACTTAAATTTCAAATAAAACGATTTATTGGGTAAATTAATTGTTAAATTTAATAATTAAAAATCGTTTAAATAATTTAAATCTTGAATTTTATTTGGATAAAAATGATTTAAGTGCTTATTTAATTTATATTAATAAGAATGAAGGTAATAAAACTTTTAAATTTGATTTAAAGATGATTTAACTAATTTTGAAAATAACTCATTTTAATTGACGAGTTAAAATAGTTTTCCGAGGCACAGTCTCGGATTTCGATGAAACCAGTGTTATTGGGTCCGTAATAATGATTTATAATGCATTGTTAAATTTCATAGCGATCAGACGTATCGTTTGGTTGTACGGAATAGAAACGCGTTGAAATTAATATTAAATATTTAATATTATAATTGGGTTCGAAAATCTATCTTCTCCATACGATCGAATTGGGGCTTGAGACTTGTTCCATTTCGTTCAGAATAGGGGTATAACATTTGGAATGCCAGGCGGCACACCTCGATCAGGGTTCAGATTAAATATCTAGATATTTTGAAATTATATAATATATATATATATATATATAATTTTCATTTCACCTCAGCCTACAAACTTACCATTGCCACCCTAACACCCTAAACTATGTTCGTACCTATCATCTTCTTTTAAAAAAAGCATTCCCTCCCCTTCATTTTTAAACATAACAGAGAAAAATATAAATGGCCGCGTACTTTTTAAATTCAAAATCTTTAAATATAGTCATTGAAAATTTTTCAAATGAATTTTAAATTTCGTTTTTCGTCAAGATCTTTCCACTAATGCACTTATTTGGAGTAAATGGTCATGATTCATGATGTTCGATCGTGTACAGTGGAAAGGCTCAGTGCCAGGGTTTCGTTTTTCTTGAGTTTTGGGTGATGTGAGGGTTTGGGATTGATGGAAATGGCACCATGGTGTGTGGGCATGTCATCTGGTGGAGTTTTATGGGTCGTGATGGTGGTTGGTGGTTTGCGACCTAGGGATGTCGAGGGGTTGCTCTGCCAGGTCACGATTCGTTTGGGAAGTTCGGGCTTCTAGCGAGGGGGACTAGAGGGTAAAGATTGCGATGGCGAGTTGAACGGCGGAGTCAGGTGGTGGTTTGGTGGAGCGGAGAAGAGGGACGACGACGCTTTGAATGCATGGACATGTCCGTATCTCGTGCACAAATATTGATCGTTTGGGGAAGAAATAGAAATAAGGTTGGGCCATTCTTTTTTGGGTCGGGCTATTTCTGTTAAGGGTAAGTAAGTTTTTTAATTTGTAATTAAATCAAGATAATTATATATTTAAAATTTGTAAACACTTATATATGCGATATCTTCTTTATACGAGATTAGATTTGGGTGAAATGAGTTGCATCGCGTTCATATCTACGGATGGTACGCACAGGAATTAGATTGGAGTCGATTGGAGCTAGTAGAAATTTATGTTAAAATTGAATGATTGTGCAATTTTAATTCAAAAGGAATGTTTCACCGATGATAAAAATTAAAGGTAAGTAAATCTCACTCAGTTGGTTGATTGGTTTAATTTATAGCAATTAAAAATTAATTATTGGATGATTGGTTGAATTGATAATTATTATCAGTTGGATATTATTACATATATATGGTAGTATATATTAGTAGTTGGGTATATTTCCCGCCGTTGGAGCGGATGGGACATTATGCGCCCCACATAATAACGGATGATACCGTGATATCTCGCCTTGAAGCAGGATTGGTATTTTATGTTATATAACATCTGTGGTTGCAAGGAAACAGGTTGGAGGGATCCAACTGGATTCCTTAAAAATGTTGATTTTGATTTTATGTATATTGTGATATATGGTGTGTGTGAATAATCTGTTATAGACTATGTTATGATTTGACTTATTTGATGCTATAGTAGCACTGGCCTAATTTTGGTATTTTAAATGCCATAAATAATTTTTTTTAATTTTAAAAAAGATTTCAATGGTGATTTTGGAAATAATAATATTTATATTGAATTTGGACTATTTTAAAGGGATGAATTTGAATTAAATAAAAGACTGATTTTTGAAACACTATAAGTCATATTTTGAGTTTTAAAAAGAAATTTAAAAAATGAATTTGGAAATAATAAGTGCTTTCGGTGAAAACCTGGATTATTTTAAAGGAAAATTATTGTATAAAATCAATGACTTGATTTTGGATCTTTACTTAACTATTTCCTAAAGGATTTTAAATAGAGACTTTAAAGTGATGGATAAACTATTTTTATAATGAAATTTTAGTGATATTTCTGAAAATTTGAGAAAGGAGTTGAAATCGAGGTATAAAATAGTTTAGAATATATATGGGATTTATAAAGGGATGGATTTATAAATGGAATTTTATAAATGAGAACATTCTATAAAACAAGTGGGACTCGAATGAGTTTGTAAATTTATAAACAATGTTTTTAAATTAAAATGAAATGATTATCATTTGATAAATTGGGAATATAAATTCAAAGTTTGAATTTAAAATGAGGTATGGAAATCGAGTTAGAAAGAAATAGCGGATTCTATTTTGAATTTAGAAATAGTTGTGAAATTGGAAATGATAAATCGATTGGTAATAAATCGAGAGAAGTTAAGTTTTGTTTTTTCGAAAGGGAATTTATTATTAAAACATTATGGGTTTAAAAACTGTTATTTGCATTTAAATTATTTCGGGAAGTTGGTTATTCAATATTTAAAATTGGTTGAAAAGAATTCTATTTTTTCATAAGCTTTGGAAATTGATTATTATTATTTATGAATGAATCGAAAATTAGTTATCGTGGATTATAAAATGGGGTTTCGATTTTTAAATAATTACTTAAATGTGTTGAAAACTTATTATTATTCTTTAAACTACTATTTATAAAGATATATATTTGGAAATTAATTGAAGTTATTTATAAATACTCTCGAGATTTGTAAATGGGGTTTTATTTAATGGATGTGGTTTTATAAGAGAAAATCTTGTAAAGGAATTCGGGAACTTAAGAAAATTCGAGAAAAAAAAATTTGATACGAGAACTTCAAAAATTAAGCTGAATTCACTAAAGGAGTTATAAATTGTTGGTTGGATTATAACTAAGTATAGTCGATAATTTTTGGAAGCTGTAAAGGGAATTAATAAAAATTCCAGAAATTTATGAGATAAATATGGAATATTTCCTAAGTATGGATATTAGAAATGATTTGGAAAATAGACTCATAATATTTTCCCTAAGTATTGGAATTAAAGGTTTGGAGATATTTTAGCGATGAAATGATTTATATATAAATATTTTCTAAGTAATGAATTATAAGTTGGATTTGGAAATATTTCTAAGTGTTGATATGGGTTGAAATATACTATTATGGATATAAGTATTCGAAAGTGTTTTCAAATATTGAAATATTGAAAGAGATTGGAATAAATCTTCGTAAAGATATTTGAAATAAATGTTTGAACGATTTATAATATGGCCCAGTGACTGCTTATGTGTGCAATTTGATAGTTAAATCACCGACTATCAAATTTGGCCAATTTCATTGATCGTTTCGAAGAGACCGGGATCAGATTAAATTATCTGAAAACCACTTCGATCCAATTTGTGCATTACGAATTATGATATCGTAAAGATAACGAAGACGGCGATTTTGGAGATTCGGTTTGTTTAGACCCAGAAAAAATTGTATGGATGAATGCTATCATTTGCATCGTGTTTTGGAAGGCATTGTTAGCATTCCAAGTATGAATGCTATTCTAAAGGTAAAACGTAGCCTCAAGCCTTAGCAAGGAATGACTAAAACAGGGGAGATGCAGCAGGGCTAAGTTGGTCGCACCTAAGTAGGGTACGTTATCACTTTTCTAGATACCCTCGGATATATTATAATTATGGATATGGTTGTGCATGGAAAAGAGAGCGTTCGATAGGGTGGGGACACCCAGGGTGATAACATATTCGGTACTATCCACCAAGGAGTAGGTCCTGTGTTGGCAGGGATCATTAGGTACGATCTCGGTACATTTTTCTAAAGATGTACTTTGGCTAGCGGTACCCCAGTAGCCCTGTCATTATATGGAATCCAATATCTACTATGAGCCTGTACCGTTTTAGATGTGCCTAACTATGCTGAAACGTGAGATGCAAGCATTTCAGCTACTTTATATTTTATTTTTTATAGACACTATTATAATATGAAATGATTTTGATATAAAATGTTTTGGTTATCGTAAGGTAAAAACTCGTCGTATTTATATGTGGCGTGGCCTTACACGATACCATTGTTTTTCAAAGAATTTTGATAATAGTAATAATTCAAATTGAGTGTGTTTTCTCATGCTAGTTTTCTAGACCGACTCGGGTGTTATTTTACTGTAATGCTCGGGCCAAACCGAGTATTACATATTTAGGTTCGGATGTTATGGAGCTCAGGAGATGAGCTAGAGGAGTCTCATGTGTATTCCACATACTTGATTATATTCCGCTGTATGTGTATGCTGTATATTTAGCACTTATGAGGACAAGTTATTATAACTGTTTAGATTGATTTGTTGATTGGTGAACTTTGATGATGGTTTGTATAATAATAGTTACAGATCTTTTTGTATAAGAATATGTTATTCTTTATTAATATTTTTCAGCCATGTTTATGAGATTCTGTGTTATTGTTTTCTGATTTCTCCTATCTCTTTGTTTTCTTTTCCCTAATAATCAGGATTTTCGGTATTCGATTTCTCAGCATGTAATATAGTGGACGTATTAGTGTCGACTTTCGAGGCTCTAAATTCCGGTCGTTAAATTTGGTATCAAAGCTGAAGGTTAAGCGAGAACCTTGGCTTTAGTGAGGCAACTCATTAGAGATAGGGACAGTAGCACCCTAGAATGAGTTTTAGTGTATATGAGCGCGTAATTGTTAGTGATATGAAAATGTTTTATATTATGTTGGTTGATCTATTGAGTGGCTTATGGATTTTGGTTAATACGAGTAATTAACTATTGATAGGGATCTCTAAACACTTGGAAGAGAAATTCAACACGGTATATATTAAATATAAATCTAATTAGATCTAATTAACTTTTTTTTAGAACCTGAAAAACTACAGACGCCTGGCCTTTTAGTCGACCTAAAGGTCGCAACAATTCCTGTTAGAGAATAATTGAAAAAGTCCAAACATTGTTTTGAAATTGGGTAAATGAAGTAATTTTTCCCTGATTATATTTTATATATAAAGGAATAATTTTCAGAAGTTATAGAGTATATGGGTGTGCTTGGCTTTTAGTGAATGATAATATTTGATTATTATCATTTGTTGATTGTTATTTATGATCGAATAAAGGTTGAGATTAAATGTAAAGCAGATTAACAGTTAAGAAGTGATTTTATATAACCAAGGTGAGGGTATATGAATATATAGTTTATAAGTGTGATTTATAAATTGAAAGGAGATGAAATTCTTGAAGTATATTATATATATATATGGTTTATGAAAACGATTTATAAAGGATCAAATAGCTGAAAATTTTGGAAATTTAAAAATTCCATTGGTTTTGAAAATGTTTTTCAAAGCTTTGGAAAATAATTATAGAATTATTTGGAAAATGTTTTTGAATGGAAATATTTTTAAAGGGATTTTAGAGGAATAGGAAGCACTGAACTCACTTCGGTCACTGGAAAATAATTTTGGTGATGACTACAGCATCATTGACGTTCATTTTCGAGTTTCCAAGAGAGGAATTGCTACCATTGGAGTTTTGTTTGGTAAAAATAGTTTTGATTCTTGAAATCCAAAAGAATAATTTGATATACCAAAGACATGTGAATATAGATATATGTATATGATTTCAAAATATAATTTGAAATACTTTAGAACGAGGTGTTAAGCTCTGGAAATTTTCATTTGAGTGCTTTATGAAAATATGAGGAAATAAGTTTGATAACTTATAAAATTTGAGAATTAATAAGTTAAAAAAGTTTTAAATTGTTGAGTATAAATGTTGGGAAAAGAAAGTTTTGGAATTTAACATAAGTTAAATAAAATAATTTTTGGAATAAATTTTATAGAGATTTGTAATGAATTAGTGGATAAACTATTTGAATAAATTAGCGAGTTGAATATGATTTTGGAACATGACTGAAATATTGAAATTGAACAATGGAATTGAGCTAAATAAAATTGGATTTGAGTTAAAATGGATATAGACTTAAGTGGTGAACTGATGATAAACATAAGGGCTTTCGTATAAAATGTTTACAATAGGCTTAAGAAAATTGGATGAGATAATTGTTAAGAGGTGATTAGTATTAAAAGGAATATACTAAATAAATAAGGGAATGTGAATTAAGCAATGTGAATAGTGATTGTAAATAATTATATATGAAATGCATGTGAATAAAAAGAATTTGGTGCAGCTAAGAATCAATCGAAGTAAATACGAAAGTTGTACATATATTATTTTATTCGCATGATTACGGCTGTCAATGGATACCCAAAAAATATGAAATCCCTCCGCATCCGTATCCGAAAAACGGATATTATCCGATATCCGAAAAAACGGATGCGGATATGAAGACATCCGCATCCGAAAATTATCCGTCCGGCCTTCGTCAAGATTATAGTATAAATTATGTGTATTTTAGTATAATGAAAGATATTTATTTATTGTTTTACTAAGTTAGTAGTTTATATTATATGCACTTAATGCTTATTAACTGCTCAAAGCTATTTATTATCGCCATATATGTTTATATTTAACACTTTTATAATCAACTGGATTGAAAAATATGTTTGTCAAACTTAAAATTTATATTTATATTTCTTGATTTGTCAGTCGTTAGGGGATAGGATAATTATCCGATATCCGTCCGTATCCGTGGGTGCGAATATCCGATATCCGAGAATTATTTCAGATGCGGATGCAGATATGACACTATCTGCGTCCGAAAGTATCCGTTGACAGGCCTATGCATGACGGTTTGATCCAGATTCGAGCACAGGATTTTGAGATAATTTATATCGATCCGAGTTAGGATTTTTCACTCGATTCTCGACGACGAACACTAGGTATGGACTTCTGGGTTATTCTGTGATTCTCTATCATGGTATATGGCTATGCAAGGAGAATGACGTTTTCTAATCAAGGAACCAGATCGGAGTCCGCACTAGAGGATCGTGTGAACGATACTGTTCGGAAGTGAAATTATGTGATCGAGTGAGCGATCATATTAGACGTTGTGTACGGATGATATATGAACATCGTACGGGCTTAAGTAAAGAAATATTGGGAATTGAAAATGCAGAATAATGTGATTTTGAACTATATGATTGGATATTATTAGTAAATATGATGCAGGTATTTAAAAGCAAGAGCTAATTGATGTCTTTGATATCATAAGAAAATTGGGTTGCCCAACAAAAAGGTACATATTTAAATTGTTGTTTGAATTTTATGGTTTTATAATTAGGCCGCTTAGCTTTTGTTTTCTTTGGGCCCGTAGTGGCGATTTGTGGTTGTTCTGATCTAGCCGCGCAAAGGAAACGTTGGCGAAATTTTCCGAAAATTTAAGGAGTTAGAAGTTTTGAAGGAAATTTTTAATAGCTAAAAATTGATTTTTGAGTTATAACCTAAAATGAGAATATGGATAATATTATTTTGAATATGGATGAAATTGGAATTTAGTAAAGGTAATAATAAGGTTTCAGCAAATTGATTCTTGAAAGTCAGAGGCTTAAATGGATTTGGGAAGTTATTTCAACTAATTGGTTATAATTAAAAAGTAATGGGTTAGGGCAATTTTTCTATCTTGGCAATTTCGGGGATGAAATTATTTTAAGGGGGGAAGAATGTAATGACCTGGAATATTAGTGATTTGAAATTGGAATATTTAATAAATTTTAAATGTTGAAGAGTTAATTTGTAGATTTAATAACTTGAATTTCAAATATAACGATTTATTGGGTAATTTAATTGTTGAATTTAATAATTAAAAATCATTTAAATAATTTAAATCTTGGATTTTATTTGGATTAAAATGATTTAAGGGCTTATTCAATTTATATTAATAAGAATGAAGGCAATAAAACTTTTAAATTGGATTTAAAGGCGATTTAACAAATTTTGAAAATAACTCATTTTAATTGATGAGTGAAAATAGCCTACCAGAAACAGTCTTGGATTTCGAAAAAACCAGTGTCATTGGATCCGTAATAATGAATTATAATACGCCGTTAAATTTCATAGCGATTAAACATGTGACGCCCCACCTCTATACCCACTCTAGCCAAGGACATTACAGGGTAATGCCGTCAATTAGCGTGGAGAATAAGGCTGTTAAGGAGCGACCATCCACGTAATTGCTTTTTCCGAGCACCGATATGTCAGATAGTACAACATGCATCTGGTTTCGGGAGGAAATCTGACATACCGATACAAACTCAAAGCTACTACCCGGTGGCTATATATATTCTTCGGAAACAAGTATAGAAATAAACATAACACAAATCAGTCACAGACATCCATATCACAAAGGTGGAAATAGATATGAATATATAACACATGAAAGTGTACATCAGAGTAGTGGTCTAACAAGATCCACAATATCACCAAAGAATAGCTACAAGTGCTAGACAAAAGAATATGGATACATCATTGAGTCTATATCTCAAATGTATACAACAACAAAAAAAACTACTAATCTAAGTAGTTAGCCCAAAGTCAGGGTGATAATCCCATATGTGAAGTCAAGCAGAAGCACCTGTAACATCTCGGTCTGACCCAAGTATTATTTAATAATAAAATAATAAACGGATCAGTCTAGCTATAAATATCAGATGAAATGATATAGAATAAGAGATATGATAAAATAGTATAATATAACCAAAATGCCATACAGTGATAAGTATGCAATTGAAAATAAACTAGGGATTAATCAATATCACAATAATCTTCTCAAAGATCAAAAGGAATGTCATACTCTTTATTTATATTCACCAAACCACAAATATGGACAATAATATCAATGCCAATCACAAAAGTTAATGATACACAAATTCACCAATGCACAAATATTGACAAAACTTATCAATATAAATCATGAAAATCGGTGAAACACAAATTCTAGAAATCATCAATGGAAATCCAGAAAACACAAAAAGGAGGAGGCCTATCACAAAACGGGAGCATGAAAACTCACCAACACGTGTATCACAAAATGGAACGCTATTCCATGGTTGCTAACCATTAATTTTGAGCCGAAGCTCCACAAAACAGCCCGAATACCATGGCTAGCTACCCTACCAAATTGAGCCGAAGCTCCATAGAAACGGGGTTTGGTCTCCCTCGTAGACAAAGAGACAACGCACAATTGCTAGTCTAAATTACAAAATTGATCATCAACGATCATCACGAAGTGTCAATTACAGTAAGCTAGTAAATATATAAGCTTAGCTTCATGTCCCATAACCACTAGCTTAACTTAAATATTTACGAACAAATTGTAGATCTCCACTCGAAAATTGTCACAAGAGATTCAATCGAACAAGTCCAAGAATTAACCGGTGAAGTAAACGCAAGCGTTTCATACCACTTGTTTTACTAAGCCGTTTAATTAGATTTCTCGTACGAATGAGATAAAAGTTTGTATATACTAGTAGATTGGAAAACGGTTTATAGAGTTTTGATATTTACTACTAGTATAGAAAACCTTTATATTTTTAAAGTGACAAATCACAAAAATGATTGTAGAAACAATAAGTCACAAAAATTCACACACGAAGACGTGAATAAAATCCAAAGAATTCGATTCCAAATCCATCAAAGTGGAAATACCCTTGCGACTTAACAGCCACGACTTACGACTTAACATAAGTCAACACAAGAAATCAGCGGGTCAACGCATGCGACTCCACGGCATACGACCAAAGAGATCAGCGACTTAAAGAATAGCATACGGCCTAATAGAGCAACCCAACATGGCGCGACCTATAGTATGGCGCGACCTAAGTTGGTGTGACTTAAAGCAGGGCGAGCGACCTAACTGATGCTAGCGGCATAATAGGCCGAGCGACCTATAGAGACAAATGGCGTGACCTAAGTGGTTGCGACCTAAGGCAGGCCGACCTAACTGCAAGGCGAGAAGAGAAAACTGAACGACCTATGTGGTCAGCGACCTAAGAGGTTGCGACTTATGGCATGGAGCGACCTAAGGGGTAAGAATAGGCCGACCGACTAAAGGAATGGTACGACCTAACAGGCCGAGCGACCTAAGGTATAGAGCGACCTAAGGCACAGGGACAAGTCGAGCGACTAAGGAGACAAATGGCGCGACCTAAGTGGTTGCGACGTAACTACAGGCGACCTAAGGAATGGCGCAACCCATAGCATGTGCGACTTAACAGTGCAAGCAGGTCGAGCGACCTAAGGGGTGCGATTTTTCATGGCCGAGCGACTTAAGTGGTGGAAAGACCTAAGAGATGGCACGACCTAAGCAACGAGCGACCTATGGGTTGCGACCTAACTGCAGGCCGAGAGTCATGTGTGCAGGCCGAACGAGCTAAGGAACAAAAGTGTAAAAGCTCTCTCACTTTGCAACCGGTCGAGCATGGACGCTAGGGGATTACGCCCACCGGCTACCCGGTCCTATTGGCTCCTCGATGCATCACCAAAAACGTATTCAATCATCAAAGTTAGGATTTTTAAAGATTTGAACCCAAAACATTAAAAATTGGGATTTTCACCAATTCAATCCAAACCAAGAGCAAATGCATATGAAAAAGTGTTAGGAATTCATACCCAACAATTAAAGATAGTTATAGACAAAGATGTGAGATAAAAGTCTCACCTTTACACAAAATCAATGAAGAAGAAGCTTGAAAGCAAAGGAAGAATCAATGGCTTCTCTTTGAATTTGGAGTTAGATGTTGGATTGCAAATGAACTAGGGCTTGGAGTTTTAATTTCCCATTTCTCCCTCCATTTTTGATGAAGCTTGAGTGTTAGGAAATGAAAGTAAAGTTATGAAGGGAAGGGGATTGAGCTAGAGCTAATAGTTTAGGCTAATGGGCTAAACCAAACCCAAAACCCAAAGTGAAAACGTGGAAAAATTCCACTAACTCCAAACATATCAAAGTTTATACTCAAAAAGATCGCAAACGATGTTTTGAACTCAATGGAAGTGGTCCGAAGTCCTAATTCGACCGTATGCAAAAAGTAACTTTTCGGACTAAAATTCGACTAACGGTAAAATATTTAAATATCCAATCGTAAAATATGCGGGTTATTACAGACTCTCCTCCTTAAAGAAATTGCGTCCTTGCAATATTTAAGAAGAAAATACAAGGTAACAACCATGAAAGCATATCGACACAAAAGAAATTTGAAATAAGAAATTCACCTCAAAGAGCACGGGAGAGTAAGTCCGGATGTGTTCGCTCGATGAACTCTCTAGATTCCCAAGAGCAATCCTTAGGATTTGAGGACCATTGAACTTTAACAAGCGGAACATCTTTATTTCGAAGGTGTTTGACCTCCGAGGCAATAATACGAATAGGATGTTGCTCATAAGTTAAATTAGGCGAAACTTCAATTTCTTCCACAACACTGGGCTCAAGAATAGAATTGGAATCTCGAAGGAATTTCCGTAATTGAAAAACGTGAAAGACGTCATGAATAGCAGAAAACTGAGCCGGTAATAAAAGATGATAAGTCGGGGAACCAATACGTTCGGTGATGGGAAATGGACCAATATATCGAGGTGCTAACTTTCCCGATCGACTGAAACGTACAACACCCTTCATAGCTGAAACATGAATAAACACAAGATCTTCCACAGAAAATTCTAATTTCCTTCTCCGGTTATCGGCATAGGATTTTTGTCTACTCTGGGCTTCTTTCATCCTATGACGAATAAGGTCAATCTTCTCTGTGGAATCACGAATAAAATCTGGACCTAAAATCAGCTTCTCACCGGCCTCAAGCCAACAAGAAGGAGATCGGCATGGCCTTCCATAGAGTGCCTCGAAAGGTGCCATACCAATGCTAGATTGGAAGCTATTATTATAGGAAAAATCAACAAGAGAAATATGATCTTCCCAACTTCAACCAAAATCAAGAACACATGCACGAAAAATATCTTCAAGAGTTTGATTCACACGCTCAGTTTGTCCATCGGACAGGGGATAATAAGCGGTGCTAAAATTAAGCTTCGTTCCCAAAGCTTTTTGAAGACTCTTCCAAAATCCACTAGTAAACAACGAATCACGATCACTAGCAATAGAAGTAGGAACTCCATGCAATTTAACAATTTCTTTGATAAAGAGTTTGGCCAAAAGAGGCACGGTTCGATTAGACCGAACGGGAATAAAATGGATGGATTTAGTAAGTCTATCGACTATCACCCATAAGTTATCATGACCCGAACGAGAACGGGGAAGGCCGTCTATAAAATCCATGGAAATTTGGTCCCACTTCCAAATTGGAATTTCTAAATGTTGCAATACCCCACCGGGCCTTTGGTGTTCAGCCTTAATGAGTTGGCAAGTCATGCAACACTTAACAAAGTTAGCAATATCAGATTTCATTCCCTCCCAATAATAAAGTCGCTTCATGTCCGCATACATTTTACTACTACCGAGATGAATGGTAAATTTAGAACGATGAGAATCTTCTAAAATGTCTTTACGAAGATTACTAATATTTGGCACAATAAGTCTACCAAATTTTCGAATACCGCCACGAGAATCAATATCAAAGTCTTTCAAACCTTCAATATTAATTTTATCCCTAAAATTTTGGCCAAGAAGAGCCAATTCGGGATCTAGCTTTAGAGCTTCAGTAATGTAGTCTAAAAGAGAAGGATGAGCCTCAAGGCTACATAAAACAAGAGATGAACATAAATCGGAAACATGATCTCGAATCCCACAAGTGGATAGAATTCCGAGATCATTCCGTTCGGATATCACCATAGAAACAACCGCTTGTTGCTTACGACTAAGTGCATCGGCAACACGATTTTCCTTTCCAGGAGTATAAAGAATATCAAGATCATAAGCTGCAAGAAATTCGAGCCAACGTTGTTGACGCAAATCAAGTTCCTTTTGAGAAAATAGATACTTCAAAGATTTATGATTGGTGTAAAGAATAAATTTTTCTCCCAAAAGATAATGATGCCAAATATGAAGGGCAAAAACAATAGCCACGAGCTCTAAATCATGAGTGGCATATCTAGTCTCCGCTGGCTTCAATTGCCTAGAAGCATAAGCAATAACATGTTCTCTTTGCATAAGAACGGCACCCAAACCAACGCAACTAGCATCGGTATAAACAATAAAATCTTGGTTTCCCTCGGGAATCACAAGAATAGGAGCATCGGAAAGGAGTTCTTTTAATTTCTGAAAAGAAGCTTCACATTTATCCGACCAAATGTATTTAACTCCCTTCTTTGTCAAACTAGTAAGAGGCACGGAAATTTTAGAAAAATCTTTGATAAAACGATGGTAATAACCCGCCAATCCGAGAAAACTACGAATCTCCGTCACACTCTCCGGTCTCTTCCAATTTTGAATCGCTTCAATCTTAGAAGGATCTATGGAAATTCCGATTTCGTAAATAATATGACCGAGAAACTTCACACGAGATTGCCAAAAGTGGCATTTAGAAAATTTTGCTTTTAATTGATTACTCCTAAGAATTTCCAACACAATCCGAAGATGCTTTTCATACTCCTCCTTGGTTTTTGAATACATAAGAATATCATCAATGAAGATGAGAACAAATCGATCGTGGAAATCTTTGAAAACTCGATTCATAAGGTCAACGAAATAAGCCGGAGCATTCGTTAAACCAAATGGCATAACAAGCCATTCATAAGATCTATAACGAGTACGGAACGATGTCAAAGGAATGCTATCCTCCACAATACAAAGCTGATGAAAACCGGTAGCTAAGTCTAATTGTGAAAGGACTCTAGCACCACTAAGCTGATCAAATAAATCATCAAGCCGAGGTAAAGAATATTTATTCTTGATAGTAAGATCATTAAGCTTGCGGTAGTCAACGCAAAGCCTAAGTGTACCATCAGATTTCTTCACAAAAATGGCCGAAGCTCCCCAAGGCGAGGAACTAGAGCGAATAAATTGCTTCGTCTACAATTCGGATAATTGTTTGCGCATCTCCTCATTTTCTTTATTGGACATACGATAAGGAGGACGAGTAATAGGTTGAGCTCCAGGGATGAGATTAATTTTGAGCTCAATTGCTCGCTTAGGTGGTAATCCTAAAACGGGCTCAAATATGTCGGGAAACTCACGAACAACGTGAATAAGAGAGATAATATCCTCCTCATCATCATTATCGTCATCATGAGGATTTAAAGAATATAAAGATGCAACTAAGCTGGAACTCGAATCTTTAAGGTCAATAGAAATCTTCTTAACAGATTGAGGATGTCGAAGATGAATAGTCCACTCAGGACATAGGCTTTGGGCTTCATAGCGGTTAAGCCAATCCATTCCCAAAATCATTCCAAAGCCTAAGTAGAGCATAACATGCAAATCGGCTCGGAAAGAAAAATCACACAAAATAATCTCGACATCTTTACACAATAAACCGATTGTTGCGGATCCACCAACCGGATTCGCAATTCTCAAAGAAGTCATTAAACAAAAAACATCCAAAGAAAAAGTATCAACAAGTTCTTTTGAAATAAAAGAGTGGGACGCACCCATATCAAAAAGAACTCGAATAGGATGATCACGAAATAAAATAATTCCATCAAGGATAGAATGAAAAATACCTTGACCACGAGATGTGTTGCCAGGGGCTTGAGCAACATTAAGCTTTCCCTCCTTCCTATTTTGAAGTTTGGGACACGAAGAATATAATGGTCCGGGCTTTTGCAATAGCGACAAGCATGAGGCTTTGAACACTTATTCGCATAATGGTCCTTAGAACCACAATTGTAACATTGCCCACTACTAGAGGTAGAAGTCTTAGCCGCCGAAGTTGCTTGCTTCCCTTTCTTATTGGGATAAGGACCTCTGAACTTATTAGGCCTTTTCTTGTTGGTGAAGTTCGGTTTAGCACTCCCAACCTCAACATCACTTACTCTGTCAACCTCTTCAAGTCGAAGAGCGATATCAATGAGATGATCAAAAGAAACTTCTAATTTTAGAAGTAATGGCTTCTTGAGATTTTTATTCAAGCCATAGACAAATCTTTGGATTTTCTTCAATGGGGTGTTTATGTACTCGACCCCGTATTTAGAAAGTGACTCGAATGATGCGACATTGTCTGCCACAGAGGATTCACCTTGAACAAGGTCTATGAAACGACGAGCCAAAGTCACCTTCTCAACTTCTGGCACAAATTTTAATTCGAAGCGTTCCTGGAATTTCTCCCAAGTAAGATACGCTTCATTTATTTCAGAAATCATAAGCTCATACCAATCTAATGCTTTTTCTTGGAGCATACTAGAGGCCACCTGAACACAGTGAAGATCAATAAGATTCATGCGAGAAAAGATTCGATCGCACATTCTCACCCAAGCCTGGACTTCAATAATAGTTTCAGATCCTTTGAATGGCTTCCCACCCAAATTGGCATAATCGTTGCATAAACATGCAAATCCAGACTTAGGGTGAGTAGACTCCGGATTAGATCTGGCTGCTTGAGCATTCTTTACTAGATCAAGAAGCCGCTTAGCAGACATAAATACTCCATCCTAGGGAGTAACACTAGATTGACCGACGCTGGGACGGCCAGGTCTAACCATTTCTCTTCCTTTTGAAAGAAAGAAAGAAAGAAAAAGGAAAAGGTTATTCACCAAATGAATATCAAGCAATCTTGATAGATAAACAAGGAATCATAAAAAAAATAGGATGAATCGGTACGAAGACTCGAATTAAATCCTAAAGCACGACTCCTAAGATGGACTTAGGACGATGATCCTTGCTAGATTATTCTACATTGTTCCGAAGTTTGGCTTTGATACCAAGCTGTGATGCCCCACCTCTATACCCACCCTAGCCAAGGAAACTATGGGTAATGTCGTCAACTAGCACGGAGAATAAGGCTGTTGAGGAGCGACCATCTGCGTAATTGCTTTATGCGAGCACAGATACGTCAGATAGTACAACATACATCTGGTTTCAGGAGGAAATCCGACATATCGATACAAACTCATAGCTACTACTCGGTGGCTATATATATTCTTCAGAATCAAGCATAGAAATAAACATAACACAAATCAGTCACGGACATCCATATCACAAAGGCGGAAATAGATATGAATATATAACACATGAAAGTGCGCATCAGAGTAGTAGTCTGACAAGATCCACAATATCACCAAAGAATAGCTACAAGTGCTAGAAAAAAGAATATGGATACATCATTGAGTCTATTTCTCAAATGTATACAACAACAAGAAAACTACTAATCTAAGCAGTTAGCCAAAAGTCGGGGTGATAATCCCAGATGTGAAGTCAAGCAGAAGCACCTGTAACATCTCGGTCTGACCCGAGTATTATTTAATAAGAAAATAATAAACGGATCAGTCTAGCTATAAATATCAGATGAAATGATATAGAACAAGAGATATGACAAAATAGTATAATATAACCAAAATGTCATACAGTGATAAGTATGCAATTGAAAATCAACTAGGAATTAATCAATATCACAAGAATCTTCTCAAAGGTCAAAAGGAATGTCATACTCTTTATTTATATTCACCAAACCACAAATATGGACAATAATATCAATGCCAATCACAAAAGTTAATGACACACAAATTCACCAATGCAGAAATATTGATAAAACTTATTAATGTAAATCATGAAATTGGTGAAACACAAATTCTAGAAATCATCAATGGAAATCCAAAAATCACAAAAAAGGGGAGGCCTATCACAAAATGGGAGCATGAAAACTCACCAACACGTGTATCACAAAATGGAACGCTATTCCATGGTTGCTAACCATTAATTTTGAGCTGAAGCTCCATAAAAGGCCCGAAGACCATGGGTCGCTACCCCACCAAATTGAGCCGAAGCTCCATAGAAACGGGGTTTAGTCTCCCTCGTAGACAAAGAGACATCGCACAATTGCTAGTCTAAATCACAAAAATGATCATCAACGATCATCAAGAAGTGTCAATTACAGTAAGCTAGTAAATATATAAGCTTAGCTTCATGTCCCATAACCACTAGCTTAACTTAAATATTTACGAACAAATTGTAGATCTCCACTCGAAAATTGTCACAAGAGATTCAATCGAGTAAGTCCAAGAATTAACCGACGAAGTAAACGCAAGAGTTTCATACCATTTGTTTTACTAAGCCGTTTAATTAGATTTCTCGTGCGAATGAGATAAAGGTTTTATATACTAGTAGATTGGAAAACGGTTTAAAGAGTTTTGATATTTACTACTAGTATAGAAAACCTTTATATTTTTAAAGTGACAAATCACAAAAATGATTGTAGAAACAATAAGTCACAAAAATTCACATACGAAGACGTGAATAAAATCCAAAGAATTCGATTCCAGATCAATCAAAGTGGAAATACCCTTGCGACTTAACAGCCACGACTTACGACGTAACATAAGTCAACACAAGAAATCAACGGGTCAAGGCATGTGACTCCACGGCATACGACCAAAGAGATCAGCGACTTAAGGTATAGCATGCGGCCTAACAGAGCAACCCAACATGGTGTGACTAATGGCATGGCGTGACCTATAGCATGGCGCGACCTAAGTTGGTGCGACTTAAAGCAGGACGAGCGACCTAACTGATGCTAGCGGCATAACAGGCCGAGCGACCTATGGAGACAAATGGCGCGACCTAAGTGGTTGCGACCTAAGGCAAGCCGACCTAACTGCAAGGCGAGAAGAGCAAACCGAACGACCTATGTGGTCAGCGACCTAAGAGGTTGCGACTTATGGCATGGCGCGACCTAAGGGGTAAGAATAGGCCGAGCGGCTTAAGGAATGGAACGACCTAATAGGCCGAGCGACCTAAGGTATAGCGCGACCTAAGGCACAGGGACAAGCCGAGCGACTAAGGAGACAAATGGCGCAACCTAAGTGGTTGCGACCTAACTGCAGGCGACCTAAGGAATGGCGCGACCCATAGCATGTGCGACTTAACAGTGCAAGCAGGCCGAGCGACCTAAGGAGGTCAGCGACCTAAGGGTTGAAACTTATCATGGCCGAGCGACTTAAGTAGTGGAACGACCTAAGAGAAGGCACGACCTAAGCAACGAGCGACCTATGGGTTGCGACCTAACTGCAGGCCGAGAGTCATGTGTGCAGAGGAACGACCTAAGGAACAAAAATGCAAAAACTCTCTCAATTTGCAACCGGTCGAGCACGGACGCTAGGTGATTACGCCCATCGGCTACCCGGTCCTATTGGCTCGTCGATGCATCACCAAAAACATGTTCAATCATCAAAGTTAGGATTTTTAAAGATTTGAACCCAAAACACTAAAAATTGAGATTTTCACCAATTCAATCCAAACCAAGAGAAAATGTATATGAAAAAGTGTTAGGAATTCATATCCAATAATTAAAGATAGTTATAGACAAAGATGTGAGATAAAAGTCTCACCTTTACACAAAATCAATGAAGAGGAAGCTTGAAAGCAAAGGAACAATCAATGGCTTCTCTTTGAATTTGGAGTTAGATGTTGGATTTGCAAATGAACTAGGGCTTGGACTTTTAATTTCCCATTCCCCCCTCCATTTTTGATGATGCTTGAGTGTTAGGAAATGAAAGTAAAGTTATGAAGGGAAGGGGATTGAGGTAGAGTTAATAGTTTAGGCTAATGGGCTAAACCAAACCCAAATCCCAAAGTGAAAATGTGGCAAAGTTCCACTAACTCCAAACATATCAAAGTTTATACTCAAAAAGATCGCAAACGGTGTTTTGAACTCAATGGAAGTGGTCCGGAGTCCTAATTCGACCGTATGCAAAAGGTAACTTTTCGGACTAAAATCCGACTAACGATAAAATATTATAATAAAATATTTAAATATTCAATCGTAAAATATGCGGGTTGTTACAAAACGTATCGTTTGGCCGGACGGAACAGAAATGCATTGAAATTAATATTTAATATTATAATTGGGTTCAAAAAACTATCTTCTCCATACGATCGAATTGGGGCTCGAGACTTGTTCCATTTTGTTCGGAATAAGGGTATAACATTAGGAAAGCCAGGCAGCATGTTTCGATCTGGTTTAGAATAAATGTTAAGATATTTTGGAATTATATATATATATATATAATTTTAATTTCACCTCAGCCCATAAATTTACCCCAGCCACCATAACAGTCTAATCTATGTTTGTCACTACCATCTTCTTTTTAAAAAAAGGCATTCCATCCTCTTCATTTTTAAACAAAGCAGAGAAAAATATAAATGGCCGTTTACTTTTAAAATTCAAAATCTTTAAAATAGTCATCGAAAACTTTTCAAACGAATTTTAAAATTCGTGTTTCATCAAGATCTTTCCACTAATAGTCTTATTAGGGGTATACGACCGTGATTCATGATGTTCGATCATGTACAGTGGAAAGGCTCAGTGCTAGGGTTTTGTCTTTCTCGAGTTATGGATGATGTGAGGGTTTGGGATTGATGGAAATGGGGTCGTGGTGTGTAGGTGCATCATCTGGCGGAGTTTCATGTGTCGCGGTGGTGATTGTTGGTTTGCAACATGGGGATGTCGAGGGGTTGCTATACCATGTCATGATTCGTTTGCGATGTTAGGCCTTCAGGCGAAGGGGACTGGAGGGTAGAGATTACGATGACAAGTTGAACAGCTGAGTCAGGTGGTGGTTTCGTAGAGCGGAGAAGAGGGACGGCAACGTTTTGAATGCACGACCATGTATGTATCTCGTGCATAGAAATTGATCGTTTGTGGAAGAAATAGAAATAGGGTTGGGGAGTTATTTTTTGGGTCGGGCTATTTCTGTTAAGGGTAAGTAGGTTTTTAGATTTGTAATTAAATCGCGATAATTATATATTTAAAATTTGTAAAAACTTATATATGCGATATCTACTTCATACGAGATCAGATTTGGGTGAAACGAGTCGCATTGTGTTCATATCTACGGATACTACGCATAAGAATTAGATTGGAGTCGATAGGAGCAAGCACAAATTTATGTTAAAATCGAATGGCTGTTCGATCTAAATTCAAGCGGAACATTTCGGCGGCGACAAAATTAAAGGTGAGTAAATCTCACTCAATTTGGTCGACTAGTTTGATTTAAGTAATTAAAAATTAATTATTGGGTGATTGGTTGAATTGATATATTATTATCAGTTGGATATTATTATTATTATTATGTATATATATGTAGTAGTATATATTAGTAGTTGGGTATATTTCCTACCGTTGGAGCGGATGAGACACTATGCGCCCCGCATAATAGCGGATGATACCACGATATCTCGCTTCGAAGCGGGATTGGTATTTTGTGTTATATAACATATGTGGATGCAGGAAAACAGGTTCGAGGGGTCCAACTACATTCCTAAAAAATGTTGATTTTGAGTTTATATATATTGTGATATATGGTGTGTGTGAATAGTTTGTTATTGACTATATTATGATTTGACTTATTGAATGCTATAGTAGCACTGGCCTAATTTTGGTATTTTAAATACCATAAATAATATATTTTTATTTTAAAAAAGATTTCAACGGTGATTTTGGAAATAATAATATTTATATTGAATTTGGACTATTTTAAAGGGATGAATTTGAAGTAAATAAAAGATTGATATTTGGAACACTATAAGTAATATTTTGAGTTTTAGATTGAAATTTAAAAATGAATTTTGAAATAATAAGTGTTTTCGGTGAAAGGTTGGATTATTTTAATAGAAACTGATTGTATAAAATCAATGACTTGATTTTGGATTTTTACTTACCTATTTCCTAAAGGAATTTAAATAGAGATTTAAAAGCGATGGATAAATTATTTGTATAATGAAATTTAAGTGATATTTCTGAAAATATGGGAAAGGAGTTGAAATCGAGGTTTAAAATAGTTTAGAAAATATATGGGATTTATAAAGGGATGAATTTATAAATGGAATTATATAAATGAAAATATTCTGTAAAACAAGTGAAACTCGAATGAGTTTGTAAATTTATAAACGGTGTTTTTAAATTAAAATGAAATGATTATCATTTGATAAATTAGGAATATAAATTCACAATGTGAATTTAAAAGGAGGTATGGAAATCGGGTTAGGAAGAAATAGCGGATTCCATTTTAGAATTTAGAAATAGTTGTGAAATTGCAAATGATAAATCGATTTGTGATAAATCGAGAGAAGTTTAGTTTAGTTTTTTCTAAAGGGAATTTATTTTTAGCATTATGGGTTTAAAAGCTGTTATTTGTATTTAAATTATTTCAGGAAGTTGGTTATTCAATATGTAAGATTGGTTGAAATGAATTCTATTTTTTATTAGCTTTGGAAATCGATTATTATTATTTATGAATGAAATAAAAATTAGTTTTCGTGGTTTATAAAAAGGGGTTGTGATATTTTCAATAATTACTTAAATGTGTTAAAAACTTATAATTTTCTTTAAAATACTGTTTTATAAAGATAGAGATTTGGAAATTAATTGAAGTTATTTATAAATACTCTCAAGAATTGTTCGGGTTTTATTTAATGGATGTGGTTTTATAAGAGAAAATCTTGTAAAGGAATTCGGGAACTTAAGAAAATTCGGGAAAATTAAATTTGATACGGGAAATTCGAAAATGAATCTGAATTCATTAAAGGAATTGTAAATTGTTGGTTGGATTATAATTAAGTATAATCGATAATTTTCGGAAATTGTAAAGGGAATTAATAAAAATTCCGGAAATTTATGAGATAAGTATGGAATATTTCCTAAGTATGGATATTACAAATGATTTTGGGAAACAGACTCATAATATTTTCCCTAAGTATTGGAATTAAAGGTTTTGGAGATATTCTAGCAACAAAATGATTTATATGTAAATATTTTATAAGTAATGAATTATAAGTTGGATTTTGGAATATTTCTAAGTGTTGATATGGGTTAAAATATCATGTTATTGATATAAGTATTCGAAAGTGTTTTCAAATATTGAAATATTGATAGAGATTGGAAATACATTTTTGTAAAGATATTTGAAATAAATGTTTTGAAGATTTATAATATGGTTTAGTGACATCTTATGTGTGTAATTTGATAGTAAATCACCGATTATCAAATCTGGCCACTTTCGTCGATCGTTTCGAAGAGGCCGAGATTAGATTTAAATTATCCAAAAACAACTTCGATCCGATTTGTGCGTTACGAATTGTCATATCGTAAAGATAACGAAGACGGTGATTCTGGAGATTCGGTTTGTTCAGACCCAGAAAAAATTGTATGGATGAATGCTATCATTTGCATTTCTAAAGGTAAAACGTAGCCTCAAGCCTCATCAACCTAGAATGACTAAAACATGGGAGATGCAGCAAGGCTAAGTGCGTCGCACCCAAGTAGGGTATGCTATCACTTTTCTAGATACCCTTATATGTATTATAATTATAGATATGTTTGTGCATGGAAAGAGAGCACTCGATAGCGTGGGAACACTCAAGGTGGCAACATATTCGGTACTATCTAGCAAGGAATAGGCCGGTCATGTGTTAGCAGGGATCGTTAGGTATGATCTCGGTACATTTTTCTAGAGATGTACTGTGGCGGACGGTCCCTTAGTAGCCCTGTCATTGTATGGAATGCAATATCCACTACGATTCTGTAAGGTTTTAGATGTGCCCAATTATGCTGAGACGTGAGGTGTAAGCATTTTAGCTACTTTATATTTTATTTTCTATAGATACTATTATAATATCAGATAATTTTGACATAAAATGTTTTAGTTATCGTAAGGTAAAACCCATCGTATTTATCTGTGGCGTGGTCTTATGAGATACCTTTGTTTTTCAAAGAATTTCGATAACAGTAATAAGTCTCAGGCGTATTCCACATACTTGGTTATATTCTGCAGTGTGTTATGTTGTATATTCCACACTTGTGAGGAAAAGTTATTATAATTATCCAAATTGATCTATTGATTGTTGTACTCTGATGATGGTACGCATAATAACAATTATAGTTCTATTTGTACAAGAATATGTTATTCTTTATTATATAATTTTTATTCTATGTTTGTGAGATTCTGTGTTACTGTTTTTTGATTTCTTCTATCTCTTCCTTTTCTTTTCCCTAACAATCGAGTTTTTCAGCATTCTATTTCTCGACATGTAATACAGCGGATGTAACGTTCGACATTTTCGACTTTCGAAAATCGACATTAATACGTCCACTGTATCAACAGCCTAGCAATCGAAGGCCGAAAACCCGAATTGTTAGGGTTAAAGAAGAAGAGATAGAAGAAGAAAGAAAGAAGAAGCAACAGAAACAATATCAGAATCTCACAATCGCAGCGGAACAACATATAATAGATAAATGAATAATCTTTTAAATCAAAAGAACTGTACATTTTATACATTACATCATCAGAGTCAATATACATTATCAGAGTTTACAACAACAAACAGCGGAAAGGAAATACTATATACTAGTTGATACGCCATGCCATGTAGCTTGCTCCTGTTCTCCACAGCAACTCCTGAATTCCAGAATGACCTGATAACCTGACTCTAGGCTACCCGTGTAGAAAATGATGGGCACCAAGAGTTTAGGAAGGGAACAATAAACTCCAGGTCAGTCATGGGACTGGTGTGAGAACTTAAAATAGTTTATCTTTAAAAACAAACAAAGAAATATTTTAAATATAGATCCGTGACGCTTTTAGAAAATTAGACTACCATAAGGCCTCCCGCACACACACACAATGCAAATACAGAATCGGAGGAGATTTCTCCTTATGATAGTCAAACATGCTTGATATGCAAATTTCTTTTGATATTATTACTATAAGTGCAAAGTGTAGGAAAACATTTCGAAAGTATAATATTAATCCTAGCCAACATAGACATTCCGAACTATGCCTACTATAGCTACCATCTAAATAGTGGTGAACACCATAAGTAAATGGCAGGTTCTACAACTAAAACCGTACAAGGCTCGTATTGTTTCTTTGGATTTTCCCACAAACGGTCAGGCCAAGGAACTTCCCATTGCCACATAGGTACGCCTCTGGAAAGACGCCCTGAGAACCTAAACGGATCTCTGCCAACACAAGGCCGGGTTACCTCTAGCTAGGTAACAACTAACACGAGTATGCCATCCCTCGGTCGTAACCGACCTAAATCCCGGGATTCACCAACAACCACATAGAAATAAACTTGTAGCAACCACATAGGTTAAGTATTTGGTCTCCATACCATAATACCACCTCTATCCAGAAGGAAATGAACATACCCTATGAGGGCGCGATCCCCTAATAACCTTGCTGCATTCTTCCTGTTTTGACCGTTTCCGGGGTGTGAGGTCCGACGAAGTCTCGTCCACAAACTACGCTTTTCATAAAAGCTATGCTTTGATCAACAAATGATCAGTAGCACTCAGCATGCCATGTTACCAAATTGGGAATATATCACTAGTAACCATCAACTACATAACCTCTGAGCTCATCCAAACTAGTAACCAGCTTTACATCTCAAATTATAACGTCAGACACACATCCATACAAGTCCGTTCCGAGATCGAACAGAACCGAAGGCACTTCCAAAGAAGCCCTTGTAAATCTGGATGTTCACTAATCACGTCCGGAATGCCCATCACAAAGGGTGATAAAATCTCTATATCGGAGATCAGCCGATGCAGAGACGTTCGATGGTAATCCTTCCGTTTTCGATAATATCCGGTCTTCAACACCGGTCTTCAAATGATATCCATTATGACGTATCACCATTCGAAATGGGATTCATGACCCAAAGGTCCCCTCTCGGCTAAACCGAATAACGAGCGCTTATTTTAAAATAAGTGTAACATTCAAATTCAAGAAAATTACAACAAATACCCATTTAAAGGTAAATATTGATAGTCGATTATTTAACCATCAATACATATGCACAACATCACAAGATTCCAAATAATTTCCCAAATTATTTATTTTCCAAAAATATCTTCACAAGATAATCCGTAAATTTGTTTCCACACTTCAAAAATAAATCTATGTTTATTTTTAAACAAATTTCTCTTTCCTTTAAAAATTCCATGTGAATTTAAATTTCCAAATATCCATTGATATATGATTTTCAAATCGACTTCAAATATTCACTTTTAATTTATCTTTAAGAGATAAAATCTTAAAACATTTCACTTCATATTGGAAAACATTTCCATACTTATTTAATAATAAATAATTCACAATCTATTTATTATCAACATTTGGAAAATATTTAATATACTTAAATCACAATTAAGTATATATTTTTTTCTTTAAGGAAAACATTCTCTTAAACACATTCGTTTGAGTCAAAACGAATGTTGCGTAAAACATCATTACGACAACCCAAAATCACTAGTATAGGAATTCGAAATTAAGATAGATATATAAATCCCAATACTATATAAAACATTTCCTTTCGAAAATCATTTACTATAACAACAGTGTTATAGTCCACCATTTCCTTATTTCTCGAAAACGTCTATTTCAACAATGAATGTTGAAATCTATGGTTTCGATCCTTAACACAATTTAAAAACAATTTCAAATCGTTTTAATTTTATTTAAAAGATCACTTCCTAAAACATTTCTTTAATATATTATTCACTGTCCAAAATCGTGAATATAAATCGTTTATCAAATTCAACACATCTACATATTAAATTAAAGGATTATCCACTGTCCAAAATCATGGATATATCTCCTTTAATAAGCTTTCATATTTACTTATCAAATTCAATTGATTTTGGATTTATAAAACAACGTTTATAAATTCACATCTATATAAATTTTATAAAAATTTCAACTTATAAAATCCCTTAATTAACAAATTCTATTTAAATCTCATTTAAATGCCAAAATCCAGTTTATAAGTTAATTACTTATAAATGTTTTATTTTACCAAATCTATTCATTTTATAACTTCACAATTTATAAATCTATAAATTTTAATTCACTTATGAAAACCATTTATACTTCATTTTAATGCTTATAAAAACTCTTTTATAATTCCAATATTTTTAATTTACAAATATCAATTTTATAAACCTTTTATATAAATCGTTTATAATAATTCAAAAATCCCAATTTAAACCATTTTACAAATTAATCAACTACTTATTTCAAGAATCACATTTCGGTTATATTTCACAAAAATCATAATTTCTATAACATAAAAATTATAACGTTTATTTATTTAAAACGAGTCAATTCAAAAATTCAAAAAAAAATGTAAACTTTCAAAAATCACTTGAAAATCCTTTTAAATTCAAAATCGTTACTTTAACATTTTTAATTTTCCAAAATAGGCACAATGCTGCAACAACACTAATATAACTATCACGACATCCAAAACATCATATATCAATATGATAACAGAATATATCGCAAATATCTGTAAATAAATCAATACTGTTGAGGAATCCAGTTGGAACCCTCTAACCCGTTTCCCTGCATCCACAGATGTTAGCATAATACCAATCCTGTTTCAAGATGGAATATTGTGGTACATTGGTTTATATAAAATATTATCCGCTATTATGCGGCGCAATAGGGTCTCATCCGCTATATAATGCGGGAAATCAACTCCAAGTACATATATAATACCAATTCCACTCCAACGTGGAATATCACGGTATATGTGTTTAATAAATAACATCCGCTTAATATGCGGCGTATATGATCTATTTCAACAATACGTAATAATTTATCATCCAAGCATACAATCAACACAATCAAGCAATTTTAAATCTAACTATTTAAAATTTTAAATCGAAACAATTTCGATTGAGTGAGAAGTTCTCACCTTGCTTCCAATACAATTTCAGCGTTTTATTCTGAATAAAATTAAACGATTAAATCCAAACTAGCTCAAATCAACTCCAATCTAGCTCCACCGCATAGTGTTCGTCAATACGAAGCCAATGCAATTCGTTTCGTCATTTTTCGACCTCGTATGAAAAAGTTATAGTGTTACAAAGTTTACACGAATTAATATAACTCAATTTACAATTTCTTTTTATTTTTAAACCCTAACCAATCAGAGCCATTGATTTCGTTCAGCAAAATCAGAGCCGCGCCTCTCTTTCTTCTCCCCTCATCAGTAAAACGCAAACAACAACCCAACACGCCGCCCTTATGCCCTAATGCTTGCGACTGCCACGTCGACTTTGAAGACGATCGGCGAGTGCCATACGAATGAGCGTCACGAGCTCCACCTGCCGTCGCCACCATGTTGAACTCGGCCATCCCTATGCCATGATTATGACCCACGAACGCGCGACATTCATCATCCAATTGCCTCCGATCCATCGCCCTATTTTCGATCTCCACCGTGGGATAGGAAGATCTCGATGCTCTCTACAACTTTGTAGTTGAAAACTTCTTGAATTGATGCGTGGATTAGAAGAGAAAGAGTGATGAATTTTGAATGTTTTAGGCCATTAATTCTGGGGCCGGCGGCTAGGGCTCGGAACCCTAATTTCTTTGCAAAAGTGAAAATAGTGAGGCCTTATATAGAAAATTACGCGACACTATTCACATGAAATTTTTTCGAAATCCAAACGAAGCGTGTCGCCTGGCGTTTATAATGTTTTACGCCTATTCCGAATGCAATGGAATATATATCGGGAGTCAATTCTATCGTATTGGAAGATAGGTTTTCAAATCGACTATTTAAATTTAAAATTCACTCAAACCGATTTCAGTGCGTTTTAGCTTTCCCCAGACAAACCGTAAATCCGATTGACGCAAAATTTGAAACAATACAATAATATAACATTACGGATCTGATGAAACTAGTTTCGTCGAAATCCGAGACTGTTTGAAAAATGACTATTTTTACTCGTCAATTAAATATTAAAATATTGAATTTCTACAATTTGACTTTAAATTCAATTTTAAAAGTTCTATAACATCATTCTAACTCCAATATGATTTAATACAACTTTACAAATCAATTTTAATCACTTTGAACCCAATTTCTAATTATTTCTGTAATTTCAAATATTAAATTATCGATATAATTATCCAATTAAATCTAGATAGTCGAAATAAAATTTATTCGACTTACAAATTTTACTTGTTAATATTTAAAATCAATTAAATATACGAATTCCAAATGACAGAAATTCTGGGTCGTTTCAAACTTCCCCCTTAAAAGAATTTCGTCCCCGAAATTGCCAAGTAAGAAAAAGTTAAAAAATCCATTAATTTTTCAAAACCATTTGTTCAAATTAAATTTCAAATTCATTTAAACATTTTAACTTTTCCAAAATCCGATGATTACACTTTTCTAGTTCAATTCCTACATTTTCATTTCAATTTAGAAATTGACTTTTCGTTAACAAAAAAAATTCCAAAAATTTTCAAAATTTTTTCTAACTCCCAAAATTTACGAAAAATTTTGGCAGAGCCTCCTTTGTACGGAGGAGCTTTTGCAATATCGCAATAGATAAAAATATATATACATCGACCCACACGGTCGGAAAACAGAAAAACAGCTCATATTTCTAATTTTTATTGCGTAGGCGTACCTTTTTAGCATTTTTAAGCAAAGCAGTTATTTATTAGCATTTTAGCGTGACCAAATCCAACCAACTACAGCCCCGGTACCTGTACTTACTCAATTTAAACACGTAAGTGACATATATAGGAAATTCATTTACATTTTACTAATTTTCAATAGAAAACACATAGTTTTCATAAGCAATGCAATCAAAATAATTACCATAAGCATTTTATAAAGTTTTGATACAAATTTTAATTGCTTGCAACCAATTCACATTAGTTCACTTTCAATTCAAATTCAATTACATAGCTTTCCATTTATCAATTTAATTTCATTAACACTTAATGAATTATATACAATCAACTAACAATCATATAATAACCAAATCATAACCAACATAACCAAATTATTAAATTCACATTCAATTTGGTCTAACACTTTTAATTCCAATTGGGTGATATTAAATTTACTTCCATTCAGTTATTCAATTTTTCTTCAACTTCATTAGCTTCTAATGAATTAACACTCACATTCATTATTCTGTATCATTTTTTTTACATTCGATTGATTAATATTCAATCCATTTATTTCACTTAACTTAAATTTCCACTTATAAATCCAATTCAGATTCCAATTCTGAAGTAAATTCTATTTAACTTTCCTTTAGTTAAATTTCAAATCATATATTTATTATGCTAACCCAAATTCTTTACTCTTTACCAAAGCCAAATTTATTATCTCATATCATAAGTTCAAAACTCGCTTTACTTATATTCATCAATTTCAACTTGAATTTATAATTTCAAGTTTATTTATCACAACAAAATTTCAAATTTCCAATTTACTATGGTAGCAAATCCATCACACAAAAACTTGAAAATGATACTGATGATGTTGCAGTCATCACCCTTATTATTTCCCAGCAACAATAGTGAATTCAGTGCTTAATATTTTTTCAAAAAAAATTCCTTTTATTTATAACTCACATTTATAAGCCTTTTTCTTATAGAATTTCACTATTCCGCTGCACTTACATAAGATTATTCCAAATTGATTTATCTTACTTAATAATATAACATCTTTAACTCTGAAAAACAACTTTCAAAATAGACGGGATTCAAAACTTTCAAATTCATAGTCCAAATTCATTTTTATTTACAACTCATATTTATAAATATATTCATATGGTTTCACTTCTTGTATAGAAGATTATTTCACAATTGTAAATCACATTAATTATAATTCCATCTTAATAATTCATTTGCTTATACAATTTATTCTTTTATTTAACTTATATATATATATTCTTACATTTTCAACAACCAAACAATCAATTTATATACTCTTTAATAATTTCTGAAAAATTATTTCCTTCATATATAAAATATAATAAAGGTAAAATTATTTCATTTACCTAATTTAAAATGATATTATGTCGGTTTATCTCGTTTAAGTGTTTAGAAACCCCTATCCATACGGTTGCACTTCTGGCACCGAACAGAATTCATAAATAGCTCAACGGATTAGCAAACACAATATAAAACATTTCTATATTCACTAACAAATACGCGCTCATATCATTAATACATTCAAACTCATTCTAAAGTACTACTGACTCTATCTCTAATGAATAATTCCCAACAGAGCCAAGGTTGTCGCTTAACCAAATGCTCTGATACCAGATGTAACGTTCGAGATTTTCGAATTTCGAAAATCGACATTAATACGTCCACTGTATCAACTGCCGAGCAATCGAAGGCCGGAAACCCGAATTGTTAGGGTTAAGAAGAAGAGGTAGAAGAAGAAAGAAAGAAGAAGCAATAGAAACAATATAAGAATCTCACAATCGCAACGGAACAACATATAATAGATAAATGAATAATCTTTTAAATCAAAAGAACTGTACATTTTACACATTACATCATCAGAGTCAATATACATTATCAGAGTTTACAATAACAAACAGCGGAAAGGAAATACTATATACTAGTTGATACGCCATGCCATCTAGCTTTCTCCTGATCTCCACAGCAACTCCTAAATTCCAGAATGACCTGATAACCTGACTCTAGGCTGCCCGTGTAGAAAATGATGGGCACCAAGAGTTTAGGAAGGGAACAATAAACTCCAGGTCAGTCATGGGACTGGTGTGAGAACTTAAAATAGTTTATCTTTAAAAACAAACAAAGAAATATTTTAAATATAAATCCGTGATGCTTTTAGAAAATTAGACTACCATAAGGCCTCCCGCACACACACACAATGCAAATGCAGAATCGGAGGAGATTTCTCCTTATGATAGTCAAACATGCTTGATATGCAAATTTCTTTTGATATTATTACTATAAGTGCAAAGTGTAGGAAAACATTTCGAAAGTATAATATTAATCCTAGCCAACATAGACATTCCGAACTATGCCTACTATAGCTACCATCTAAATAGTGGTGAACACCAGAAGTAAATGGCAGGTTCTACAACTACAACCGTACAAGGCTCGTATTGTTTCTTTGGATTTTCCCACAAATGGTCAGGCCAAGGAACTTCCCATTGCCACATGGGTACGCCTCTGGAAAGACGCCCTGAGAACCTAAACGGATCTCTGCCAACACAAGGCCGGGTTACCTCTAGCTAGGTAACAACTAACACGAGTATGCCATCCCCCGGTCGTAACCGACCTAAATCCCGAGATTCACCAACAACCACAAAGAAATAAATTTGCAGCAACCACATAGGTTAAGGTTCCATACCATAATACCACCTCTATCCAGAAGGAAATGAAGATACCTTATAAGGGCGCGATCCCCAAATAACCTTGCATCATTCTTAATGTTTTGACCATTTTCGGGGTGTGAGGTCCGACGAAGTCTCATCCACAAAGCTACGTTTTTCATAAAAGCTGTGCTTTGATCAATAAATGATCAGCCGCACTCAGCATGCCACGTTACCAAATTGGGAATATATCACTAGTAACCATCAACTACATAACCTCTGAGCTCGTACGTCTCAGAGAAGGGTGTTAAGCTAAGAGAATAAATTCTCTGCCACCAACAGAAATATATTTGATAGAAACCAGCTTTACATCTCAAATTGTAACGTCAGACACACATCCATACAAGTCCATTTCGGGATCGAACAGAACCGAAGGCACTACCAAAGAAGCCCTTGCAAATCCGGATATTCACTAATCACATCCGGAATGCCCATCACAAAGGATGATAAAATCTCTATATCGGAGATCATCGGATGCAGAGACGTTCGACGGTAATCCTTCCGTTTTCGAAAATATCCAGTCTTCAACACCGGTCTTCAAATGCTATTCATTATGACGTATCACTATTGGAAATGGGATTCATGACCCAAAGGTCCTCTCCCGGCTAAACCGATAACGAGCGCTTATTTTAAAATAAGTGTAGCATTCAAATTCAAGCAAATCACAACAAATACTCATTTAAAGGTAAATATAGATAGTCGGTTATTTAACCATCAATACATATGCACAACATCACCAGATTCCAAATAATTTCCCAAATTATTTATTTTCCAAAAATATCTTTACAAGATAATCCGTAAATTTGTTTCCACACTTCAAAAATAAATCTATGTTTATTTTTAAACAAATTTCTCTTTCCTTTATAAATTCCATGTGAATTTAAATTTCCAAATATCCATTGATATATGATTTTCAAATCGACTTCAAATATTCACTTTCGATTTATCTTTAAGAGATAAAATCTCAAAACATTTCACTTCATATTGGAAAACATTTCCATACTTATTTAATAATAAATAATTCACAATCTTTTATTTTCAACATTTGGAAAATATTCAATATACTTAAATCACAATTAAGTATGTATTTTATTCTTTAAGGAAAACATTCTCTTAAACACATTCATTTGAGTCAAAACGAATGTTGCGTAAAACATCGTTACGACAACCCAAAATCACTAGTATAGGGATTCGAAATTAAGATAGATATATAAATCCTAATACTATATAAAACATTTCCTTTCGAAAATTATTTACTATAACAACAGTGTTGTAGTCCACCATTTCCTTATTTCTCGAAAACGTATATTTCAACAATGAATGTTGAAATCTATGGTTTCGATGCTTAACACAATTTTAAAACAACTTCAAATCGTTTTAATTCTATTTAAAAGATCACTTCCTAAAACATTTCTTTAATATACTATTCACCATCCAAAATCGTGAATATAAATCGTTTACCAAATTCAACACTTCTACATATTAAATTAAAGGATTATCCACTGTCCAAAATCGTGGATATATCTCCTTTAATAAGCTTTCTTATTTACTTATCAAATTCAATTGATTTTGGATTTATAAAACAACGCTTATAAATTCACATCTATATAAATTTTATAAAAATTTCAACTTATAAAATCCCTTAATTAACAAATTCTATTTAAATCTCATTTAAATGCCAAAATCCGATTTATAAGTTAATTACTTATAAATCTTTTATGTTACCAAATCTATTCATTTTATAACTTCACAATTTAAAAAAATATAAATTTTCATTCACTTATAAAAACCATTTGTACTTTATTTTAATACTTATAAAAACTCGTTTTATAATTCCAATATTTTTAATTTATAAATATCAATTTTATAACTCTTTTATATAAACCGTTTATAATAATTCAAAATTCCCAATTTAAACCGTTTTACTAATTAATCAACTACTTATTTCAAAAATCACATTTCGGTTATATTTCACAAAAATCATAATTTCTACAACATAAAAATTATAACGTTTATTTATTTAAAATGAATCAATTCCAAAATTCAAAAAAATGTAAACTTTCAAAAATCACTTGAAAATCCTTTAAAATTCGAAATCGTTACTTTAACATTTTTAATTTTCCAAAATAGGCGCAATGCTGCAACAGCACTAATATAACCATCACGGCATCCAAAACATCATATATCAATATGATAACAGAATGTATCGCAAATATCTGTAAATAAATCAATACTGTTGAGGAATCCAGCTGGATCCCTCCAACCTGTTTCTCTACATCCACAGATGTTAGCACAATATCAATCCCGTTTCAAGACGGAATATCGCGGTACATGGGTTTATATAAAATATTATCAGCTATTATGCGGCGCAATAGGGTCTCATCCGCTATATAATGCGGGAAATCAGCTCCAAGTACATATATAATACCAATTCCACTCCAAGGTGGAATATCGCGTATATGTGTTTAATAAATAACATCCGCTTAATATGCAGCGTATAGGGTCTATTTCAACAATAAATAATAATTTATCATCCAAGCATACAATCAACACAATCGAGCAATTTTAAATCTAACTATTTAAAATTTTAAATCGAAAAAATTTCCTTTGAGTGAGAAGTTCTCACCTTGCTTCCAATACAATTTCAGCGTTTTATTCCGAATAAAAGTAAACAACCGTTTAATTTTACCCAAAATGCACTCTAGCTCAAACCAACTCCAATCAAGCTCCATCGCGTAGTGTTCGTCAATACGAAACCAACGCAATTCGTTTCGTCATTTTTCGACCTCGTATGAAAAAGTTATAGTGTTACAAAGTTTACACGAATTAATATAACTCAATTTACAATTTCTTTTTATTATTAAACCCAAACCAATCAGAGCCGTTGATTTCGTTCAGCTAAATTAGAGCCGCACCTCCCTTTCTTCTCCACTCATTAGTAAAACGCAAACAACAACCCAACACGCCGCCCTTATGCCCTAATGCTCGCAACCACCACGTCGACTTTAAAGACGATCGGCGAGTGCCATACGAATGAGCGTCACGAGATCCACCTGCCATCGCCACCATGTTGAACTCGGCCATCTCTATGCCGTGATTATGACCCACGAACGCGCGGCGTACATCATCCAATTGCCTTCGATCCATCGCCCTATTTTCGATCTCCACCGTTGGATAGGAAGATCTCGATGCTCTCTACAACTTTGTAGTTGAAAACTTCTTGAATTGATGTGTGGATTAGAAGAGAAAGGGGGATGGATTTTGAATGTTTTCGGCCATTAATTCTGAGGCCGGCGGCTAGGGCTTGGAACCCTAATTTCTTTGCAAAAGTGAAAATAGTGAGGCCTTATATAAAAATTACGCGACACTATTCACCCGAAAATTTTCCAAACTCCAAACGAAGCGTGCCGCCTGGCGTTTATAATGTCTTACCCCTATTTCGAACGCAATGGAATATATATCGGGAGCCAATTCGATTGTATTTGGAAGATAGGTTTTCAAATCGACTATTTAAATTTAAAATTCGCTCAAACAGATTTCTGTACGTTTTAGCTTGCCCCAGACAAACCGTAAATCCGATTGACGCAAAATTTGAAACCATGCAATAATATAACATTACGGTTTCGATGAAACAGGTTTCGTCGAAATCCGAGACTGTTTGAAAAATGACTATTTTTACTCGTCAATTAAATATTAAAATATTCAATTTCTACAATTTGACTTTTAATTCAATTTTAAAAGTTCTATAACATCATTCTAACTCCAATATGATTTAATACAACTTTACAAATCAATTTTAATCACTTTGAACCCAATTTCCAATTATTTCTGTAATTTCAAATATTAAATTATCGATTTAATTATCCAATTAAATCTAGATAGGCAAAATAAAATTTATTCGACTTACAAATTTTACTTGTTAATATTTAAAATCAATTAAATATAGGAATTCCAAATGACAAAAGTTCTGGGTCGTTACAGTGGACGTATTAGTGTCGATTTTCAAGGGTCGAAAATTCCGGTCATTACACTCCCCTTCCCATAGCCATCACTTTCACCTCCAAATACTTCCTCCACCATCGATGAAATTTCAACATGACAATGCTAATAGGCCCTCTATAAAAATCTCTATCTCCATGTGCCCCTAACCCCATGCTCGGTCGAGCCGCCTAAGTCGCGAACTACACCCCAACATGTGTAATCACGAACATAGCCCCTACATACACTGCCATGCAACACTCCCAAAATTGGCCCCTAGGTGCCTTCCAACGCCGCGAACTCAAATATAATCACCGTCTATCCTCCCGTTGCTTGAATCGTCCAAAACTTCTAATCCTAGTTTTGTCTACCACTGCTCCAAACCGCCGAACCCCCTTAAATTCGACCATACCATCCAAAAACTCATCAACATGAAGATTAAACCTTAATAAACTCAAAGGCACCGCTTATTTTTTTATTTTTTTATTTTTGCTTGTTTTGTTTTTGAATTATATAGGAAGTGGGTTACAATGTTTTTTCTTGTTTTGATTGGATAGAACGGTACAAAGGAAAGTGGAGGAAACGTGTGGAATGAATTGGCTAAATGTTGACTTATAATCAACCATCAAACATGAGTCCACTTATCAAATCACGGTGAATAATAATCAAATCCATCTCATGTCATAATTGTAGATTTCAAGTCTTAATGATTTTGATTTGTGGTTTGTTTTTTGAATGCTACGACATATTTTGAGTTTATGATGAATTATATGGATTTTTATGAAATTAAAGCAATAGGTTTAAGAGTAAAACCTTACTTAATGGTCTCCAAATCACTTAATTTTTGGATATGTTATGTAAAACATAAATTGAAAATGTGATCTTAATTCATGATTATTCAAACTAATAGAAATTACAAATTTCCTAAGGCTAAATGGGTATTTAATTCGAATTTAATTTATTAACGGTAATTAAACATTGATTTTGGACCCGAATATTTTATACATCAAGGAATATGTTATTTTGGATTTTTGGAGAATTTTGGGATTTTTTTCCAAGTATATATGAATTATTATGAATTTTATGATCTAGGAAAGCTTATGATAAACCTTAATTAAATAATAAGTAATTAAGGGTTGTTAAGTATTTTGAAAAAAAAATGTTCTTGCTGCTACAATAACTAAAAAGAGAATTGTTAACCAATTAGATTTTGACAAAGCTAGAGGAGTTGGTAAATCGTATATGATTTATTTAGCAATAAAACAATTTTTACGTTAATTATCAAACTGCCATGCCAACATTCATCCACACTGCCCCTAATCAGTAGCGTATAGTCATGGGTGTAGACGTCGAAAAGGCGGTAAGCATAGGATAACTACTTGAGTAGTTTTGGTATGTTTCCAACCCCATCAAAGTGGAAAACAACGACAAACTGTATATGGCAGCATTGCGTCTTCGCGATGTATCTAGTTCGAAGCAACACCTCTTTGCCTATGTGTTTTTAAATAATGCTGCATATAAATATTTTGAATGCTTTCATACTTGGCTATATATATTTGGCAGCATAATAGCTGAAGTGAGTAAACCAAACTATTTTATAAAGGTGACGAAGTCCTTGTCACCACTATTCAACAAGGTCAACAATATTATATTATTTGGCAACGATGCCGCAATTCTTTCTTTAGTGCCGAAGTGGCTCACTTTGGCCTAAATTAAACCGTTTAAAGGGGCGAAGAGGCCTAACTTTTAAAGGGTCGATGAGGCCAACGTTTTTGGTCTGCAGTTTGTATGTATTTGATTTTGTTGGTTTTAGGATTATTTTTGGTATGGATTAGTCAAGCTGATACAATGCTAGGATATTTTTCCAGGATAGGAATATATCATTGGGACACCCTGATAGTAGTGATGGAAAAGTATACTCATTTGAAAATTAGAATCAAGAATTTGTGATTTAATAGGTACCACAGAAGTGGAAGACGATTTGTGTCGGGTTTTAATCATAAGAGAGAATACACAGATGTTTTTGAGCTGTTACAGGAATACCATTAAAACGATCTATTGAGTTTCGAGGATTACCAAGAGCTAAACCCATAAGTAGACCACCTAGCAGGATGACACCTGTAGAAATAAAGGAGTTAAAGGTGCAGGTAGTGGATTTGAAAGGAAAGAATTATATTAGATCAAGCAGTTCGCCTTAGGAGGCGGCCATGGTGTTCGTGAAGAAACCAAACAGGTTGTTGAGACTATGTATCAATCATCGTAAGTTGAATGAAAAGACGGTAAAAATTGATATCCTTTGTCGAGAATCGATGATTTATTTGTTATTCAGTGGAGACAAAGTATTTTTCTAGTTGGATTTGGTGACAGGGTTCCATCAATTGAGAGTTGCGGAGGATAATATTCCTTTGATGGCATTTTGAACAAGATATGGTTCGTACGAGTGGTTAGTGTTGCCATTCAGATTAATTAATGTACCTGCTTTCTTTATGGATTTAATGAACCAGATATTCCGAGAGCACTTGGACGGGTTCGTATTGGTATTCATAGACAAATTTTTATTATATTCTAAGGATGAAGAGATCATGAGATTCATCTTAGAACAGTTCAAGAGACGCTGAGGCAGTATCGATCGAAAGCGAAGTTTTCTAAGTGTCATTTTTGAAAAAAGAGAAGTGAAGTTTCTTGAACATGTCATTTCATAGAAATGGTTATTAGTCGATCCACCAAAGATTAATGCTGTTAACAATTGGAAGAACCCCGAGACGGCAACCAAGAAAAGAAATTTTCTTAGATTGGTTGACTATTACCTGAGATTCATGAAGGATTTTTCACAGATAGCAGCACCTTTGACTAAGCTAACTAGAAAGGACGTGAATTTTATTTGGTTTGATAAATGTGAGGAAACATTCCTTGAGTTGAAGCATTTATTGACCAATGCACCTGTGTTAGTAGTTCTAGATGAGAATCAAGCTTTGGTGATGTATATAGATGCACGTGGAATATGATTAGGAGATGTATTGATGTAGAGGGGTATAGTGATTGCTCATGCTTCTCAACAGCACAGACAACATGAAGTAAGATATTCGACCATGTTTTGGAGTTGGCAGCGGTGATTTTCGCATTAAAAGTGTGGAGACACTACCTCTTAGGAGAACGATTCGAGTTGCATACGGATCACAAGTCTTTGAGGTACTTATTTACTCAGAAAGAGTTGAATATAAGACGACATAAGTGGAATGTTGTATTTGTTGTATATGGGTTCATGACACAAAGGTATCGATTCGCTAACCAAAAGCGACGTAGAATTCCGCTTTTTGTCGAAAATTGACTTTTATTTCTAATTGAAAAGTTTCAAGTTCAAAACTTTGATTTTGGTTTTGAAAAGTTTATTTTCATGTTCTAAAGATGACAAGAGTTCAAATTTAAAGTTTTTAAAGCTTAGGAATCCAAATTTCAAAAAGTGAAATTACAAGTCCGTACAGCGATAGTCGCTATATGCGAAATTCAAAAAATCTAGCTATTTTTCTAATCTAAACTTGTTTTCACTTAGAATATTTTTGGAAATGTTATCTGACTTTATTTTAAGTAATTAGAGAATAATTATTTAATTATTTATTTGTTTAATAATTATTTAATTTATTAATTAATTAATAAAGGTAATTAACACTTGATCATTTGTTAATAATAGTTTTTTACTTAAATGTCAATCATGATTTGCTAATTAACTAAAATTAATTATTATTTAAGTTATAATTAAGGTTAAATTGATCATTATTTAATTATTTATTTAATATAATTATTAATTAATTATTATTTTAAAAAGTGGTTTTATTTAATTAATCTTTAATTAAAATTAATTATGTTTTAATAAGGTTTCATTACCTTTAATTAGAGGTTAATTACTATTTAACAAGGATTTGATTATCATTTACAATGGTTTTAATTTATTTAAAAACTGCTTTGAGTTTAATCAATCAGTTTAGTTATAAATTGTTTTGTTTTCAAATTTATTTTCAATCAAGGGGTTTCTATGTCGCTTACCCTTAAGTAAGCCCATATGATAAGGAAAACTAAATGACAACTATTCATAGAACAAAACACCATTCTATTATTACAATTAACTTGGATATTTACTTAAGTTAATTGATGGTTATGTGTTGATCCCTTATATACTAATTATTTTGAGATGTCATGTTAGACTGGATAAATAAAACCAAATTAAAAGCAACATTGTGGTCATTAAGCCTCCGTTTGGTTTTGTAAGGATAAATATTTCATTTTCTTTTTGAAATGGTTTCAAAGTTGTTGCATTTTGAAAAGATATTTAAAGAATGATTTGGCAAATGATTTTAGTAAAGATGTTTTTAACTAATAGGAATCATTTTTCAAGTTGTACAAAGAAGTTTGTATAAAGAGTTTTATAAAGGAATTTGAAAATTTATAAAGTGCTTTAGATAAATTGTTTGTATTTTTAACCAAAGAATATTTTATAAATAAGGAAAATTTATAAAATGGACTTGCTTATTAAAGGAAGCTAAATTGATTTAAGACTATTTAAGAAGTTGTTAAATAGGAAAGGTTTATAAAGAAGTTTTATAAATGATTTTGGGGTATTTATAAAATAATTTTTAGAAAATGATTTGGATATTCATAAAGGAAGATTTATAAGAAATTTATATAAAAAGTTGGATATCTATAAAAGAAATTTATATAAAATATTTTGAATATTTATAAAAGGGATTTATAAATGAATTTGGAAGATTGAAAAAAAATTTGAAATGGATTTTAATTACAACTAAAAGAAATTCCATGAATGAAAAGGTTTGATTAAAATGGATTCATCAAAAGAAGTATAATAAGAACTTGAGATCTGGGTTTTTCTAAATAGCTTTTAAAAATGGTGGTATGGAACATTCATTCCACACTTAACACCGAGGAAATAGTTTTTAAGGTTTTCCTTTACCTCTAATTTAAATAACATTTATTTAATCCTTTTAACATGATTTGGCTGTAAGAAGTTATTCATAAATGTTTTATGTATATACTTATGTCAGAGAGATAAGTATATGAGATTAAACAAACATTTTGAAAGAAGATTTACTAAATAAAGATTTGTTTTGAGGCTAAGTGATTGCTATGGATAAATAAATCTCAAATGGAATTGGTTGTTTTTTTTTTGTTTGATAGCTAAATAACCAACTATCAAATATAGATCCAAAATGTAACTTTGGAAATATCTAGGAGAAACATGTGGATTATACGGCACAGTCATCCCAGATGATGTTGTACTGTGCATACATATCTCGTTTCATTCGCCTAGGACAAAGGATAAGGAAATCCGTCCACTAATGGTTAGGAGATGATCTCCGCTCTTACCTTTGACTTCTTGTTTTCTAAAGAACCGAGGTTGAGTTTACCAAAAATTATCGAATGTTGTTTCGAAATGACCGGGATCATATATGTTATCCGAAAACCACTTCGATCCAACTCAACCGTTTCGAAGTGGAAACATCTTGAAGATAATGGAATTGAAAATGGAGCTCTTTGAAGTGTAAGGGCTGCTTGCTACTAATCCTCAGGGTGATTCCAAAATGGATGTAGTAAAAGTAGTGCCTTCAATTTGTTCATCTCCTGGACAACTTGTATAGATGAATGCTGGTATTGCATTGTTGCTTGGAGTGCAGTGTTAGCATTCCAAGTAGGAAGTACTATATGAAAGGTAAATCATAGTCTTAAGCCTCATCAACCGGGAAATGACAAAAATCGGGCATGCAACAGGGCCATGTGGGTCGCTTCCATTAGGGTATGGTCACTCCAAATCTAGATCGATTACTACCTACTCATGCATGCTTCGGGGCCCAAAGTGGAGTGACCATATTTGATACTACTGTCAAGTGGTGGGCCATTCTTGTATGGCAGGGGTACAAGATGTTCTTTTCACATGTCCGGTGCATTCTATCTAGAGATGTGCCATCGGAAGGTAGTTCCTTTGTCATAGTATGGAATCCATTCTCCAATACGAGCCTTTATGGTTTTCGTTATATATCTATTATGATGGAATTTAACTAATGTAACAATTTCGGCTATGTTAATTATTTACTTGAAAACCCTAGACATCATGATAATATCACTGGATTTTCTATAGAATTTTTTCGGTTTTTGTAAGGAAAAAAGCCTCATGCATGTTTATATGCACTATGGTCTTATGAGATGCCTTTGATTTAAAGATTTTTATAAAGTTAAAGATTTAGGCTTTACTCGCACCAAACCCATGTCTGATCTGGTGTTTATTTTCTTTTTTAAAGTCTTAGGTGCTCAAATTTGAATGGGCAACTAAGTAGTCAGGTTTTCTACAGATTCATCTTGAAGGAGATTGGAGCAGGTGGTTTCATCGATAACTAGTTATTACCTTTTTCCAATATATTATATGTATGTTGTATCAAATAGGTAGAGACAAACTATTATAACTACCCTAGGGTAGGAATTGTATTAATATGACACTTATGTAAATTTTTGAAATGACTTTGTAATATATTATGTTGAGTAAAGTATACTTTTCTGTTGCGTTGGGAGATTCGGTGTCGTTCTAGTTTCTTCTCTTCTTACCTTTCCTTTTCTTTTGCCCTTAATGGCCTATCTTTCGGAGTAAGAAAGGAGGATTTATACAATATGGGATACTAAATTACATTTTAGGATTACAAAAACAATTAAGTAATGGTATTTTTACCACTCAAGAAAATTATGCTAAAGATTTAGTAAACAAATTTGGCACGTCAATTTCTAGTGGTAAGCCAACTCCCATGGCAACAAATGAAAAATTAAATAAGGACTAAAATTAAAAAGATGTAGATCGAAAGTTATATAGATGAATGATTAGATCACTAGTGTATGTAACTTCTAATAAACCTAATATAATGCATAGTGTATGTCTCTATGCTAGATATTAATCTCAATCTGAGAAATTCATCTAAAATCTGTAGAATGAATATTAAGATATGTAAATAACACATTAGTGTTAACTGGGTTTCTACCCAAGTAGGAATCCAGATGAGTTGGAACATCTAGGCCAAGCCAAAAGGAACTCAAGACTCAACCAAAAGGACCAGAGGAATAGGCCAGGAGGGACTCAAGAAGAATTACCCAAGAATCCACTAAGGTGAGCGATCCATCATCTATGGATCGCAAGCGTTCCATAAGGATGCATTGAGAGTTAACCCAACCTCTTGTATCATGATATACTATCTCTTCTAAGAATACTTACCAAATTTCATAGCATTCCAAGCAGCATACTTCAAGAAGTAAAGACCCATCTAATTCAAGCTGCTTTGACCAAAGTGGCTAGATTAAACTGGACCTAGAGAACTCATATGAAATCGAATTAACTTGAAATTTTGATGGAAAACTTAGAAGATATAAAAGAAAGATCATAAAAAAAATGAGCATGATTGGAGAAGGTATGATGGATTACTTTCCATCCATCTTGATGGATCTCTAGTGACCCATGTAGCTTAGTCACCATCATTTAAAATTCATGGTGTAGGTCCACACACCCTCTAGAGTGTACCTAGAAAGTTTCGTTTCATTTTGCTAAATTTTGTGTGAGTTATGAATGATTCTTATGGACTAGATGACCCATGAAGACGGATGATCAAACAAACTCTAAACGACTTGATATTTGGACAAGGCACTCAAATAGAAGATATGAAGACAACCAAATGGAGATCACTCAAAAATAGACTAAGTACATGGATCTCTAGTGGTCCATCACTTATGGATCGCTAGCGATCCATCATCTATAGATAGCTAGCGATCCATTAGTTTAGCTTGGGCTGCTTTTGAACTTTCTGAGCTCCTTTATGACATAGAGTACAAGATTCTAGCAAAGGGGCTTTGGTCCAAGTGTGCTCTCCAACCCCTATAAATACAATCCTACCTGTAACATAAAGAGGATCTTGAGGATTGGCTATTGAAATCCTGCATAAATGATTTGTCGCTCTTCTCCTTCCACACAACAGTTATCTAAAGAGTCCACTGTAATTATTCAGTGGATATAGGCTTCATAAAAGTCAAACCACTATAAAAATCTTATTTCTTTTTACTATATCTGCTTGCTTTACATTTATTTTCTAAATTATTGCTTTGTAAGAATAGGGCTGCTGGTTTCACACTCAATCCAGGGTGTTGATCCATTTTTGCGTTAACATTTGGTTGCTTTCACTAAGAATGGAACTCAGGCTTAGATCTAGCTATCTATTTTGGATCAGATAGGTTCGGAAGTTAGATCCTTAATCTCTGCTTTGAAGATTTGCTATGAGAACCAATGGCACTAGGAAGAAAGAGAATTACCTCCAGAAGATTCATAGGAACGACTATTGCTGGAGAAGAAACAAACTCTCAGCAACTCAAAGTCAACAACCCCAACAACCTACTATTAGGAGCTAACTCTAGAGATTAGGTTCTAGGATCCTCTACACAGCATGAAGTTGTGACTACGGGAGAATTGAACAAGATGGTTGATGAAATTAACCGGAAAATGACAAAAAATCAAAAGGCTCTTATGGAAAAGATAGGTGCTCTCTTGGAGCTCCAACCACTAACTACTTCCAGAATGGTGCTTGAAGCCGTGGCTGCTACGACACAAGAGCATTCTTCTATTTCTGGCTTGGACGGAAGAAACAGAAAAGAAAATCTAAAGGGAGTAGTAGGGGATCTCCAAGAATCATGATGGAAGAAAACGTTAACACTCCACCCATTACAAAAGCACCTACTACAAACCGAACTAAGGGGTGAAAACCCCATGTGGAAATATAGCAATAGCTCTCTCCAGCTCTGAAGATGACAAACAATTTGAGGAAGATAAATTGGATGAAAATGCTAACGCGTAAAACGCTAGAAGAAGCTCTAAAACCAGTGTTACAATAATATACCAAGCAATGGACGAGGAACTGCTACTCAAACGGTACTCCTAGAGGCAGAAGACCCAGGAAGATATGATACAAAAAGGGATCTATTACAAAGCCTAGCTCCCATGGAATATTGTAACCACTCCCAATTGAACAACTTCCAATCCCATCATCGAGCTCCCATCGTCGAATCACGAATGGTCGTTGTTGAAAATCATCAAAAATCGTCAAAATGGTCGTTGAAAAACTCACTTCAGGATTGACTCGAAGTTGAACTCGAGTAATCGCCTATTTGACTCTAAGCAGATTCTGGAAGTCTTGACTCGAAGTCAAACTCGAGTAATCACCCATTTGACCGGAAGCAAACATAGGAAATTATAGCACTAAATCAGACTTGGGTAAAACCAAGATTTTCTCTAAGCAAACATGCAAATGACTCCAAGCACCATTCGTCACTGACCCAGCACTTCAAATTCCATCACTCCAAGCGAACCATGTGCTGACTCCAAGTAAATTAAAAAAATTCTCAGGTCGGACTCCAAGTAAAATACCACCGATCCGTCAACGTTGATCCATCTTCTTTTGCCTATAACTCGAAATGTGAACTCCAAAGGTCATGAAATTTGGAATGCAATCTTGGGGGGCCTTCCTTGTCGCCCCTGACCGATCTCACCTAGTTTGAAAATTTTTGGGGATGGTTACTGATACATGATCCTATCCTAAGTGATTTGCCATTCAATTGGCATTTCCAATCACTCAAGCATAGGACAATAATGCATATATCATTCTCAAACATTATAAACAGCCGTCACTTGAAATCGGACCAGATTGAAAACGATTATAGCATCCTTATGCATATATCCCCCCCAAACGAAACCCGTTGGCTGAAGCCATTCAGCATGTAGAATATCCAAAGAAGTTTACCATGTCAACTATACTTTCCTACAACCATACAACTAATTCAAATTGCTTTTTTACGAGTATGGCAAGTATATGGACGAAGCAAGGGCAATAGATGCAGTCTGTTGCAAAGCGCTCAGGAATCATTAAAGGATGAAATAACCAACTACCCTAGAAGAATTCTATGGGAAGACAAACTGGTTCTAGAGACTAGAGGTAGTGCAACTGGAAGAAGGCAAACCCTGCAATTTGCCAAAGAACATACCAAATGGTGAAGGAGCTACAGGACTTCAGGGGCCTTCTGGTCAAGTAAGGCCACTAAGGCCTAATAGAAAAGCGCCTCGGCTAACTGACGAAATCAGACAAGAGGGTGATATCAAATAACACTCTTGCTAGCTTGGTACTAAGGAAGGGATAACAACCTAAAGCGATGTCTTCTCATCCATCCTTGTCTACTTTCCTTTTCCAAATGAGCTATATCGGAACATTGGAGGCATTGCAGATAGCATAGCGAAAGAAATGTTTGTATGCCCTCAACAAGTCATGTCGACCTCCTTTTTGAGAACTAGTGTTGCTTTGCTAGGGTCAAGAAGGCTTGTCCAAAGGATTGTCAAATAAATAGATCCAACCCCCAGCCTCCGAGAACGCATAAGGCTATGTTCCTGCGAGCTGAATCCCAAAAGTTCCTCTTGAAGTCGATAAATAATTGCTTTAATACCGTCAGGTCATCGGACTCACGACACAGAACTATTCTTCAGTTAATGAACTATCGTTCCAAGGCCGACTGATCGCCGGACATCCAAATAAAATTCCTCTTGAAGTCGATGAATCATCGCTTTAAGACCGCGGTGTCATCGGACACATGACCCAAAACTCTTCTTGGAGTCGATAAATAATCGATCTAGAGCCATCTGTGCATTGGACATCCTACCAAAAATTCCTCTCGGAGTCGATAAATTATCGTCCTAAAGCCATCCGGTCACCGGAGATCCGACACAAAAACTCCTTTACGAACTAAAGCATTGTGAAGGTGCTTCATGAACTAAAGTGTCGTAAAGGCGTACTGGTAGATCAACAGTCATCTGATCCAAAAATCCTTCACGAACTATAGCGTCAAGAAGGCCAACTGGAAGATCAGCGGTCATAACATCCAGGACTGCCCGAAGTCAGCGAAGTCATACTCTGGTGCCCTGGATTGACAATCACATCGTTCAATTCACAAAATTAACAGAATCACTTTCAACTAACAATGAGACAAATAGTGCTGAACTCTAGAGCTTCAAAGTTGCTCAAAAACTAAGCCAAAACTGAACCGACCTTATGTAACGATCTGTAATTTCGCTACTTCGGAAATGAGAGATTTTGGTTATTTTAAATTTAAAAGGGTCTAAAACTTACATAAATATTTTATATATAATAAATAATAATAGAGAAATTATTTATTCTTATAGTTAATAATTAAAAAGTATAAAATTTGGATTTTTATCATAAATCAACAAAAGTTTAGTTTTGTAAAAAATAAAATAAATTCTTAAATATTTGTTTGAAAAGTAAAACTATATCAAAATCCCTTATAAATATAATAGAAGTAAATTAAAGGACTGAAAAATATGTTTATAACCGTTTAACAAAAATATTCTAATTCTGTCACATTTTGTCAATGCAACTTCAAAATTCAATATTTTAATATTAACCCTAATGATATAGAATTTTAACCTAAATAGACTTTTTTTAATTCATTTAATATAATAGGAAATCAATTTTTAAGTTTGCTTTACTTTAATATATAGTTTAGCAAAAAAGGTCATATTTTGACTATAAAATTTGTCAATAACAACGTTGTTTTCAGCTGTAACAAGTCGTCGCAGCGTTGTATGAACATATGGACTTTATAACATGTATAATACATCTTTAAACTATAACAAACTATATCACAGTACATTTATGCAATAGAAAACAAATATCATTTTTATTGTAAAGTAAATAAAATACAACATGAAAGAATGTGTAAAGACATGATTTGACAAAAGAGAGTTGAATTTTGCTTAATGAACAACATCATTACACTTTACATCCTATCTCATTAATGAGATGTTACTAATATACATGGAAAAGGAGAAAAAGTTATTTTAACATTTTAAAGTTTAAGAATATAAGGCAAACAACATTTCTTAAGTACAATCACATCTTAACATCCTTTCCACCATTAATGCACTTCACACCATGCTTAAGCAAAAGTCAAAAAGTAAGGCAATAAGTCATTTACTTTCCAAAACTCAAGTATAAATAAGCATGCGCATCTTCCATTCTTTCACAAACAAATTCACTTCTCATCTTTACCTTTCCCTTCACTCTCTCCACCTTCTTCCACTCTTCGATGGCTTCTAACCTCTCCAGAACTCACGCCTCCTTTTAAAAAAAGAGGAAAAAGAAAGAAAGAAAAAAGGAAAGAAGGAAATAGAAGAAAGGAACAGGTGTTAGTTTGTAAGACGTCGGCACGCTAGTTCGTATAAGGATTGATGGAGTGGAAATGAAGGTGAGAAATTCTCACTGCTATTTAATTATATTTGATTATCAAGTTTAATTGTTATGTTAGACAATCACTATTTGAGGATATGAACGTTTGAATGATTGTTTGAATATGTTGGATGAATAGTAGAGTTATGCTAATATACTCGTTTATTGATAACCACTATGCTATGAGAATGGATGTTATGTTAATGATGAATATTGGAAGTGATTATGCTCATTGTTGATTAAGTAATCCCTTTGTCAACTATGACCAGTTATATTAATAATGTATAGACTGGAATTATTAAGCCTCTTTGTGAATAGTGAAAAAAACAAATTTGGATTTTGAAAATAAAGTCAAACTAGAATTGAAGTATAAATGAAATTGAAATTGAATCGAAATCAGAATTAAAATTGGATTTGAACGGAAAGTGAAATTGAGATGAATAATAAAATTGAAATTGAAATCGATTTTGAAAATTGAAATTGAGATTAAGGTTGAAATTTGAATTGGAATTGAAATTAGATTTGAAAACTAGGTTTTAATTAAGTTTAATTTGAAGTTAGAATTGAAATTGAATTGAAATTGAATGTTAAAATTTAATACCAAAATAGTAGGGATATAATAATATTATAATATGGAAACAGTGAAAATATATTTTTAATACATTAAAATTGAAAATATCGGTTTAAAATGCTTAGTGATGTGTTATAAGTAATTATATTCAATTTAGAGAATTTATTTCAAATATTATAAATCAAGTTAAAACTAGGCGTGTCGCGTAACGATAGTTCGTGATTTCACGCCGAAAAGTTCAAATGAGTGTATAGAGTGAAGTATAGCTTGGATTTCTTCGAAACAAGAAATGTTCGGACTATTATAACCATAGTTTTCAAATGGAAGAAGAAAATCAAGATTTCATTAAGTATATTTTGAAATATGTCCAGAACAATTTTTCAGAAAAATCGTGCTTTTGCAATTAAGTGACCAAAGCTAGAAATTGATATTTTTAAGGTTTTAAAAATATGAATATATTCTAAAAATCATTAAAAAAATTTAAAAGTGATTTAGTTGAAAAAATGTATTTTTAAATGATATAAAAGTCGTTTTGAAGAATATAGCTTTAAAACACTATTTGCACTGCTTTTTGCAACGCTTTTGCGACAGTTTTAATTAACATAGGAAATAGACGTTTTAACTTGACGATTATTTTTAGAATCTTTCGTAATCATTTTTGCAAGGATAATTAAGTGTTTTAATAATGATTTGGAATCTTTATAATCAATTCCAAAATATAAGCTAATAACTGAGTATGTGGAAACGACTAATACATTTGTCCTGCTTGTGAGATATGGGAAGATAAAACAAGGTGTTTAACTAAGATTAGGAATGGAGAAACCAGTGCTCTGAACTTACCTGGCCTATATTTTCTCTTCTTAGGCGAGGGGTGGAACAGATCGAATGGAAAGCGCGGATGCTCTAAAAAGATTATATTAAGTTTTTCCAAAATAAAAGAAGATTAGTATTATGCAAAATTTAAGCAATGTCCAAAATGAATAAACTACAACTTGGAGTGCATAAAGATAATCTTCTTATACTTGGTATTAAATTATAAAGAGGGAACTCCTATTCTTGGAATTTAAAAGGTGATTTCACCATTATTTCGCCCATAGGACTTGTTGAATACGGAAATTGATATTGAGTAAAATTAGAATGATTTCCATGATCCTATTTACTCAATAATGTTTTCTAAGATTGATTTTTAGGTTTACAGCAATGATGCTTAAATAACATTGTTTTTGACCTATTTAAAAGTTAAGAAATTCCAGATCGATGATAAGTAAGAAAATAGGGAATGTTTTCCAAGTAATAAGTAAATTAACTTAGAATTACTCTAAGATTAAAAAGGAATTTGTAATTAACCAAAAGAATTATAGAGAAAAGAGGCTTAATAAATCTTATATACTCCTATTCACTTTTTATCGATGAATGGAAAGGAACCGGGATCGGATATGGATGATTCCTATCCGAAAACCATTTCGAACCAATCCACGTGTTCGAAGAATGAAGCTGTTTGAAGATGGGGGGACTTAGATGAATAATAACAAAGGACTACTTGTTGATTAATTACGGATAAACTCCGGTTTACTTATTGTAGAAGTGGTCTCTTTGTTATGAAAAGCCTCATAAAAACAAGGACTTCTCGCCTAGTAATGGCCGATGAAAGTACCTTCAGTTTCGTTCAGTCCCATAACAAACTTGTATGGATGAGCGTCTGACCTTGCATTCTAATCACATTGAATGATCACTATAAAATGTATATCTGTCGGTGGCAAAGAAGACGCCTTCTCTTAGCTTAACACCCTTTCCCGAGACGTACGAGCTCAGAAGTTATATATTTGTAGAGATCGGTCGTGTGAATATTGAATGGCAATGTGGCATTCAAAATGGAAGGAGTTATGCTATGAAAAAAGGTAATTGTTGCCTCAAGCCTCATCAACCGAAAATGACTGAAATAGGATAGATGCGGCAAGGCTAAGTGGGTCATTCCTATTAGGATACGATCATTCCCTTTTAGATAGATTTCTTCCCGCCATAAAGTTTGGGTATCTAATCAATGTGGAAAGTATGCGAAAACAAGCGCTCGGTTAAAGGTTGGTAATAACCGGGGGATGACATATTCGGTACTATCTAGTTATAAAGGTAGTCCGGTCTTGTGTTGATAGAGGAGCTTTATGATGGCTCCTCAGAACATTCATTTAGAGGTGTTCCCATCGAAAGGTAGTCCGTTTACCTGGTCATTTGTATGGAAATTCATTCTTCAATAGGAAGCCTTTACGAGTTTGATTTTAGAACCCACTTTATGGCTAATATGTTGGAATTTAATCGATGCAACAATTCAGCTAAGATAAATAGGTTTATTTGCGAATGTTTTCAAAAGAATGTAATTAGAAATAATATTAAATGTTTTGTTATAAATGTTTTAGTTATCATAAGGGAAAAATCTGTCCATGTGGCGTGGTCTTATGTGATACTCTTTCTTTTAAAAAGGATTTTATTTTCAAGGCTGATATATGACACTGTCATTTATTATTTGAGTTTTCTCGCGCCGTTTTATCAAGCCTGATCCAGGTGTTTTTAGTACTTGGGTCAGATCCGAGTAGTTTCAAGTTTAGTTGAAGACGGTTGGAGTTTCCAAAGGAGAGCTGGAGATATTCATCTACGTATAGATGTATTCAATTATCCGCTGCTGTTTTGATGTTTGTTAGCATTTGTAATGATAGATGTTTATAACTGTCGAGGCTGAATCTAGGTAGACTCTGATATATATATTTAAAAGTTTTCTACTGTAAAGATGTTGTTCATTGTTTTATATTATTTTATTCGTATGAGATTCTATTTGTCTTATTTTTCTTTTTACCCTTCACGTTCCGCCTTTTCGTTCAATTTGAGTTGGACATGTGTGGTTTATTGTCAACTTAAAGGATACGAAAAAACAGTCCTTGACACCTTATGATCAATCAGAGGGCGATTTGAATTAAGCCAAGATTCGGCACCTGGGAAAACCAAGTATCTCAAATCCCAAATATATATGTCTTTGAAGATAGAATTTTTTCCATGCTTTAATCATTTAGAAGACACGGTTGCATCCACTGGACAATGTGAAACCAAACGGGTTGTGAAGAAACCATGTATATAGTTTAAGCGCGCAAACAGCCCTGTGGCATGGGAGCACTTGTAACAACCCAGAATTTCTGTCATTTGAAATTCGTATATTTAATTGATTTTAAATATTAACAAGTAAAATTTGTAAGTCGAATAATTTTTTTTCGAATCTCTAGATTTAATTTAATTAAATCGATAATTTAATATTTGAAATTACAGAAATAATTGGATATTGGGTTTAATGTGATTAAAATTGATTTGTAAAGTTGTATTAAATCATATTGGAGTTAGAATGATGTTATAGAACTTTTAAAATCGAATTAAAAGTTAATTTGTAGAAATTGAATATTTTAATATTTAATTGATGAGTAAAAATAGTCATTTTTCAAACAGTCTCGGATTTCGACGAAACTAGTTTCATTGGATCCGTAATGTTAAATTATTGTAAGATTTCAAATTTCGTGTCAATTGGATTTACGGTTTGTCCGGGGCAAGCTAAAACGAACTGAAATCGGTTTAAGTGAATTTTGAATTTAAGTAGTCGATTCGGAAACCCATCTTCCAAATACGATCGAATTGGCTCCTGATATATATTCCATTGCGTTCGGAATAGGGGTAAAACATTATAAATCCCAGGCGGCACGCTTCTTTTGGAGTTTGGAAAATTTTCGGATGAATAGTGTTTTGAGAATTTTCTGTAAAAGGCTTTCAACTTTCACATTTGCAAAAACAATCTTGGGTTTTTAACCTAGCCGCCAGTTTTACTATCAATGGCCGAAATTTTCCCCTCTTCTTCCACAGTTTTCTTCAAATCCACCAATTAATTTAGGAAACTTCCAACTGCAATTTTGAAGATCACAACGAGAGCTTCGATTCTATACGGTGATGATCGTTTAAGGTCGAGTAAATCAACGGCAAAATGCCCGAGAATGGCTCACATTTTGCACGCATTTTTATATGCAAGGGGGTAGCGGAACGTGGCCGGTCGCTGGCCAATGGAGGAGCACGAGACGAGCATTTGAATGGTGGTGTTCGATCAACGTGAAGTCGATCGTATATGGCTCGATAAATTGATGAAAAGTGGCGGCTATGGGTTATTAGGGTGCACGGTTTCACGAAGGGGAGAAGAAAGGAAGTGCGTCCGAGATCTGAAGGGTTTGAAATGGATGGCTATGATGGTTTCTAGGTTAAGAAAATAAAAATATAAATAGTAAATTAATTTATGTAAATTCGTTTAAAGTTTAAAATGCCATGACTTTTTGATACGAGGTCGAAAATTGAGGAAACGACTTGTGTTGGAATCGTATGGACGAGCACTACGCAATGGAGCTGGATTGGAATTGATTGGAGCTAGTGTGAATTTTGGGTAAAATTAAACGCGTGTTTAATTTTATTCGAAACAAAATGCTGAAACCATTATTGTAAGCAAGGTGAGAACTTCTCACTCAATCGAATTGTGTTTCGATTTAAAATTTAAAATAGTTAAATTTAAAATTGCTTGATTATGTGATTGAATGATGTTTGTTATCTGTTGTATTGAAATAGACCCTATACGCTGCATATTAAGTGGAGGTTATTATATTAAACACATATACCGCGATATTCCACCTTGAAGTGGAATTGGTATTATATATGTACGTAGAGTTGATTTCCTGCATTATATAGCGGATGAGACCCTATTGCGCCACATAATAGCGGATAATAGTTTATATAAACCCATGTACCACGATAATCCGTCTTGAAATGGGATTGGTATTGTGCTAACATCTGTGGATGTAGGAAAATAGGTTGGAGGGATCTAACTGGATTCCTCAATAGTATTGATTTATTTAGATATTTCCGATATATTCTGTTATCATATTGTTATATGATGTTTGGATGCCGTGGTTGATGTATTGGTGTTGTTGCAGCATTGGGCCTATTTTTGGGGTTTTCAAAATGTTAAAGTAACGATTTCGAATTTAAAAGGATTTTCAAGTGATTTTTGAAAGTATATATTTTATTGAATTTTGGAATTGATTCATTTTAAATATATAAACTTTATAATTTTTATGTTATAAAAATTATGATTTTTGTGAAATATAACTGAAATGTGATTTTTGAAATAAGTAGTTGATTAATTTGAGAAATGGTTTAAACTGGGATTTTTGAATTATTATAAACGGTTTATATAAAAGATTTATAAAATTGATATTTTATAAATTAAAATATTGGAATTATAAAACGAGTTTTTATAAGTGTTAAAATGAAGTATAAATGGATTTCATAAGTGAATAAAATTTATAGACTTATGAATTGGATTTTGGCATTTAAATGAGATATAGAGATTATATCTTTTAAGGATAAATTGAAAGTGAATATTTGAAATCAATTTGAAAATCATATATCAGTGGATATTTGGAAATTTGAATTCATAAGGAATTTATAAAGGAATGGAAAAATTGTTTAAAAATAAACATTGATATATTTTTGAAGGGTGGAAATAAATTTACAGATTTGGAACGTAAATTTAAAGTAAATCGGTAAGGATTTATTTATTTGGTTTAAATGAACCATTTTGAAATGAAAGTTTATTCTCCGTGGAAAGTCGAATAAAATTTCTGAATAGCTTTGAAATATTATATATATATATATATGTATGTATATATAAAATTCTAGAATTGGTTTTGAAAAGGGTACTTAGGAGAAATTAACTTCTTAAATTGTTTAAATCCTTTAAGTAAAGATTTATTAAGTTGATATAGAAATAATTATTTCTAAGATTTAATCAATAATTGTTTTAGAAAAATAGTTATTTAAATAGTTATACTCTATCTACTAATTTTATTTTGAAAATTAGTTTGGACTTAAGATTATATGTAATATTGGTATAATATTTTCATAAATAATATTTAAAATAAAGTGTCTAAAAACAGTTTTACTTTAAAATATTTCCAAGCATATATTTGGATAAATGATTTAAAATTATTTTAAAGTACTCAAACTCGGCAGATTTTTCAGTGGAAATAAATGATATCGGGAATTTTATTCCGTGAGTGAAAAATGATTTGATGTTTGTTTTCAAAAGGTTGAAAAGTGATTTGAAATTTGTTTTCAAATGGTTGAAGTGTGAAATATATCTTGCAAAGATATTTTGAAAATAATAACCGGGGGAAAATTATTTGAAATCCAGTAATTGTTGTGAATGTTGATTGATAGTTAAATAACCGATTATCAATATTTGCCTTTAAAGGGCGTTTGAATTTCGATGCGACCAGAGGTCGGATTCTAAGTGGATATCCGAAAATTGCATCGAATCTTTGTGATTATGATGGATCTTTTATTTAAAAGATCAAAATGAAAATTGTTGTGATTTGTTGAAATCTGAATGAACACTTATTTTTATAAATAAGCGCTCGTTATTTGGTTTAGACAGGAGAGGACCTTTGGGTCATAAATCCCACTCCGAATAACGATACGACGAAATGGGATTGCATTTGAAGACCGGTGGTGAAGACCGGGTATTTGCAAGAATGATAGGATGACATATCGATTGTCTCTGCACCGATAGCTACGGTACGGAGATTCCTTTGTGATGGGAAGTTCTATCGGGATTATGAATACCCGGATTGCAAGGACTTCTTCGGAAGTGCCTTCGGTTCTGTTCGACCACAAAACAGACTTGTATGGATTGTATGTCTGACATTACATTTTGAGATATAGAGAAGATATCTTTCAAATACATTTCTGTTGGTGGCGGAGAATTTATTCTCTTAGCTTAACACCCTTCTCTGAGACATACGAGCTCGGAGGTTATGTAGTCGATGGTTATCAGTGATATACTTCCAATTTGGTAATGTGGCATGCTGAGTGCTGCTGATCATTTGTTGATCAAAGTGTGGCTTTTGTGAAAAGCGTAGCTTTGTGGACGAGACTTCGTCGAACCTCACAACCCGGTTATGGTCAAAACAAGAATCGTGGCAGCAAGGTTATTTGAGGATAGCGCCCTCTGAGGGTATGTCATTTCCTTCTGGATTATAAGTGGTATCATGGTATGGAGCCCAGATACTTACTTGATGGTTGCTGCAAACTTATTACATTGTGGTTTTTGGTTGAGAGGATCCTCGGATAAAGGTCGCAAACGACCAGGGGATGGCATGCTCGTGTCAGTTGTTACCTAAATACAGAGGTAACCCGGCCTTGTGTAACAGAAATCTGGTTAGGATCCGGGGGCGTCCCTCCAGAGGCGTTCCATTTTACTTGGGAAGTTCCTTTACCCGACCATTTGTTGGAAATCCAAACTCCAAATACGTACCTTGTACGGTTTTCGTTGTAGAACCTGCCATTACTTATGGTGGTCACCACTGTTTAGATGGTAGCTATAGTAGGCATAGTTCGGAATGTCTATGCTGGCTAAGATTTATATTATACTTTCGAAATGTTTTCCTACACTTCGCACTTATAGTAATAATATCAAATAAATTTTTGTATCAAGCATCTTTGAATGTCATAAGGAGAAATCTCCTCCAATTCTGTGTTTGCATTGTGTGTGTGGCGGGAGGCCTTATGGTAGTTACCTTTTCTAAAGCATTGCGGATCTATTTTAAAATATTTCTTTGTTTTTTTTTAAGATAAACTGTTTTAAAGTTCTCACACCAGTCTCATGACTGACCTGAAGTTTATTGTTCTCTTCCTAAACTCTAGGTGCCCATCATTTTCCACACGTGCAGTCTAGAGTCAGGTTATCAGGTCATTCTGGAATTCAGGAGTTGCTGTAGAGATCTGGAGGCAAGCTGGATGGCATGGTGTATCAACTTGTATATAGTATTTCTTTTCTGCTGTTTGTTGTTGTAAACTCTGATAATGTAATGTGATGTAATGTAATAACAGATACGATTCTTTGTTTTAGAGATTATTCATTGATATATTATATGTTGTTCCGCTGCGATTGTGAGATTCTGTTATTGTTTCTGTTTTCTTCTTCTTTTTTTCTTTCTTCTTCACCTCTTCTTCTTTAACCCTAACAATTCGGTTTTCTGGCCTTCAATTGCTCGGTAGTTGATACAGTGGACGTATTAATGTCGATTTTCGAAAGTCGAAAATTCTTAATCGTTACATGTGGTATCAGAGCATTTGGTTAGGCGACAACCTTGGCTCTGTTGGGAATTACTCATTAGAGATAGAGTTAGTAGTACTCTAGAATGAGTGTGAGTGTAATAATAGATATGAGCGCGTATTTGTTAGTGAATATAAAATTGTTTTGTAATGTGTTGACTTATCGGTTGATTATTTATAGATTCTGGTCGATGCAGTCTAGCTAACTGTATCGAAAGGGGTTTCTAAACTCTTAAACGAGATAAACCGACATAGTATCCTTTTAAATGGGTAAATGAAATAATTTTACCTCGATTATGTTTTACATATAAAGGAAATAATTTTTCAGAATTATTAAAGAGTATTAAGTATTGATTGTTTGGTTGTTGAAAATGTAAGAATTATATAAGTTAATTAAAAGAATAATTGTATAAGCAAATGAATTATTAAGTATGGAATTATAATTAATATGATTTACAATTGTGAAATAATCTTATGTAAGTGAAGTGGAATAGTGAAATTATATAAGAAAACGATTTATAAATGTGATTTATGAATAAAAGGAATTTTTTTGAAGAATTTAAAGCACTGAATTCACTACTGTTACTGGGAAATAATAAGGGTGATGACTACAGCATCATCAGTATCATTTTCGAGTTTCTGTGTGATGGATTTGTTACCATAGTAAATTGGAAATTGAAGTTTTGTTGTGGTAAACAAATTTGAAATTAAAATCCAAGTTGTAATTGTTGAATATAAGTAATCAAGTTTTGAGCTTATAATATGAAATAATAAACATTTTACTTTGGTAAAGTTGAAATAAATTTGAGTTGGCATAATAAAACATATGATTTGAAATTTGACTAAACGAAGGTTAAATAAATTGATTTGGATTAGATAAGCTATCGAAATGGAAATTAAACTGAAGTGATTATGTAAAATAACTTTGAAGTTTAAATAAGTTGTATAACTTGTAAAGTTAGAAAATGTTAGTGAAACCAAATGATAAAATGGTTAAACAATTCTGTTAAGAAAAACGAGATATGAATTTGAATAAGTGATGAAATTTGACTTTGGTAACAGTTAAATAGAATTGGAATCTGAATTGGATTTATAACTGAAAATTTAAGTTAAGTTAAACAAATGATGTTTGAAATGGAATATAACTTAAGTGATGTTGAATGAAGTTGATTTTGTTATCGAAGTAAAATAATAAAGTGAATTAAATGGATGTGACTTGAGTTATATAAATGAAATTCAACATTATTTGTTAAATGAATTAGCAATTGAATTAATAAATGGATTGAATGTTAATCAATCGAATTTAAAAGAATTGATATAGAATAATGAATGTAAGTGTTAATTCATTAGGAACTAATGAAGTTGAAGAAAATTGAATAATTGAAAGAAAAGTCAATTAGATATTAAACTAATTGGAAATTAAAAGTGTTAAACAAAATTGAAGTTAGACAAAGTGAATATGAATTGTTGTATGTAAATTTAATAAATTTGGTTGCATTGAATATACATTGATTGTTATATGATTGTATATAATTCATTAAGTGTTAATGAAATTGAATTGATAAATGGAAAGCTATGTAATTGAATTTGAATTGAAAGTAAACTAAAGTGAATTGGTTGTAAGCAATTTATAAGGTTTTGATACAAATTTTAACTTATGGGAATTATTTTGATTGCATTGCTTATGAAAACTGTGTTTTCTATTGAAAATTAGTGAAATGTAAATGAATTTCCTATATATGTCACTTACATGTTTAAATAGAGTAAGTACAGGTACCAGGGCTGTAGTTGGCTGGATTTGGTCACGCTAAAATGCTAATAAATAACTGCTTTGCTTAAAAATGCTAAACAGGTACACCTACGCAATAAAAATAGGAAATATGAATTGTTTTTCTATTTTCCGACCGTGTGGGTCGATGTATATATATTTATATCTATTGTGATATTGCAAAAGCTCCTCTGTACAAAGGAGACTCTGCCAAAATTTTCCGTAAATTTTGGGAGTTAGAAAAATTATGAAAATTTTTGGAAATTTTTTGTTAACGAAAAGTCAATTTCTAAATTGAAATGAAAATGTAGGAATTAAACTAGAAAAGTGTAACCATCGGACTTTGAAAATGTTAAGGACTTAAAATGAATCTAAAACCAAGTTACAACGGTTTGTTTTTGGAAAAAAATTAATGGATTTTGTAACTTTTTCTTACTTGGCAATTTCGAGGACGAAATTCTTTTAAGGGGAAAAGTTTGTAACGACCCAGAATTTCTGTCATTTGAAATTCATATATTTAATTGATTTTAAATATTAACAAGTAAAATTTGTAAGTCGAATAATTTTTTTTCGAATCTCTAGATTTAATTGGATAATTAAATCGATAATTTAATATTTGAAATTACAGAAATAATTGGAAATTGAGTTTAATGTGATTAAAATTGATTTATAAAGTTGTATTAAATCATATTGGAGTTAGAATGATGTTATAGAACTTTTAAAATCGAATTAAAAGTTAATTTGTAGAAATTGAATATTTTAATATTTAATTGATGAGTAAAAATAGTCAATTTTCAAATAGTCTCGGATTTCGACGAAACCAGTTTCATTGGATCCGTAATGTTAAATTATTGTAAGATTTCAAATTTCGTGTCAATCGAATTTACGGTTTGTCCGGGGCAAGCTAAAACGCACTGAAATCGGTTTAAGTGAATTTTGAATTTAAGTAGTCGATTCGGAAACCCATCTTCCAAATACGATCGAATTGGCTCCCGATATATATTCCATTGCGTTCGGAATAGGGGTAAAACATTATAAATGTCAGGCGGCACGCTTCTTTTGGAGTTTGGAAAATTTTCGGATGAATAGTGTTTTAAGAATTTTCTATAAAAGGACTTCAACTTTCGCATTTGCAAACCAATCTAGGGTTTCTAACCTAGCCGCCAGTTTTACTATCAATGGCCAAAATTTTCCCCTCTTCTTCCTCATTTTTCTTCAAATCCACCAATTAATTCAAGAAACTTCCAACTGTAATTTTGAAGAACACAACGAGAGCTCCGATTCTATACAGTGATGATCGTTTAAGGTCGAGTAAATCAACGACAAAATACCCGAGAATGCCTCACGTATGCATGCGTTTTTAAACGCAAGGGGTTGGCCGAACTTGGTCGGTCGTTGGCCAGTGGAGGAGCATGAGACGAGCATTTGAATGGTGGTGTTCGATCAACGTGAAGTCGATCGTATATGGCTCGATAAATTGATGAAAAGTGGCGGCTATGGGTTGTTTGGGTGCACGGTTTCACGAAGGGGAGAAGAAAGGAAGTGCCGTCGAGATCTGGAGGGTTTGATATGGACGGCTGTGATGATTTCTAGTTAAGAAAATAAAAATAAAAATAGTAAATTAATTTATATAAATTCGTTTAAAGATTAAAATGCCATAATTTTTTGATACGAGGTCGAAAATTGACGGAATGACTTGCATTGAAATCGTATGGACGAGCACTATGCAATGGAGCTGGATTGGAATTGATTGGAGCTAGTGTGAATTTTGGGTAAAATTAAACGCGTGTTTAATTTTATTCGAAATAAAACGCTGAAACCGTTATTGGAAGTAAGGTAAGAACTTCTCACTCAATCGAATTGTGTTTCGATTTAAAATTTTAAAAAGTTAAATTTAAAATTGCTTGATTGTGTGATTGGATGATGTTTGTTATCTCTTGCATTGAAATAGACCCTATACGCCGCATATTAAGCAGAGGTTGTTATATTAAACACATATACCGCGATATTCCACCTTGAAGTGGAATTGGTATAATATATGTACTTGGAGTTGATTTCCCGCATATATAGCGGATGAGACCCTATTGCACCGCATAATAGTGGATAATATTTTATATAAACCCATGTACCGTGATATTCCGTCTTGAAACGGGATTGGTATTGTGCTAACATCTGTGGATGTAGGGAAACAGGTTGGAGGGATCCAACTGGATTCCTCAACAGTATTGATTTATTTACAGATATTTATGATATATTCTGTTATCATATTGATATATAATGTTTGGATGTCGTGGTTGATGTATTGGTGTTGTTGCAGCATTGGGCCTATTTTTAGGGTTTTAAAAATGTTAAAGTAACGATTTCGAAATTTAAAAGGATTTTCAAGTGATTTTTGAAAGTATATATTTTATTCAATTTTGGAATTGATACATTTTAAATAAATAAACGTTATAATTTTTACGTTATAAAAATTATGATTTTTGTGAAATATAACCGAAATGTGATTTTTGAAATAAGTAGTTGATTAATTTGTGAAATGGTTTGAATTGAGATTTTTGAATTATTATAAACGGTTTATATAAAAGATTTATAAAATTGATATTTTATAAATTAAAATATTGGAATTATAAATCGAGTTTTTATAAGTGTTAAAATGAAGTATAAATGGATTTCATAAGTGAATGAAATTTATAGACTTATAAATTGGATTTTGGCATTTAAATGAGATATAGAGATTATATCTTTTAAAGATAAATTGAAAGTGAATATTTGAAATCGATTTGAAAATCATATATCAGTGGATATTTGAAAATTTGAATTCACAAGGAATTTATGAAGGAAAGGGAAAATTGTTTAAAAATAAACATTGATTTATTTTTGAAGTGTGGAAATAAATTTACAGATTTGGAACGTAACTTTAAAGTAAATCGGTAAGGATTTATTTATTTGGTTTAAATGAACCATTTTGAAATGAAAGTGTATTCTCCTTGGAAAGCCGAATAAAATTTCCGAATAGCTTTGAAATATATGTATGTATGTATGTATGTATTTATGTATGTATGTATGTATGTATGTATGTATGTATGTATGTATGTATGTATGTATGTATGTATGTATGTATAAAATTCTAGAATTGGTTTTGAAAAGGGTACTTAGGAGAAATTAACTTCTTAAATTGTTTTAAATCCTTTAAGTAAAGATTTATTAAGTTGATATAGAAATAATTATTTCTAAGATTTAATCAATAGTTGTTTTAGAAAAATAGTTATTTAAAATTTATACTCTATCTACTAATTTTATTTTCAAAATTAGTTTGGACTTATGATTATATGTAATATTGGTATAATATTTTCATAACTAATATTTAAAATAAAGTGTCTAAAAATAACTTTACTTTAAAATATTTCCAAGCATATATTTGGATGAATGATTTAAAATTATTTTAAAGTATTCGAATGCGGCAGATTTTTCAGTAGAAATAAATGATTTCGGGAATTTTATTCCGCGAGTGAAAAATGATTTGAAGTTTGTTTTCAAAAGATTGAAAAGTGATTTGAAATTTGCATTCAAATGGTTGAAGTGTGAAAATATATCTTTCAAAGATATTTTGAAAATAATAACTGGGGGAAAATTATTTGAAATCTAGTTTGTTGTGAATGTTGATTGATAGTTAAATAACCAACTGCCAATATTTGCCTTTAAAGGGCGTTTGAATTTCGATGCGACCAGAGGTCGGATTCCAAGTGGATATCCGAAAACCACATCGAATCTTTGTGATTGTGATGGATCTATTATTTAAAAGATCAAAATGAAAATTATTGTGATTTGTTGAAATCTGAATGAACACTTATGTTTATAAATATGCGCTCGTTATTCGGTTTAGCCGGGAGAGGACCTTTGGGTCATAAATCCCACTCCGAATAATGATATGACGAAATGGGATTGCATTTGAAGACCGGTGGTGAAGCCCGGGTATTTGCAAGAATGATAGGATGACCTATGGATTGTCTTTGCACCGATAGCTGCGGTATGGAGATTTCCTCTGTGATGGGAAGTTCTATCGGGATTGTGAATACCCGGATTGCAAGGACTTCTTCGGAAGTGCCTTCGGTTCTGTTCGAACCCAGAACAGACTTGTATGGATTGTATGTCTGACATTACATTTTGAGATATAAAGCGGATTTCTTTCAAATACATTTCTGTTGGTGGCGGAGAATTTGTTCTCTTAGCTTAACACCCTTCTCTGAGACGTACGAGCTCAGAGGTTATGTAGTTGATGGTTATCAATGATATACTCCCAATTTGGTAATGTTGCATGCTGAGTGCTTCTGATCATTTGTTGATCAAAGCATGGATTTTGTGAAAAACGTAGATTTGTGGACGAGACTTCGTCGAACCTCATAACCCGGTTATGGTCGAAACAGGAATCGTGGCAGCAAGGTTATTTGAGGATAGCGCCCTCTGAGGGTATATCATTTCCTTCTGGATTATAAGTGGTATCGTGGTATGGAGCCCAGATACTTACTTCGTGGTTGCTGCAAATTTATTACTTTGTGGTTGTTGGTTGAGAGGATCCTCGGATAAAGGTCGCAAACGACCGGGGGATGGCATGCTCGTGTCAGTTGTTACCTAGATACAGAGGTAACCCGACCTTGTGTAGCAGAGATCCGGTTAGGATCCGGGGGCGTCCCTCCAGAGGCATTTCATTTTACTTAGGAAGTTCCTTTGCCCGACCATTTGCTGGAAATCCAAACTCCAAATGCGTACCTTGTACGGTTTTAGTTGTAGAACCTGCCATTTACTTATGGTGGTCACCACTGTTTAGATGGTAGCTATAGTAGGCATAGTTCAGAATGTCTATGCTGGTTAAGATTTATATTATACTTTCGAAATGTTTTCCTGCACTTTGCACTTATAGTAATAATATCAAAGAAATTTGCGTATCAAGCATCTTTGACTATCATATGGGGAAATCTCCTCCAATTCTGCGTTTGCATTGTGTGTGTGGCGGGAGGCCTTATGGTAGTTACATTTTCTAAAAGCATTGCAGACCTATTTTAAAATATTTCTTTGTTTTTTATTTAAGATAAACTGTTTTAAAGTTCTCACACCAGTCCCATGACTGACATGGAGTTTATTGTTCCCTTTCTAAACTCTGGGTGCCCATCATTTTCCACACGGGCAGTCTAGAGTCAGGTTATCAAGTCATTCTAGAATTCAGGAGTTGTTGTAGAGATCTGGAGGCAGGCTGGATGGCATAACGTATCAACTTGTATATAGTATTTCTTTTCCGCTGTTTGTTGTTGTAAAATCTGATAATGTAATGTAATGTGATGTAATGTAATAACAGATATGATTCTTTGTTTCAAAGATTATTCATTGATATATTATATGTTATTCCGCTGCGATTGTGAGATTCTGTTATTGTTTTTGTTTTCTTCTTTCTTTCTTTCTTCTTCTACCTCTTCTTCTTTAACCCTAACAGTTCGGTTTTCCGGCCTTCGATTGCTCAGCGGTTGATGTAGTGGACGTATTAATGTCGATTTTCGAAAGTCGAAAATTCTTAATTGTTACAGCACCACACATACTTGAATAACTATAAAGAAAGCCAGTACTAATCATACCACATTTCTGTTATGCCCAATCAAAAATTATGGCACTTTGGAAACTACAGACTTAATGACCTAGATAGGCAACAAATGAAATAGAAGCATAATACTTGCTTGCTTCTTCCCAATTCCTCCGTTATCACCCTTGATGACCGGTTTCTTTTCCTTTTAGACCGTATGCCAGTTGAAGACCAATTTTCTAAAGGCGGTTTGGACCAGAAATTAAGAGTCTTTCCTTGAACTCCCACAAGCTCTTTCTTCATAACCATCTTCATATGGTCGGTTGTAAATCTCTCAACCATGGAAATCTTATCTGTTTAGCCGTGCACATCGTCCCGAAATACGGGAGAAGGGTCCAAGCCATGGTTACCCTATCCAAAAACCACTTATCTCTTAGAACTGAAGAAATCACATTACAGCGAAGTCAAATCACCAAATTGATGGAAAAACTCGATCCTTACCTTCTAAGAACTGGTACCGTCTCTCCAGCACCAGGAAGGCCCGAACCATTGTGCGCATCCTGTAAGCCGCACTTAGCGTCTTGAACTGATAAAACCATGTTAAAGAAAATAACCTGCTGAGTCGATGGGTTCAAATCGACTCAAACCCCTGGATCGAAGAAATTCGATCCCTGTCTCCTCCAAAACCAGTGTGGCTCCAGCAGCACCGATATGTACCAAACCATTCCATATCGACAGGTCGTTTGATCTTATAAGCCGCGCACTCCTATAAGCCACACATCACTTCTTGAGCCATGGAACCACGCTCTCAAAGCACGAACTCCTCAGGTTACCCAAGATTGGCAACGTCGAGAAGTTCTAAAACATTCCAGATCGACGGGTCGTAACGATCCCATAAGTCGTGCACTGCCACAAGCCGTGCATCACTTCTTGAGAAATGAAACCATACGCTTGAAGCACGAACTCCTCATGTTACCTGAAGATTGGCAACGTCAAGAAGTTTCAAACTATTTTGGATCGATGGATCGTATCGATCTCATATGACTTGCACTCCCATAATTCGTGCATTACTTCTTGAGCCATAGAACCACACTCTCAAAGCCCTAACTCCTCACGTTATCTGAAGATTGGCAATGTCAAGAAGTTCCAAACCATTCTAGATCGACAGGTTTTATCAATCCCAAAAGCCGCGCATTTCATAAGTCGCGCACTCTCTAAAGCCGCATATTTCGTAAGCCCCACACTCTTAAAAACTACTCATTTCGTAAACCGCACAAGCACTGCTTGATGTTGCCCCGACATCATTAGAAAACCATTAAGATTTTCTAAGTATCGGTATTGTCCTGACAACACCTAGAAATTTGTCTATTGAAGGATTAACAAGGATCAACTCCCGCTACCCAAAAGAACGGACATTGCTCCAGTAGTGCCGCAAAGTTCACAAACCAAGAATTCGATAAAGAATTCTGATCTTCGGCCAAAGTTAATATACAAAATGTCTAAATTCAAGATATCCAAGTCATGAGTTCCCGGAGATAGGAGCTGCGATACACCTTTGACTAGGGGCATCTACGGAGCCGCTAAGAGCATCAAGTCTCACATTAATTGTTCAGAATAATCATCTCTATGAACCAAGGGGCATATAACACATTAACACTTAGTCATGATAAAAATCCGCTCCAACTTGCAATAAATGGAGAAACTTACCATCGTCCAGAGATAGAAGATGATGGAAGGTATTTCCAAAATCAAATTATCAATGCACCATTTTCCAAAGACAAAAGAAGGTGCTCGACTGAGGTCTCAAACCCCAACTTACAGAAAACTAGCTGTTATTCGAAGACAGACAACGAAAATGGAACGGCTAAACCATTGATGTCAAAAGATTAGAACCAATGAATAAGGTTGATATCCACAACAATGCTATCAGACCAACATAACGCATATGGCATGAAACAATCAAGGTTAAGTGTCATAAATTCAAAAAAGACGCTACCGAACTCTGTCGGTCCTTGATCAAGATAGGAATGAGCACGGTCATACCGGTGGCAATGTGATGATTCTCTCGATGATTTCTAATTTTCTATAAGAACTTGGAATTTGACACTTAGAATGAAGGTTCAGCCTAGAAATGAAGGGTTCCGTAGATAGAAGTCAGATTATAACAAAAACCGGTTAGAGGAAATCCGATTCTTCATGAATAAGAATAACCATGGAATTGGTTAAGCAACAACCCTGCATTTCTATGGGTAACCCTAGATGGTGATAAACAAGGCTAGGCAATGGAAATGCCTGAGACTCCCTTCCTCCTAAAACATGGCGTATCCCGAAGTTAAGCAACATTGAGAATAACGGCCATATTGGGTTGAAAGGGATCTACTCAGCTATATAGGATCGGATGAATGATTCAATCCCAACCAATATGACTTTGACATTACCCGAAGACAGGTGGCACTAAGAAAAGACTTCTGCAATCCAATCATCGAAGTGCAAGTTTTTGAAGACCGAAACTAGTGCCCACCTGGATTAAAAGCATTTCTATACACCCTCTCATGTTGTTGTTGTATCATAATATCATGTTGTACCTTTTCACATTTTACAATATACACTTTATATGTGAGAAATACAAACACATTTAATTGGATGAATAACTCATTATAATGAGTAATTGTATAAGTTTCACATATGGATTATGAAAGGTTTCAATCTACGTATATGTATTTAGTATTCACATGTCCTATTATTGTTGTTTTATATTACCATGTTATATACATATGACCATTGGCAATATACACCTTATATTTGAGAAACGTAAACACAATAAATTGATGAACAACTCATCTATTCTATTATACGAGTACTTTGGCACGTGCGATGCACGTGAGTAAGAGGAATTAGCGTAGTAAAGCATTGTGTGTAAGATTGTTTGAAATCTTATGAAATGACTTGACGTGCACAAAATGTTGCACTTTCTATGTGCTTATACACACAAATCAACCATTTATCAAAACATGAATAAGACTAAGTTATTTTAGGAACTAATTAAATAGGTAAAAAGAGTAATCAACTATTACAACAACATGCAGAGAAATGTAATAAATATTCAAATTAGCATTTCAATAATTTGGAACTTAAAAACTTGCATCATCTCTATATTAAAAAGTAATAAATCAACATATTAATATATAAGGAATTTTTATTTTCAACCACAAAGATCGTACCTCCCATGATACTCCCTTACTTACGAATCCGCATTTTATCAAATACTTATTTTAAATCCCATCATTCTCCTTTTCTGCTTTGATTTCAATTGGTCGATGGCACTTATCAGTAAATCATATATTAGCATATTCATCCTGTTTGTCGGTGTTCTGTTCCTAGTGGCTTTTAAATCAGATATTTGGAAAGAAAAAAGGTGAAATTTGGAAATATATTAACAAATGAGGGGAGTTGATAGGTTAAAGGAGCAGGGAAAGAAAATGGGAGGATTCCTAGTGTTTGGGACACTTCTACACATATAGGTTAGGTATAGTTGGAAGTTTTTCATAAAATTGTTTAAATTGATTGCCACGACAAAGGGGGTCCAGGGGGTGGCAACCCCCTAGGTGGGGGTGCGGGGCAACACCCCCATTGACGGCAGTCGACCTTGCCGGTCAGGTCGCGGGGGTCCAAAAGGGCAGCGCCACGTCCGAAAACGGTACATTTTGTTTACAATTTGAACTTGAATTCAAACAACAAACGGGTATCACTGTTAGGACAGCCATACCCGTTTGCTTTGTGAGGTTTGTGTTATAAACGGGCATATACTTGGTAGCCTTCGTTGTCGATATATGCTTTTCTGTTTTCTGAATCAATACCTCTATTACATCATCTGATTAAATTCAAGTGTTCTTTTGATTTATGCAAGTAATCACAACTTGCACAAACATACTCCACTGTATCGTAAAAGAAGGTTTTCTGAAAGCCTCTGTGATCTGAGAAAGGCGAAAACATTCTTGAAAGAAACGATTCAATCGTGCCCTAGAGTGATATATCTGTATAATACTACAACAGGTACATCTCGTGTTAAACTTTGTAATTGATGTTAGAAACTTGTTATCTGCTTGTTTCTAATGGTTCTTGTTAGAGAGAACGGGTTTTGAAGTGGTCCCTATTTCCACCGGTTCTTGTTGTTTTATTATGAAACCAATAAGAATTTATCTTCCTGCTTGTATAATATTACATTAATTGTTAAACACTACAATATGATTTGTTCCAATTTTACTTTGTGAGGATCGTGTTATAAATGGAAATACAATAGTGACTAACTAAAATAAGTCAAGGAGGTTCTAATTATATGAACAAACAGTTTAAGCAGTTAAGATGCTTTAAGGTTATGTTTCCAATACAGGAACATAATGGTATGTATTTTGACACACGTCTGCTTCTAGATATGTACTAAACATAGGCTCAGCTCTGTAGTAAATCACTTCCCTTGAAATAACACTCTATAATTACACAAATGTTGTTACAATGAAAGAAGAAATATTTGAAATATTACATATTACTGTAAATACTTGCATCTTAAAACATCAATATATTGAAATCAAACTCCTTACATTATTGAACATAGTTCATTAAATTGCATACAATTATATGATACAGCTTGAACCTACATTTTCAGAAATCTCACATTATTACAATTTGTTATAACCACATTAGCATCATCTGTCTTTTTGTAGCCAATAATAAAACTATCGAAGCTTAAAACAAATACACGTCATGCCACTTGATACAAAAAAATTAACAAATTATGTATCTTCGTGAAAATATGCATTTAAGTCAATAAAAAAACAATAAGCATCAAATCTTCATTTACTTTCAAATAGAACTCCAACCAAACATATATCAAGAATTTTTTTAGAACAAAGCCCAATCTTCTTGCTCTTCCTCATCTCTTCCATTTTGAATTTTAACTTTTCCACCCGGGCCATAACACGGTAAGCTAAGAATTAACCTTGACTAAGAAAAATGAGTATAATTATATGAATTGAAGGAATAAGAACACGTGACTTCATGTGCTTCTTGAACAAAGGCCAATATTAGTTGTTCTGTGAGTTATATAAGTAATTTTCAAGCATTTTCCTCTAAATAATAATAGAACAGATTCTTTCCAAATTTTGTTTTGGTTATTCAAATAGCGCACCTTCTAATGAAACCATAGTGCAAAATATTCATTACCCTTACTCTATGCATTTACTGAAATAAAATAACCTTTTGTGTATGCAAAGAGTTCAACTAAAAAAATGCTAATCAGTGGTATGTACTTGCAATATTAGTGATGAAAATAATAATAACAAAATGCTACACCACAACCACTTAGTGATGGTGCTCTTAAGTTCAATCATGCAACGAACTTCCCTTTCCCTGGAAAGCAGGGTCCTAATGTGTAAGCCTAAATTGTAACTAGTATCAAAAGGATATTCAAGTTTTCAACCATCTAATGTCAAAATCAAAGAATCGAAAGGAGAAAAGGTTTTGCCTGTAAGGCAGCAACAGGCTGTTGCAATGCAGCGGCCCCAACTTGCTCAAGCTGCTGCAAATGCAGCAGCAGTAAAAAAATGGTTAGGCTGCATACGTATTACAGAGAATTTGAGGCTATATTGAATAATAACAATTAAATTAGCTTGCACATTAAGGAAATAATAAACCTTGACTAAGAAAATGATCATAATTTACATTTTCGTATTGCACAGTAGAAAAATTTGCTGAAAGTATTAAGCACGTTAATTAGAGGTGTGCAAAGAAAATCAGAAGCAAATTCCTTTATTGTGAATAATGTTCATATGCATAAATAATGCTTGACACAAATAAATACATGAACTAATTTCTTTCTTATATGAAATAGTGCGAACAAATGAGCACAAAACTCGTTATTGTATTTTCAAGCATCAATTGGCTTCTGTGTAAATACTGAATGGGAAAAGTATATTATGAGACTTAAATTTTATTTGCCTCCAATGCGACTTTTAATTATCTATAAATTGCGAAGACGTTGAGATAACTTTTGACCATTTCAGTCCCCATACTATCGCAAATTTCAGTAATTATGAACACACTGAAATAATGGATGTTAAAAGTTTGAAAATTAGGTGGCACGTGATGATGTCTGTAACAACCCGCATATTTATCGATTTTATATTTAAATATTTTATCGTTCGACGGATTTTGGTCCGAAAAGCAACTTTTTGCATACGGTCGAATTAGGACTCGAGACCACCTCCATTGAGTTCAAAATGTCGTTTGCGACCTTTTTTAGTATAACCTTCGATATGTTTGGAGAAAGTTGATTTTTGCTACTTTTTCCCGCTTAGGGTTTTGGTTGGGCTGAGCCAATTAGCCCCTTAACTCAGTTCCAACCCTCTCCTCTTCATTCACTTCTCTTCTATTTTCCTAACACTCAAGCTCAAGCAAAAAAATGGAGGAAGAGAATGGGAAATAGAAATTCCTAAGCCCTAGCTTGCTTTGCAAATCCATCTCCTTACTCCAAAGTTCATGAGAACCCATTGGTAAGCTTCTTCTTCTTCTTCTCCAACTCATTCTCTCTTTGATTTCAGAAAATTCCTAAACCTAATTTAGGCAATGTTTCTCTTTTAAGCTTAGATTCAAGCTTGTTGAGTTGGAATTGAAGAGTGCTTGTTCTTGCCATTGCTTCATAGCTTCTCCTTCATTGATTTGGGTGCAAAGGTGAGATTTTTATCTCACATCTATAACTATAACTATCTTTGGTTGTTGGGTATGAATTCCTAACACTTCTTCATGTGCATTTGCTCTTGTTTTGGATTGATTTTGTGAATACTCCAATTTTTGGGTTTTTAAGTCAAATTTGTGTGAAATCCTTTTATGGATGTTTGATCATGTTTTTGGTGATGCACCGAGGAGCATATAGGGCCGGGTTGCCGATTGGCATAAACCCTTAGAGCCAATGTTCGTCCGGTTGCATTTTGGAAGAATTTGCTCTTCATTTGAATAGGCTGAAAAACAGCCCAGGCATGATTCAGTCGACTGAAAACTCTGTTCAGTCGACTGAACCTGAAACCCGAGAGTTTCCAGGCATGATTCAGTCGACTGAAAAACTCTGCACAGTCGACTGAAACTGGAAACAGAAAGTTTCCTGAGCCTGGAAAATTTTCAGGCACAGGGTCAGTCGACTGAAAACTCTGTTCAGTCGACTGAACCTGCTGTTTGAGTCCAATTTGCCTTTTTGGATTGAATTTCCAATTTAAATCGATTCGTGATGATCCTATTTGTTGTTATCATCTATTATGACTTTGATGACTCTTTTTAGGGATTTTTGAATATCCACTTCGATGGATCCTTTATCGATTTCATTGGATTTTATTCACAGCTTCGAATGTGATCTTTGTGATTGATTGTTTCTACAATCCCCCTTGTGCTTTGTCACTTTAAAAATATAAAGGTTTTCTATACTAGTAGTAAATATCAAAACTCTTTCCTCAAACGATTTCAATACTATTTTAATACCAAATTCGTTTATAAAACCGTTTTCCAATCTATTAGTATATACAAACCTTTACCTCACTCGTATGAGAAATCTAATTAAACGACTTAGTAAAACAAGTGGTATGAAACGCTTGCGTTTACTTCGTCGGTTAATTCTTGGACTTGTTCGATTGAATCTCTTGTGACAATTTTCTAGTGGAGATCTACAATTTGTTCGTAAATATTTAAGTTAAGCTAGTGGTTATGGGACATGAAGCTAAGCTCATATATTTACTAGCTTAGTGTAATCGACACTTCTCTTTGATCATGACGATCATTTTAGGTTTTAGACTAGCATCGTGCTATGTCTTTGTGATTTGGTTCATCGGACGTCCCGTTGTACGACGTCGTTGTTCCCTTTGATTGTGATTTGGTTCATCGGACGTCCCGCTGTACGACGTCGTTGATCCTTTTCTTGTGATTTCTGGATTTCGTGTGTTGAATTCTGGAATTTATGTTTCACCAACTTTTACGATGGGCATTGATATATATGTCATATATTGTGGCTTGGTGAATGAAATTAGGAGTATGACATTCCTTTTTATCTTGAGTATATTATTGTGATATTGATTAATCTCTTGTTGATTTTCAATTACTTATTTATCACAGCTTGGCATTGTGATTATTATATGTTTATGTCATATCTCTTATTATATATCACTTCATCTGATATTTATAGCTAGACTGATCCGTTTATTATTTTCTTATTAAATAATACTCGAGTCAGACCGAGATGTTACAGGTGCTTCTGCTTGACTTCTCCCTTGGGATTGATCCCTCTGACTTATGGCTAACTACTTAGATTAGTAGTTTTTGTTGTATACATTTGAGATATTGACTCCATAATGTATACTTATTCTTTTGTGTAGTTCATGTAACTATTTCTTTTGTGATATGTGGATCTTTTTAGACCACTACTCTGATGTACACTTTCATGTGTAATATTCATATCTATTTCCGCCTTTGTGATATGAATTGTCTATGACTGATTTATGTTATGTTTATTTCTATATTTGTTTCCGAAGAAATTATAGCCACTGTGTAGTAGCTTTGAGTTTGTGTCGGTATGTCGGATTTCCTCTTGAGATGAAAAGTTATATTTTTATCTGGTATATCGGTACTCGCACAAAGCAATTATACAGATGGTCGCTCCTCAACAGCCTTATTCTCCGTGCTAGTTGACAGCATTCACAGTATTGTTCTTGGCTAGCGTGGGTATAGAGGTGGGGCGTCACAGCTTGGTATCGGAGCCAAACTTCGGAACAATGTAGAATAATTTAGCAAGGATCATGTCCTAAGTCTTTCTTAGGAGTTGTGCTTTAGGATTTTATTCGGGTCTTCGTACCGATTCATCCTATTTTCTTTATGATTCCTTGTTTTATCTATCAAGAATTACTTGATATTTATTTTGAGAATAACTTTTTCCTCTTCTTTCTTTCTTTCTTAAAGAAGAGAAATGGTTAGACCAGGCCGTTCCAGCGCCGATCAATCTAGCGCTACTCCTCAGGATGGAGTATTTATGTCTGCTCAACAACTTTTGGATCTCGTAAAGAATCAAGAGTTTATCTATGCTTTGAGTAAGAACCCCGAAATGGTTCTACCTTTGAAACTTGAAGTTTCTTTCAATCAGCTTGTGGATGTTACTCTTCTTCATGGAGAGATTGGTAAAGGAAGTGTTTGTGATATTGGGACTTCCAAGAAGAGGCATATTAAGTTCAAGAGCCTTAATCCCAATAAGAGAGTGAAGCAAACTACTTTTGTAGCAGAGACTCCAATCCCTTATCGTGGAGGATGCTACAATTGTAATTCTAAGGAACACTATGCGAATATGTGTCCAAAACCCCATTCTTGTCGCTATTGCAAGAAACCGGGTCATCTTTTATCTGCATGTCCCAAACTTTTGAATAAGGACATGAGAAAGCTAAATATTGTGCAAGCCCCTAGCAACTCTTCTCTTAGTCAAGGTATTTTACATTTAATCCTTGATGACATTTGCTTTGTGATTATCTTTTTCATGTTCTTTTTGATATAGTTTCCATCTCACTATTTTATATCAAAAGGAATTGTTAATTCTTCTTCTTTGAATATTTTGGGCTTGATGACTTTATTGAGAATTGCGAATCCGGATGGTAGATCCGCAACACTCAATTTGCTTTTGTTTAGATGTCGAGATTGTTTTATGTGACTTTTCTTTCCGAGCCGATATTTTTGCTTTGGCTTCGGAATTGACCTTTCTGTAAGGATTGGCTTAATCATTGTGAAGCCCATATCCTATTTTTCCGAGTGGATTATTCATCTTCGACATTTTCAATCTGTTAAGCAGATTTCTATTTTTCTTTGTGGTTTTGATTCCATCTTGATGGCATCATTTTATTCTTTAAAGTCCTTATGGTGAGGAAAGTGTTATTTCTCTCATCTAAATAGTTTGAGAATTTTCCGGTATATTTGACTTGTCTTAGGATTATGACCTAAGTAATCTTTTGTGCGGTGCTAAGGTCTTTTTAGTTCGACTTTACCACCGTTTTCATTTGCTACAAGTTGCGGAAGTTAGCATTTCACCTATCACATTCCGCGCTTGTTATGATTCCTATGAATGAATTATTATGTCATTCAATTTGTCCAGCTTGTTTCATCCGTTTTATAAATCCAATATTCTATGAAAATTTCAATGAGACCATTCTTGTTTATGGATTTTGGATGGAAATAGAAATTTAAAATTTTGCAAATCTTTTTCATAAGATTTAATTATAAGTGCAATTTGATTTTTTGCTCTTAAAACGAGCAAAGAATATTCTTAAAACTTTTTAAGAGATTTATTTATCCTAGAAAAGATGACTTTGTGATTGTATTGCCCGTTGAGTGCTTTAAGAATTTTGGTCGATGCGCTTGATCAACGTTATCGATAGGAATTTCCTAAACGCTTTGATGTGACAATCAGACACGATATATTGACTTGTAAAAAAAATTAAATTTTTGTAGAAAGATTATTACATAAAAGTAAAAATGTAATTTTGAAAGTTTTAACTTTTCGGGGAAGAGAATTATTTAAAAGAACCCTTCCTTTCAATACTCTTATTCTTGTGATTCCTGAAGGGGAACCAAGACTTGCTATTTGTACCGATACTAGTCGTATTGGTTTGGAATGCCATTCTCTTGCAAAGGAGAACGTGCTATCCCTTGTGCTTCTAAATTATTATAGCTTCTCGAGACTAGATAGCCACTTATGATCTAGTGCTCTCGGCTAATGTTTTTGCTTTTGGAATTTGGCATCATTATATTTGGATGAGAAATTTGTTCTCTATCTCGATCATAAATCTTTGGAATATTTATGTTCTCTTAAGGAACTGCTTGTTGACTCGAGTTCCTAGCTTCCTATGATCTTGATATTCTTTTTATTCCCGAAGGGGAAATCGTGTTGCCAATGCGTTTAGTCGTAAGCAACAAAGGGTTGTTTCTTTGTTGATGACCGAGTGAAATTATCTTTTTATCAAGTTCATCGGGCGTTTTGATGTACTTCGTTTTATTGAGTTTCATCTCATTTCTTTTATGAACTTGCGTCCGATGTTCTTTTATTGTGTTCGGTTCATTGGACGTACCGTTTTTGTACTACGTCGGCGTTCCGAAATCATTCGGGCTTTGATTCATCGGATGTACCGTTTGTACTACATCGATGTCTTTTCTTTTGATTCATCGGATGTACCGTTGTACTACATCGATGTCTTTGCTTTTGATTCATCGGATGTACCGTTGTACTACATCGATGTCTTTTCGTTTGATTCATCGGATGTACCGTTTGTACTACATCGATGTCTTTGCTTTTGATTCATCGGATGTACCGTTGTACTACATCGATGTCTTTGCTTTTGATTCATCGGATGTACCGTTGTACTACATCGATGTCTTTTCTTTTGATTCATCGGATGTACCGTTTGTACTACATCGATGTCTTTGCTTTTGATTCATCGGATGTACCGTTTGTACTACATCGATGTCTTTGCTTTTGATTCATCGGATGTACCGTTTGTACTACATCGATGTCTTTGCTTTTGATTCATCGGATGTACCGTTGTACTTCATCGATGTCTTTGCTTTTGATTCATCGGATGTACCGTTGTACTACATCGATGTCTTTTCTTTTGATTCATCGGATGTACCGTTTGTACTACATCGATGTCTTTGCTTTTGATTCATCGGATGTACCGTTTGTACTACATCGATGTCTTTGCTTTTGATTCATCGGATGTACCGTTTGTACTACATCGATGTCTTTGCTTTTGATTCATCGGATGTACCGTTTGTACTACATCGATGTCTTTGCTATTTGATTCATCGGATGTACCGTTTGTACTACATCGATGTCTTTGCTATTTGATTCATCTGATGTACCATTTGTACTACATCGATGTCTTTTCTTTTGATTCATCGGATGTACCGTTTGTAATACATCGATGTCTTTTCTTTTGATTCATCGGATGTACCGTTTGTACTACATCGATGTCTTTTCTTTTGATTCATCGGATGTACCGTTTGTACTACGTCGATGTCTTTGCTTTTGATTCATCGGATGTACCGTTTGTACTACGTCGATGTCTTTGCTTTTGATTCATCGGATGTACCGTTTGTACTACATCGATGTCATTGCTTTTGATTCATCGGATGTACCGTTTGTACTACATCGATGTCTTTGCTATTTGATTCATCGGATGTACCGTTTGTACTACATCGATGTCTTTTCTTTTGATTCATCGGATGTACCGTTTGTACTACATCGATGTCTTTTCTTTTGATTCATCGGATGTACCGTTTGTACTACATCGATGTCTTTTCTTTTGATTCATCGGATGTACCGTTTGTACTACATCGATGTCTTTGCTTTTGATTCATCGGATGTACCGTTTGTACTACATCGATGTCTTTGCTTTTGATTCATCGGATGTACCGTTTGTACTACATCGGTGTCTTTGCTTTTGATTCATCGGATGTACCGTTTGTACTACATCGATGTCTTTGCTTTTGATTCATCAGATGTACCGTTTGTACTACATCGATGTCTTTGCTTTTGATTCATCGGATGTACCGTTGTACTACATCGATGTCTTATCTTTTGATTCATCGGATGTACCGTTTGTACTACATCGATGTCTTTTCTTTTGATTCATCGGATGTACCGTTTGTACTACATCGATGTCTTTTCTTTTGATTCATCGGATGTACCGTTTCTACTACATCGATGTCTTTGCTTTTGATTCATCGGATGTACCGTTTGTACTACGTCGATGTCTTTTCTTTTGATTCATCGGATGTACCGTTTGTACTACATCGATGTCATTGCTTTTGATTCATCGGATGTACCGTTTGTACTACATCGATGTCTTTGCTATTTGATTCATCGGATGTACCGTTTGTACTACATCGATGTCTTTGCTATTTGATTCATCTGATGTACCATTTGTACTACATCGATGTCTTTGCTTGGGTTCATTAGGCGTACCGTTTTTGTACTACGCTGATGTCCCAAATTGTTTGAGTTTCTAGTTTTTCGGGCGTACCGTTTTTGTACTACGCCGTTGCACCGGCTCAATTTTCTGCTATTCTTGACGTTCTCCACGTCTTTTATCTACGGGAATGCCTTAGGGATTCCGGTTTTCATTCTTGAGCCCGGTGTTATTGTGGAAATTGAAGTTTCACCAGATTTCTTGCTAACTCTTTTGTGCACTTTATGGTGAACTTCCTATTTCAAAATTTTCTTTTGTGTTAATATGCTTCTATGGTTGTTACTTCATATATTTCCTTCTTACTTATTGCGAGGACGCAATTTCTTTAAGGAGGGGAGTCTGTAACAACCCGCATATTTATCGATTTTATATTTAAATATTTTATCGTTCGTCGGATTTTGGTCCGAAAAGCTACTTTTTGCATACGGTCGAATTAGGACTCGAGACCACCTCCATTGAGTTCAAAATGCCATTTGCGACCTTTTTGAGTATAACCTTCGATATGTTTGGAGAAAGTTGATTTTTGCTACTTTTTCCCGCTTAGGGCTTTGGTTGGGCTGAGCCAATTAGCCCCTTAACTCAGTTCCAACCCTCTCCTCTTCATTCACTTCTCTTCTATTTTACTAACACTCAAGCTCAAGCAAAAAAATGGAGGAAGAGAATGGGAAATAGAAATTCCTAAGCCCTAGCTTGCTTTGCAAATCCATCTCCTTACTCCAAAGTTCATGAGAACCCATTGGTAAGCTTCTTCTTCTTCTTCTCCAACTCATTCTCTCTTTGATTTCAGAAAATTCCTAAACCTAATTTAGGCAATGTTTCTCTTTTAAGCTTAGATTCAAGCTTGTTGAGTTGGAATTGAAGAGTGCTTGTTCTTGCCATTGCTTCATAGCTTCTCCTTCATTGATTTGGGTGCAAAGGTGAGATTTTTATCTCACATCTATAACTATAACTATCTTTGGTTGTTGGGTATGAATTCCTAACACTTCTTCATGTGCATTTGCTCTTGTTTTGGATTGATTTTGTGAATACTCCAATTTTTGGGTTTTTAAGTCAAATTTGTGTGAAATCCTTTTATGGATGTTTGATCATGTTTTTGGTGATGCACCGAGGAGCATATAGGGCCGGGTTGCCGATTGGCATAAACCCTTAGAGCCAATGTTCGTCCGGTTGCATTTTGGAAGAATTTGCTCTTCATTTGAATAGGCTGAAAAACAGCCCAGGCATGATTCAGTCGACTGAAAACTCTGTTCAGTCGACTGAACCTAAAACCCGAGAGTTTCCAGGCATGATTCAGTCGACTGAAAAACTCTGCACAGTCGACTGAAACTGGAAACAGAAAGTTTCCTGAACCTGGAAAATTTTCAGGCACAGGGACAGTCGACTGAACCTGCTGTTTGAGTCCAATTTGCCTTTTTGGATTGAATTTCCAATTTAAATCGATTCGTGATGATCCTATTTGTTGTTATCATCTATTATGACTTTGATGACTCTTTTTAGGGATTTTTGAATATCCACTTCGATGGATCCTTTATCGATTTCATTGGATTTTATTCACAGCTTCGAATGTGATCTTTGTGATTGATTGTTTCTACAATCCCCCTTGTGCTTTGTCACTTTAAAAATATAAAGGTTTTCTATACTAGTAGTAAATATCAAAACTCTTTCCTCAAACGATTTCAATACTATTTTAATACCAAATTCGTTTATAAAACCGTTTTCCAATCTATTAGTATATACAAACCTTTACCTCACTCGTATGAGAAATCTAATTAAACGACTTAGTAAAACAAGTGGTATGAAACGCTTGCGTTTACTTCATCGGTTAATTCTTGGACTTGTTCGATTGAATCTCTTGTGACAATTTTCTAGTGGAGATCTACAATTTGTTCGTAAATATTTAAGTTAAGCTAGTGGTTATGGGACATGAAGCTAAGCTCATATATTTACTAGCTTAGTGTAATCGACACTTCTCTTTGATCATGACGATCATTTTAGGTTTTAGACTAGCATCGTGCTATGTCTTTGTGATTTGGTTCATCGGACGTCCCGCTGTACGACGTCGTTGTTCCCTTTGATTGTGATTTGGTTCATCGGACGTCCCGCTGTACGACGTCGTTGATCCTTTTCTTGTGATTTCTGGATTTCGTGTGTTGAATTCTGGAATTTATGTTTCACCAACTTTTACGATGGGCATTGATATATATGTCATATATTGTGGCTTGGTGAATGAAATTAGGAGTATGACATTCCTTTTTATCTTGAGTAGATTATTGTGATATTGATTAATCTCTTGTTGATTTTCAATTACTTATTTATCACAGCTTGGCATTGTGATTATTATATGTTTATGTCATATCTCTTATTATATATCACTTCATCTGATATTTATAGCTAGACTGATCCGTTTATTATTTTCTTATTAAATAATACTCGGGTCAGACCGAGATGTTACAGGTGCTTCTGCTTGACTTCTCTCTTGGGATTGATCCCTCTGACTTATGGCTAACTACTTAGATTAGTAGTTTTTGTTGTATACATTTGAGATATTGACTCCATAATGTATACTTATTCTTTTGTGTAGTTCATGTAACTATTTCTTTTGTGATATGTGGATCTTTTTAGACCACTACTCTGATGTACACTTTCATGTGTAATATTCATATCTATTTCCGCCTTTGTGATATGAATTGTCTATGACTGATTTATGTTATGTTTATTTCTATATTTGTTTCCGAAGAAATTATAGCCACTGTGTAGTAGCTTTGAGTTTGTGTCGGTATGTCGGATTTCCTCTTGAGATGAAAAGTTATATTTTATCCGGTATATCGGTACTCGCACAAAGCAATTATACAGATGGTCGCTCCTCAACAGCCTTATTCTCCGTGCTAGTTGACAGCATTCATAATAATGTTCTTGGCTAGCGTGGGTATAGAGGTGGGGCGTCACAATGTCCTTTGGATTCCACTGAAGCACGACAATAGCAACAAATATGACCATATGATCATAACTTAAAGTTACAAATAATAACTAATTCTTTCTTTTTAGTACGTGTGCACAAAAACCGAAGGAATAAAAACAAAAAAATACCTATAAATGCAACTTAATCTAATTAACTCCCGTATTGGACATAGCTTTCTAGTAAATATATTGTCAGTTATAATTTAAAACGTGGAATACATATAGCTTAAACAAACAAATCCAAAAATAGGTAAATATAAAAAAAAACATTGTATTGGAAACAAAACTATAAAACATTGAAAAAGCAATGTGGTCAGTTCACAGGCACCACCTTATTGTAGTGAAGGATAAAGGTCATTAGTATAAGATTGTTAAAATAATGTATACTGAAATGAAATCATATAAAGCATAAAGCATAAAATACTTAAAAAACAGCATGTTCTTTAAATACTAATATGTCAATCACTATCTGAATGTACTTATGGAGCAATATTTGTGTGCACATGATTACATAGCTTAAGCAAGGGGAGTAAAGGTTTGAGCATGCCTTTATAAAGTTTCATGAGTTCGCTATAGAAAAGAACACACAATTTAATGGACCTGAAGAAGAAGATAGCATAAACATAATAACAAAAGTAAGCAGCCAAAAAAGGGGAATATAGTTAAAGAAATGAAGTTTTGTGGACATGCTTGTCTATATGGAATCTAGCATATTTACTGCATATCCGATAACCTATATGCATGTTTATCGCATTGGTACGAGATTTAATAAAGCAGGTTTGATAAAATGGAACAACCAATATTATTATTTTAACACAAAGCAAACATTATTGCCTTGGTACGAATACCCCAAAAATGAAAAGGAAGATATTGGAAGACAGAACATGACATTAATTTTGATCTTGGTTACATACACCGACTATACAAAAATTTAATTTACTGCTAAAACGAAGTTTCATACCTTGCATACTGAGCCAGGACCTCCACTTTATAGAACTCCCACACCAAATATTCAATGAATGGCTAAGCAGTTTACACCAATCAAATGTCCAAGCTCTGAAAATTTAAGCACCATAATTAAGAATGTTTGAAAAATCAAGTTAATTGGAAGCATAAAACGTTCAACAATGATAATGTTGTCAAGGCTTAATGATTTGATGACCAATTTAAAAGTACATGATTTTGTATAAACAATGCGAATAAAGTTTTAGAAAAAATTATTGTTTTATTGCCTAATCAATCCGAATTAATTTACATTATCCTAATTTGGAAAAGAGTGGGTGCGTACAAAATTAAAAGTAAAATTAAATTGATTTAGCCACAATGTAAATTGTAGCAAAGTTTGCGGTAACACCATCCCGTCTGACATTTAGAAATAAATATAAAAAACTACCGATCTAAGCGTCAAGAGTTTGGAAACATGCACCATCCCTTCTAACTCGTCTCAGTCCTGCTTCTAGGATCATCTAACAGCCAACATAGTTAGCGGTGTTGAAAATTCTGCTTCAGCCAACATCAAATCAGCAAACAAACTTTTAAATAAAAAAAATTAAAAGCTAAATTAGAAAAATACCATAAAGTCGAAACTCGATTCGTGGCGACTGAAACCCTAAATCCATCCATCACCTATTTCACATGCGGTGCCTCTTCTTCAACAATCTGCATCGTGCCTACACTCTGAAGGATAGGTTGATTTAATTGATAGTCAATTTGTTGTGGGATGTAACTTTGTATTTTGTTGACTATTTCTTTCCGTCCTACTCATTCTCAGCTCTCATTCTTAACTCACAGCCATTTGAGCACATTTTTCCCTTTTAGCCATCATAAACAATTTGATACTTGCAAACTTGAACCTTAGTTATCTACACAATAAGGCTGCCTCTTTGAAATTGAACGTTAAATCCCCTTACATTCTACCTCGGGTCCTCAACCCTAATTTCCAAATTAATGCTAGCGTCGAAGATGGAGGGTTGCACTATGCACGAGTTGTTCTCCTGCTCTTTTTCCTTTTCCATCTTCTTCCTCGCGTCGAGTTCCAGTTCAAGTAAGCTTTAATCCCTAATTATGCACCACTTTCTGATTTTAATCTCCAAAATTGCATTATGCCTTTTTGTAAGTTTTTAAGTTGTTGTGTTTCAGGTGCGTTGTTGATGTTCTACCTATTTGATTGCTGTTTTCATTGCTTCTGTTTCTGGTTTGCTATTGCTTTTTTCCCTTTTTAATTACCTTTTTCATTGTTTCCATTCTATTCCTGAAATTTCCATAACTATATTTCAATAGTATAACATTCTTCCACATATATGGCAAAGCGATAATACTGTTGTTCTAAATTTTTTGCCTGGCCTCTTCTTTTACTTAATTTCTCTATTCCATTTGGCTGTAAGTAATAGACTTAAAGTAGGTGTTAACGCTAAAAATGTACGCTAACACCCCAGTGTGAGTTGTGATATAGCGGAAGCACCACCCGTTGGTACGGGAATTAAAAGCAAGCAGAAAATAACATAAAATAGTAAAGAGACAACAATTTTTATAGTGGTTCGGCTCAAAGTCAAGCCTACGTCCACTTAATCTCTCATATTATTGATTTGATTACAAGTTTTACAGTAATTCTTCAGTTACAACACCATTAACGCAAGTAGTTAGAACTTTGATGCAGAAAAGCTCTTTGAATTCATGTTGAATGAACTTGATCTTTTCCCCAGGTTCTTTGAAGTGTCTTTGGAATTTGAAGTGTTGTAGAAGTCGTGAAAACAGCAAAGTCTTGGCGTTCCAGAAATCATCCTCCCCCAATGTGGAGTAGGCGGGGTATTTATATGGGAATTTCGGAGTTAGGTCGTGTGGTGTTGGCTGTGGGCGGCTTAGGAGTTGAGTTAGGTCGCGGGCGACCTAATGGGTACGGGTTACGGCTTATAGTGGGTGTATTTGGCCATTTGCGTTGGCTGGTAGGTCGCAGCGACCTATGGGGAATGGAAGGCGATCTATACGCTAGGGCATCAGGCGGAGCGACTTAAGATAGACTTGGGAGAAGCAGCGACCTAATATAGGTTGGAACGACCTATATACAAACGGCATAAGGAGTCATGGCTTATTTAGGTGCAGCTGTGGGCTCATAACCCGCTAGGTCTCTAGGTCGCTACCTCATTGAGTCGTTGTAGTATTCAACACACTGTCGTGTTTGAGTCGCTATGCCGTTGATCTGTTTAGGTCGCTTAACTCGTTGAAAACCACTAGGAGGTTGATTCGTTAACTCATTGCAATGTTAGCTCGCCAGATGCTATAGGTCATAAGTCGCTTGGAGCTGTGAACAGTTAAGTCGCTTGGGGTTTTGGGGTAGTTAACCCATTGTTATGTTAGGTCGTTAAGTCGCCAGCTTTTCTTAAGCAGTTGAGTCGCCATTCAGAAAAGGGGTTAACACTTGCCCATCGAAGTACATGTCTAGGTTATAGGTCGTGTGCTTCGATTTAACCTTGCTAAGTCGTGGGCGACTCAAGGATCTTGGTAACTCGTGCGCCTATTCATATTTTCCTTTTTCTTCTATATAAGCCGCTAAGCCGTTTCACCCTTTTCACTTTACTGTTTATCCTCTTGCCGCAATTGTTGTATTCAAGCTCAAGAACAAAAGAGAAATTCCCTTCCTCGTATCTTCGATTATCATTTTCAACAGAAAATCTAGGTAAATTCGATCATCTGACCATCATGTTCACCATTGATTCTCCCATAACCAATTTCACGCAATTTTTGTTACCATGTTGAAAGATTATACCCTGACTCACCTTTCGATCATCGTCGAATGTTGGTAATTGCGTTATTCTCGAAAAATGAATCGACTTAGGGTTCCATGAAGTTATTGGGTGAATGTGGAGTTTTTGGAGTTGATCATGGGTTTTGGAAGTTTGGAGGAGACGAGGAGGTTTTGGGTTAACGGATTTTGGGTTATGTTGTGGCGTTTCTGGTGAAGTAAAGGGGATGAACACGTGGCAATGTGTGAGTGGAGAGCAGGACTTAGGTTTTTAGTGGAAGAGAGCTTGGTATTTCTGGGATACCCTTAGGGCGACCTAGGGCATGAGGCGAATTAATCATGTAGAGCAACTTACAGATTTGAACGACCTAAGAGTCTTGATGACATAGGGAGCCTGAGCGACATATGGGCCTAGAAACTTAAGGAGCCTGAGCGACTTATGAACTTTGGCGACTTAAGGTAGTCTGAACGGCTTAGAGAGCTTGCGACTTAAGCTAAGTTGTTGGAACATGGCACATGAATAACTTTTTGAGCGACATAGTCATCCTGTGACTTAACTTAGGTCGTTAGAGCTTAATGGAATAACTTAAGAACTCAAGCGACTTAGGATATATAGTATACTGCTTCAGACGAGATAACTCCCTTAACGATCCATCTTTGGGTCGCACCATAATTTGGGCGAGTTAACTTTTTATGGCATAACCTTTAGGTCGCTTTTGTACTTGGACGAGCTAAGACTTAAGCACATTTTCCTCGTCGTGGCTTAAAGCCTTATAGCCTTAACCTGTGACCTTCTACCTTGCACATGCCTTATCATTCCATGGCTTTGGACAATATGAACAACATAAGTTGAACAAGATAAAGTATCGCACTGCTTAATTCGTAAAATGTGACTAGACCTTTAACTTGAACCGCTTGCTTGAACTTTCAACTACCTCTAAACAGATTGCACCAACATTTGATTGTTAATAACCTGTTATTATAATGCAGAAAACTAGGATGAATATATACTCATCATCGACTGCCCACATCGAGTGATGGATTAGGTCAAAGAGATAATATTTTGCTTAAGTAAAATAATATGAATCTAATTAAAAATGAAATGCTGTAAATCAACTGACTTAAATGAAGCATCAACGCAAAATTCATACAGTTATAACTGCTTATTGCTGAATATTATCTGCATTGATACTACATTTAATTTTGATCCAATAACAAGCCTTGAATCTTCCTGAATTGACGTGCGCCAACCAGTATTATTTCAATTTCTTCTTTATTTACTTGTTATTTCAGTAGCTTTGCACAACACTTCACACGCTTTTAGGAAACGTGCATCTTCATATTTGAATATCCGGTTCCTTGTGTAGAATGGCTTCTTAACAAGTGCGAGAAGAGATAATAGAGAGGGCTGATGAGGTTTTCCCAATGGCCGACCCTTTGGAGCCTCCAAAAAGAGTTTCAACTACATTGAACCAACGGGCTTTCAGCCAGCTATGTATTCAATTCGGCATTGCTGAAGCGGATGCTCTGCTTCCTGGGGTAAATGACACTGCCGATAGGCCGCCTCCTGGCTTCATTGCAGTCAATCGTCAAATGTGTATGAGTGGAGCTATTCCCCCCTTCAACGATTTTCTTAGAACACTCCTCCTTCGACTAACTATTTCTCCATTCCAGTTGCACCCTAATGGCTATGCCATTTTGATGGGGTTGTGCGTACTATTTAGGAGGATGCTTAACCGCCTCCCAAGATTCGAGGAGATATGCTATTTATGTTCATTCGGAAGGAACAAAGATCACCCTTCCATTACTCTTGTAAGGAGTGCAAGAAACTGCAAGCTGATTACGGATTTTCCTAAGAGCGCTCATGGGTTTTTAAACCAGTTCTTCTTTGTCCGTTGCCCCCCGGGATTCTACGGTATCTGGAGAGTAGGAAGTAAGACTACCTATCTCCGTTCACTTCATTTCTGAGCTTTTCAAAATTCGAGTCGTCAAGTGCTAACTTCATTCTTTACTTTTGCAGCACTTCCTCCTCCCTCTAAAGATTCTAGTCACAAATCGACTTTCGAAAGATTGAGTGTCATAGCTATCAATGAGAGAAGTATTAAGTTTCTACTGAAGGACGAATTTTTGCACTAATTCGCACTCTTGCACTCTTCTCGATCCATTCAGTCTCGTGATGCCCCCAGTTCTCAAGCAGAAGCGTCAGATGCCCTAGCCTCCGCAAAGGAATTCGCACTGAAGGAACCTATTGTAGAGGCTTCATTAGTGAAATGCTCCAATTCCGTTGACGGTGTGGGATTATCTGGAAAATGTAAACTTTCCCCAGTTATTGAAGAAGAGGAATTTCCTCAACATTCTAGGAAGGCTACTAGAGAAGTTGACGAGGGTGCTGAGAAAGAAAGTTCCGTTACGAAGAGTGTAAAGCGTGCTAAAGAGGGCACTGCTGATATGACCCATTCTGTTGGGCACGATGGTGATGATATCTTTGGAGGACTGAGCGATCTTATGGTGACTTCCCACGAGCTCTTTAAAGATGACACCACCACTTCTAAGCTTGTTTCTCCAAAAATCGAAGCGACATCCATTTTGCGATCAATTCCATCAACCCAAGAGTTGACACCTGCTGCAAAAGCCAACATCACTCCTAAGCTGAAGAGTGGTTTGTAGCTTGATGCACGTAGTTCGCACGCCACACACACACTTAGGATTTTTGGCAATTATGCGCACTTAACTTCTTTATTTCGAAGATTTCTAAATTTTGTCTCTTCTTCACTTTTATTCTCCCGTGGGACGCAGCAGCTCATATTATGATGACTTTCAACGCTATGCGAGGCGTGATTCTTATGACCCCAGGCGCTATCTTCCTGCCCCTAGGGAGACTGATGAGGAAAGAGCAGCTAGGAAAGCTCGCAAAAGGCAGGCTTATGAGGGGCGTTATGGAAGAAGAGACGACCGACATGACTCTTACCAGAGGGATGATGACTCCCATAAGAGAAAGTCTCATGACGATAAGGGGAAGAGTCATGTAGCTGAAGATTCAAGCAAGCGAGCCAAGTTTTGCAAAAAGTCTACATCTGAAATTTCTAAATTGCCCGCTGCTTCTATCTCTCTAGACATCCCTTCTAGCTCTCCTACCCTTAAAAGAGCTGAAATTCAAGAAATCATTAATAGGCCTCCTTATCAAGTTGAGAAGCCTCCGTCTACACTCTAAAGCCGATTTCTGCATTGGTGTTTGAAAGGAGTATGTTTTGATCTGGACTTGGTTCCAATTAATAAACAGGCCATGTTGAGAAATCTTGATGCTGTCAAGCTTGATACAGAAAGAATATCTGGCTGGCAAAAACTAGTTGAGGAGCTTCAAAGAGTAAATCGTTTAAATCTCGAGGCTTTGCTGACCATGGAAAGCGATAAGTCTGAGTGGCAAAAAGTTCTTGATCAGCATGATACGGAGATGAAGAGCATCATTGCCTATAACGAGAAACTTGAGGCTGAAATCAAGAAGCTTAAAGATGATCTTGCCACCTCTTCCACTTCTTATACACAAAAGGAAGAGGTTCTTCAAAAGAAAGTAAGAGACGCCCACGCTACTTAACGAGATGCTGAGGCTAAACTTGAGGCGGAGCAGAAAATCGTGGAAATCTACCGCAATGATGTTGCTCATCTGCGGGAAAAGACTAACTCCCAAGATTTGGATATTACAATGTTAAAGGCCCAGCTTTCTAAGGCTGAAAAGGAGCGTGACGAGGCCATCGCTGGAAAAGCAGCAGCTGAACAATCACATGAGGCGACTAAGGCCAACGTCAACTCCACTCTATTCGAGTTTTATGTTCTCAGCGTCTTGGGGCATGGCAGTCTTTCATTTTTAGGCCCAAAGTATGAGGTTACCCTGGCTGAAGTGTGGGAGGCAGCAGTTGAAATGCTTAGAGATGCTGGCTACGCTGTGGAGGATCTTGAGGCTTATTATTTGGATGATGAGGGTCGTGCTGTCCTTACCAAAGGGAAAGAACAACTTGCCAAGGAACGAGCCGAAGCGGTGGAAGGAGAGCATCTAGGAAAGGCACCTTTTGGCCGACCCAACTCGTCCTTGGGCTTCGATTGACATTGATATTATTGGCTCCAATTCCCACTCTCCGCCTCTTGCCAAAGCCAAAACTGAAACTACAACTGCTCATGCCGAAGACGAGGCCCAAAAAGACACCGAAGCCCAAGATTTTGAAATTGACGTGATAAAGCCAATCTCTCCAGATAACTTCAACACTGATCCAGCTCAAGTGGACTACTCGTTTGCTTCACATAAGCTCGATGAACTTCTTACTTATTACTTAAACCTCGACGTTCCACTATCTCCTCTCTTTGCGAGAAATACTGATGTTTAACTCTTCTTCTTCTGCAGTGAAAACAACAAGTGTTGTACAGGCTTCGCCTCCTCCAGCTATTGCCCCTTCACCTCTTCAAGTTACTCGTTCTTCTGCTTCTCAATCGGGGGCGCAAGAAGAACAAATAGGAGCTCTTCAAGGCTTAGATGACCCGGCCGTTTCACAAGAGCAGAAAGCTGAAGAACTGAGGAGGGTGAGAGGACCCCGGAGAAATTTACTGCCGATCATACAAAGCTGACTGATCTCATCACTTCGGGCAGCGAATCTTCTTCAAAGAAGAAGGGAAAGCGTGGAATTTCGAAGAAAAAGAAGGGCACTTCTGCTAGCGATGAGAAAGCGAAAGAGGACACAATTGCACCTCTTTCTCCTTTTTCCCCGACTCGTTCAGGACGACTCATGTACTTAACCATTAGGCCAGGCGAGGGCTCCAAAGGCGGCGGGAAGAAGAAGTAATGGGTCTGGTTTTATCCTTCTTGTTCTGCTTTTTTGCATTTTGCTTGTATCTAAAGACTTGTATCGACCGGAGATTGTGCGGGTACCGGCCTCCGCTTTTTGAAACCTGCACATGTATATAAAATCTTTTATAGTATGGAATAGAATGACTCTTTTTACTTGTACAATCTTTTGTCTGTATTTGTAAATGCATTTATTCCTTATTTTCACACAAGTTTCTTTATTTTCTTTGTATGATATTGCAGTGAGCTCGTGGTACGTTGCTTGAGCGTTGCTTTTATTAATGTAGCTATATTATATTGCCCCCATACCACGGCTTATTGCAATCTTCTCTATTTTGAGAAGACTTGTACTCTTACTCTGGAGAATAATTCTTCCATTTTGAGGAAATATTATTCTGCTCTAGTAGAGTGTGCCTTGTATTGGAGAAGTTTTCTTCTTCTTTTTTTAGAAAAACTTTTTACACTTCAACTTTCGGAGATGGTCACTTTTATTTTTGACAAGTGGATTCCCCTACGAGGTAAAGCGGGCCTCCGAAGAAGGCTTTGATTTGTTTGTCAGAAAGTTATATCTCATCGCTAAGTGGGCCCACAGGACTGGCGTCAGCTGCTTTATCGGATATTTGTTTGCATAAACGATCGCGAGCAGTTAACTGTGGCCTAGAACCTTCTTTTTGAGAAGGTGCTCCTTCGGTGGTTCCACCATCGACTTTTTAAAGAGATAACATTTCATTTTTGGGCGGGCCTCGTTAGAGGACTTTATTTGGCACTTCAACTTTTTGGGGAAGAATGTTCTCATTATGGAGAAATTGATCTTCCCTTGAGAGTAGAAGTGTGCCTCCGAAGAGGGCTTTTGTTTGCCTGAAAGTTACTTCTCGCAGTTAAATGGATCCACGGGACGGACGCAAGCTATCTAATTGGATGTTCGTTTGTACGGACGATCATAATTTGTTAGCAAGGGCCTGGTGCCTTCATTTAGGGAAGGTGCCCCTTCGGTGGTTCCACCAACCCTTTTTGTTTGAGAAAAACATTTCATTTTTCGACGTGCCTCGTTGGAGGGCTTTCTTTGGCACTTCAACTTTTTTGGGAAAGAATGTTCTCATTATGGAGAAATTGATCTTCCCTTGAGAGTAGAAGTGTGCCTCCGAAGAGGGCTTTTTTTGGCACTTCAACTTTTTTAGGGAAGAATGTTCTCATTATGGAGAAATTGATCTTTCCTTGAGAGTAGAAGTGAACCTTCGAAAAGGGATTTATTTGTTTCGTTTGCCAGGAAGGTTGCTTCTCACAGTTAAGTGGATCCACGGAGTAAACGCAAGCTACCTAACTGGATTTTTGTTTGCACAAACGATCACAATTAACTAGCGAGGGCCTGAAACCTTCACTTTAGGAAGGTGCCCCTTCGGTGGTCTCACCAACCTTTTTGTTGAGAGATAAGATTCCATTTTGGCTGTATTTTATCTGCTTGCCCATGTCTTTTCACCATCTGCCCCTCAGCGATTCATCGTTATCATTTCCAAGTACATGTTCCTTTCTTTTGCAAGTTGTTTGTTTTTTTTCCAGAGAAGTGTATATCATTGTTAAGTGAATCCACGGGGCAGATGCAAGCTACTTAACCGGATGTCCGTTTGCACAAACGATCGCAATCAGTTAGCAAGGGCCTGGAACATCCCGTTAGGAAGGTGCCCTTCGGTGGAATCACCAACCGTTTGTGAGAAGCACTTCTTATGTAGGAATTGAATCTGGAATTTTTGTGGCTTGACATTTGTTTGTTGAGTGATTTGTAGGAACCGCTTGGCCTTGTGATGTGTTGAATAGGTAAGCTTTACTTTGATAACCTGCAATATTAAATCGACATTTTAGCAATATATTTAAGATATTTGCACATCGAAATGAGACATGCATTTTATAGTAGTAGAGAACACAAGATTTATAGTGGTCCGGCCAAGAACTGGGCCTGCATCCAATTTATAGTTCTTGTTATCGATTCACACTGATTTTACAATGTCTTACAATACAAGAATGACACATCCATAATCATTTTACAAATTTAAGCATAGCTTCTAAGTAAAATATGGACGCAAGTGATTGCTGTTTCAGGCTCTCAAAATTGGATCTCCTTCGACGGTTGTGAGCTTGAAAGTGCCATTAAGAAGTTTTTTGCCTATGACGTATGTCCCTTCCCAGTTTGGCCCAAACACTCCTGTTGCTGTCATGACCCTTTTCAAGACTAGATCCCCAATTTCTACATTGGCGAACTTTAGAATTGAAGTGTCTGGCTATCCTTTGCTGATGGGCCGCAACTCTAAGCTTAGCCTCTTTCCTTCTTTCATCAAGCAAGTCAAGTGCTTTAAGTTGCAGCTTTTCATTTTCAGCTTGGTTGAAATGAATTCTCCTGTGTGAGGGGACCTCTATTTCCTCTGGAATCATTGCTTTTGATCCATATGCTAATGAGAATGGAGTGGGCCCAGTCGCAGTGCTGTGGGTAGTTCTGTATGCCCAAAGTGCTAGTGGCAGCTTATCGACCCAACCACCTTTTGCTTTTTCTAGCTGTTTTTTGATGGTTGATTTGATAATTTTGTTCACTACTTCCACTTGCCCGTTTGCCTGCGGATGAGCCACTGTTGAGAAGATTTTTTGGATCTTGAATCGCCTGCAAAAGTCCTGGAATTCTTCGCTTTCGAATTGGGCACCATTGTCTGTGATTATCTTCTGAGGCACACCATACCTGCAAATGATATTTTTAGTCACAAAGTTTATCATCTTTTTAGAGGTAATAGTAGCCAATGGTTCAGATTCAGCCCATTTAGTGAAATAATCAACCGCAACAATAGCATATTTGATTCTGGACTTGGCAATCGGCAAAGGCCCAATGAGATCTATCCCCCAAATGGCGAATGGCCATAGACTGACCATCTGTGTTAGCTCGGTGGAAGATGCTCTTGGGATTTTTGCAAATCTCTGGCATCTGTCACACTTTCAGGAGTAACTAGCAGCGTCTCGATTAATATTTGGCCAAAAATACCCATAGCAGAGAATTTTCTTTGCTAGAGTTTGACCACCTGAATGATCCCCACACTCTCCTCCGTGCACCTCGGCTAAAATTGTTTTGGCCTCTTCCTTGGTCACACATCGGAGTAATGACATCGAGAATCCTCGCCTGTACAACCGCCCGTCTTGAATTACATATCTCGGGGCTTTTCTTAACAGCTTTTGGCGCTCTTTTGAGTTTTGTGGCAGGGAGCCGTTGAGTAGATATTCCTTGATCGGGGTCATCCACGACTCCTGATCTTGAGATACAGCCATAATCCAGTCAATATCCATCTCATCAGTACTTAGAGCTGACAAGACTTCCACAGGGACCAATCCCAATAATTGACAACAAGAGCTCTCAGGCCTTTGACAAGTAAGCAAGAGATTTCCTCCTTTAGTTTCAAACTCTTTCTTGACTTGGCATACTATAAGCTGGGAATCACTGAAGATTTGCAATACTTTGATGTTCAGTTCTTTAGAAATCTTCAAGCTGGCAACAAGAGCTTCATATTCTACTTCATTATTTGTCGAAGGAAATTTTAATCTCAATGCATAGAACAATGACCGCCCTTCGGGGGTTTCAAGCACAACCCTAGCTCCGGAACAATAGTCATTTCTTGCACCATCAACATATAATTTCCATCGGATCAGGATGTCATCAGTCACCTCTTCCTCACTGTCACCTTTATCTATGTATTCTGCAATGAAATCCGCTAAAGCTTGTCCATTGATTTCTCTTCGGGGATGGTAGGTGATATCGTATTGGCTGAGCTCAATATTCCACTTTAGAAGACGACCCGAAGTTTCAGGGCGAAATAGGACTTGCTTTAGAGGTTGATCAGTGCGGACTTTAATAGGATGAGCTTGGAAATATGACCTCAACTTTCTGGACGCAATCAACAGACAATAGGCGAGCTTTTCCAGCTTTGAATAATTCATCTCTGCCCCAGTGAATCTTTTGTTGATGTAAAAAACTAGGCGCTGAACTTTTGCGTCTTCCTGTACCAATGTTGCACTGAGAGCATGAGATGAAACCGCTAAATATATGAAAAGATCTTCACCATTGCTGGGCTTAGGAAGTGCTGGAGGCGTTTCCATGTGACGAATCAGTTCATCAAAAGCTTTCTGACATTCGGGAGTCCATTCAAAGCTTTTCTTTCCTTTCTTCAGAGCGTCAAAGAAGGGAATGCATTTATCAGTAGCCTGGAAATAAACCGACTCAAAGCAGCGACTTTCCCGTTGAGGCTTTGCAATTCCTTCTTTGTCCTAGGTGCTTTGACTTCTCTTAAAGCAGTAATCTGAGCAGGATTAGCTTCGATGCCCCTAGCACTTACATTGGAACCCAAGAATTTTTTGGACTCTACCCCGAATGAACATTTCAGAGGATTTAGCTTCATCCCATACTTTCGGAGGACCGCGAACATTTCTGCCAAATGATCCATGTGGTCTACTGCCTTCTTCGATTTCACCAACATATCATCAACATATACTTCCATAGTCTTGCCAATCTGGGGTTTGAACATGACATTAACAAGTCTTTGATAAGTTTCCCCCGCGTTCTTTAGTCCGAAGGGCATGACTTTATAGCAGTAAAGACCACATCAGTGATGAAGCTTGTGTCCTCCTGATCTGGCTCATGCATCATGATTTGATTGTATCCTGAGTAAGCATGCATAAAAGACAATAATTCATGCCCGGCTGTTCCATCCACCAACTGATCAATTCTGGGTAACGGGAAACAGTCCTTGGGGCATGCTTTGTTCAAGTCTGAAAAGTCGATGCATACTCTCCACTTTCCATTTGCTTTCTTAACCAACACCGGATTAGAAACCCAATTTAGATAAGTGGACTCTCTGATGAAGCCATTTTCCATGAGCTGACTACTTCTTCTTTTAATGTTGTCGACCTTTCAGGACCCTGGGTTATTCTTTTCTGCTTTACGAGTGTGAATTTTGGATCAATATTCAAAGCATGCACTGCGATTTCTAGAGATATTCCACACATGTCGGCATGACTCCAAGCGAATACATCTCGGTTTGCTTTCAAGAATGATGTCAACATATTCTGAACCGTCACACCGAGTTGTGAACCCATATTCAACACCTTGTTTGGATCATTCAGGTCAACAGGTATTGGCACCGTCACTTCCACCGGCACCACTCTACTTTCTCCTGCATTGGTTTTTCTGGGATCAATCTCTTTTCGTGCACCACTATGCTCACCAGTGCAGGGTCTACCCCGTAATTGCTACAAGGTGGGCTCTTTGATGCGGAGCGGAGCTGCCACACCCTTACCCATTTCTCTCTTCTTTGCCTCCCGTAACTCTATGAGATAGCATTCTCGCCCAGCATTTTGGTCCCCCTTCACAATACCGACGCCATTATCAGTGGAAAACTTCATAGTCAGGCACCATGGGGCGAGAATGGCCTTGAATGCGGCAAGAGTCGGTCGACCCAAGAAGGCATTGTAAGCTGAGAATTCATCAACAATCACAAAAGTTTGTTTTCGGATCAACTTCTTTTCCCCTTCTCCAAGCTCTACAAATAAGTCAATAGTCCCTATAGGCTGTTTTGGTTCTCCAGTGAACCCAACAATTTTTTGTGAGGAAGCTTGGACATCAGTCATGAGAATTTTCATCTGATCAAATGTCTTTCTCAAGAGGACATTGCAAGAGGCGCCGCAGTCAACAAGCACACTTCTTACAATGGCTGGTCCGATGCCTGCAGATATCACCAAGGGATCCATGGTGGGAGCCTCAACACCAACAGAGTCTCTAGCCCGGAATATGATGTCATCGTTAAAAGTTCTTTGCTGTTTTAAAGGTGCAGCATCTTCCAAGACAAAAACATTTTCTTCCGCTGGGGCATATCTCAAAGCTTGGGCATATCTCTCCATCTCACCCCAACTTCTGCTCGCTGGGTGAGGACCCCCTGTGATAACATTAATGACAGGCCTCTCAGATTCCTGCGCTGCAGTCCTCTCACCTGAGCCGGACTGATGAGCAGGAACTTGTTGCCCCTGAGTAGATGAGATCGGGTCACTTCTGTTTCTCTTCACATATTGTTGTAGTTTATTCTGTCTCAACAGCTCTTCAATCAAATCCTTTAAATGGCGACATTCATTAGTGTCATGGTCAGGTTGATTGTGGAACCGACAGAATCTCCCATTATGCATAACATTTTTCCCAGTCTTCATCTCAGGTGGTTTGGGGTATTCAACAGCATCCTTGGTCACGAAAACGATATTTTCTGGAGTATCAGTTAATGGAGTAAAACTGAAGGTTTAAAGTGGTGAGTTTTCTTCGCATCTTTCTGCTTTTTTCCACCGTCATTCTCCCTCTTCTGGCCACCAGATTCCTTTTTTGTTAGAAGCAACATTGTTATTCTCAACTTCAGTCACGACTACTTTTGCTGGCAGGAAGGCTTTCTAAGCGCATAAATTCATCGGCCTTCTTATAGAACTTCTTAAGTGAATTTAGCTATTTCATCTTTAGCCATTTTTCGAATTCACTTGATTTGTCAATAGCTCGCATCAAGTAAGTCAGAATCATCCGAGGCTCTACATTATCAACTTCGACCAAGGCTATATTAAAGCGGTTTAAGAAAGATTTGATAGACTCTCCGGGGCATTGTTCGAGGCAGGATAATGACATTATGTCCTTGGCCTTCGAAGCATGTAACCTGAAATGATCTTTGAATTTCCGAGTTAGGTCGGAGAACTGATCCACGGATCAAACTGGCAGCTTCGTGAACCAAAGCAGGGCCACTCCCTCCAAGTACACAGGAAATTATCTGCACTTGATCTCGTCTATTGCTCTGGCACCTGTCATATGCCAGTCATACTTGTATAAGAACTGGTTAGGATCGCTTGTCCCCCGATAAGCTGGAATAGTGGGGGGAACAAACTTCTTTGGAAATTCAGCCTTCAGAATTCTTTCAGTAAAATGAGTCTTGCTTGGAGAAAACCCCCAGTCACTTTCAGCTTCCTCCCTTCGCATGCTCTTCTTCATAATTTGTCGAATCAATCCCAAGAGGTACTCCTCATCGTTTAGAGGCCCCGCGGGGCAGACGTCAACTACTTTTTCGGAAGTTTGCCAGGACAAACGTTCACAAAGAGTTGGCTGCGGCCTTGATCCTTCATCTTGGGGAGGTGCCCCTTCGGCGGTGCCAGCTGCCCTCTGAGGAATACTTTTCCCTTGGGAATCATGAACATCCTCAGCAAAGGTTTCTTCATTATTTTCTGGTTGGTGGTTAACTCCAAGCAAAGCATTCAACCTGTTCAACGTCAAAGTGTTCTGGGCTTCCATTTGTTGATACAACCCAGACACTACAACATCCAATTCCACCCTTACGATTCCAACACAAGGAGTCGCTTGATTTGACGCGGGAGAAGTGGCAGTGTTGTCATAAGCATCTCCTGATCTAGTAGATCTACTTTTTCTTTTAGGAGCCATAATTTCGGATAGACTTCTGATTCTTAGGGAGAGTCTTTCAACAAATCTTTGTGAAGCAATGATGAGAGCACCCTTGAGTTCAACCTTCTCGGTGAAAGCACCAAAAATGTTAACACTAAAAATGTACGCTAACACCCCAGTGTGAGTTGGGATATAGCAAAAGCACCACCTGTTGGTACGGGAATTAAAAGCAAGCAGAAAATAACATAAAATAGTAGAGACAACAATTTTTATAGTGGTTCGGCTCAAAGTCAAGCCTACGTCCACTTAATCTCTCCTATTATTGATTTGATTACAAGTTTTACAGTAATTCTTCAGTTGCAGCACCATTAAGGCAAGTAGTTAGAACTTTGATGTAGAAAAGCTCTTTGAATTCATGTTGAATGAATTTTATATTTTCTCCAGATTCTTTGAAGTGTCTTTGGCATTTGAAATGTTGTAGAAGTCGTGAAAACAGCAAAGTCTTGGCATATCAGAAATCAACCTCCTCTAATGTGGAGTAGGCGGGGTATTTATAGGGGAGTTTCGGAGTTAGGTCGTGTGGTGTAGGCTGTGGGCGGCTTAGGAGTTGAGTTAGGTCGTGGGCGACCTAATGGGTACGGGTTACGGCTTATAGTGGGTGTATTTGGCCATTTGCGTTGGCTGGTAGGTCGCAGCAACCTATGGGGAATGGAAGGCGATCTATACGCTGGGGCATCAGGCGGAGCGACTTAAGATAGACTTGGGAGAAGCAGCGACCTAATATAGGTTGGAGTGACCTATATACAAACGACAAAAGGAGACGCGGCTTATTTAGGTGCAGCTGTGGGCTCATAACCCGCTAGGTCGCTACCTCATTGAGTCGTTGTAGTATTCAACCCCCTGTCGTGTTTGAGTCGCTATGTCGTTGATCTATTTAGGTCGCTTAACTCCTTGAAAGCCGCTGGGAGGTTGAGTCGTTAACTCATTGCAATGTTAGATCGCCAGATGCTATAGGTCGTAAGTTGCTTAGAGCTGTGAACAGTTAAGTCGCTTGGGGTTTTGGGGTAATTAACCCGTCGTTATGTTAGGTCGTTAAGTCGCCAGCTTTTCTTAAGCAGTTGAGTCGGCATTCAGAAAAGGGATTAACAGTAGGCAGTGCTTTTTAATTATTATAATAGGTTGCGTGCGTTGTGTGTATTATGTGTAAATAGGACGTAGGCATATGATATAAAATAATGGTGTTGTTAATTAACATAAATCTACATTAAACATGAGGGTTCTATGTTCTCTGCATTATTGCTACTCATTTTTGTATGGTTTTGTAGTTCAATGTTACATGACTTTGAGTTAATTGGCCAGAATAATTTTTTCCCATCTTAGCTAAAAAAAACTATAATCTTTGTATTTGCATTTGCATATATCAAAACATTGAGATAGTAACTAAAATCTTGTAGGCATTTATTTTTTTCATTTCCTACTGTGTTATGGGCCGTATATGATTCCACTGATTTGATACACACAATAGTATCCTCTTTCGCTACACAGCTTTATTGATCGAACATTGCATTCAGATAAATTTACCTTCTTTAATGTTTGGCAATGTTTGCCTCGTTAATGAATAGTTGATTTCCATTGCCTGCATTCTTCTAATAATAGTTAACTTTATGTTTTCCATTGTTAGCGGTATTTTTCTTTTTACAATTTCAAGAAGTTCTTCATTTCCCTTAACTTTGGCTTCCTCTTGATTTTTTAATTTGAAAGTTTTCAAATTTGGCTACTGCCTTCACAACCCATTTCCTTTTATATTTCAGTTTTGTTGGTTGTTTTTGATCTGTAGCTGCACAACCCATTTCCTTCTATATTACCGTTTTGTCGGTGTTTTTGATCTGTGGCTGTAGTAATTCGATATACAATCCAGAGTTAACTGTGCTGCTCCTTGCCTGAGACGGCTAATAATTAAGCACTCATGGCATATATCCCCAACTTCTTACCTCCTTGAGTTGATGCATGCCCAAGTTCCTCCATGAATTTCCTCGCATGTGCTATTTTTCTGTAGAACATAACTTGAGATCACCCACCGTTATAGCAATCAGGCAGCAATGTCTCACATGTATATTCCTTGCTATATACATCATTCATTACTCATGAATGAGGATGACACTTTCCTTGATTAACATTTATATTCAGAGGCCATGTCGTTCTTTTAGTGCTGTATATAAAGTCCAATGCCAGCAAATTGTATGTTAGTTCGCTATGAATGTGAGAATATTGCGTAAATATGGCAATAATGTCAATTGCTTATAGAAAATGCTTTTTGATGAAGAAATCAATCAATAGTTGATTTCCATTGGCAGCATTCTTCTAAAAAATAGTTAACTTTATGCTTTCTTATTGTTAACGGTATTTTTCTTTTTACAATTTGAATAAGTTCTTCATTTCTCTTAACTTTGGCGTCTTCTTGATTATTGAATTTGAAAGTTTTTAATTACGACTACTGCCTTCACAATCCATTTCCTTTTATATTTTAGTTTTGTATGTTATTTTTCAAAAGCCACGGACTCAATGTTGTTTGATCTGTAGCTGTAGTAATTTGATATACAATCCATAATTAGACTTTACCGAGAATAAGCTTCTTCTTTCAAGTTAATATTTAAACTTTAGTGTAAGCTCAAAACTATAAAGTAGTTCCTTTAGAAGTAGGTACAACATAATTTCTATGAAACAAACTTCACCATCCTGTTGCTTGCCTGTATTTTCTTTGACAGCTAAGAATTAAGCACTCATCATATATCTTCAACTTCTTGCCTTCTTGAGTTTCCCTATGTTCCTCCATGAATTTCCTCACATTTTCTATTTTCTTTATAGAACAAAACTTGAGATCACGCACCGCTATAGCAATCAGGTAGCAAGTGTTGTGACGAATTCTAACTCAAGACTACTCAAATCAAAACCTCAAAATCACAGCAGAAGACGAGATCGTTGTAAGAAGTGTAAAAAAACAACCAATCAATAACTCAACCAATCCAAATCTGATCACCAAACAAGCAATATAGAAATCAAAGCAATAACAAAAAATAAATCACATAGTGATTTATAGTGGTTCCACTAATGTTGTGTTAGTGTACATGCACTTTAAGAGAGTTTTTATTAATATCGAGAGAAGAGTACAAGAGATTGATTACAATGATCAAAATTCTTATAGAATTGATTTGTGGAGAAGAGAATTGAAGAAAATTAGGTTTTGATAAACCCTGATTTGTGGAGGCTAAAAACCATTGCAGTCGCTTTCTGTCACAAAGAAATCTGGATCCAGAAAATAGCTTATATAGAAGAACAGAAAACATAGGCAAAGTTCCAAAATTGCCCCTTCGAATATCACAAATCTTCATGTCAAGCCTAGGCAAAAAACTGGCAGAAGTCGCCACTGATGTCTGTCACAATGAGACAGATGTCCGTCCAAGGTCTCGGAAAAATTTTCCTTGAGACATTAGACGTCTGTCCAAAGTGATAGACGTCTGTTCTTGCTCTCTGTAAAATTCTCCAGCAGACTTAGACGTCTGACCAAAACTTCAGACGTATGTACTGAGTCTCTAGAACAGATTCACTGTAGTCTCATACGTCTGAACATTCACTCGGACGTCTGTGCTGAGTCTCTCAGCATCACTCCACCTTCTTCGCCATAACTTCCTCCTTCGAGCTTCGATTTGCGAACCGTTTTCTCCGTCATCAAGCTACTTCCAACCTCTTCAATTTTCTCCATATAGTATCGTCAAAATTCAACAGCAAGGTCTCACTTAGATCTAGTGAGAAAGCAAATTGATATATACATCTTGAGGCTTAAAGGTACCTAGCTATACACGTCATTCATTACTCATGTATGAGGATGACACTTTCCTTTATCAGCATTTCTACTCAGAGCCTATGTCGTTCTTTTAGTGTTGTATACCTGCAATGCCAGCAGATTGTACGATAGCTACTATAAATGTGGGAATATTGCATAAATATGGCAAAAATGTCAATTATACATAGAAAATACTTTTTGCTAAAGAAATCGTTAAAGATTTATTAGAAAATTATAAAAGAAATATTACATTGCGCATCTTTTTAATTACAAACCTCCCATCACAAAAGCTCAGTAGAATTTTTTTTACATAGGGTCTTACCGTCCCCTCCTATCCAGTTACCTCAATTTCACTACTTTAAGTACATGCAGTAGATTGAAGCAATAAAGAGCAATTGGTTATGTAACTAAAGGTTATAACGTTGTTATTACGGTACGTAGTAGCGTATATTTTAATACTGTAAAAAATACAAAAAAAAGCAAGAAGCTTTGTTGAGATTTTAATTCATTATTTTGTGTGGATTTATAATTCGTTGAGATTTTAAAATTTTGCAACACAGTTTATACTTGACAGAAATCTTGCTGCGGTATACTTCAAGTATTAAGAAACTTCAATTTTCTCAAAATTTTAATGCTTTTCGGACTTAACCTTATTTAATTTTAGTTGCTAATTTAATAAATTTCCTAATTTATTTTTATAAACTTCCAACTTTATCTTTGATCTTTCATGCGAGTATACTCTTGGACTCGCGCAAAAGATCAAAGATAAATCTGGAAGTTTATAAAATAAATTAGGAATTTTATTAAATTAGCAACTAAAGGTAAATAAGGTTAAGTTACAAAAGCATTATAATTTTAGGAAAATAAATTTCAGCTTTTAAGGCATAGAGATAGGGACCAGTGATTTCTCAACAAGCTTCTCATGTCTTTTGCTTGCTATATTTTAATTTTTCAAAAATTTTATGCTTTTGAGACTTAACCTTATTTACTTTTAGTTGCTAATTTAACAAATTTTCAAATTTATTTTATAAACTTACAGCTTTATTTTTGATCTTTCATGCGAGTAAACTTTTTTTTTATTGGTTGACCATTCAAAATTTGTTTCATACGAGAATTATTTACAGATTTTAAAATTTTGAATAATATTTATATATAAGGATGACACTTTCTTTTATCAACATTTGTATTCATAGCCCATGTTGTCCTTTTAGTGTTGTATATAAAGTGCAATGCCAACAAATTGTACGTTAGCTACACTATAAGTGTGAGAATATTGCATAAATGGCAATAATGACAATTATACATAGAAAAATACTTTTTGCTAAAGAAATCATTAAAGATTTATCAGAAAATTATAAAAGAAATATTACTTTGCGCATTTTTTAGTTACAAACCTGCCATCCAAAAGTTTAGTAGACTTTTTTTACATAGGCTCTTACTTGCCCCCTTCTATCCATTAGCTCGGTTTTACAACTTTAAGAAGCCAGTACGTGAAGTAAATTGAAGAAATATAGAGCAATTGATATATAACTAAAGGTTATAATGTTGTTATTATGGTAAGTAATAGTGTATAAGTTAATACTGTAAAGAAGTACAAAACAATATTAAGAAACATTGTTGATATTTTAACTCATTATTTTGTAGAGGTCTTAAATTTTGTTCAGATTTTAAAATTTTGCAAGACATTTTGTACATAGCAAAAATCTTTCTGCGGTATTCTTCAAATATTAAGAAACTTCGACTCATTATTACCATACAAAATTTGTTGATATGAGAATAATTTACAGGTTTTAAAAATTTGTAGGGTATTTATATACGAGGATGACACTTTCCTTTATCAACATTTCACAGAGCCTATGTCGTTCTTAAAGTGCTGTATATAAAGCGCAATGCCAGCAGATTATATGTTTGCTTTAGCTACACTATAAATTGAGAATATTGCATAAATATGGTAATAATGTCAATTATATATAGAAAATACTTTTTGCTGAAGAAATCATTAAATATTTATCAGAAAATTATAAAAGAAATATTGCTTTGTGCATTTTTTTTAGCTACAAATCCGCCATCCAAAAGTTTAGTACACTTCTTTTACAGTCTCTTACTGCCCCCTCCTATCCAGTTACCTTAATCATATAACTTTAATTTTTTTTTTGAAATCTTAACTTATATATATATATATAGACAATCCAAGGGAAAAGGAGCTGCCAACAAGCCTGGCAGGTGACTGAGCTACAAGAGACAAAAGACAGCAATAGTACAATAATAGATGTACATCAAAAACTGCACAGCCTAAGGGAAAGAAGGAGGCTGCCTGACGAGAATATCTGGATGAGCTCCGGTAAAACCACCGCCCATCGTATCACGCTAACAAGCTCCGGCATGGCCACCGCCTGTAAGCATGATATAGAGACTCTCGACCAATAGAAATCTGAGCTGACCATCGTCCAATCCCTAAAGCTCAACAAAAACCTATGCTCCAGTCTTACCAACCTTGAATGACTAGCAGTATTATTGGTAATAAACGGAATTTACTAGTTCAGAGAATACCTGATTAGTCGAGGACACTCCAATGCAGTCTGTCTGTCAGATACCTGTGTTCCATGCTTTCCAACCCTGTATGACTAGCAGTAGTATTAGTAATAAAAGGAATTTACTAGAATAGAGAATACCTGAGTAGTCAAAACTGATCTAATGAAACCTCAATCGATACCCGTTCTAAGGGGCCTAACAGCAATGGAGAGACGATCAGCAAGCTGGCGCGATCGTGATCCGAGGTGCCTCGTGTAAGGCCGAGCCTGGAAAGCTATGAACAAGTCGTTCCTAACTCGACGAATTACAGAAGTAGGGTTCATCCGTACTTCATCAAAGACTACCTTGTTTCGTGAGCACCAGATGTGCCATAAAATAAGGCAAGGAATCAAACGATACAGAATAGATCTAAGAGACTTTCCAGTATGACCGTTCCACCAAGAGCAGAGAATTGCTACCGGCGAGGTGACGTCCCCATGGAGACCGATAAAATTACGAAAGAAGTTCCATATAGCTTTGGCAACAAAGCCTTCGAAGAACAGATGACAGATGGTCTCCTCAGCCCCATTGCCGCAGCAATAGCATCGAGAGACGATAGGAATGCCAATCCTACGAAGATTGGCATGGAGGGGGAGCCCATTATGCAGCGCACGCCACATAAATATGGACACTGTAGGGGGAAGGCGGGAGTCCCAGATAAAGGAAAAGATAGGATGAGACAGGGCCGATGCACGAACGGAATTCCACACCTTAAGAATAGAGAAGGAAGAACCATCCCAGCCGGCCATTCCGTCGTGGGCGTCGGACAGAGATTTGACCGCTTGCATTCGTTTCCAGGTTTCGCTGGAGAAGGAAGGAGAGCCCGAGAAATTCGAGGCAGAGAGGCAACGATATTTAGCTCGGAGGAATGATGCCCAGAGAGAATCATTTTACCCGAACCAATACCAGAGTTTGCAAGCAAAGGCAGTACACATATCCTTAGGATTTCGCAGGCCGAGGCCGCCCTCCGAGCGAGGGCGGCAGACCGTGTCCCACGAGATCTAATGATGCCGAGAAGCGGTTTCTTTGGAACCCCAAAAGAAAGCCGAAGCCAACAAGCGAAAGGACCTGAAGAAGGAGTCAGTAGGGGTGATAGCTGCGAAGATATGGGTTCCGATCGAGTCCAAAACAGACTTTATCAGAACCAGTCTTCCAGCTTGAGAGAGAAGGGAGGAATTCCATCGCAAAATCTTTCCTTTGACTTTGTCAATTAAGGGATCGAAGAGGGCATTCAGTTTCCTACCCTTGTACAGGGCAATGCCAAGGTAAGGCAACGGAAGAGAGGAAGATCTAAAACCCGTAAACGATTGAATCCAAAGGGATTTGGCGGGAGTTATATCTTTAGCAGATACGGAGCAACTCTTAGCCGAATTAACGAGTTGGCCTGAGCTTCTCTCGTATTGCCGGAGGAATTGAATAAGACGGCGAATAGACTGCCGGTGGCCATTGGTGAAAATGATGATGTCGTCAACAAAGGACAGGGAGGAAATAAGAGGGCAACCCCTTGGAATGCCGAAGCACTGAATTTGACCGTAGATGGTCAAAGAGTGAATGCCACGAATCAAGGCTTCGGTGGCCAGAACAAAGAGAGAGGGAAACAGAGGATCTCCTTGTCGCAGACCTCTACCTGCTCTGAAGTAGCCACAGGGCGAGCCATTGACAAGAACAGAAAACCAACAGTTGGAGATGAGTCTCCATACCATGTTAATGAGAATTTCCGAAAAGCCAAAGGATCTGATAACCTTGAGAATGTAAAACCAAGACATACGGTCATACGCCTTAGCCATATCTAACTTAAGGACAACATTAGATCGTCTAACCTTGCGGTCTATCTGAGAGATCAATTCCTGTGCCAGCAGGACATTGTCCGAGATCAGACGGCCTTTAACAAAGCCAGCTTGGGAAGGAGAGATAAGACGATTAAGGAAAGGAGCTAAACGGGAAGACAGGATCTTGGAAATAACTTTGTTGGCATAGTTACATAAGCTGATGGGACGGAAATCTGAACAAGATCGAGGCGAAGTCGACTTTGGAATCAGAACCAAGTTGGTAGACGTCCATCCCTGGGGAAGGGACGCCCCTGAGAAGAAGGCCTGGATAGCAAGACAAAGGTCTGCCTGAATAATAGGCCAACAGGATCGAAAGAAAACGACATTGAAACCATCAGGTCCGCTGGCGCTATCCTTGCTGAGGGAGAAGACACAGGATCGGATCTCTTCCTGAGAAGGAGGATCAACCAGTCCAACGCTCTCAGAGGGGAGTAAAATGGGAGGGATGAAGGCAAGAAGCGATTGATCGGTGACCGTCGCAGAAGGAGAGCCTAGGAATTCTTGAAAGTGAGACACTAAGGTTTGTTTAATGACTACCGGACAGTAGTCATCGAACGGTCCTCTTTCTGAATCTCGAAAATGGAAAGGAAACGATTCTTTTTGCGGATAGAGGAGTGGAAGAAATTGGAGTTTAAGTCCCCTTCCACAGCCCATTTGATACGAGCTTTTTGTCTCAGAAAATCATTCTCAATGCGAAGCTCGGAAGAGAAAGCTATCTGAGCAATAGACCACGCTTCTTTGTTCACTGACGAAGGATCCTCATCAAAAGCGGCTTCGGCCAGAATCATGATTTCTTCCGCCGCTCGGACCCTATCAAAGATGTTCCTGAAAACGTCCACATTCCAAGATTTGAGACAGGATTTAAGATAACGAAGTTTACGAGAGAAGACCGATAGAGGGGGACCAGTCAAGGGAGCAGACCAGTCTTGCTCTACAGCCCGAAGGAAGGAATGGTGAGACGTCCACATACTCTGAAAACGAAAGGAGGATAGGCCAGAGGAGGAGAGAGGGGAGCAAACCAAGAGTAAGGGGGAATGATCAGAGAAGGTTCAGTGAAGGTGGGAGACAGAGAAGGTGAAGGGAAGCGCTAGCCATCCTTCTGAACCGAAAACCCTATCAAGCCTGGAGAGGATCTGATTTGGACCTTCTCTGTTGTTACTCCAAGTGAAAGCAGATTCAATGAAAGGAAGCTCAGAAAGACCAGAAGCAGCTATGCAGGCATTGAAATCCTCAATACCCCTTCTGTTGGAAATAGCACCGCCTTGCTTTTCAGCATGGCTAGCAATGACATTGAAGTCTCCTCCAATGACTGCTAGAGAGTGATGAAGGTCAGCAAGCGAGAGAATGACAGACCAGAGGGATAGTCTTTCTAAACGATCGCATTTAGCGTAGACCGCCGAGAAAAGGAACGGTAAAGGAGACAGAGGGGTAGAACAAACCACAGACAGCAGTTGTTCAGAATCAAATGCTGGCGAAACGACTAACGATCGGGACCACAGGATCCAAATCTTGCCAGAGACGTTAGCAATGCCTCCGGCGAAACCAATGGAAAGGACAGTGTTGGTTAACGCATCCGGACCGACAAGCGGTTCAAGGAGAGCGACCAAACAGATAGAATGCTTCCGAACAAGCCGCTTAAGCCTGGCGGATGACTCAGAGTTACCGATTCCTCGGATATTCCAGATCAGAAAGGACGCCATCGGACGTAAAAACAGAAAGAATAAGAAGGAAGAGAGGAAAGGGGACTCAGCGGAGATAAAGAGTGTACCGAGTAGATCGGACAATCTGCTCGGACGCTGCTAAAGAGCGTGTGTGAATGGTACGAGGGGTCGAGGGAGTGCTACTCGTCGAACGACTAGGCCGACGAGAGCGACGATGGCGAGGAGCTAGGGGCCGAGCAGCTATCTCCTCGCGATCAGAAGAGAGAGATAAGGACCTCCTAGCCCGCAGCGGGGTGGTAGAGTCATGAGAGGTCTCAGCCACAGCGCGGGAGGAGTTCTTAGTCAGTCTGAGTAGACGGCCAGAAATGGCCTCTATCTCTGACTGGCTAAGGAGAGGACGAGAAAAGGAGGGAAGACACTGCCTAACAGGAGGGGATGAAAGCACGGTGGAGAAAGAACCAAAACTAGTGTAGGACTGAAAAACAGAAAAAGAACCAGGGAAAGCAACCGAAAAAAAACATGTAGGGGAACGCACAACGTACACCCCTAATCTCTGTATGAGCCTAGTCATAACCGAGTAGTCATCAAGTTGGCTACCCAGTGAATCTGAGCTAGCTCGAAAGACGTCCGGACCGTAATCCACAATAAGGTGGAACTGAGACTGGGTACTAATCACCTTGCCAGTCAAACAGTGGGAGACCGCAATGGTACCCACTATGTGACTATGACAAGAGGAAAGTACGCACCAAGCGCTCCTAGCCCATCGTTGCTTACAGGCAAGCCGGCAACACCCACGCAAAGACACCAAAAACAAATAAAAAGACATCAACGACACGGGGACGTCGCAATGCCTAGAGGCCACATGATACCTGAACCGAACACAGTCCAACACAACCGAAAATGAAGGGCTCGGGTAGCTGGACCGCTGCCTGGAGGGCCAACCAGCAGCCCAACAACCTACAGCAAAACAAAGCCCGCTGCTGCGAATAAGGAGAACACGGCAGAGACCCGAACACACACAGTAGCCAGGCCAGAACACACCAAAGCACAGCACTAACACAAACACTCCACACCACTGAACACACACAAACACACCGCACGACTGCACATACACACACAATTCACACCATAGCACTAACACATACACACCACACCACTGCACTAACACAAACCCATTCCACCACAATACCAACACACACACACACACCACACCATAGCTCAACCACACACACAAGGAAGGAGCAATAACCAAAAGACACCCCAAGCACGCACCCATCCGTACGAGGCAAGGAAGCCTCAGCACACCGATGAACACACAACACACAGCATAAGTCGAGGAAAAGCCCACAAAAACAGCCACCCACAAAACTATCCGGAGAGAGATAACACAAAGGAATCAATAAGGGAGAGGGGACAACATAGCAGTATACAGCAGAGGGGATATGCAGCAAACCAGTACAATCAAGGGAAGGGGGAGTAACAGCAGTACAACCAAGACCAGGGGGAATTATAATCAGGAAAGCATCAATAGAGTATAAACAGGAAGGCAAATAATCTGGTGAACTACATAGCATAACAAAACAATAGGGATTATCATGTGTAACATCAAGGATCACCAAATAATCAAGCATGACCACTATAGCAAAAGCAGAATTGGACAAGGAATGAAGAGAATAAGGAGTAGGAGGAGAAAACCATACCTGAGCGAGAGGCTTACCTACTACCCCTTCTTCTTGCACTGCCCCTTCTTTCCTTACTGTATACTGTTATCGACCAGAAACAATTGCCTCCTGCTGCCTCCTGTCCACTTGCGCGAGAGGAACTGCCTCCTACTGCGCTGCATCGCTGTTCCACGACCTTTTAAGCCTTCTTCTCCATCGGCTTCTTCTAGTACGCCGCCGGAATCGCTGAAGTTTGGATGGATGAAGCTCGGTCGAGAAAGGAGTCATCACTTCTCCTATCTCAGAATTCAAGCCGGCAGCAGATCTAGTGATCTCAACATCAAGCACAGCAAGGTCTGCAGCTGTTACCTCGGTAGATGGGGTCATCACCTCCCCATCGCCTAGAACAGAAGCCACGGGACAAACCGAGGACACCTCAGTTCCCCCGCACACCACCGAGCCAATCAAAATGCCTCCGATCAACGTCGGCGAAGGAGGCAGCTGGCCAAAGCACAAACGAGGCCCAGGACACGTGGAGATCTCCTGCCACCGTTTCAGAGCAAGAAGGCAGATCTGACGCATCCCACAATTTTAGATCAGCAAAGCTACGACCATGGAGTAGCCGTGATCTCAGACCAAATTCGTAGGAGGGAAGGATCTCCATAAATTTTCCATCAACCAACATAAATCTGAATCTGGTAAGGATAGAGAAATCGATTGGGGAAAAAACCCTAATTTCGACCGAATCGACTCCTGCGAAAACCAGAGAGATCGATCCTTTCACCAAACTCTGAAGAGCTTCGGCGATAGCAGTAAAGTTCAAACATTGCTCAACAAAGGTTCCGATTAGCACAAATTCCGAAAAATCCGACATCAGATCAAACCCGAAGGTGCAGAAGAAGGAGTAGAACCAGTAAGCAGAGCGCACTAAGCATTAATATTTAAGGAATAATAAATACAGAAGAAATGAGGAGAGAAAGAGAAGGACGAAGTGAGAATTAGGACGCCATTAATGAGTTTGCAACGGTCATTAAACAAACAAACAAGAACTGAAAATACAGTATATATAACTTTAATAGGTCGGCACATGAACTAGATCGAAGCAATAAAGAGTAACTGAGTATATAACTCCGTTGTTATTAGGGTAAGTAGTAGCATATAAATTAATACTGTAAAGAACTACAAAAAATATTACGAAACTTTGTTGAGATTTTAACTCTTTATTTTGTAGAGATTTTAAAATTTGTTGAGATTTTAAAATTTTGCAAGACAGTTTATATATAGAAAAAAAATCTTACTGCAGTATACTTCAAATAATAAAAAACTTCAATTCATTATTTTTGTTGGCTAGCCATCAAAATTTGTTGATATGAGAATTATTTACAGGTTTTAAAATTTTACAAGGTGTGTTTATATGTGTGTGTATGTGTGTATATATAGAAAATATCTTATTGTATTATACTTCATGTTATTCGTAAAATTGAAGACAGTTTTGATGGAAACTGGAGTGGTTACAAAACAATGTTGGATCTTAAGGTTATTCAGACACTAGAAATGGTGAAATATGTATTAACTACTTACTTATGAATATAAAACTGTATTTACTCAAATTGCAAACAGAAAGAAGTAATCAGAGAATAAGTAATAAAGTAAAATGCAGTAATGTAAATAACACCCGGATTTTTATACTGGTTCGGATTAACAAATTCTACATCCAGTCCTGCACTCTACCGTGCAGAATTCCACTACAATCGCTTGCTTTCCACGGGTGGCAAGAACACCTTTACAATTTTGGTTTCACGGGCTACAAGACACGCCTTTTGATTTTACAGGCTACAAGAACACCTTCTCCTTATCACCAACAAACTATGACAAGTAGTCGTATCTTCAAAACAGATTCTTGCAGATTCGGTACAATGATCCTATAGATCTCCAATGACAATATATCTTTGAATTATTTGAGGAATAAGATGAAATCAGAGAGAGAATGATGTGAATTAAAGTACAACTCTCTGATATTGTGTGGTTTGCAAATTAGTGAAGAATTGAAGTGAAACAGTATCGATTTGCAAGGAGATTGAAAGAGTATGCAATGGATTTCTTTTGCAAATGTTTGGAGAAGAAGAAGTAAGAGAAAATAAGAATTCTTGATGTTAAAATTCGTTTTCAAAGGCTTTTATATAGTGGTTGAAGAGACGTGTTTTTTGGTGAAGAGGTAGAGGGAAATGTCTCTTCATTTAAAATTTAAAATTCTGAAAAACGGCTAGCATGTCGACAAGCGTGTGTTGCAAATTTTCAGCATTTCAAATTACTTTATATTTGTGGATTTTTGTGATTAGATTGAAGTCAATGATTGATGATCTTCAAGTATAATTGCCATGAGATCTTTAATAAGATATTATAAGGTTCAACTAACTCCTCATCACTTCAAACACCTTTATCCTTAAACATTTTTCTCTAATTGAGTTTTGTTCTTCAATCGCTCTGATTAACCTTCTTCTATAATTCATTTACTTTCACTGTATTCTTGTTTAACTTTGTAAATATATCCATAATATATCTGATATGTCTGCATAACTCGAAGATACGTTAGTAGTAATATTTATGTGGTTGTTGTCATTAAAATCAATACCTAGGGTATTGATTTAACAAGTTTGTATCTATCTATCTATCCTACTTACAGATCCACAATATCATTAAATATGATCAAACGCCAAATCATTAGACGATCTACTCAAACATCACTTTAAAATAGATTTCGGCGTTGCACTACGGAACTTTTAGGAATTTATCAGGCTATATAAGAGACAAATGACTTGATACCTAAAGTGCATAGTTCTTAACTTACAATAAGAGAGGGCTTTGCATTTAAATTGGGACCCCATACGCACATGGTTCACTTGTAAATACCAAGACCTCTTTCACATGGTATAACAAGTTGCATACACAATATAATACTATAGATTTCAACCTCTATTTAGCAGGGATTGCATTTGCATACATCAAAACTTCCCGATAGCAATTGAAATTTTGTAGGCATTCATTTTTCCATCTCCTACTGTGTTAATGGATGTATATGATTCCACTGATTTGATATGCACAACACTCTCCTTTTTCGCTACACTGCTTTATTGATCGAACATTGCATTTGGATGATTTTACCTTCGTTGGTATTTTCCCATGTTTACCTCATCAATGTTTATTTCCATTGCCTGCGTTCTTCTAATAATAGTTAAGTTTATGCTTTCCCATTGTTAACGGTATTTTTCATTTTACAATTTGAAGAAGTTCTTAACTACCATCCGAAAGTTTAGTTGACATTTTTTTGTAGGCTTTTACTGCCCACTCCTGTCCTGTTACCTTAATTGACGACTTTAGAAGGCCAGTACATGAAGTAGATTGATGCAATAAAAGAGCTGATGCAATAAAAGAGCAAATTGACTATGTAACTAAAGGTTATACTGTTGTTATTACGGTAAGTAGTAGCGTATAAGTTAATGATGTAAAGAAGTACAAAAAATATTAAGATACTTTGTTGAGATTTTAAAATTTTGCAACAGTTTGTACATAGCAAAAGCCTTACTGCGGTATACTTCAAATATTAAGAAACTTCAGCTCATTATTTTTTTGTTGGCTGACCATCCAAAATTTGATGAGATGAGAATTATTTATAGGTTTTAAAATTTTGAAGGATATTTTATGTGAGGATGACACTTTACTTTATCAACATTTGTATTCAGAGCTCATGTCGTTCTTTTAGAGTTGTATACAAAGTGCAATTCCAGCAGATTGTAAGTTACCTGCACTATAAATGTGAGAATATTGCAAAAATTTGGTAATAATGTCAATTATACATAGAAAATACTTTTTGCTGAAGAAATCATTAAAGATTTATTAGAAAATTATAAAGAAAAATTATTTTGTGCATTTTTTTAGTTACAAATCTGCCATCCAAAAGTTTTGTAGATTTTTTTTACATTGGCTCTTACTTCCCCTCCTATCCAGTTACCTCAATTATATAATTTTCAAAGGCCAGTGACTGAAGTTGATCGAAGCAATAAAGAGCAATTAAGTATGTAAATAAAGGTTATCACTTTGTTATTTAGGTAAGTAGTAACGTATAAGTTAATACTATAAAGAATATAGGTAAAACAATACATTTTACCGACTCAATCCACAATCTAACCCGAAAACTGTTAGAGTGGTAAACTAACATTACTAACATACTAACAATTTGTTTTAGGATCTACCAACCTCAAGATGATCACTAAAAGAAACGTAAAACAAAAGTTTAAATTGGAATATTGTGTTACCTATACCACAACACACAACATTGTTGTCCGAGATAGCTGGTGTATCCACTAGACAGGACTTTTTTTTTCCTTGCTTGTTACACTATTTATAATTTTCTACTGTTAGTTGTCTATTGACTGTATGAGTGGGATACAATACACTGTTTACTTCCATAGGTAGATGATTTCGTGCTCGAAGGTGTTGATAGTCTAACAGGGAAAGGTATCGGCATCAAATGGTCGTTGGACAAGGTACAAAAACCATTTCCTTATGGTATAATTGCTCAGTTAAACTATGCCATCCGCACATGGTATTTCATCCTATACTAAAGCTCCATCTACTAACACAACCAATTGGTTTAAGAAGACAACAAACTTCAGCTTTATCTAAGAGACCGGACTACCTAAATACCGCAAACCGCTACACGTCCCCTCATAAGGCAAGCTTATCTCCAATTTCTGTTTTCTTTATCCCGTACTTCATTCCCACCAACTCTATCTATAATCTGACTTCGTTTAATGCTATAACAACAGCTTTGGGAAAAATCTGATTAGATCTAAGTGGAAATTATGAAAAACTGATAATGAAGAAAAACTAGATCTGAAGAAATACGGGGAAGAGAAAAACAAAAGTTATATTGTGAAAAATGTTTTTATGTAAAAGTTAACAGTTGATGGCTCATAGATGAGCTTATATACAACACGTCACAAATGCCACGTGGCTAAACAAATAATGAAATAATGAAAACAGCAGCAAGTATTCTAACACCCCCCCTCAAGATGGAGGAGGGTCTACAATCCCCATCTTGGAGATAACACTCTGTAACTGAACACCAGGCAAGACTTTAGTGAGAAAATCCGCTAATTGTTCCTGAGTAGGAACATGAGAAAGAGTAATAAGACCTTCAAGCAACTTTTCTCGAGTGTAATGGCAGTCAAGTTCAATGTGTTTGGTCCTCTCATGGAACACTGGATTGCGCGCAATGTAAACGGCTGATTGACTATCACACTTAACAGAGATAGGAGTGATATTAGGAATTTCAAACTCACCAAGCAACCTGCTAAGCCAAGCCAATTCAGCACAAACTCTGCGGAGAGACCTATACTCAGATTCAGCCGATGAAAGTGACACACTCTGCTGCTTTTTTGATTTCCAGGAAATGAGATTCCCACCAAGAAAAATTACAAATCCTGAAACTGATTTTCTAGAATAAGGACAAGTTGCCCAATCTGCATCACAGTAGGCTTTGAGGCTCAAATCTGGTAATTTGTTGAAGAGCAAAGCTTTATTTTGTGTGCCTTTGAGATAAGAAAGCACATGATATGCTGCTGCTAAATGAGGTTGGCGAGGAGCTTGATTGAATTGACTTAAAAGCTGAACAGAGTAGGCCAAATCAGGTCTTGTGTGAACAAGAAAATTAAGCTTCCCAACTATTTTTCTGTAAATCATTGGATTATCAAGCAAAACACCAGTGTTTGGCAGCAGCTTGGTGTTCAACTCAAGTGGACTCACACAATCATGCTTAGCAGTTGGAGGAAAATCATGAAGAAGCTCACCAATAAATCTTCTTTGGCTGATTAACATTCCTTGAGGAGGAGAAGTGAACTCGATTCCTAAGAAGTAATGCAGTAAGCCAAGGTCCTTGATTTTGAACTCAGCATCAAGAAAACGTTTCAATGCTATGATCTCATCCAAGTTATTCCCTGTCAACAGTATATCATCAACATAAATAGCAACAAAAACCATAGATGATCCTTCCTTTTTATGGAATAAGGAATAATCATTTAGTGATTGAGCGTATCCTCTTGTCTTCAGGGAATGAGATAATTTGGCATACCATTGTCTTGAGGCCTGCTTTAAACCATATAAAGACTTCCTTAGACGACATACCTTTGTAGGATCATCAACTGTAAGTCCTGGAGGTGTCTTCATATAAACTTCCTCATCCAAATCTCCATGCAGAAATGCATTGTTAACATCCAGTAGAAAAATAGACCAATTTCTTTTCAAAGAAACAGAAATCAAAGCTCTCACTGTAGTCATCTTGATGACAGGAGAAAAAGTTTCATTGTAGTCAACCCCCTCTTGCTGAGTAAACCCTCTCACCACTAGTCTTGCTTTATATCTGTTAATGCCCCCATCAGCCTTCCTTTTGACTTTATAAACCCATTTGCAGCTGACGGCCTTCTTGCCTTTAGGAAGTTCACTAATCTCCCATGTATTGTTCAAATGAAGAGCTGCAAACTCTTCATCCATAGCTTTTTGCCAAACGGCATATTTGCAAGCATGCTCATAGGACAAAGGCTCATGATCAGGTTTCACATCAGAAGACATGGAAGCTGCTGGAAATTGAACCAAAGAAGTCAATGTATGACCACAGAAACAAGCATGAGCATCAACTGAAGAGCAGACATAATCCTGCAAATGAGCAGGGGCATGAGTAATTCTAGAAGACCTCCTTAAGGTTTGTGTTTCTAAAATAGGAGGGATAGAAGAAGGGATTGAACTATCACACTCATCATCACAAGGCAGGGGTGTAGTAGGATATAATGGGGGAAAAACAAGAGGTGAAGATGCGGCAGTGGAATGGAAAGGGAAAACACTCTCATGAAACACCACATCCCTAGAAATGAGAACTGAATGAGTTTCTAGATTGTAAAGTTTGTATGCCTTCTTTCCAAAAGGATAACCAAGGAATATACAAGCTGATGCCCTAGCTTGAAATTTATCTCTCCCTGCCTTGAGAGTTGATGCAAAGCACAAACATCCAAAACTCCTAATATGAACATAAGAATGTGCTTTATGATAAAGAATTTCATATGGAGTTTTATGCCTAAGAGCTGCAGATGGAAGCCTATTGATGATATAAGCGGCTGTAAGAACACTTTCACCCCAAAATTTCAAAGGTAACTTGGAATGAAACATAAGTGCTCTTGCTATCTCTAAGAGATGTCTATGCTTCCTTTCAACGATCCCATTCTGCTGAGGAGTTGCCACGCAAGAAGTTTGATGCACAATACCTTGAGCCGTCAAATACAAAGTAAACTCTCTGCTGGTCCCTAATTCAAGAGCATTGTCACTCCTCATAGTCTGAACCCTTCTACCAAACTGAGTGGTCACCATAGCAATAAAGTTTTTTAAGTAAAGTGAAAGCATTGCTTTTCACAGATAAAAGGTACACCCAAGTAGACCTTGTAAAATCATCTACTATAGTCAAAAAATATTTATAACCATCATAAGTAGCAATGTTGTATGGTCCCCACATATCCACATGTATTAACTGGAAAGGAGAAATTGTAGTAATAGAACTCAAAGGAAACTTAAGTCTTGTTTGTCTTGACTTAGCACAGACAACACAAGGTATAACTTCTGTTTTATTCAACTGTTCAGTACTAAAAAAAGGCAAATACTGAAGCTTATAATATGGTAAATGTCCTAATCTGACATGCCACAAAACTGTACTATTATTGCAAGTAACAGCTGCTGCTAAGTCTTTATTTACTTCCTTCTCTGCCTGTGATGCTAGCAGGTATAAGTCTTTATGTGCCTTACCAATCTCCAGTGGTGTCTTCATAAAAGGAGCCTGTAATAAACACCTTGTGGGAGTAAATAAGACTTTACATTGCATGTCCCTGATGAGTCTCCCAACTGAGAGGAGATTGCACTTGAAAATAGGAACAAACAACACATTTCTCAAGACTAATTCAGGCAAAACTTTGACTGATCCCACTGTATCAATAGTTGCACTGTATCCAGTTGGTAATGTGATGATGAAAGGCTTTTCAATAATGTGTGTGCTCTCAAATAAAGAGTAGTCACAACACATATGACAACTGGCCCCAGTATCAACTATCCAGGAAGCATTATTAAAAAAATGAGAAGTAAAAGTCGTACCTGCAAATCCAGCAAAATCATCTTGCTGAATTGTTTTGTTTGGTGAGACATTGTCGTCAATGAGACTCAGAAGTTTAGCCAATTGCTCTGAGGTAAGATCAACTGAACTTGTAGATGTGGAAACTGAGCCTGCAAATTTCTTTTCTGCTGTTCTCTTGTTTTTGGTCTTGTAATTCTCAGGAAATCCATTGAGAAAATAACACCTATCAACATTGTGATTTGTTTTCTTGCAGTTTGTGCAATAAAATGGCTTGCGATCTCCATTGTTCTTCTGTTGAGAATAAGTTTGGCCAGGATTTTTAGCTGCTACAACATTCATGGAAGCAGAAAATTGGAATGACTGAGCGTTGCTAACTCCTTGCATCTCGCGTTGCTTTTCTTCCTGCAAAAGCATTGCATAAGCTCGAGCCATGCTAGGTAACGGCGTTAGCATGAGAATTGATCCTCTAATTCCTGTGTAAGCATCGTTTAATCCCATCAGAAAATGGATTAACCGCTCGTCATCCTCAAAATTCATGAATTCTCTCACCGAACCACAGCTGCATCTAGGAAATTTGCGTAAGCTGCTCAATTCATCCCAGGCGATCTTCATCTTTGTGTAGTAGGATGAAATTGAGTCAGATCCTTGCGTTAAAGTGTTCAATTCTTTCTTAACAGCGTACAATTGTGCGCCATTCAATTGTCCAAACCTAATCCCCAATTCTTCCCATATTCCTTGCGCTGTGTCAGCGTATAGCACACTTCGACGAATCTCCTTGCTCAATCCATTCAATAGCCAGGAGCGAACCATATCGTTGCAGCGATTCCATCGATCATGGTTCGGATCTGTTTTCGCTGGTCGCACTGAGTCTCCATTAATGAAATGGATCTTGTTCTTCGCCGAGAGTGCCGTTCTCATGGAGATCTTCCATTCTCCAAAATTCTGTCCGTCGAATACGTCTGGAACCAGAGAAAGTCCAGGATGATCACTGGAATGCAAAAACAAAGGATCGTTCTAAGCTTGTACCTGCTCTTCTCCAATCGCCATGAATCTTCCAAATCACGAATCGATCGCTCGACCGAAGAACACAAACTCAGATCTAATACGGTCGCTCTGATACCATGTCAAAATCTGATTAGATCTAAGTGGAAATTATGAAAAACTGATAATGAAGAAAAACTAGATCTGAAGAAATACGGGGAAGAGAAAAACAAAAGTTATATTGTGAAAAATGTTTTTATGTAAAAGTTAACAGTTGATGGCTCATAGATGAGCTTATATACAACACGTCACAAATGCCACGTGGCTAAACAAATAATGAAATAATGAAAACAGCAGCAAGTATTCTAACAAGAACACGAAAAGATGGTTCTTTCTATAAAAAATTGAACCCCTACGTAGTCAACATTTCAACGGACTATGGCTTTTTGGGGACTATGACTTCAGTTGTGTACTTAGTATAATATAACTATCATTTGTTGGGAAACATATGATGGATCTAAAAACTTGATAGGTAAATACAAGTTTAGAAAAACACACAGCCTTCTGCCAGTTTATATTTATGAGGTTCAGTTTCTTTGCAAAGTACGCCTCCATTTACTTGCACGTCATACCTTAAATCACAGTACTAATGTATCAAGATGCGCCCGGCATGCATAAACATGAATGGCCTTTAGCAGTACCATCTTTTAAAAATTAAAAACAAGCAAATAAAATTAGCTAACCATAGTCATATATGCCTCTTGCTAATGTAATATAATACACTTCTATAAGTAATTCAAAGTAACATAAGATTTTATATTTTCCTAATTTTTTTAAAAACTAAATTGATTTCAAACCCTAAGGTCAACTAAATCAAGTTAAAGCATGCCATCACATAAGGGCACTTAAAATCTTATAATTAATCTGGGGGAGAAAATTAGGTTTTTAATTGGTAGAGTACGCTACAATGGTTAAGGCAGTAATATATTTCTGTATGTAATGGTAGTTGACTATATACATGTCTTCTTCGGTTGGTTTCTCTATGAGAAATTTCGGCTGTTTTTACCAAGGAGACCTTCAGCCTACCAGTATACAACAGAAACAGCAACCAAATTCATACATCTAACATGCAACGTATCTATTCAACAAACAGGTTAAAATATAAACACTGTTACAATCTGCAACTGACTTTATAATAGTACGTTGTTCTTTACAGTGTCTTGCAAAACTATATTGGAATATTTAACATTACACACTACGTTCAATCACAGCTGCAGCAGGTACAAGGAAAAAAAGATTTCACATCAAACCTACAGAGCTATGGGTACTTTTCATGCACTTTGCTACCGGAAGATATAACACACTCAATGGACTGGTCATATACTTTCAGCATTTCTACAGTTCCATGAAATGATCAAATGCTCTGCTATGAATTTTTACCGCAGTTGATCAATTGCTAGTATATTGTATTTCTTACTTTATTCTATTTGTCTTTTTGACTGAGTTTATCAAACAATAATAGATCCAATAGGTTCTGGCACAATAGTGTACTAAATTATATTATAATCTTGGTGTTGTCAACTAGGTGATGAATACATCATTATTTTTTGGCAAAAAATCAATACTTCTTAAGGATACAACCACACTTCTGTTTTGGATCACTGTGAACTGTGCTAAATGCATCAAGACGTGACGGTATGTCATTATAACATGTATCCTGTATTTTTGATACTTTCTTTTACAACATGCAGGTAAATCTGTTATTTGAAAATAGAAATAAATAATCCTTTATGTTCCATTCGCTGGAACAAAGTTTCCAATTGCTGCCACGTCTTATACTTCCATTTCAATGCCATCACATAGAATAGGATAGGGAAAAAAACTAACTTGACAAACGCTTTATTCATGCATAAAAGTTCATGTACAATGTTTCAGCGCCTAGGTTATTGCCACTACTGAATGTATAGCTATCATATTACTCATTATAATAAAATTTTCACAATAATCCGTATGCATAGTACGGGTTCGCACTCGTTATGAATAATTGTAGTTGTTTCACATGTGGAATTTGAAAGGTTTAAATTTATATGTAAGTATATATTATTCATGTGTCGTGTTATTATTGTTTTATATTATCGTTTTATATACATATCACCTTTCACAATATGTACCTTATATTTGAGAAATGCAAACGCATTAAATTTGTTGAACAACACATAAGGACCAGTAATTGTAAGAGTTTTAAATACGTAATACGAAATGGTTTAATTTTAGTGAATATTAGCACAGATTCCTAAAATCAAACGTAATTCAAAGCGGATCCTTATAAAAAAAACATACATCTACGTCACTGTTTTTGTTTTCCGTCTATTTTTTCCTTAAATTACCTCTGCGTTTTAAAGTAGAGTAGCGGTTTTTCTTCTTCTTCAGTTTCTTCTGATCAAATTGAAAGTCGAGCTGAGTTTTCTTCAGACAAGTGTTTATTTCTCGGTTTCAATGTAAAACTGCAACTATTTGAAGACGAATCAATTTTTTTTACAAAAATATGAATTGATTTTTATTTTTTATGGATTGTGGGTGTTATTTTAATGTTTAAATTCATTAATGATAATGAGAAAAGGTTGTAGTTTAATGTTTGAAGTTTGAAGTTATACGCATAAATACTAAATATTGACCTAGAATAACATTCATACAGTTTTTCGTATAAATATTTGATGGAAAATCGGCAATTTTTTAGATTATTTGCAGACATTGGTGCAAATTTTTATAATAATTGCAAAAAAGTCAGCAAATATTAGGAATATTTGCATATAAATATGCATTTACTTAGGAATTTCCTCTGCAATTATTCACTTAAAATTTAACAAATATTCATAATATATACTTGCTGAAAAATCAGCAATTACTCCTTTCAAATCATTTGTATTCATCTTTGTATGCAATTATTCAAAATAATTGTAGAGATGTATGAAATTATGTATAATTAAATGTATGTCTGCAATTCTTATGAATAATTTGCATGTGTATTTAAAAAATCTGCAATTATTCTCAATAACTGTAGAAGTTAGTGCAAAAATTGTGAATAACAATAGCAAATAACTGCTAAAAAATCTTTAATTTTTAAGAATATTTGCAGACATTGGTGCAAATATTCAGAACAATTGCAGAAAAATCAGCAAATATTGAAAAATTTTATATATAAATATGTATTTCTATAGGAATTTTTCTCTGCAATTGTTAATTTTAATATAATGCATTAGGATTATCTTCATAATTAAGAATACATGCATAAAAACTGCATTTGCTGAGAATACTTGCAAATATGTGCATTAAAAACTGCAATTAGTGAAAATACATGTATAAAAATATGTAAATATTCCAATATTTCTGCATGTATTCTCAATATTTGCAGAAAAATATGCAAAAACTTCAAATAGTGTCAATTTTTGCATTAAAAAATCTAATGCAAATATTATGAATATTTTTATTTTTTTCTGCAAATATTATGAATAACTGCAGTTATGGCTGCAATTATTCTTGATAATTGCTGAAAAATCTGCAAAATTAGAGAATATTTGTTTGTAATACTGCAAATATGTTCAGTATTTTTGCAAAATAATAATAATAATATATGTTGAGGCTGTAATTGTCTTTTAGCAAGTATTCATTATTTTTACTTTCTTATGCCATTATTATGAATATTTGCGGATATTGTTGCAATTATTCTTAATAACTGTATAAAATCAGCAAACATTGTGACTTTTTGCTTACGGTGCTGCAAATATGTACAATTTTTGTAGTAAAACATGTAATAATATATGTTAGAGCTGTAAGAGTGTTTTTATAAAGTAATCAAATTTTTTACTAGTAAATTTTCTATGTATTTGCAACTAAAATTGCAAATATTGAGAATATTTGCAGAAAAAACTGCAAATATTATTAATATTTGCAGCTCTTAAATTGTTGCTGATATATTATAATTTTTTGATTTTGTGAAGAGTGAATTTGTTTTCATACTAATTATTGTTTTTTTTGCTATATCAATTTTACTGTTTGATTTTGATGTTCTAATTGATTATATTTTTCATTATTTGATTTCAGATTCTTCTTGACCGATTAAGATGAGTATTTGGTTTTGTTTTCCTTCTAAATCAATCTTCTAGTCATTTTGATTTCAGTTTATTCACTAAATTATGATTTGATTTTGTTTATCGATTTCATTTTCACAGGAACGATGAAGCGCAAAGAGAAATTACAACGGAAGAGTACTTTTGTTTTTTAGATGGTCTGATTTTGAAAACAGGAACCGAAAACTTATCTAAAAAACGGAGGGATGTTTTGTGTTTTGCAAACTATATGAGTGATGTATACCAAACGCAACCTTGATTTTATGTACATATAACAAAAACTTATTTATATTGAAATAAAATACTAATATAAAGTGTCTATTGGATTGAATGCTTAGTATTTGTATAGGTCTACTGAGATCAACTAATAGTATATTTTTCTTTTTGAAATTTACCCTATTTTATCAGCAGGCAAACGAACTCCAACAACACCTAAGGTGTCAAAACTCATTGACTTCATGCACGTCATATATTTTACCCGTCTAAGCATATCTTCTTATTGAGTACATAAGAAGTTGAATCTAACACTCATTTCTTCAATCTCCTTTGCCATAGACTCCATTTGGTTCAAAAGTCTAAAATTTGGTTTAGAAACACTATTTTCACGTGCATCGTTCCATAAATCGGCATCCTCTTTTGCAAATATACTATTCGTATCATCATTAGGATCTATATTTTCTCCATTTTTGTATTTTATATGTATTCAATACCAGAATCAACAGTGTTGTATGTATATATACTTTTGCTCATTATGTAACTTTAGTTCAGGTTTGTATCCTTTTATTTATATGGTTTTAAATTTGTTATTTAATGGAATAGAATATTTTAATATCAACGCTACATATATAGAGAATTTTAGTTATTTTACGTAGCATTTCTTCTTTTGCTTTGTAGCATTTCTTTGATTATTACATGTAAGGTATAACTGTAACTGGAACTACAAGAACTTTGTTTTTTGGGTTGGAGTTGGTTTATTTCCATGGTATTTCAAAATATTATTTTTATTTTGGTGAAATTATATAATGCAGTCTTCATATGGAAGGTGGGGTAAGAGAAGGTGGTGAGATAAGTAGTGTCAAGATGAGACAACATAGTTGGAATCACTAAAGTTTAGGATTTGCAAAGATTAAAATGTTGAGATGAGATAATGGTTAGCTAGGCGAAAATCGACGGTGAGTGGATGAACAATAGTGGAGATAGATGATACTTATGTGAAGATGACGATACAATGAAACAAGTTTATAACAACCCGCACCGAAACATGCCTAAATCCCAACCCGGAAAAGGCCGATTGCAACTTAGACCCATTTCAAAGCTGGTTGTTGGTTGCTAAAAAGAACAATACATAGCTATTTATATATTCATTCAGAACTCACAACGGAAGGATAAAATACAATAGCATAAACAGTACCTATTTTATTTAGAATTCAAAATGTCACGAAATAATAACATAAAGTCGACAATAAATGTTACACAATTATGTTCAAAAATACATTGTCATCTCCAAATGGGTACATCAGAAAATAGCATAAATAGATTATTGCCACAAGCTACTCTCATCGCCATCTCCATCTTGATCATTGTCTCCTTCACTAACCTGTGTTGTAAGAAGGAGGAAGTCAGAACAACAATGTTTGGTGAATATGAATATCAAGCCTTATTATATCAGTGCTTGGACAGTATAATTTAAATAAGGATATGTCTTTTGCAGTTAAACTATATTTAATACCATTTAATATTTCATATAAGAGAAAGATGCGGGCCCTCAAACAATCACTTAATACTTCTAATCCCCAGGTAGGTCATTCGTATTATCCAATTCCATAATAAATAGCTTGTAACCATCGTTATTAACATCTACCAATACGAGAGATAATACCCAAGTCACTTAATACCTTTTAACGAAAAAGAGGCAGATTCTGACCATTTAAGGCCTTAATTGAGGTAGGCCCCATTATTTAATACTTATTGTCAAGGAGGACTCCTCACATGTACCTATCTAGCTGATATTGCACGGAAATCTCTTCGGACACTTACTACTTCCATTGAAGTGGACCTTTCCGAGATATCCTCAGCCGTGCCTAAATCCAATCCCAACCATTTAATCCTTCATATAAGGGAAAGAGAGGGACCTTCAAACAACCACTTAAAACATTTAATCCTTGAAGCCGATTCTTCGTATTATGACCCGTATCCTATGGAGACGTCTTATTTTAGTTCGCTAATTCGTAAGAACTAATAGCCAGATCAGCAAGGCAATTTATCCTACAGAATTGGAACTAACGTTGAGTCATCCATAGTTACTTATTATGGACGATGTCTCACATCAGTCCCAAAGTCACACTGCTGGTAGTCAGATTAGCTGAGCAGACTTCTGTGTGCTTTTGGCTGACCTCACATCCCTATAACTTAGTCATATTTCATAACATTCTCTACTTATATTATCACACATCTCACCATATTTATTATTTAGGCTTTATGAGAAATCTTTCTTATGTCGCCTCTACAATTAATTATTTTCCCTAAAGGGAATTTAAATGATAATTATTAACCTAATTGACTATGTAAGTAATATATTATTATTGTACATTATTTACGCTAGTTTATATATAAATACGCATTTACTGATTTCTATGCGTGTAAAGATTGCGTCTTAAACTAACATTCTAAATGTCAAATCTTCTAAAATTATATAAGTCTCATTTCAACAATAATATTTATATTATAGATCTAATATTCCAAAATCAAATCAGTTGTAACGACCCGTCTTTTCGATCATCGAAAGTCGACACCGAATACTACCACTGTGTTCAAATGTCGAATATCCAATCAACAAAAGGGCAGATTGTTAGGGTAAATAAAAAGAAATGAACAGAGAAAGTCAAAATCTTACAGCGGAATCGACAATATATAATAGAATAAGGACAGTAAAAACTGTCACTTCAAAAATACAGAGTATATTACAAACAAACCTTATCAGCTGGACGGTTATAAATCCTAACCCTACAATTGTTGATAGGGGTGCCCTATAATATAGTGGAAAATAAAACACTACGATTGGTGAACCTCCAGCTCCTCTCCAAGATCTCCATAATACCAAAGCCAACTTGAGAAAATACTCAGTTTGACCTAAGCATTATAATAAAATAACACAAAGAATCAGTATGGAAATACCAACATGAGAAAACTCAATAAATAGGGGAACATATAAAAGTTCTGTGAGACCACGCCACTAATGCGGAGTGATTTTTTACCTTACAAGAATAACATCCATATAGGAAAGAGCGAAGATAAACAACAGGAAATAAATCCAACAAAAATGGGCATAAATAGTATTAATAACCAGACTTGAAAGAATGAAAATAATCCAAGCAAAATTCAAAGTGGACAGAATGGATAGAACAAAATAACGGTCCGAACTTGATAGAATGGACAAAAACCAATAATTAAACACCACGAAGAGTGGTTGACTCTTCCCGTTGCAATTAAAGAAAAACAAATTCAAATGTTTGAATCAAATAAGGAAAGGAAAATTTCCAACCCTAGCTCCACTGCCCCAAATCAGCTACTACTCAAACGACGACGCAACCAATTCCGAGCACATAGGGAAGAAGCCCTCAATCACATGAAGCTAACGAATCAAAATCATGATTTTAGTTAACTATACATTTTGATTTTGATTTTTAAAATTTTTAAAACTTGCATTCTCATAACCAGGTAAGTATTTATAAGGGGACGAGAGTAAGCAAAGCACGCAAGGAGGTATGGGCAGAGATACAAGGGAGTGTGGGCATGAATGAACTGGCATGGGCTATAAATAGAGTATAATTATTTTATTCTAAATTATTCAACATAACTTATACAAAAATCTCGAACTCCAATCGGAATGTGCCGATTGGCATTCTATACTAAATACCCCTATTCCGAACTCTATGGAACTAGTTTCAAGACCAATTCCAAAGTATATGGAAGCTAGCTTTTTAAATCAAATTATTTTTAAAATAATCGCCGTGTTCCGAATTCGCACGACCACATCGTACGACTGATCATTACGAAACTAAACGACATACGATAATTTATTATTCCATATTTAATGGCACTAGTTTCGTTAAAATCCAAGATAGTGCCCTAGAATGTTAATTTAAAATTTTAAATATCATTTTATATTTTCGATCCAATTATCGTTATTTATCCGATGTATTTATTTTTGTAAATAAATTTACATATTGAATTCATCAATATTATTTATTAATTAAAAGGAGTTTAATAATATTATTAAATCCATTTAAATAATATTTAGTTTACAATTCAAATATTAAAATGATCCCTATATTTGAATTCAATTTATTAAATTTCAGAATCCAATTATTTAAATATTTAAAACTAATTAAACATTTAAAATTAAATGATCAAAATTCTGGCTTGTTACATTCTCCTCCCCCCCAAAAAGAATTTCATAATTTCGAGGTAGGAAAAATGCTTCAAAACCCTTAAACTTTTCAAAAATCAATTAGTTGGAACTTGTTATCAAAATTTTCTAAGTCCTAAAATTTCGAAAAATTTCGGCAGCGTCCCGTTTGTGCGGCTCAATTAGAACAACTACAAATTGCCACTACATGCTCTAAACCAACTAAAGAAAACAAAAGCCTAGTGATTTCCCATAGTTGGGCACATAATCATCAATCAATTTAAATTTCTAAATTTATTACATACCTTTTTGCATGTTATATATTTTTGGCAAGTAAGTTATTATCTTTACGCAGATGCAGGTGCACAAGAATCAAATAGCAATCTCTTGCATATTTGTACTTACGAAATTCAAAAGAATCAAATTTGACAAAAGCAATATGATATAACTCTACATGCAAAAACTAGCATGATATAAATCTACATGCTACTCTAGTACAAAATAAAGCTACATGCAACTAACAACAATATCATAATCATAGGCGAAGAAATACAGAGAATATTTTATAATAAATGTTATGCATCCAATAATTTCAATTAATAAATCTAGATCTAAATGTTCGGGTTTTTAAATTCAAAAGGTTATTTCAAATTTCTTAGACGGTAACTAAATCAAAGATCAAACATCAAAATGACGAGGAGGAGATTCCTCCTAATAAAATATGCTGAAACTCTAGAATCAAAACAACATGGAACATTCAGTGGTATTTCGATTCCTCCAAAAACATCAACTAGAGTGAACAAATATTATTTCTTTCCTAAAATCTTCAAAATCTTTTTTTTCTCTTCAATATCACTGGGATTTAGGTCCTAATAACAACAATTCAAAATCCTTTAACTATAAATTTAAACTTTATAAACAATGGTATATAAAATCACATAATAGATTCAAGCAAATCGAATCAATCAAATTCCATAAAGGAATAGACTAACACTATCAATCAACCGATCAAATTCCATAAGGGAAAACCCATCACTTATCATTGTTTCAGAATGTCAAATGACTAATAAACAAATCTTAACGTAGACTCAAAACTTTCTTGATTGTCCGAAAATATAGATAATCCACTAAGCGTATCATTTTGTTTAACAGCTTTTGATTATTGCTTAGAAGATTATCCAAATTCATTCAGACAAAATCAAAAGTTATACTCTAAAATTATCGGTTTCTTAACTGTACTAATTTTTTTCTAAATCACTTATATTTCCACTTAGTATTTTATTCAATGCTAAAATTATTTTTGGATTATTTCATAAATTTTCACCCAAGTTTAAAAATATTTTATAAAGTCATGTCTTTATAAATCATCAAATAATAACTAATCTCACTTTATTTACTTGTATAATAATCTTCTATATCCTAAGAGTACATAGAAATTTTATTTTACTTTTTCAAAGATCTAGATGGGTATCAAATCAAATTATGGTTCCTTAAAACTAGGTCAACCTATTAACCTACTTAACTTAGAGTGTTAAAATGAACGATGTTTATGGACTGGCCCAATAACGCCAATTAGTTACACAGCTTTGATGTTTTAAATAAAATATATGGTTTTTTGATAAAACAATGTTATAAAAACTTCCATATTCAATTTAACCCAATTTACCTGTTTTTAAATTATCTCCTACCTTATCAAATGGTAAAATATCATTTACCAAAACAATCTCTTATCAGAAACACCTTTTATTTTGAAACCAATTCCCTTTTAGGGAACTTATTGGATACTCTGTTTTTAACTTCAAAAACTCATGTGTGAAATCATACTGCATATATTTTTATATATAATAACTTCAAACGATTTATTTATTAAAACTCACTTTGGGTTCTTTCGGATTTGAACTCCTTTCGATCGCATAATGATAAAGAGTAATTTACTAAGTACTCCACAACATTTTCCTAAGCAAACATCCAGCCGTCACTTAGAAGATTATTCAGATTACCACAAAAGCTAATCGATACGATTTCCTCGGAATTATTCCAAAGAAAATGCATTCCATTCAAAATTTTACTTCCTAAATTTACTTTCAATTACTTCCATAAATACTACTATTTGATTTCTCAAAATCCTTTTGAAATTATTTTCAAAAATTCCGGTATTTAGATTCAAAAATCCTTTATAAAACACAATGTATAAACTAAATTTATATAACATTTCGTTTATATAAAATCATTTATATTATAATAATTCTTCCTTGTTATAATTGAACTATCTCAATTATTTATTCTCTAAATGTCTTATCCTGCCATTTAGATCATATTCAACAACTTTTATTAAGGTTTAATCCTTAACCCACCATTATTAAGCGTTGAATTTTAACTTAACATTTTCTTCGAACATCTTATAGTTAAATTGCAAATCTTAATTCACAAGGGGTTCATTTTAAGTCGAAGTTATAAATGCTCCTAAATAAACCGAGCACAATTTAACAACTAACAAACAACAATCAGTGCTCCTAATTTAATTAAGCATGACTGAACAAACATAGTGATAATAAATATTATCACATTCAAACAAACACACTCTATAACTATAAGGTTTTGAAAATAATTATTTTATACATAATATAATATAATCCTAGGAAAAATATTTCATTTTCCAAATTTTTGAAAAATTCAACATCATGTCTGTTGGTCTTGTTCGAGTGTTTAGAAACCATCGATACTATGCCATCCCACGTCTCGATCAGAATTCATAAAAACTCAATAGATCGATTAACATAATACGTTTTTATAACATTAACAAATACGGTCTCAAATATATAACACTCTCAAATCCATTCTATGGTGTTTCTTACCCTACCTCTAATGAGCCAGACCCTACCAAAGCCAAGGTTCTCACTTAACCCTGTGCTTTGATACCAAGTTGTAACGACCCTCCTTTTTGACCATCGAAACTCGACACTGAATACTACCACTATGTTCAAATGTCAAACATCCAATCGACAAAGGGCAGATTGTTAGGGTAAATAAAAAGAAAAAAATAGAGAACGGAGAAAATCAGAATCTCATAGCGGAATTGATAACATATAATATAATAAGGACGTAAAATGGCCACTACAAAAATACAGAGTATATCAGAGTTAAAAACAAACCTTATCAGCTGGACAATTATATAATCCCGACCTTACAACTGCTGATAGGTAATACAGTGGAAAATAAAACACTACAATAGGTGAACCTTGATCTCCTCTCCGAGATCTCCATAACACCAAGCCAACCTACGAAATAGTCGTCTGATCGGAGCATTATAATAAAATAACATCCAGATAAATATAAAAATACCAACGTGAGAAACTCAAACAATGAGAACATATGAAAGTTCTGTGAGATCACGCTGCTAACGTGGAATGGAATTTTACCTCACCCGAATAACATCCATGTAGGAAAGAGTAGAGATAAACAACATGAAACAAATCCAATAAGAATGGGCATAAATAGTATTATAACCAGACTTGAAAGAATGAAATAATCCAAGAAAAATCCAAAATAGGCAGAATGATAAAACAAGATAACAGTCCAAACTTGATAGGATGGACAAAAACTAATAATTAAACATCGCGAAGAGCAGTTGACTCCTCCCGTTGTAACTAAAGGAAACAGATTCAAAGGTTCGAATCAAATAAGGTAAAGAAAATTTCCAACCCTAGCGCCACTGCCCCAAATCGGCTACCAGCCAAACGATGACGCAACCAATTCCGAGCACATAAGGGAAAATGTAACAACCCGTAAATTTTAGATATTTTAATTTGTTAATTTAATGAATCTTGTTATTTAATATTGGAAGAGATAAGAGTTGTAAGGTAATAATGAAATTATAACTAAGATGAAACGTAACAAGGTTAATTAAAGTTAACAATGAATGAACTGGAATGAAATCCCAGTTAAACAAAATAATTTAAAAGTTATAACTTGGTTATAAAGTGAATATAAGGAAACAAGTGTAATACAGAATCAATTGGGGGATTATTATATAATTATTGATAATTGGATAAAAATAGTGTTATGCAAGAAATTGTAACATTTGCTTGTTAAAAATAACTTATAGGTGTAATTGAAAGTTGATGGTAACAATCATTGTATATTACATATTTATTTACCCTGATATTTTAAATTGGAAATAAATTTCAATAAATGCAATTAAACATTATGTTAATGTAAATTAAGTTAATATTTGAAAATAATATCAATTCCACTTATAATATGATAATTGGTTGATTAAAAGAATGAAAATCAAGATTTATTAACTCGAATTTAAATTATAGTAATTGGATTTATTGCAAATAAATGAAATTAAATATTTAGATATTACGTTAATGGGAAATTAAGATGAAATTGAGAATATTAGTGTAATAAATCATGAACCAATGTATATTTCATCCATCTCATAATAATGAATTGAATAATAGGATGAAAGGTCAATTAAATCGAATTATTGGACATTTGATTTATAATTTCTGGATTTATTGAAATTGGAAGTAAAGCTGGAAATTTTTGAAATAATTAACATTGAATTAACCTAAAATTTGTTTTAAATTGTTATAAATGTCTAAGTTACCAAAAGTGATAAAATTCGTGAATTTTAGAATCAGAGTTGAAAATTTGATTTAATTAATTTAATATTAATTTAAATAATTAATTGAAAAATAGCCATTTTGGCCACTTATTCGAATTTCGATGAAACTAGTTTCATCAGATCCATAACGGTCAATTATTGTAGGATTTTAAGTTTTTTAACGATTGGACTTGTCGTTTCGTATGGCTCGAAACGCCTAGAAATTAATTAAATTGAAATCAATTTGATTTTAGCATAACTTCTTCATACGATGGAATTTGGACTTGAAACCTGTTCCATTGAGTTTAAATTATTTGAAAACATATATTTTGATATATGAGCTGATCCATTTTCGTTCCGGAGGCAGAACAGGCTTTTCGGGTCGTTTATCGTTCCAATCCAAATCAAATCTGACCCGTTATTTCTATTTTCTAACCTACCTATAAATATCCAGTTATAAACCCTAGCAGCCTTTCTATTTCTCATTTGTGTATGTGCAATTCTTTTTGTTGCTTCTCTTTCTCAATGGCAGACAAATTCTCAATTCCAAATTCAATTGCAATTCAAAATCAATTCAAAAATCAAATCGAAAATCAAACTCCACAAAGTATATCGAATTATATATCGATTAGAAGCTCTCGACGAGCGCATTTCCGATCTGTAATCCGTTTTTCGATTTAAAGCTTTGTTTGTTTGAAATCGAAAAATTGTTCACTGTCGTTCGTTGATCGTTGATGAACTTTGACGGATCGACAAATCATTGGTACCGTCTTGAAGAGGAGGCCGGGTGGATATCAACTGTGTCATTCCTATGATTGATAAACGGTCTGATCGCCTGAATTAACTCGATTAGGGTTTGAACTTTTGGGTGGCGGCTGTCGTCACAACGTGGTCGCCGGGGCCTTAGGTGTCACGGGTGGTTATCGCGAGGTGATGGGGGTTCGTGAGAGGCGGCGTGACTCTGGCCAGGCGCTCCTACGTGACAGCGCGATCGTGAATCGACGGCGTGGTTGGCTGTTTCATGCGCGATTCTGGCGTACAGGCTAGGGCTTTGGGAGAAACTTCAACGAAGGTGACATGTCTTTTAGATATTGGCTAATTGTTTATTTTATTTAAATTTGAATTATAAGTCGTTCTAACTTATACAACTTTTGCGTACGAGATCCATTTCACGCGCAGTTTGCTCCGCTGCGATCCTATCAAAATTTTGGACATTTGCATTGGACGAATTCTATGACCGTGCAAATTTTGGATTTAAATTCAATTTAAATTCAAAAGGTGATTGTTTCAACCCACCCACAACTTCTAAAATTTCTTATGTTTGTTAAATTGATTTATGATGTGATTAGAAATTTATTTATAACTGTTTGGCATATTTTGAATCATCATCTCAGTTTAACTGAATTTATTTGGATAAAATAGTTTTTTAATTTATTATTGAATTTAAACTACCAGTAATAAACGGTTATTTATTATCTGTTCTATATTTATGTTATTAATTGAATTGGATGATGATTGTGATAAATGTTTGATGATGTGATATTGGATGAATGGATGTTGTATTTTATATTGTTATAAACAGCAAGTTGTTATGGATTTTATTTCATTCGAGATTGCGGTTTAAAAAAATATATAACTGTATTTATATTTTAAATTACGAATTGGAATGATAAATATCTGATCACTTGATCATAGGATTGAAAATTATATGCAGACACCGTGGTCTATATATAAAAATATTTTGAACTGATTTCTATGGTTTTGTATAGAAATATATGGTTTTATATAACTATTGATTCGATATTATATAATGTTATTTTATTCTTGATTTTAAGCTATGTGTAAATTGGTTTTAATATAGAATAAGCTTAATAATAAGTTTGATTTTTATTGGAGATAATATGGTTAAGTATTTAATTATATTTTAATATAGAGGTTATAATGAATTAAATAAATTAAGGCTGGAAGATAGATTAGAAATTTATTTGAAATTGAATTTATTTAAGAATTAAACTCAAATAAGTTAATGTAAAATTTATTAGATTTGAAACTTTTGAAGGTATGATTTTATAACTTGATTTTGGGTTAAGGTGAATTAAATGAACATTTCAATTATAAATAAATTGAAGGAAATATTTAGTTATTTGTAATTTGGAATTTATTTAAATGATAATGAATTTATTAAGTAGATGTTTCGAAACTAAATAATTGAAAATTGAATTTGATATATATGAAATATCAAGCTTAGTTTTGAAATTGTTGAATACTTAAAGTTTGAAATATACTAAATCTGAATGGTTTATTTCGTGGACCAAATCTGTCTTAAAATCAATATAATTTAGAATGGTTTATTTGGAAACTGAATTGAATTGGAATTTATGATTTGAGATTTGGTTAAATCTAAAATTTTAAAATTCGGGTTGTTTTGGAATTGAGTTGGGAAATTAAAGAAGCTTTTATTATATAAAATATTTTTTTAAACCATTTAAGTGGTGGAAGTTATGTTTCAAAGTTACGAGTTTCAAAGGACTATGATTTGAAAGTGTTATAATTTCAAATGTTGGGTTTCGAAGTGTATAACTTTGAAAGTACTATGATTTTGGAAAAGGAGATAATTGAATAAAATGATATCGTATTGATTTAGTTTGAAATGGAAATGATATCATATTTATATGGTTTTGAAATGGCAATGATATTTCGGTTTAAAGTATAAATTATTTTGAAATGACCACGGTGTTGTAATAACGGTTGGTTGTTAAAGAGACTGTGTAACATCCCGTATTTTTAAGCCATTGAATTTGAACATTTTATTCGTTTTAAATGTTTAATGTGGACTCTTAATTGATTTTGAAATGAATGGATTCGGGTTCAATCAATGAAATAAGCTATAATTTTTAATTATAGTAATTCCAGTTGAATTTGGATAATGGGAAAATAATAATTTAAATATTCGGAATTGAAATAAAAGTAAATCTGCATGTAAATAGTGATAAAAATGGTTTAAAAAAAATTATTTTGAGATAATTGAGTGTAAATAGCGTGGTGGGAATTTTAGAAGAATTTTAAAGTTGATAAATTGATATTTGGTATTTTATATTAATTTAAAAATGAATTTAATATTATTATAATGCAATTAATCAGATTTTGGGTCCGGAGTGAGCCAAAATGATTTCTAATGTGATTATAAATTCTATATGGATTATAATTAAGTTAATAAAATTGTAAGAGTGGAATTTTTAGCGAATTCGACAATTTCGGAAAATTTGCTCGATTTAATCGACGAGTTAAAATAGCCTTCCAGGGCACAGTCTCGGAATTCGACGAAACCAGTTCCATTGGATCTGTAATAGTTAGTTTTTATTGGATTTCAATTTTCGTAGTAATCGGAGTTGTCGTTTGACCGTGGAAGCTCAAAACGCATAGAAATCGATTTAACCGATTAAATTTTAAGTTGATCGTTTTATTCCGTAACTCGCACATACGATCAAATTAGCTTACGAAACCTGTTCCATTGTGTCCGGAAGCGGAAAAACCTTAGGAACGCCTGTCGGAATGCGTAGTTTGGAGGTCGTTTGCATAAACTGTTAAATTGAGAATTTTGTTAATTAAATAATATTAAAACTATTATATATATATATATATATATATTAAAAATCTCTAAACCCTAATCACTTCTCAGTAGACGCCACTTATAATCTCCAATGGCCGAAAATAAACCACTTTCACCTTCGTTTTGCAATCAATCCTTGCGACGATTTCTAAAACTCTCAACTGGAAAGTCGGAGAGCAACTCGAGCTCTACGTTTCGAGCGGTAGAGATGGGGTTTCGTCGACTAGATGGGGAGATAGGTAGCCGCGTTCGTGAGAGTTCACACGTGATTTGTGCACGTAGGGGAGGGTCGAGCTGGGCGAGCTTAGGGCCGGTGGAAGGTGGCGCGAAGGGCTATGACGTGGGGTAGGCCGACCGTGGCCAAGGTGCTCGAGGCGGTGGGGATTCCTAACCCTAAAGTATGATGTTGGGTTTATTTTCGTTCGTGCTTGTTATTGGGTGCGTGATGAAGGGAGAGAGGGCACGAGCGTGATTTCTCTCTGGAATGAACGGCCAGATCTAGGTTAAAACATAACTCTGGAATGAAGAGCGCACTACGCAATGGTGCAGTTCGGGAATCATTCCAGGCAAGTAAAAATTTGGGTTAAATCGAACATCGTTCGGTTTAATTTAAATTTCAAACGCGCGCCAAAACTCAAGGTGAGTTAATCTCACTCACATCTGGAATGTTAGCTGATTCAAATAGTTAATATTTAAATAATTGTGTGATTGGTTGAAATGTTTATTTATATCAGCCTGGATTTATATATATGTTGTTGTGCTAACATTTGTGGAGCAGGGAAAACAGGTTGGAGGGATCCAACTGGATTCCTCACACTATAGTAATTATCTTTATAATTGATGTTGTAACCTGTCATATATTGTGATTGATAACTCTGAATCAATTGTACTGTGATATTGCTGGATAAGAATATACACAGAATTTTAAACATAAAATAAAATAAATTGGATTTTTAAAGAAATAAAGGAATTGATAAATAAAGAATTTAAAGGAATAAATTTGGAATCTTGGTTGAGTGAAGAATGAAATTTGAGAACATAAATAAGTGGAACATTTAGTAGTTGATAAATGTGAAAGTATTGATTTCTGGTGATAATTTTGATAAGAAATTATAAATGGTTAAAAATAACAATAGGGTTATTTTGATAATAATGTTTCCTGGAAATTAAATATGATTTCATTAAATAAATTTATAATAGTTTATTTTAAAAGAGATTTTTAAAACCTACACTTTGAAAGTAAATTTTCGGGAATGGAAATGTGATTAAGCTTCATAAGAAGTTATTTAAACATGGAAAGTAAATTTATGATTATTAAATCATAAATCTGAATTGAATAAATCGACAGAAATTATAAGAAGGATTTCTGGGATGTTAAGTGGAAATGAGTTTCCCTGGGAAAACCTAGTTCAGTTTTAAACAGATTTTATTAAAAGGAAGTCTAAAGTTCAAACTTGTTTTAAAGAGTGTTTTTTTGAAAATTATTATTTTAAAAGTAATTATTAATAAATTAGCAACAGTAAATTTTTATAAACACCTTAGTAATTATTTTTACAAATGGATTTATTTAAAAGCTAGTTTTGAATAAGGTTATTTGAAGCTATTATTAATCCTTTTAAAACCTACTTTTAAATTTAGTTTAACTAAACCTTTATGTAAAATCAAGTTTAGGTCTTAATAAATAGTTTTATTTCACATATTTTAAATTTATATTTGAGTAAATAACTAAAAGTAAATTTACGTATTTTAAAGTATATTTCAGTATAAAGTATTTTAACTGTTAAAAATCTAAATGTTTTGAACTTGGTTATTTGCGAAACATCGTCAGGTGGGCGATGGGCATTCTAAGTGAAACATTTTAAAGGTAACGCTAAGCCTCAAGCCTCATCAAATGGGAATGACTGAAAATCAGGGGATATGCAGCAAGGCTTCGTGGGTAGCACCCATTGGAGGGTAAGGTCATCCCTGTCTAGATGTCCCTTTTTATTTCGGCTTAGTGGTGCGGTTGCTGATCCCAACCGCGGGGTGATCTTATTCGGAACTGTCCAGTAAGGGATGGGTTCGGCCTTGTGTTGCAGGGGATCGGGAGTGGTCCTAGGTACTGTGATCTAGACCACGTACTGTGACAGGTGGTACCTCAGTGCCTAGTCATTGTTGGAAATCCATTCTCCCTACGAGCCTTTTACGAGTTTTGTTTGTATTACCCACTTTTGTGGCTAGTAGCTGGAATTTAATGAATGTAACAATTTTGGCTATTTTATAAGTATTTGTAAATAGACCCTATTATAATATCAGAGGATTTCTATAAAAAGTGTTTTAGCTATCGTAAGGTAAAAACCCGACGTGTTTATTTGTGGCGTGGTCTTACGAGATTCTTTTGTTTCAAAGGATTTTTGAAACTTTAATAATCAATCTAGATGCATTATTATCAGCTGGTATTCCAGACTGACTCGGGTGTTATTTCATTATAATGCTCGGGTCAGACCGAGTATTATATGTTCAGGACATGATGCTTTGGGAGCAGGAGAGGAGCTGGAGTCCGAGACGTATTATCTGTACCTATATGTATATTCCGCTACTGTGATTGTATGGTATGTCTGATTGGTAATTGATGATGTATGAGATATTCTGATGATGTGATGTATAAAACAGTTATAGATTTCATTTTTTGTTAAAGTTATATATTTACTATTATATTTTGTTCCGCTGCGACTGTGAAATTATGATATTGTTTAGTTTCTTCTTCCTCTATCTCTTCTTCTTTAACCCTAATGGTTCGTAATTCTGTGCCACTTGAGTTAATAGAGGTAGAATAGTGTTGATTCAAGGGGTACGGATTTACGGGCTGTCACACTTGGTATTAGAGCTTAGGTTGGCGACAACCTAGGCTTTGGTGAGGAAATTACTCGTTAAACAGAGTCAATAGTACTCTATAATGAGTTGAGCGTATTAATAGATATGAGAGCGTACTTGTTAGTGAATATAAAATTGTTTTTTATACTGTGTTGCCTTATCGGTTGAGTGTTTATGAATTCTGGTCGGTGCGGGAAGTACAACCGTATCGATAGGAGTTTCTAAACTCTTAAACAAGATAAACCGACATAGTATTGTTTTAAAGTGAGTAAATGAAATAATTTTACCCAAATTATATTTTGATATAAATGAAATAATTTTCTGAAATAATTATATATATTTGGATGATTGGTTGTTAATGTCTAAATCAAATAAGAATCTAAAATCTAATCTGGAATTTGAAATAGTTATAATGAAAATAAAATTCTACAAATATAAATTATATAAAAGGAAGAATAACTAAATTTGAATTGAACCAGAATTTACATCCCGGAAGTTTTGGAAAGGATTTTAAATGTAATGAAAACAAAAGTTTGGAAATTTAAAATCCTGGGGAAGTTTGAAATGTTTGCTAAGGTGTTTGAAGGCAATATTGGAATATTATTGTGGGAAGTATTTTTGAATGGAAACTGTTTTGAAAAGAATTTGGGAAGTAAGAAAGCATTGAACTCACTTCAGTCGCTGGAAAATAATCATGATGATGCTGGCCACATCATTAGAATTCATTTTCGAGTTTATAAAGTGATGGATTGCTACCTTGTGAGTGATTATGATTTTTGTTGGACTTGTTTGTGATACGTAATTTTAGAAGTTTCAAAAGGGAAATTGCTTTGGTGAAAACAGATTGTTTTAGAAATCTGGAAGTTTGATTTGATATACCGGGAGAGTATGAGTTGATTATTATGTCAAAATGATTTTGGAATAAATCCGAGTAAATTGAATTCTGGAGATTCTGTTTAGAATGAAAATGTGAGATAAAATGAATGAACTATATAACTTGTAAATAAAGTTGATTTAAAAAGAATTGGAGTTGATATTAAGTAACAAAAGGGAATGCAATTTTAATCCTGAAATTAAAGTTAATTTGGGTAAATGGAGGTAAATGAAATTATTGAAATGAATGGAAAGTTGAATCTAACTTGGGATAAGTTAAATAAAATTGGGAATTGAAATTAAATTGGTTTGGGTTAAATTGAAATGTAAAATGACTTTGTAATTGTGGTTCATTGGGTAATGAATTGTACCCATAAGCTATTAAGTGTTATACTTATAATCTGAAATTGTGGATTTAAAATTTGCAAAGGATTAAGGTGAAAGAAGTTTGTATCTTTAAGAATTCAGTGATACATATATATATATAATTTGAAATTGTGATTATAAGATGTAGATAGATTGAAGTGAGCAACATAAGCTTTTAAGTAAATAAGTTGGTGAACTTATAAATAAGAAATGGAATTATAATCACAAATGAGAAATGGTTGAATGGTATGGTAAATTAGAAACTTAATCCGAAATGAATTGTAAAGTAAGTTAAGGTAAAGTAAAATATACAAGGGTGAATGAACTTGAGTTAGTGAATAAGTTTTGAACTTGTGTATGGAGAATTAAAATTAGATTGAGTTGGATTTAACTTCGGTTAAATGGAATTGAGTTAAATTTAGATTAATTAAAATCAAAAATTCAGTTGGGTTATGAATAAAAATGAATAGAATTAAATCCTAATTTAAGATAGTAAAGGAAATGAAATGAATTCAAGTTGGCTAAATAAAAACTTAGGTGGACTTGAATTAAATTGAAAAAGAGATTGACTTGAAAGGAATTTAATTTAGTTGAAAGGATATTGTATGGATAAAATTTTAACTCAACAAAAATCCAAAGTAATTTGTTTGAGAATGAATTTAGCATAAGCTAAATTAAATAAAAAGAAGCTTGAAGATGAATTTAGTGTAAACTAAATTAAATGGAATTTGTATTGGCATGAATAGAATGTTGATAGTTTGGTCAAAATTTGAAAAGTAAATAAAAATCCAATTGTGGCATGGGATTTAAATTTGTGGTAACAAATATTGAAGTGTGAATGAAAGATGAAATTAGATTATAATGGTGATAGTATGAATTGTGAATAAATTCAAAGGAATGAAATAATTTAAGTGGTTTCTATGCTAATAAAATTAATCTAAAATGGATTGAATAAATAAACAAATTGAATTAAAATTTGTAAATGAATTGGAATTTGATTGAATAAGAATCAAATAAGAAAGAAATAAAATTGATATAAGAAGACAATGAAAATGTTATGAAAGAACTTAAGCAACTTGAAAGAAAAAAAACAAAATGATTGTGAATAAGCTTTATTAAGTAATCTTGAATGAAATTTGTTAGATAATAAAATCGAATTGCAAGTGAAATGGTATTAATTAATTATTGTGATAAATTAAAGATGTATGGGTTGTAATAATATAGAATGAGAATTCTTTAATATAAGCTTAAGTGATGATTATTTGCTTGAATGACGTAAAAATTTGCATAAGGATTGGTTGTATTGTTGTATTCGGAATTGTGTTGGTTTAAAGAAGCAAATGGAATTAGTTTTGAATTAATTGGAATAGATTGAAATGTTATTAAGTGATTTTGCATATGAATGGATATGGATTATAAAAGAAATGCAAATGTTTCAAGTTTAAAACAAAATTTGATTGTAAATCAAATTGGGAATATAAGTTAAAATAAAGAAATATAAGTAAGGCATATATTAATCATATTGAAACAGAAATGAATTGGTTGTAATTAATATAAATGGTATATAGTGAACTTGAATGTAAATCATTCAAGTGAAATAAAATGAAGTTGGTTTGGATGAAAGTAGAGTGGGCTAAAATCTTAATAAATGGATTTGAGTATAAATGTAAGTGAGTTATAATAGAAATGCAAATATATTAAATTGAAATGAAATTTGTTTGGTGAATCAATTCGAAAATTGGGTAGAGTATGAATTGAAATAGCAAAACTTGTATGTAAACCCTTTTTGTGAAATAAAATAGAATTTGGCATTAGAAAAGGAACTTTGTATATGTTTAAAATATGATTTACTTATGAATTGAAAGCTAATGAGTTTGTTGAGTAAGTACAAGTATGGGAGGCGTTCGAGAGAGTTGGAGCGCGTATATGCGTTATATTAGCTGCTTACTATTAAAATTTGCTAAAAAGGTACGCCTACGCTAATATAATTGGGAAAATGATATATATATATATTGTGATATATTTTGGTTTCCGACCGTGTGGGTCGATGTATATATATTTATCTGTACCGCGATATCGCGAAAGCTCCTCCGTACAGGGGAGACTCTGCCAAAAATTTTCAGAAATTTTGGGAGTTAGAATTTTTTTTTTTTGAAATTTAAAAATTTGTAATCAACATGGAAAGTTGTTTTAAGAAAATGTTGAAACAAAAGCTTTTGCATATAAATAATGCAAATGAGTTTGGATTTGAGCTAAATGGTTTTGGGAAGAGTATATAAGTTGTAACTAAAGAAGTTTGGGTTAAGCGAATGAGTGTAGGAGCATTTGTTTCATTAGTGACAAATTGATTTCAAATAAAAAATTGAAAATAAAAGATTATGGAATATGATTGAATTAGTAGTTTCGATTTGAAACTAAAGGAGTTTAGGCAAAGTGAATTTGGGATTTTCACTAAATGGGTTGGAGAGTATTTTCTACCCTAGCAAATTTCGGGGACGAAAATTTTATAAGGGGGGAGGAATGTAACATCCCGTATTTTTAAGCCATTGAATTTGAACATTTTATTCGTTTTAAATGTTTAATGTGGATTCTTAATTGATTTTGAAATGAATGGATTCGGGTTCAATCAATGAAAATAAGCTATAATTTTTAATTATAGTAATTCCAGTTGAATTTGGATAATGGAAAAATAATAATTTAAATATTCGGAATTGAAATAAAAGTAAATCTGGATGTAAATAGTGATAAAAATGGTTTTAAAAAATATATATTATTTTTATATAATTGAGTGTAAATAGCGTGGTGGGAATTTTAGAAGAATTTTAAAGTTGATAAATTGATATTTGGGATTTTATATTAATTTAAAAATGAATTTAATATTATTATAATGCAATTAATCAGATTTTGGGTCCGGAGTGAGCCAAAATGATTTTTAATGTGATTATAAATTCTATATGGATTATAATTAAGTTAATAAAATTGTAAGAGTGGAACTTTTAGCGAATTCGACAATTTTGGAAAATTTGCTCGATTTAATCGACGAGTTAAAATAGCCTTCCAGGGCACAGTCTCAGAATTCGACGAAACCAGTTCCATTGGATCCGTAATAGTTAGTTATTATCGGATTTCAATTTTCGTAGTAATCGGAGTTGTCGTTTGACCGTGGCAACTCGAAACGCATAGAAATCGATTTAACCGATTTAATTTTAAGTTGATCGTTTAATTTCGTAACTCGCGCGTACGATCAAATTAGCTTACGAAACTTGTTCCATTGTGTCCGGAACACGGAAAAACCCTAGGAACGCCTGTCGGAATGCGTAGTTTGGAGGTCGTTTGCATAAACTGTTAAATTGAGAATTTTATTAATTAAATAATATTAAAACTATTATATATATATATATATATATTAAAAATCTCTAAACCCTAATCACTTCTCAGTAGCCGCCACTTATAATCTCCAATGGCCGAAAATAAACCACTTTCACCTTCGTTTTGCAATCAATCCTTGCGACGATTTCTAAAACTCTCAACTGGGAAGTTGGAGAGCAGCTCGAGCTCTACGTTTCGAGCGGTAGAGATGGGGTTTCGTCGACTAGACGGGGAGATAGGCAGCCGCGTTCGTGAGAGTTCACACGTGATTTGTGCACGTAGGGGAGGGCCGAGCTAGGCGAGCTTAGGGCCGGTAGAAGGTGGCGCGAAGGGCTATGACGTGGGGTAGGCCGATCGTGGCCAAGGTGCTCGAGTCGGTGGCGATTCCTAACCCTAAAGTATGATGTTGGGTTTATTTTCGTTCGTGCTTGTTCCTAGGTACATGATGAAGGGAGAGAGGGCACGAGCGTGATTTCTCTCTGGAATGAACGGCCAGATCTAGGTTAAAACATATAATTTAAAAATTTACAAATATATTATATTTAAATTTATGAAATCTTTAAATTAGCATAACTCTGTCATACGTTGTCAGATTTTAGCGAAATTTGCGGCACCGGAATCGCTGAAGAGCGCACTACGCAATGGTGCAGTTCGGGAATCATTCCGAGCAAATAAAAATTTGGGTTAAATCGAACATCGTTCGGTTTAATTTAAATTTCGAACGCTCGCCAAAACTCAAGGTGAGTTAATCTCACTCACATCTGGAATGTTAGCTGATTCAAGTAGTTAATATTTAAATAATTGTGTGATTGGTTGAAATTTTTATTTATATCAGCCTGGATTGATATATATGTTGTTGTGCTAACATTTGTGGATGCAGGGAAAACAGGTTGGAGGGATCCAACTGGATTTCTCACACTATAGTAATTATCTTTATAATTGATGTTGTAACCTTATATATATTGTGATTGATAACTCTGAATTAATTGTACTGTGATATTGCTGGATAAGAATATACAAAGAATTTTAAACATAAAATAAAATAAATTGGATTTTTAAAGAAATAAAGGAATTGATAAATAAAGAATTTAAAGGAATAAATTTGGAATCTTGGTTGAGTGAAGAATGAAATTTGAGAACATAAATAAGTGGAACATTTAGTAGTTGATAAATGTGAAAGTATGGATTTCTGGTGATAATTTTGATAAGAAATTATAAATGGTTAAAAATAACAATGGGGTTATTTTGATAATAATGTTTCCTGGAAATTAAATATGATTTCATTAAATAAATTTATAATAGTTTATTTAAAAAGAGATTTTTAAAACCTACACTTTGAAAGTGAATTTCCGGGAATGGAAATGTGGTTAAGCTTCATAAGAAGTTATTTAAACGTGGAAAGTAAATTTAAGATTATTAAATCATAAATCTGAATTGAATAAATCGACAGAAATTATAAGAAGGATTTCTGGGATGTTAAGTGGAAATGAGTTTCCCTAGGAAAACCTAGTTCGAGTTTTAAACAGATTTTATTAAAAGGAAGTCTAAAGTTCAAACTTGTTTTAAAGAGTGCTTTTTTGAAAATTATCATTTTAAAAGTAATTATTAATAAATTAGAACAGTAATTTTTTATAAATACCTTAGTAATTATTTTTACAAATGGATTTATTTAAAAGCTAGTTTTGAATAAGGTTATTTGAAGCTATTATTAATCCTTTTAAAACCTACTTTTAAATTTAGTTTAACTAAACCTTTATGTAAAATCAAGTTTAGGTCTTAATAAATAGTTTTATTTCACATATTTTAAATTTATATTTGAGTACATAACTAAAAGTAAATTTAAGTATTTTAAAGTATATTTCAGTATAAAGTATTTTAACTGTTAAAAATCTAAATGTTTTGAACTTGGTTATTTCCAATGGGAATTAATGGTAAAGGATTTACCTTGTAAAGGAAGAACTTTGGGAACTGTTTCAAATGAGCTTTGAAAATTTGAAAATATATCTTGTAAAGATATTGAGGCAAATAAATAATGTGGGAATTATTTATTGTGTGATGGATGCTTATGAATGTTTATGAATATAAATTGATAGTTAAATCACCGACTATCAATATTGGACAAATGCGTTGATCGTTTCGAAGAGACCGGGATCGGGATTTATTTCTCGAAAACCACTTCGATCCGGTTTGTACGTTTCGTGTAAACGATTTTGGATTCGAAGATGGAGCAGTGAAGTGCAAGGGCTAGTCGCTACTAATCTTGAGGATATTCCCAAAATGGATGTAGTAGGAGTAGTGCCTTCGGTTTCGTTCGAACCCGGGACGGACTTGTATGGACGAATGCTTGCGAAACATCATCAGGTGGGCGATGGGCATTCTAAGTGAAACGTTCTAAAGGTAACGCTAAGCCTCAAGCCTCATCAAATGGGAATGACTGAAAATCAGGGGATATGCAGCAAGGCTTCGTGGGTAGCACCCACTGGAGGGTAAGGTCATCCCTGTCTAGATGTCCCTTTTTATTTCGTCTTAGTGGTGCGATTGCTAATCCCAACCGCGGGGTGATCTTATTCGGAACTGTCAAGTAAGGGATGGGTCCGGCCTTGTGTTGCAGGGGATCGGGAGTGGTCCCCGGTACTGTGATCTAGACCACGTACTGTGACAAGTGGTACCCCAATGCCTAGTCATTGTAGGAAATCCATTCTCCCTACGACCCTTTTACGAGTTTTGTTTGTATTACCCACTTTTGTGGCTAGTAGCTGGAATTTAATGAATGTAACAATTTCGGCTATTTTATAAGTATTTGTAAATAGACCCTATTATAATATCAGAGGATTTCTATAAAAAGTGTTTTAGCTATCGTAAGGTAAAAACCCGACATGCTTATTTGTGGCGTGGTCTTACGAGATGCTTTTGTTTCAAAGGATTTTTGAAACTTTAATAATCAATTTGGATGCATTATTATCAGCTGGTATTCCAGACTGACTCGGGTGTTATTTCATTATAATGCTCGGGTCAGACCGAGTATTATATGTTCAGCACAGGATGCTTTGGGAGCAGGAGAGGAGTTGGAGTCTGAGACGTATTATCTGTACCTATATGTATATTCCGTTGCTGTGATTGTATGGTATGTCTAATTGGTAATTGATGATGTATGAGATATTCTGATGATGTGATGTATAAAACAGTTATAGATTTCATTTTGTGTTAAAGTTATATATTTACTATTATATTTTGTTCCGCTGCGACTGTGAGATTATGATATTTTTTAGTTTCTTCTTCTTCTATCTCTTCTTATTTAACCCTAATGGTTCGTAATTCTATGCCACTTGAGTTAATAGAGGTAGAATAGTGTTGATTCAAGGGGTACGGATTTACGGGCTGTCACAGACTGGGATCGGATATGGGCATACTCTCTGTCGATACCGAAAACCACTTTAATAACCTTGTACGCGGTAGAGATTCCAGAATGAAGTAGGATGGTGGCGGCGTTCCTTTGAGGTATATACGTGGACCCTGTGAGAAATGCGGATTAAGGATGTAACAACCCGTAAAAATTTATAAATAAAATTGGTTAATTTAATTTGATTTTCGGAATTTAATTTAGAAAGGAATAAAAATTTAGTGAATTATTAATGGAAATAATAACTTGGATAAGATTAGTAAGTTAATTGTTAATAACTTGGATGTAATTCCAAGAAGTGAAACAGTGTAAATGTTAATTATATTCTTATTGTAACAAAATGTTACCAGGATGTAATGATTAAATTAATCTAAAATCTTAATTAACGTGTGCATTAATTTATAATGAGATATAAAAGGTAAATTAATAATTTAAAACGTTAACTTACTAATAAAATAATGTATAATGAATGGGAATGGAATGAATTAGTGTATGAACTAATGGTAGCACTTGTTGTAAGCTAATAAGTAATGTAATACGTAACAGTGCTAATTTAGGTTAATAATTAATAGGTTGAATGAAATGTCAATTAATGAATTTTTATTAAAATTGTAAAGTTATAATAATAGATGGTAATTGGTTGGGAAGAATAAAGATAACTAAATGTGCTTTAATGATATTAAAATAATAATGGAAAGTGTGGGTGTGAATTTAAAAGGAAACGGAAAATTTATTTATAAGATAGAAATTGGTGTAACAGAAAGCTAAATAAATTTATTGGGAATATTAATTGATATTGGACGTAGATTAATGCAATAACATTAATGCAAGTTGATAAATACCCAATTAGCGCAATCACTATTAATCGGAGCCTATTACAATAAATGGAATTAAATATTACATTAGTGAAGATTTAAGGTAATATTTGGTAATAAGGTATGGTTAGTGGGTTAAGAATGAATTGATAATTTAAAATTAAAGGTAGTGATGTTAATATAAGTTGACTATAAACAAATTGAACGAAATTCAAATCAATGGAAATAATGTAGACGTATACTTAGCTACAAATTGAATATATGAAAACAAAATGTAAGCATTGAATTAAATTAAGCAATTTAAATTATAATAAATGGTCATTGAATAAAATCAATGTTCTGTAAGTAATTATAATATTGGGTTGAAGGAAATAAACTTAAAGGTAATTACAGTTTAATGGTTACAATTGTTATAAATAACCTATTTGTTTAATTCATAGAATTTAATTTGAAAGCAATTGTAGTAATTGACTTAATTAGTGTAATACCAATTAATTAAAGCAATTAGTTGGATAAGAATAATGGAAATGAAAACTTTATTTCATTAAATTGAAATGTAAAATTAAATAATTGGATTAATTGCAATCAAATGAAATTGAAATAGCTAAATAATATGTTATTCGAAATGAAGATGGAATATGAGGAAATTTATGTAATAGTTTTGAATCCAATATTAAATCCATCTATTTGACAATAATGAATGGAATAATGATTTGTTAATTCAATTTAGTAGAAATTTCGGAAATTAAATTTATAATTCTGAATTGAATGGAATTGAGGATAATACTGAAATCGATAGGTTAATCAACTTTAAATTGACTTTTAATTTTTTTTAAACATTGTAAATGACCGAGAAATATAGAAGTGATAAAATTGGTCAATTTTAAGATTGAAATTAAAAATTGGATTTTATAAATTAATTATTAAATTATTTAATTAATGTAAAAATAGCCATTTTGGCCACTGACTCGGATTTCGACGAAACCAGTTTCATCGGATCCGAAACGGTGAATTATTATAGGATTTCAAGTTTCATAACGATCGGACTTGTCGTTTGATCGTACGAACTCAAAATGCCTTGAAATCAATGAAATTGAAATCAATTTGAAAAATATTGATTTGAGCGTAACTTCTTCATGCGATGGAATTTGGACTTGAAACTTGTTCCGTCGCGTTTAAAATATTTAAAAACATATATTTCGATATACGGGTTGACCCAATTTCGTTCCGGAGTCAGAACGGGCTTTTTGGGCCACTTTGTCGTTAGCACGTATATTCAAATCGGGTCCGTCTCCATTTCAGTTGTCTATAAATACCCTGTTATAAATCCTAGCAGCCTCTCTTCCTCATTTCTATACGTACAGAAACTTCTGTGCTCCTCTTCCTCAATGGCGTAAACCCTAATTTATCCAATTCAAATTTGAATTCAAAAATTAACTTCACAAATTCAAACTCCTCAGAAAATTTCAGAAAAATTATACATTGAAGCTCTCGACGAGCGCAACTCAAATCTGCAATTTGTTTCTCGATTCGAGTTATCGTTTGTCCTGGAATCAACGATTTAGTTCCGTCCGTTCATTGTAAGGCTTCTCGTTCAACGGTGGATCGTCGTCGATGGTTCGATCGGGGTGTGCTGCTGTGTAGAGGTCGACTAGGGCTTTCAATCCATAGGTCACTTTGGTCAGAAGGTGATCGATTTCGCCAGAAATCGAGGGATTATGGCCGTTTGTGGTACGACGGCGCGAGCTCCTAGGGGGCGGCTTAGCAGGTCGCGTGGGGTTAGGGAGAGCGGCTGGACTTGGGGACCACGATGGTGGGCTCTAATCTCGAGGGAATCAAACGTAGGGGCGGCGAAAATTACAAACAGGGGGCGATTTTTGGCGGCTACAGATGCTCGAATGCGTGGAAACGCACGCTAGGGTTTCTGCTTGGTGAAGATAGTGGCGTGGCTAAGATAGTAATGTGTTCTTTTTATTTTTATATTTATAATTGAAATTAAAACGCATTTATCGCTATATCTTTGACATACGAACTTCGTTTCACGCACGATTTTTTTTGTTAGGATCGTAATAAAATTCCGGAAATTTTGCCGTTGGTTTAGAGGATTGGGAGACTGTTCAATTTTTGGGGTTAAATTGGATTTAAATTCAATTTAAATTATTTTAACCCACTCACAACTTCTAAAATTTCTCATGTTTGTTAAATTTAATTTTGTTGTGATTATGAATTTATTTATGACTGTTTCAGATATTTTAATCATCATCTCAGTTAATTGCATTTATTTAAATAAATCATTATTTTATTTATTATTGAATATAACTGCCAGTTAATTTCCTGTTATATATTATCAACTATATATTGATATTGTTTTGGATGATGATTGTGATGGATGTATGATTTTATCATGGATGAATGGATGTTTTATTTATATCATCATAATCTGCAAGTTGTTATGCATTTATTTTAATTCGGGATTGCGGTTTGAAATGATATACAGCCGCATTTTTATTTTAAATTGCGGATTGAAATGATAAATATCCGTATCACTTGATCATAGGATAGAAAATTATATGCAGGCATCGCGGTATATATATAAAATTATTTTGAAATGATTTTTTATGGTTTTGTAAAGAAATATACGGATTATATAGATATTGATTTTAGATGTTGTATAAACGTTAAATTTATTATTGATTTTAGCTATATATAAACAGGCTTGAAATATAAAATATGCCTAATAATAAAGTTTGATTATTTTATATAATAGGGTTTAATTAATATTGATTTTTGATATTATATAAACAGTAATAAAATGCTTGAATTTAAGCTATGTATAAGTTTGTTAAATAAAAATTTAGTTTAATAATAGAGTTTATTTTATTAAAATAAATGTGAGTAATATTTAAATTTTATTTTAATATAGAGAGTCTAATGATTTAAATAAATTAAGGTCGGAAGATAAATTGGAGATTTATTTGGAACTGAATTTATTTAAGAATTAAACTCTAAAAGGTTGATGTGAAATTATTAAATTGAAAATTTTAAAAGGTATAATTGTTATACCTGAATTTTTGGGTCTAGGTTAATAAAATGATTATTTCAAGTATAAATGAATTGAAGAAAATATTTAGTATTTTAAATTTGAGTTTTGTTTAAAATGAAATGGATTTATTATGTAAAATATTTCAAAACTAAATAATAGAAGATTTGATTTTTAAATCTAGATTATCAAATTTAGTTTTGGAATTTTGGAATATTAAAGCCTTGAAATATATCGAAATTGAAATGTTTTATCCAAATTGAAATGTTACTAAGTTATGAATTTCAAAGTATGAGGTTTCAAAAGTGTATAATTTTGAATGTTGGTTACAAGGTATATAAATTTGAAAGTGCTATGATTTCTTGAAAAAAAGATATATTTGAAATCAAATTGATATCATATAGATTTGGGTTTTAAAATAGAAATGATATCATATTTATATGGTTTTGAAATGGATATTATATTCTGGTTTTAAAGTATAAACTATTTTGAAAAGACCGCGGTGTTATAATATCGATTGGTTGTTGAAGAGACCGGGATCGGAAGTTGTCATACTCTCTGCCAACTCCGAAAACCACTTTAACAACCGTGTACGCGGTGAAGATTCCAGAATGAAGTAGGATGGTGGTGGCGTTTCCTTTGAGGTAAATACGTGGACCCAATCCCGTAAGTTGGCATAAGGTGGCTAAAACAGGAGCGATTGACGAGTTAATGAGGTAGCACCATAGATCAGACACATTCCTTCGATATTATATTTTGACTTTTGGATTGATTCAATGGCCACTTCTGATTTTCTTATTTGGGGGTGTGGCTCGAGGTGGGCGGTAGCTGCGCGCTACGCATTACCACTGTCTCGGAAGCGTAATTGCTATATCTACCTTGGCATTGCCTAGTTGTGCCATGTCACCTACCCTATCGCGCCTTGTACGAGTTTGGTTCTCTCCCGTAGCCCGTGGAGTATTTAGGGTAGTCTCCCGATCTGAAGATGCGCTGATACTGGATGGACTACTGGGACTATTATTGTGTTAAGGGGAATATTTGGTCACTCCTTAACGCTATTTAAAAGTATGTTTATTTTACTATAAACATTATTATAATAGCGAAATATTACTACATAGTAAATAGTTTAACGGATCCTTATGAGATGTGAATCCCGAGCATCTCTTAAGTTACTGCACTCACGTTAGACACTGGATAGGAGATGTCAAATTCCGTAAACATCTTTGACGCCATTACACTCATATTTATTTCTGTTGATTTAACTCACATAAGATCTTTTAGTTCTAACTCGAGTGTTTTGTCTTTTCAATTCGCTCGGGTCAGTCCGAACGTCAGGATTTGAAGATTTTATTCTGGAGGACGAAGACGAAGATTTGTAGTACTATTATCTAATATATTTTCCACTACACCATTTAATTCCGCTGCATTAATTATTATTCTCTGGTATATGTACTCTGATATGTATTGTATAAATATAATCAAGGGTTTTTATAAAACAGCTTCATGAACTGTATATTTGATTATTATATTTTACCGTTCCGCTGCAAGATTCTATTTTATTTTTTGCTTTCTCTGTTTTTTCTTATTTACCCCATAACAATTCGCCCGTCTATATGGTTTAAGTCTGACGTGTGTGGTTTATCATCGATTTAAACCGTGCGAAAAGGCGGGGCTTTCCAAAGGATCTTAAGGCTAGGATAAACATTAGAGGGGGGTGAATAGTGTTTTAGAGAATTGTTAAATCTTTTTGAGTTTTTGTTAATTTAAACACAAATATATGCAATATTCAGACATAGGTATGATCACAGAATCAAATACAAATGCAAGTATAAAGTAAAAGCAGTAAAGGAAAGAACATACTGGATTTTATACTGGTTCGGAATTACCCTACATCCAGTCCCGCACACACGTATGGATTTCCTTTAAAAACAATCTTTACAATTGCACCCTCGATTCTAAAGCAACAAGGTACACCCTCCAGAATCATGATCCTCTGGGTAGAGATACTTGATTTCCCGGGCAACAAGTTCACCCAATTGATTTCTCAAGGCTAAAATCATACCTTATCTCGCTTGATTGATTTCCGAGGCTACAATCACACCATTTCTCGCTAAGTTGATTACAAAAAGCCTATAACTATGAATAACACTGATGATCTTGTTAAGATAGTGATAGAGAATCAAACCAGAGATAATCTTGTTAGATTCAATGTTGATTTTGGCAGAGTAATGATAAGAATTTGTATATAGAAATGTGGAAGAAAAAGAGTGAAAAACCAGAAAAACTTATGTTAAAATTCGTTGAAACTAACCCCTATTTATAGAAGAACAACACTCATGTCCATTCGTGAAGAGTTATGACGAAAATACACTTCTTTTAAAATTTAAATTTTTAACTCAACTGACACCATGTCGACATGGGGTACTTGAGTATGTCGACATCCCAAAGGGATTTTTGTTGTTTTGATTTTCTTTGAAAACAACCTTTATTTTATATTAAAACTATTTTAAACTTTATAAATATACTTGACTATAATTAAAATACATAAGTAAATATAAAGAATGATATATACAAAATTTTACTATAATTTTATATTTAAAATCTAAGTATGAATATTTAAAAGTTAAATATATTATATTTAAAAGATAGTTTAAAAAACAAGGATAGTTTGATTTTGAAATTAAGGATTATTTTGAGGCTAAAAGTATTTGAAATCAGGATAGATGTTTTTGATGCTTTTTAAAAGGAAGGTTTTTGAAATCATTTTGAAAATAAGATATAATTTTGAAAAATCATTTTGAATAAAAAATTAGTGGATACAAAACAATGTTCCACTAGATTTTTCGTAGGTTCCATCCTACTTAGGGTTCCATCCCTTTAACAGGCTCAAGGTGGATTCCATTCCACGAATAAATTGGATTTTAAGATGCCAGTGCTTTTTTAGGTGTTTTAACAAAATTTCTAATTAAAGAATAAATTACTTGAATACTTGAACTCTTGATAATCTTGATACTCATGAGTCTTCAGTCTTGATATCTTGAATCCCTATACTATACAGTCTTCATTCTTGTTACCTGCATGGTTAAATCCTGCATATACATATATATCTAAACTTATACCGTTGGTATTTATATTTTATAATTTATTCTAAGGTTGTTGTCATCAAAACCATCATCTCACGGACTAACAGACCCGACTCCCATGGGTTGGCATAAGGTGGCTAAAACATGAGCGCTTACGGGCCAGTGAGGTATCCCCTCTTATCGGACACACTCATTCGATACTATTCTATTACTCTGTGATTGATTGGGGCCCTTTGAATTTTTTTGGGGGTGTGGCTCGAGATGGGCGGTAGCCGCGCGCTATGCTTCACCATCTCTGGATTCGTAATTGGTATATCTACCCTGGCATTGCCTCGTTGTGCTGTGTCGCCTACCCTAGCGCGCCTTGTACGAGTTTGGTTTTCTCCTGTAGCCCATGGAGTATCCACTGGTGGCTTCCCGATCAGGAGGGACCATGATACTGGATGGACTACTGAGACTATTATGTGTTAAGGGCTATATGGTTAACCCCTTAACGCTATTTAAAAGTAAGTTTATTTTACTAGTAGACATTATTATAATAGTATATATTACTACATGGTAGATAGTTTAACGGATCCTTAGGAGATGTAAATCCTGAACATCTCTTAAGTTACTGCACTCACGTTAGACACTGGATAGGAGATGTCAAACCCCGTAAATTTCTCTGACGCCGTTCCACTCATATTTTACCGTTGATTTAACTTACATAAGATCTTTTAGTTCTGACTCGAGTGTTTTGTCTTTTCAATTCACTCGAGTCAGCCTGAGCATTTCAAGATTTGAAGACCTTATTGCTGGAGGACGAAGACGAAGATTGTATTATTATTGTTCATCATATTTCCTTGTAACATGTATTCCGCTACATTATTTATTATTCTCTGGTATGCGTAACTCTGATCTGTGTTGTATAAGTATAATCAAATGTTTTGTAAAACAGCTTCATGAACTGTTATTTGATTATTATATTTTGTCATTCCGCCATGAGATTCTATATTGTTTTATTTCTTTCTCTGCTTTTCTTATTCACCCCAATAACAATCAGCTCTTTGTATGGTTTGAGTCTGACGTGTGTGGTTTATCGTCGATTTAAAGCGTACAAAAAGGCGGGTCGTTACATTTGGTATCGGAGCTTTGGTTTAGTAATAAACCTTAGCTTTGTGGGGTCTGACTCTTTATTAGTAGGGTAGTAATACCTATGATGAATAGCGAGTGTATATATATGAGAGAGCGCATTTGTTAGTGTTATAAAAAGGTTTTGATATTGTGTTAATTTGTTCCGTTTTGTATTTATAAATTCTGGTTGGTGCATAGGACGCTATGACATCAATGAGGATTTCTAAACACTTAGTAGGACAGACCAACACAATACTTATTTTGAAATATAGGTAAATGAAATAATTTTGCCTATTATATTTTCTGTATACTAAGTAATAAATTTTATAAAGGTTATATTTGGTTGTAACATATTGGTTGTTAGGTAGTGAAATTCATAAATATTGATTGGAAATAAGATTTTGAAGAAAATAAAATAAATGAAAATTGAAAATTTAGAACCTAAGTCCTGGGGTTTTTGAAAATTTCTTTCGAATGATTTTGGAATATAATAATAATATTGGTTAGAAGTATTTTCTGATATAAATATTTTAATATAAATTGAAAGAATTGTTTTAAAGAAATTTTGAAAGGAAATAAGTTCTGTACTCCCCTCTCTGTCGCTGGAAAATAATTTCGGTGATGAGTGCACACATCATCGACATTCATTTTCGAGTTTCTAAGTGGGAAGGCCACTGTAGTAGTTTTACTGCAGATTTATTTTGATAAACAAATATAAATTTTAAATTGTTTTAAACATAATTGGATAATAAGTTGTAAGTATATATCCATCTATTATTTTAAAACGATTTGAAATTAAACCCGGTATTTAGTTCTTAAGTTTATGTTAATTAATAGTTTTAATTAGTGCAGTGAAATAGAATTTAACTAATAATTGAAACCTCTAAATGAAATTACAAGCATTGAACATTAAATTAATTTAAAAAAATGAGATAAACTTGTATAAATTTCAATTGCATTCTTAAAAAGCATATATATAACTTACCAAAGATTTAAAAGTTGAAATGTCTAATAAGAAAATGTAATGGAAATTATACAAGTAAAATTTAAATGAAAGTATTCAATGAAGTCCTTTAATAAATAAGAATTGAGAATATATTGTTATAAACTTAAGTTATAATTGAAATGTTACTATAAGTAAATATAATAGAAGGTAAGTATTATAAATAAATGATTATAAACTTAAGCAAATGAATTGAAATGCTAAGAAATTTAATGGAACATGAATACTATGGATAAATGAATAAAAATAAATGAAATTGAGAAATGAATGAATGTAATGCAATGAAAAGAAAATTTATATGATATGAATAAATAAAAATGAATTTATGTAAGTACAAGTGCAAATATGTGAAATAAACATTGAATCAATGGATGGAAATGAAAATTTGCAAGAAATAATTGTAAATTAAAAAGATAAATCATTATATGAATGAAAAGGAAATCAAACAACAAATTTTATGGAATGAAATTAATAAGAATGAACTCGATCTATTGTTTGAAATTGTTATTTGTTTGGTTTATGGTTGTTTAGGCAAGGATACTTTAAAAATTGTTTGGATGTATGAATAATCTATTTAGTTTCATCTAAGACTGTTGAGTAAATGGTTCACTTAGTAGTTTATTTTTCATTATGTACAATTTAAAGTTTTGAACCCGAACAACTATTTGTTTTGTTTGATATGAATGGCCAATTGATTGTGTGGATTTTACATGATGATTGTATATTGTTGCAAGTGATTGTTGTTTATATTAATTTGTTTGTTGGTGGTTGAAACAACTTTAAATATTTCATTTTTACATAACTTTTAACCCTTTTTGGATTATATAAGTGAAATACTGGTTATGGAAGCAATTGCTACTGCTTTTGGTTTCATAAAATAAGAGTTAATTGCCCGACAAATAGGTACGTTTTCGGATTACAGTTTTATAACGTTATTTTTTTTCCGAGTTGGGATATATTATTTGGAAATATATGTTATATATTGTTATATTTGATATTATATTTTCTCCCGAGCCTCTACGTACAAAGGAGACTCTGCCGAAATTTTCTGTAAATTTTGGACTTAGAAAAACATTTGAAAATGTTTTCCAAACTTTATCAATTTGAGTATAAAAAGGATTTAATAGTTATAAATTGATATATTTTATTTAAATTATTAAATTTTGTAAATTTATTTGTTTATAAAATTAATATTTTGAATAAGATGTATTGACTACTTAATTCTTTCTTTTCCCTTCTTTTTCCTTTTCGGGGACGAAAGGATTTGAGTGGGGGAGAGTTAACAACCCATAAATTTTAGATATTTTAATTTGTTAATTTAATGAATCTTGTTATTTAATATTGGAAGAGATAAGAGTTGTAAGGTAATAATGAAATTATAACTAAGATGAAACGTAACAAGGTTAATTAAAGTTAACAATGAATGAACCTAAATGAAATCCCAATTAAACAAAATAATTTAAAAGTTATGACTTGGTTATAAAGTGAATATAAGAAAACAAGTGTAATACTGAATCAATTGGGGGATTAGTATATAATTATTGATAATTGGATAAAAATAGTGTTATGTAAGAAATTGTAGCATTTGCTTGTTGATAATAACTTATAGGTGTAATTGAAAGTTATGGTAACAATTATTATATATTACCTATTTATTTAGCCTGATATTTTAAATTGGAAATAAATTTCAATAAATGCAATTAAATATTATGTTAATGTAAATTAAGTTAATATTTGAAAATAATGTCAACTCCATTTATAATATGACAATTGGTTGATTAAAAGAATGGAAATCAAGATTTATTAACGTGAATTTAAATTATAATAATTGGATTTATTGCAAATAAATGAAATTAAATATTTAGATATTATGTTAATGGGAAATTAAGATGAAATTGAGAATATCAGTGTAACTGTTCGTCAACGAAATTCTATCGGTTTAGAAAACCGTCGAACGAATTTAAATTTTAAAATAACCGCAAGCGCACGGTGTACGAATGTAGCACGTGGCGAATACGGGTCGATCCACAGGGAATTGATGATTTTAAAATTCTATTCAATCAAATTATATCGAAGTCGAGAGTGAATAGCTAGAAATATAAGAAACTAACAAAAACTAGCAAAAGAAAATGATAAAAATATGAGAGTTAAAAGAACAATTTAGAGATAAATCCACTCTCTAGATCATATAAATCAACAAAATGAAGTTATGATCTCTCTTTTCTTGTCATTAGTGAATTAGTTGATGTGCTTATCATAAGTATGGTATATTTGTGCTATTAATTAGCTCAATATAAAGCATCAAACTATAACACAACCACTAATACACATTTAACTCTCATGAAATATGACAACAAAGTTGAAATAAAAATCTGTTTTAAGCATAGCCTATTAACTATTGTTTAGAAATATAGGCTATCAAATTTCAATTTCAACATTCACTTCTTTGACATAATCGTATTTAGATGAAGAGGCAATTTATGTTATGTTTGTTTAAGCATAGCCTATTTGTTATGAACAACATAGACTATCAAATTCAAAGCTAAACAACATCATTAAATCACTTCAAGTGTTTCCATTAAAGCACAAAAAGAGAGCATAAACATCAAAATGTTGCATCTACATACTAGAGAGCTTCATTACCCCTAAATTGTAGTGATTAAGCTCTCATATTTGTTATCAAATCAACAAATGTAGAAAGCAACATGAAATCAAAAGGAAAGGAAAATGAAAGCTAATGGAAAAGACAACTATTCTAATTGCATAAAGGAAAATCTACACTACTTGCATAAAAGGAAATGAACATGTAATAAAAAAGAAACAATAATTAACATTGCATAAAGAAAAGAATTACATAAGAGAAGAAATGGCTAAGTAGCCATGGAAAGAAAGAGAGATTTGATTTATTTTCTAAACTAAAACTAACTAACTAAGAGGAAGATGGCTACATGAAACATAAGGGGTATTTATACAAGTGTTAAAACCCTAATTCATTTTTTTGGGGAATGCCCAAAATGCCCCTTAGGAAGTGTGGAGGCCAAGTAATCATTAATATGTTTTAATCCCCCATTAAGTGTACATGAAGCCATTAACTCCAAAAGCATGTGCATTAGCCTTTAATTTGTACATTAAGGTAGGTGGGTAGGTGGGGTCCTCCATGTTCTTCACTTTGAATTATTTCCATCTTCATTCCTTTGTATTAATTTTTTGCATGCATATCTTCATGAAACCACTTCTATTTGAGATCAAAATCCTACAAAAATGTATACAAATTTTCAATTAATTTTTCTTAAAGAAATATATGCACACAAATGACCTTTTTGCCCCTATATGAAGATGGATATGTGATAATTTGGAATTAATATGAATTTTTGTTAAAACAAGTTAAAATACCCAATATGATCATTTATTTAATTTAAATAGAATAAATATGGTGGTAAAAATATGCACATTTACGTGCACATCAAATACCCCCACACTTATCTTTTTATTCGTCCTCGAATAAACTAACACTAAGATAAATCCGTTTTCGTAGGAAGAACGATTGCATTGAGCGTATGCAACAAGCCGTTAAACCTCTGGGTGTCCCCAGTAGGACGAGTGTTGTCTCGTGAGGGTTTTCAGCGGATACTACCCACAAAATCCAAATGCAGGATGAAAATATTTACAAAATGCAAGATATATTTACAAAGAGATGAATGCAAATTTTTGAAAATATTTACAAATGAAGGATTTATTTTTAAATTGACACGAATAAGTTAAATATAGGTTTTGGTTATTATCTTGAAAATTTATGTCATTTACTCGTCAAAATTTCCAACAAAAATCAAGTTATTATATCAAATAGACTATAGTTTAACTCGTTGTTTTGGTTAATAACAATGTGTAACTATGAAACGGATCCTTAGTTGATTATCAAAGTTTATCAAAGTGGTATTTTCATTTCTTTCCAATAACAAATCAAATCAACTAAGTAAATTAGTGCTAGGATTTCAATTTCTTGCTCTCTCATTATTTGCAAGAAAAATTACTCACCTAGCTCAGAAAAACTGAGGCCAGATATACCACCCATGCACTGCCTTTCGGGCTTATGTGAGAAGTGTACAGAGCATGGCGAGTGCACACACTTTCATGCATACACTATCGACCGTAGGTGTTTTTTATTAAGTCTTTTTTTTACATGTGTTCCATACATCATAACCGTGAGGACTTTTAAATGAGTATGAAATCACATAATCAAAAATTCCAAGTAATCACCCATGCATAACCGTGAGGACTTTTAAATGAGAATGAATACTTGGATGTTATTATTTTTTATTTTTATATTTTTTGAGAGGGAGTTTTGCAAAATCATCTTAGCACCATTTAACTTAGAAGACAAAAAAAATGTTATATCCTTTACTTTAAATAAACCACTTTTTAAAACAAAGATTTTCAATTAGGATGTACTTCATAATTAATACATATGAATCTTCCTACATACTAGTTAAACCATTATTATTTGTAATCAAACTTCATTTTTATTTTTGTTAAGACAAATAAATTTTCAATAATTTCAATTTAATAAACCAAAACCATATATTTATCCTATAGTGTTTCTTTAAAAATAAATCAAAAACACTAAAAATAAATTCTTCTTTAGTTTTTGGATTTTTTTTTTTTTTGAGTTCTTGGAAGAAAAATGAAAAATTAATCCTGAAATATCAAGAAGAAGATGAGTCTCCCCCCACACTTGATTTTGACTGTGTCCCCACAGTCAACGCAAGTGAAAGGGATGTTTATTATTATTTACATGAAAACGAACGGTATTTACACGAGATCAAAAAGTATATTGTCAAAAAGTAAATGAAACGGTCTTCCAAAAACCGATTCATTTGTCTCGTTGAGTATACGAGACACAGCTTAAGCTCGAAAAACCAAATCGTAAAAGATTTCGAAGTTGAGTGTGGATTTGGAAAAACGAAAGTCGTTTTATTGAAAATCGTATGGGTTGTTTTATTTTCAATGATTTTTGGGGTTGATAAACAATTGATTGAAATTCAAGTTTATTTTCACCAAATTGAAGTTCAAACTTATCATTGAAAACTTCTTCAAAATTATCGATTTCAAAATCAAAACGGTGATTGAAATTTTCCCCTTTAGAATTCAACAACTCATTTTCAAAAAGTCCATAAAACTCATGTTCGTTAAATTCGACTTCCTTTGTTGGATTATCAACAACTTCATCATGTAAATCGAGTTTCAAAGTTGTTGTATTCAAATTTTCAGAAAAAGGAAGATCGAAGTTTAAATCGAGTTTTGCACCCTCAAAAGAATTGAAACCCAACTCAATTACCGTATTTTCAACAACTTGATTAAGATCGTCATTATCAAATTCAAAAGTTGTTATTTGAAAATCATCGATTTGGGTAAAAGGTGGATTATCACTTGACTCATCATACGTTGAGATTTGATTTTTGTTGTTCACGTTGTTTCATATAAGTTTCAAACAACAAATCCGTGTGATCATCGTAAATTTCATTCATTTGTTCAACAAAATCCAATTTATAGTTATTAAATTGAGAATTTTCGATTTGGATTTGTTAAGAACAAAAATTTTCACTCGTAACATGGTTAAGATTATTCCCATTGCCAAATTCGTTTGAAAAGTTGTTCCCATTTTCATGTTGAGTTTGGAATTCATTTTGGAGTTCGAAATTAAATTGGCATGGGTTATAATCGTAATCGTTTGAATTTTGAATTGAATTCAAATTTTGAAATCCTTGACTCGAGTTATTACACAAATCAGAATTACATAAATCATTTATCGCTTGATTTTGTCGTGTAGAAAGTTCGAGTAAAGATGAAATCATTTCAATGCTATTTTCAAGAGTCGAACGTTGGTCATCGTTTTGAAAATTTTGTTGTTCGAAATTTGAATTATTTACAAAATAGTTGTTGTTAAAATATCCATACGAATTTGGACTGAAATCATATGGATTGTATTGATTTTTACAACTATTGTAAAATTCAAGTGGATATGGATATTCAGACATTTTCAAGAATGTTTTTTTTTTGGTTTTTTTTTATAAACGAAAATTATTTACAAAGAAAATTTATTTTTGAAAAGGGAAATCGAATTTTGTTTTGTTTTTATTTTTCAATTTTTTTTTCGAATTTTGGTTTTTCTAAATTTTTTTGGATTTTTTTTTTGAAATTTCAAAGAAAAAGATTTAAAAATTTCAAAGGAAAAGGAATGTTTACAATTTTTTTAGTTTTGGATTTTGAATTTTTTTTTAAAGCATGAACTAATACAACTAAATGAATGCAAGGGTCTAATTACAAATGATTTATCCTAAGTTAACCCAAAATTGTATACTCACAAATTGTCTTAAATAAACAAGATAGTTCTCAGCCAGGTAACGGGCAGGATTTATCGGTGCACCACGAATCACCGTAGCAATGCAGCCGAAGGTTTAAGTACTTTCAGAGGAACAACCACTATAATTTTTACGAATCACCGTAATATTTATAAATGGTTATTACTCTGCCGTAGCCTAGACACCAAGAAATTAAATTGTTCAAAAAAAGACAAATTGTCAATATACAATTAAGTGTTAACGATGTCTAACCGTTATTATTAATCAAAATCTAAGATAAAATGCAGAACAGAAACTAAACGTGTATTAACAATGCAACTACGAATGATTTTTTTTATTTTTTAAAATGCAAATGCAAGCAACCAACAATTCAATTCAAATAAAACTAGAAATGAAAGCAGAATTTTTTAACAAGCAGAGCAATTTATTTTGGCTAGCTAAGGAAGCAATTTTCAGCAAGCTATTCTTCCTTTATTTCCTGCTTTGGCAACCTGAAAATTAAAAACTAAGATATATAGAATATTTTATTTTATTTTTGGTTTTTTTTTGAAAGGAAACTTAAAAGTAGGGTTTTACTTAAAAAAAATTTAAAGAGAGAGAAACCAAACAACGGAAAATAAAAATAATTAAAATCAAAAGAAACAAATCAAAATAAAAGATTCCTAAACACTTAACTTATTTGTTCTGTTTTTTTTTTTTTGATAAAACAATTTTTTTTTAAAAGGTTAGGATGGAACTAAAATCACTTTAAAACAAAACAAACAATTTTTTTTTTTAAAGAACAGAACACTAAAACAAAATAAATAAAAAATTAACTCCTTAAGCAGCCCTGCCCAATACTAGTTATACCCGCCTATCTCAATTCTCAACTTTTTATTTTATTCGAACAAACATGCCACAATTCACAGAATTTTTTTCTTATCCAAGACGCTCAATTTTCCAAATCGAAACCGCAATTCACAATTCAAAATTCAAGATTCAAACAACTACAATTCCGCAACTAGAGATGAGGATGAAATATCGGTTGTTTTGTGATTTTGGAATGGAGGTCAAATGTTCGATTGCGAGGCTGCGAAGGGGATTCTCGATGATGCTTCGGGGATTATTGAATTGGAAGCGACTACTGGAAGTCGCGGTCTTTGGCGAGGCAATCGAGCGCAGTCAGAAATGCAGGGATGGATGGGAGCAGTGTCGTGTGGTCGAATTGGGGATGGCGTAGTGGTTTGGTTCGAGAGGCGATTGCAGAGGGTCGCAGTGATTTGCAAACTTGCGATTTGACAGGCGAGGTGTTTGGCTTGCGAGTTGAATACGAGTGCCGTGGTTTCTCGAGTTTGTTGTGTGGGAGTATTTGCGATTATGGTGGTTGCCAGTCAAAGGCTATGTTGCGTGATGGTTGAGGAAGGTGATGGTGTTTTGGTGGTTCAAGTATGTTATGAAGAAAAGGGTGATATGACAGAGGTAGTAGAAGCCAGTGGTGCTGTGAGGATGTTGGTCAGCAGGGGGGTGGTCTTTGGAAGTGAAGTGGGGAGACTGTATGTTGGTGATGGAAGTTGTTGGGGGTGGCTGCTGCTTTCGTTTGGTATTGAAAAGATGATGAGATTGAGGCTGAAGTTTATGTTGTTTGGTGATGGTTGATGGATAAGGCAGAAGGTAATGTGTATGTGGAGCAGTTTTTTGGAAGGGGAGATGGGAAGGCAGTGATTATGTTTGATGAGTATGATGTTGCTTGTGATTGAATGGTAGTGACAGGAGATGACAGTGGGGGGAATTGGAGTCGGTATGTTTGGGATTGGGGTTGATGACTGAAAGCAGTGTGGAAGTGATGTTAGGAGTTGTGTTTCGGCAATGAATTCAGCAGGGTCGTTGGGGCAATGAAGTTTGATGGCAGAAGTGTTTGAACTGTGGTTATGAAATTTGTTTGCGGTTTTGTGAATGGTTGTATATGGTGGTTGCTGCAGTTTGTAACTGTGTTATAGTTAGTATATGCAGTTGGCCAGAGATGTGGATGGGAACTGGGTTGTCTGGTTGGTGTGGTATTGATGTCTGTGTTGAAGGAGGTTGCTGAAGTGGTCAGTTGATCAGTGGTGATGACTGGTAGAGGAGATTGATGGGGTAGTGATTGTGACGTGGTTTGATGTTGTATGGGATTTGTGTTGCAGGCAGGGTAATGAGTTGGAGGTTAGTGGTTGAGGAGAGTGGGTTTTGTTTTGTGATAAGTGTTTGTAAGCATTGTCAACTGGGGATGTGCATGAATGGTTGTAAGGGGATGAGCAGGGCAGTAACAGTTTCTCTGTGCACAGTGAACAGTGAGGCAGTGAGTAGAGAGGTAAATGCAATAGAGAGGAAATGTAACAGTGAAGTGAAGCAATAAAAATTTGTAAAATGAAAAAAAAAAAGACTGTAAAAAGAAATGCACGGTGTAAATGAAACGGAAATAAAATATTTTTGTTTTTGTTTTGATATTTTGATGTTTTTTTTTAAATATATACAATGCAAATGCAAAACAAATAGAATGCAACAATCACACAAACAAAAATGAAAACGGCAAACACACAATTTTTTTTTAATGCAAACACACACAACAAACACACAATAAAAATCAAACGAAAATAATTCGAAGGATAGAATATCAAAATCAAAACAAATCCCCGGCAACGGCGCCAAAAACTTGTGATAATTTGGAATTAATATGAATTTTGGTTAAAACAAGTTAAAATACCCAATATGATCATTTATTTAATTTAAATAGAATAAATATGGTGGTAAAAATATGCACATTTACGTGCACATCTGTAACAAATTGTGAACCAATATAAATTATATCCATTTGATAATAATGAATTGAATAATAGGATGAAAGGTCAATTAAATGGAATTATTGGAAATTTGATTTAAAATTTCTGGATTTATTGAAATTAGAAGTAAAGATGGAAAATTTTGAAATAATTAACATTGAATTAACCTAAAAATTTATTTTAAAATATTATAAATGTTTAAGTTACCAAAAGTGATAAAATTCGTTAATTTTAGAATCAGAGTTGAAAATTTGATGTAATTAATTTAATATTAATTTATTTAATTAATTGAAAAATAGACATTTTGGCCATTGATTCGGATTTCGACAAAACCAGTTTCATCGGCTCCGTAACGGTGAATTATTGTAGGATTTCAAGTTTCGTAACAATCGGACTTGTCGTTTAATCGTACGGCTCGAAACGTCTAGAAATTAATTAAATTGAAATCAATTCGATTGATTTTAGCATAACTTATTCATACGATGGAATTTGGACTTGAAACATGTTTCATTGAGTTTAAATTATTCGAAAACATCTATTTTGATATATGGGCTGATCTATTTTCGTTCCAGAGGCAGAACGGGCTTTTAGGGTCGTTTATCGTTCCAACCCAAATCAAATCCGACCCATTATTTCTATTTTCTAACCTACCTATAAATATCCAATTATAAACCCCAACAGCCTTTTTATTTCTCATTTCTATACGTGCAATTCTTTCTGTTGCTCCCCTTTCTCAATGGCAGACAAATTCTCAATTCCAAATTCAATTGCAATTCAAAATTAATTCAAAAATCAAATTGAAAACCAAACTCCATAAACTATATCGAATTATATATCGATTTGAAGCTCTCGACGAGCGCATCTCAGATCTTTAATTCGTTTTTCGATTTGAAGCTCTGTTTGTCCTCAAATTGAAGAACTGTTCACGATCGTTCGTTGATCGTTGATGGACTTTGACGGATCAACAAATCGTTGGTACCATCTTGAAGTGGAGGCCGAGTGAATATCATCTGTGTCGTTCCTTTGATTGATCAACGGTCCAATCGCCTGAATTAATTCGATTAGGGTTTGAACTTTTGGGTGGCGGCTGTCGTCATAACGTGGTCGCGGGGGCCTTAGGTGTCATGGGTGGTTGTCGCGAGGTGATGGGGGTTCATGAGAGGCGGCGCGACTCTGGCCAGGCGCCCCTATGCGGCAGTGCGATTGTGAATCGACGGCGTGGTTGGCTGTGTCATGCGTGATTCTGGCGTACAGGCTAGCGCTTTGGGAGAAAGTTCAACGAAGATGATGTGTCTTTTAGACATTGGCTAATTGTTTATTTTATTCAAATTTGAATTATAAGTCGTTCTTACTTATATAACTTTTGCGTACGTAGTCCGTTTCACACGCAGTTTGCTCCGCTGTGATCTTATCAGAATTTTCGACATTTGGACGCTGGTTTGGACGAATTCTGAGACCGTTCAAATTTTGGATTTAAATTGGATTTAAATTCAATTTAATTCAAAAGGTGAGTGTTTTAACCCACTCACAACTTCTAAAATTTCTTATGTTTGTTAAATTGATATATGATATGATTAGAAATTTATTTATGACTGTTTGGCATATTTTGAATCATCATCTCAGTTTATTTGAATTTATTTGGATAAAATAGTTATTTAATTTGTTATTGAATATAAACTGCCAGTAAATACCAATTATTTATTATATGTTCTATATTGATGTTACTAATTGATTTGGATGATGATTATGATAAATGTTTGATGATGTGATATTGAATGAATGGATATTGTATTTTATATTGTTATAAATTGCAAGTTGTTATGGATTTTATTTTATTTGGGATTGCGGTTTGAAATAATATATAACCGTATTTATATTTTAAATTACAGATAGAAATGATAAATATCCGTATCACTTGACCATATGATAGAAAATTATATACAGACACCGTGGTCTATATATAAAAATATTTTGAACTGATTTCTATGGTTTTGTATAGAAATACATGGTTTTATATAAATATTGATTCGATATTATATAATGTTATTTTATTCTTGATTTTAAGCTATGTATAAATATGTTTTAATATAGAATAATCTTAATAATAAGTTTGATTTTTATTGGAGATAATATGGTTAAGTATTTAAATTATATTTTAATATAGAGGTTTTAATGATTTAAATAAATTAAGGTTAGAAGATAAATTGGAATTCATTTGAAATTGAATTTATTTAAGAATTAAACTCAAATAAGTTTATGTAAAATTTATTAAATTTGAAAATTTTAAAGGTATGATTTTATAACTTGATTTTGGGTTAAGGTGAATTAAATGAATGTTTCAAGTATAAATAAATTGAAGGAAATATTTAGTTATTTGTAATTTGGGATTTATTTAAATGATAATGGATTTATTAAGTAAATGTTTCGAAATTAAATAATAGAAAATTGAATTTGATATGTATGAAATGATCAAGCTTAGTTTTGAAATTGTTGAATACTTAAAGTTTGAAATATACTTAATTTGAATGGTTTATTTTATGGACCAAACCTGTCTTGAAATCAATATAATTTAGAATAGTTTATTTGGAAACTGAATTGAATTGGAATTTATGATTTGAGATTTGGTTAAATCTAAAATTTTGGAGTTCGAGTTGTTTTGGAATTGAGTTGGGAAATTGAAGAAACTATTTATTATATAAAATATTTTATTTTTTTAAAACCATTTAAGTGGTGCAAGTTATGTTTCAAAGTTACGAGTTTCAAAGTACTATGATTCGAAAGTGTTATAATTTCAAATGTTGTGTTTCGAAGTGTATAACTTTGAAAGTGTTATGATTTTGGAAAAGGAGATGATTAAAATAAAATGATATCGTATTGATTTAGTTTGAAATGGAAATGATATCATATTTATATGGTTTTGAAATGACAATGATACGTCGGTTTAAAGTATAAATTATTTTGAAATGATCGCGGTGTTATAATAATGGTTGGTTGTTAAAGAGACCGGGATCGGATATGGGCATACTCTTTGTCGATATCGAAAACCACTTTAATAACCGTGTACGCTGTGGAGATTCCAAAATAAAGTAGGATGGTGGCAGTGTTCCTTTGAAGTATATACGTGGACCCGATTCCCGTGAGTTGGCATAAGGTGGCTAAAACATGAGCGTTTACGGGCTAGTGAGGTAGCTCCTCTTATCGGACACACTCCTTCGATACTATTCTATTACTCTGTGATTGACTGTGGCCCTTTGATTTTTTTTGGGGGTGTGACTCGAGATGGGCGGTAGCCGCGCGTTATGCTTCACCATCAATCCGGATTCGTAATTGGTATATCTACCCTGGCATTGCCTCGTTGTGCCATGTCGCCTACCCTAGCGCGCCTTGTACGAGTTTGGTTTTCTCCCGTAGCCCGTGTAGTATCCGCTGGTGGCTTCCCGATCAGGAGGGACCATGATATTGGATGGACTACTGAGACTATTACGTGTTAAGGGCTATATGGGTAACCCCTTAACGCTATTTAAAAGTAAGTTTATTTTACTAATAGACATTATTGTTATAGCGTATATTACTACATAGTACATAGTTTCACGGATCCTTAGGAGATGTAAATCCCAAACATCTCTTAAGTTACTGCACTCACGTTAGACACTGGATAGGAGATGTCAAACCCCGTAAACATCTATGACGCCGTTCCAGTCATATTTTACCGTTGATTTAACTTACATAAGATCTTTTAGTTTTGACTCGAGTGTTTTGTCTTTTCAGTTCACTCGGTTCAGCCTGAGCATTTCAGGATTTGAATACCTTATTTCTGGATGACGAAGATTGTATTATTATTATTATTATTTATCATATTTCCCTGCAACATGTATTCCGCTGCATTATTTATTATTCTCTGGTATGCGTAACTCTGATCTGTGTTGTATAAGTATAATCAAATGTTTTGTACAACAGTTTCATGAACTGTTATTTGATTATAATATTTTGTCATTCCACCGTGAGATTTCGTTTTGTTTTATTTCTTTCTCTATTTTTCTTATTCACCCCAATAACAATCTGTTCTTTGTATGGTTTGAGTCTGACGTGTGTGGTTTATCGTCGATTTAAAGCGTACAAAAAGGCGGGTCGTTAAGAAGAAGCCCTCGACCACACGAAGTTAACGAATCAAAAATCGCGATTTTTTTTGTTAACTATACATTTTGATTTTTAATTTTTTTTAAAACTTGCATTCTGATAATCGGCTAAGTACTTATAAAGGGAAGGGAGTAAGCTAAGCACGCAAGGAGGTGTGGGCTTGAATACATGGGAGTATGGGCATGAATGAACGGGCATGGGCTACAAAATAGAGTATATGTTTATTTTATTCTAAATTATTCAACATAACTTACCCAAAAATGTCGAACTCCAATTAGTGCGTGCCTGCTTGCGTTTTATACTAAATACCTATATTCTAAATTTAATGGAACTAGTTTCGAAACCTAATTCCAAAGTATACGGAAGTTAACATTTAAAATGAAATTATTTTTAAAATTAATCGCTATACGTTTCTAGTTTGCATGACCAAACCGTACATCTGATCGTTACGAAACTCAATGGCATACAACAATTTATTATTTCAGATCTAATGATACTGGTTTCGCCAAAATCCGAGATAATGCCTCGGAATGTTAATTTCACAAATTTAAATATCGTTTATATTTTCGATCCAATTATCGATGTTTATCCGATCTATTTATATTTACAAATAAATTTACATATTGTATTCATCAACATTATTTATTAATTAAAAGGAGTTTAACGATATTATTAAATCCATTTAAATAATAATTAGTTTACAATTCAAATATTAAAATGATCACTATATTTGATTTCAATTTATTAAATTCCAAAATCCAATTATTTAAATATTTAAAATAATTAAACATTTAAAATTAAATGATCAAAATTCCGGGTTGTTGCATCAATAAACTTATACTTAGAATCTAAATCCAACTTATCTTACATTAAAATAATGGAATAATTCAATAACACTATTCAACTTCTTTTACAGGAAGGTAGACAAAGAAAATTCTATTCAATTGGTAGAAATAAGCGGTGTAAACTACGAATAAGAATTCGTACCTTACACAGCATTTTTTAATTAAATCCCCTAACTAGATCCGAAGTAGGGGTGCAAACTGGTCGGACCGGACCGGACGGAGGTGTGTCCTAGTACTGTCCTATAAGAGATTCGAACGGACACAGACCGGACAAACTTTAACTTTGAATATTGTTCGTATGAGTCGGACAACAGACGGACAACTTTCGAACAATAGAAAAACATCGAACCGGACATACATTTTTTCATACATTTTTCTTGTCCTAATTCGTGTCCTAAATGAGAATTGTATGGACACGGACCAGACGTCTTACAGCCTCAGATCGAGTCGGACAACGGACTGTCCTGTCCTATATACAGCCCTAATCCGAAGAAAAAGATAAGAAGTGGAATTGAAGGTAAAAACTTAAATGGCAAAATCCACACAAACTCCATTATTTTAATACAAAGCAGTTAAGATTCCAACCTAAGAATTGATATTTCGTTTTGATGGATTTTTGAGGATTTTTAATGTGATGTTTTCGTAATTCAAAACTTCATAATGCATATATTAAATCCAAACTATACTTTTCAAATACTAAATATAAAAAATGAATATGTTTACTCACAGAGGTTCTTAGCTTTGCCCTTTTTTGGATTTGACATGCCTTCAATGAACCCTTTCACATCTTTTCTTTTTGATATATATATAGCCAAGGATTTGTATATACGTTAAATCCAGAAAATTGGAGGTTCAGATCTCTTCCTTTTGATATGCAGCAAGGAATTTGTATGTACGTTAAATTCAGAAAATTAGAGGTTTGGAGGAGAATGTGCTAAGAAAAAAATAAAAAATAAAATAGATATATGATTTCTTAGCTGAAACCATAATGAAGTTTTGTGAATCTAAGATGAGATAAACTGATAGAGTTTCGCTATTGTTTTCAAAATATTTTCTGAAGAAAAGCGAAGGGCTAGGCTTTATTTATAATGGTTGAAATGCATAAGAACTATCAAATTTAAGTTGGTTTAAAATTATAAAAATTTAGAATGTTCATTGTGCAAAATCCTAGCCGTTACCTGTGTTCGCTGGTCGATCGGTCGTGGGTCATGGTCGACTGGTTCTATATTGGAAACGTTGATTTCTTTTTGTCATTGTCTAATTTATTTTCTTACTTAACTGCCACTTGGCGTTAACGTTAGATTTAAGGTTTACTTAACATCAAATATGATTACTGTTAACTTTTGAATTTCAAATTTAGGAATTGATTATTTATTTGAATTTGAATTCTATTTAAATTAATTTTGAATCTGAAACTTCAAACGTCCACTGATTTCTCGTTTGAGCTCCGTTTCAATAATATTATCTAAAGAAATTGATAAGAAAATCACCCCGAACGGGTCAAATTCCGACCTTTACAAAATTTTTATTTTTACCTCTATCTTGTTTAAATTATTCGTCCAATTTTTTTTATTTATGATTGATTTTACAGTATGTTATAAAGTTGGTAGATTATGAGTATTTGTGGTTCAAAATTTTCATGATTTTCGAAGTTGGGAAGAAAATAAGATTAGTTGTGCTAATCTCCAACTAGAATTTAATACTAAATCAAATTTATCCTTTAAACTAATTAAAACTTATTGAAATGAGACGGTAAATATAAAACAATTTAAATTTATTGTTTTTTCAATGTAAAAAATAAAATAGCATTTGGCTAGGATAATAACAATTTTCAGACTGATCTTAGTTGGTCTAGTTTAACATTACCAATGGAGTCATTTTGATCAACTTTGTATAATCTGAGTAACAAAATTAAAGAGCATAAAATTGTAGGAAAGAAAAATCAAGGAATGTATAATTTACAAGTTATTTTTATTACAATTTTATCTTCCTGATAAGCAACTTAAACGGTAACATTGTCGCCAACGGTCGATTTTGCACACGTCAATTACCAAAATTTTAAAATTCAAATAATCCGCTCCATATTTTCACAAAACTCTACTTTAAATTTCATATTGCGTTAACGCCGAAAATAAACTCGTATTAAATCAGAGCCCTTAAATACCTCCGTTTGCAAACCGAGATCAAGGCATTTCTCCTTCGTTTCACAGTCAGTATCCTTCTCATAAACGTTTCTAGGGTTTCGAAATTTATTACATTTTCTTATAATATTTCATTTATTTTCAGGATCTTATCGACTGATTAGATAAAATGGGTCAGATCCAGTACTCGGAGAAGTATTTCGATGATACTTATGAATACAGGTTAAAATTATTTCGGAAAGCTTAATTTTTCTTTTCGACTTTTGGTTGCTCTTAATTGGTCTTCTTTCATTTTGATTTTAGGCATGTTGTTCTTCCACCTGATGTCGCTAAGTTGCTTCCGAAGAATCGTTTGCTCTCTGAGGTAGCGCGAAACCCTAGTTTATTGTTATGGTTTTTGTGATTTAAATTATCAGTTCCGAAAAACAAATTATCTGCTATCTGATTATTATTTACACGAATTTATCTGTTTTGTGCGTATCAAAATCAATAATTACTTTGGCCTCATTTTTTGAAATTTCAGATTGTTCTTCTGAACAGCTTTGGTGTAGAAATATTAAGTTGATTATGAATATTTCTTGATGCTTGCAAAAACGAAATTAAGTTGATTTGTCAACAATTTTGGTGTACAAATATTAAATTGAGTATGAGAAATATTAGGTAAATGGGAGATCATACGTTTATTTTTTGTTGGAAAATACATGTTCTAATCGGTGATTGGTTGGTGTGTAGTTACAGATAACATGTTGTAGATGTTCAGAGTCCTATATGCACAATTTTTTAAATCCCTAACTGGTGAATATACGAAGCTCACAAGATACCACAATCATAAATTAATTGTTAACAACTAATAGGTTGTGTACCATTGTTAAACTGATATTAGGATTTGACCGTTGTTTACACACGAAACAAGAATGAGTAAAAACGTATGTAACTAAGTATGTTTTGAAAAGTTGGCTTCTTATTAGAAATAGTTTTATGTTTTTATTGCAATATGAATGCGTAGAACAGAAGCTAAAGACGGAAAACTAGTTGCATGGACAGCATTGGCTTTTTATATCATTCTAACATGTTCAAATTTTTGGCTTAGTTACAAAGTTTTACTTTTTGATTAGTCCTTGTGTATGATTTTCTTCAAAGAGTTGAACCAAGTAGAGGGAGGAGTGAAAATTTGAAGATGGGTAAAATTTTGGGTCATAACTAATAATCTGCCATCGTATGGTTTTATTTCAGAATGAGTGGCGAGCAATAGGAGTGCAACAAAGCAGAGGATGGGTTCATTATGCGATTCACAGGCCAGAGCCGCATATCATGCTTTTCCGCAGGCCACTCAACTACCAGCAACAGCAGGAGAATCAGAGTGCTGTTGCTGGTGCCATGCTTCCACAGAAGGCAATTAAGGAACAAAACTGAAACTTATTTCATGAAATAGAAAAACTGAAGTTTTCTACATTTTATATGCATGCCATTATATGTTGGTTTCATCGTTGGAGATATAGATGGACGTTGAACAATTGTTATAGTAGTTGATGTTATATGGTTGCTTTATATATATGGCATTTTATTGTGGTTTTGAACAGATGTGTTTGTAAGCTGTCCTCAGACTTTGAGAATGATAATCGGATTTCATTGTGTTTTTGAACGAAATGTGTTTTAAGTTGCCATCAAGCTTTGATGATATTATATTGACATTTCATTGATTCTGGTCGGTTTCCTTTACTTTGGGTGCAAGTTATTTTTTTTTGCTTCAAATCTATATGAATAATGTTTCGCAGTTGCTTTGTAACCGTTCATGTTTGTTAAGGACCAATTTTTACATGTAAGTTTTGTTCAAGAAATATTATCTGCATTGTTTTGCAGTGCTAGCTGTGATAGATTGAGTAATTTCAGTCAAATTTTTTCAATCAAGGTGTTCAATCTTTGCTTTTTTTTTATTTCTCCTTTTTCCTTTGATGCCAGAGCAACGTGATGAGGAATTTTTTTTGTTTTTGCCAAAAAACTCTGATTAGATTGCTCATATGTTATTTTAACGCTTTTCCGCCAGTACAGATGAATGTTCAATTAACGTTGTCAAAATTGGTTAAATTAAACTGTAATAGTTGAGGTAACGAAATCTGTTCTTCCAAATAATATGCAATGAAGCGTGTAAGCATTTTTGTTTTCCGTTTTAGTTCAGCACGATTATTTCTTGATTGTAATTGCTGGGCTAGAAAATGAAAATGTACTGGAGATTACTTGGCCATTGGATACGTAGATTAAAAGCATTTCTATTTTGTTTTAAATCCGGTGCTAAGACAACTTCCTTTATAAGTGGACGAATTAATAATCATATTGACCTGGCCAAGATTAAAGTGTTTCTATTTCTTTTTCAGGCTTATCATATCATGGTTTGATAATGTGTTTCAGTAACTTAACTAAAAAAAATAAAATATAACAATCCGCAAATGATACTGAGATTTCAGAAAAATGGACATTAGTTTTAATCAAAATTAATAATATAAATTTTAATAGTAAGGTATATTTGTTGGTTTTTTGGTTTTATGTTTTGTTGTTTTATTATTCGTTCAAATAATTTGACTAAGTCTAGAGTTGTTATATCTGTGACCTATTCTCTAGGGTTAGTTGGTAGTGTTTCCTATTCTTATGGAGATCAGGTGATCATCCGATTTCCCTATTTTTGTAAGCTATTTATAGCAGTCTTTATGCAACGAATAAATTATTCCTTTCTCAAACAAATTCAGCATTGATATTTATCAATTGGTATCAGAGCCAGCAAATTAGAAACACGAGAGTTTGTGTGAGGGAGAGATGTCAACAGGAGACAAGTTTGTGTAGCCAGCCATTCCAAAGTTTGATGGTCACTATGATTTTTGGGCTATAACAATGGAGAATTTCCCAAGGAGTAGAGAAATATGGAACTTGGTGGAAAAAAGCATTCCAATTGATGCAATTGGGATAGAAACAGGAAGTGAAGCACAAAGGAAAACCGTTGAGGTAGTAAAGCTCAAGGATTTGAAGGTGAAGAATTTTCTATTTCAATCTATTGATAGAGAAATTATAGTAATCATTTTTGACAAGGGAACATCCAAAGGAATTTGGGAGTCCATGAAGAAGAAATATCAGGGATCCACAAGGGTAAAAAGGTCTCAACTTCTGGCATTACGTAGAGAGTTTGAGTTACTCACCATGAAAGAAGGTGAGAAGGTGGATATCTATCTAGGCAGAACCCTGAGTGTGGTCAACAAGATGAAGGCAAATGGTGAGAAAATAGATCAAAGCATAGTGGTGTCAAAGATACTCGGATCTTTGACTCCGAAATTTGAATATGTCATATGCTACATAGAAGAAGCAAATGATCTGGACAATTTGAGCATTGATGAAATCCATGGAAGTCTGTTGGTTATGCAAGGACATCAGGAGGTGGAACATGCTTTGAAAGTTGGGTCAAATGAGGGATCCAACAGAGAAAGGGGTCGAAACTCCTACAGAGGTGGCGTGACAGGGGAAGAGGAAGGCAGTCACTCAATAAGGCAATCATTGAGTGTTACAAATGCCACAAGTTGGTGGATTTTCAGAATGAATGTCCAGAATAGGCAAGTTATACTGAAATGGAAGAAGGGGAAGAACTATTGCTCATGGCCTATGAAGAAACATATGGATCAGAAAAGGATGAGCTATGGTTTCTTGATTCTAGATGTAGCAATCATATGACAGGAAACGAAAGGTGGTTTTCTGAAGTAACTGAAAATGGCCTCAACAAAACTGTGAAACTTGGCAACAATACCAAGATGGCAGTGGCGGCAAAAAGGAATGAGAAATTGAAGATGAATGTAGTAACTCATGTAATCACAAATGTGTACTATGTTCCTGATTTACAAAGCAATTTATTGAGTGTAGGGCGACTCCAAGAAAAGAGAATGGCTGTGCTATTTCAAGATGGAGGATGCAAGCATCCTGTGAAGGGGTTGATCATGCAAACTCATATGAGTAGAAACAGAATGTTCTGTTTGGCAGCTTCAATTGTGCCTAATGAAGGTCTATGTTTGCAAAGTGATGTCAAAACAGACAAGGAACTTCGCAAATGGCACTGCAGATTTGGATGCATGAACTATAAAGGGTTGAAGACCCTTGCATCAAAAGGGATGGTGGATGGTCTACCAAAGTTTGAGGAGGGTGCAGACAAGGTATGCACTACATGTCTGGTTGGGAAGCAGCACAGAAATCCTATACCAAAGAAGAGTTTATGGAGAGCATTACATAGACTATAACTGATACACTATGATATTTGTGGACCAATCAAGCCAATCTCCAAAAGTAACAAGAGGTATTTTTAAGCATTATTGATGATCTAACCAGGAAAACTTGGGTATATTTCCTACATGAGAAGTCAGAAGCTCTTGGTATGTTTCAGCGTTTTAAAGCTCTTGTTGAGAAAGAGACAGGTGCACACATAGCAGGTTTGAGAACTGACAGAGGTGGTGAATTCAACTCAAATGAATTCATGGAGTTCTGTAAAATACATGGCATCAATAAGCAATTGACAGCAGCTTTTACCCCTCAGCAAAATGGCATAGCTGAGGGAAAAAACAGAACTATCATGAATGCAGTGAGATCCATGTTGGCTGAAAAACAGATTCCTAGAGTTTTTTGGCCAGAAGCTGTTAAATGGTGTGTCCATGTCCAAAATAGAAGCCCCACTACTGTATTGGAGGATCAAACACCACAAGGAGCATGGACTGGGAGTACTACAATGGTAAATTATTTTCGTGTTTTTGGTTGTATTGTGCATGTATATGTCCCTGATCAGAAAAGGAGCAAATTAGACAACAAAAGCAGAAAATGTGTGTTTCTTGGTGTTAGTGATGAGTCTAAAGCTTGGAGATTGTATGATCCTGTAACCCAAACTATCATAATCAGTAGAGATGTGGTGTTTGAAGAAGATATTGGCTGGGAATGGGGCAGAACAGAAGAACAAAACGGATAAGACATCCTAGAATGGCCAGAAGAAGATCTTGATGTTGAAGAGGATGAAATCAGTAATGCAAATCCTCATGTTGCAGATGATGAAATCAGTGATGCTAATCCTCCAAATTCACCCCCAGATTCACCACAAAGTGAGCCAACTACTGAAACATCTACCTCACCTGGTAGTTTGGCTCAAGGGAGGGAAACTAGGCAAAGAAAGGCACCAACATGGCTAAATTTTTTTGAAACAGGAACAGAAGGAGATGAGGAGGACCTGAGTGCAATGATGGTGATAGGAAAAGATCCTGTTACCTTCAATGAGGCTATACAAGACCACAAATGGAAAGAGGCGATGACAACAGAAATGAAAGCAATTGAGAAGAATAATACTTGGGAACTCACACAATTACCTCAAGGAGCTCAATATGTTGCGGTCAAATGGATCTTCAAAACAAAGCTTAATGAAGTAGGAGAGGTTGACAAATTCAAGGCAAGACTGGTTGCCAAAGGGTATGCACAGAGACATGGAGTGGACTATACTGAGATGTTTGCTCCTATGGCAAGACTTGACACAATTAAGATGATCATTGCTCTAGCTGCTCAGCTTGGCTGGAAAATCTACCAACTAGACGTGAAAAGTGCATTTCTGCATGGAGAACTCAAGAAAGAAGTTTTTGTTCAACAGCCAGAAGGGTTTGTCAAGAAAGGGGAGGAAGGCAAAGTATACAGACTCAACAAAGCCCTCTATGGGCTTAAACAAGCCCCAAGGGCTTTGTACAGCAGGATTGAATCATACTTCACAAGAGAGAGATTTGAAAGATGTCCACATGAACATACTTTGTTCACAAAATCCATTGAAGGTAAAATTCTATTAGTCAGTCTTTATGTTGATGACTTGATTTATACTGGCAATGATAAAGACATGTGTGATGAGTTTAAAAACTCAATGATGATGGAGTTTAAAATGTCTAATTTGGGAAAGATGAGGCATTTTCTTGGAATTGAGGTCAAACATGTTTCAAATGGAATCTTTGTGTGTCAAAAGAGGTATGCTCAGGAAGCTCTTAACAGATTTGGAATGGAAGAAAGTAATGCTGTAAAGAATCCAGTCGTCTTGGGGACAAAGCTGATCAAAGACGAGGGAGGAACCAAGGTTGATGAGACGTGGTTTGAACAGGTAGTAGGGAGTCTCATGTATTTAACAGTAACCAGACCAGACTTAATGTTCGGAGTCAGTCTGATCAGCAGATTTATGACTAATCCTACCATGATGCACTGGTTAGTTGCAAAAAGGATGCTCAGGTACTTAAAAGGCACCACTAGATATGGCATTCTTCATAAAAGTGGAGAGACAAACGCCAGACTCATTGGATACACTGACAGTGATTATGTTGAAGATATAAATGATAGAAAGAGTACATCAGGTTATGTGTTTTTCATGGGATCAGGGGTTGTATCTTGGGCATCGAAGAAACAACCTGTTGTTGCTTTATCTACCACATAATCAGAGTATACTGCTGCCGCTATTTATGCTTTTCAATGTGTGTGGCTCAAAAGAATTCTTGAGCAACTTGAAGTTGAAAAGAAGACAAGTATTGTTATTTACTGTGACAACAGTTCTACCATAAAGTTGACAAAAAATCCTGTTTTCCATGGAAAGAGTAAGCACATAGATGTTAGATTTCATTTTCTATGGGATTTAGTAAATGATGGAATCATAGAATTAAGCTACTGCAGAACAGATGATTAGATTGCTGATATTATGACAAAGCCACTGAAGTTGGATCAGTTAGAAAGGCTTCGAAGCACGCTTGGAATGATAGAAGTTGATGATATAAACTAAAAGATGTTTTAGTTTAAGAGAGGGAATGTTGTTTTTTTTTTGGTTTTATGTTTTGTTGTTTTATTATTGTTCAAATAATTTGACTAAGTCTAGAGTTGTTATATTTGTGACCTATTCTCTAGGGTTAGTTGGTAGTGTTTCCTATTCTTATGGAGATCAAGTGATCATTTGATATCCCTATTTTTGTTAGCTATTTATAGCAGTCTTTATGCAGTGAATAAATTATTCCTTTACCAAACAAATTCAGCATCGATATTTATCAATATTTGATAAAGCGAAGATATAGTTTGGCAAAATTTGTTATCCGGATTTTAGTTTTCAAACTAAGAGTGCAATCACATCATTTTCCGCCTTATTCTAGTTTTCCACACCTTGAAAGCTTTTGACGTATCATTAGAAATAAAGAACGGAGCAGAGTCCCATTTTCCCTATTCTGAGGTAATTGGACCATCGAAAATCGGTAAGTTGAAGCCGTTCGATGTCGTTCGACGCACTAGCCTTCATTAGTTCAATCCCCCAACGACTATCTTCCTATTCTCCTCTATAACATACCTTCTCCGTCAGACTTTTTCCACATAAGTTTCACTCTCTTCAGTTGCACAAATGTCATAAAAACAAAGGAAATGTTCGAGAACCTAGTCTGCAACTATCACTTCACACTTCTTACGTGCACAAGGGAAGCATATGAGGCCGTTCAGACTTACAAGAAATGAGTGCATGTTCGATACAAATGCGATGTACTTAGAAAATAATAGGTGGTTTGGTAAAGTTTGTGCATTAAAACTTGGACTGAGATCCTATAAAGAAAATAGTATCTAGTAACGAGGAATGATGGGTTAGTCGTGTCAAGGAGTTTGACGACGCTGCTATTTTGAAGTAGAGGAGAGCCAATAGACAATGTAAAGTTACTTAAAGATAAATTTCTCAGTTCACAAGCAATTGTATTTGCTGCATTCTCGCCCGCTACTATACAGGAGGATGAGTCACATCAATCTTCCTAGCATTTCGAAGCTATCCAACCATCTATGGAACAAATCTATGCATTTGATACTATGTACACTAATCTGAAGATGTTCAAGTCAGCCTACCAAGTTTTTTCCTACTTTGGGATAACCATTTGTGTTTCCTACACCTAGGGTGGACCTTGACTCATCTTCGTATGCTAAAGTTCGTACCGTGGGAGCAGAAGACATCGTAACAAGACCAAAGATAAAGTAAGTAATTTTATCAATGTGGTACACGAGCGCCAAATGAAGAAGTCACATTCACAATTGGAAAGTCCAACCATGACTGCAAGTCAAGATCCAATGGTCAATACGAACAATGCAAATTTTACTAGATCGTCTTGATCGTATTCTGCTCTGACTATTCGTGTGAAAACGATCGAACAAATTGATGTTGGCAAAGATTTGACAATTCTAATGGAAGAAAAGAAAAAAGAATTTTTCACTATTTTGGATAACGATACTACACAAAGCTGATTGAAGGTGGAGGTAGAATAAACGAGGCACAACACTCAGTATTAACAATATTTGATTAATAAATTTGTCCCTAATCCATAGAATTTTGTATTTTTTATGCATTTGTATCACGTTGAACCTTGTTGTTAATTATAATAGAAAGAAAAATATGATAATTTGATACACGTTTTTATTTTACAAAATAATTCAAATGTGGCTTCTGTTTCATAATTTTACAAGCCCTTTCATCTACGACCCTAAATCAAATAACTTTTGTTCGTCGAATTCTATCTTCATGGTTGTCTATAACTACTTCGATCAATGTTAGATTACTCCTTAAAATAAATCTACATAGAAAGGCATCCATCTAAGCACCTTTGATCATCTTTTCCACATGATTTAATAATGGTCATCATAGATCAGAATCGCTAAAACAGATTATTAGTGATGTGTTAGAGTTGAGTTAGAGTGTGACGTAAGGGAAATTATATAATTTATTGTATAACTTAAACTTATGTAATAATCTTATTCGAAACAAACTATGATCTGGTTTTGTTTTCTTTTGTATGTGTTGTTATATTGTGATATAAATAATTATATAGAAACATTAAACATCTACAAAAACAAAATCCTTAGGAAGTATTTTATCGAATGTAGTCATGAATGTGTTCGTACCCATGAGTTTTTAATTGAGCAATCAAAATATTCATCCTTAAATTATTCTTAATCAACATGTATCAAGAAATAGTATTGATATATCCAATGAGACTAGTGTACGCAATACTTTTCATACGATGAATGGTGAATTACTCATGACCATTAATGACACCAAACAATTGTGTACTTGTGGTTGTTTTGAATAATCACAAAACGACTCAATGTGTAACAATCTAGTATTAAAAAGGCACCTAAAATAAATTTCTTAATTGAAAATATGATTAAATGATTTAATATGGATTTTGGAAATAAAAAAGTTCATAAGGTTTGGAACTTTATTTTTAGAAGGGTTAAACGAACAGTTTAATGAATGGATTTTTCTTTTTTAAATGACGAGAAATGAAATATTCTAAATTGACATAATTTTAAATAAAAAGTTAAATTGTGTTTGTAAAATCAAAATATGGTTATTAAAAGGTAGCAAAATCAATAATTTTATGGTAATGAATTACTAAAGTATGGAATGCTGACATAAGTGAAATACTAGGAATATTTGAAATTAATGTTAACCTTGTGAAATAAAGATTTGGTTATGAAATTTAGGTAATAATTTAATTAGCGACTTTAATAAAATAAATAATGAAGATTTAAGTGTGTAGAAATTCAGTTCGAGTTACATTGAGCTTTTTGTTGGGATAAAAAGAAAAACATGATTTGGATTTGAAACCTAATTTAATGTATTTTTGTCAGTTATGGAAATAATTCTTTTATATGAATATTAGAAGGAAAATTGTTTTATTAAATAACAAAGCCTATTCAATAATGAAAAGGAAACTGTATAGAAATAGAATTATGAATATGAAAATTTGAATTAAAATGGATGGGTTAAAGTTCATTTTGAGATGAATCGAGTTAATTAAAAAGAAATTAATTCTGGTTTAAGGTTTCTTTTCACAACCCACCATGGCTCAGAATGAGTTTAAGAGAAATAAGCTTTCTTTCTCTCCAATCTTCTGCTACGTTAGTTGTTCAGAATAAAGGAAACTAAAAAACACCAAACCCTCTTTTCATTTTCTCTCTAAAAAACATACGAAAACAATAATAATTCAAATAAAATTCTACAAATCCAGATATTTGAAACGTAAGCTTCTCTACCTAATCTACATGTATAGGCCGAGTCAATTTCAGTTTATGTGCAGTTTTCGAATTATTAATTTTTAGGCAGTAAAGAGTAGCAGGCTGAAACAAAGTACGCAAAAACAGTGCAAATTAGAAGGTGATATCGCTTATTTACTTGCAAATTCATCAAGGTGAGTTTATAATAACTCACAACTATGTTAGGATTGTATGCCTACGTATGCGATCAACTGTTGAGTTTGTTGTTGAATTTGATATCTTTGTTGAATATATGCTGTCAGTGATTGGAATAGTAAGAAATACGGGGGAAAGTGTGTCAAAATTTCCCTTTGAATTATTATTTTGCAATGCTCTAGTGTTATATGTATGTGCTTGTCTGTATATTGCCGGAATTAGACAGTAGTTGTGCCAGAAAAGTTGTTCAGAATGAACGACAAAAGCCACGATTGCCTGGAGCAAAATCGCTCTAAGAATCGCGTAACCGATCGACTGGGCGTTCAGCTGGTTAGCGTATACCTAGGGCAATTTGCTCCACCTCGTGAATGTTTTTTTTTGCTTTTATTATAAAAAAAATATTTCACTTAAATACTTCATGTAAAATTAGTTTTAGTTATAAATTATCAATTTTATTTATTCTATTATATTATATAACATGCAATTATTTCTAAATAAAATAGAAATGCTTTCTATTTTAATTAAAATGAATTATTTTTCCATTATAGTTTGGTTTAAAATGTGAATTGAGTTTTATGGACTTATGTTAAAATTTCAAATTGAGAAAAGTGTTCAAAGATCATTGTACTTTGTTAATGTAATTAAAACCATATATTGGTTTAAATTTGGAAAAAAAACTAATGTTTTTAAAAGATTATCATATGGGGGAATTTTAGCAAGTAATTTTGAATATTTTATAGTAAATCAAAGGCGAATTTTTAAGAGAAGGAATTGTATTTTCAATATAAAATCCCTAAATTATGTATGAGTGGGGACCATCCAACACCTTCGTACCCGATATACATGTATGTGCTTTGTAATGATACTCGGTCGATATAGAGCAATAACCAAGGGTAAAATTACTAAAACAATCATAACATATCGTATATCTCACAATGCATCGAATAAAATATATTATCAACATAGATATAAAACAAACGAGATAGATGTAACGCCTCAGCTTCAATGGTCGAATTATCAGGAGTTTACCGCCTGATAGCTCAGATGAAACGGCATGGAAGGAGAGGTTTCTCATACATAGTGCTTTCGGTCAACATAGATGCGTCACAATTCCTAAACACCTTTGAAATATTACGTTACGTGTCTCAATAAAAGTAATATACATGAGCTGTCCAAACTGAATAATACAATATTAGAGAGACAATTAAGAATAAACTCGACTATTAGGATTTAAAGTGAATAAAAATAATGGATATTATATAATAGCTCAAAATCTGATACAATATCTCCCACATACATCTAATGCCAGTTCAAGACTATGCAATACAAGTAAAACATGCCATCTAAAACAACCAAGTCTTAATATAGATAAAATGAATATTCATCGTACTTGTGACACCTCGTTGTATCAAGATTATTGGATAGTAATTTCACTCTTTGATAATCTTATTACCGGAATGAATGTCACATCAAATAAGTGTAACTAAATTAACCTAAAAATATATCAAAGTGCATAAAGGTCCATACCAGTTATAAAAGCAAACGAGTTAAAGTTTGTACATCATCAAAATAAACTAAAAGGAAATATGTCTCTAATAATAGCCATAAGCATTGATAAAAGCCCCACAATGCTGCATATTGGAATAATAATAAACTCCAAAACGCAATTATAGATAAGTGCCAGTCTCCTACTCATCCACTGAACAACCTCATGTGCTAATCTCAAACTTGCTATGTAGTTTACTCATTTAAGAGTACCCGAGATGATAAGAAGCAAAACATAAAATCTCAAGTTAGACAACATTCTGTTGTGAGCTCAAAACACTATAAACTCAATATGGTATAGGGAACACTAGGTATGAGAAGTCATACCTACCATATCCCTGCATCCAACAAGTCAAGATATAATCACAATATATGCTACACCATCATCGTAGGAGTATACTACACGATGTATAACATTGAGTGTCAAGATACCCAACTCAATATTACCAACATCACAAGACATCTAAAGTCCACAATAATCATACCAATCATAACAACATAGCAAACACATAATAAGAACAAAACAAACATCACCAAGGTTCCATGTTGCTACAACAAGCATTAAGGTCCCACATTATAAGGTCCCACATCATCATAGACATCACCAAGGCTTCTCATCGTCATGACCATCACTAATGTATCACATCATTACTACCATTACAAAGGCACAACACCATCACGACACTTAGGTCTCACACCACCATAGCCATTTCTAAGGCTTTATATCACCATTAAGATGCTTTGGATACATGGTAACTCATACGACCATCGTAGAAGTCGGTGACACACTACATCGAATTTGTATTTGATGCTCGATTACATACCATGACACAGGTACTACCCTTAATAAGCCAGGTCGGAACATCATATAGGTCCAAGGTACTAGGTGAGCTCCACACATACTCTTGTCCCACGAAATAGACATCACGTCTGGAGTTATCAATGATCCCTTCATCATACGAATCGATAGTAGAACAAGCTATGTCCCTGTCCATCCCTCCACATCATAGATCATGCCTCCTCGGATCACTGCTAATCCACATATACTTCTCACTAGAAGCACTCGACTTAAACGATTCAAATCATCAATATGTCAAAGTTCATAATGTTTTTGGCCACTTCATCAAATTCCTAGGATTTTCTTGTGTTGATCCCCAAGAACACACAAAATACTCATGTCTATCCTGAAGCAATGTAAAAGATCCTGCATCACTCGCACGTCTTTCCCACTTTTTCACATCAATCATCCTTTTCGATTATCCCAAGATTCACCCCTTGGATTTAGCATAAATATGACTCAAAGACTCCTCTTGACTTGATCCACCATCCCACAAAATTTGGGATCGACCGATCGTAGTAAGATTTAATGGCCCAGATAAATCAATGGTGGCCGGTCAGTATCGATCGATCATCTCGTGTATATTTTTGAACTTCTCTGAGTTTTTAGCTTAAAACCCCAAAGTAATCCACTTTCCTTCATGTTTCAACACTTAATCCATCTTCCCTAGGTCAGACATGAAGTAAACCTTTAATTTTCCTACATTGAACTTAGTCCTTATCGATCGTGTTTCCTTTATTTCTGATGGGCCAACCATTGAATTTGGCTCAAATTTGTCAAAAAGCCTCCCCTTGACAGTCTCTGCCATCACACAAAATTTGGGATCAATTTGGCTCAAATTTACCAAAAGCATCTAAGTGAAACTCCCTTTCATGCCCATTTTCCAACACTTAGCCAATTTTCAATTGCATCGATCGTTGCTTAAATTTTTCACATGTTTTTCTCAGTTGGCCTGAAGTTGCTTTTGGGTATGCCTTATGTTTGCACTCAAGTATCTTTCACACTTAATTTTTTTTGCGCACATTTGTATTTTAACCCCTAGGATCAATCGGTACCAACCTAGATGGGTCGTTCAGAGCCGATCGATAATTTTTCACTAACTTTTTTTCCTAAAGTCAAATTTTCAGTGTTTTGCATCGATCATTATCTAGTTTTCTACCTTGATTTGAGTGCGAATTCCGGAATCTTATCGATACACCCTCCAATCTTCTAAGAGCCTATCCATACTCAAAAATACATAATCCATACACCATGTCCTATCTTGTAACGACTCGTTGTTTTGAACATTTAAAAATATTTTATTTAATTAAATCATTGAATAAAAATGGTTGGGAACAAAAGTTTATGTTGTTATTAATGAAAATATATCGAATGCAAGTGTTAATCTCAATAGGAATTCTAAATGGCAATCAATAGTCAATAAGATGAAGTTGTAACTGGTATTCGAATTGGAATAAATTATATTGAATTATATTAAATTATTAATACAAATAGAATTGATAAATGTTTATTTAGCCAAGAAATTGATCAATGCTAATTAAGAAAGAACATAGGCTATAACATTTAAGTTTAATTTTTAAATGAAGATAAATTATGACTTATATAGAAATGGACATTCAAACGATAATAAACAATGTTGTATTGAATTCCTAAATACTAAATTACAAAAGATAAAAATTGGAATTGTATATTAAAATTAAAAGTTAATAATGTTGATGCTAAAATGAAATGAGCATTTAAATGAAAATAAAACAATGTTTTGAGAAACAATAAAAAAATTGAACGTTTTCGTTTTCAATATAAGTGCAAATTTATAAGAAGACAAAATTCAAATTTTAAACAAGATTTGTAAAGCTGCTAAATAGCAGTAGTTGACGATACATAAATGATTTTTAACGATAAGATTGCAATTTCAATAAATTGAAGTTGTATGAATAAAATGTATTTTAATAAGTTTAATATGGAATCAATTTGGTTTGAGAATTTCGAAAATCTATTCGATTTCAAATTTAATTTAAAAATGGGTTATTACTTTACTGAAAAATATCATTTTTTGAAATGTAAATATTTTACATTAAATTGATCTACAAAATTTTCTAATTAAAACGTCAAAATTCATTTTGTCAAATTTTGAGCTTCCTTGCCTCGTTTACTGCAATTTGTTGTTTGTCGTATGTTTAGAATTGGTGTAATAGACGACAAAATTGGATTATTGACACAACTGTCTTAGCATAGATTTTATTACACTATTTGGTTCGTCTCGTCGTGTTGATCGCCACAGTATATTTATATCTATTTTTCGACGTCCAGTTCTCAATGATTACTGGTTGAATTACGATGTATAGAGGAACCCAAGTTGCTGCTTCACCCATACACACAAATATCCCTATTCTTGGTCGATTTGTCGTGCAAATATCTCTGTTAGGCTGACTTCCCGCACGTAAAATTTCAGAAGCAATAAATTTAAATATTAAAATACGAAAATAAAACACTGCAGTCATATTTATATACATCCTTGTCCTCCTCCCTCCTCATTCCCCTTTTACTCCCAGCACAAACGAAAGAAAAAAAAATTAATGGAGATGCCAGGATCTCCCTTTCGTTCATTGATCTACCTCCATCCCACTCCATCACCGCTCGTCCTCCTATCCGTCGCTTAGATCCAGTCCACCATCACCACACCATTCGTCCGCCACTACCCAGATCTATCGGCAATCGTCTTTCTAATCGCCAACGCCTCCAATTCGCTGCCTGTCTGTCCTCGAACACACCTCCATCCTTTCATTCTCCATAACTACTACCATATACCCAGTAGTCGCCTAAGTCTCCAGTCGAAGTTAGTTCGTCGATCTCCTCCAGTTTTCACTGCATCCATCACTTTCGAGAGCTTGCCCAACTACTGCTGCCACTGTCGAAATCTGCACCCATCCAATCGCCATCCAAACTGCCTCACCACCTTGCTGCTCAGACTATTCGTCGCCGTAGGTTGCATCATCTGCCTGCTATCCAGCCGTGCACTGCCAGCTAAACCCAAAGTACAATTTGTCACGTCCAGGTTGTCGCAATAACTTATTCAAAACAATTTATTGACGTGTGTGTCTTCTAATCGAAGTTCAAAGCTTTCATTTGTTTCGTCTGGTGTTCGTTCGAGCGTTTTCAGATCCACGGGATAAGGTGAGTGTTTCAAACCACTCACGCAATAGTAAATTTCCTACTGCATGTTATACCAATTCATGAGGTGATCAAATTATATTGACCGATGTTTGGAAATTTAATCGATTTAAATTGATTTGATTGAATTTGAATTGGTTGGATTAAAATTAACATTTAATTTGATAGTTAATTGACATTTAACTTGATATTTAAATTTATTTTGACAATTGAAATTTCATATCAACTTTAAACACCCAACATTGACAGTTATTGATCGTTGTGACATGGATGAGTTAGTTACTTGGATGTTGGTTGATATTGCGATGGATGATATTTGTGATTGGTTGTCATGTTGTTAGTGTTTTCGATATATCCATATTATCACCCTGTTATTATCACTATTGATATGATTGATCATTTGTACATTAATTTGGTGATAGACCTTTGGACATCCTATTTGATATGTGAATTATTAGAGCATTGTTGACTGCTTGGCAGAAATGTGATTATTGTGATTTTATCACCATTTGGCAAAATTAGGAGAATTTGATAAATTGAATTTTTAAACTCTGAAAGGTTTTGAAATTCAACCTTTGGAAATTTATGTATTATAAAGAAGTAATTTGTAAATTGGATTAAATCGAATTTTCAAAAATATATTTGAAATCCATTTATTAAATTTAAATTTCTAAACTTATAATAATATGTATATTTCCAAAAAAAGGGAAAAAGGGCTTGTAATATTCTTTATAAATTTATATAGTAAAAAAATTATTGCATAAAGAAATTTGGTACTTGAAAATTTAACAAATTGATGATTTTGGTATTTTATACCAAAAAAGGAATTGTTGACACTTTGGAAATTTTCAAAGTAACGTGAAACCTTCTAAATTGAAATCAGCTATTTGAGAAATGAAAATGAAGTTAGTTACAAACATATTTCACCGATTTTGATTTAGTTTACATGAGGATTTTTAGTCCTGACTCGAGTGTTTTGTCTTTTCATTACGCTCGGGTCAGCTTGAGATTTGTGTTCCAAAGACATTGGTTTCTCAAAGAGGAAGATGGAGTTGAAGACCATATTTATTAGTATTATTACGCTGCATTATTCGATATTTCTGTTAAATATATACATAACTCTGATGTATTATAAAATGTGAATCAAATGTATATTATAGAACAGCTTCATGAACTATTTATGTATTTATTATTATATTTTATCATTCCGCCATGAATCTGTATTTTTGTTCTTATGTATCTTTTTCTTTAGAATAAAACCATTTGATAATCCATCTTTTTGAACGGTTGTATTCGGATTATTGTTGGACTTGAATCGTTTAAAAAGATGGATCATTGCACTTGGTATCAAAGCTTAGGCGGAGCGAACACCTAAACCTGTAGGGTAAACTCATTAGAGATAAGGTTAATAATACCCTAGAATGAGGTTGAGTGTACACACACACACACGAGCGAGAAACAACATATTTGTTAGTGCTATAAAATGCTTGAAATTAGGTTTCTTAGACCTTTAGAAAATATCACTTTATTATTTGAAAGTAAATATGCACGAAATAGATTTATGGAATTGATATCGTAGTACTGAGTAATATATACTAAGTATTTAATAACATTTTGGAAATAATTTGGTCAATCCCGAAAGGTATGGTTTGAAGTAAGGAAATTATTATGAGAGTTGAGTACAATATAAGCCTTAGTTTCATGATTTAAAACAAATTAAATATGTTTCAATTTAGACCTATTTAAAATAATGAATTTAAACCAGTAGATTTTAAAGAAATTTCATTCTAAAGCTTGTGTAAAAAGTTTTGTCATCATTTGCTAATAGACTTACGGATAATAATTGAGAAGTTAACCAACGAAGATCTTATTATATGCTAGGAGAACTCAATTAAAACTCTTAAGTCCATGCTTTATTTAGATGGATAAAGGGGATGCACAGAATGCTGCATGTAGGAGCCGGAGAGAAGTAGAATGTAAGGCACGGGAAGAGGCAGAGAAAAAACAGGAAAATCGTATTAGGGAAAGATCAGGACCTGGTCCTTATGAGTACATCATCTGTTATAAGTGTCATGAAAAAGAACATTTCGCAGAACGTTTTCGCTCATAGATTATATGCTTTAACTATCATTAGGAGGGACATTTTCTAAGTCACTGCCTTGAGATGGGAAAGTAGGAGCACGCAATGACAGTATCAGCCGACAAGTTCAGCATTTTCTACCACTGCAAACTGAGTGGACACAAAGCTAGAAATTGTTCCGAGAGACAAAATGGAAGGCAAGCTATAATGTTCCCCGCACGAGCGACATGTATGAAATTCATTACAGAAGATGGAGCTGTAAATTTATTTTGTAACGAATGCAAGTATTGGGGACACGTTGATGTTGAGTGCACCAATCATTAGGAGGTAACATCTGAAAGGGTGGATACTTAAGGATTGTTCTTGGAAAGATGCGGAGTAGTGGAAGAATTCTTGCAGCGTTCATTATAATAGGCTATATGAAAATGTGATCCTATTCTATCCTTAGTTTCTAGGTAGTTGTCAATGCATCAAGGCCAATGGTATGTATAATTAAGTTCTTAATTCTTTTCTTATGACAAAGGTTTAGGAATATCCATAAGTAAAGAATATTGATGGCAATATCTTACTATTTTCTTTTAATAAGAAGGAACTGGAAAAAATAAAAAAAATAAAAATAAATTACTATATACTGTAATCTTTGGAAAAAAGTTGAAACGAAAGTATCTACGATAATGTGTTGAATGAATATAATTTATAAACATTTGGTGATAGTGTGAGATTAAAAATTTAATTTTAATAAAAGTTTTGTATTTAATCTAAACAAAGATACACAACTATGAAATGATTTTATTAAGAAAGTGATTTATATAAAAATATGGTTTATAACTAAAAAAGAAATTCAGATTGAGAATTTGAGAACTTAAATTCTGAAGTTTTTAAATTTGGTTTTCGAGATTTTGAAAAATAATATTAGTATTATTTGGAAGTATTACGAATATAAATGTTTCATAAAGGATTTCATAAGAAATAGAAGTGCTGAACTCAACTTGTCGTTGGAAAATAATTTCGATGATGACTGCAACATCATTAGCATTCCTTTTTGAGTATCAAGTGGAGGAGGCCACTATAGTAACATTGCTACGTGTTGTTTTGGTGAAATGGATTTTTATTTAAATCCCTAAAGCATGATTTGGTATACATAAGATATATGTGTGTATTTATTTCATAGGATTTGAAATAAAACTGGTAATTAGTTCTTGAGTTTTTGGTTAGGTGATATTTTGAAACTCATTGATTTTCAAAGGATGTCATAAAATATTCAAGTTGGTAGTTTTATATTCTTTCAAAGAGGACTTTATATAAGTGCAAAGTTATTTGAAAGACTATTGATTTTGAAAGGTATTCGATTTGGAAAGCAACGATCTTATATAAATGAAGTTTATATAAGTATGATATATACTAAGTTTATGATATGAAAGTGTACTATGTATAGTATGATATATTTTGAAATTGAAGATATGGAAAAGCATCCTCCATGGAAATCAAAAATTGGAGATCCACTAGGTGGATCCGTTTGGAAATCCACTCGGTGGGTTCAATTAAATTTGATGCAAGTTTTCCTGACATAAAGTCATGAGTTCTTTGATTTTTGTTTTTCCTTATAGCGTAAATCGAGGGGCATAGATTGCCCCCAGTTACTATGGATTCGCTGGGATAGCAACGTAACCATTGCATAACTACGATCTATGAGGGATTTTTGTGGCGTAAATCGATGGGTAGAGATTGCGCAAAGTTACTACGGATTCGCTGGGACAACGACATAACCATTATGTAATTGCGATCCATGATGTTGCATGGCGTAAATCGAGGGGTAGAGATTGCCTACAGTTACTATGGATTCTCGGGGATAGAGATGCAACCATTGTGTAATTACGATCCATGATAGGCTATCGAGTGGTAGTTTCCATATTTGATTTGAAGGGTTTTCAAGTATTTTCACTGGATGTGGAAACTGGTCTGCTAAGTACATAGAGATTTTTAGTCATGCGCCTGACCAATATATGACTGAAGTATGTAAGAACAAAGATAAATCTGTTAAGACATCGAGTTATAAAAGTATTCTGATATAAACTTATTTGTCTTTTCTAAATCATTTTAAAATTGTTAAAAGTTATCTGTTTATAATTAATACCATTTAAAAGTTATTTATCGACATCTTAATGTAGTGAATAGTTATTTACATAATTGATATTATTTAATGTTAATTATTATTATTTATTAATAATGTTTTGGAATATTCCGTTCCTAATCAAAGACGGAAAAAATTACTTTTAAAACAAAGGTTATGAGGTCATACCTTTTACAACCAACTCTTTTTTTCCTCTCATGCTCAACATAACACATGGAAAGACCAAAGCATATATAATAATACTAAAAAATACTACAATATTCAAATGATGCAAATTTTTGTTTGGTTCGTTAAAACTATCCATTAGCTGAACTCACTGACTTACCAAAATGACATTAAATATCGTAAACTGCCTTTGTTACAGAAGTGCACTTCATGTAAAAGAATAAATCTTTTTGTCAAGTTAGAATATGAAGAGAACAACATAATACCTTTACATCAAATTTTGCATAGCAACATACCTTACGCAACTCTTTGATGACACTAACTAATCAATGCTTCCATGTTAACAAAAAGATCCATAGAATTATTTGCTGGAAATATGACATTACAAATAATTAAATATTATTAACCATTCTATTATAAAAACAAGGAAGAAAAACCCCCCAAAGTACATATCTAATATAGTGGAGTAACGACTACTACAAGAATTACAAGATCAGTAATACATCCAATGATCAGACAATTACATTTAACCACTAGACCATGAATAAATTGACCAACCACTACTTCAAAGTAACAAACCATTATGTCGAGTTGCTCTCTTTCGATATAGCGATCATCAACTTTTCCCTTGTTAGCTGCACCGTACCGTACCATTTGATTTCACTACAAATGTATGCAGAACGCTATCATCATTGGCTATTATTTATACTTAACTTGAAACTATTTCCTAATGACTTGTGAATAGCTATAAAATAGATATGAAATGTTTATGAAGTATGGATTATTTTATAGAATATTTATAAACTTAAGTAATATTTTAAGAAATGATTCATTAGTAATTTTAATAATTCATATGAAGTAACACTTCAAATTGTTCATACCAGTATGAATAGACCTAGTAGTTTATTTGTCATCCCTATACGATAAGGAAAATTTTGAAATTGAATAAATCATCAATTGTTTGCTCAAAATGATGTATACTGTTAAGTATGTATGTACGATCACGTAGTTTCACATTCAGTTAGGATTGCATGTAGATTAGCATCATTTTTGACCATTGCATCATATTGACTGGTTGTATATGGTTATCCTATTATTAAGTTGCATGCATTAGGTTAAAGCAGTTAGTATATTGCCTATTTCATGTTTAATTCTTTTGGGTTATATAAGTAAGCTACATGTATGGAAGCAGAAGCTAGCTGCTGCTTTTGGTTTCATAAATATAGCTTCGTTTGCTCGACAAATAGGTACGCTTTCGGATTACGTTTATGTCGATATGTATTATTGTTTCCCCATGGTTTGGGATGCCTTATTCCTGAAATGAGATGTATACTATGTAATTATTACTATTGTGAAATTTTTCGAACCAAGCTGCGCAAATGAAGTGCTGTCGATTTTTTTGAAATTTAGGAGTTAGAAATTTTTTGTAAAATAATAAAGCTAAGTAAGTTTAAATATTTACAAGTTGATTATTTTGATTTAAAATATATTAAAATAATAGTTCCTTACTTCGTTTCTTTTCGAGGAAAAAAGTTTCGAGTGGGAGAGATTGTAAAGGCCCTTTGACCATTTAGAAATTTTGGTTTAATTAAATTATTGAACAAAAATGGTGGAAACAAAAGTTTATGTTGTTATTAATGAAAATATATCGAATGCAAGTGTAACTGGTAGTTAATAGAAGTTAATAATATGAAGTTGTAACTAGTATTCGAATTGGAGTAAATTATATTGAATTATATTGAATTGATAATATAAATTGAATTGATAAATGTTTATTTAAATAAAAAATTGAGCTATTTTAATTAAGAAAGAACATAAGCTATAACATTTATATTTAATTTTTAAATGAAGATAAATTGTAACTTATATAGGATTGGACATTTAAACGATAATAAACAATGTCTTATTGAATTCCTAAATACTAAATTGCGAAAAAGATAAGTTGGAATTATATATTGAAATTTAAATTTAATAATGTTGGTTCTAAAATGAAATGGGCATTTTAATGAAAATAAAACAATGTTTTGGGAAAAAGTAAAAAAATGAACGTTTTCATTTTTAGTTTAAGTGCAAATTTATAAGAAGAGAAAATTTAAATTTTAAACAAGATTTGTACAGCCGCTGAATAGCAATAGCTGACAATATAGAAATGATTTATAACGATAAGGCTGAAATTTCAATAAATAGAAATTATATGAATAAAACGTATTTTAATAAGTTTAATATGTAATGAATTTGGTTTGAGAATTTCGAAAATCTATTTGGTTTCAAATTTAATTTAAAAATCGGTTATGATTTTACAGAAAGAATATCATTTTTTGAAATGTGAATATTTTTACATAAGAATAATCTAGATAATTTTCCGATTAAAACGTTAAAGTTCGTTTCGTCAAATTCTAAACTGCCTAGCCCCGTTTACTGCACTTTGTCGTTTGTCATACGTTTAGAATTGGTGTGACTGGTGGCAAAAGTGGATTTTTGACACGACTGTCGTAGCATAGATTTTATCACACCATTTGGTTCGTTTTTCCGCGGATCGCTATAGTATATTTATTTATGTTTTTCGACGTTCGATACTCAATGATTACTGGTCGAATTACAATATATAGGGGTACCCGGGTTGCCACTTCACCTATACACACAAACAAGGGCGGATCCAGCCCTGGGCTCAACTGGGCTGTAGCCCAGGTCAATTTTTTATAAAAAAAATCACCTTTCCAAAATCCTATCCCAAGATGTTTACTGTTAGCCCAAAACGCAATTACAACAGAGACATCGCGTCCATTCTTCCTGGTCTGTGTATTTCACCTATTTGTACTTCATTCAGTCTTCATCCTCCCTTTTGTAGGCTGAAACAAAGGTATTTTTATTAAACTAGTTTGATTACGAATCAATTCCACTTGATCACTCAGTCCGTACTCCAAAGTCCACTACTTAACATAGTTTGATTTTTTTTTAGTAGTTACTGATATTGTCCGTTTAATTATTTTGATAAATGATCATTTTTACGAATGAATTAAGGTTAATTGACCGATCTTTAGATTAAATTTGAAGTGATTCTTAGATGCATGATAAATTCTAATTGGATTTAGATTTAGGGTTAGAGAAAATTGAGAAATCAATCTTTTAGGATATCCGGTAGTGCCTGGGTTTAATTATTTCAATAGTTTTACTGTAATTAAATTTTAGTGCCGAAATGTTCAGAAGTAGATTAGGCTGTACAGGTATGACCTTCGCTGATGTTTTCCATACATAAATGCGTATGTTAGGTAAAGCATAATTCATGTCTGTTTATCTAACATACTAAATAAGCTTATTTTGATATATGTTTTTTTTTTTGGAAAAACTTATGCAGATTTTTATGAGGTGCAAGAATAACATTCAAACTAATTTAAGCATACATAATTGATAATGTAACTGTAATTCGGTGATATTGTTATACAAAAAATGGATCATCTTTAGAATTAGCCCACCACTATGTAAATTCCTGGATCCGCCCTCGCACACAAATATCCCTGCTCTTGGTCAAATTGTCATGCAAATATCCCTGTCAAGTCGACTTCCCTTGCATAAAATATCAAAAGCAATAAATCTATTAAATAATAGTAAAGTAGAAGAATTTAAAGCCCTCTAATTAATTCTAGGAGTTATCTACGTTCTCCTTAATTCTCTCCAAATAGATATTTTATTTTCAAATCCTATGGTTTACCAATTTACAATCATTTTCTACTAAACTTTTTACACTACCTTACATTTGAATACCTACTATTAAAAGAATATACAGTTATTCACAAATATTTCACGGTTCTTTTCCAAAATTTTACATTATAGTCCACACATTTGAATTAATTACATAATCTAAAATTTAAGCTAATAGACAAACTTAATTAACTAATATTTATTAATATTTCACGGTTCTTTTCCAAAATTTTACATTATAGTCCACACATTTAAATTAATTACATAATCTAAAATTTAAGCTAATCGAAAAACTTAATTAACTAATATTTATTAATAAATCCTAAAAGATGAAATTTTCAATATGTATGTTATAGGGGTATAACAAATTGGTAAAAAATAATTCATTTAGATGCAAATATATATAAATTACATAATATAAATTATATACATTAATGACAATGATCAATTTATTTATAATTTATTTACAAAATGAATTTATCATACATTGCACCGTAAAATTCCATTAACTTCAAATACCTAAAAATTTAATTTTTTTACAATTACTTACGAAACCTTTCTCAATTATGTTTTAATATTTTACATTCAAGTCTATATATTTAACTAATTGCGTAATCTAAAATTTAAACCATTGAAATAAATATGATTAACTAATATTTATTAATCCATCTGATAAATCCTAAAACTAAGAGGATTTCAATATATATAATATTCATGTATATGAGAAACATAATAAAATTATTTCTTCTTTATTCCGATATATGAAGATATATAAATCACATAACATAAAATGTATACATAAATAATAGTAACTATTATTCTAATTCATTTATCTCGATAAAATATCGTATGTTACATAACATAATTTCATTTTTAACAACCTTTAAAAGATAAATTTATATTTTACAACATTATGATGTGAACGCACAGATTCAACCGATAACATTCTCACTTTCAACATGTTATCAAACCATACCCAACTTATAACTCAACTAAATACTACATAGCATTATTTTGCAACTATCAAAGTTGTAAGCTTGACCATTCTACAAGAACTTGAAATCTATGGTTAAGTGCAATAATAAAATTGTTTAAAAATGAAAACTTACAAATGAATAAAAATTCACGTCTGATTCAAAAAAAAAAATCATGTGCAGACAAGGTAACCATAAAATCTATGCTCTTTTCAATATGAATTTGTAAACAACTCTTCTCAATTTTAACTTTTTTATATTTAACTCCTTATATTTAATTAGTTATGTCGATTAGTTCCAATTATTCAAATAAATTCAATTATTTATGTTCATTGATCCATTTATAAATCCTTCAGATAAATGATAATCCAATATATATACAACAATCATATTAACAAAATAGTGGAGTTACATATTCACCTATATATATTATATAAAGTATATCACATAACATAAATTATTTACATATATAGTATTAACAATTTTAATTTATAATTTTTTTGAGTTGGGACATTAACTTTTACAGAGATATGTAGTTAGCGAGTATTGAACCCTCAACCTTATATTTAAGCATCGCAAATCATTTTAGTTTACAATTAATACATCATAATAAATTTATCATATATATTGCATAATTAAAATATATTTTATCAATAATTAAAATATAAATAATATTTTTAACAACTTTACCGTGTGCAACGCACGGGTTACCCACTAGTTTTAATAATAAAACATAAAAATAAAACACCACGTATTCAAATTTATATACATCGTTGCCATCCTCTCTCCTCATTCCCCTTTTACCCTCAGCACAAACGTAAAGATTTTTTTAATGGAGATCCCCTTTCGTTCATCGATCTATCTCCATCCCCTCCATCATCGCTCGTCCTAAAATCTGCCTCATAGATCCATTCCACCGTCGCCATGCTATTCGTCCGCCTCCACCCATATCTGATAGCGGTCGTCTTCCTCCATCGCCAGGTCCTCCAATTCGCCGCCTGCCTGTCCTTGAACCCACCTCTAGCCTTCCATTCTCCACAAGTGCTTCCATATACCTAGTAGTCACCTAAGTCTGCAGTCGAAGTTAGTTCGCCGATCTCCTCCAGTTTTCACTGCATTCATCACTGTTGAGAGCTTGCCCAACTGCTGTTGTCACTATCGAAATCTGAACCCATTCACTCGCCATCTAAACTACCTCGCCATCCAAACTGCCTCGCCACCTTGCTGCTCAGCCTATTCGCCGCCGCAGGTTGCATCAGCCGCCTACCATCCAACCGTATAATGCCGCAGCCGAACCCAAAGTACAATTTCTCATGTCCTGGTTATCGTAGTAGCCTATTCAATCAATTTCTTGACATGTGTGTCCGCTAATTGAAGTTCGAAGCTTTCGTTCATTTTTTCTAGTGTTCATTCCATGATTTTCAGATCCACGGAAAATGGAGAGTGTTTCAAACCACTCACGCAGTACTAAATTTCCTATTGCAAGTTAAATCAATTCACGAAGTGATCAAATTATAGTGACTGCTATTTGAAAATATAATTGATTGAAATTGAATTGATTGAATTTGAATTGGTTGGATTAAAATTAACATTTAGTCTGATAGTTAAATTGACATTTAACTTGATATTTAAATTTCATATCCCCTTTAAACACTCGACATTGATAGTTATTGATCGTTGTGACATGGATGAATTAGTTGCTTGGATGTAGGTTGATATTGCGACGAATGATATTTGTGATTGGCTGTTATATTCTTAATGTTTTCGATATATCCATATTATCACTATTGATATAATTGATCATCTATACATTGAATTTGGGTATGGACCTTTGGAGATCCTATTTGATAAGTGAATTATTGGATGCATTGTTGACTGCTTGGTAGAAATGTGATTGTTGTGATTTTATCGCCGTTTGGAGAAATTAGGAGATTTTGATAAATTGAATTTTTAAACTTTGAAAGGTTTTGAAATTTAACATTTGGAAATTTATATATTATAAAGAAGTAATTTTGTAAATTAGATTAAATAAATTTTTTAAAAATAAATTTGAAATCCATTTATAAACTTTAAATTTCTAAACTTATAATAATATATATTTCTAAAAAAGGGAAAAAGGGATTGAAATATTTTTTATAACTTTATATGGAAAATGAAAGTACTTTTCAAAGAAATCTAGGACTTGAACATTTAACAAATTGATGATTTTGGTATTTTATACGGAAAATGGAATTGTTGACACTTTGGAAATTTGTAAAGTAACGTGAAACCTTCCGAAACTAAGACATATATTTAAGAAATGAAAATAAAGTTATTTACAAACATATTTCACCTAATTTTGATTTAACTTACACGAGGATTTTTAGTCCCGACTCGAGTGTTTTGTCTTTACTTTACGCTCGGCTCAGCCTGAGTATTTTAGTGTTTCAAAGACATTGGTTTCTCGAGGAGGAAGATAGAGTTGAAGACCATATTTACTAGTATTATTGCACTACACTGTTTGATATTTCTGTTATATATATGTATATAACTTTGATGTCTTGTGAAATGTAAATCAAATGTATACTGTAAGACAACTCCATGAACTGTTTATGTATATTTTTTCATTACGCTGTGAGATTCTGTATGTTTGTACTTCTATACTTTTTTCTTTAGAATAAAACCATTTGGTAATCCATCTTTTTGAATGGTTTAATTTGAACACGTGTGATCTATTATTCGACTCGTCGTTTAAAAAGATTGATCATCACATATCCTAAGCAAATCAATGCACCAAATCTTTCGGGCAAGCATCATATCATTATGACATAATCAGTATAATCAATATATCATCCTAATACATGTCAAACATAAGATAGTCGATCCATATGAACGTACATGCAATATTTAGGTCTAATTCATTTTTTATATTAAAATCTGTTTTCAGAACTAGATTTAGTAAACATCATGCTTTTAATTTAAAAACTCTTTTAAAAACATCATTAAAAACCACATTAGCAATTATAGTATAGTGATAGACTGTACTTGCTCACCTAAATGAAGAATCAACCCAAAGACATCATAAATCTGACCAAACCATCAAATATACGCTTCCCAATGCAGTAGTCCCTAGATCCAGTAGTTTCACTTTGCTAATCTCACCTTTATTACGACTAATAAAAATGGAGGTCTGATGCAGTTTTTGTCTAATTTGGATTAATGGAGGTTTGAAGGTATTGAGAATTGAAGAGTTATGATTAGTGGTTACTAATGGTAGCTACATTAACCTAGTCTCAAAATTGATTAACGAGCCACACTAATCACCCCTTAATTACCTGCTAATCTGCCTAAAAGTTTGCCTACTAAGTTAGGATACAACCCTAACCTACTCACCAAGTCACTTGATAGAACGTGTCTAACATCGATATCAAATAAAACATGTACATGTATAGAAAAGTAGGAAGCATACCTCAGATAGTGGAGTGCTTCCCTTTCTCCTTCACTGATGGAGCAGTCAATGAAGCAGGAACAACACTCAATGCATAAGCAATCAAATCCTGCTTACTCCACCGTAGGTTTGGACGGTGCTTCTTCAAATGCTCTGCCTTATCGTATATGAAGCACTTCTTCCCACTCTTCAAGGCCCTGTAGTTCTCACTAATGTAGCCCTTCCCATGGTAATAAAAACAAACCTGCTCTTACTTACCATTCTTTTGGCCACCCTCTTCCATAGTTGCTTCTTTTCCTTGTTGTTCCATTTCCTTTTGCCTCTCCCTCTCACTTGCGGCCTTGGATCTTTCTTCGAAATAATAACTTCATTCTCTAGCTTTACATATAGCTCTCTTACCTAAAAGCACTATCTACCACTTTCTCAAAAATCTCATCAACGTGGCCTACCATCCTTTCTACCAAATGCTTATTCTTATGAACTTCTCATTCTTTTTCAGTGAAGTGTCGATGAAAGATAAACCATAATTTGACTGTATGTCGAACTCAACTACATAATAGAAGCAGTCTTCTCTCCCTGTTTCAACATAATAAACCTCTTAAACATCATCAACTTCTGGGGAGTTGGGACCGAGCACCGAGCTACTCCCTAGTAAATTAATCCTCAGTAGTAGCCATCTTCATAAAATTCCACTAGTCCATTTCTCTTTCATGAAGTTTCCTGGAGGCTAACTTCCTTTTCATTGCATCTTCCAACTCTAAGTCTCTGAATATGCACTCACATGCGTCGATTCAATTTTGCGCCTCAATAGCTAATTCCGTTCCAAGGACAGTTTGCCCCCAAGTTTTGCATAGTCTTTACATAGCTTAACAAAGTCGGCACTTAGCACTTGCACTTGAGCACCACCACCACCGGCAACACTTGAGCTCCTCGAGCATTCTAAACCATGTTTTGCACCATCTTAGCAAACATATTCTGCAAGTTGGGGTTAGCAGCTGCACCTGATCTCGCTTCTTCTTCTCTAGCTGTTTTCCTTGTGTGTCTGCGCATTATTTCAATCTCCAATAAGAATGATTAGTTTCTCATAACAAGGAATAAAGTGGTACACCTATGTGTAATGTTAGTTTACTATATGTACACTATTATAACATGTAGTTTTCAAAATAAAAATTATATAAAAAGTAGCTCTCTCATGTTCGCTCTATCCCTTGTAAAGTGATAACTCGTTCTCTATCTCTAATGGATCCCAGTACCAACTCATGGTATCTTAATCTAAGCTTTGATACGACATGTGACGACCATGCTACACCTTCAGTACCCAACATGCCTTTATAGTATGCTATGACGGTACTCGACCGATTAAAGTGATAGTAAAGGGTAAAATAACTAAAACAATCATAACCTATTATATATCTCATAGCGCATCGAATAAAATAGAATATCAACATAGATATAAAATAGATGAGACATAATAGTATAACTAAATGAAGCAAAACATATAAGAGATGGCATAAGGTTCACAGCTGTAATATAAAGAAAAAAAGGAAAAGTTCACACAATCAAAATAAACTCAAAGGAAATCTATATTTAGTAATAGTAATAAGCACTGATAAAAGCCCCATAGTGTTACACATCAAAATAATAAACTCCAAAATATAAGCATAGATAAGCGCCAGCCTCATGCTCGTACATTGAATAGCTTCATACGCTAATCTCAGGTCTGCTATCTAGTTTACTTATTTAAGACTACCAGTGATAAGAAGAAGCATAACACAAAACCTCGAGTCAGACAATGGTCTGGAGTGAGCGATAAATAATCTCAAACCACTATAATAGCCGATATAGTATAAGTAACATTAGGTATGAGAAATCACACCTGCTATGTTCTTACTTCCAAAAAGTAATCATATAATCACAATATATGCTACATTATCATCATAGGGGTATACTTGTTAGGTCTAGGCCAACAGCAGGGTAAATTTCAATTTTTTTATTCATGTGGATCTTAGTGGGCCTAAGAAGTTTATTTAGCTCTAATCAAATAAAATCAATAATTTATTTGATTTATAATGAAGTATTATTATATTAAAGTTATGATTAATATATAATATAACATGTGTATCATATACACATATGTGTGTGTATGTGCAATATAAAATGTATACATGGTTTAACATGCCCTTATATAGATGTTGGGATTTACATTACAACCGATATGTTAGCCCCTCCATATACATATATGCCATCTAATATGAAAATATATACATGTGTACGCATATATATATATATATATATATTATAAAATAATATTTGTAAAATATATAAGTTTATATGGGTGTACACTCACATGCACATAAATATATATATATATATATATATATATATATATAAGGTTAACGTTATAATGTATAGTGATTGCAATTTAATATAAATAACAGTAAATTCATATTGAAATTAAAATCCAAATGCTTGATCTTAGATCTAGATCAACATAATAAATATCTGGCAATTCAAATTTAAATTAGTACATTAATTACATACATACATATGTATTCGTATACACATACATATTCATACTCATATACATACATACATATACATATACATACATACATATACATATATACATATATGCATACTGATGTAAATGTATAATTAAATATATATATATATATATATATTTATTTATATACATTCTGCCTAAACAAAATAATTTTTATAAATTTTGTAGTTCAAAATTGGTATTATTTATTTGTTTATTTTTGCGCAAATGTCGTTTAAATATATGTATAATTTATTTTGTTCGAAAGCAATTTATAACATGTACAAATTTTATTAAATAAATGTTTACATATTATATATATGTAAATATTGTAAAACTTAGGTTTTATGTTTAAATAAATTATATTACATACGCACACACGACCTATTTTTTTATATTCGAAATCATATTATGTATGTATGTATATTTTATAATTAAACTTTGTTTAAATATTATCAAGTTATTATTTTGAAAATTAGAATAAATAAAACAATTTTTTTATTCCTAAATGATATAGATATGTTTGCGTGTATTTGTGTATGTAGATTTTTTTTAATTCAACACACATATGACCAAACATATACATCCAATGTTGACAAAGCTAACGTATTGGGAATCGTCATAGTATACCTATAACTAACGGAAATTTTATGACAAGACAAGATATGTATATATATGTGTGTGTGTGTGTGTGTGTACGTGCATATATATAAATGAATAAATTTGATTATTATCTTTCTATGGCCTACAAGTAACACTTTGTAATGTTGAATTCAATCACTCTTTGAATCAGCATCTAAACTTTTAGATAGAGCTACCAATTTAAGTGCAAAACCACCGATCTTTAAATTTAATTTTATTTGTAAATTCAGAAGCTTGAGTTCGAGGAGGAGGGTGGCAGTATGGTTGGCCTTAGTGGGTTGAAATGGAGCAAGAGAGAGCAGTAAGTTGTTGCTTTTCTTGTTAATCCTCTTCCGCTTTTTCAAACCTTTTAAATACAACGTGTTCTCTTTAATAGCAAGTACGACCCCTTGATCCTTGGATGATGCAATGAGCCTACATTTTCGACTCCCTAATGTCGACGTAAATACATCTATGTCATTCATGTGCAAAGCATTCAAGTGCCGGAAAGTCGAATTGCTAAGGAAAAAAGAAGAAGAAATAGAACACGAAAGAAGAGAACACAACATCACCATCTCACTAGCAAAACAGTAATATATAATATCAGAAAATAGTACAAAGGGTTGCTCCGATAAAGAAATTTTGGTGTTAGAAAACCTGTGTACTATCATCAACCTGGATAGTTATAACAACCTGTCCTCATAAATGCTGATACATACAATAGTAATGCAGTGGAAATAATAATATTACAATAGTCGAAACATCCATCTCATCTTCTCAAGCTTCAAGAACATTAACAGAAACCCGCCTTCGTCAAACTACTCGAAAGAGCATGTTAGGAATTTAGGAAAAACAAAAACCAAGAGTCAGACATAAGTCTAGTATGAGAAATTTATGAAATATGTGATCGACATATACTTTTGAGATTACATGGAATGCCATAACAGTTATCCCCTCAAAAGAACCACCATTTAATAAGTACATAAGGTGATATAATAGATAATTCCTAGGGTGAAGAATGTAAATAAATAACGTAGCTATAATGGTTATATTGGTTACATTCAACAACATATTCGAGGTACAATCAAAATCGATAAGGAATGTTTGCATATTGGATTTTCCACGGAGATCCCTTCGACCAGGCTGAAATCCAATCTTCATGCACAAGGGTCAGAAACTACCTCCGAGTGCCTTATATATCTAGATAGAATATACCATAAGGTAAACATAATCGGTCCAAGTCTAAATATGTGATCCAAAATACCATCACTCCTGCATGCAACATCAATAAGCACACTCTAGATCGGGAGTGATAATATCCTATCATGGGTTAGCAAAACCCCAAGCTACGCTTCTACTCTGTTTTTAGCAATTTTCGATGTCGAGGTCACGTTCGGCATCTTTCACATGAGCCTTTACGGCTCGAACATGGCACAAATCCCCAATTGGATTCCCACATCCTGAACAGATCTCAAAACCACATATGGATTCCAACATCTTGAATAGATCCACTTCCAAGAGATAGAACATGTATATCAGTTTTGAAGTGGTTTTCGGTAAGTAAAACACTTGCCGATCCCATCTCCTCAAGACCGAGTCGACAAATCGATCAATAAATGAGAACGATCACATATGGAACCAAGTCTCATACACCTATCATGTTTTCGATATTTTCATCTCACACTATCCCTCGGCCAAGAGTGAAGTCGGTAGGTTAGAGCCCTATTGCTCATATCCCTATTCGAACATCAGTCTTAAATCCCACAGATAGAAAACCCTACTTTATCGGCTTTTAGTGCTAAGCATATGACTAAATATGAGTAAACATACAAACCACGATCAATTCATACAAAGCACGATTAAGCCACATAAGCAACTTCTAATCCTAACCCCTTATTTGTTTAACAAATATTTTATTAATTAAAACCTCTTTTATTAGTAAAACTTCTTTTATCTAATAAAACATCATTTATGAATTTGTATTATTCATTTATACTCTTTCAATACTTCAAAAAGTATTCATATACTTATCTCAAATGGTATAAGTGTATTCACAAATCGTTAACAAGATTTCTTACTTTAAAACTTTGCTTTTTCTATATTTTCCAAAAGATTGCTTACCTATAATTTCCTTTCAAATATCCATTTTAAGGATCTAAGTGCTTCCACAAATTCATTCAAGAAATTTATGACTAATGTTACTCAAACATTATCACTACAAACCTAATATCATTCCACTTATGCTTATCTTTAAAACATTCTTTTCAAAGATCTATTTACATTCATAAGAATAATAAAAAGGGTTAAAGATGAATGCTATTAATGCATTGTCACAACAAACCCAAAACCATTCCATACTTTTATTATCTTTAAAAACATTCTTTTAAAGATCTAAAATAATATTTGGTTGATGTAATAACCCAGAATTTCATCGCTTAGATTTGGGAATATTTAATTAATTTTAAATATTCAAATAATAGATTTATAATTAAAATAAAACTCATTTTAATAATAAGAATGATGGTGGAATAGTTTTCCAAAATGTGTTTATAAAAATATATAGTTCGAAGACAAATCGAAAATGGGACTGGAATTCGTTTTTCGAATTTTCGACTTTTCGTTGGCTTAAAGTTGTCGGAAATATTGTGAAATCTTTAATATAAATATTTACATTCATTTAAAAATAAGACGGTATATACATATGTATTTATACTTTAGTATGTAAGGTTTAAAATAAAATTTAAAAGAAGTAAAAAGAGATATTTAAGCATGAAATGACATATTGGTAACTTAAGTGCAAAAAATGTTTAAACATGTTTTAGGGGGGCAAGCTTGTGGGATGAGATACATGAAGAAGATGTGGCATGGTGATGTGGCAAGAGGAGGTGGTGGTTAAAGGACAAAGGGCATTAAGGTAATTTACCATGTTTCTTGCTTATAAATAACCCTTTCATTTCTTTAACTTTGCTTCCTCTTACTTCTATCATATCTTTCTCATACCTTATCCAAACTTTCATGTGTACCGTTTCTTCAAATTTTGAGCTTAACCATGTCCAAATCTCATTACTTTCACACTTATTTTCGAACGTAGATTTTCAGGTCTGAAAACACCTCTTCTTCTTTTGATGATATCTCCCTCAAAACTGATCCAAATTGGATGATTTCTTTAGTATTGTAGAGAAAAGAATTTCCAAGAACTTTTCCTTTGACAATATTTCCAAATTCCATGAGTAACTTGTCTAAAAATTAGTTGGAAGATTACCCATTTTCAGGTTCAATTATTGTGAATTCGACGATGATGCAGAGTCCCTCCACCTTTCAAGGCCGAGCTCCACCAACATTGGGCCATATGCACTATATCTTAGGCTGAGCCTTTTTGCTAGGAAATGAAGAATAAGAGTGTTGTAGTGTTGTTGTTAGTCGAGGACGTCTCGGGTCGCTTTGGATAAGTTGGAGACGTAATGGTGAGAAAAACCTCGCCTTTTTCTTAAAAGTTTTGAACTTTAAATACGTTGCTTACTTTGATAATAAATATTTTTATTTTATTGTTAAGTATGTTCGATGTTTGGTTCCGGCAATATTGTAGTGGTTTGCCTATGTGCGCATATATATGTGCTTGGATGTGGTATAGTAAACTTGAAATTGAAAGTTAGTTAATTAATAGCAAGTTAATGCCTTTACTTGTGTATGTTGATTATGTCATGGGTATAAGTTGGCACATTTTCTTATGATGTTTTATATTAAGAAAAGTTAACACTTGTATTTTAATATAGCGACATAGAAATCCTTTGTTTTGAAAACTAGTTTTACTTAAGCATTGTTTCTGAAAAGTTATAATTTTTAAGACTTTGATTTAGTTCCCAAAAAAACCTTACTTTTGTTTCAAATTGTATATTAAGTTATAAAAGTAGTTAGTATATGAAAGCTAAGTATTTTAAAACCTTTTGATATATTAAACAAGTTTTAAAAATTTCAGGTCGTACAACGATAGTTGCTATAAACGTAGTTCGTGAAAAACGAACTCTTTTTAAATTTAGATTGTTTTAAATTAAGTATATTTTTGAAAAGTGTTTTCATAAATATTTTAAGTGTTTAAAAATAAATTTTATTTATTTATTCATTTATATAATGACTTTTAATTAAGTAATTAAATAAGGTAATCAACACTTAGTCAGTAGTTAAGTTAGGGCAATTAGTACTTAATTATTTTTAAGTATGTAAATTGTAATGCGTTAATTAATAAAATGTAATTTATTAATTAATTAAGAATTAAATATTATTTAATTAAGATTAATTATTAATGAAGGGTTTAATTATTAATTTATTTGTAATCAAGTTAAATTTAAGTAAAGCTTTAATTAAAACTTAATTATGGTTTAATTATTTTAAATAAAGGTTTAATTTATTATTAAGTTTTAACTAAAGATTATTTAATTGATTAATTGAGATTAAATAATATGTAGTTATTAACTAAAGTTTCAAAACTATTATTTAATAATTAATCAAAGATTAATTGGGTTTTAATTATTTATTTAGTAGTTAATTATTGTTTAATTATTAATTAAAGGTTTAGCTATTTTTAAATAGAAAGTATTAAATAAACTTTTAGAAATTTAGACTACCTTATTTTTAAGATCGGGTTTATTTTCAGGAAGCAACTTTCTTTAAAGGAAGATTTTAATCCAAGGGATTTTTTTGTCATCTATCCTGAAGCAAACCAAATTGAATATGAAACCCAATGATATCTGTTTAGTAGAATAAATCACCATTCTGCTAATTAACTTGTATTTGACATCTGTTTCGTAGAATAAATCACTGTTCTGCTAATTAACTTGTATTTGACATCTATTTGGTAGAATAAATCATCGTTCTAGCATAGTTCACCAAGTGGATTATGTTGACATCTATTAGACAAAATAAAAACCCATTCTGCCATTGTACTAACATAGACGTGTGTTTAGCAGAACAAATCCTCGTCTGCTATCTTGGTAACTTGGACGTTTACTGAGATGATTGATTGTTGTTGGTTGATTCGATTTACATATTTATTTGTTATATTAATACCCAACTTATAACTTGAAAAATAAACTCATTGAAATGAGAACCGTATTGGTCATTGAGCTTCTTTCTAACTTTTAAGGCCAATCATACTTTTAATAATGGTTTCAAGTTAAGTTATGATTTTAGTAAAGACGTTTTAAATAATCGTTTTGTTTATCAAAAGGACTTTATTAAATGAGTTTACTAAAGGAGTTTTGTTTTAAATAAGGAATATTTATAAGAAAGTTTTATAAATGATTTTGGATATCTATAAAGGAAGTTTTATAAATAATTTTGATATATATAAAAGAGTTTTGTAAATTTAACTTGGTGATTTATAAAGGTTTTGTAAATGGGGTTGGAATTTAAGTAAAGGTGACATAGATAAAAGAAATTTGTTAGAAGATTTATAGAAGGAAATTTATAAAAGAATTTGAGACTGGATTTCCTTTAACCGACCTTCTTAATTCAAGTGGTATGGACATTCGTTCTACGCTTAACACCGAAGGAATATTGTTTGAGGTTATCTTTATCTATAATTTAAATACATTTTTTTTATTTCCTTTAATATGATTTGGAAATGAGAAACCTTTCATAAATGTGTTGTGAATATACTTATGTCAATGAGATAAGTATATGAATGTTTTCAATAAACACTTTTGAAAAGAGCTTTAATAAATGAAAGATCTAGTTTGTGGCTTAGTGGTTTCTATGGGTAATTAAGTCTTTGAATTTTTGCTTATTTGTTTCTTTAATAATTAAATAACCGACTATCAATTCTGGACAAAAATATAACTCCGGAAATATCCAGGAGAAACATGTGAGCTATATGGCACAGTCATCTTCGATGATGTTGTACAGTGCGTATAAGTTTTGTTTTGTTCTCCTAGGACAAATGATAGGGATATCCATCAACTTAAATGGTTAGGGTGTGATTCCTACTCTATGTATTGTCTGATTATTTGTAAAAGAACCGGGTCGAGTTTACCAGAACTATCGAATGTTGTTTCAAAGAGACCGAGATCGGATAAGTATAAATTATCTAAAAACCACTTCGATTGAACTCAAGCATTTTGAACTGAAGACATCTTGGAAATTATTAAAGACGGAGCTTTTGAAATGCATGGGCTACTTGTACTAATCCTAAGGGTGATTCCAAAATGGATGTAGCAGAGGTAACGCCTTCAGTTTCGTTCAGACCCAGAATGAATTTGTATGGATGAATGTTGGCATTGCATTTCTGCTTGGAAGGAAGTGTTAGCATTCTAAGATGGTTTGCTATATAAAAAGTTAATCGTAGCCTCGAGCTCCATCAATTGGGAAAATGTCTAAAGCAGAGATGTGCAATAGGGCTATGTGGGTCGCTTCTATTAGGGTATGATCATCCCAAGATTTAGTGTCGATATCTCTATGTATACTTTTGGGCCCATCATGTTTGTTTAATCGCAACCAAAGGGTGATCATATTCAGCACTATCTAGTAAGGGGTAGGGCCCGTCCTTAGTAGTAGAGGTCAACATTGTAATGACCCAAAATTTTAGTCGTTATTTTTTGAACATTTAATTCATTTTAAATGTTGAATGTGGATTGTTAATTGATTTCGAATACGAAGATTTTGGTTGAATCAATAAAATGAGTTATAATTTCAAATATGGCAATTTAATTGGATTTGGATAGATAGTGATTTAATATTTGAAATTGGGGTAATATGTGAATCTGAAAATAAATGGATACGTGGTTTCTAAAATTTATTTAAAGTCTAGTTGGATTTGAATTGTGATATTGGACTTGTGAATGAAATTTAAAGTCGATAAGTTAAAACTGGAATTTATAATTAAATTAATAATGGAAATTAGTATATAGAAATAATATAAATAATTGGATTTTGATTTAAAATGAATTCGAATGATTTCTAATGTGAATATAAATTCAATATGATTTATAATTAAGTTAGTAAGTTTAAACGTGAAATTTTAAATGATTTCGACAATTTCAAAAATCGCTCGATTCAGTCGACCAGTTAAAATAACTTTCCCAAGGCACAATCTCGAAATTCGACGAAACAAGTTCCATTGGATCCATAATAGTAATTATTATTGGATTTCAAATTTCGTAGTGTTTGGATTTACCGTTTATTTGTACGGGTGAGAAATGCTTTTAAATAAATATCAAAAATTTAATATTTTAAATCGATTCAAAAAGCTATCTTCCACATATGATCAAATTAGCCTCCGAAACACGTTCCATTGTTTGGAATACGGGTAAAATATTATAAACGCCAGGCAGCACGTGTTGTTTGGAGTTCATTTGAAAAACTTGTAAATTTTTTTTGAGAATAATAATAAAATAATATATAAATCGTATATATATATGGCGCTTAAACCCTAATCTATATTCGAGAGCGCCGCCTCTATATTGTTCAATGGCTGAAACACTCCAATATTCATCTCCTCTAATCTCTCCATCCACTCGATATTATCTGACGAATCCTAAAAAGAAATCCAAGAGCAGCCTGAGATCTCGTGATCTAACATCGGAATTTCGCTATAGTTTGGCGTAATGACCGAAAATTGACCATATAGGGTTTTCATTCTATTTCGTTTTCCATGGAGAAGGGACTGCCGAGCTCCTCGAGATTTGGGGTGGAGGTAGTACGCGCGTGGGGGCGCGCGTACTATCGTCACCGATCGGCCGCTAGGGCTTCGTGGAGGTAGCGGTTATCAATGGAACGATGTTGGTGATGGGTTCGTGCGTTTCATATAGGGCTGGAAAGAAGATGCATTTGCGGCCGAGATTTCTAATTTGTAGAATCAATGGTCGTGACGGATTCTGGGTATAAAATAAAAAGAAAAGTAAATTTAATTTTGTTAATTTATACTCAAACGTTTAAATTTCATATCTTGATCATACAAGGTCGAAATTAGACGAAGCTGGGGGCCTATGAATCACAGTGATGGGATCTACGTTGCAGTGCAGATCTGATGGCGTTTGGAGCAAGCGAGAATTTTAGATTAAATCAAATGGGCTCGATTTAATTTAAAATTGGAACGTTCGACATTTTAAACTCAAGGTGAGTTAATCTCACTCACATCTGGATTTCCATAATAAATTTTAAATATTTAAAATTTAAATTATTGGTTGATTTATTGAATGTGATTATTATTGTTAGTCTGGATGTGATATTATATATAGTAATATATATATACACATTGGAGTGATTGATATTCCTGCATTATATAGCGGATGAGACCCTATGCGCCCTGCATAATAGCGGATGACCCTTTATACCGCGATGTCCCCTTCGAAGTGGGATTTGGCATTTTTATATTGTGCTAACATCTGTGGATGCAGAAAAATAGGTTGGAGGGATATAACTGGATTCTTCGAATTATTGAAATTATTTTCATAAACTGTGATATTTTTATTGATATCTGTGATAGATTATATTGGAATTTAAGTTATTCGATGCTATGGTTTGGATGAATATATTTTGGTATTTTTAGATATAGAAAATATAACGTATTGGGTTGTTAAAGGAAATGGAAAGAGAATTTTTAAGTAAAATTTAAAGGGAATTTAACTCAGGAAATCGGTTTGAAATCGAATAAGTGTTTTGGAAATTGTGATTTAAAGAAAAATGAGGGGTGGAAATTGTAAACTGGGTTTATAAATAAAGTGGAATATTTATTAGTGGATAAATTTGAAAGTATAAATTCATGGTGGGAATTTATAAGAAAAGGGCAATTCGTTTTAAAAATATAAAGGTGATTTTATTTTTAAAAGTTGGAAAGTGTATTTTCCTCGAAAGCTAAGTATATTTTCAAAGGAATATTTCAAAGCATGAACTAGATGTTTAAAGATGTTTTAAAAGAATGTTTTAGAAAATTTAATATTTAATTATTTTTAAGTGAAAGTAAATATATATTTAAGTTAATTATAGTAGTTAATTATTTTTAAAAGTAAAGTAGTATTATGATTTTAAAAAGGAAATTTTAACATAAATATTTGATTTAATAGTTTTATTTTAAAAGTAGCTTTTGGCTTAAGTTCACTCAGAAAAATCTTATAGAATTTCTTAAGTATTATTTTGAATAAAGAATTTAAGTAGCTTTATGTTAAATTTTTAAGTGTATATTTTTGGATAAAGTGATTTAATTTATTAAAAACCTAATTTGAATAAGATTTGGTGTTTTTCAGTAGAAATAAAATAATTGGTTGAATTGATTGTTTATTTGATAGTTAAATAACCGACTATCAAATCTGGACCCAAATATGACTTTGGAAATATCTAGGAGGAGTACGAGAATTATATGGTACAGTTACCGTTCGAGGTGCTATATTGTATGTATAAACTCGTTCGTTCTTCTAGGACGTTTATAAGGAAATCCGTCCACTAACGGTTAGGAGGTGATCTCCGACCTTATCTTCGTCTGTTTATTTCCTAAAGAACCAAGGTTGAGTTTACCGGGGAATAAGGAACGTTTTTTCGAAGAGATCGGGATCGGATTTGTGATTCGAAAACCACTTCGATCCAACGAATACGTTTTCATGATGAAGACAAGAGCTTGGAGTCGAAGATGAAGCAGTGAAGTGTAAGGGCTAATCGCTACTAATACTGAGGGTGATTCCAAAACGGATGTAGTAGGAATAGTGCCTTCGGTTCCGTTCGGACCCGAAACAGACTTGTATGGATGAATGCTATCAGAACATCATCAGGAGGACGATGAGCATTCTAAGTGAATGTTATAAAAGGGTAACGCTTAGCCTCGAGCCTCATCAACCGAAAATGACTGAAAATCAGGAGAGACACAACAAGGCTAAGTAGGTAGCACCCAATTAGGGCAAGGTCATCCCTGTCTAGATGTCTCTTTTTATTCGACTGCGTGAGGCGGTTGCTGATCCCTACCGCGGGTTGATCTTATTCGGGCTATCCAGTAAGGGGTAGCTCCGATCTTGTGTCGCAGAGGATCGGGAGGGGTCCTCGGTATGCTAACCTTGACTAGGTACCATGACAGTTGGTACCCCCATGCCTAGTCATTAGTTGGAAATCCATTCTCCCTACGTGCCTTTACGGTTTTGATTGTAGAGCCTAGTATTGCTAGAATTTAATGAATGCAACAATTTTGGCTATTTGAATAAGTATTTGTATTTAGACACTATTATAATATCAGAGGATTTGATAAGAAATATTTTGGTAATCGTAAGGTAAAAACCCGATATGTTTATTTGTGGCATGGTCTTACGAGATACCTTTGATTTTCAAAGGATTTTGAAACTTTAATAATTCAGTTGAGTGTATTTTCTCACACTGTTTTTCCAAACTGACTCGGGTGTTATTTTATTATAATGCTCGGGTCAGACCGAGTATTATAAAATACAAGATATGATGCTGTGGAGCTCGGGAGACGAGCTAGATGGCGAGACGTATCACACGTACTTGATGTATATTCCGCTGTGGATTATAAGCTGTATAGTCAGCTTTTGTAAGAACAAGTTAATATAACTGTCCAGTATTTTGCTATTGATTATGTTGTACTCTGATGATGTAATGTATAAAATGAATATAGTTCTTTTTGTATAAAGATCAGTCATTATCTATTATATATTGTTCCGTTGCGATTGTGAGATTCTGTTATTGTTTTACTTCCTTCTTTATTCTATCTTCTTTCTTTTCCCTCAGCAATCTGTCTTTTCCGGCACTCAATCGTTCGAAATGTTATACAATGACGTATTTGTGTCGATTTTTGAGGGTCGAGAAGGGAGGGTCGTCACAAACATGCTTTAGCCTGCCGTATATTTTATCTAGAGATGTATGGATTCGATGGGTAGACCCTTACCCTTTCATAATTGAAATCCATTCTCCAATATGTGTCTTCAAACTTTATTGTATAATTTCAAGTTGGGATTTAATTGATGTAACAATTTTAACTATGATTAATATGCATTTATATCCTAGACATTATTGTAATATCATTGGATTTTCTATAGAAAATGTCTTGGTTAACGTAAGGTAAAAACCGTTCCGTGTTTACATGCGGCGTGGACTTACCAGATACCTTCGATCTGGTTTTACAAGTTAAATAAATAAATTCCTTGTGACTTGAGTTTCTCAAGCTGGTTTTACCAGACTAATCCAGATGTTATTTTTCTTATAGTGCTCGGGGTTAGTCCGAGCATATTTTCCAGTTTTAGGTGGACGCTTTGGAGCTTTCAAGAGACGAGCTAGATCCTCCAAGACATATTCGCACACCTTATATTCTTCCACTGTTCTATTTTGTTTTATTCTTCTTTGTATTTATCAGCAACTAATGTGCATGTAAATGTGTATATTTTTACTTCCATATTTAATGTAATTTAATTAAATAAATGTGTATATATGGTATTTTAACATGTGTAAACCAATATTCAAATTATTTTTAAATCATCATTTATTCATCTTCATACAGTGGAAAAATGGTCATTTTTGTGCATATATTAATTTTGAGAATATTTATTTGCACATTTTATTTTTATTTGTAGGATAATTGAATGGAAATATGAAGAAGTCTACATGAAATTATGCATGCACAAGGGAAGACAAGCAAATGAAGATGGAAATAAATCATTTCATACAACATGGAGGACCCACCTACCCACTTACCATGATCCTCTGTTAAGAGCTAATGCACATGATTAAAGCTACATGCACATTTGAATGGAGGATTGTGCTCATGCTAATGATTACTTGAAGGTTACATTTCCTAAAAGGGTATTTTGTGTAGTCCCCAAAAATATGGATTATGGTTTCAAACATGTATAAATACCCCCTTATCTTTCATGTAATGAGCATTTAGCCTCCTTTTTAGTTAGTTTAGTTTGAGGCACAAATTGTAAATATAAGCTCTCTTTATTTCTTTCATGGCTACATTGGCATTTTCTTCTTATGTAATTTTCTTATATGCAATTTTAATTCATGCTATTTTATTTCATGTTCTTTTCTTTTATGTTAGTAGCTTAGATTAATTATTGCTAGTAGTTTAGCTCTCTTTTTATTTTAATTGACTTGCATTTTCCTCTTGTTTATTGATTCATGTTTAACTCTATATTTGTTGACATGATAACAAATATCAGAAGCTAAACCCCTTCAATTTAGGTGTAATGAAGCTCTCTTAATCATGTAGATTTAACATTTTGCTAATTTTTGATCTCTTTTTATGCTTAATAGAAATGTTTGAATGGGTGAACTTTTGTTGTTTAAACTTTTAATTTGATAGCCTATGTTATTGACACCAAATAAGCTATGCTTAAACATACATAAACACAAATTACATCTTTATCTACATATGATGTTGGTAATGAAGTGATTTTAGAATAAAAAATATGATGGTCTATATTACTAATCAATAGTAAATAGATCATGCTTAGAATAGACTTTTTTAAGTTCATTGCTAATTTTCATAAGAGTTATCAAGTGGTTTAATGGTTGTGTTATATTTTAATGGTTTATGTTTGGCTAATTAATAGCAAAAATAGGCCATACTTATGATAAACACATTAACTAAGTTCAGTAATTACCAAAACAGAGATCATAATTTCATTTCGTAGATTTATGTGATCATGAGAAGGAAATTACCTCTAAATTGTCTTCTACTCTCATATTTTTATCCACTTTGAGTTTTTTCTAGTTTACAGAAATTTTTAGCTAATCACAACTTTAAATCTTAGTTTAATTTGATTGAGTAGAAATTTCAAAATCAATATAATTCCCTGTGGATTGACCCATACTTGCCACGTACTAAAATTATACGCCTTCTGCTTACGACAATTTTTATTTAATTTTTTTGGGCTGTTTGCTAACCCGATAGAAAATTAATCGTTAAACAACTACTGTAAGGACTTGCTGTTATAATTGTCCAGGCTGATAATAGGATAGTGTACTCTAATGTTGTGTATAAATAAAGATGATTTCTTTTTGTAAAGATTTTGTGTATATTATATATTGCTCGTCAAGTTTTGTGAGATTCTGTTCTGTCTTTTCATTCTTTCATCCAAATGACCTATCCTTTGGACACTTAAACGATCATCACACGAATACTGTGGATGTATTAAGTGTCATCTTTAGGTGTAAGAAAGGCAGATCATTACAGTTAAGTTCGATAGTTGACTAAGCAACATCTAGTTAAAATCGTTATAGAAATCACGATTCATACCTTAACTCATTTTCGACACTCGATACTATTTCTTGCCCAAGATTAAAGCTAGGTAAGTTAGAGCACTAGTTACATCAAAGCCTTGTCTAGACACTTCATTTTTGAATCTCAAAAATAGATAACTCCACCTCGTTGGATTTTAGTGTTAAGTATAATATTTATGACTTTCATAAACGAGTTAAGAACATAATAAGATTAACCTATTTCCAACATTCCTGACTTAACTATTCCTAAGAGGGAAACCGATAGGTTAGAGCTCTATTGCTCATATCCCTACTCGACATCAATCTTAACTCTCACAAATAGATAGCCTACTTCATCGGCTTTTAGCGTTAAGAAAAGTTAAATACTTTTTAAACAATTAAGTAAACAACAAGATTAACACATTTTCGATATGCCAACTTAATTATTCCCCGGTTAAGAGGGAAACTGGTAGATTAGAGCTCTATTCCTCGTATCCCTACTCGACATCAATCTTAACCTATCATAAATAGAGAAGTCTACCTCGTTGGCTTTTATTGTTAAGTCTATCCAATTACCCTTTTCAAAACTTATGATTGCTTTAAAATTCCTATAAACAGATTTCAATAACCATGTAAAATATTACTTGAAAATAACCAATTTATAATTTGATGAAAACCATGTTTTATAAACTTTGAAAATACATATGTAATTATTAAAAATATATTAAAAATTCAAATCAACTTTAAAAAAATTTGAAATAGGTTAGAAAATGTTTCTATAGAAAATACCTAATTTAAATATCATTTTTAAATACTTAAAATCATAAGCAACTTACTACCGCATTTATAAGTGCTATTAAAGTCTTTATTAAAAACAACTTTAAAAAACACAATCTTTGTGACTAGTTTTAACCACTTTAACAAATGATTTAAGACTTGAATTTTTTTGTATTAAGTATTATACATAGGGTTCTTAAAAACCATGGAAAGAAATCTCTAAGAATACCTTCCTATTTATTTAATAAAAATCCTGAAAACAAGCTATATTTATAAAGTTTATTTATAACCACCTTTTTGTTCTAACTATCACAACTTTGTTCACAATTTCTATAACTTTCTAGACCATTTATTTACTATTCAATACACCGAAATATATATAGAGAACAACCAAATCAAATTATCCCAAGTTAAGATCATAAATATCCAATTTACACAAGCTAAAGTTTTAGGAATATCAAAGTGTACATATAACAACTATTCTCGCTTCAAACACTTTTAAACATACTTCAATTCAACACACAATCGAAACAACCATTTAAACATCAAGTCAAGGAAACTCTACATGATTAAGAGGGTTATAGAAGTGATTATATATATATATATAACTGTCATTTGCTTTCAAAACCAAGAGGGGTCGAAAGTTTATAACTTTACATAGTTACTTTCATTTTGTATTTATATTTCAGACACAACACATACATACACAAAATATACAAACAAGATAGCGAGATAACTCACTATCCAATCCAAACACATGCTAAAGCACAACCGGGATCAAGAAAAGTTCCTACCATCATCAAATTCCTAAAGATCCAACCTTTAGCACTTCCAAACCAAGGCAACACCTCCCCTTCCCATCCATTGATCACGACCATCCAAGATCCCCCTTCTCTTTCACTTTTCTTCCATTTTGACTTTTATCTAAGCTTCCTATGGTGTTCTAAGGTGTTGATGAAAGTTTGGAAGTGATTGGAGTTGATTTGGTTTTGGCTTGAAAAAGTTAGGGTGGTCTGTAAAAGTGGTCATTATCACCTTCTACCTTCCATGATATGTCATAGAGGATCCTCTCTTTCATATGCTATCTTTACAGCTTTACATCTTTACTTAACAGTTAAATCTTTCCTTAAAAGCTCATTTTTAAAATATCTTTGATGACATCACTCTTGACATCATCCAAAAAGTTATTTCCACAAATGGTAAAAAGAATTATTTCATTTTAATGATTTCCTAAGCAAATATGTGTTTGTAAAAAAGTTTGAACAACTTCTGACATGTAAAAGCTGTTTATCGATAAAACGATTTTTGGTCATATTATTGTTATTTCTTCAAGTATTTACTGTTGTAAATTTTTCTCTAAAACAAGTTTACCTTCATTACTTTTGATTTAAAAGAGAGTTAAGAAGTTTATTAAATCACTTTAACAACATTAAATCCAAGGTTCAAATATTTAAATGTTTAGATACTTAAATACAAAGTGTCCAAAATTCCGGGTCATTACAGATGAAGACTTAGCCGACCTCAACATATTGAGGAGATCCACGAGGATTATGTTCAAATGGTTCATATTATAGTTTAATATAAATGGCTTATAATGAGGAGTAATAGAACTAAGAATCAGGTGTACGTGCATTTCATTGCTTATGGCTACGTCTAATTGTGCACGTCTAATAATATAGCTTTTCATAATTAAAACATAATTGTTAACCTTGTGTCCCTTGGTCATTTGGTATTAGACAGTTTCATCGAATGTTTGTACATTATGAAATGGGACTGCTCACCAAATAGAGCTTCGAGAATATCAAAAATCTCATTCACAGACATGTTTCGTCATGGCTCAGCAGCGGTTTGTCTAACGTAGATAACACAAAAACCTGGGCAACCTTTATTCTAAAATCCATTTATCATAAGCAAGCTTTAGTTTGAGGTCCACATCATTAACGTGTTGCTCTTTTGGAGGTGCAACTATTGACGAAGAAAGAGGTTCATAAGTCAATGGTATCTTAATTACTCTTAGCCAATCGACATTGTTGGGTTCGTAAGTTTGTTACTTTTAGAAACCAATTTAGGTGTAAATATATTCCAGAAGTTTTAAATTGGTTGACTAGGAAAATATCATTGTATATATTCTTATAATATTAATACGGTTAAACTTTATGTTTTATTTTACTAATAGGCTCCCACTAGTCTTTTATGTGTCACCAAACCTTAAGATGATACATAAAAGTCTTTCAACATCACTAGTGAGTGTTAAGACTCGCATGTTTCAAGATTCTGGCCTTGAGGAAAGCTAAAAAATCATACTCCCACATATGATGGATAATCGCTAATCGTTTGTATCATATACAACTCCAAACCCATGATTCGTTGTACTAATCTCATCTTTACCTTGAGGAAAAAACAAAGAAAGATTATTCTCACATACCTACCATTTCATGATGGGTTTAGTATAATGCACATACCTTGAGGAAAGCTCAATAAGTATATGCAGTTATCTTACCTACTCTATATATTAATAATACTGCACATAACATCCCTAGCCTGAGGAGAGCTCAACAACTGAGGAGTATGCAAGTAATCTATTAATATATAAATGGTAGAGGGCAAATTTATTTTAAAGATTCAGAATCTTTAGTATATTATATTGTGTGATATCGACCTATGGAATAATGTATTTCTTATAAAATACCCGCGTGATTCAAGTGTCGGACATATTAAAAATCACTGTATACATACAATACGTATGTATTTATACCTAAGTCTAATTTGGGTTTCTTAACATTCCATCGTCTAATTTATACACTCATATTATATAAATTTTATTATTATATAACTTTTGTAATTTAATTAACTTATATAATAGTCTTATGTATCACATAATAATAATAATTAATCTTATTAATTAATTTAATCAGTTAGCTTTTAATTAATCTTATATTATTCCAATGTAACATTTTATATGAATATGTATACCATAACCTTTATATATACACGTTTATCTTTATATATAAATATTTTATTAATTAATCAACTTTTAATTAATTTCTTTGATTAAATAATTTTAATTAAATTTTATTAATTTCAAAACATCTTTTATATACATATATTACATTATCTTTAACATTTCAAGACAACATAACATACATCTTATATATATTATGGATGTACATATAATTTAATTAATTAACCTTCTAATTAGTTTATTAGTTTCATTCATATAAAAAAATTAGGCTTATTTATTTGTTTTATTTTCGAAAACTTCTCAAAAATTATATCATAATATTTTTCTTATTTTAAATTGAATTTTTAAATTTAAATTTTATTCTATTTTCGAAACAATTTTCAAAATTAGCCCAAGGCCTAATTCAATTTGGGCCTTTTTTTATTAAGGACAACCTTTGGGCTCACTTCTTTCGGACCAGACTAGTAACTAGGTAGGGTAGAATACTTGATTACCAAACGTCATCCTTCGACACTATCTTTTAGACACCCGAACAAATAAGCTGGCTTAATTAATTAGCCATAACATGACTAAATTTGACCGCATAGACTATTAGGCTCTTATACCACCGTTTCATCTAGGCCAGCACGCAGTAGGGTAATGGGTAAATTTCAAAAGCTTTTATTCCAGTTGGATCTTATTGTCCTATGAAGTTAAATTATTTACATCTTGTCTAAATTTATTCTAAATAAATCAATATTTTATCTAATCTATAATGAAGTATTATTATATTAATGTTATGCTTAATATACAATATAATATGTGTATCATATACACATATGTATGTACATGCACCTGCAACATAGAAGGTGTACATAGTTTAACATTTCTATGAATAGATATTGGGGTTTACACCACAACGGATATTAGCCCCATCGTATACAAATGCGTCGTCTAATATGTATATATATATATATATACATGGTGTATATTTATATATACAAATCGGACTATGAAATAATATTTGTAATATATATATTTATATGTGTGTGTATATATATACAGTAAACATTATAATGTGTAGTGATTGCAATATAATATAAATGATTGTAAATTCAGATTGAAATTAAAATTCAAATGCTAGATCTTAGACCTAGATCTACATAATAAATCTAACAATACAAATTCAAACTAGTATTTAATTTTAAATAAGTAGATATATACTGTATATGTATATTTCAAAACCAAGAAAAATTAATTTTTTAAAGATATGCATAAAAGTTATCATATAAACACATATTAAATTGAAATCTATAATATATATATTTATACGAAATATATTTTTATGTAAATGTATAATTATATATATATATATATATATATATATAATAATACATATGTTTATACGAAATATATTTTTATGTAAATATATAATTAAATATACATACATACATACATACATACATACATACATACATACATACATACATACATACATACATATATATATTCATCCAACCTAAATAATAATAACTTTTTTAAAATTTTACGGTTTAATATTGGTTTTTGATTGATTTCCCTATGAAAATCGTTTATATATATATATATATATATATATAATTTTTTCATCGAAAGCAAGTTAAAACATGTACAATTTTTTTTAAATAAATGTTTGTATATATATATATATATATATATTTGTGTGTGTGTATTATAGATATGTATATATTGCAATACTTAGACTTTATGTTTAAATAAATTATATAATATATACATGGCTTAGTTTTTTAATTCGAAATCATAGTATGTGTATTGATAATTATATGTATATTTGAAATATAATATATATGTATATTTTTTAATCAAACTTGTTTTAAATTTTGTTAAATTATATTTAAAAAAGTTAGAATAATAAAATTAATTTTTGTTGTTGCTAAAAGATATATGATACATACGTACATACATACATACATATATGTGTGCGTATTTAAGTTAACACACATATTAGCAAACATATATATCCAATGTTGACGATACTAACGTATATCGATTTGAGATAGTATACATATAATTGTAGGCATCATATTGACAAGAAAAATACACACACACATACGTATGTATGCACGTATGTATGTATAAATGAATATAAACTAGGTTACTGCCTTTCTATAGTCTATAAGCAACACCTTGTAATGTTAAATCTGATTGTTAATCGGGTTTTTAACCCACGAGAATTTGAAAGGAGTTAGAACATTTAGATTAAGCTAGAATGACTCAAAACTAGACCAAAAGACCTAAAAGTGAATCACAAAAGTCTCCAAGAATATGGGAAAAAATAGCCTAACTTTTCAGATCGGCATCGACCCGATCCAATTGGATCGGTACCGATCTGAATTGGTTGATCAATTGGTCTTCCATATCTCTTTCATCACAATCCTATGACTCCACTATGTTAACCCATCAAGTTTGGTAACATTCTAAGCATACGAGTTCAAGAAGTGAACGCTCATCTGATTCAGAATACAGTTCACTCTAACTTATAGGTGAATCATCATCGAAACAAATCAACAGGCCATGAGATTACATGAGAGCATCATACCGAAGCAAGGAAGACAACCAAGTAGTCAAAGCGTGAAAAATGCTTAACTATTTGGATCAGTACCAATCCAAATAGTTTGCTCCGATGACCACCAAACTTCTTGCGCCTCCTTTGCATGACGACTACATGCTTCTGGCAAAGCGGCTCTGGCCCAAGTGCTCTCCAACCCCCTATAAATACCATATTATCTGCAATATGAAAGGGATCTTCGGACTGTCTGCTGCAACTTTGCCATTACTATTCTTCACTCTTCTTCTCTCACTAATAGTCACAAAGTAGAAACCGAGATCCTCTAGTTGCCTTCAAGTACTTGTAATTTAGATGTAATGTAAAGGCCCGCAAATCCGTACCCCTTAGAGTGGACACTATTTCACATCAGCTCAACTCAAATTGGACGGAAATACGAATCTTTAGGGCAAGAAGAAGAAAGGTAGAAGAAGAAAATAGAAAACAACAACAACAGAGTCTCACAATCGCAGCGGAACAAAATATAATATTTAACAATAGAATTTAGATACAAAGAAATCTGTAACTGCTATATACTTACAACCATCTGAATACAATAGACAATAATCAATCTGGACAATTTTATAACTTGTCCTTACACAGCGGAATAATAATCAAGTACGGAAGTATGCCTTTTGCCATCCAGCTCTTATCTTGAGCTTCATAACATCCTATCCTGAATCATTAATACTCGGTCTGACCCGGGCGTTATAATAAAACAATACCTAAGTCAGTCTGGAAAACCAGCATGAGAAAATACACTCAATTTGAATTATTATTACTTTCAAAACACTTTGAAAACAAAGGTAACTCGTAAGACCACGTCACACATAAACATGCCGGGTTTTTACCCTACGATAACCAAAACATTTTTATCAAAATCGTCTGATATTATAATAGTGTCTAAACCAAGTAAATAGAAAATAACTGAAATGCTAGCATCTCACGTTTCAGCATAATTGGGCACAATCAAAACCGTATGACGCGTATTGGAGAATGGATTCCATCGAATGACTGGGCCACTGGGTATCTCCCATCATAGTACACATCTAGAACAATGTACCAAGGACCACGCCAGGATCCCTACTACACAAGACCGGCCTACCCCTAACCTGGATAAACCGAATATGTTATCACCCCGGGTGTTCCCACCCTTACCACCGAGTGCTCCTTCCATGCATAACCATATCCATAATATATAGGTTTCCAAGAACATCTAGAAAGGTGATAGCATACCCTAATTGGGTGCGACCCACTTAGCCTTACTGCATCTCTCATGTTTTAGTCATTCCCGGTTGACGAGGCTCGAGGCTCGAGGCTCGAGGCTCAAGGCTCGAGGTTCGAGGCTAAGCATTTACCTTTTAAAGAAAATTTCACTTAGAATGCCCATCGTCCTCCTATAACGATGTTCTAATAGCATTCATCCATACAGGTTGTCCTAGGTCTGGACAAATGGATCGTCGTCATCATTATCTTCACGGTATTCATTCGTAATGTTCAAACCGGATCGAAGTGGTTTTCTGATAATTAAACCCGATCCCCGTCTCTTCGAAATGATCAGCGACTTTGGCCAAACTTGATAGTTGGTTATTTAACTATCAATAGAACATCCATGAACAGTCACAAGACCTTATATGAATTTTCCAAAATTTATTTCATAATATCTTTATATGATATATTCTAAATTTTTCCTTAAATATTTCAACTGTTTGAAAACAAATTCAATCACTTAATCCCTAACAGGATATTTCCCCAACTCACTCTTTCTTTCATCACTTAGAAAAAAATATTTTAATATTTTTTTTTAAATTCCTTAGTTCAACACTTAGTACAGTTCCATTCGTCTCTCTTTTCTTAAGATTCCTTCCCAATTTATATTGTAATTTCCTTAACCCATTTATAACGAATTCTACGAGTTACTGGTTCCTTAATTAAATTCCTTTATCCAAAATATATATACTTACCTCATCGTAATGAGTCTATTCACAAGCCATTTCTTTTTAAAAAAATATTTGAACTTCTAAAGTGAATATGGAAAAGTACCACGCGGTATCAATCATGGATTCACAGTTCAATGGTTACGTCGTTATCCTAGAGAAATCCAAGTCTCAACTGCATGCAATCTATGCCTTTGATTTCGCCATGAAAGAATACCATTACTTTCCAAAAATTTATATGAAAATTTTCTCAAAAAAATGTTTATAAGTTTCTGTAATAATCTTCCAGCTTAACTTAGTCAAAAACCTTAATTTAAAAGTTGTTATATAAATATATTAATAATTTATCTTTTAAAATAATGATACTAGTTTATTCTTTCGTAAACACTCTTTCCCACTTTTGAAAATAAATTCTATTATTTATTTATAAACCGATTTACCCATCTCATTATAAACCCTCACCGTGAATTTATATCTTCCACTTATCACCTGATAATTATATTCTCTTTATTTATAAACATTGTTTATAAATCTCACAGCCTCATTCTCCGTTTTCTAACAGTTTCACATCACTTAAATTCCATTGTAAACTGATTTCTAATTTAATTTTCTTTTTTAAATCAATTTCTTAAATAACCCAAATATATTCCAAACCAAATAATTTTCGATTCCACTCCGTAATCTAGAAATATTATCTAAGGTCCAGTATAACCACTTTTTATACCTATTTGCAAATTCATTTTTATTCTTCCAATTTTTTTTTTTGAAAATTTTGATTTAAAATAATCCTTTATATCTAAAAAGAGTACCCATTAGGAATTATTTTGAAAATCTTATATATCTATAATACTCCAAAATCTTTATTTACAATATTTCAAAATAGTTAGATATTAATTTAGAGTTAACTATTTATTTTTCTCAAAATTAATTTCTTTAAATTAATCCATAATTCCCTATAAATATTTTACTTCCAATTTCTTTTAATTCCCTTTTCCAAACTTAAAAAATCTATTATTCGTATTTTAAAATACCAAGGTCTATGTCAAAACTACCACAACATCCAATCAGTTTAAATCACACAATAACCTACCAAAGATTATTTAAACAAGTCATATATCACTATATATGTTAATACAACATAAAAATACCAATCCCACTTCGAGGCGGGATATCGCGGTATATAGGTTCATCCGCTATTATGTGGGACGCATAGGGTCTCATCCGCTCCAATGGTGGGAATATCCATCTAACTACTAATATATACTATATATATATATATATAATTTCATTCAACAGATAATAATCTCTAAATTCAATCAAGCAGCCAAAAATTTATTTTCACTATTTAAAATAAATTCTAGTAATCCAAATGAGTGATAATTTTCTCACCTTTATTTTTAAATTTCAATCCGTTCCAATTTTTATTCCATTACGTATATTCCGCAGCTACGAACCAAATACGGCTTGTTTTCAACGATTTTGAACCTCGCAAGACATAGTTATTAAATTTATAAATTAACTTATTTAAATGAGAAATTAAGCTAACCCTATTACATTCTTAAAAATAAATTACCTTACCTCCCTCGCCCTAGTTTTTCATCCCCTCACGAAGCTCAGGCCCTAGTGAAGAGAAAAAAATCGAGATTCCACCCGAAGCTCTCTGGCCATCGAATGATCGGCCACCAACAGGTTCAAACGCCAGAGAAACCCTACCTTTGCTCGAACATCACATTGTGAAAGCCGTGATAAAATACTACTGCCCTGCCATGGCGCCTCATGCACCCTGTTCATCTCACCACCATCTTCGACGCAGATCCAACCTTAGTCAATACAAGCTCACGCCCCCCTCCATCGCATGTGAGAGTGACACGCCTCTCCCGTATATGCCGAAATCAAAGTCGTCATGCTCGAGACTCCCCCTTTCTTCCCCTGCCGTGCGTGCTTCTTTCCCATTGCGATTTGATTACCATACCTCCTTCCACCATCGCGATGCAATCATATTTTCATATAATTTTTTTAACAATTTGATTTCGAACTGAAGGAGATAAACTTTCTTTCATTCTATGTTTTGTTTTGGTCGTAAGGAGAGAAGTATGGACGAGATTTCAATTTTGTTTTTTTAACTCTTGAATTGTTTTCGGGAAAATGAATTGAAGAAACAGGAGAAGGTAACGTGATTTAAAAGTGAAGAGGAAACGTGAGGGAGTGGGTTGTGTACAAACCTAGGATAGCTTTGAACTGAAAGAAAATGACTAAAGGGACTAATTCGATATGACTATATACGATTTAATTTCTGTAATGACTCGTAAATTTTAATGGTTTTAATAACGTATTTGACTGAATTTTTATGAAATTTTAAATAATTGAATTTCGTAATAAAAATTTAATAATTGGAATACGTCTAAATAAACGTAGGAAATGGTAAATTTTCATCTGAAAATATGAAAGTTTGTTGTGTAATTTTATTTAAAAATAAAATCAGTTAATATTTAGTGATAATAAAATATTTCTCAAATCTGAATATTTTTATATAATAAATTTGAAAATCATCTTCTCAATGAGACGTCATATTTCGTTTCATCAAATTTGGACTGTTATTGCGCCATTTATTTTAATTACGGCGTTTTAGCAGTATTTTCGGTACTGAATATCGACTTTTGATAGGATGGTCGTATCATTGATATATGTGTACCGTTTTGATCGTCTCGTCGTGCTGATCTTTGAAGTATACTCATTTGTATATTTTGTAGTTTGGAATGACGTAGAAACTACGAAATGGTCATCCGTATCGGTACCGTTTTGAACTTTCTGAATTTATTTGTTTGTTCGTTTATCCATCGTGTAAATTCCAATGGTCATTAGCATTTAATTTCCTTGAATTCAACTTAGAAGACCCTTGCTATTTCCACGTTCTCAATTTAGTTTGCTATCTCATTTCATTACCGGTTCATTTCCTTTTGTTCCTTCTCTCTGCTTGTTAATCTATAAAAAAAAATCAAAACTTTATGTTCCCTTTAATCTCCATTCTCCTTCCCTTCGCCGGCTACCACAACTACAATCGAGCCTGGCATCCAAACTCCACCTCGGCAGCCAAGTACCCAGATCTTCCCCGCTCTCTCCTCTCCTACAAGGTCTCGTCCTTCATGTAAAAACCCATTTCCTCGACCACTTGCCAAGCTTCCCACGCCATGACCGCCATCACCACCACCCGCCACTTCGACCTCAACCATGTCTCCTACGGCTGCACGTGAGAAGCAGCCTCAACCATGAAGCCATTCCACCACTAAAGCAACCTACCTGCTCGACCTTCCCTCTTCTTCCCCTCCTTTCCCACACCTGGCGCGCTCACCTTCCCCAAGCTAACAAATCTTCCGCCTCGTCCATTCTTCCCCTTCGACCGCCTATCAAGCAAGCTCCGAAACCCATCTCGCTCGTCGAGTCCTCTTCGTGTTATATGTTTGGTACGCATATTTTAATTATACAAGTATGTTTATATATATTATTATGCTGCTATATATAATTAATTACAATATATTATATGATAAAAGAAGTTATAGATTTATGTTAGTTATATAGATTTTATGATATTTTAGCCACAGAGGTTATAATATAAAGGCCTATGCTAGCTTATATACATACAAATACATGTCATATATATATATATATATTTTAGTTTATACAAATGATTATATAAGTTTACATAGCAGTATGTGTTTGTTTATATGATAAATTAGAGTTTGTTTGCATATTGTATAAGTGTATATACATATGAGTATATATACGTTTGTTATAATAGATTTGAAGTTTGATTATATTTATGTTTAAGGTTTATATATATACAGCTGTTTACATTTTCTATTTATAATATTTATATATATGATTACAAAATTTAATATGTGTCAGTTATAACAGTGTTTTTTATATAAGTACAGGTTTATATATGGGTTTAGTTTATATATTATTATATATATATATATATTAGTTTATAAATAGTTGATTTTATACATATATATATATCATACATAAAGGTCAGCATACATATACTGTATATATATAGTTTGAAAAAGAAAATGTAGATTATATAAGATTTTGGATATGATATGTATTTTGATCTTCTAAGGTGTGTGTGTGTGTGTGTGTATATATATTATATAGATATGTTATTTTAAAATATGCGTTCAAAAATTTAAACATCGATTTGAAATTTTATATATAGATTTTTATTTTTAAGTATAGGTTTCTAAATTTGATTTTTGTAAACATATATGTATATAATATAGATACTAGTTTCAGTTTACATCAAGCCAATTTGATTGTTCTCATCGATTTCTATTTATCAGCTTTGATCGTCAAACTCGTGCCAATCTATCTTTGCTTTGGAATTCGTGCTTGGATTCGTAATTCATCTCATTCTCGTTCGTCTCTAGCCTCGAAAGGTGAGCAATCACTTATGATTAACGTTCTTATATTTATTAAATTTGATTTCAATTGAAAGGACAATTGAAATATGCCGCTGTTAGTTATTTAATTGCTATATATATGCCATTGTTTGTAGCTGTCCACCTATGACTTCAGACATCATGATCTGTTATTTATATTTTGTATGCCTGTTGTTGATATATTATATTATTATCATCACTGTTCTCACTCTGCAAGTTCCCTGTTAGTATGGAATTCCCTATGGGTTGAAATGATACATACTCGAACGATATTCCAGAATAGAAGAAAATCATTATGGGTTGAAATGATAAACCTAAGTGATTTTCACTGACATTGAGTTTGAGATTGTGGGTTGAAAAGATATATGCTCATAGATAATTAAATTGCGGATTAAAATGATAAATATCCGTATCACTTGACTATAGGATAGAAAATTATATACAAACACCGTTGGTCTATATATATTTTGAAATGATTTTCAAGGTTTAAAAAGAAACATATATGGTTTTATACAAATATTGATTTTTAAATATTATATATATACATAAATGTTATTTTATATATGTTTAAATTCTTGATTTTTAAAATTATATGTTTGGAAATTTTAAAATTATAAGTTAGTTTTGAAATTATAAATTTTAAGAATTTACTTATAATTTCACTATTTTAAAATATGTATAAATATTTTTTAACGTAAAATAGATTTAATAATAAGCTTTAATTTACTACATTCTAATTTAATTAGTACATAATTTGTTTAAGTATTTATTTAAATTTATATTTTTAAATAGATTCAATAATATTTTTTAATAAATTAAGATTTGGGGAGATAAATTTAAATTGATTCGAAATCGCATTCCTTTAAGAATTATATTTAATTTAAATCGATTTGAAACTTATTGAATTTGAGATTTTAAAGGTATGATTTTATAATTCGATTTTGATTTAAAGGTGATTAAATGAATATTTTAAGTATAAATAAACCGAAGAGAATATTTAGTTTATTAGTAATTTGAGATTTTATTTAACTGATTACGTGAATGATTAAGAGAATATTTCAAAACTAAATAATAGTAAATTTGAGTTTGAGATATAAAGAAATTTATCAAATTTAGTTATTTGTAAATGTTTGAATGCTTAAAGATTTGAAATTGAAATGGTTTAAATTGTAGTTTATATCTGTATTTGAAATCGATATAAAATGGTTTATTGAGATTTGAATTCAATTGAATGGAATAACTGAGATTTGATTTAAATAGGATTTTGGAATTCGAGTTAATTTGAACTGATTTGTGAAATTTGAGAAAAACTATTTTTAATATATATATATATATATATATATATAAATTGGTTTAAATACATAAACTATTTTAATTATAACTATTTTAATATACCAGTTATTTTAAATATATAAACTATTTTATACCTATAACTATTTTTATATAAATTATTTTATTATAAGCTATTTTAAATTTATAACTATTTAGATATACTAATTATTTTATTATATAAACTACTTTGACTTATAACTATTTTATTATATATATTATTTTCTATATTTAAAAGTGTTATGATTTCAAAGTGTTATGATTTTCAAAGTATTATGATTTCAAAGTGTTATGATTTTAAAGTGTTATGATTTCAAAGTGTAATGATTTAAAAGTGTTATGATTTCAAAGTATTATGATTTCAAAGTGTTATTATTTCCAAGTGTTATGATTTCCAAAATGTTATGATTTCAAAGGTTTAAAAATTCGAAAGAGTTATAATTTTTGGAAAGCGTTATGATTTTTGAAATGCATATTATTTTAAAGTGAGTATTGATCTCGAGTTGATATGGTTTTGAATGGATATGATATTTTGGTTTTGAAATATAAACTATTTGAAATAATATGATTGCGGTGTTATAATAACATTTAGTAGTTAAAGAGACCGGGATCGGTTATTGTCATGCGCTCTGCCAATACCAAAAATCACTTTAACAACCGTGTACGCGGTGGAGATTTAAGAATGAAGTAGGATGATGACAATGATTCTATATAAGGTATATACGTGTACCTAACTCCCGTGAGTTTGCTTAAGATGGCTGAAAAAGGAAAAATTGACGGGCCAAGTGAGGTAGCTCCTCCGATCGGACACACTTCTTCGACACCATTCTATTGCTTTGTGATTGATTGGGTGCACCCTTGGATTTTTGGGAGTGTGGATCGAATTGGGTGATTGCTGCGGCTTTGCGTTACCAAAAGCCCGAAAGTGTAATTGTATATCTACCCTGGCAATGCCTAGTTGTGTCGTGTCACCTACCATATTGAAATCACCATGAGTTTGTTTTGTGTCATACCTATGGAGTGCCCTTTGGTAGATTCCAGTTTACGGAGGTATTACGGTATTGTATAGACTATGGCACTATAAAATGTGTTAAGGGGGATATGGGTAATGCCTTAATGCTATTTTAATAGTTTACTTTACTATATACATATTATAATAGCATATTATACTGCATAGTAGATAGTTCCACGGATCCTTAGAGGATGGGTATCCCAAACATACTTTAAGTTACTTGTATTTCAGTTGAGATTTCGCCTGAGTTGGATTGATTGATATAAGAATGTTAATCCTGACTCGAGTGTTTTGTGTTTTTATTTATGCTCGGGTCAGACTAAGTGTCACAACATTTGAGGCTCACCTTTGGAGTTGGGGCTTCGCTTGGAGATCCAGCTATCTATTCAGCTTTCAGTTATTCAGTTGACTCCAGTGATGTTTTCAGGTTTTTGTTATTTGATTATTGTACCGAGATTTCTATGTATTTGAGACTTCAATTGTATCTTACTTTAACTCTATTATATGTATATATATACATACATATATATATATATATATATATATATATATAGTAGCTTCATTAACTGCTATTCATTTGTTTCTGCTGCTTATTGTTATATTACTCCGTTTCTGTGATTCTACGATTATTTTATTTACTATATATGCTGAGTTTTGCCAAATATAAATTAACGTTCCGATATTTTGAGCAATTCAATTCCGACATGTGTGGATGCGAACGACACGAAAAGCCGGAAAGTTATAGTTGGTATCAGAGCTCTGGTTTTAGGCAAAACTTGGCATATATAGTAAATTTAATTACTGAATCACCTTCTTTCAAGCTTGAATCTTTCCTCTTTGACTCGGTTCCATTTGAATTTTGGAATTTTCCCTCTTTGTTCTGAAATCCATTCTTGTTTCTTCCTGTTCGTGTTTTCTTGATTCTGGAGCATTCCATAGCTCCACTATATGATTTATAAGGGATGAAATTCCTTTACAACAGGCATCGATTCACCGAAGATTTCTGTATCGTCGGTTTAGATGTTGCTATCTCTTGCTATGCTTGAATTCTATTCTTTTATGATTGGATCTCGATTTGCCTCAGAATTCTGCATTGATCTTATTCTTGAAGTCACGGTTGACCCGGTTAAGGTCACTCGTGATTAACATTAGTATGTCCATCTTTTCTCTTTCGGAATTTAATTATCTTATCTCCCATTCAAGACTATCTTCTAGTCAGAATTCTCTTTGATTAGGGTTCCCTTAGATTTGGATCTCTATCCTTGCTTTGAAATCCATCATTGAATCATCGAGCGAGGAGTGTATTTGTATTTAAAATAAAAATATTTATAGTGTGTTGTTTGAGTAGTTAATGTTGATTTGGGGTTTTGATCGATTCGTCTGATCAGTGCTATCGATAGAAATTCCAAAACATCTGAACAGAGAAAACTGACACAATATTATTTTCAAATTCGGTAAACGAAATGATTTTGTATGATTATATATATATATATATATATAAGTATAAACTATCTGAAACTTAAATAGTTAAAATAATTGGTTGTTAGAAATGATAATATTTGATTTCAATTATTATTTTGTAAACCATTGACTATTTCATCATGATAAATAAATGAAATTGTAAAAACATGGTTTATAAATTGATTTGAAGAAAAAATGAAATGAATTTAAATTAGGAATTGGAGAAATTAATTTCCGGTGATTCCAGACTTTTGGTTTTAAATTTAAGGGAATATTATTCAAAAGTATTTTCGAATAGAAATCGTTTCCATAGAATTTTAAAAGTTTTAATCAGTACTTTCTTCTTTTGTCGCTGGAAAATAATTTCGATGATGACTGCAGCATCATCGACTTTCAATTTCGAGTTTCAAAGTGGACAGACCATTTAGTAGCTTTGCTACATTTTGTTTTGGAAAATGAATCTGATTTGAATTTCTTAAGTATGACTTGATTTATAATATATATAGAGATAAGTATAGATTTATTTCAAAATGTTTGATGTAAAATCGGAAATTTAACTCTTAAATTTTTGAAAAAGGATAATTTCAATTATAAAATGAAGTCAAATTTTTGAATAAATATTTAAACTTGAAATAATTGAATTGAAATATTTTTTACTTGTATAATACTCAATTTCATTTCAATATAACTTACCTAAATTACTCAGAAGTTGAATATGTAACTGAATAGTATATAATATAAAATGATGTTAAAGGAATTTATTAACAAATTTGAATGGTTATAACAAGTGTCAATATATTTAATTTATGTTTATAGAAAATGTAAATTGAGATAAATTGAATAATAAGATAATGAATAAATAATTATGAATTTAGAAACAGTTAAAATTTAATTATAAGTGAAATTAACTTAAGTGAGATCAAATGGATTTAATAAATGAGATAAATAAAGTGAATTTTGTTTTGGAAGAAAATTTTGTAACAAACATTAATAAATTGAAATTAAATCAACTGAATGAAATACCTTAAATTGAAATCAATTAGTTGACTATAAATCAATTTAAAAATAAATGAAATTTATATGGTTTTAAATTAATTGTTTTATTTATATTTCAAATCTATTTTCTTTCTAGTTGTTTCTATTCTCCTACCTCCTTCCTTTTCGAGGATGAAAAGTTTTGAGTGGGGGAGAGTGTAACGAACCGTAAATTTTAATGGTTTGAATAACGTATTTAACTGAAATTTTGTGAAAATTTAAATACTGGAATATGTCTAATTAAACATAGCAAATGGTAAATTTTCATCTGAGAATATGAAAGTTTATTGTGTAATTTTATTTGAAAATAAAATTAGCTAATATTTGATGATAATAAAATATTTCTCAAATCTGAATAGATTTATATAATAAATTTGTAAATCATCTTCTAAGTGAGACATCATATTTCGTTTCATCAAATTTGGACCGTTATTGCTCCTTTTATCTTAATTATGATGTTTTAGCAGCATTTTCGATACCGAATATCGACTTTTAATAGGATGGTCGTATCACTGATATCTATGTACCATTTTGATCATCTCGTCGTACGGATCTTCGCAGTATACTCATTTGTATATTTCGTAGTTCGAAATGACGTGGAAACTGCGAAATGGTCATCCGTATCGGTACCGTTTTGAACCTTTTGAATTCATTAGTCTGTTCGTTTATCCACCATGTAAATTGTAATGGTCATTAGCATTTAATTTCCTTGAATTCAACTTACAAGACTCTTGCTATTTCCACGTTCTCATTTCATTTTGCTACTCGTTTCATTACTGGTTCACTTCCTTTTGTTCTTTCTCTTTGCTTGTTAATCTAGAAAAAAAATCAAAACTTTATGTTCCCTGCTATCTCCATTCTCCTTCCCTTTGCCCACTGCCACATCAACCGAGCCTGGCATCCAAATTCCACCTCGGCAGCCAAGTGCCCAGATCTTCCCTGCTCTCTCCTCTCTTACAAGGTCTTGACCTTCACCTAAAAACCCATTTCCTCGATCACTTGCCAAGCTTCCCACTCCATGACCGCCATCACCTCCACCCGCTACTTCAACCTCAACCGTGTCACCTTCGACTGCACGTGAGAAGCAGCCTCAACTGTGAAGCCATTCCACCACCAAAACAACCAACTGCTCGGCCTCCCCTCTTCTTCAACTCCTTTCCCTCACCTGGTGCTGTAACGACCCACTATTTTGGACTATTCGCATCCGCACACGTCGGACTTGAATAATTCAAAATAACAAATTGTTATAAATTTGGCAAAACTGAGATATACAGTAAATAAATAATCATAGAATCACAGACACAGAGTAATAATATGCAGCGGAAGTAAAAGAGATAGTAGTTTATGAAGCTACTATATAAATATATAAGATACATCAGAGTTAAATAAGTTACAACAGAAGTCTCGAATACAACAGTCAAATATAAGAATCAGAATACATCACTGGAATCATCGAATATCTGAAAGCTGGATAGATAGCTGGATCTCCAGGCGAAGCTCCAACTCCAAAGGTGAGTCTCGAAAGCTGAACCACTCTGTCTGACCCGAGCGTAAAGCAAAACACAAAACACTCGAGTCAGGATTAATATTCTCATATCAATAAATCCAACTCAGGTGAAATAGCAATCGAAATACAAGTAACTCAAAGGATGTTGGAATCATCATCCTCTAAGGATCCGTTAAACTATCTACTAGGTAGTAGTGTACGCTAAATAGATAATGTCTATCGGTAATATATAGTATCAAAATAGTGTTAAGGCGTTACCATTATCCCCCTTAACACATTTTTACATAAGCATCATAGTCTATACAGCACTGTAAACTCCACCGTAAACTAGTGGGATATCAGGGAGTACTACATAGGTATAATACAAAACAAATTCGTAGTGGTCGCGTATACGGGAATACAAGTATGACAAGGCACATGAGGCAATACCCAAGGTAGTGAAACTACCATTTGCCTGATCCGAACTGGTGAGAACACATCGCCGCAGCGATCGCAAAACAACACTCCTGAAATTCCGAGGGTGCACCAATCGATAACAAGTAATGAGTAGTAGTTACGAAGAAATGTGTTCGCTCGAGGTGGCTAACCCCATTTGGCCCGGCACGGCTCCTGATTTTAGTCATTTCCAATTTGACACAAGTGTCAAGGCTATCCATTATCGTTCTCTTTCTTCAGTCATCACGTACATCATTCCAACCACTTCATTCTGGATCATCACTCCACGTATAGTTATTAAAGTGGTTTTCGGTTTAGATAGAGAGTATATCCATAACCGATTCCAGTTTCTTTAATAACTTTCGTAATTATTACACCGATTGGTCGTTTAGTAAATTTCAAACCAAATCAAATTCAATTTAAATTAGAGTTCATAAATAAACATTTCATTTGTCTTTCGAAAGTCATTTCCATAATTTACGCTTTAAACTTCCAAATTACCATTTCAAAATCTTATAATTCTATTTCAAATTTTATTTAAAACCATTCAAATATGGATTCAAGTTCGAATATAAGTTTCATTCCGAACTCATTTAATATGGTTTATTTTCATTCAAATCAATTTAAATTCATTTATCGATTTCATTCAATATTCATTAAGTAAATTTGTCATTCAAAACAGCTTCTATTTAAATTCCAATTCATTTAATCGATTATTTACTTTCGACTTCATTATATCAAAGCATCAAATTGAAATAAATTAAATTCGTCAAATCAATTCTTTAAATTACAAGTCTTACGTTAATTTCAATAAATCCCATTCATTTCAATAAATCACATTTTATTTCTTGTTAAAGAAATTCGATTTTCACTTATCTATTGTGTAACAGCCCTAGTTTTTAGCTATTTATTTCTTTTAATTATTTAGATTTTGAAACATATTTTATATAAATTGTGTTTACCAATATAGTTTAATTATTTAATTTAGAGATATATTTTATAAAATTTTATATGTCAATAAAATCAAATGATAACTGTGAAAAATTTGAGCTATGTTTGAACTGTTAAATTTCGCGTTTAAAAGACGCGTCAATTATAGGGTATAAGTGACGTAATAAAACGTGTGTTTTAAAATGTTATTTTTAAGAAAATTTTTGATGTTTTAGACTGCGTCTGTTTAACGTAGTGTAAAAATCATATTTTCAAACCTTTTTGAAGAAAAATATCAGTCAGGGGTTTTAAAAGCAAACGTTACCTTGTTTTAACTGACAGTTGTGACTTTACATATATTGTATACGTTTCTTTTCTTAAGCTTTGCATAAATATTTACCATTTCATTTATTGTTATCAAACTAAAAATCAAATTTATTAACTAGAAATAAATCATCACACACGTATAACGTCTCATTTGTTCTAATCACGCAGGAGTAACGTGCATGTTCTTCTTGCATTCCCACTTCTGTTCCTTTGTCTAAAACCTATCTGCCACAACGGTTACCATCAGTTTTTTTTTTCAACACTTCGTTTCCCATCCACTAAATTTAACTTTCATTCATTTCAAACCAAACCAAAATCCTCTGATCACGTAAACCCTCTGCCTAAATCTTATATCACGCGAGATAACATATTCATAACCTTGTAACTGGTGCTTTAACCATTGCTTTTCTTTCCCTAATCAACGCATGAATAAAACTGACGCATATTTATCATCAATCTTTCAACAAGAATAAAACCTCTCGGCCTTCTCTTTATACCTGCCTTTAAGCACGCCCATTTGAAGATTCACATAATAGAAAAACTGATAGCTCTCTCTTCCTTTGATCGTGCAGCAGTTTAAAACATTCAAGTGCAAAGTTAGAAATCTTTATTTCTTTGGAACTGATGGGTAAATCACATATTCATATTTCACAAATCTATGACAAAGAAAAACTGATACGTTATCTATCTCCCCTTAGATTTGCATACTGTCCTTATATATATGCCCACCATTCCTTGCTTTGCATCTAAATATCTCTGATGGCATCCCATTTTTCTCGTTCGAGCTCATCAGGTAAATGTTTTTTTCTCTCTTTCCAGTTCTCTTTTTCTTTTCACAGTTGTCTTGCTCGGCTACCCACCCATCAGACTGTGTCATGTAGGGACATATAGGCATATGAATTTGGAAAAAGTAAGACTTAGTTATAGGTTGTGCACATGTCAGAGCACTGTGCACATAAGCATCAGTGCAGTTGTTGATGATGGAGAGAATTATGAGTAGTTGCTTTAAAGGACAGAGCCCTATTACTTGGTAGCACAGGGGAGCATGTATGTTTTGAAAGCAGTCTGCATATATTTGAACTGATCTGACAGGGGTTTTTGGGGAACTGTTGTGTAGTTATGGTGTAGTCTAGTGGCAGTGGGGTTGGACTCGATGAGAAGTATGGGTTCTGTTTGATCTGGAATGCTGGAAACATAGTTGCGTGAGTGTCTCTCTTTTGCATGTGTAGAGGAATGGGTTACAGAGCCTGTTTAATAAGGAAGAAAAAAAAATATAGGCATATATGAGTGAATTAAGAAAAACTTAGGTGAGTGCTAGTCTGCATTTATAAATTCATAGGCTGTGCATATCTTTGTATCACACTGTGCACGTATGTATCAGTTGATGATCTAAATATTTGTGTTGCTTGTAAAATTTGTTGCATAACATAACCAAGTAAGCATGAGTTTCCAGACTTGCACAAATATAATTTAGTTTTCCAGATTTTCATTCACATAGGCAAACATTTTAAATCATTTATAAAACATCCTCTTAGCATAGGCAGGCGGCGGATGGTTTTGAGTAGTTTGTGAGTGAGAAGTGGTTGCATAGTGGCAGAACGTGTGGAGTGATGTGCATCCCTGTAGTCGAAGTGGTGTATATGCCACTAGTATACAGGCTTGTTCCAGAGGGAGCATGGGATAGGTGGGATGTACAAATTCTTGGGTAAGTGAAGACTAGGAGTGTTGATGATGAATAGAAGTAAGGGGTGGTTGTTTGATTCAAGCCTGGGAAGTATAAATTGAAAGTGGGTGAGTGTAAAGCAGTGATGCCAATATTGAGTTAAACATGATACATTTGAAGTTGATAGAAATAGGAGAAGTAGTGTCAAGTTTCAGGGTTGAGGTGGTGGCCTTCAAAATGATAAACAGAGAGCAAGTATGTGAGTTTTCACAAAGTTGTGCATGAGAACCGAAGCTAGGACATAATGACTCGAAGATTTTTCCATAATTTCTTGAAGCAAGTACACGTTTTTCTCGAAGTTATGTGTGGTGACCCGGCGTAGTTGAAGGATAAGCATGGGTTGCCTGTTACAGTTTTAAATTTGGGAAGTTTTAAATTTAAGAAGAATTAAATTGTAAAGCAATGTTTAAAACTAAGTTTAAACTTAAGATTGAAACTGAATTCAAGAAGTGAATCTAAGTTGGAGTTAAATTTGGCAACAGAGAAGTTTTAGTATACAAAAAAAAATTTTTGCATAGTGCACATGGTCACGTCTGTGATATTTTAGAGGAGGCTAGGTGGCAACATAATGTATCTGTGCATATTGAGAAGGATGAGGCTGGTGTAGATTTATCTGGGTGGAGTGTGCTTGATGCCTAAATAGGAGTAGGAGGAAGGTAGTGGTTACAGTGGGGTCTGATGCTATACTGGAGGAATTGAAAAGCAATAGTGGGAAAAATTAAAGTGTATATAGGGATGGATTTTTTTTTTAGTTGGAACTGAGAAAGCTGAAATAGGAGATGGAATCTGAGTCATATAATTTAAGTAACAGACTTTAGAATGGAATAAGATAGTGGTTGGCATGGGTTTTGCGTGAGTTGTCCATTATTATGAAGCCTGGAATATCTTAAAACAAAATGGTGAAAAATATAATAAGAAAAATGCGTGCATGTGTCATAGTGATAACACAGTGGAGTGGCAACAGAGGAATGTGCATAAGGACCGTGTGTCACTGCGTGCACGTGCGTATCAGTGAGTCAAGCCTGGGAAAGAAGAAGTTGTGAAGCATCAGTTGAATAAAGAGAGTTGGTGAGTTTACTCGAAGTGTTGCATTTTGGCTCGAAGCAACTGTATATTATTCTCGAAGAAATTTCGTGTTTGGCTCGAAGAAACTTGGTGTACGACTCGGGGTAATTGAGGATGGTTACGTGAGTTGTCTATACAGTGTGTAAAGCTGGGAAGCCTTATAGTAGAAAAGGGGAGAGCAGTAGCAAAGTGTTGGGTAAGATGCAGAGACAAGTTCACAAAAGAAAAAGGAAAAAAAAAAAACGAAAAAAAAAGAAGAAAGAAAAATTATGTATGAAATATGAAATATTGTTGTAACGTTGGCGGGTGCATGGGCAAATATGATATAGAAGTGTGCACGTGTGCACATGCATATCACGACATATAGTAGAGAGACTCCCCCATATTTTCTGGTCCGACTTTAGGAAATTTTGTCGTAAAATTTAGAGTTAGCCCGGTTCACGTTTTAGGGTATATTTTGGTCATATTACACGGTGGAGTGGTCGAGCAAGTCAACAATATTCTCGTTCTATTCTAATTTTTCTTTGACCATAAATTCTAAAGTCGCGTATTCGATATTTTGAATCTTGTTCTAGATTTGAATCTAGGCGACGTCCGAGGAATTTTGATCGTTACCCCCCATGTCGTTCCTTTCCGGTGAAATTGTCATTTTGAAATTCAAATTTTCTGCAGCTTTCAGGTGAGTATTTCTCACCAGACATACGTACATATATTTTGGTAAATTTTTGCAAGTGTATGTGTGAAATTTTATTCCGTCATTATCTGTCTGTAGTATAATGTAGAATGTTAAACCCTATTTAATTTGACACCTCATCAGTTAGGTATCTGTTGTAGTATTTCTGCAGTTATATTATTAATTGTTATTTACTGCTTAAATCACCACTGCAAGTTCCCTGTTAAAGTTGGATTGTTATGGGCTGAAATAATGATTATTGTTAAACTAGTCTGTTAACTGCTTAACTGGTAACTTGGGATTGCGGGTTTGAAATGATAGAACCCGGGGTTTTGTAAATTACGGGTTGAAATGATATAAATCCGTATCACTTGACCTAGGCTAGAGAACTATATACAGGCCCGTGGTTTATATAATATTTTCTGAAATTATTTTGAATTATTTTTAAATTTAGGAAGTGATGATATTCTGGTTTAAATGATAAAGGGTTTTATAAGATTTATAAATAAATTTTTTTATTATAACTTGTTCCAGCAATTCTGGATTTTTGAAGGATAAGGTTTCAATTAAGAAAATAATAAATAATAAGTTGAAAATAGATTTTTAAGCTAAAAGTCTACTACAGCATTTAAATGCTGTCTTTTAAAATTGGACTATTTTTAACCTGTACCTTTAGACAGCATTTCCTAGGTGCTGTAGAAATTGAAATTGATTTATCTGAAAATCTATGGAAATTTATTTGGGAATAAGTTAAGATTTTTGGAATTTAATAAATAAAAGAATTTAGAAATTGATGTTGGGTGGTTTTAAAGGGAGAAATTGATTTCTATTTTTGATAAAAGCAATAAATTCCAAATTTAATTAAATAATTTGAAATGGTATATTATCAAAAGGAATGCTTAAATCAAGGATTTGAGATTAAAGGTATTTGAAATACATATTGATTTGAAAATATAAATACCATTTTTCAAACTATAACCACGGGTTATAATAATGTTTGGTTGGCAAAGAGACCGGGATCGGATATGGACATACTCTCTGTCGATACCGAAAACCACTTTGACTAACCGTGTACGCGGTGGAGATTCCAGAATGAAGTAGGTTGGTGGTGACGGTTTCTTGAAAGGTATATACGTGGACCCGACTCCCGTGAGTTGGCTTAAGGTGGCTAAAACAGGAGCGATTGACGGATTAATGAGGTAGCTCCTCTGATCGAACGCACTTCTTCGTATACCATTCTATTGCTTATGTGATTGTTTGGGTGCACCCTTGATTTGGGAGTGTTGTTCGAGGTGGGCGGTTGCTGCGGCTTCGCGTTACCATCGGTCCGGAAGCGTAATTGGTATATCTACCCTGGCATTGCCTAGTTGTGCCGTGTCACCTACCATAGCGAGCCTTGTACGAGTTTGGTTTTCTCCCGTAGCCCGTGTGGTATCCTCTAGTGGCTTCCCGATCAGGAGGGGCTATGATATTGGATGGACTACTGGGACTATTACGTGTTAAGGGCTATATGGGTAACCCCTTAACGCTATTAAAAAGTAAGTTTATTTTATATATAGACACTATTATAATAGCGCAATATACTACATAGTAAATAGTTTAACGGATCCTTAGAGGATGGGCGATCCCAAGCATCCTTTGAGTTACTTGCTCTATATTACAGTACACTTGAATTAGCTTACATTATATAAGTATGTATGTCCTGACTCGAGTGTTTATGTTTTATTTTACGCTCGGGTCAGCCTGAGTTGCAGCTTCAGTTTCCTCTCCGGAGCTAGGACATTCCGTAGACCATTCGTGCTGCTGGAAGTTTGTTTCAGTCTTTATCTTTTCTGGAATCCCAGACTTTGAAGACTCTATATCCATTTATGGTTTAAATTTGTATTGAAGATTATAAACTATGTAAATTCTGTTTTGTTAAAGCTTTATAAGTGGCTTCATGAACCACTGAATTTTTAATTTCCGCTGTGAGGTTCTGATATCTGTGTATGTGATTCTGTGATTTATTTACTGTATATTCTGAGTGTTGTCAAATTTATTCTACAACGCAGTATTTTGAACAATTCAAGTCTGACATGTGCGGATGCGAATGGTTGAAAATACTGGGTCGTTACAGTTGGTATCAGAGCTTTGGCTCTAGGCAAAACTTAGAATGTATGGTAAATTTGATTTATAGAATCACATTCGTCCGAGCTTGAATCTCTTCCTTTTCGAATTTTGGAACATTCCCTATGGTTCCAAGGTTCTTTCGTGTCCCTCACTTTTCGTCTACTTTAGGTTCTGGAGTGTCCCATAACTCCACTTCGGATGATCTTTATAGTAAATTGGCGGTCTCGCCATTATTCTAATAAAGGGGTGAAACTCCTTTACCATTAGCATAGATTCACCACAGATTTATATTTACCCTAGGTTTATATGCCAGTATCTTTGGTTATTCCGAACTCTATCTCTTCGGATCAAATATAGATTTACCCAATCATATCGATCCGACTCTTTAAGTCACGGTTGACCAGATCAAGGTTGTCCGCGATTTATATAGACTTACCCAGTTCCTTATTCTGTTATTTAATCATCGGATCTTCTGATTTCAACTATCTTGAATCCCTTTGATTTGAGTTCATCAAATTTGAATTCCTATCCTTGTTTTGGGAATTTATTCTTATATTTGAAAGAAAACCTAATATATATATATAAGTATAATTTTCATAAATTTTAACTAGTTGTCAAGAGGTAATAGTTTTGATTTTATTTATGGTTTGTAAGCCATGTGTTTTGTCTAATATAAATAATTGAATATAAACAATGGTTATAAAATAATTTGGAAACAGAAATAAAATCTTAAACAAGAATTTGAGAATTCAATTTCCGATGGTTCCAAACCTTGGGTTTAAAATTTTTAAAAGAAAATTTAAAGTATTTGTATAGAAATTGTTCCCAAAGAATTTTAAAATTTAGTGCTCTTCTCTTTGTCGCTGGAAAATAATTTCGGTGATGAATGCAGCATCATCGACATTCATTTTCGAGTTTCGAAGTGAAAGACCATTCTGTAGTCTGGCTACAGTATTACCTTGAGATTTTATTTGATTTGAATTTCTAAAATATGACTTAATTTATAAAATAGTTTTGACACATTATGTACATATATTTAGTTATCTCTAAATGGTTTGGAGGGAATCGGAAATAAAATTTTAAAGTTTATCTTGAGGAGAAAATAAAATTTTGAATAAAAATTTCCAACTGGAGATAATTGAATTTGAAAGTTTTAGTTGTATAATACTCAATTTCATTTCAAAATAACTTACCTTGATTTTCAAAAGTTAACAATGCAATTGGATAATATACAATATAAAAGGATTTTATAAATAAAATTTGAGTGGTTATAATAAATGTTATACACTTAAATTTTAATTATAAAAGATTAATAGAGGTAAATAAGGAACCTTAAATCTAACCAAGAAATTTTAATAAAGGTTATTTCCTGAAATGAATAGGTTATGTGATAAACAATGTATCTCTGAATAAGAAATAAAAATATTTGAAGGGATATTTTTGGTAGTAAGGATTATTTATCTTAAAATCATAATTTAGTTTATGTCTAAATGTATAAATATGTAAAGAAATTGATAATTGAGAATTTGGTTTTCAAATGGAAATTTCGAGTGTAACTTATTGAAGCAGTATCTTATTTATAAAATAGGTGTTTCAAATAAAGGGTTAGGTTATTTTGTTACTAATTGGAAATACTATTATACCTACGGTAGCATATTATAAGTGTTGCTGTTTCTCAAATAAAATGTTTGAAAATTTTATAATTGAATAAATGAACCTAGGAATATTTCAACTTTGAAATGAATATTACTTGGCATGGAATTTAAAGGGTATAAATAAAGATTATTTAAAAGTATTATGATTTTTGTAGTATGATTTCCAAATGATAATATCTATAAATTTTAATGACTTTCAAGGTATTATGATTTCAAAGGCATTATGATTTCAAATTTATTATCTTATTTTGTTTTCAAACTATCTTTAAATGTCCTTGGTTTCCCTATCTGCTACAGATTGGGGAGGCTATTGCTTATACCAGTCTATTCAGAAATCTTTCTATAATCTTTGAAAATCCTTGTTACTCATCGGGACCTGAGCACCGCTTATCATCCATAGACTGACGGTCAAATCGATTCTAGAGGATCTTCTTCGTGCTTCAAATCCGGAACTATTCGTTACGGTACTTGTTATCTAGCTTATCTTCCTTTGTTTCTTTTCTTTCGTTCCTTTTCGGGGACGAAAAGTTCTTGAGTGGGGGAGAGTGTAACAGCCCTAGTTTTTAGCTATTTATTTCTTTTAATTATTTAGATTTTGAAACATATTTTATATAAATTGTGTTTACCAATATAGTTTAATTATTTAATTTAGAGATATATTTTATAAAATTTTATATGTCAATAAAATCAAATGATAACTGTGAAAAATTTGAGCTATGTTTGAACTGTTAAATTTCGCGTTTAAAAGACGCGTCAATTATAGGGTATAAGTGACGTAATAAAACGTGTGTTTTAAAATGTTATTTTTAAGAAAATTTTTGATGTTTTAGACTGCGTCTGTTTAACGTAGTGTAAAAATCATATTTTCAAACCTTTTTGAAGAAAAATATCAGTCAGGGGTTTTAAAAGCAAACGTTACCTTGTTTTAACTGACAGTTGTGACTTTACATATATTGTATACGTTTCTTTTCTTAAGCTTTGCATAAATATTTACCATTTCATTTATTGTTATCAAACTAAAAATCAAATTTATTAACTAGAAATAAATCATCACACACGTATAACGTCTCATTTGTTCTAATCACGCAGGAGTAACGTGCATGTTCTTCTTGCATTCCCACTTCTGTTCCTTTGTCTAAAACCTATCTGCCACAACGGTTACCATCAGTTTTTTTTTTCAACACTTCGTTTCCCATCCACTAAATTTAACTTTCATTCATTTCAAACCAAACCAAAATCCTCTGATCACGTAAACCCTCTGCCTAAATCTTATATCACGCGAGATAACATATTCATAACCTTGTAACTGGTGCTTTAACCATTGCTTTTCTTTCCCTAATCAACGCATGAATAAAACTGACGCATATTTATCATCAATCTTTCAACAAGAATAAAACCTCTCGGCCTTCTCTTTATACCTGCCTTTAAGCACGCCCATTTGAAGATTCACATAATAGAAAAACTGATAGCTCTCTCTTCCTTTGATCGTGCAGCAGTTTAAAACATTCAAGTGCAAAGTTAGAAATCTTTATTTCTTTGGAACTGATGGGTAAATCACATATTCATATTTCACAAATCTATGACAAAGAAAAACTGATACGTTATCTATCTCCCCTTAGATTTGCATACTGTCCTTATATATATGCCCACCATTCCTTGCTTTGCATCTAAATATCTCTGATGGCATCCCATTTTTCTCGTTCGAGCTCATCAGGTAAATGTTTTTTTCTCTCTTTCCAGTTCTCTTTTTCTTTTCACAGTTGTCTTGCTCGGCTACCCACCCATCAGACTGTGTCATGTAGGGACATATAGGCATATGAATTTGGAAAAAGTAAGACTTAGTTATAGGTTGTGCACATGTCAGAGCACTGTGCACATAAGCATCAGTGCAGTTGTTGATGATGGAGAGAATTATGAGTAGTTGCTTTAAAGGACAGAGCCCTATTACTTGGTAGCACAGGGGAGCATGTATGTTTTGAAAGCAGTCTGCATATATTTGAACTGATCTGACAGGGGTTTTTGGGGAACTGTTGTGTAGTTATGGTGTAGTCTAGTGGCAGTGGGGTTGGACTCGATGAGAAGTATGGGTTCTGTTTGATCTGGAATGCTGGAAACATAGTTGCGTGAGTGTCTCTCTTTTGCATGTGTAGAGGAATGGGTTACAGAGCCTGTTTAATAAGGAAGAAAAAAAAATATAGGCATATATGAGTGAATTAAGAAAAACTTAGGTGAGTGCTAGTCTGCATTTATAAATTCATAGGCTGTGCATATCTTTGTATCACACTGTGCACGTATGTATCAGTTGATGATCTAAATATTTGTGTTGCTTGTAAAATTTGTTGCATAACATAACCAAGTAAGCATGAGTTTCCAGACTTGCACAAATATAATTTAGTTTTCCAGATTTTCATTCACATAGGCAAACATTTTAAATCATTTATAAAACATCCTCTTAGCATAGGCAGGCGGCGGATGGTTTTGAGTAGTTTGTGAGTGAGAAGTGGTTGCATAGTGGCAGAACGTGTGGAGTGATGTGCATCCCTGTAGTCGAAGTGGTGTATATGCCACTAGTATACAGGCTTGTTCCAGAGGGAGCATGGGATAGGTGGGATGTACAAATTCTTGGGTAAGTGAAGACTAGGAGTGTTGATGATGAATAGAAGTAAGGGGTGGTTGTTTGATTCAAGCCTGGGAAGTATAAATTGAAAGTGGGTGAGTGTAAAGCAGTGATGCCAATATTGAGTTAAACATGATACATTTGAAGTTGATAGAAATAGGAGAAGTAGTGTCAAGTTTCAGGGTTGAGGTGGTGGCCTTCAAAATGATAAACAGAGAGCAAGTATGTGAGTTTTCACAAAGTTGTGCATGAGAACCGAAGCTAGGACATAATGACTCGAAGATTTTTCCATAATTTCTTGAAGCAAGTACACGTTTTTCTCGAAGTTATGTGTGGTGACCCGGCGTAGTTGAAGGATAAGCATGGGTTGCCTGTTACAGTTTTAAATTTGGGAAGTTTTAAATTTAAGAAGAATTAAATTGTAAAGCAATGTTTAAAACTAAGTTTAAACTTAAGATTGAAACTGAATTCAAGAAGTGAATCTAAGTTGGAGTTAAATTTGGCAACAGAGAAGTTTTAGTATACAAAAAAAATTTTTTGCATAGTGCACATGGTCACGTCTGTGATATTTTAGAGGAGGCTAGGTGGCAACATAATGTATCTGTGCATATTGAGAAGGATGAGGCTGGTGTAGATTTATCTGGGTGGAGTGTGCTTGATGCCTAAATAGGAGTAGGAGGAAGGTAGTGGTTACAGTGGGGTCTGATGCTATACTGGAGGAATTGAAAAGCAATAGTGGGAAAAATTAAAGTGTATATAGGGATGGATTTTTTTTTTTTAGTTGGAACTGAGAAAGCTGAAATAGGAGATGGAATCTGAGTCATATAATTTAAGTAACAGACTTTAGAATGGAATAAGATAGTGGTTGGCATGGGTTTTGCGTGAGTTGTCCATTATTATGAAGCCTGGAATATCTTAAAACAAAATGGTGAAAAATATAATAAGAAAAATGCGTGCATGTGTCATAGTGATAACACAGTGGAGTGGCAACAGAGGAATGTGCATAAGGACCGTGTGTCACTGCGTGCACGTGCGTATCAGTGAGTCAAGCCTGGGAAAGAAGAAGTTGTGAAGCATCAGTTGAATAAAGAGAGTTGGTGAGTTTACTCGAAGTGTTGCATTTTGGCTCGAAGCAACTGTATATTATTCTCGAAGAAATTTCGTGTTTGGCTCGAAGAAACTTGGTGTACGACTCGGGGTAATTGAGGATGGTTACGTGAGTTGTCTATACAGTGTGTAAAGCTGGGAAGCCTTATAGTAGAAAAGGGGAGAGCAGTAGCAAAGTGTTGGGTAAGATGCAGAGACAAGTTCACAAAAGAAAAAGGAAAAAAAAAAAACGAAAAAAAAAAGAAGAAAGAAAAATTATGTATGAAATATGAAATATTGTTGTAACGTTGGCGGGTGCATGGGCAAATATGATATAGAAGTGTGCACGTGTGCACATGCATATCACGACATATAGTAGAGAGACTCCCCCATATTTTCTGGTCCGACTTTAGGAAATTTTGTCGTAAAATTTAGAGTTAGCCCGGTTCACGTTTTAGGGTATATTTTGGTCATATTACACGGTGGAGTGGTCGAGCAAGTCAACAATATTCTCGTTCTATTCTAATTTTTCTTTGACCATAAATTCTAAAGTCGCGTATTCGATATTTTGAATCTTGTTCTAGATTTGAATCTAGGCGACGTCCGAGGAATTTTGATCGTTACCCCCCATGTCGTTCCTTTCCGGTGAAATTGTCATTTTGAAATTCAAATTTTCTGCAGCTTTCAGGTGAGTATTTCTCACCAGACATACGTACATATATTTTGGTAAATTTTTGCAAGTGTATGTGTGAAATTTTATTCCGTCATTATCTGTCTGTAGTATAATGTAGAATGTTAAACCCTATTTAATTTGACACCTCATCAGTTAGGTATCTGTTGTAGTATTTCTGCAGTTATATTATTAATTGTTATTTACTGCTTAAATCACCACTGCAAGTTCCCTGTTAAAGTTGGATTGTTATGGGCTGAAATAATGATTATTGTTAAACTAGTCTGTTAACTGCTTAACTGGTAACTTGGGATTGCGGGTTTGAAATGATAGAACCCGGGGTTTTGTAAATTACGGGTTGAAATGATATAAATCCGTATCACTTGACCTAGGCTAGAGAACTATATACAGGCCCGTGGTTTATATAATATTTTCTGAAATTATTTTGAATTATTTTTAAATTTAGGAAGTGATGATATTCTGGTTTAAATGATAAAGGGTTTTATAAGATTTATAAATAAATTTTTTTATTATAACTTGTTCCAGCAATTCTGGATTTTTGAAGGATAAGGTTTCAATTAAGAAAATAATAAATAATAAGTTGAAAATAGATTTTTAAGCTAAAAGTCTACTACAGCATTTAAATGCTGTCTTTTAAAATTGGACTATTTTTAACCTGTACCTTTAGACAGCATTTCCTAGGTGCTGTAGAAATTGAAATTGATTTATCTGAAAATCTATGGAAATTTATTTGGGAATAAGTTAAGATTTTTGGAATTTAATAAATAAAAGAATTTAGAAATTGATGTTGGGTGGTTTTAAAGGGAGAAATTGATTTCTATTTTTGATAAAAGCAATAAATTCCAAATTTAATTAAATAATTTGAAATGGTATATTATCAAAAGGAATGCTTAAATCAAGGATTTGAGATTAAAGGTATTTGAAATACATATTGATTTGAAAATATAAATACCATTTTTCAAACTATAACCACGGGTTATAATAATGTTTGGTTGGCAAAGAGACCGGGATCGGATATGGACATACTCTCTGTCGATACCGAAAACCACTTTGACTAACCGTGTACGCGGTGGAGATTCCAGAATGAAGTAGGTTGGTGGTGACGGTTTCTTGAAAGGTATATACGTGGACCCGACTCCCGTGAGTTGGCTTAAGGTGGCTAAAACAGGAGCGATTGACGGATTAATGAGGTAGCTCCTCTGATCGAACGCACTTCTTCGTATACCATTCTATTGCTTATGTGATTGTTTGGGTGCACCCTTGATTTGGGAGTGTTGTTCGAGGTGGGCGGTTGCTGCGGCTTCGCGTTACCATCGGTCCGGAAGCGTAATTGGTATATCTACCCTGGCATTGCCTAGTTGTGCCGTGTCACCTACCATAGCGAGCCTTGTACGAGTTTGGTTTTCTCCCGTAGCCCGTGTGGTATCCTCTAGTGGCTTCCCGATCAGGAGGGGCTATGATATTGGATGGACTACTGGGACTATTACGTGTTAAGGGCTATATGGGTAACCCCTTAACGCTATTAAAAAGTAAGTTTATTTTATATATAGACACTATTATAATAGCGCAATATACTACATAGTAAATAGTTTAACGGATCCTTAGAGGATGGGCGATCCCAAGCATCCTTTGAGTTACTTGCTCTATATTACAGTACACTTGAATTAGCTTACATTATATAAGTATGTATGTCCTGACTCGAGTGTTTATGTTTTATTTTACGCTCGGGTCAGCCTGAGTTGCAGCTTCAGTTTCCTCTCCGGAGCTAGGACATTCCGTAGACCATTCGTGCTGCTGGAAGTTTGTTTCAGTCTTTATCTTTTCTGGAATCCCAGACTTTGAAGACTCTATATCCATTTATGGTTTAAATTTGTATTGAAGATTATAAACTATGTAAATTCTGTTTTGTTAAAGCTTTATAAGTGGCTTCATGAACCACTGAATTTTTAATTTCCGCTGTGAGGTTCTGATATCTGTGTATGTGATTCTGTGATTTATTTACTGTATATTCTGAGTGTTGTCAAATTTATTCTACAACGCAGTATTTTGAACAATTCAAGTCTGACATGTGCGGATGCGAATGGTTGAAAATACTGGGTCGTTACATATTGACTTCGTTACAAATTTCAAACTCAATCAATAAAGATCTAAATTTCACATAATCGGAAAGTTTCAATTTCACTTATCAACTTACTTAAACAATTTTTCCAAAACTTTATTAAATAAAGAAACTCAATTTCATTTATTAACGAAGTTCAAATCCACTTATTCAAAAGTTCAATTTCTCCTATCAAAGAATTCAATTTTTATTCAATTATCAAATAATTAAATCTTATTCAATTATTAAATAATTTCAATCTTAATTATTAATAATTTCAAAACTTAATAATTACAAACTTTATTATAAATTCAAACTTAATTATTAAATCATTTCCACTTAATTATGAATTCAAACATAATTATCAAATCATTTCAAGTTAATTATAAATTCAACTTAATAATTTCAAACTTAATTATAATTCCAACTTAATTATAATTTCAAATTTAATTATTAAATGATTTCAAACTTAATAATTTCAAAACTCAATTATTACTAATTCCAAATCCTTTATTAATAATTCCAAATTTAATTATTAAATAATGAAATTTCAAACAACATTCTTTCATCAATTACTATGTTTATATTTGTTTCAGATTTCAATCTTTACATTTTCCTTTCATAAAATTCAAATTCCAACTTCATTTCAAAACTTATTCTTTGCTCGAATAAAACCATTATTTTATTTTTAAATCAATTTATTGACTAATCGGATTTTATTTAATTCTCTATCCTAGGTCAAATTCATTTTGGGTATTTATCATTTCAACCCGATTCCAATTCAATACAAAATTAAAACATAGCAAAGGGAACTTGCAGTGTGATAATAGGGATGGTGTCAAAGTAAATAAACAAGCAATAACAACAAACAATAACAATCCAATTATCAATTCAAATAATCCCGAAATAATCGTATTAGTTTGCATTGTCGTTTGTGCGAATTAATATAATTATTTCTAGAATCTACACTATCATTTCATGTAGATTAAAGATTATTACATTTCTTTTTTTTTTACTAGTCGTTCAAATTTCAATTTTAAATTTAATACTACAACAATCAATCCAATATACGTTCAAAGGCTTAACGTGTAATTTATCAAATTTTACGTGTCAATTAACTTAACAATTAAAAGGGGCCATATTATTCAAATTAACTAATCAAATTCAACACATATGTCGATTCACATTTTTAAACTATCCTTCGTCAAATTCAAGTGCATAATATTTATCACTTTAAACATTACAATTTACATCCAATATAAACAACAATCAATCAATCAATTATCAACCAAACTGTATTATCATCGCATAAATAATTAATAGATAATGGTGTCAGATGTCATAAGTGAACTGATATAGGTCATAGCATATGTTTAATAGTGTAAATAACTAACAACTGTATATTTCAATTGTCGTTTCAATTGAAATCAAATTTAATAAATAAAAGAACATTAATCGTGAGTGATTGCTCACCTTTCGAGGCTAGATGATGAACGAGAAGAGGGATACGCACACTGATACGGATACAGAATTTGAATTGCGAATCCAAGCAAACAAAATCGACACGAATTCGACGAATAAAGCTGATAACAGAAATCGATGAGCAACGAATCAGAATTAATTTGATAGAACACCAATATTATTATTATATTATATATTTTTATAAAACAAACCAACAAGGATATACTACCTGTGTAACATATACTACAAAAACCCTTTTATATATAACTAAGTTCAAAACATTGTAAACTAATGTACGGCTATAGAAACAAGTTCCACAGAAATATACTTTTATAAAACAGACCAAAAGAACAACTTACTTCATAATTATTTTAAACGTATATATTATAAAACCTTAATACTGTAAACTGTAGCATCCGTATATTATTAACTCAGAAGGATATATTAACTAATATATATATGTACAAAGTTGTATATAAACAAATATAGTGCTATAATACTCGCTAACATATAGATATATATATATATATACATACACTTATAGGTCTAAATAGTTAACATAGAAAAATATATATATAATATAATATAATTCCTTACAAAACTATATTTAAAACAATATTTATGCAACTGGAAAAATATAGACTGTATAAACTCTAAAATTAACATAATACATATGTAACCCGAAGTGGCATACATATATATAACTACTTACAGCATGACGTACTTATACCTATACACATTGTAACTACAATATATATTTAAACATTTATATACAAATAAACTTTATAAACTTATACTAAAACCCCACGGTTCATATACATGTAAACTATTATATCCATATGCATTTATGTAAATTTCAAAACATACAACCTATACACTGGAACAATTAATATACGTGGAAGCTTACAACTGTATAAACATATATTTATATATAGCTTTTTAAAACTTGTACAATTTAATATGTACTATATATATAACTAAACTTCATACTATAACCTATATACTAAAACTTTAAAACTATACATATGCGAGAACAACCGAACTGCAAACATGCATATATATAATATAACAGCTAACATGTATAATACAGTAGATATAAAAAAATATATATAAAACTATAGCATACCAAAGGTGCCGAAATGAGAACACGCACAGGAAAGCTTGCAAAGACGCTCGGCCAAGGTGAGGTTTGAAGCTGTGACGTGGCCAAAAGAAGAGAGGAGAATGACCACGGCCGTGGGTTACTGACTGCGCGGGATTCGAGGCGAAGAGGGGTGGCGCATGTTGAGATGCGGAGGCTACCGCGGTGCAGTGGTGGAGGTGGTGCTCTCGGCAGCTCCAGTGGCGAAGGCCGTGACTGGGAGCAAAAGAGGAGAGATTGTGCGGAGAGGGAGAAAATTGTGAGGTCGGCTGTTGCTATATAGTTCGGCTATGAAAGCCGCGGGCATGGTCACGTGAGGTGGATGCTCGAGGAATAGGCGGAGGGCGACTTCGGGTTATGGTGTTGGTTGTAGGCGGATTGCTGTGAACATGCGTGTTCGGTAGCGGTGCTCGGCTATTAAATCGTGGTGATGATGGTTTGACCGAGAAAAGAAAACGATGTCTACAAAAATTATCTTCACCATTTTTTTTCTATTTTTTATTTTTTATTTTTTTTATTTTTTTTTGCCTTCTTAGAAGAACATATATATGAAAAGATGAAGAAGTGAATAGCCCAGAAGAGAAGAGGATGAGCCATGATAAAAGATGAAGAAGGAATGGTTTCAGAAAGAAAGAAAAATTAAATAAATAAATATATAAGTGTAAAGTTGCAAAGCAAATGAGATGGTTACCAATATCTTTGGTACAATCTGTTATTATTTTTATAACGTATGAAACCAGATGATTTTGAATTTAAGGTGGCAGAGCAAGATCTGGGAATAAATTGGATATAAAGGTGGCCAAGTTAAAAGGCAACATTCACTTCAGCAATGTATAGTACGAAGTCAAATATTTATTTCCCATAAATTTTCTATTTTAAACGTATAGTACGAAAGTAAAGAAGGTGCAGAGAAAACGAACCAGTGAATGGAAAAAGTCTAGAGTAAATGTCTCAGAAACTGAACAAAATTGAAGAGAGTGGGGAGACCAAAAGAAACACAAACCGATAGGTAATAAAATGAAATGATGGAAGAGTAAAAGTCCAACAGTGAATTCAGCAGTAACAATGTCTAGTGGTGGTTTGTTTTGAACATGTGAGTAAATTAATGGTCGTAGAATTCAAAAAGGAAAATTTCGAAACCGATATAGAAATCGTTCCGTAGATTTTGCTGTCTCCCGGACTTCAAAACACAGAATAGAAAATACCGTAGAGATCATCACGAAGAGACGATCAAAACGGTACATAGATATCAGTGGAACGATTGAATTATAAAAATTCAAATTTTCTACCACGGAAAATGCATAAAATTTGCAGAAAAATAAGATCGACGGAGCCAAAGATGTCCGAATTTGGAAAACGGACAAACTGACATCTTGCTCAGAAGATGGTTTAGAATTTTTTTATGTAAAAATATTTTGGTTTTGAAAATGTTTTATTTTCATCGCTTTTTAACTGACTAATATTACAGTAAATTTACGCACGAAATAAAGTTTCATATTTACGGACGAAAATTTATCGATTACTATGTTTAACTAGACGCATTTCAAATATCAAATTTGTATTTCAAAATTTTATCGTTTAAATTCCCATAAAATTTCAATTAATACGTTATTAAAACCGGTTCAATCTGCGGGTTGTTACAGGTGCCCTCACCTTCCGAGCTAACAAATCTTCCACCTCGGCCATTCTTCCCCTTCGGCTGCCTATCCAGCAAGCTCTGAAACCCATCTCGCTCGTCCAGTTTTTCCTCCTCTTCGTGTTATATATATTTGGTACGCATATTTTAATTATACATGTATGTTTATATATATTTTATTATGCTGCTGTATATAATTAATTACTATATATTATATGATAAAAGAAGTTATTGCTTTATATTAGTTATATGGATTTTACAATATTTTAATTACAGAGGTTATAATATATAGGCTTATGTTAGCTTATACACATACGAATGCATGTTAGTTATATAAATATATATTTTAGTTTATACAGATGATTATATAAGTTTACATAGCAGTATGTGTTTGTTATGTAATAAATTAGAGTTTGTTTATATAGTGTATAAGTGTATATACATATGAGTATATATATGTTTGTTATAATAGATTTGAAGTATAATTATATTTATGTTTAAGATTTATACATACAGTTGTTTACATTTTCTGTTTATAAGATTTATATATATGATTACAAAAATTTAATATGTGTCAGTTATAACTGTGTTGTTTATATAAATATAAGTTTATATATGTGTTTAGTTTATGTATTATATATATATATATATATTAGTCTATAAATAGTTGATTATATATATATATATATATCATGCATAAAGGTCTGCATACATATACTGTAAATATATATAGTTTGAAAAAGAAAATGTAGTTTATATAAGATTTTGGATATGATATGTATTTTGATCTTCTAAGGTATATATATATTATATATAGACATGTTATTTTAAAACGTGTGTTCAAAAATTTAAACATTGATTTGAAATTTTATATATAGATTTTTATTTTTAAGTATAGGTTTCTAAATTTGATTTTTGTAAACATATGTATATAATATAGATATTAGTTTCGGTTTATATCAAGCCAATTTGATTGTTCTCATCGATTTCTATTTAACAGCTTTGATCGTCAAACTCGTGCCAATCTTTCTTTGCTTTGGAATTCGCGCTTGGATTCGTAACTCGTCTCATTCTCGTTCGTCTCTAGCCTCGAAAGGTGAGCAATCACCCATGACTAATGTTCTTATATTTATTAAATTTGATTTCAATTGAAACGACAATTGAAATATGCCGTTGTTAGTTATTTAATTGATATATATGTGCCATTATCTGTAGTTGTTCACCTATGACATCTTACACCATGATTTTTTATTTATATTTTATCTATAAATTGATAATGTATGCCTGTTGTTGATATGTTATATTATTATCATCACTGTTCTCACACTGCAAGTTTCCTGTTAGCATAGAATTCCAATGGGTTGAAATGATACATACCCAAATGATATTTTAGAATAGGAGAATATCGTTATGGGTTGAAATGATAAATCCAAGCGATTTTCGTTGACATTGAATTTGGGACCGTGGATTGAAAAGATATATACCCATAGATTATTACATTGTGGATTGAAATGATAAATATCCCTATCACTTGACCATAAGATAGAAAATTATATACAAACACCGTTGGTCTATATATTTTGAAATGATTTCCAAGGTTTAAAAAGAAACATATATGGCTTTATATAAATATTGATTTTTAAATATTATATATATATATGTTGTTTTATATATATTTAAATTCTTGATTTTTAAAATTATATGTTTGGAAATTTTAAAATTATAAGTTAGTTTTGAAATTATAAATTTTAAGAATTTACTTATAACTTTACTATTTTAAAATTTGTATAAATTAGTTTTAATATAAAATAGATTTAATAATAAGCTTTAATTAAATAGAGTATAATTTAATTAGTATATGATTTTTTAAGTATTTGTTCAAATTTATAATTTTAAATAGATTCTATAATAATTTGTAATAAATTAAGGCTGGGTGAGATAAGTTTAAACTGATTTAAAATCTTATTCCTTTAAGAATTATAATTCACTTAAATTGATCTCAAACCTATTGAATTTGAGATTTTAAAGCTATAATTTGATAATTCGATTTTGATTTAAAGCTGATTAAATGAATATTTTAAGTATAAATATATTGAAGAGAATATTTAGTTTATTTGTAATTTGAGATTTTTTTAAATGATTACGTGATTGATTAAGAGAATATTTCAAAACTAAATAATAGTAAAGTTGAATTTGAGATATAAAGAAATTTATCAGATTTAGTTATTTATAAATGTTTGAATACTTAAAGCTTTGAAATCTATTGAAATTGAAATGGTTTAAATTGTAGTTTATATTTGTATTTGAAATCGATATAAAATGGGTTATTGAGATTTGAATTGAATTGAATGGAAGAACTGAGATTTGATTTAAATGGAATTTTGGAATTCAAGTTAATTTGAATCGATTTGTGAAATTTGAAGAAAACTATTTTTAATATATATAAATATAAATTGGTTTAAATACATAAACTATTTTACTTATAACTATTTTTAATATACCAATTATTTTAAATATATAAACTAGTTTATACCTATAACTATTTTTATATAAATTATTTTAATATAAGCTATTTTAAATTTATAACTATTTTAAATATACTAATTATTTTATTATATAAACTACTTGGACTTATAACTATTTTATTATTTAAAAGTGTTTTGATTTCAAAGTGTTATGATTTTCAATGTATTATGATTTCAACGTGTTATGATTTCAAAGTGTTATGATTTTTAAAGTATTATGATTTCAATGTGTTATGATTTTCAAAGTATTATGATTGCAAAGTGTTATGATTTCCAAGTATTATGATTTTAAAGTTTTATGATTTCCATGTGTTATGATTTCCAAAGTGTTATGATTTCAAAGGTTTATAATTTCAAAAGATATAATTTTTGGAAAGTGTTATGATTTTTGAAATATGTTTTATTTTAAAGTGAGTAATGATCTCGAATTGATATGGTTTTGAATAGATATGATATTTTTGTTTTGAAATATAAACTATTTGAAATAAAATTACCGTAGTGTTATAATAATGTTTAGCTGCTAAAGTGACCGAGATCGGTTATTGTCATACTCTCTGCCAATACCGAAAATCACTTTAACAACCACGTACGCGGTGGAGATTCCAGAATGAAGTAGGATGGTGGCGGCGATTCTATATGAGGTATTTACGTAGACCTAACTCCCATGAGTTAGCTTAAGGTGGCTAAAAAAGGAGCAATTGACGGGACAAGTGAGGTAGCTCCTCCGAGCGGACAGACTTCTTCGATACCATTCTATTACTTTGTGATTGATTGGGTGGACCCTCAAATTTTTGGGAGTGTGGATCGAGTTGGGCGATTGCTGCGGCTTTACATTACCAATAGTCCGAAAGTGTAATTGGTATATCTACCCTGGAATTGCCTAGTTGTGCCATGTCACCAACCATATTGAGAACACTACGAGTTTATTTTGTGTCGTACCTATGGAATGCCCTCTGGTAGCTTCCAGTTTATGGAGGTATTACGGTACCGTGTAGACTATGGCACTATAAAATGTGTTAAGGGGGATATGGGTAATGCCTTAACGTTATTTTAATAGTTTACTTTACTATAGACATATTATAATAGCCTATTGTACTATATAGTAGATAGTTCCATGGATCCTTAGAGGATGGGTATCCCAAACATCCTTTAAGTTACTTATATATTAGTTGAGATTTCACTTGAGTTGGATTTATTGATATAAGAATGTTAATCCTGACTCGAGTGTTTTGTGTTTTGCTTTATGCTCGAGTTAGACTGTCTGTCACAACATTTGAGGCTCACCTTTGGAGTTGGAGCTTCGCTTGGAGATACAGCTATCTATTCAGCTTTCAGTTATTCAGTTGACTCTAGTGATGTATTCAGATTTTTGTTATTTGATTATTGTGCTGAGACTTCTATGTATTCGAGACTACTGTTGTATCTTGCTTTAACTGTGCTATATATATATAGTAGCTTCATGAACTACTATTCATTTTTTTCCGCTGCTTATTGTTATATTACTCTGTGTCTTTGATTCTGTGATTATTTTATTTACTATATGTGCTGAGTTTTTCCAAATATAAATTAACGTTCTAATATTTTGAGAAATTCAATTCCGACACTTGTGCATGCTAATGGCACGACATACCGAGGTGTTACAATTTCAAAATACCAGGCTATCAAATTCCAAGCCCCAATTGAGCAATGCCGCCCGACGTTTTTAATGTTATACCGATATTCCGAACCTAATGGAAAAGGTTTCGAGTCCTAATTCAATCGTATGGAGAAGATAACTTGTTGGACTCAATTATTATTGAATTTTTGATATTAATTTCAACGCATTACTATCTCGTTCGATCAAACGATAACTCCAAACGCTACGAAATTTGAAATTCAATATTAATACATTATTACAGATCCAATGTATCTGGTTTCATCGAATTCCAAGACCGTGCCTCAGAAGGCCATTCTTAAATATCAATTTAAACAAGCTATTTTTAAAATTGAACATATCACTTTTAAATTCAACTTTAGAACTTTTACTAACTTCGTTATTATTAATATAAATTTTATAAGCCTTTTAAATTATTTTTATCGAGCTGAAAACTCAAGACACCATAATTTAACCAATATTCAATTATTAAATTCAATAATTAAATTATCCAATAAATAGCTATATCTAAATCCTGAATTTATTTTATAAATAAACCCAAATTTTCATATTGAAAATACATTTATAATTCAAATTCAATATTTGAAACCATTTAAATGTTCCTAATCAAACGTTCGAAAAATCCAAATCGTTACATTCCTCCCTCTTAAAAGAATTTCGTCCCCGAAATTGCTAAGGCAAAAAGAATGCTCCAAAACCATTAACTTAACAAAACCCACTTAGTGAAAACTCGACATTCCACTTTTCTAATCTTCTAGTTCCAGCCAAAACAATTAGTTTCCAATTCCAATTCCAAAACCTCTTATTCCAATTTCAATTTGAAATCAATTCGTCGTTAACAAAAAAAAATTTCCCAAAATTTCGAAAACTTTTTTAACACCCTAAATTTCTGAAATTTTTTGGTAGTCTCCTTTGTACGGAGAGCCTTTTGCAATATGACAAGAGAGATAAATATATATACATCGACCCACCCGGTCGGAAAACAAAATATATACCAACATTTTATATATTTGCGGTATTTAATCCGAAAACGTACCTTATTTTAGCATTTTTAAGGAAGAGGCTTATTTAACATGCAATTAGCGCGATCAAAATCTTGCCAAACGGCCTCCAGGTACCTGTACTTACTCAATTTAAACACGTAAGTACGAATATATGAAATTTTAATAACATTTCATTTATTTAACTAGTGCAAACACATAAGTTTCATAAACTAACATGCTAAGCAAATATTCATAATCAACCACAATGTTCCAATTACTTTCAATCCATTCATATACCATTTCATTCAATCTAAAATGATTTACACTCACTTTATATGCATTCAATTTATTTTTAAACCAAACAAAACCACATTCATTCCAAATTGATTAAAAATCAATTTTTTCACCTTCCAACCGATTTGTATAATTTTATTTACTTCCGTTTACGTCAAATGACCAATTTTTTTTCTATGCAAATTTGGCGATATTCACTTAATAAAATATTCACTTTAGTTTATACTACTTTAATTTGATTCCAACTCAATTTATATTTAATTCTATTCCGTTTCAAATCGATTCTCAACCAATGTATTTACAGTTCATTCATATCCATCTTCATTGCTTTCAAATCCATTTAATTTAGCTTGGAAAATTCCAATGCTAATTTAGTAAATAGTGATTTCATAAATTATTTAAGCCAAGCTTTCATTCAAAATATAAAATTAAGTTAATCCCTTTATTTTTAACTACTCCAATTATGTAACTTAAGTTCATTTCTTTTGCAACTAAATTTTATTTCTATTTTGGATTAATTCTTATTCAATCAATTCCATTTCAATCTACAAATTAATTCAATTAGTTCAATCACTTCATCCATTTCAATTCTAATTCCCATATTCGAATTCATTCTCGAATTTATTAAAATAAAATTCAAGGCCATATTCAATTTATTTATACTCAATTTGAATATTTTTTTGTAACTCAAAGTCTTCACTTTCTCAAACCATTTCCATTTCATTTGACGTTACTTCGAGCTATATTTAATTCGCTTACAATTTAAGTCGAATTTTATTTATAAATCTGGTTTCATTTTCAAAATCCATTTTTAGTCCACAATACAATTTATTTAACCAAGTTAATACCAATTCTATATCCAATTAACTAATTAATTATCTAATCAGTTCACTTCTAATCTATAACTCAATATCTGATTTTTACTCCAAAAATCACTTCAATAAATTTACTCGAGTTCACATTTATTTCATAATTCAAGTTTGGTTTTTTATTTCATTTCCAAAATATCAAACTCTTTTTATTTTGGGTTTTGTATTTCACTTTTCAATTTTATAAGTCACACAACTTATTTTTCTCACTTCATAAATTCTACACTCAAGTATATTCACATTTTATTTTTAACTCAAGATTATACATTTATTTATAGCCCAAGTATATTTTTATTCCACTAATTTTGATTTTTATAATCTAATGAGATTTATTTATTCCAATTTAATTTTTATTTGCTTAACTTATGTTCAATTTTAAACTTCATACCTGTAACGACCCGGAAATTTCGATCTCAAAATTCCTAGATGGTTAAAGAAAAGAAGAAAGAGAAAGAAGAAGAAACAGAAACTCAAACTCAGAATCTCACAATCACAGCGGATAAAATATAATGGCAAATAAAATCACAGTTTATAAAGAAGAACTGTATCAGTACATTTACATTTTTAGATCAGCGTTACAACAATTTCACAACATTGGACGGTTTTAAACAACATGTCCTAGTTAAATAACAATATATATCATAGCGGATAACACTCTACACGTTCCTGTCCTTCATCTCTCATCCTGAGCTCCAGAACGTCCTTACCTGCAAATCTGTAATACTCGGTCTGACCCGAGCATTACATCAAAGTAACACCCGGGTCAGGCTGGAAACAAGCGTGAGTAAACCCATCTAACAAAGAATACAAAAACATACAACTTATATAAACCCGGGGTAACTTATCAATTTACAACTTCACAGGCTGTTATAAACATTACTTATTTCACTCATCGATTTCTAAGTGCCAAACTTAGATTAAAAGGTCAAATTTATTTAGATCATTCTATACCAATATATTTCACATATCCATCTATAAGAATCGAAGTGGTTTCGGGTATTAACTAATACCCGACTCCGGCCTCTTCGAAACCATTGTCAACTTAACTTAAATTATTCAAGTGAAATACAATTCAACCTTTAAATTCAAGATGTTACTTTTTATACAACAATTTATTATCGACAGATAACCACACAATCATTATTCAAGACAAAAATATCATATCACAAACATTTCATATCAGAAATATCCACGAATCATTCATAAGCAAGATTTGTTAGCCACCCACTACTGATTAAATCTTATTAATTACTTTAATCATTATTAAATCTTGCTTTCTTAACAATAATTAATTACTAACCACTAATTAATCATCCCCTAATTATCATCTCTAATTACATTCGGTAATTAGCCTTTAATTTAAGCCACCACATTCATTAATCAACCTTGATTAATCACATTCAGTAATTAATTATTATCAGTACTTATCTACTCTTAATTACTTCATTAATTACTCCTGAATTGATTATATTTAATAACTAATTATATTTATTAATCATCCTTGATTAATCTCATTGGTAATTAATTACTCTTAATTAATAATATCACTTAATTATTTTTCACATGACTTAATCAATCAATGCTTAAATTAATTACACTAAGTAATTAATTACTTCCACAAAGTAATTATTCTCATATTAATTACACAAAAATATCAGTCTCAAACTCTTCCATACTTCAATTAGTTACCTCCAGTAATTTACTTTTCTTAATTACTTCTTTAAGTAATTATTCCTCATTGATTACTTATCAACCCATTCAATGACTATTCTAAATTAATTAAACTTAATTAATTAATTTAAACTAATCTAATCTAATTAATTAATTACAATGAGTAATTAATACCTTTAATTACCTTCAAAAAGAAATCATAGTAACCAAATACCATAAATGATTATCTATATTAATTAATCCAATTAATTATCAAAATTAATTACATTAATTAAATAATCCCAAGTTAATGACCTTCATTAACTTATCACCAATTTTTAATTACCTTTCTTAAGTAATTAACTTAAATTAATTAATATTAAGTAATTAATCTTAATTACTTAACTTAACCTTAATTAATTTATTTCGAACCCTTACTAAATAAATTAAATTAATTAATTATCTTATTTAAATTACCTTACCAATTTAATGAATCAAAATTCAATAACTTCTTTGATTTGTTTTAAAATAAAATCATTTCTTATTAATGATTAAATTATCATTAACAAACCAATTTAAAACAAATTATTTTAAATTTGTTTCAAATTTTATTTTAAATTTAATATTTAAGTGAAGTCAAACTTAACTTAAACAAAGTTTAAAACATTTAAAACCCATTAAAACTTACGCTAAAGATTTTATTATTTTATAAAAGAAGTTTAAAGGAATTTTAAACCCAAACTCATTTTAAAATATAAATCATATTTTAAATTACCTTAAACATTCAAAGTTGTTTTAAATCAATTTAAATTTAAAAACTTCCTTTATTTCTAGATTATGATTCAAATTTGGCTTTGAACACAGATTTAGATTTAAGTTAAAAAAAACTTTGCCTTTAAATTAAACTATTTAAAACCCCCCTTTTATTTAAGTTGTTTTAAAACATTTTTAATTTATAAAATTTAAATTAAATTTAAAAAAATGGGATTCAAACTCTGTTTGAATCCATACTTTAAATTTAGGATTTAAATTCTGTTTTGAACTTGTTCCAGATTTGTAAAACTAAACTTGAATTGGAAATAAACAGGTTTCCAAAGAAATATGTAAACATTTTCTACCCGAGCCCCACTTCAATTCTCCGAGAAAACCCCTTTAAATTTTCGAGCAAAAACTCGAATTACTCGAGTATAACTCGAGTCAACACACAGCAACACCAACCTCTTCCCCAGACTCTCTTCCTTGCACCGTGCATATGCACGGTGGTCCTGATCACCTGCGGTCCCTCACGCCACCACCCACAAGTCATCAACGACTCAGTCAAGCCTTACAACCCCTCAGATCGGCTCAAACCACGACAAATCAAAATCGAGCTATGCGAGCGCCTGAAACCCAAAAATGCTACGACCAGAAAAACCGTTGCCGACGATGAAACGACCACCGGAATTATTGTCCTTCTGACTACAACTGCGCCATGACCCCAGCAACAATTTCCCCCCTGCATGATCGTCACCACACTTCCCACGGCTTCGCAAAAGCCTCGACAACTCCGGCTACCCAACACCTCCACTAAACCCTACTTCACCTCTGATAAAACAACACAATCACCAGAAAAATTCTCCACTAATTTTCCCGAGTCCGTCCACCTTCCAGACTTTCTCGACCAAGATTTCAACGCCGACCGTTCCATCGATCGTCAGAAACCACCCAATGTTCAAAAACTGAACAAACTCGAACTGCTCCTATATTCGAATACTAAAAATTATGATTTTACTCCTAAAATTCATATTTTTAGGGGAGGTTTTCATCTTATATGCTTGAAACATTGAATTGGTAAATTTAAATTTTCCTTTTTCCTAAGTTATCTCTGTTACTTTGTTATTCCAGAGTAGTTTCCAATTCCATTTTAACTCAATCCAATTTCCAGCTTTAGTTAACAATAGTTTTTGTTTAAATCTAACCCAAGTCTAAATCAAAAGACAATAAATTTAAATCAATCTGGAGGTTAAAATAAAGGAACAAGAATGCCACAGAAACAAACATGCACACACATCCTAAACACCCATATAAACAGATCATTCACTAATATAAAATCACACAAACCATATATATTTTCCAAATATTAACATGCACAAATTTCAGATACTTTAACCTTTGAAATAAAATAAAATAGATGATGTTACTCACCTTTAATTTTAAGTAGAGCATACAACATGTTTTGAATTCTTGTTCCAGGTTTGAACATAAATCTGGAAAAATGTTTTAACTTTGCTGAAATCCTACTTTATGCTTGCAATTTGTTGATTAAAGGTTGAAACAAATCCTATTTTGAATTGCAGTTTTGAAAGGTTGCAGCTGATTTGCAGGCTTTAATTTGAGTTTGCAGATTTTAGGTTATGAAAATACTTTCTGGTTTTTGCCATAAATTTGAAGAAGAAACAAATTTCTTCATATGTTAAGTTTATAAAAATTAAAGAGAGTAAAAATTTAAAATAAAGACACTTGTCACAAACCCCTCTTAATTGACTAACATGTGTTATTAAGGTGATTAACATGGTTACACATGTTATTAAATATTTTTAATTGGATTTACACTTTAATTTTAAATGTAAATATAAACATACATTTTTAATTTACTTTATTACTAAATACTTATATGTGTAAATATAAATTTACTTTAAAGAAAGTATTATAAAACTAGTTACAATACAAATAAATCTTATATATGTAATTTAAAATCTAGAACTTTTATTTTTATACACTTATAACCATTTTAAAATTAAACATTTTTAAAGAAAACAAAACAAAACTTATTTAATTCCTTTTAAACTTTCATATTTAAAAACAAACAGTTTATCTTATATTTAAAAACAATTGAATTAGTCTCTAAATTAGCTTTTGAAGAATATTAATTTTATTTGTATCCAGATATCTATATATATCATAATTTCATTTGTTCAATTAACAAATAAGTATTTTAATAATTTTAATCCTGTTAATTTCCAATTAACATATGCCCAGGAATTCGGGTTATCACATTCCTTCCCCCTTTGAATCTTTTCGTCCTCGAAAAGAAACGAAACCAGATTCATTAAGTATTTTAAAACCAGTTAAAATATTCTTTGATCATTTTAAAAACACTTTTTAAATCTATATAGTATTATCAAAATAGCTTTATAAAAATATCATTTTATAACTCGATGTTCAACAAGTCCATCTTCGTTCTCACAGAAATTCAGTTATACGTTGATCAGGCGTATGACTGAAAATCTATAAGTACTTAGTAGACTCGTTTTCAACGCCCAGTGAAAATACTTGAAAAATAATTTTATTGAAAATATAGAAAACAGTTTTTTTTGAAAATAGAGGATATACCTTTTAGTGAGAATGCTCTGGAAATCATCACCCCCATCCATGGTCACAGTTACATTCCAGGGTTATGTTGCCATCGCAGCAAAAGTCCATGTAACTGCAGGCTCTCCGCGGCCTCTCGATTACGCCATGTATCCCACACAACAGATCACAGTTACATTCCAAGGTTACGTTGCCGTCGCCGCAAAAGTCCATGTAACTGCAGGATCTCAGCGGCCTCTGATTTTCGCTGTCAAAATGAAACTTCTCCACTCCTACATAGGTCGCAGTCTATCGATATAAAATCAAACGCAGACTGTTGGCTCTCAGCGGCACACACGACTTTCGCTATGTTATACCATAGGTCACATTCTACCGATATAAAATCAAACGCAGACTGTTGGCTCTTAGCAGCACACACGACTTTTGCTATGGTATACTCTACTCATAATCCCAAGGAACTAGTTTTGTCCGGACTCCTCACAGGATTAACTTTAGAAACCCTCCTTGGGGCTCAAGGCAGCACTACCCGGTTGTACTCCTGAGAAGTTCATTTCAAGGGAGCGCCTTTTTCCCCAGAGCCACCATCAAAACATTTTATACTATACATATATAGTATCTTTAAATCATACACCTAGTATGATCTCATACAAAGCCCTTCACACAAAATCGATTATTCCAAAATCGATAATTCTCAACCTAGGCTTTCCAAATTCTCATATTGATTTTACCCAAAAATCAAAAGCCTTTTCCAAATCCAAAGGTTCCCAAAACCCTTTTTCCAAAATCCTCATATGATCCTTTATATATATATTCAGATATATAAAATCTTTTAAATCTTTGGATCACTTCAAACTTGTATAAACTCCTTTTATACTTCAAACATTTCCAAAAACCCTTTTCGTCCGGCAAAAGATTCAACAAGGGGAGTTTCATTTTATAAAACAAAGATACTTAACTTTGTTTACTCAAAATCAAATATTCAAATTTAATTACTCCTTTCAATATCAATTTCATTCAGATCCGTACGATGTACACATATCATTCGTACGCCATACCAATCTGATCGCTCACTCGATCACACAATTTCACTTCAGAACTAGTATCGTCCACCCGACTTCCTAGTGCGGACTCAGATCTGGTTTCTTGATCAGAAACCGTCATTCTCCTTGCATAGTCATAACTATGATAGAGAACATCCAGAACCAATCAACAATCCATATCCAGGTTCGCCGTCGAAAATCGAGTGAAAAATCCCACTCGGATCGACTTAATTATCTCGAAATTCTGTGCTCGAATCTGGATCAAATCACTACGCAAATAGAACAACGTACGTACACCCTACGTATTTATCTTTATTGGTTATTAGCCAGATCAATTCTCTTTTTATTCACATTCACTTTAATTTTCATTCACTTACTCACAATTGCTTCAATCCATTAGGATTATCACCTCTATTCTTATTTTCGATTGGGTATTTAACCAATAACAGTTTGAACTCCGACCAGTTTATTTAGAAAATAACTTGAAAAATTTAAAATAGATAAGTAGTTGGAAAATAATTACTAGTTTGTAAAATAGGTGTAAAATAGTTAGAAAATAGTTGAAATAATTATAGAAATTTTAAATAATTGCAAAATAATACTAAGATAGTAATTAGTTTTGTAAAATAGTTGAAATATAGTAATTAGATTATAAAATAGTTGGAAAATTGTTAAACAGTTTCAAAAATAATTGTAAAACAAGTATAAGATAATTTGGCTTTTAAAAGAAAGGTTGTATATATAATGAATAGCTTGGGAAAAATAGGTTTATATTAAAACAATTTATATTAAAAAAAATAGTCTAAAGTCAAAACTGTTCAATTCCCAATCAATTCAATCTAAATTCCATTGTCATTTAAATTGACTTAACTCCAATTTAAATAACTTCAATTTCTATTAAAGTTGATTCAACCCCAATTCAAGTTGAATTAATCTAAGTTTCTTTTCAAATTTAACTTTATTCAACCTTGATCTCAATTTCAATTTACTTCAACTCCAGTTTGAATTAATCCCAATTTCAAATTCCATTTCCAAATCAAGTTGAATTAATCTTGATTTCCTCCCAAATTAAATTCAAATTCATTTTGAGTTTAAAACTATTCAACTTTAATTACAAATTGTTTCAATTTAATCAAATTCAAATTTCCAATTGAATTTTTATACTTATACATCTTCAATCACAAATTCAATTAATTCAAATCAAATTCAATTTAAACAAATTTCAATTTAAATCCCAAATTTAAACCATCTCGAATCATATAAATTCGAGTTAATACTACAAATATTGATTTAATTACTTTAAATCAATTTACCTATAAAGTTTTTAAACAATTCAATTCTGAGTCCAAATTTCAAAATTCCATTTTAAATTTTCTTTACTTAACTCACTGCAGGGTTCAAGTAAAAATTTCAAACAATATTAATTTACAAATTCAATTACTCAAATTTTTAGTTCAAGGTAATTCCATACCCTTAATTTCAAATTAAAGTTTAATTTTCCCTTTTATCTCAACAATGGATTACCATACTCCATCTCTCATTTATTTAAACAATTCCAATTCACAACTTAAAGATTTTTAACAACAATAGGATGATATCATCTAATTTATTTTAAAACATCCATTCATTTTTAATTTCTAGATCTCAAACCCATTTTGAGATCACTCAAACTTCCTAATTCCAATCAACCATTTAACTCTCCAAGTTAAATTTTAATTCACTTAGTCCAGTCAACCTTACCCAAATTTGAATTTCCATTTCAAATTTTGAACTTCTCATAAATAATCTTCCCACTTATTAAGTTCAAAAACTTATCACTTTGGGTATCATATCTTATTCCAAATTTAAAACTCAATGTTTAGAGTTTATTTCAAACTAACTTTAATATTTAAGTATATCCACACATATACATATTTACTTCTTGGCTCACAAAGCCAAATTTTAAAATTTAAACCACCTTTGGTTTCAATCCAAACAAATTTTCTTTAAAATTTTCAAACAACTCTTCTTTGAAATAGGACCATTTCATTCAAATGCATTAAATAATATTATTTGTTATTTCTTTAAATTAATTACATCATTAATTAATCACATTTGGTAATTAACTTATTTCTTAATTACCTTCATTTAGTAATTGTCCTTTAAATTACTTGCCTCTAGTTACTTCATTAAGTAACTCCCTCTTTATTTATCATTTCCAATTATTATCCATTAATTAAATAAAGTTTAATTAATTACATAAATTAATTGATTATCCTTATCCTGAACCTTTCCCAAATTTAATTTCAGTTTGGTTGTATTTCTATTATTTCTTAATTTAATTCTTACTATTGCTTTTAATTTAATTAATACTACAACCAATTTCCTTAATATAATAGATAATCTATTTCTTATATAAGATTCATTTACTTTTGAAATCATTTAAAAACCTTTATATAAGAAAATAACAAGTACGCTTTCTCATATATATATATATATATATACACACACTCAACTTATTCTAGGGTACCACTTATCTTATCCTTAATGAGTAATCCCACCAGAGCCAAGGTTCTCGCTTAACCTTCAGCACTGATACCAAATGTAACGACTCGGAAATTTCGATCTCAAAATTCCCAGATGGTTAAAGAAAAGAAGAAAGAGAAAGAAGAAGAAACAGAAACTCAAACTCAGAATCTCACAATCGCAGCGGATAAAATATAATGGCAAATAAAATCACATTTTATAAAGAAGAACTGTATCAGTACATTTACATTTTTACATCAGAGTTACAACAATTTCACAACATTGGACGGTTTTAAACAACATGTCCTAGTTAAATAACAATATATATCACAATGGATAACACTCCATACGTTCCTGTCCTTCAGCTCTCATCCTGAGCTCCAGAACGTCCTTACCTGCAAATATATAATACTCGGTCTGACCCGAGCATTACATCAAAGTAACACCCGAGTCAGGCTGGAAACAAGCGTGAGTAAACCCATCTAACAAAGAATACAAAAACATACAACTTATATAAACCCGGGGTAACTTATCAATTTACAACTTCACAGGCTGTTATAAACATTAATTATTTCACACATCGATTTCTAAGTGCCAAACTTAGATTAAAAGGTTAAATTTATTTAGATCATTCTATATCAACCAATTTATTTCACCTATCCAACTACAAGAATCGAAGTGGTTTCGGGTATTAACTAATACCCGACTCCGGCCTCTTCGAAACCATTGTCAACTTAACTTAAATTATTCAAGTGAAATACAATTCAACCTTTAAATTCAAGATGTTACTTTTTATACAACAATTTATTATCGACAGATAACCACACAATCATTATTCAAGACAAAAATATCATATCACAAACATTTCATATCAGAAATATCCACGAATCATTCATAAGCAAGATTTGTTAGCCACCCACTACTGATTAAATCTTATTAATTACTTTAATCATTATTAAATCTTGCTTTCTTAACAATAATTAATTACTAACCACTAATTTATCATCCCCTAATTATCATCTCTAATTACATTCGGTAATTAGCCTTTAATTTAACTTACCACATTCATTAATCAACCTTGATTAATCACATTCAGTAATTAATTATTATCAGTACTTATCTACTCTTAATTACTTCATTAATTACTCCTGAATTGATTACATTTAATAACTAATTATATTTATTAATCATCCTTGATTAATCTCATTGGTAATTAATTACTCTTAATTAATAAGATCACTTAATTATTTTTCACATGACTTAATCAATCAATGCTTAAATTAATTACACTAAGTAATTAATTACTTCCACAAAGTAATTATTCTCATATTAATTACACAAAAATATTAGTCTCAAACTCTTCCATACTTCAATTAATTACCTCCAGTAATTTACTTTTCTTAATTACTTCTTTAAGTAATTATTCCTCATTGATTACTTATCAACCCATTCAATGACTATTCTAAATTAATTAAACTTAATTAATTAATTTAAACTAATCTAATCTAATTAATTAATTACAATGAGTAATTAATACCTTTAATTACCTTCAAAAAGAAATCATAGTAACCAAATACCATAAATGATTATCTATATTAATTAATCCAATTAATTATCAAAATTAATTACATTAATTAAATAATCCCTAGTTAATGACCTTCATTAACTCATCACCAATTTTTAATTACCTTTCTTAAGTAATTAACTTAAATTAATTAATATTAAGTAATTAATCTTAATTACTTAACTTAACCTTAATTAATTTATTTCGAACCCTTACTAAATAAATTAAATTAATTAATTATCTTATTTAAATTACCTTACCAATTTAATGAATAAAAATTCAATAAATTCTTTGATTTGTTTTAAAATAAAAGCATTTCTTATTAATGATTAAATTATCATTAACAAAGCAATTTAAAACAAATTATTTTAAATTTGTTTCAAATTTTATTTTAAATTTAATATTTAAGCGAAGTCAAACTTAACTTAAACAAAGTTTAAAACATTTAAAACCCATTAAAACTTATGCTAAAGATTTTATTATTTTATAAAGGAAGTTTAAAGGAATTTTAAACCCAAACTCATTTTAAAATATAAATCATATTTTAAATTACCTTAAACATTCAAAGTTGTTTTAAATCAATTTAAATTTAAAAACTTCCTTTATTTCTAGATTATGATTCAAATTTGGCTTTGAACACAAATTTACATTTAAGTTTAAAAAAAACTTTGCCTTTAAAATAAACTATTTAAAACCCCCCTTTTATTTAAGTTGTTTTAAAACATTTTTAATTTATAAAATTTAAATTAAATTTTACAAAAACTGGGATTCAAACTCTGTTTGAATCCATACTTTAAATTTAGGATTTAAATTCTGTTTTGAACTTGTTCCAGATTTGTAAAACTAAACTTGAACTAGGAATAAACAGGTTTCCATAGAAATCTATAAACATTTTCTACCCGAGCCCCACTTCAATTCTCCGAGAAAACCCTTTTAATTTTTCGAGCAAAAACTCGAATTACTCGAGTATAACTCGAGTCAACACACAGCAACACCAACCTCTTCCCCAGACTCTCTTCCTTGCACCGTGCATATGCACGGTGGTCCTGATCACCTGCGGTCCCTCACGCCACCACCCATAAGTCATCAACGACTCAGTCAAGCCTCACAACCCCTCAGATCGGCTCAAACCACAACAAATCAAAATCGAGCTATGCGAGTGCCTGAAACCCAAAAATGCTATGACCAGAAAAACCCTTGCCGACGATGAAACGACCACCGGAATTATCGTCCTTCTGACTACAACTGCGCCATGACCCCAACAACAATTTCCCCCCTGCGTGATTGTCACCACACTTCCCACGGCTTCGCAAAAGCCTCGACAACTCCGGCTACCCAACACCTCCACTAAACCCTACTTCACCTCTGATAGAACAACACAATCACCAGAAAAATTCTCCACTAATTTTCCCGAGTCAATCCACCTTCCAGCCTTTCTCGACCAAGATTTCAACGCCGACCATTCCATCGATCGTCAGAAACCATCCAATGTTCAAAAACTGAACAAACTCGAACTGCTCCTATATTCGAATACTAAAAATTATGATTTTACTCCTAAAATTCATATTTTTAGGGGAGGTTTTCATCTTATATGCTTGAAACATTGAATTGGTAAATTTAAATTTTCCTTTTTCCTAAGTTAGCTCTGTTACTTTGTTATTCCAGAGTAGTTTCCAATTCCATTTTAACTTAATCCAATTTCCAGCTTTAGTTAACAACAGTTTTTGTTTAAATCTAGCCCAAGTCTAAATCAAAAGACAATAAATTTAAATCAATATGGAGGTTAAAATAAAGGAACAAGAATGCCACAGAAACAAACATGCACACACATCCTAAACACCCATATAAACAGATCATTTACTAATATAAAATCACACAAACCATATATATTTTCCAAATATTAACATGCACAGATTTCAGATACTTTAACCTTTGAAATAAAATAAAATAAAATAAATGATGTTACTCACCTTTAATTTTAAGCAGAGCATACAACAGGTTTTGAATTCTTGTTCCAGGTTTGAACATAAATCTGAAAAAATGTTTTAACTTTGCTGAAATCCTACTTTATGCTTGCAATTTGTTGATTAAAGGTTGAAACAAATCCTCATTTGAATTGCAGTTTTGAAAGGTTGCAGCTGATTTGCAGGCTTTAATTTGAGTTTGCAGATTTTAGGTTTTGAAAATATTTTCTGGTTTTTGCCATAAATTTGAAGAAGAAACAAATTTCTTCATATGTTAAGTTTATAAAAATTAAAGAGAGTAAAAAATTAAAATAAAGACACTTGTCACAAATCCCTCTTAATTGACTAACATGTGTTATTAAGGTGATTAACATGGTTACACATGTTATTAAATATTTTTAATTGAATTTACACTTTAATTTTAAATGTAAATATAAACTTACATTTTTAATTTACTTTATTACGAAATACTTATACGTGTAAATATAAATTTACTTTAAAGAAAGTATTATAAAACTAGTTACAATACAAATAAATCTTATATATGTAATTTAAAATCTAGAACTTTTATTTTTATACACTTATAACCATTTTAAAATTAAACATTTTTAAAGAAAACAAAACAAAACTTATTTAATTCCTTTTAAACTTTCATATTTAAAAACAAACAGTTTATCTTATATTTAAAAATAATTGAATTAGTCTCTAAATTAGCTTTTGAAGAATATTAATTTTATTTATATCCAGATATCTATATATATCATAATTTCATTTGTTCAATTAACAAATAATTATTTTAACAATTTTAATCCTGTTAATTTCTAATTAACATATGCCCAGGAATTCGGGTTATCACAATACCACTTCTCTTTATTAATTTTAGTAAGAATTCAATTCCATTCAATATCATCTATAACTCTATTCAATTTTACTTTCAATTCAATCCAAATTCAACTCAATTTTATTTAACTCAGCTTAAGTTAAATTTCATCCATTTTAACTTTCTCAAGTTAAAATTTTATTTCCAAAATTCAATTCCCATACTTTTATTTCCTAATTTAGAATCATTCTCAATTTATAAGTTTATAACTTATTTCCTGATGAATTCTAATTTATTTAAATAAGGATTCTAGAATTCAAACATTCGATTTTTATTTCAAATCATTTTGAAATCTCAAATATTCCAAATCACACCTTTTAAATTTTAAACCAACCCTTTGTTTCAACAAACCACGCCATTGGAATTTTAAAAATTCACTTGGTTCCATCCCAAAACAATTCCCCTTTGTCATTTTCAAAACAAACTCGTTTTTCGTCAAAACAATCCAAAACAACGAGCCCAACAGTAATCCATCACTTAGAAACTCGAAAATGAACACTGATGAAGTCACGATCATCATCCGAATTATTTTCCAGCGACCGAAGTGATTTCAGTGCTATAACATCTTCAAAATCCATTTAAAATCAATTTTCTATTTAAAATCCTTTCAAAAATAATATTACTATTATTCATTTCAAACACTTTGGAAAATATTTCCAAAAATTTCCAGGATTTAAATTTCCAATTCTGGCTTAAATCCTTTTATAGTTTTATTCATTTGTATAATTCATTCTTAAACAATATCTATTTGGTTCTATATATAACCATTTCAAATTTTATAATCTTATTTCGATTATAATATTATCAACCAACACTCCAATATGCTATAATAGTTTCTAGAAAATTATTTCTTCATATGAAAACAAGTTTTGGGTAAAATTATTTCATTTACCCGCTTTTAAAACAATACTGTGCCAGTTTTATGGCGTTCAAGTGTTTAAAACTCCTATCGAATTAGCGGCATCACCCTACTCGATCAGAATTTATATGCCACTCAACCTAAAAGTCAACACAATATAAAAAAGTTTATATTCACTAACAAATACATGCTCATATCTATTAATACACTGAAACTCATTCACGGTACTACTGACTATATCTCTAATAAGTAATCCCCAACAGAGCCCAGGTTCTCGTTTAGCCTTCAGCTTTGGTACCAAATGTAAACGCTCACAAATCTGTACCCCTTTGAGTCAATAATATTTCACATCAGCTCAACTCAAATTGGATAGAATTATGAATCTTTAGGGCAAGAAGAAGAAAGGTAGAAGAAGAAAATAGAAAACAACAACATAAGAGTCTCATAATCATAGCGGAACAAAACATAATATATAACAATAGAATTTAAATATAAAGAAATTTATAACTGTTATATACTTACAACCATCCGAGTACAATAGACAATAATCAATCTGGACAGTTTAATAACTTGTCCTTACACAGCGGAATAATAATAAAGTACGGAAGTATGCCTTTTGCCATCCAACTCGTCTCTTGAGATCCATATCATCCTATCCTGAATCTATAATACTCGGTCTAACTTGAGCATTATAATAAGAAAACACCAAGTCAGTCTGGAAAACCAGCGTGAGAAAACACACTCAATTTGAATTATTATTACTTTTAAAACCCTTTGAAAATAAAGGTATCTCGTAAGACCACGTCACACATAAACATGCCGGGTTTTTACCTTACGATATCAACAACATTTTGATCAAAATCATCTGATATTATAATAGTGTCTAAACCACGTATATAGAAAATAGCTGAAATGCTTGCATCTCACATTTCGATATAGTTGGGCACAATCAACACCGTACGGGGCTTATTGGAGAATGGATTCCATCGAATGACTGGGCCACTGGGGTACCGCCCACCACAGTACACCTCTAGAACAATGTACCGAGGACCACGCCGGGATCCCTTGCTACACAAGACTGACCTATCCCTAACCTGGATAAACCGAATATGTTATCTCCCTAGGTGTTCCCACCCTTACCACCGAGCGCTCCTTCCATGCACAATCGTATCCATAATATATATAGGATTTCGAGGACATCTAGAAAGGTGATAACATACCCTAATTGAGTACGACCCACTTAGCCTTGTTGCATCTCCCCTGTTTTAGTCATTCCCAGTTGATGAGGCTCGAGGCTAAGTGTTTACCTTATAAGAAAAATTTCACTTAGAATGCTCATCGTCTTCCCATGACAATGTTTTGATAGCATTCAATCATATAAGTTGTCCTAGGTCTGGACAAACCAATCACCGTCTTCATTATCTTCACGGTATTCATTCGTAATGTTCAAACCGAATCAAAGTAGTTTTCGGATAATTAAACCCGATACCGGTCTCTTCGAAACGATCAGCGACTTTAGCCAAACTTAATAGTCGATTATTTAACTATCAATAAAACATCCATAAACAATCACCAGGCCTTATATAAGTTTTCCAAAATTTATTTCACAATATCTTTATAAGATATATTCCAAATTTTTCCTTAAATATTTCAACTGTTTGGAAACAAATTCCAACTCTTAATCCCTAACAGTATATTTCCCCAACACTCTCTTTCTTTAATTACTTAGAAACAAATATTTTAATATTTTTTTAAACTCCTTACTTCAAAACTAAGGACTGATAAGCTTTCTTTCGTTCCCGATTTTGTTTTGGCTGTAAGGAGAGAAGTATGGATGCAATTTCAAATTCGTTTCTTTTTTTTAACTATCGAATTGTTTTCATGAAAATCAATTGAAGAAACAGGAGAAGTAACGTGATTTAAAGGTGAAGAGGAAATGTGAGGGAGTGGGTTGTGTACAAACCTAGGATAGCTTTGACCTGAAGGAAAATGACTAAAGGGACTAATTCGATATGGCTTTATATGATTTAATTTCAAAGTACCAGGCAATCAAATTCCAAATACCAATCGAACCATGCCGCCTGGCATCCCTAATGTTATACCGCTATTCCAAATCCAGTGAAAAAGGTTTCGAGTACTAATTCGATCATATGGAGAAGATAGCTTATTGGACTCAATTATTATATTGAATTTTCGATATTAATTTCAACGTGTTTCTATCCCATTCGATCAAATGATAACCCCAAATGCTACGAAATTTGAAATATGATAATAATACATTATTGTGGATCCGATGGAACTTGTTTCGTCGAATTCCAAAACTATGCCTCGGAAGGCTATTCTTAAATGTCAATTTAAACAAGCTATTTTTAAAATTGAACAGATCACTTTTAAATTCAATTTTATAACTTTTATTATCTTCATTAATATTAATATAAATTTTATAAGCCTTTAAATTATTTTTATCGAGCTTAAAACTCAAGGCACCATAATTTAACCAATATTCAATTATTAAATTCAATAATTAAATTATCCAATAAATTGCTATACTTAAATTCAGAATTTATTTTATAAATAAACCCAAACTTTCATATTCAAAATCAATTTATAATTCGAATTCAATATTTGAAACTATTTAAATATTCCAAATCAAACGTCCGAATCATTACATCTAACTTAGGCGATTCAATTTTATTGTAATCCAAATCAATCTTGTAACGGTAGTTAGCTAAACCACTACTTCTCGTGTCTCTTTACTATTTATGGTTTTTTTCATTCACTTTCTATATTTTTTCTTTGAGAAATAAGGCAGGTGCATTTACACTCAATCTACGGTGTTGATCGATTTATTGGGCAAACATTCTGGCACTTTCGTCGAGAAACAATGAATTCTGGCTTAGATCCAGGTTTCCTCTTTAGATCCATCGGATACAGATATTGGATCCATCAAAATAGCTCTAGGAAGTTTGAAGCATTCCATTGAAGATCAATGGTGGGGAAAAAGAGAACTGCTTCCAAAAAATCCACAGGAGTAGTTGTAACTGCAAAAGGGACCAATTCTCAGCAAGTTAAAGTCAACAACACCAATAATATGCTAATTGGAGTGATTTCTGGAGCTAACACAGAAGATTAGGTGTCGCGATCTTCTGCCTAGCATGAAGTCTCACTAAAGGAGAATTGAACAAGAGGTTAATTCTATCAACCAAAAGATGGAGAATAACTAAAAAGCTCTTAAATGACCTCCTAACCTTACAATCACTAGCTGCTCCAAGAACTACGCCATAACCCACGGCTACCATGGACCAGGAAAACTCTTCCATTTCTGGTCTAAACAGAAGAAACGGAAGGCAGAAGCAAAAAAAGAGTAGTGGATGGAGCTAGAGGAATCGTCATAGAAGGAAACACTTTTGTGCCATCGAACTATGAATGAAAAACGCAGGCTTACTAACCGCCAAATTGATGGGTCATATCGATCCCTCCTAAGAATTGGCATTGCTCCGGTAGCATTGAGAAGGCATGTTCGAAGGATCGTCGAATGAACATATCCAACGCCCTGGTATTTGGGTACCGATCAAACTATGTTCCCATGAGCCAAATCCCAAAACTCTTCACGGAGTCGATGAATTATCACTCCAAGGCCATCTGGTTGCCGGGTATCCGACCAAAATCCTTCTTGGAGTCGATGAATTATCACTCCAAGGCCATCTGGTTGCTGCATATCCAACCAAAATCCTTCTTGAAGTCGATGAATTATCACACCAAGGATGTTTGGTCATCGGACATCAGATCAAAATTCATTTTGGATTCGATGAATTATCCCTCTAAGGTCATCTTGTCAATGAACATCCGACTACAAAAAACCTTCGCGAACTAAAGCGTTGTGAAGGTCCTCCATAAACTAAGGCATCACGAAGGCGAACCGGTAGATCAATGGTCATCTGATCCAAAAACTCTTCGCAAAAGTAGAGGTCGTTCATGAACTAAAGCTCATGAAGGAAAACCGGTAGATCAATGGTCATATGATCCAAAAAAACTTCATGAAAATGAAGGTCCTTCATGGACTAAAGCATCGTGAAGGCGAATCGGTAGATCAGCGGTCATCTGATCCAAAAACCCTTTGCGAACGTGAAGGTCCTTCATGAACTAAAGCATTGTGAAGGCGAACCGATAGATCATCGATCATCATATCCAAAAACCCTTTGCGAACGTAAAGTTCCTTCATGAACTAAAGCATTGTAAAAGCATATCGGTAGATCAATAGTCATCTGATTCAAGAACCCTTCATGAACCCAAAGGTCCTTCGTGAACTAATACATCGTGAAAGCAAATTGGTAGATCAACGGTCATCTGATCCAAAAACACTTCACAAACGTGAAGGTCCTTCATGAACTAAAGCATCGTGAAGGAGAACCTGTAGATCAATGCTCGTCTGATCCAAAAACACTTTGTAAACATGGAGGTCCTTCATGAACTAATGCGTTGTGATGGAGAATTGGTAGATCAGTGGTCATCTGATCCAAAAATACTTCACGAACTAAAGCGTCATGAAGGCGAACCAATAGATCAGCGGTCATTTGATCCAAAGCTCCCTAAAGTCAAAAAAGTCATGCTTCGAGGCCACAATCGACAGTCACATTAGTCACTCTGTAGAAGTAACAATGATTGATGAAACAAACCTTGCTGAATTCCAGAGCTTTGAAGTCGCTCTGAAAAAATTGCACCAAAACTGAGCCGACCTTGTGGTTAATCAGAGGCCGACTTGAATTAATCCAAGATTCAGAAAGTAGGAGAACGAAGTATCTCAGAACCCTAATATATGATTCTCCAAAGATAGAGGCTTTCCTATGCTTTAATCATCTAGAAGACACAGCCGCATCCACTGGAAGGGGGCAACCGAACAAGTTGTGAACAAACCCTGGATACAGTTCAAGCGCACGAATAGCCCTATGGCATGGGGGCACCACACATACATGAATAGCCATAAGAAAGGATGAGACTAATCATGCTGCAATTTTGTTACAACTTATGCTCGATCGAAAATCCTGGCATTTTGACAGGTGCAAACTTAATGACCTGGCTAGCACAACAAACGAAGTAGAGCCATAATACTCGCTTACTCCTTCCTAACTCTTCCTTTACCACCCTTAGTGACTAGTTCCTCTTCCTCTAAGATCATGTGCTAGTTGAATACCCAATCTTTGAAGGCAGTGTGAACAAAAAGCTAAGAGTCCTGCCCTGAACTCCCACAGGCTCTTCTTTATATCCATTTTCACACGATATGCTATAGATCTCTCCACCATGGCAACCCAATCTTTTTGGTCATGCACATTGTCCTGAAACACATAAGGATCATCTAAGCCATGTTCACCTAATTCAAAAACTCATATCTTATGGAATCGACAAAGCGACATTCCAGTGAAGTCAAACCACCGGACTGACAGGAAATTTTGATCCATGCCTCCCAAAAATTGATGTCGCCCTAATGGCATCGGGGAGGCCCATATCTCATAAACCACACACTTCCTAAGCCGTGCATCTCATAAGCCGCACACTTCCTAATCCACGAATCTCATAAGCCCCACACTTCCTAGGTCGTGCATCTCATAAGCCATTCACTTCCTAAGCCACACGTCTCACAAGTCGCGCACTTTCTAGACCGTGCATCTCATAAGCCACGCACTTACTAGGCCACACATCATAAGATGTGCACTTCCTAGGCCGCGCATCGCTTCTTGAATCATTGAAACCGCTTACAAGAAAGCATCTGATAAGCTATGCATTTCATAAGCCGCACATCGCTTCTTGGGCTAGTGGGATTACTTTCAAGCAAGCATAAAAACTCTTTCGTGCATGCCCACAAGTCGCGCATCTTTTCTTGAGCCATGGAACCACATTCTCGAAGCGTGAACTCCTCACATTTCCAAAGGCTGGCGATGTTGAGAAGGTCTCACCATTCCGAATCGATAGGTCATATCGATCTCATGTCTTTCCAAGAACCGGTGTCGCTCCGGCAGCATCGGGAAAGCCAGAAGCTTTTGCATGCATCCCATAAGCCGTGCATCGGTTCTTAGATTAGTGGAACCACATTCAAGATTAACAAGAAGCGATCCCTACTACCTAAAAGGACCGACATTGTTCCGGTAGTGCCGCAAAGCTCCAAAACCAAAAGATAGGCAAAGAAATCCGATCATTGACCAAATTCAATATGCAAAATGTCTAAAGTCAAGGCATTCAAGTAACCAGAACCATCAGAGATAGGAGCTGCGATTGAACTTCGACCGGGGAATCCTGATAGCTACCCAGTGCATCAAGCGTTCGAAAAAACCTACCCCATGTAATGGAGCACACATAACATACTAACACTTAATTAGGATAAAAATTGCTTTATATTTCTGTTATGCCGAACAAAGAATTTCGGCAATCAGAATGGAGAAGTATAATATTTTGAATGACTCTATAATTGAAATGGAAATAACTTTAACTTGCTAAACATCAATATTACCTAAACAACATCGAGAACTCCAGACCGTCATATTAACAAGAAAAGTCTAACTCCTTAAAATTCATCATCACTAAGAAATAGGCGATAAAAGAAGGAACTTACTATCGACTATACATAGACGACGATGGAAGATGTTTCTAGAATCAAGTCATTGATGCACCAGTTTCCAAAGACAGAAGCAAGTGCTCGACTGAGCTTCCAAACCCCAACTTGCAAGAATCCAGCGACCATAAAGATTAGCAACGCTCGAAGGGAATAACTCATCTCTTCACAATCTGACATCGCTTGGAGACTAGAAATGCCAGGAAGGATAACTCTCGATGTGATATCCCGGGAATTTTGACAATATCAATTTAATAATCTTTATATAAAATTAAATTGATTTGATGATAATTGATTAATAATATATGAATTGGTTTAATAATCTGAAGAAATAAATATTTAATTAGTGATTTATTTTTTGAAAGCTAAAATAAATGTTTTAAATTATAATGTATATATATTTGTATATATATTATAGATAATCTTTGTTTTAGAGTTTAATAAATAAATAAAGTTTTGTTTTAAATTCTAATAATATATTTAGTAATTGGGAAATTATGTTTTAAATTAATTTTAAGTTTGTCAATGTTATTTAAATTAATAATTGTATGGTTTGTAAATATTTAAATAAATGTTAAATTGTTTAAAAATTTATCTTAGCTTAATTTTTTTGTTTTAAATTTAGAATAAAAGTTTGTTTTATTTCTTATTAAATATTTATAATATATTATTTTTCCATAAATATAAAAAGGAATTAAAATAGGAAAATAGAATCTTCATTTTAAATTGAATAAATTGATTTTAAATTCAAAGGATTAATTTGAATTTGAAATTTTATTTTGAAATTCAAATTAATAGATTCTTTAAAATATTTGAATAAGTTTTAATTTATAATTTTTTATATTTACATTTTCTTTAAATAAGTAATTCACATGTATATTTACATAAATATAAATAAATTAAGCTTAAAGCTTTATCTAACATTTAAATAAAAAGAAAATTAAACAAGACATGTGTTAACTTATGAAATAATCAAATTACAAGTGTTAACATATTAGTAATCTTAAATACATGTGTTAAGTAGTAGAATAAACAAAATGACAAGTGTCATTGTTTTATCTTTTTCTTTATTTTAATTAAAATTATTTCAACCATTATAAACCATGTTTTTTTTCTTCACTCTCGTTTTCCTATCTTTTATTCTAAGCTAAGAAAAACATAAGCAAATCTGAAATTGCACTCCTCAAATAAAAATTTCAAAATCAAGAACATGTAACAAGATTTTCAATATACAACCTGCATTTGAAACTTGTAATTCAGTTTCAAAATCAAAAATCTGAAACTCAAAACCCCCCTCAAAAGCAAATTCTGCAACCCAAACCAAATTCCAAACTAAAGCAAATTCTTTGGCATTGGTGTCAACAATGCAGCTCGGAGTGTTCTGTGTGTCGGCAGAGTTTTCTGGCTTAGCAATTTTCTAGAGGTGGAGTTCAGAAGCAGTAGAGTAGAATCCATTTCTTCCATGGATTGGCAAGACCAGCATAAGCTGTTCTGATTGGTAAAGTGAGAACAGTTTTCTTTGGATTTTAGTTTGGATTGATCGCAAAAGTGACTTGCGATGATTTAGTATTCTCTTGGATTGTTGGAAAATTTTCTGGATGTTTTCAGGGAAGTCAGGGGTTGTCCGCATCTAGAGATTCACTTTTCTTATCGACCAGGATTCCAAGTGTGGTTCCGATGGTTCAATTAGTTGAAGGTTGGTTCCTTGAGATGGAGTTTGTTGAAGCAACTCAGGATTGAAGGAACTTCTGAGTTTTCGCTTGGTCATAAGAGATTTTCTCTTTAGTGATGTTGTCCGGATGTGCTTGTGTTCTTCATCAGCATTTTCTTCTACTCCAGATCAGAGTTGTGCAGCGGAAGCAGTTTGAGAGTGCATTTGCTTTTCTTTTCCGGATAAGAGAAGCTTGTTTTCTTCTGATGGTTGTGAGTGGAGTTTGTTCTTGATCTTGGTTGATCTGGGAGGATCATTCTGGTGGATTGGGTTTGGTCTAGTTTGTTTCTTGAGACATCAACGAGGATTGAGCTGATCAGGTTGGAGGTAGGCAGCCCAAGATCGTCCGAAGAGTTTTGTGGATATGAAGTCGGAGATCTGATTTTGGATAAGTTTTCTCAGTTTTAGGAGCTATAAATTTTGGTAAGGTTGGGTAAGCTAGCTCCGAGATGTTTGGATTCCTTCTGTGTTCTGTTATGGATAAGTGTTTGATTTTCTGGATTGAATTGCCAGTTTGGACAACTGGAATTCGTTGTGTTTCATGTATCTCTGAGGGAGTACGTGTATGATCTATTTCTGGTTTTGGAATCAGCTGTTCTGGGAGATTTGGTTGTTGAGTCAGACTCGTCTGTAGTCTGATGTCTTGTTCAATTGTAGATCTAGATGAGTAGGAGTTCTGTAGCTTAGTAATGTTGACTGGTTGGGTTTTATAGAGCGAGTATCCCAGTGTTTACTTGGGAAACTCGAGGAAACTCTATTCAGAATTTTGTCTGGATAGTTAATTTTGTTTGATTGGGTGAATTGATTTCTATGGTTGTTAGAATATGTTTGATGTATGCTTGTGTTTTGAAATTAAAAGTCTTGGATAGGTTATTAAATTACCTTTGTTTTAAATTTCGGGGACGAAATTCTTTTAAGGGGGAAGGAATGTGATATCCCGGGAATTTTGACAATATCAATTTAATAATCTTTATATAAAATTAAATTGATTTGATGATAATTGATTAATAATATATGAATTGGTTTAATAATCTGAATAAATAAATATTTAATTAGTGATTTATCTTTTAAAAGCTAAAATAAATGTTTTAAATTATAATGTATATATATATATATTTGTATATATATTATAGATAATCTTTGTTTTAGAATTTAATAAATAAATAAAGTCTTTTTTAAATTCTAATAATATATTTAGTAATTGGGAAATTATGTTTTAAATTAATTTTAAGTTTTTCAATGTTATTTAAATTAATAATTGTATGGTTTGTAAATATTTGAATAAATGTTAAATTGTTTAAAAATTTATCTTAGCTTAACTTTTTTTGTTTTAAATTTAGAATAAAAGTTTGTTTTATTTCTTATTAAATATTTATAATATATTATTTTTCCATAAATATAAAAAGGAATTAAAATAGGAAAATAGAATCTTCATTTTAAATTGAATAAATTGATTTTAAATTCAAAGGATTAATTTGAATTTGGAATTTTATTTTAAAATTTAAATTAATAGATTCTTTAAAATATTTGAATGAGTTTTAATTTATAATTTTTTATATTTACATTTTCTTTAAATAAGTAATTCACATGTATATTTACATAAATATAAATAAATTAAGCTTAAAGCTTTATCTAACATTTAAATAAAAAGAAAATTAAACAAGACATGTGTTAACTTATGAAATAATCAAATTACAAGTGTTAACATATTAGTAATCTTAAATACATGTGTTAAGTAGTAGAATAAACAAAATGACAAGTGTCATTGTTTTATCTTTTTCTTTATTTTAATTAAAATTATTTCAGCCTTTATAAACCATGTTTTTTTTCCTTCACTCTCTTTTTCCTATCTTTTATTCTAAGCTAAGAAAAACATAAGCAAATCTGAAATTGCACTCCTCAAATAAAAATTTCAAAATCAATAACATGTAATAAGATTTTCAATATACAACCTACATTTAAACTTGTAATTCAGTTTCAAAATCAAAAATCTGAAACTCAAAACTTCCCTCAAAAGCAAATTCTGCAACCCAAACCAAAATTCCAAATTAAAGCAAATTCCTGAAAATTTTTGTTCCTCTGGAAATGACCATCAGCTTAGCAAATCATAAAAGGCTGCATGCATCTAATTTTGGTTAGAGTTTCAAATGCAAGAAACCTGGAGTTGAAGTCTGCATCTTTTTCAAAATTTAAAAGATTTAAAAGCCTGCATGCATGAAGTTTAAAATCAGAAGCTTTTCTAAAAACACGAGGCTCTGTTTTCTGGAAGAGAAAGGTGAGTAACATTTTGTTTAAAATGAATTAAGTAAATGATTGGTTGCCTGTTTTGTCTCTGAAAAATATTGCCTGTGAATAACATCATTATCTTAAACCATAGATACATGATAATATTGAAGCAATTTGTTTGTATGTATATGAGTTTCTGGCCATTACTATGAACTTATATAAGTATGTGTACACTGTTTAGTATTAGTGTTGTTGTTGTTGTTCTTGATTTAGGTTTTTAAATTCAGATTTTAGTAGTCTCTTGACTTAACCATTATTGTGAAAATGAGTTACAAACAAATTCGTTTGTTGAACATAAATCTAAGAATAAAAATTAAAATAAGGTAAATTAAATTCAAAACCTTCTCTGGAAATCAAAATTGACCTGGAAGCATGATTTTGTTTAAAAACTTAAATTCTTTAATTCAGCAAATTAAGATTGTAATATGAAACCACTTATGAAAACATGATTTTTAAATAAGAAAACACAATATTTAGTATGGGACTTGGGAAGTGGTTCTGAGATGAACTAAAAATTGATTTTTGGAAATTCTAATTGATTTTGAGATTTTGATAGCTTGAAATTTCTTCTGTATGTAGTATAGTGATCAGACATTTCAGGAAAATTTACAAATTGGTGAATTAATCTTTGAATTAGCAGAGTGGGAAGTTGTTCTGTAACCCTAGTATTTGAATATGTTAGAAAATAGGATCGTTCTCTCTCTCTTTGGTTGACCGAGTGTGAAGCCACTTTGGGGAAATGTAGCTGGGTCTACGACAAGGTTGTGACCGGAGTTTCGACTCAAACGATGGTCGGAGGGGAAAGAACTCGTCGTTGACAGGTTTGGGGTCTTGGGGGTATACCATGTTCTAGGTTTTAAAGGGAGGCTGGATTTGATTTTGGGTAAATGGAGATATACTGATGATCAGAGGTTTGGGTTGGACTCTGGAGTCGATAGTAGATTAGGGTTAATCATCGTGGATGATCGGAATCATCCACAGGCTTTGTGCATGTGCAAAATGGCCATCAGAGGGTTGTTTTTTTTCTGGAATGTGATGAAGATGGTACTCGGGGGATGATCGGGTCATTTTAGTTTTTGCTCGAAGTTTAGGCAAGGATGACTCGAAGTAAAAGAGTTTTGAGCTCGGCTAGTTTATTTAGTTGCAGGTTTTCTTTTCAGGAACCCTGACTGTTTCAGGTTTTTAAATTTAAACTTAATTTAAATAAAAGAAAACAAAGCAAGTTTGAATTAGGTTTAAGCATGAATTCGAATGTATTTGAATTCCAGATTTCAAATAAATTTGTAAAAAAAAAAGAATGAATGAATGTTTAAAAACAAAAACTGTACAGTATTTTAAAAGTGTTTTTGGAAATCTGAAAAAAATGAGATTTTAAAATAAGGTTTTAAAATTTAAGTTAAAATCTGGAGTGAATTCCTGAATTCAAATTGGAATTTGAATCTGAAGTATTCAAAAGAAAATAAGTTATAAATTCTAATGTTATAATTAAGTTTGAATATTATAGTATTTTATAACATGTGATTTTATAAATCTGAAATGAAATTTAAAACAGGATTTTAAATTTAATTTTTTAGATCTGAATCTGAAATATGATTTGAATTCTAGTTTGTAATATAGATAAGATTTTGAATTTAAATATTTCGAAATCATTTGAATATATTTAAAGTATAATTTAAATTGATTATGGGTTAAACTTTTTTTTTAAATTTACCTTAAGTAATTCTTTAAAAATGAAATTGAAGGGTTTTAAATACTTAAACCTTGTTTAAGTTAAAAGTTAATTTCATTTTAAATCTTAATTTAAAATGGGATTTAGATGAAATTTTAAAAGAAAATTGTTTATAAATTATTTTGGATAATTATAATTAAATCATGAATAAGATAAATGATTATCATTAAGTTGATTTGAACTTAGTAATTTATAATCTATTAATTGATTAAGGTAATTAAATTTTGTAATTAATTAATTTGATTAATTAATAATTTGGGTTAATTAATTAAATAATTAAGGGTTTTATTTAATTAATTAAAGGATTAATAAGTTAATTAAGATTGATTTAAATTGTAATTAAGAAATCAATTAATTAAATAAGATTTGATTTAATTAATGATTTGAATTTATTAATCAAGTAATTAATAATTAATTATGTTTTTGATTATCACTTGATTAATTAATTATTAATTAATGAGTTTTATAGATAATTAAATTTATCATTAATATTTATTATCTCAGTTAATTACTTTGGAGAAGTAATTAAGGATTTGATTTTGGTTAATGAAGGTCATTAACATAGTATTATTTAATAATTAATTAATGTAAATAATTTAAATGATTAATTGTATTAATTAATTTAAAGATAATCATTTGAGAATTGTTTAAGTGTAATTACTTAATGAAAGTAATTAAGAAAATTAATTACTAATTGTAATTAATTAATTTTATTTTGATTAATTAAGTTAATTAATTAAGTGTAATTAATTTAAATTAATCACTGGTTGATTTGAAAGTAATTACCAATGTAATTAAAAGTGAATAATTTCTTGTGAAGAAATAAAGAAGATAAATTACTTGATGTAATTTAATTGAAGGATACTTGGATAATGGAGGAGTTTTGGAATTTAATTACTTTGTGTAATTAATATGTAATTAGTATACATAATAATTACTTAAGGAAGTAATTAATAATTAATTACTTAGTGAAATTAATTTAGGTTTTGTTAATTGAGTTATTTGAAAATAATAAAAGATGTAATTAATTTAATAATGATTAATTACTTAATGTGATTAATCAAGAGTGATTAATCAATATGGATAATTGATAATTAATTTAATAGGGTAATTATTAATAATAATTTGGGATCATTAATTTAAATAATTAATGATGTAACTAAGGATTGATTAATAAGAACAACTAATCAATGAAGGGATTAATTAATGTAATTAATTAAGGATTAATGTAATTAATTATAATCAATAAATTAATGAAGTAATTACAGGTTAATTACTGAATTTGGTTTGGTGCAATTAATTTGTGAAATTAATTAAAGGTTAATTACTTGAATGTAATTAAAGAATAATTAATCAAGATGATTAATTAGAGTAATTTGTTTGAAGGTAATTAATTAGTTGATATGTAATTAATTAAGGGATATGTAAGCAAGATTTACATGGATGAGTAATTAATTTAATTCATTTTAAATTAATTAAGGAAGAAGTAATTAATTTAATTCATTTTAAAGTAATTATAGAATAATGATTAATAAGTCATTGCTTATGAATGCTGTTTGATATTGGTTACCCTGAATGGTTGAGGTCTCAGTTATGAGATAAATGATGTTGTGTGATTTGGATGCTATGGTTGCATTGCGTTGATGATATAAATTATCTATTTGGAATGATACTATGGATTATCTGATGTGATGATAATATTGATTACTTATTGTGATGTTGTGTATTATCTATCTGTGTGTATATATAGATAATATTGAATTGAATTATTTTAAACTTTAAAACAACTTGGACCTAAAAGACACGTTTTGGATTTCGATGAGACCGGGATCGGGTTTCCATTTTTGGATATTCGAAAACCACATCGATCCAAATTAACGATAGGTCGTGAATCTCAAGTGAAGATGAAGATTCAGAGTGCAAGGGTTATCGTCGTTAACTCTGAGGGTGATTCCAAAATGAGTGTAACGAGATAATGCCTTTGTTTTCGTTCGAACCCGAAACGAACTTGTATGGATTGAATGCTTTCAGAACATCGTCAGGTGGACGATGAGCATTCTAAGAGATTTGTTATCTAAAGGTAATCGTAGCCTAAAGCCTCATCAACCGACAATGGCTAAAACAGGGGAGCTGCAGCAAGGCTTCGTGGGTAGCCCCCACTTGAGAGTGAGATTTACCCCTGTCTAGAAGTCCCTTTATATTCGGCTGTGTGGGCAATTGGTTGCAAACAACCGAGGGGTTGTCTTGTTCAGAACTGTTCAGTAAGGAATGGTTCCGGCCTTGTGTTGCAGGGGAGCGGGCGTACTCCTCGGTACGTTGATCTAGGCCATGTACTGTGACGGGCGGTACCCCAGTAGCCCTGCCATTGTATGGAATCCAAAATCCAATAAGTGCCAACGGTTTTGTTTGTATTACCCACTTTTGTGGCTAGTAGCTGGAATTTAATGAATGTAACAATTTCGGCTATTTCATATTTACTTGAAAACCCTAGACACTATTATAATATCACCGGATTTCCTATCAAATGTTTTGGTTAGCGTAAGGTAAAAACTTTTCCATGTTTATGTGTGGGAAGTCTTACATGATACCTTTCTTTCAAAGGTTTTTAAAGTTAAGCAACCTTAACCTGTTACTCACACCAGACCCATGTCTGACCCGGAGTTTATCTTTTCTTTTTCTTAAACTCTTGGCTACTCAAATTTTTATGAGTAGCCAAGGGATTCATGTTGGCTTTGACGAATATTGGAGGAGCAATGTAGCAGGAGGCTTCTGCGTAAATATATAGTTTCCGTTGTGTTTTCTCTGTATTGTGTTTGTATTAAGTTGTAAATACTAGACAGGTGTTTATAACTGTCTAGTATATATGATGTGAATGCTGTGTATCTCTGATTGATATTGTATATTATGTAAATACATATGTTATTAATATAATTTATTCATTCCGCTGTTGAGATTCTAGTGTTGTTTCTTCTTTCTCTTCTTTCTTTTCTTCTTCTATCCCTTTCTTTCTTAATAGATGATGCAATTTTCTGGGAGTAGAAAGTCGGGTCGTTACACTCGATCATCATAGATTCATCATAGCCTAGACTTTAGTTATGCTTGGTATAATCAACCATGTAGGGATCGGTCAGATATCTTGACTCCTACTTGCGTAAAACTAGCTGTTGTACAAAGATAGACATTGACAAGGAGAGACCACTTAGAATTGAGAAGTTAAACCATTGATTCCAAAGATTGAAACCAGCGAATAAGGAGGACAGTTGCGACAATGCTAACACCCTATCGGAGCACATATGACATCGAACAAGCAAAGTTAATTATCATAGACTCAAGGCAAGCACTATCAAACTCTTCCGATCCATGATCACAATGGGAAGAGTGCAAGTGTACTATAGGCAATGTAACGAATCACCCCATAATATCTGATATTCTATAGGTGCTTAGAGGCACGTGGGAATGATGGGTTCCATAAATGGAAGTCAATTTGCAACAAAAATCGATAGAAGGAAATTCGACCCTACATAAATAGACATGCTTGGAACTCTGATCCTTCCAGAACATGGAGTATCCCAGAGTTAAGAAACGTTGAGAAAGCAACCATATAGGGTTAAAAGGAATCTAATCGACTTTATAGGATCGAAGAATGATTCAATCTTAATCAACATTATTTTAACGCTATCCAAGGACATGCAACACTAAGAAAAGACTTTTACATTCCAATCATCGAAGTTCTAGATTCCAAAGACCAAAGCTAGTACCTAACTGGAATAAAGTCACCACCAGACTGATGGGAAAACTGATCCCAACCTCTTGAGTGTAGGAGTTGCCCCAGCAACGTCGAGCCCTTCTCTCATTCATTAAGTACTAGTTTTGCCCCTACAACACCAGGAAACTTTCTATTCATAGGCACCGGTGTTGCCCCAGTAATGCCAGGAAACTTTCTATTTCTTAAGTACTGGTGTTGCCCCATCAATGCGGAGAAATTTTCTACTTCCTAAGTATCGCGTCGAAAACACTGGAAAATTTTTTATTTAATAAATACCAGCAATTCCCCTGCAATGCCAGGAAAAATTTAATCTATAGTGTCAATGAGAAATACCCAACGTAGTGAACCATCGATACACCAACTTTCAAAGATAGAAGTTGGTCTCCAACTACTATTGTCTTTGGAAAACTACTATTGCTTGAAGATAGGAAATAATAGGAAGACATAACCTTCCAAAGGTCAATCGGATGATTCAACCTTACATCGCAAGATCCAGTCACTACCTAAAGATAAAAACGATGCTAGAAGAAAATCCCTAGGATCGAGCCGCTCACATGCTTGTTCCAAAGGAAAAAGCCGGTACATGACCGAACTTCTAGTATTCAACCAAGTAAGAAATTTAATGCCGTATACAGATAGGAAGCTTCAAGAGAAGTTTTCTTGGAACTAAGCAACTAAGTTGCCAGCTCCCAAAGGAAGGAACTGACACATGAACCAAATGTTTGAATTTCCACTTATATTAAGATTGCTCTGTTCGTTTTAATTTCCAGAGACATTACAAAATTATTTAACTTAAATAAACTTTTAAACTATAATCTATGATACAACAACACATTTTGTTTAAGACTTAAATCCTAACAAAGATTAGATCATGAGAATGATTTTTGAATCAAAACTAGGTCTTGAAACTGGAACAGAGATGTTACAGGTATTCATAGGCATGCACACATCTATTAATCTTAATACATTTCCAAATAAAGACAATTTTATTTCAAAACTCTTGCAAACCTTTTAATATTTGTTTAATAACTCATTTTTAAAAATTACTTTAAACTTTTAAACTTATGCAAACATTTTGATTTATTAAAAATTTATTTATTTCAAAATTAGATAACCAAATTTAATTTGAAACCAAACTTTAAAATTGATTTAAATCTTTGTTTAAAACCTCCGTTTAAATTTAAATAGTAAAATTTAAATTTTTGGTTGATTGCTTGAGTTGTCTGGATGTGATAATATATATAATAGTATATATATATATATTGGAATGTTTGATTTCCCGCATTATATAGCAGATAAGATCCCATGTGTCGCATAATAACGGATGAAATTTTATAATCCCATATACCGCGATATTCCACCTCGAAGTGGAATTGGTATTTTATATTGTGCTAACATCTGTGGATGTTGGGAAATAGGTTGGACGGATCCAACTGGATTCCTCAAAATATTTTGATTTGTTTAACTATCCTATGTTATGATTTACTGGATGATCTATGATAGATTGCGATGGTAATTGGAAATAAAGGATGCTATGTAGCTCAGGAGACGAGCTAGATGACGAGGCGTATTTTCCGTAGATTTATATTTCTGCTGTGCAGAGAAAGTTGTATATTCAGCTTTGGAAGGACGAGATATTATAACCATCCTGAATTGTGTTGTTGTTTGTATTGTACTCTGATAGATGTTGTATACTATGTAATATCTTATGTGATTAATATGATTTATTCCTTCCGCTGTTGAGATTCTGATGTTGTTTCTTTCTTTCTTCTTTATCTTTTCTCTTTTCTATCCCTTTCTTTCTTAATGATGATGCATCTTTCTATGGAGAGAAAGACGGGTCGTCACAGTTGGTAATTGGTAAATTTTATCTTTTAAAAGTTAAAAAAATATTTTCTATTTATAATGTATATTTATTTGTATATATTGTAAATAGAAAAGCTTTGGTCTTCAGGGTTGAATTGCCAGTTGGAAGACTGGGATTCAATGTGTTTCACATATCTCCGAGGGAGTACGTGTATGATTCATCTTTGGTTGTGGTACCAGCAGTTCAGGAAGATTTGGTTATCGAGCAGGATTTGACTACGGTCTGATATCTTGTTCATTTTTGTAAATCTAGATGAGTAGGACCTTAGTAGCTTAGTAGTATAGATTGTTTGGGTTCAGTAGAGCGAGTATCCCTGTGTTTATATCTAGGTAACTCAAGATAATGTTAGGAAGGTCTATCCTGATTTGTGTCAGGTTCATTAGATTTGTTCGATTGAGTGAATTGGTTGCTATGGTTGTAAGCATATCGTTGATAATATATGCTTGTGATTTAAAATTAAAATCTTTGATGGGTTATTAAATTACCTTTGCTTTTAAATTTCTGACGAAATGCTTTTAAGGGGGGAGGAATGTGATGACCCAGAATTTTGGGCAATATTTATTTAATAATCTGTATTAATAATTAAATTGATTTGATAATTGTCTTTTATAATTGTAATTTAAATTGGTATCTCTGTGTTGTATTTGAGTTGTAATAACTTGACAAGTGTTTATAACTGTCTAATATGTGTTGTATAAGCTGTGTAACTCTGATAGATTTGTATACTATATACTAGTTATGTGGTTAATATAATTTATTCATTCCGATGTTGAGATTCTGATGCTATTTCTTTCTTTCTTCTCTACCTTTTCTCTTTTCTATCCCTTTCTTTCTTAATGATGATGCGTCTTTCTATAGAGAGAAAGACGGGTCGTCACAGTTTTGTAATTAATTAATGGTTGATTAAGCAAAGTTAGGTAATTAATTCTTAAGTAATTAATTTAATTTAAGTTAATTAAATTAATTATAATATGGATTAATAATTGTTGCTTATGTATGGTTGTTTGAGTAGAATGTCTGGATTGGTTGATATCCGTGGGATGATAATCTATGATATTCTGTGATATGATATTGGATATATCTGTGATAAATGTGTGATATTTATCTGTGTTAATGCTTTGTGAATTCAAGTATTGAATTGAATTAAATTGTTTAACTTTAAAACAACTTGGTCTTTAAAATACGTTTGGATTTCGATGAGACCGGGATCGGGTATCAAATTTGATTATCCGAAAACCACATCGATCCAAGTAAACGATAGGTCATGACATCTCAAAGTGAAGATCGAGATGGAGTTTCAGAGTGCAAGGGTTATTGTCGTTAACTCTGAGGGTGATTCCAATATGAGTGTAACAAGATATTGCCTTTGGTTTGATTCAAACCCGGAATGAATCTGTATGGATTGAATGCTTTCAGCACATCAGCAGGTGGACGATGAGCATTCTAAGATAGATGTGTTCTAAAGGTAATCGTAGCCTCAAGCCTCATCAACCGGGAATGGCTAAAATAGGGGAGGTGCAGTAAGGCTAAGTGGGTAGCACCCAAGTAGGACAAGATTTTCCCATGTATAGAGTCCCTTTTTATTCGGCTATGTGGCGGTTGCTGGCTCCAACTGCGGGGTTGTCTTATTCGAGATTTTCCAGTAAGGGATGGTTCCGGCTTTGTGTTGCAGAGGGTCGGGAGTGATCATCGGTACGTCGATCTAGGCACGTACTATGATGGGCGTTACCCCAATAGCCCTACCATTGTATGGAAATCCAATCTCCAATAAGTGCCATCGGATTTGATTGTATAACCCACTTTGTGGCTAGTATGCTGGAATGTAATGAATGTAACAATTTCTGCTATGTGAATATTTATTTGAAAACCTTAGACCTTATTATAATATCACAAAATTTCCTATTAAAGTTTTGGTTAGCGTAAGGTAAAAACTTACCCATGTTTATGTGTGGGGAGTCTTATGTGATACCTTTGTTGTCAAAGGTTATTAAAGTTAAGCAACTTTAACCGTTTACTCACACTAGACCCATGTCTGACCTGAAGTTTATTCTGTTTTTCTTAAACTCTTGGGTACTCAAATTTTTACAAGTAGCCAAGAGATTCAGGTTGGCTTTGATGAATTCTGGAGGAGAAATGGAGCAGGAGGCTTCAACGTTGTAGATGTGTAGTGGTTCCGCTGTGTTGATCTCTATGTTGATATCTGTATTGTATCTTGAGTTGTATGATAGACAGATCTTTATAACTGTCTAGTATGTGATGTATAAAGCCGTGTACTCTGATAAATGTTGTATATTATGTAATACTTATGTGATTAATATAATTTATTCGTTCCGCTGTGAGATTCTAATGTTGTTTAGTTCTTTCTTCTCTATCTTTTCTCATTTCTATCCCTTTCTTTTTTAATAATGATGCGTCATTCTGTGGAATGAACGGCGGGTCATTAGCTTAGTAGATCTAGATGAGTAGGAGCTCAGTAGCTTAGTAGTATATATTGTTTTTGGAAAACCTGCCCAGGTTTAAAACCTGCAACAAAACAATTTACCCAAGCCCAACCCTCAAAGACTTCGAGCCAAACTCCACATGACTTCGAGTATCTCATGTAACTGACTCGAGTAAACTCAAGTACCTTTCCCTCTGATCCCAAACTTCACCATAAATGCACCGTGTGGAGTTTGGCTCGAACTCTGTTGCGTGAGATACTCGAAGTCATGTGGAGTTTGGCTCGAAGTCTTTGTGGGTTGGGCTTGGGTAAATTGTTTTTTTGCAGGTTTTCCAAATTTTAAAATGATGTTAGCAGTTAATCAAGGCATGCACGGCTAAGGACAACTAGGGATATTTTCTAGACAATTAGAAATCGTTAGGCTTCCTCAATCCATAATAGGATTAAGTGCCAGATTGGGTGCAATTGAATCATTTATCTCATTTACGAACTGTTAGCGCCAAAAATGGTCACAAACACCCGATTGTAGATGAAAGTGCCCATTTTAAATCATAGATCACAGATAACAAATACGTAGAGAAAATAAATGTGAAGAACACTCAAAATTTGAAAAGAATCATACGAAAACACACAGATTTAGAGTAGTTCGGCGTTTGGCCTACGTCTACTATGAAATAACTGACTTTTATTGATCTTTGTTCATTAGTTACAATGAGTTACAACAGTAGAATTGAAGTATAAGAGTAATCTTGGCAGAGTCTAGACGCAGAAGAGCCAAAAGTCCCTTTTCTGTAGACTTTGGAATGCTATTTACAAGATGTAAATATCTTGCTCAGATCTCGGGAGACCTCTTTTGGCATGTGAGTGGGCCCACACGATCGATCCCATGTCATTTGCACTCGGTCCATGATCGATACATATGAATTTCATATCGTTCAAGATTTGATCCAATGGAGTCTAAATTAAACACGAACATTCTTTAGGTTGTACGTAAGCTCCTATGAAAATTTGGTGGTATTTGGACTTATAGATTACGAGTTATGATCGATGCAAGTTTGAGCTTTTCAACTGCTATTTTGTTCGTATCCATTCCGTTCATATCGATGGTCTCTCATCGATAACCCTGCACGTGATCTAAGATGATGTGCCGCTTGCTTTTATGATCGATCCACATTTCATGCCGAATGATCGAGTCTTTCCTATGGATGTGCCTTGTTCATATCGACCTGGGTTTAGAATTGTTTGTATCGACCCACTACTCTGTTCGTATCGATGATCACTTCTCTGTTCGTATCAATGATCGTAGGCCATTTCGTATCGATGACTGAAAGCCATGTTGTATCCATTCTTGTATGATCTCTTTGTATCGACCTTTTGCACCTACCTTTGTATCGATGGTGCTTTTTATCAATTGCACGCAGCTACTTTGTATCGTTAGTTTCTGGTCCATTTCGTATCAATGTCCTATGTCCCATTTCGTATCGATGTGAAGCATTGCTTTCGTATCGATCTGTGGCTGATTGATATGAAGCTTTTTTGGGGTTTGATCGATACAAAATGGGCTCTCATGTTGTTGTCGGTCAATACAAAGTGGATGGGTGTCGATCGATACGAAGTGGATGGGTGTCAATCGATACGAAGTAGACGGATGTCGATCGATACGAAGTGGATGGATGCAAACGAGGCCTATAAGCAGATGGACACAAACGAAAGCGATATGAAGAAGGTGATCCCATGGATACGAATAAGAGCATTACTTCACTTGCATCGGTCATATCTTGAGCATATGAACTCTAATTGACTTGAAATTTGAAATGTTGACTTCCATAGGTTTGCTTGCCGTGCCATATTAGTTGTAGCTCGATCCAAACTCGAAAAAAAATTACCAACATCCGTAGCTTACCAGTACATAACTGGCAGTCGAGGAGAACAATCTTTGGTTTCCAGTAAATCTTTAGGCGTCACGGCCTTGCTAAAAGGCGGGACAACACTTGCCTCCCAAAACATGCCTTGCGATAGGAAGGTGTGTTTTGTAGCTCCATAAGCTGGATGTTCGTATCTTGTTAATGACCTGCAAAGAAATTAATAGGCTTACCTGACCGTGAAAGACGATCGTTCGAGATCGTATGTCATTCGGGGTGGTATGTGACCGTTCAAGGTCGGGTGCCGTTCGGGGCGAATGGTGACCGTTCGCGGCCGGGTGCCGTTCGAGGCAAATTGTGACTGTTCGCGGTCTGGTGCCGTTCGAGGAAAATTGTGACCGTTCACGGTCGGGTGTCGTTCGAGGCGAATTGTGACCATTTGTGGTCGGGTGCGTTCGAGGCGAATTGTGACCGTTCGCGATCGGGTGCTATTCGAGGCGAATTGTGACCATTCGCAGTCGGGTGCTGTTCGAGGTGAGTTGTGTGTGCCGGTGGGCTTATTATCATTAATGTCAGATTTCAGGTTCGAGTGAGTTTCTAAATTGCTTATTATGGCGGTTTATCGCCATCTCAGAGCATGTCTGAGGACCATTCGCAATCCCATGCATGTGTAAGTGGATTAGCCGTTATGGAATCACAAATAGCAGATTACACTCAAAATTAGTCTTTCAACAAAAATATCCAACAAAACCAAATCCAAACATGAGAAATAGAAAACAAAAGCAAAACAGAGATGTCAAAGTGCAAACACCTACACTGATGCGATTTATAGTCGTATCAGAGCATGCCTGAGGATCGTTCGTGGTCTTGTACATGTGTAAATGACTTAATCGTGTTGGTGTGGATTTTTCCACTTCTTCGTCATTATTTCAATCAGTTGATGACAAGCTGACGCCTCGATCCTGAGCCGTTCCTAGTTGATGCGGGTGGTGGTCGTTCTTGATCCACCGTCGCGGTTCGCCTCCTCACGTACTGTAGTAGCATGTCATTCTGAATATGCCCTCCTATCTCATCCTTTGAGTGCCTGCTATTATTGGTATTATGGTTGCTTAGCTCATGGAATAAGCAATACTTGTCTGATCTTCTTTCATTGTTGGTCGGATCGCTCCTCGCTGGCCTCCGATAAGGAACATGCCCTCTGGTGTCCTGGTAGATCCGTTCCAAAGTCCCGTTTAGCTCCGTATAAGAGGTAAATCTCGGTTCCTTTCACGGTCGTTTTGATTCATCGCCGGCATCCTCGGCTTCTCGTTTTCCTTTATCCTTTCCTGAATCTTTTCCGGGCGGATCTCCGTTATTGACTGCAGAAACAGACTCCCTCTCCTTCTTCTCTCTCAGCATTTGCATCCTCTAACCGTAGGAATGCTTCGTCCTCATGATAAAACTCCCCTAGATCCATAGGTGGATCCTTTGTTAGTGAATTTTTGAACTCCGTTCCATCAGCTATGCCAAATATAGCTGCCATTAAGACCATGGATGGATCTAGGCGATCCACCGATGCTGCATTAAATCGTGTTAATAAGTTCCTCAAAGACTCTCCAGTCTTCTTCTTCAGTGCCGCTAGACTCATCACATTCTTAGGCCTCGAGATGTGAACTCTGAACTGCCTCACGAACTTCTCAGTCAGCTCGGTCCATGTTCTAACGGAGCCGCTTTCCAATTGCCTAAACCATAGTGCTGTTATGTCTGTCTGATACAATAGGAAACATCGGGCCATGACTTCCTCTGATTCCCTCAGTACTTCCATATGTCTCATATATCTTGTCAAAGGAACGACTGGATCTGTCCTTCCATCATAAGTCTCCAATGTCGATAGCTTTAAATCTGGTGGATTCCTGGCCTGCCTAATTGCAGGAGCGAAGGGACTCCTGTTACATCTTCCAAATTTCTATTCACCAGTCCACCTCTCATGGCTCATCCGACCAATTCCACAAATCTGTCACCGTCGCCAAGCTGTAGTCCTTGTCCGTTGCATCCGATCTTCCCTCCGAGTTCGCGAGGGAGTCCTGGAACTTGCTCTTATGGGCGGACATCCGTTCCTTCATCAGTTCCATGTTGAAAAATTGCATCTAGTATCCTGCCGAGGTTGGATCAACATACTCTTGTGGAGTGCCCCCAGTTCATAGGCTGCTCCTGACGGTCCTAACTTTGTCTCGCGTGCCTTGTCACATGCCTTATCATGCCCTCAACGAGTTTGTTTCATACCGTACCTATGGAATGCCTTCTGGGTAAACCACCAGTTTGGTGGAACTTATGGTATTGTATAGACATGGGAATATATAAAATGTGTTAAAGGGGATATAGGTAATGCCTTAACGCTTCTTTAATATTTTACTTTACTATAGACAATATTTATGTAGCATATTGTATTATGTATGTAGATAGTTCCATGGATCCTTAAAGGATGGAAGTTCCAAACATTCTTTAAGTTATTGAATTTCATTTGGACTTTTCACTTGAGTTGATTTACTTGCATAAGATTGTTAATCTTGACTCGAGTTTTGGTGTTTTACATTATGCTCGGGTCAGCCTGAGTACTACAGCATTTGAGACTCACCTTTTAACGCTTGGAGCTTGGCTTGGAGATTTATATTATCTATTCAGTTTTCTAATTATTCTGTAACTTCAGTCATTTAGTTATTTCTATTCACACTTGTTATTTGCATATGTATTGGAGACTTCTGTGTATTTGGACTTCAATTGTCTTTTTTCTTGGACTCTGTTGTTTCTGTAGTAGCTTTATGAACTACTATTTATCTATTCCACTGTGTATTGTTGTATTACACTCTGTTTGAGATTCCGTGAATGATTTATTTATTGTACATGCTAAGTTTTGCCAAATATAAATAACGATCTGTTTTTTTGAACAATTCAAGTCTAACATGTGTGGTTTATTGTCAAATGGAATAGTTTAAAAATAGTGGGTCATTATAGTTGGTATCAGACCTCTGGTTAAGGAAAAACTTAGCTTATGGATTAAAAACTCATTAGAAATAGGGTAGCAATACCCTAGAATGAGTAGAATCAATTACAGAATCATCCTTCCTTTCGAGCATATCTTCCTAGTTAGGATTATCTTTGATTAGAGTTCCTCTAAATTTGAATCTCTATCTTTGTTCTAAAATCAATTCTTGAACCATCCTATGAGAGAGCATATTTGTTAGTGTTATAAAAATTATTTTATATCGTATTGTTATTTTTGTTAAGTATGATTACATTTTATATAAAAAAGTATAATTTTCTGAAATTAGATAGTTAAATGAATTGGTTATTAGAAATGATAATACAAGATTATCATTTATTGTTTTGTTAACATTCCTAAAACTGTAAAAGTTGTTGTATGTTATAAGAAGATGAAATTTTATAAACATGGTTGTAAATTTGATGTGCAAATGAGATAAAATTAAATTGTGGATTTGAGAATTTAATTTTTAATGCTTTTAAAAATTTGTCTTACAAAGTTTGAAAAAATATTATAAAAATAATATTAACAATATTTGAAGGTATTTTCACGTAGAAATTGTTTCCAAAAGAATTTTAAAAGAAGCAAGTCAGTACTCTCCTCTTTTGTCGCTGGAAAATAATTTCGGTGATATCGACATTCATTTTCGAGTCTTAAAGTGTGGAAGACCACTTAGTAACTTTGCTACACTTTTGTTTTGGAAATTGGATTTTTATTTGAATTTCTTAATTATGATTTGATATACAAAAATATATATGCATATATTTATTTCATAATAGTTTGTAGTGGAAGCAGAAATTAAACTCTTAAGTTTATGTTAAGTAATGGTTTTCAATTATTGAAATGAAGTAAAATTTCTGAATAATTTGAGTGTCTAAAATGAGAAATGAAATTAAAACAACTTGAAACAGTTGAACTAGGATAAAATTAATTTGTATAGTACTCAATTGCATTCTAAAACATATATAACTTGCCTGAAATATTAAAAAAATTGAAATGTTGACATGAATATGTAATTGAAGGGTATACAGGAGGAAACTTAAGTAATAAAAATGCCCAAACTAATTTTTTCTTAATAGAAATATTGTAAATAAAAGTTAAATTGTATAGTTCTCAATTACATTCAGAAACATTAATAAAAACTTGCCAGGAAAAAGTTTGAATGTTAATGAGAACATGTAATTGAGTAGTATACAATATAAAATATAAGTAATAAGATGTCCAAAATAAAATAGTTAAGAAAGTTATAATTAAAAAATTGAGTTGTTATAATGAATGTTTATATGCTTAATCAATGTTATAAGAAATGTTAAGTGAAATAAATTGAATAATAGGAAGAGAATGTTATTTAAGTAAATGAATATGAACTTAAGAAACTAAACAAATAATAAATAAATTTATATTTTGTAAACTATTTGTGATACAAAGGTAAATTACAAAGAATGGTTGAAATAGAATTATGAAGTGGAATTAACTTAAGTGAAGTCAATTGGATTAAATAAATGAAATGAGTTAAATAAAATAGGATTTGTTTTGAATAAATAAATAAATGAATGAATTTAAGTTATAAAGAAAAGGTGAATGTAAATAAATTATGAATGAAAGTTAATTAAGTAGAGATGTAAGAAATTTGGAATACATATAAGCTATATGACTTGAAACTTGAGAAAGTAGGAAGTAAAAACAAAAATGAGAATGTGGTTAAATAGTTTGGATAGGGAAAAGAGAATATAGAATGTTGATATTAAACTTAAGTAAATTTGTAGAATGGTTAATTAAGTGATATTGACATTAAAGTAAATATTCTATGTGAATGAAATAAAATTAATGATCATAAATAAAGCTGAATGTAAAAGAGAATAACACATATTGTGACGACCTGGAATTTTCAAGCATTTAAAATCGAAATATTCAATTGATTTTAAATACTCAATATAATAATTTTAACTGGAATTAAAAATATCGCTATTTGTTTGATAATTAAATAATAGAATTTAATTATTAGAAGTTGAGCAAATTGTTGAATCTCGAATTTTAGGTCTGTTAAAAATAATTTAAAGGCTTGTAAAATTTATATTGATAACACTGAAGATAATAGAAGTTGTAAAATCGAAATTAACAGAGGTTTGTTCAGTTTTAAAATTATATCGTTTAATTTGAATTTAAAAATAGCTTTCCGAGGGGCAGTCTCGGAATTCGACGAAACCGGTTCCATTAGGACCGTAATATTATATTATTGTCGGATTTCAATTTTCGCAAGGTTCAGAGTTACCGTTTGAACGTACAAACCGTAATTGAAAAAAAAATTAATTTAACTTCAATTTACATAGTCGAACCTTTCCATGGAAGCCACACTCATTTAGCTTCTAACGCAAGCTTCTTCTACTCTCTTCTGATAATAACACGGCCGAAGCATTTTTCTTCACTAATCAACCCTTCAGTAAATAAAAAAAAGAGAGAAACAAATGGTGGCGATGCCCTTCAGTTTCAAGCTAAAAAAAATGGCCACCCTCGTTTTAATCTAGCCGGTCGAACAAATTTACATATTCGTTCAAATCCATCTCATTGAATCGCGAATCCAAATTTTTTTGCGTTTACCTCGAGGTCGAAATTTATCGGCTCGCGTGGTAGAAAAGGGGAAATTGGGAATCGAGTTGATTCTTGGATTGATTGCGAGGGGTGTCGAGGGTAGGAGGGCAGTTTCAAAGCATATTATTGGAACGAGTACACGGCGTTTTGGGCGATGCGACAGCGACGAGCTCGGTGGGGTTTAGGGCAAGCGATGTTGGAAGAAGGGCAGTGGTGATGTCGCGTAGCACATGGGCGTCGCATTTCGTCATGAGGGTTCTCGAAGGTCGGAGAAGGGCAGCAAGTCGTAGCCGATGTCGCGAATGGAGTTAGTTGGGTTCGCTGTTTGCGATGGGGGCGCTGTGAGTGCCGCGTGTGAGGATGGTAACCAGAGGATGGAGCTGATGTCGGTTTCCAGTGGCGCAGGGGTTACTGGAATCGATGATGTTCAAGCATGTTATTCGTGGCAGCGAGTATATAAGTGAGGTATTCTGTTTTTAATCTAGTTAATAAATGTTATATGCAGATTTTTGTTTTCTACAGAGAAAGTTTGAACTGCAACAAAGCAAATAAATATATACAGATTATAAATTTAATAATAAAACACGTATATAGATAAATATATGGATGCAGTAAAAGTAAAAAAAACAAAAACTTATATAAGATTTGGAATAAAATAAATAGGCAATCGAAAATGTTGGAAGTTATATAAGGAAATCAGATTTTAACCCATATAGATTATTTGTATAAGTATAGTTTCAAAATAAAATAAATACATATATATTTATTTTTCATTTACTAGTCTATTTATAAAATAATATGTTATGGATATAGATTTTCTTAACGAACTCATTTAATCATTTTAGTAGTTAAAAATATTTTTATCCTACTAGTTTATTTTAAAGGAAGTGGATTTGGTGATTTAACTATTTTAATTAACTCATTTAAATTATTGGGTTACTAAAGATAATGTATAAAAAGAAAAAAAATAATTATTAGTTTAAAGATGTTAAATTAAATTATAGGTTAAAATAAATAAGTAAATGCTAATTAATTTTGGATCAATTCAAGTGTTAATAAACTATAATATCTATTTAAGGTCAAAAATCGAGAAATCCAAGGGGATATTGAAGTGGATGGCCAATGCATAGTCAAAGGTGAGTTAATCTCACTCAGTTAAATTTAAATTTAGATTTAAATGATTAAATTTAAATAATTGTTGAATGATTGGATTAATTGATGTGCTATATTGTGATATATATTTAGAATTGGCATTTTATATTGTGCTAATATCTGTGGATGCAGGGAAAACAGGTTGGACGGATCCAACTGGATCCCTCAACATTTATTTAAATTTATTTAATATTCTCTGCTGTGAATATTGATATTCTATGATGAGTTGTATTGGAATATTGAATGTTATGGTTGATTGGATATATTTGAGTGAATGAATTATCAAAATTATATAGATTGGATTTTGAAAAGAAAATAAAAAAAGAATTTGTAAGTAAAATAATTATAGAAAATTTGAATAAATTTAAGAATCAATTGGGAAAGAAATAAAGTGCCCTTGAAAATTTTAACAAATAAATCTTAAGTTTAGTAAGGGATATTTGAATAATCAGAAGATTAATGAATTTTAAATTTTAGTGTTACTAGTTTAAAAGAATAAAACAATTATTTAAAATTTAAAGATTCAGTTTATTAAAATGAATAAAGAAGAAATTTGGAAGAAGCCGAAATTGGTATATTCAGTTAAATGGTATAAAATCAAACGGAATAATAATAATAATAAATATAAAGTCCATAATTAATGAATTTTGAGATAAACTGATAAGTAGAGAAATTTATTTCAAATGGAATAAATTGGGAATCAATTTGGGAAATTGATTTAAGTGATTGAAGTTGGAATTCTCCTTGGATGACCAAGTACGTTTTCAAAGTAAATTTTTAAATATAAGTTAATAGTTTTAAAATTGTTTTTAAAGGTATGTTTTGAAATTTTTTATTATTTCTAACATTTAAAGTCTAAAGTAAGTATTTCCTTTTAAGTTATTAGGGCAGTAATTATTTTAAAAAGGTGATTTGGTGTTTTGTTTTGTAAAAGTAAAAATCTAGTTTTATATTTATTAAGTAACTTTATTTTCAAATATTCATATATGTATTTTTAACAAATTATTATAGTAGTTTTAATTTAAATGTTTGAAAAGTATATTTCAAATTAAAATTATTTTAAAACTCTAGTTTTGTACTGGGTGATTTCAGAGGAGATAGAAAATATTTGGGAAAGTTTATTCTGAAAAGAAAGATGGGTTTGAAACTGTTTTCAAAGGATTGAAAATAGAAATATATCTTGTGAAGATATTTTTGGGATTAATAGATAACTTGGAAAATTATTTATTGTTTGATGGGTGTTTGTGAATATAAATTGATAGTTAAATAACCGACTATCAATATTGGACAATGCGTTGATCGTTTCGAAGAGACCGGGATCGAGATTTATTTCTCGAAAACCACTTCGATCCGGTTTGTACGTTTCGTAAAAACGATTTTGGATTCGAAAATGGAGCAGTGAAGTGCAAGGGCTAGTCGCTACTAATCCTGAGGATATTTCCAAAATAGATGTAGTAGGAATAGTGCCTTCGGTTCCGTTCGAACCCAGGACGGACTTGTATGGATGAATGCTTGCGAAACATCGTCATGTGGACGATGGGCATTCTAAGGGATATATTCTAAAAAGGTAACGCTTAGCCTCAAGCCTCACCAAATGGGAATGGCTGAAAATCAGGGGTTATGCAGCAAGGCTTCGTGGGTAGCCCCCACTGGAGGGTGAGGTCATCTCTGTCTAGATGTCCCTTTTATTTCGGCTTAGTGGGCGGTTGCTGATCCCAACCGCGGGGTGATCTTGCTCGGGACTGTCCAGTAAGGGATGGTTCTGGTCTTGTGTTGCGGGGGAGTTAGGGTGGCTCCTTGGTACGCTGATCTAGACCGGGTACTGTGACAGGTGGTAACCCAGTGCCTAGCCATTAGTTGGAATCCATTTTCCCTACGCGCCCGTACAGTTTTGATTGTGTCTAACTATTGCTGAAACGTGAGATGCAAGCATTTCAGCTAGATTCTATTTTACTTTCTATAGACACTATTATAATATCAGAGGATTTCTATAAAAAAATGTTTTAGCTATCGTCAGGTAAAAACCCGACATGTTTATTTGTGGTGTGGTCTTACGAGATGCTTTTGTTTTCAAAGGATTTTTGAAACTTTAAGAATCAATTGGGTGTGATTTTCTCACGCTGGTATTCCAGACTGACTCGGGTATTATTTAACTGTAATGCTCGGGTCAGACCGAGTATTATATGATACAGGATATGATGCTGTGGAGCTCAGGAGACGGGCAAGATGACGATGCGTACATTCGTACTTGTTATATATATATATTCCGCTGTGTTGTGTAGCTGTGTATTCAGTTGTATGTTATTGATGTGAGCTGTGATTGATGTACTCTGATGATGTAATATATGTAAACAGATATATTTGATTTTGAGTAAAGATTATTTATTATCTATTATATTTTACTCCGCTGCGATGGTTAGGTTCTGCTGTTGTTTTCTATTCTCTTCTTCTACCTCTTCTTCTTTAACCCAAATGGTTCGTATTTCTGTACAACTTGAGTTGATTTAGGTAGAATAGTGTTGTATTCAAGGGGTACGGTTTTGCGGGCTGTTACAGTTGGTATCAGAGCTTAGGTTGGAGATAACCTTGGCTCTGGTGGGAATTACTCATTTAAATTAGAGTCTATAGTACTCTAAAATGAGTTTGAGCGTATTAATAAATATGAGCGCGTATTTGTTAGTGAATATAAATTGTTTTTAATATTGTGTTGATTGATTTATTGAGTGGCACATGAACCTTCGTCGACACAGTCTGCGCAACTGTATTGAAGGGGTTTCTAAACATTTGAATAGAGCAATTGACACGGTATTGTTTTAAAATGTGGGTAAATGAAATAATTTTACCCAAAAACATATTTTGATATAAAGAATAATTTTTGAAAACTATTTAGTTAAAATATGGTTGCTTGGATGATAATTGAATGTTAGGAATGATGATATTTAAAGTATTATCATTGTTAAGTGAAAATTTTAACTAGAAGTTGAAATATAACTAAAGTTTAAGGAAATAAATTCATTATAAAATGGAATTTATAAATATGAATTAGAAATGTAAATTATAAATTGAAATATAATTAATTGGGAATTTGTATAAGCATAAACTATACAAATGCATTTTAGTTAAAATTTGAATTAAAATAGAATTTGAAACTTTAAAACCTCGGAGATTTTGGAAGTATTTTGGAGGTAAATAGTATTATTGTTGTTTTTGGGTATTTCTGAAAGGAAAATTGTTTCAAATAAATTTTGGGAAGAGACTTAGCATTGAATTCACTTCAGTCACTGGAAAATAACTTCGGTGATGACTGCAGCATCATCGATGTTCATTTTCGAGTTTCTAAGTGATGAATTGCTACCAAATTGATTTGTTCAGGAAAACCTGTTTGTTTTTGAAATTTCAAAGGAAATTTGTTGGGAATAAAACCAGGATCAGTTTAATTTTTGAGAAATAAGATTTGAAATGTTGGAGATTTCAAAACAATTCGAAACCAAAGCCGGGTGTTTAAAAATCCTGATAAGATAAGTTGTAAGCTTATAAATGGAAATGATTTTTAAATCAGGAAGGAAAAATAAGCTTTGACTGTTGGAATTTAAATTTAAAGTGAAAAGTTAAAAATGGAATTAACTTGGATTGAGAACTAAAATTTAACTGGATTAAAATTAATTAAATAGGCTGAAGATAATATCCAGTTGTATTCAAATTAAGTTGAAATCGAATTGAGGTAAATAAATCTGAGTTAAAATAAAACTGAATTGGAATAAGAATTCAATTAAGTTATTGAATGGAATTAGATTATTACCTGAATAAATGGAAAATAAGTGGGATAAGGATTGGAATTGAAATAAATAAATAAGAATAACTTATAAGAGAATTAAAAACCCATGGAAATAAATTATGCTTGGGTTATAAATAAGCAAAAGGCTCGAGGTAAACATAAAAGATGAATTTATTCAAGCCTATCAGGAATGGAAATGTTGAAAATAATAAGTTGTGACTTATAAAATTTGAAAGTGAAATAGAAAACCCAAAATAAATATTTTTGATAAATTGGAAAGTAAAATAAACATCCAAATTTGAATTATAAAATAAATTTGAACTTAAGATAATTAAATGTGGAGATTAAAATCAAGTTTTGGATTATAAGTTGGGAAAAGACTATTTAGATAACGAATTAGATAATGAGATGTGTAATGAGAACTCAATGCAGTTAAATAAAGGCTGAATTTGTGAGTTAATATTGAAGTTTGGAAATAAAACTCAAGTTATGAAATTAAATTCGACTTAAATTGTTGATGAAGTGAAAGTAATTGAGAATGAAGTTGAATTGTGAGTTCATGAAATTTGGTGGTAAATTGAAAATGGATAGTGGATCCAGAGCTTGAGTTATAGATTGTACTTTAACTTGAAGTGTTACCAAATTAAATAAGATTGGGAATGTATCGAATAAAAATGTGATTGGAGTAAAATAGTAATAGTTGAATTGTAAATAAAATCCAACTAAGTGGAAATAAATTAGAGATGGCCTTGTAATCAATTAAAAGGAGCTTAAGTATAAAAATTGACTTAAGCTAAATGAATGAAGGAGAGTTGAATTGAATTCAACTTAAATAAAGTTTAATAATATTGGATTGGTTTTAAAGCAAGTGAAAATAAATTTTTAATCGAAATAAAAATTCGGTGAGTTGCCGATAATATTTAATGGAATGAAAATTCTTAAATAAATAATTGTAAGCCATTTAAAATGTTAAGGAATTGAAATAACTTGGAGACAATATTAACAATTGAATGTTTTCAAGTCTAATAGAATAGTTTTAAATGAAACGCTAATGATTGGGTTGAATAAAATTTAATTAGAATGTGTCAAGCTAAATAAATGGGTGTGAATGAATTAAAATAAAAAGGAAATTTAATTGGTAATGAAAATGAACCTAAGTTGTTAATGGATTTGAATGAAACTAGTTGGTTAGTAAATGAGATGCAAGTGAATGGATTCAACTTTAAAGTGCAATAGAATGAGAATATAGGGATTGTGAATAAATTGAAATGGAATAGAATTAAGTATAAATTGAGTTGAAATCCATTTAAATTGATTATAAAACATAAATACTTGTTTATTCACATAAATCTCGTTGAATTGCATAGAATAACTTGTCATTTGTTGTAAATATGAGTAATTAAAATTCTACGAGTTGATAGAAGTAAAATAAATTGATTTGGAAGCAATTGAATTAAATTTGAGATCAGTTTGCTTAAAAATAAATTAAATGCAAGTGATCGAGTTTTAAACCATTTGAATTGAATGAAAATGATTTGTAAATTAACTGAAACAGTTGAATTAGTATGAAAATTATATAAATTGCTTACGGAAAATGTTTGATGTGCATTTCTTTAGAATTCATATGTTTTAACCATTGCAACTAAGTGAAATATAGTTAAAATGCATATATTTGGCACTTACATGTTTAAATTGAGTAAGTACAGGTTTTTGGAAGCCGTGTGGCTGGATTTGGGTTGCATTAACTGCTAAATAAATAAGCTGTCTGCTTAAAAACGCTAAATAAGGTACGCCTACGCAGTACAAATAGGAAATATGAACCGTTCTTCTGTTTTCCGACCGTGTGGGTCGATGTATATATATTTATATCATTTGTCAAATTGCAAAAGCTCCTCCGTACAAAAGGGACTTTGCCAAAATTTTTCATAAATTTTGGCAGTTAGAAAATTTTGGAAAATTATGACTAACGAATTTAATTTGAAAACTAAAATAAACTAGTAAATGAAACCAATTTAAAATAATGATATGAATTAGTTATAAATAGAAAATAAAATTCTAATATTCAGAGTGGAAGATAAATTGAATTCATATGGGAATAATAGAATCAATTTAATTAGAAATGGATATAAACTAAAGTGGTAAAGTGGAAATAAATATAAGGAACATATAAAAATGCTTATACTAACTTAAGAAGAGAATGGTGAATTCTTGATTGGGAATTGATGCTACAAATATAACCTAAGATAATATTTGAATGAATAAATACAGACAGTTTGTAAGAAAGTTAATATGATGTTTTGGGACTATTGTGTTTGAATATTAGTGTTAAGCAGGATATGCAGGTAATATAAAGGAAAGTGAATTGGTTTTGACTTCATAAGGATAAAAATTGAGTTGCCCGACCAAAAAGGTACATGTTTAAATTTCTGTGAAATTTGATTGGGATTTTGGATTGAGCCACTTGGCCTTTTGTTTTCTTTTTGGATTTGGGAGGCCGTAGAGCCATTTTGTAGTTGTACCGAGTCAGCCGCGCAAAGGAGACGCTGGCAAAAAATTTCGGGAATTTAGGGAGTTAGAAAATTTTTTGAGAAAATTTTCGATAATTCAAAATTTAGTTTTGAATTATAATTTGAATGATTGTATAAGTAAAGTTATTAGGGAATTAAGGGAAAAGTTTGGGAAGTTAGTAAGAATTATAATGGGCTTTCTATTAAAAAGATAGTTGGTAAGATGTTGAATTGTTAAATACTGAGTGGTTTTGGGAAAAGTAAACGGGTATCGGACCATTCTTCCTAACTTGTAATTTCGAGGACGAAATTATTTTAAGGGGGGCAGGAATGTGACGACCCGGAATTTTCAAGCATTTAAAATCGGAATATTTAATTGATTTTAAATATTCAATATAATAATTTTAACTGGAATTACAAATATCGCTATTTGTTTGATAATTAAATAATAGAATTTAATTATTAGAAGTTGAGTAAATTGTTGAATCTCGAATTTTAGGTCTGTTAAAAATAATTTAAAGGCTTGTAAAATTTATATTGATAACACTGAAGATAATAGAAGTTGTAAAATCGAAATTAACAGCGGTTTGTTCAGTTTTAAAATTATATCGTTTAATTTGAATTTAAAAATAGCTTTCCGAGGCACAGTCTCGGAATTTGACGAAACCGGTTCCATTAGGACCGTAATATTATATTATTGTCGGATTTCAATTTTCGCAAGGTTCAGAGTTACCGTTTGAACGTACAAACCGTAATTGAAAAAAAATTAATTTAACTTTAATTTACATAGTCGAACCTTTCCATGGAAGCCACACTCATTTAGCTTCTAACGCAAGCTTCTTCTACTCTCTTCTGATAATAACACGGCGAAGCATTTTTCTTCAATAATCAACCCTTCAGTAAATAAATAAAAAAAAAGAAACAAATGGTGGTCGATGCCCTTCAGTTTCAAACTAAAAAAAAAATAGCCACCCTCGTTTTAATCTAGCCGGCCAAACAAATTTTCATATTCGTTCAAATCCATCTCGTTGAATCGCGAATCCAAATTTTTTTGCATTTACCTCGAGGTCGAAATTTATCGGCTCGCGTGGTAGAAAAGGGGAAATTGGGAATCGAGTCGATTCTTGGATTGATTACGAGGGGTGTCGAGGGTAGGAGGGCAGTTTCAAAGCATGTTATTGGATCGAGTACACGACATTCTGGGCGATGCGACAGCGACGAGCTCGGTGGGGTTTAGGGCAAGCGATGTTGGAAGAAGGGCAGTGGTGATGTCGCGTAGCACATGGGCGTCGCATTTCGTTATGAGGGTTCTCGAAGGTCGGAGAAGGGCAGCAAGTCGTAGCCTATGTCGCGAATGGAGGTAGTTGGGTTCGCTGTTTGCGATGGGGGTTTGAGGCGTCTCGTCTTGGTGGCTGCGCTGTGAGTGCCGCGTGTGAGGATGGTAACCAGAGGATGGAGCTGATGTCGGTTTCCAGTGGCGCAGGGGTTACTGGAATCGATGATGTTCAAGCATGCTATTCATGGCAGCGAGTATGTAAGTGAGGTATTCTGTTTTTAATCTAGTTAATAAATGTTATATGCAGATTTTTGTTTTCTACAGAGAAAGTTTGAACTGCAACAAAGTATATAAATATATACAGATTATAAATTTAATAATAAAACACGTATATAGATAAATATATGGATGCAGTAAAAGTAAAAAAACAAAAACTTATATAAGATTTGGAATAAAATAAATAGGCAATCGAAAATGTTGGAAGTTATATAAGGAAATCAGATTTTAACCCATATAGATTATTTGTATAAGTATAGTTTCAAAATAAAATAAATACATATATATTTATTTTTCATTTACTAGTCTATTTATAAAATAATATGTTATGGATATAGATTTGCTTAACGAACTCATTTAATCATTTTAGTAGTTAAAAATATTTTTATCCTACTAGTTTATTTTAAAGGAAGTGGATTTGATGATTTAACTATTTTAATTAACTTATTTAAATTATTGGGTTACTAAAGATAATGTATAAAAAGAAAAAAAATAATTATTAGTTTAAATATGTTAAATTAAATTATAGGTTAAAATAAATAAGTAAATGCTAATTAATTTTGGATCAATTCAAGTGTTAATAAACTATAATATCTATTTAAGGTCAAAAATCGAGAAATCCAAGGGGAATATTGAAGTGGATGGACAATGCATAGTCAAAGGTGAGTTAATCTCACTCAGTTGAATTTAAATTTAGATTTAAATGATTAAATTTAAATAATTGTTGAATGATTGGATTGATTGATGTGCTATATTGTGATATATATTTAGAATTGGCATTTTATATTGTGCTAATATCTGTGGATGCAGGGAAAACAGGTTGGAGGGATCCAACTGGATCCCTCAACATTTATTTAATATTCTCTGCTGTGAATATTGATATTCTATGATGAGTTGTATTGGAATATTGAATGTTATGGTTGATTGGATATATTTGAGTGAATGAATTATCAAAATTATATAGATTGGATTTTGAAAAGAAAATAAAAGAAAAGAATTTGTAAGTAAAATAATTATAGAAAATTTGAATAAATTTAAGAATCAATTGGGAAAGAAATAAAGCGCCCTTAAAAATTTTAACGAATAAATCTTATGTTTAGTAAGGGATATTTGAATAATCAGAAGATTAATGAATTTTAAATTTTAGCTTTACTAGTTTAAAAGAATAAAACATTTATTTAAAATTTAAAGATTCAATTTATTAAAAAGAATAAAGAAGAAATTTGGAAGAAGCCGAAATTGGTATATTTCAGTTAAATGGTATAAAATCAAACGGAATAATAATAATAATAAATATAAAGTCCATAATTATGAATTTTGAGATAAACTGATAAGTAGAGAAATTTATTTCAAATGGAAGAAATTGGGAATCAATTTGGGAAATTGATTTAAGTGATTGAAGTTGGAATTCTCCCTGGATAACCAAGTACGTTTTCAAAGTAAATTTTTAAATATAAGTTAATTGTTTTATAATTGTTTTTAAAGGTATGTTTTGAAATTTTTTATTATTTCTAACATTTAAAGTCTAAAGTAAGTATTTCCTTTTAAGTTATTAGAGCAGTAATTATTTTAAAAAGGTGATTTGGTGTTTTGTTTTGTAAAAGTAAAATCTAGTTTTATATTTATTAAGTAACTTTATTTTCAAATATTCATATATGTATTTTTAAAAAATTATTAAAGTAGTTTTAATTTAAATGTTTGAAAAGTATATTTCAAAGTAAAATGTTTAAAATTATTTTAATACTCTAGTTTTGTGCTGGGTGATTTCAGAGGAGATAGAAAATATTTAGGAAAGTTTATTTTGAAAAGAAAGATGGTTTTGAAACTGTTTTCAAAGGATTGAAAATAGAAATATATCTTGTGAAGATATTTTTGGGATTAATAAATAATTTGGAAAATTATTTATTGTTTGATGGGTGTTTGTGAATAGAAATTGATAGTTAAATAACCGACTATCAATATTGGACAATGCGTTGATCGTTTCGAAGAGACCGGGTCGAGATTTATTTTTCGAAAACCACTTCGATCCGGTTTGTACGTTTCGTAAAAACGATTTTGGATTCGAAGATGGAGCAGTGAAGTGCAAGGGCTAGTCTCTACTAATCCTGAGGATATTTCCAAAATAGATGTAGTAGGAATAGTGCCTTCAGTTCCGTTCGAACTCGGGACGGACTTGTATGGATGAATGCTTGCGAAACATCATCAGGTGGACGATGGGCATTCTAAGGGATATATTCTAAAAAGGTAACGCTTAGCCTCAAGCCTCACCAAATGGGAATGGCTGAAAATCAGGGGTTATGTAGCAAGGCTTCGTGGGTAGCCCCCACTGGAGGGTGAGGTCATCCATGTCTAGATGTCCCTTTTATTTCGGCTTAGTGGGCGGTTGCTGATCCCAACCGCGGGGTGATCTTGCTCAGGATTGTCCAGTAAGGGATGGTTCCGGTCTTGTGTTGCAGGGGAGTTAGGGTGGCTCCTCGGTACGCTGATCTAGACCAGGTACTGTGACAGGTGGTACCCCAGTGCCTAGCCATTAGTTGGAATCCATTTTCCCTACGCGCCCGTACGGTTTTGATTGTGCCCATCTATTGCTGAAACGTGAGATGCAAGCATTTCAGCTAGATTCTATTTTACTTTCTATAGACACTATTATAATATCAGAGGATTTCTATAAAAAAAAATGTTTTAGCTATCGTAAGGTAAAAACCCGACATGTTTATTTGTGGCGTGGTCTTACGAGATGCTTTTGTTTTCAAAGGATTTTTGAAACTTTAAGAATCAATTGGGTGTGATTTTCTCACGCTGGTATTCCAGACTGACTCGGGTATTATTTAACTGTAATGCTCGGGTCAGACCGAGTATTATATGATACAGGATATGATGCTGTGGAGCTCAGGAGACGGGCAAGATGACGATACGTACATTCGTACTTGTTATATATATATATATATATATATATATATATTCCGCTGTGTTGTGTAGCTGTGTATTCAGTTGTATGTTATTGATGTGAGCTGTGATTGATGTACTCTGATGACGTAATATATGTAAACAGATATATTTGATTTTGAGTAAAGATTATTTATTATCTATTATATTTTACTCCGCTGCGATGGTTAGGTACTCTTGTTGTTTTCTATTCTCTTCTTCTACCTCTTCTTCTTTAACCCAAATGGTTCGTATTTCTGTAAAACTTGAGTTGATTTAGGTAGAATAGTGTTGTATTCAAGGGGTACGGATTTGCGGGCTGTTACACATATGATTGTAAATAAATGTAAATATATAGGGTGGACATAATGAACGTTAATAATTGAATGTAAGTTAATTGGACATAATAGAACGAAAATTAATGGAATGAGAATTCATTGAATATGGATAAGTAAGCATGGAAAAGAAATTGTAACGAATGTTAATAAATAGAAAGTAAATCAATTAAATGTGGATGAAACAAATGTAAATAATTGAAAATCAATTGAATGTAATTACATTAAATTGGAATCAATGAAATGCGAATGCAATAAATATTGATTGATTGAATAAAAATGGATTGAAACCAAATAAATTAAATGTAAATAATTTAAAATCGAATGAATTGAATATAAATCCATTGAATGATTAACGAGATGAATAATAATAAGTGAATGTTAATCAAATAAGAACTAAATAAGGTGAATGCAAATAAATTAGATATGAATGTATATTAATTGAAAGTGAGTTAATTAGAATGATAATAATAAATGGATGTTAATAAGTAATAAAAATGTATAAAGTTAATATTTGAAATGAAATTTATATGGTTGTGAATTAATTGTTTGTATCTGGTACTATTCATTTCAAATCTATCTTATCTTATCTTTCTGTTTGCTTATATTCTATTATCTTGTTCCTTTTCGGGGACGAAAAGTTTTGAGTGGGGGAGAGTGTAACGACTTGTAAGTTTGAGCAAATTTTAAAAATATTAATTATAATTGTTGACTAGAATATTGTTAAAAATAAAGAATTTCAATTATTATTGTAAAATAATAATAATATTATAATATAATAATAATAATAATAATAATAATAATAATAATAAATTTATTAGAATATAAAACATGATCTTAGATAAAATTCTAAAACAACTAATCTTTACTGAAATGTGTAACGACCCGTAAATTGTAACGGGCTTTATGTAACAACCCGCATATTTATCGATTTTATATTTACATATTTTATTCAAATATTTTATCGTTAGTCGGATTTTAGTCCGAAAAGCTACTTTTTGCATACGGTCGAATTAGGACTCGGGACCACTCCCATTGAGTTTAAAATGCCATTTGCGACCTTTTTGAGTATAAGCTTCGATATGTTTGGAGAAAGTTGATTTTTGCTACTTTTTACTTTGGGTTTGGTTTTTGGGCTCAGCCCTATGTTAACTTATACTCCAAAACTGAACCACTCTCCCCATTCTCCCTCATTCTCTTCTCTTTTCAGTTTTCTTAGCATTAATGGTGGGAGAGATTGGAAATTAAAACTCCAAAACCCTAGTTCCTCTTGCAAATCAAATTCCTAGCTCCAAACTCAAGAAGTACCCATTGGTAAGCTTCTCTCCTTCTTCTCCAACTTATTCTCTTACCAATTTCAGAAATTCCTAAACCTAATTTCGGGAATGTTCTTGTTTTGAGCTTAGATTCAAGCCCAATTGGGTTGTGTTGAAGAGAGGTTGATTCTCTATTTGCTTTCAAGCTTCTTCTTGTTCGATTTTGTGAAAAGGTGAGATTTTTATCTCACATCTATGCTTATACTTATCTTCGGATGTTAGGTACGTATTCCTAACACTTATTCATGTGTATTAGCTCTTGGTTTGGATTGATTTGGTGAAAATCCTACTTTTGGTGTTTTGGGTTCAATTCCTTAAAAATCCTAGCTTTGAGGATCAAATGTGTTTTTGGTGATGCATCGAGGAGCCAATAGGGCCGGGTAGCCGTTAGGCATAATTCCCTTGCGTCCGTGCTCGTTCGGTTGCGAATTGATGGAGGTTTCATATCAATACATGGGCATAAATAGGCAGAGCATCAGGTTCGGCCGACCGACCCCCTGGTCCGGTCGACCGACCTGATGCCAAGTGCATAAGCACTTTCTGTTTTAGGGTCCGGTCGACCGACTACAGGGGTTCGGTCGACCGACCTGATGCCGAAGAGTTTTTCAATACAAGGTTTGGTCGACCGAGCACTGTATGTCGGCCGACCGACCTGATGATTTTTGCCTGCTTGGCCTTATTGCTTGAATTTCCAACTTAAATCGATTCGTGTTGTTTCCTATTGATTGTTATCAATTATTATGACTTTGATGACCCCTTTTTAGGGATTTTTGAATATCCATTTCGATGGATTTTTTATCGGTTTCGTTGGATTTTTATTCACATCTTCGTATGTGAATTTTAGTGATTGATTGTTTCTACAATCTTCTTAGTGTTTTGTCACTTTAAAAATATAAAGGTTTTCTATACTAGTAGTAAATATCAAAACTCTTTCCTCAAACGATTTCAATACTATTTTAATACCAAATTTGTTTATAAAACCGTTTTCCAATCTATTAGTATATACAAACCTTTACCTCACTCGTATGAGAAATCTAATTAAACGACTTAGTAAAACAAGTGGTATGAAACGCTTGCGTTCACTTTGTTGGTTAATTCTTGGACTTGTTCGATTGAAACTCTAGTGACAATTTTCTAGTGGAGATCTACAATTTGTTCGTAAATATTTAAGTTAAGCTAGTGGTTATGGGACATGATGCTAAGCTCATATATTTACTAGCTTACTGTAATCGACACTTCTCGATGATCATGACGATCATTTTTGTGATTTAGACTAGCAATGTGCGATGTCTCTTTGTCTGCGTGGGAGACTAAACCCCGTTCGTGTGTCAAATTTGTGGGTTAGCAACCCACGGTCTTCGAACCATTCGTGTGTCAGGTTTTCGGACCATTCGTGTGTCAAATTAATGGCTAGCTACCATGAGATAACTTCTCGTTCATGTGTTACAGCTGTTGGTGAGTTTTCATGCTCCCGTTCATGTGATAGGCCTCCCCCCTTATTTTGTGAAATTTCTGGATTTCGTGTGTCGAATTCTGGAATTTATACTTCACCTATTTTTGTGATTTCTATTGATATGATTTATCAATTCTTGTGCATAGGTGAATTCGTGTGTCATTAACTTGTTGTGAATACAAGTTTTGGGTATGATACCCTTTTTGGACCTTTGAGAAGATTCTTTGATATTGATTAATCGATTGTTGATTATCATTTACATACTTATAGTAGTATGCCATTATGAATATTATACGTCTATGACAAATCTTATATGTCATTTATTGTGCCTTGGTGAATGAAATTAGGAGTATGACAATCCTTTTTATCTTGAGTAGATTATCGTGATATTGATTAATCTCTTGTTGATTTTCAATTACTTATATATATCACAGCTTGGCATTGTGATTATTATGTGTTTAGTCATATCTCCTATTCTATATCGTGTTATCTGATATTTATAGTTAGACTGATCCGTTTATTATTTTCTTATAAATAATACTCGGGTCAGACCGAGATGTTGCAGGTGCTTCGACTTGACTTCTCTCCGGGGATCCATTACTCTGACCTTTTGCTTACTACTTAGATTAGTAGTTTTGTTGTATACTCTTGAGATATTGACTCATTGATGTATTCTTTTGTATAGCACATGTTGCTATTATTTTGTGTTATTGTGGATCTTTTTGACCACTACTATGATGTACACTTTTATGTGTAATATTCATATCTTATTCCGTCTTTGTGATATGAATTATCTGTGACTGATTTATGTTATGTTTGTTTCTATATTTGTTTCCGAAGATATTATAGCCACTGTGTAGTAGCTTTGAGTTTGTGTCGGCATGTCGGGTTTCCACTTGAAAATTGCATGTTATACTATCTGACATATCGATGGTCGCACAAAGCAATTACACGGATGGTCGCTCCTCAACAGCCTTATTCTCCATGCTAGTTGACAGCATTCACCGTAATGTTCTTGGCTAGCGTGGGTATAGAGGTAGGGCATCACAGCTTGGTATCAGAGCCAAACTTCGGAACAATATGGAATATTATAATAAGGATCATCATTCTAAGTCTTTCTTAGGAGTCGTGCTTTAGGATTTTATTCGGGTCTACGTACCGTTCTATCCTATTTTCTTTTATGATTCCTTGTTTTGTCTATCAAGATTGCTTGATATTCAATTTGGTGAATAACCTTTTTCTTCTTCTTCTTTCTTTGAAAAGGAAGAGAATTGTCTAGACCAGGCCGCCCCAGAGCCGTGCCATCTAGCATTCCGCCCCAGGATGGAGTTTTTATGACTGCTCAACAGCTTCTTGATTTAGTGACAAATGCTCAAGCAGCTGGAACTAACCCGGAACCTACTCACCCAAAGTCGGGATTTCCGCGCTTGTGTAGCAATTACACTAATTTGGGTGGGGAGCCATTCAGAGGTTCCGAAACTGTTATTGAAGTACAGTCTTGGCTAAGGTCATGCGATCGAATCTTTTCTCGCATGAATCTTATTGACCTTCACCGAGTTCAGGTGGCCTCTAGTATGCTCCGAGAAAGAGCATTGGACTGGTACGAGCTTCTTATTTCTGAGATTAATGAAGCGGATCTCACTTGGGAGCAATTCCGGGAATGCTTCGAGTTGAAATTTGTACCGGAAGCAGAGAAAGTGACATTGGCTAGACGATTTATAGACCTTGTTCAAGGTGAGTCCTCCGTGACTGATTACGTCGCCTCCTTCGAGTCGCTTTCCAAATATGGGGTTGAATACATCAACACCCCTCTGAAGAAGAATCAGAGATTTGTTTATGGCTTAAACAAAAGTCTCAAGAAGCCATTACTTCTAAAGTTAGAAGTTTCTTTTGATCAACTCGTTGATATCGCTCTTCGTCTTGAAGAGGCGGATAAGGAGGGTGATATTGAAGTGGTGGGAGATAAACCAAACTTCAACAGCAAGAAGAGACCAAACAAATTCAAAGGTCCTTATGCCAATAAGAAAGGGAGGCAAGCAACTCCTACTGAAAAGACCTTTTCCTCTACTCAAGGGAAATGCTATAATTGTGGTTCGAAAGACCATTTTGCGAACAAGTGTTCAAAGCCTCGTACTTGTCGCTATTGCAAGAGCCCGGACCATTTTATGCATGTGTGTACCAAACTACAAAATAGGAGGGAGGGAAAGCTTAATGTTGCTCAAGCCCCTGGCAACACATCTCGTGGTCAAGGTATGCCTCATTCTATCCTTGATGGAATTATTTTATTTCGTGATCATCCTATTCGAGTTCTTTTTGATACGGGTGCGTCCCATTCTTTTATATCAAAAGAACTTGTTGATACTTTCTCCTTGGATGTTTTGTGTTTAATTACTCTTTGAGAATTGCGAATCCGGTTGGTGGATCCGCAACAATCAGTTTATTGTGTAAAGATGTCGAGATTATTTTGTGTGATTTTCCTTTCCTAGCCGATTTGCATGTCATGCGTTATTTAGGCTTTGGAATGATTTTGGGAATGGATTGGCTTAACCGTTATGAAGCTCATATCCTATGTCCTGAGCGGACTATTCATCTTCGACATCCTCAATCTATTAAGCAGATTTCTATTAATCTTCAAGATTCAGTTTCCAGCTTGGTCGCATCTTTATATTCTTTAAATCCTCGCGATGACGATGATGATGATGAGGGTGATATTATTTCTCTTATTCATGTCGTTCGTGAATTTTCCGACGTATTCGAGCCCGTTTTAGGATTACCACCTAAGCGAGCAATTGAGTTCAGAATTAATCTTATTCCTGGAGCTCAACCTATCACTCGTCCTCCGTATCGAATGTCCAATAAAGAAAACGAGGAGATGCGCAAACAATTATACGAATTGGAGATGAAGCAATTTATTCGCTCTAGTTCCTCGCCTTGGGGAGCTTTGGCTATTTTCGTGAAGAAATCCGATGGTACACTTAGGCTTTGCATTGACTACCGCAAGCTTAATGATCTTACTATCAAAAATAAATATCCTTTACCTCAGATTGATGATCTATTCGATCAACTTAGTGGTGCTAGAGTCTTTTCACAATTAGACTTAGCTACCGGATTCCATCAGCTTCGTATTGCAGAGGATAACATTCCTTTGACATCTTTCTGTACTCGGTATGGATCTTATGAATGGCTTGTTATGCCATTTGGGTTGACGAATGCCCCGGCTTATTTCGTTGACTTAATGAATCGAGTTTTTAAAGACTTTCTCGACCGGTTTGTTCTCATCTTTATCGATGATATTCTTGTGTATTCTAAAACCGAGGAGGAGCATGAAAAACATCTTCGGATTGTGTTGGAAACTCTTAGGAGTAATCAATTAAAGGCAAAATTTTCTAAATGCCACTTTTGGCAATCTCGTGTGAAGTTTCTCGGTCATATTATTTCCGAATCCGGAATTTCCGTGGATCCTTCAAAGATTGAAGCGATTCAAGATTGGAAGAGACCAGAGAGTGTGACAGAGATTCGTAGTTTTCTCGGCTTGGCGGGCTATCAAAGACTTTTCTAAGATTGTCGTGTCTCTCACTAGCTTAACGAACAAAGGTGTTAAGTACATTTGGTCGGACAAATGTGAAGCTTCTTTTCAGAAATTAAAAGAACTTCTTTCTGATGCTCCTATTCTTGTTATTCCCGATGGGAATCAAGATTTCGTTGTTTATACCGATGCTAGTCGCATTGGTTTGGGTGCCGTTCTTATGCAAAAAGAACGTGTTATTGCTTATGCTTCTAGGCAATTAAAGCCTGCTGAGACTAGATATGTCACTCATGATTTAGAGCTCGCGGCTATTGTTTTCGCCCTTCGTATTTGGCGTCATTATCTTTTAGGAGATAAATTTGTTCTATATACCGATCATAAGTCCTTGAAGTATTTGTTTTCTCAAAAGGAACTTAATTTGCGTCAACAACGTTGGCTCGAGTTTCTTGCTCCTTATGATCTTGATATTCTTTATACTCCCGGAAAGGGTAATCGTGTCGCCGATGCTCTTAGCCGTAAACAACAAGCTGTTGTTTCTATGATGATATCCGAATGGAACGATCTCGAGATTTTATCCACTTGTGAAATTCGAGACCGTGTTTCCGATTTATGCTCATCATTTGTTTTATGTAGCCTTGAGGCTCATCCTTCTCTTTTAGACCGCATTCTTGAAGCTCAAAGGCTAGATCCTGAATTGGCTCTTCTTGGCCAAAATATTAAGGATAAAATTGATATTGAAGGTTTGAAAGACTTTGATATCGATTCTCGTGGCGGCATTCGGAAATTTGGTAGACTTGTCGTGCCAAATATTGGTGATCTTCGTAGAGATATTTTAGAAGATTCTCATCATTCTAAATTTACCATTCATCCCGAAAGTAGTAAAATGTACGCAGATATGAAGCGACTTTATTATTGGGAAGGAATGAAACTTGACATCGCTAACTTCGTTAAGCGTTGCATGACTTGCCAACTTGTCAAGGCCGAACATCAAAGGCCCGATGGGTTATTGCAACCTTTAGAAATTCCAATTTGGAAGTGGGACCAAATTTCCATGGATTTTATAGATGGCCTTCCCCGTTCTCGTTCGGGTCATGATGGCTTATGGGTGATTGTTGATAGACTTACTAAATCTGCCCACTTTATTCCCGTTCGGTCTAACCGAACCGTTCCTCTTTTGGCTAAACTCTTTATCAAAGAGATTGTTAAATTACATGGAGTTCCTACTTCTATAGTTAGTGATCGTGATCCATTGTTTACTAATGGATTTTGGAAGAGTCTTCAAAAAGCTTTGGGAACGAAGCTTAATTTTAGCACCGTTTATCACCCCCAGTCCGATGGACAAACGGAGCGTGTGAATCAAACTCTTGAAGATCTTCTTCGTGCATGTGTTCTTGATTTTGGTGGAAGTTGGGAAGATCATATTTCTCTTGTTGAATTTTCTTATAATAATAGCTTCCAATCTAGTATTGGTATGGCACCTTTTGAGGCACTCTACGGAAAGCCATGCCGATCTCCTTCTTGTTGGCTTGAGGCCGGTGAGAAGCTGGTTTTAGGTCCAGATTTTATTCGTGATTCCACAGAGAAAATTGAACTTATTCGACATAGGATGAAAGAAGCCCAGAGTAGACAAAAATCCTATGCCGATAACCAGAGAAGGAAATTAGAATTTTCTGTAGGAGATCTTGTGTTCATTCGTGTTTCACCTATGAAAGGCGTTGTACGTTTCAGTCGATCGGGAAAACTAGTGCCTCGATATATTGGGCCATTTCCTATCACCGAACGTATTGGTTCCATGGCTTATCGCCTTTTATTACCGGCTCAATTTTCTGCTATGCATGACGTGTTTCACGTTTCTCAACTTCGGAAATGTCTTTGAGATTCCGATTCTGTTCTTGAGCCCGGTGTTGTGGAAGAGATTGAAGTTTCGCCTAATTTAACTTATGAGCAACATCCTATTTGTATTATTGCTTCGGAGGTCAAGCGACTTCGAAATAAAGATGTTCCGCTTGTTAAAGTTCAATGGTCTTCAAATCCTAAGGATTGTTTTTGGGAATCTAGAGTGTACATCGAGCGAACACATCCGGACTTACTTTCTCATGCTCTTTAAGGTGAATCTTTTATTTCAAATTCCTTTTGTGTTAAATATGCTTTTATGGTTGCTACTTTATGTTCTCTTCTTAAATATTGCGAGGACGCAATTTATTTAAGGAGGGGAGTCTGTAACAACTCGCATATTTATCGATTTTATATTTAAATATTTTATTCAAATATTTTATCGTTAGTTGGATTTTAGTCCGAAAAGCTACTTTTTACATACGGTCGAATTAGGACTCGGGACCACTCCCATTGAGTTTAAAATGCCGTTTGCGACCTTTTTGAGTATAAGCTTCGATATGTTTGGAGAAAGTTGATTTTTGCTACTTTTTACTTTGGGTTTGGTTTTTGGGCTTAGCCCTATGTTAACTTATACTCCAAAACTGAACCACTCTCCCCATTCTCCCTCATTCTCTTCTCTTTTCAGTTTTCTTAGCATTAATGGTGGGAGAGATTGGAAATTAAAACTCCAAAACCCTAGTTCCTCTTGCAAATCAAATTCCTAGCTCCAAACTCAAGAAGAACCCATTGGTAAGCTTCTCTCCTTCTTCTCCAACTTATTCTCTTACCAATTTTAGAAATTCCTAAACCTAATTTCGGGAATGTTCTTGTTTTGAGCTTAGATTCAAGCCCAATTGGGTTGTGTTGAAGAGAGGTTGATTCTCCATTTGCTTTCAAGCTTCTTCTTGTTCGATTTTGTGAAAAGGTGAGATTTTTATCTCACATCTATGCTTATACTTATCTTCGGATGTTAGGTATGAATTCCTAACACTTATTCGTGTGTATTAGCTCATGGTTTGGATTGATTTGGTGAAAATCCTAACTGTTGGTGTTTTGGGTTCAATTCCTTAAAAATCATAGCTTTGAGGATCAAATGTGTTTTTGGTGATGCATCGAGGAGCCAATAGGGCCGGGTAGCCGTTAGGCATAATTCCCTTGCGTCCGTGCTCGTTCGGTTGCGAATTGATGGAGGTTTCATATCAATACATGGGCATAAATAGGCAGAGCATCAGGTTCGGCCGACCGACCCCTTTGTCCGGTCGACCGACCTGATGCCAAGTGCATAAGCACTTTCTGTTTTAGGGTCCGGTCGACCGACTACAGGGGTTCGGTCGACCGACCTGATGCCGAGGAGTTTTTCAATACAAGGTTCGGTCGACCGAGCACTGTATGTCGGCCGACCGACCCGATGATTTTTGCCTACTTGGCCTTATTGCTTGAATTTCCAACTTAAATCGATTCGTGTTGTTTCCTATTGATTGTTATCAATTATTATGACTTTGATGACTCCTTTTTAGGGATTTTTGAATATCCATTTCGATGGATTCTTTATCGGTTTCGTTGGATTTTTATTCACATCTTCGTATGTGAATTTTAGTGATTGATTGTTTCTACAATCTTCTTAGTGTTTTGTCGCTTTAAAAATATAAAGGTTTTCTATACTAGTAGTAAATATCAAAACTCTTTCCTCAAACGATTTCAATACTATTTTAATACCAAATTTGTTTATAAAACCGTTTTCCAATCTATTAGTATATACAAACCTTTACCTCACTCGTATGAGAAATCTAATTAAACGACTTAGTAAAACAAGTGGTATGAAACGCTTGCGTTCACTTTGTTGGTTAATTCTTGGACTTGTTCGATTGAAACTCTAGTGACAATTTTCTAGTGGAGATCTACAATTTGTTCGTAAATATTTAAGTTAAGCTAGTGGTTATGGGACATGATGCTAAGCTCATATATTTACTAGCTTACTGTAATCGACACTTCTCGATGATCATGACGATCATTTTTGTGATTTAGACTAGCAATGTGCGATGTCTCTTTGTCTGCGTGGGAGACTAAACCCCGTTCGTGTGTAAAATTTGTGGGGTAGCAACCCACGGTCTTCGGACCATTCGTGTATCAAGTCTTCGGACCATTCGTGTGTCAAATTAATGGCTAGCTACCATGAGATAGCTTCTCGTTCATGTGTTACAACTGTTGGTGAGTTTTCATGCTCCCGTTCATGTGATAGGCCTCCCCCCCTTATTTTGTGAAATTTCTGGATTTCGTGTGTCGAATTCTGGAATTTATACTTCACCTATTTTTGTGATTTCTATTGATATGATTTATCAATTCTTGTGCATAGGTGAATTCGTGTGTCATTAACTTGTTGTGAATACAAGTTTTGGGTCTGATACCCTTTTTGGATCATTGAGAAGATTCTTTGATATTGATTAATCGATTGTTGATTATCATTTACATACTTATAGTAGTATGCCATTATGGATATTATACGTCTATGACATATCTTATATGTCATTTATTGTGCCTTGGTGAATGAAATTAGGAGTATGACAATCCTTTTTATCTTGAGTTGATTATCGTGATATTGATTAATCTCTTGTTGATTTTCAATTACTTATATATATCACAGCTTGGCATTGTGATTATTATGTGTTTAGTCATATCTCCTATTCTATATCGTGTTATCTGATATTTATAGTTAGACTGATCCGTTTATTATTTTCTTATAAATAATACTCGGGTCAGACCGAGATGTTGCAGGTGCTTTGACTTGACTTCTCTCCGGGGATCCATTACTCTGACCTTTTGCTTACTACTTAGATTGGTAGTTTTGTTGTATACTCTTGAGATATTGACTCATTGATGTATTCTTTTGTATAGCACATGTTGCTATTATTTTGTGTTATTGTGGATCTTTCCGACCACTACTATGATGTACACTTTTATGTGTAATATTCATATCTTATTCCGCCTTTGTGATATGAATTATCTGTGACTGATTTATGTTATGTTTGTTTCTATATTTGTTTCCGAAGATATTATAGCCACTGTGTAGTAGCTTTGAGTTTGTGTCGGCATGTCGGATTTCCACTTGAAAATTGCATGTTATACTATCTGACATATCGTTGCTCGCACAAAGCAATTACACGGATGGTCGCTCCTCAACAGCCTTATTCTCCGTGCTAGTTGACAGCATTCACCGTAATGTTCTTGGCTAGCGTGGGTATAGAGGTGGGGCGTCACACTTTATAACATAATTAACCGATTTTTTGTGAAATTTTAAATAATTAAATTTGGAAATAAAAATTTGATATTTGGTATGCATCTACTTAAACGTAGCAAATGTCAGATTTCATCAGATAATATGGAAGTTAATTTTGTTGTTTAATTTTATTTCAATTTAAATCGGTTATAAATTGATGGAAATTAAATGTTTCCGAAATCTGAATATTTTTATATAATAAAATTTTAGATCAATTTCTGAGTGAGGCGATATAATTCGTTCGTCAAATTTGGACCTTCCCGGCCCTGTTTATCTTATTTTCGGTGAAATTGCAGCATTTTCGGTAGCGAAATTTCGACTTTTGATAAGATAGTCATACTATTAATATCTATGTACCATTCTATTCATCTCGTCGTGCTGATCTCCATAGTATATTTATTACTGCAATTCGACGTCCGATACGCAATAAAATTGGCGTAACGGTTCATCGTAGCAGTGCCGTATATGTGCCTTTTTGTTTTCCCCTTTGTCCTTTCAAATTTAATTAGTATATAATATGTTTAAGTATTTATTTTAATTTATATTAATATATAAAAATACATTTTCATTGCTTGAATAATAAACATTGGGAAGATAAATTAATGTTGACTTAGAATTTAAATTGATTGACAATTGAATTTAAAAAAGAATTGATTTGAACTTATTGATTTTGAAATGTTGAAAGATATGATTGATAACATGATTTGATAAAAAGTGATTAAGTGAATATTTTCAAATTTGAATAAAATGAAAGTTAAAAGTTGAAATACAAATGAAACCTGTAGTGAAATTGTTTGAATATTTTAACCTTGAATCTTATAGGAATTGAAATGATGGTTCAAATCTAGATTTGAAATCGATAAAAATTGAAATGGTTTATTGAGAATTTGAATTGAATCTTTAACCTTTTAAATTGAAAGTGTTGAACAAGGATTTATTTAAATTAAATTTTGGAATTTAAGCTCATGTGAATCGATTTGTGAAATTAGAGGAAACTGTTATATTTTATAAAGTATTTTTATTATATATAAACTATTTTAATATATAAATTATTTTAATATATAAAATATTTTAGTTTATGACCATTTTAATATATATATACACTATTTTCAATATCTAAACTATTTTAAGTTGGAACTGTTATGATTTCAAAAGGTGTTATGATTTCAAAAGTGTTATGATTTCAAAAAGTGTTATGATTTCGAAAGTGTTATGATTTTGAAAGTGTTATAATTTTGAAAGTGTTACGATTTTGGATATGAATATTATTTAAAGTGAATAATGATATCAGTTTGAAATGGTTTGAAATGTATATGATATTTTGATATGAAGCATGAACTACTTGAAATGGAAGGACCACGGTGTGAAATAAGCCTTTGGTTGTTAAGAGACCGGGATCGGATATTGTCATACTGTAACGACCCAGAATTTTAATTTTTTAAAATTCGAATATTTAGTTAATTTTAAATATTAATTAGTGAATTTATAAGTCGAATAAATTTTAATTCGAATAATTGGATTTAATTGAATAATTAAATCGATAATTTAATATGTGAAAATACAGAAAAAAATGAAAATTGGGTAAAATATGATTGAAAATGATTTGTAAAATTTTATTTTATCATATTGAAGTTAGAACGATATTTTAGAACTTTTAAAATCGAATTTAAAGTTAATTTGTGAAAATTGAATATTTTAATATTTAATTATTGATTGAAAATTAGCCAATTTTTGAACAGTCTCAGAGTTGGACGAAACTAGTTCCATTGGATCCGCAGTAGTTTGTTATTATCGAATTTCAATTTTCATAGCAAACGGAGTTATCGTTTGACCGTGGCAGCTCGAAACGCATCGAAATTGTTTTTAATATTAATTTGGCGAGTTAAAATAGTCATTTTTCAAACAGTCTCGGATTTCGATGAAACCAATTTCATCGGATCCGTAATGTGATACTATTGTAAGGTTTCAAATTTTGTGTCAATTGGATTTACCGTTTGTCCGGTTCAAGCTAAAACGCCTAGAAAATCGTTTAATCGGTTTAATTTTAAATCGAACGTTTATTGCCATAACTCGCACAGATGACCGAATTAGCTTTCGAAACCTGTTCCATTGTGTCCGGAATGCGGGATAAACCCCAGAAACGCCGGTCACCGCGCGTAAATCAGAGTTTGGAATTCCCGGATGAATAGTGTTCAACAATTTCCTATAAACAGGCCTTATTCACAACAAAAATAAGAAAAATAAAAACTAGGGTTTGAAGCTTCAGCCGGCCGCCACTCTCTCGCGTCCAATGGCTGAGAAGCTCCATCGATTCCCTTCGATTATCGATCAATCCACACAATATTTCCCAAAACTTCCTAAACAAATATTGTAGAGCATGAAGTGATCCACAAGTTCAACGGTCAAGATCGTTTTTAGAGCTACGGATCAACGGGAAATTGCCCGCGTTCTTCTTGTGTTTAGGCACGGTTTCCCATGCCTAGGAGTGGCTGAGTTGGCCTATGCTCTGGCCGAGCATGGAGGTTGGATCGGCCTTCGACGTGGTGTGCCTCGATCAACCTGGAGCTGCTCGTAGATGGCTCGAAGAATTAGGGTTTGGATGGCCTTTGGGTTTGTATCCACGTGAATGTTGCCTGGAAGAAGAAAATGGGAAGAGAGGGAGAAAGGATGGTGCGGCCGCGATCTGCTCAATCAAGAAATGGACGGCCAGAAATGAGTTAGGGTTTTAATTATAAAGTTTATGTTGTAAATTAGTTTATATAATGATTTCAGATATTTTGATATTTGATGGATTATCATATCGATATATGATGTCGTTGTTGTCATGATTGACTATTTGGTATGTAGCATCATTGGGCCAAATTTTGGAATTTTAAAAGGATTTTCAAAGTGATTTTTGAAGAGTACACGTTTATAAAATATTTTTGAAATTGATTCATTTTAAATAAATAGACGTTATAATTTTAATGTTATAAAAATTATGATTTCTGAGAAATATAGTTAAAAGTTGATTTTTGAAAATATGGGGTTAATGATTTTATAAAATAGTTTAAATTGGGGTTTTTGGATTTATTGTAAAAAGTTTAAAAATAGGATTTATAAATTAATTATTTTATAAATCAAAATGGTGAAATTATAAAGGAGTTTAAAGAAGTTTTAAAATAATAATATGAATTGATTTATATGAGGGATTTATAAATTGATAATTTATAAATTAATATATTTGAATTATAAAACGAGTTTTTATAAGTGTTAGAATGAATTGTGAATGAATTTCATAAATGAATGAAATTTATAGAATTATAAACGGTGAAGTTATAAATGGAATTTTATAAGCAGTAGGTTTATAAAATTTGTAAAGTTATTTGAAGAATAAGTTTTGGGTAAATAAATGAATCTTATAAGTTATAAGATTTATAATTTGGAAAGTTAAAAAGAACGATATTGCAAACAAATAAATTATAAGCATTTAACTTATAATATGGAATTTCGGTATATAATTGAGTTATAAATTGAATAGGTTAATAAAGGAGATTTATAAAGGAAGTAGTTATAAAATAAATAGAAATGGAATTTATAAACATTGTTTTATAAATCCGCAAACGACTTATTTTGATAAGTAAATTGTTATAACTTATTTACGGAGTTATATTCACGTTTTAGACTGTGAATAATCCTTTAAAATGAAATGTATAGAAATGATGAAATTAGTTAACAAGGTATATTCACGTTTTTCAATAGTGAATAATATGTTAAAGAAAATGTTTAGAAGGTGATATTTTAAACAGAATTAAAACGACCTAACGATGTTTTAAATGTGTTGAGATTCGAAACCATAGATTTCAACATTCATTGTTGAAATAGACGTTTTCGAGAAATAAAGGGAAATGGTGGACTATAACACTGTTGTTATAGTAAATGATTTCCGAAAGGAAATGTTTGATTTAGTATTGGGATTTATATATCAATTTTAATTTCGAATCCCTATACTAGTGATTTTGGGACGTCGTAACGATGTTTTATGTAACATTCGTTTTGGCCTAAATAAATATGTTTAAGAGAATGATTTCCTTAAAGAATGAAATATGTACTTAATCTCGATTAAGTATATTGAATATTTTCCAAAGGTTGAAAATAAATAAAATTTGTGAATTACTTATGAATAAATAAGTATGGAAATGTTTTTCCAATGTGAAATGAAACGTTTTGAGAATTTATCCTTTTGAAGATAAATTGAAATGAATAATTGAAATCGTATATTCATAGATATTTTGGAATGAAAATTCACTATGGAATTTATAAAAGAAAGTGGAGTTTGTTTAAAAATAAATATTGATTTATTTTTGAAGTGTGAAAATTATTTATCTTGTAAAGATATTTTTTTTGGGAAATAAATAATTTGGAAAATTATTTGGAATCTGGTGATGTGTGCATATCCATTGATAGTTCAATAACCGACTATCAATATTTACCTTCGAAAGGTATTTGTTGTGATTTGTTTGAATTGGAATGCCACACTTATTTTTAAATTATTGCGCTCGTTATTCGGATTACCCATTCCGAACAGTGATACGACGTAATGGATAGCATTGAAGATCGGTGTTGAAGACCAGGTATTTGCGAGAGCGATAGGATGACCTGTCGATTGACTCTGCACCGAGTTGCTCCGGTATAGAGTTCTCCATATGTGATGGGGAATCCGATCAGGATTGTGGATATCCGGATTGCAAGGACTTCTTTGTAAGTGCCTTCGGTTCTGTTTGAGCCCGGAACAGACTTGTATGGATTGTATGTCTGACATTACAAATTGAGATATAAAGTCGATTTCTTTCAAATATATTTCTGTTGGTGGCGGAGAATTTATTCTTTTAGCTTAACACCCTTCTCTGAGACGTACGAGCTCAGAGGTTATGTAGTTGAATGTTATCAGCGATATATTCCCAATTTGGTAATGTGACATGCTGAGTGTTGCTGTGAAATGATCATTGTGTTGATCATTTGTGATAGGATCATTTATTTGATCGTTATCTTGGTGATCATTTCTATGATCATTTGTTGACCCAAAGCACGACTTTTGTATAAAGTGTGTTTTTGTGGACGTGACTTCGTCGAGCCTCACACCCCGGAATGGTCAAAACAGGAAAGATGCAGTAAGGTTATGAGGGGTAGCTCCCTTTAGGGTATGTGCATTTCCTTCTGGAAAAGGGTGGTATCATGGTATGGAGCCCAGATACTTACTCATGTTGAAACACTTTATTTATGATTGTGTGATGTTGATGACGAGCGCTCGGTTAAAGGACCCAAAGGACCGGGGGATGGCATACTCGCGTCAGTAGTTACCTAGTTAGGGGCAACCCGGCCTTGTGTTGGCAGAGATCCGGTTTGGTTCTCGGGGACGTCCTTCCAGAGGCGTTCTCATGTGGCAATGGGAAGTTCCTTGGCCTGACCATTCGTTGGAAATCCAAAGAAACAATACGATCTTGTACGGTATTAGTTGTAGAACCTATCATTCACTTATGGTGGCGCCCCACTGTTTGGATGATAGCTATAGTAGGCATACGATAATGGTCGTATGTTGGCTAAGATTTATATCTTTATTTTCGAAATGATTTCCTCTACACTATGCACTAGTAATAATATCAAATGTTCTTTTAATGCGTATCAAGCATCTTTGACTATCATAAGGAGAAATCTCCTCCGATTCTGCGTTTGCATGTGTGCGTGTGCGGGAGGCCTTATGGCAGTCTCATTTTTAAAAGCATTGCGAATTGAATTTAAAAATATTCCTTTATTTTGTTTTCAAAGATAAATAAACTGTTTTGAGTTCTCACACCAGTCTCATGACTGACTCGGAGTTTATTGTTTCCTTCCTAAACTCTAGGTGCCCACCAATTTCCACACGGGCAGTCAAGAGTTAGGTTTATCAGGATATTCTGGAATTCAGGAGTTGCTGGAGGCAAGCTGGATGGCATGGCGTATTACTAGTATATAGTATTTCTTAACAACTGTTTATTGTTGTTGTTGTTGTGCACTCTGATAATGATGATGTAATGTAATGTATAAAATGTAATAACTGATATAGTTCTTTGTTTAAAGATTATTCATTTATCTATTATATGTTGTTCCGCTGCGATTGTGAGATTCTGATATTGTTGTGTTGTGTTCTGTTCCATTCTATTTTCTTTTCTCTCTATTTTCTATCCTTCTCTCTCTTCTTCTGTCTTTTTCTTTTTTTTTAAAACCCTAACTATTCGGTTTTTCGGCAACGAAAAATCGCGTACGTTACATTTGGTATCAGAGCCAGGTTAAGCGACAACCATGGTTCTGTTGGGTATTACTCATTAGAGATAGAGTCAGTAGTGCTCTAGAATGTGTTGAGTGTAATAATAGCTATGAAAGCGTATTTGTTGGTGAATATAAAATTGTTTTATATGGTGATGATTGGTTTATTGAGTGGCATATGAACCTTTGTCAGCACGGTCTCGACAACTATGCCGAAGGGGTTTATAAACATTTGAATAGAACAATTCGACACAGTATTGTTTTAAACTGGGTAAATGAAATAATTTTAACTTGATTATATTTTTTATATAAAGAAATAATTTTTCAGAATTATTAAAGTGTATATAAGTTGATTGTTTAGTTGTTTGAATAATCTAAATAAAAGAATAATTGTATAAGCAAAAGAATTATAAGAATTGAATTATAATTAAAGTGATTACAATTGTGAAATAAACTTATATATATATAAGAAGTGAAACTATATGGATATATTTATGAATATGAGTTGTAAATAAAAATGAATTTAAAGTTAAATGGAAATTTACTTTAGAATTGAAATCTGAATTGATTTATAAGTGGGAATTTAAGTTAAGTAAAACCATGTGATGTTTGTAAAATGGAGTATGACTTAAGAGATGTTGAATGAAGTTGATATTGATATCAAAGTAAATTAAAAAAGTTAAGTGATAGATATAAACTTGAGTTATGTAAATCAATTGAATGTAAATTAAGTTGATATGAAATAATGGATATAAGTGTTAATTCATTAAATATTAATGAAATTGAAAGCTAAAGTAATTGAAATCCAATTGCAAGTTAAGTGAATCTTAAATAGAATTGAATTTGATTTGGAAGTGAACCAACTTGAATATTAATTAGTGAATATAAACTAATTGAAAATGAATGTTAGTAAAAACATCTACTGTTAATGAATCAAATGTGATTAAATTGAACCCAATTCATTGAATATTAATGAGAATATGAATGAATATTTATTGGTTATGAATGCTAGTTGGATGTTAGTTGGTTGATGGTTGAATATATTGCATTTACTGCATTTGCTATGTTGGCATATATGGTTATTATGTTGCTATATGTTGTATATCTATACTATTTTCATATATACATGTTCTCATGTTGTTTGTTGAGTGTTTAGTAGGTGCGGATCTGACGCTGCGGATATTTAACAAAACGTTATGGATCGATGAAAGTAGCAAATTGGTGGATTGAAGATACTGAAATGCCCAAATTCGTTGATCCGAAGATACCGAATTCTAGCTATCCCTAACACGTTGATCGCGCATGATACCGTGAAAGAAGATCTTCAATTCTTCAAGCGTTGATCAAGTGCACTTGATTCCGCGAATCGGCTTCAACAATCGTTGATTCGAGCGCACTCGAATAACCGAAAGTGGAGATAGGAGATTACATTCAACTACCGATTTAAATTGAAAGCACAAAGCTAACAAAAGAGAATTTTATTCAAAAATCAACCACCTTGAAATGTACAACGCACTCCCTATTTATAGCATTTTACAACACAGCCCCTTAGGTCGTCCCCGACCTAACACTCACGACTTGCGACTTAACTAAGGTCGCGCGCGACCTAAACATTCAGCGACTCACTTATTACAACGACCTAAGACAGTACAACATAAGTACATCACGACATACGACTTAAGGAAGGTCGTCTCCGACCTAACGCAACGTTACATACGCACATATTCACAACACAGCAACATAACATGCCCAATACACGACTTATCATTACAACGACTCACGACTTAAGGGTTAACAGCTTATTACAACCCAACATTTATGACTTAAAATAGCTGCGACCTACGACTTAGTCTTTAACACGGCAATAGGTACTTCTTTCGCGACTTAACCTTCTGAGACTTAAGGTTGAGTTTTGCCTCGTGAACGACTTATCTCCTCGCGACCTATCTCATAAGTCGTTGGGTCGTTTGAGCGACCTAAAGAGGCGGTACGTGAGTTAGGTCGTTCGCGACTTACGGAAACAGCATAGGAGTTAGGTCGTTCGCAACCTAATGAAGCGGCATAGGAGTTAGGTCGTTCGCGACCTAATGAAACAGCCGATGCCTTCAAAAGCTTGTCCCGGTAGGTCGCTGGAACGTTGTGCTTAGGTCGTAACTCGTTTGAGTGACCTTTCAACTCGTTTTCCTTCATCTCATTAAGTCGCTCGCGACTTAAGCTAAACCCGTCTTTATCCTTATGTCGTTGGAACGACTCATAGGTATGCTTAGGTCGCTCTCGACCTAAGTCTTTATTCAGATGGCCTGCATCATCCTCCCCTGGTTGAGAAAAATTCGTCCTCAAATTTGTAAATTCTTCCACATCGGATTGTTCGTCCCAATAATACGACACAAGATGCTTAACATTGAACACGTCAGAAGTGTACACATCATCCGGCAGCTTTAACTTATAAGCATTTTCATTAATCCGTTTCACAACTTCTACAGGACCAATTTTCCTGGCTTTCAACTTGTTATAAGCGCCTACTGGAAAACGATCCTTTGTTAACACAACATACACTAAATCACCTTCGTTAAATTCAACATTTCGTCGCTTCAAGTCTGCAGTTCGTTTATACTTCTCATTTGCCTTCACCAATCGTTCCTGAACGATTTTATGACATTCAGTTAATTCATCAACAAAATCAACAGCTCGTTTAACCGTCCCCTTTGGTGGTAGAACTGCTAAATCCAACGGTCCCCTTGGCAAACTTGAATATATGATCTGAAATGGACTGAATCCCGTACTACGATTCACTGCATGATTATGAGCAAACTCTGCTTGGCATAACTTCATGTCCCAACTCTTCAGATTATCCTTAACAAGACATCGCAACAAATCTCCCAATGATCTATTAACAACTTCGGTCTGTCCATCTGTTTGCGGATGATAAGCGCTACTAAATTTCAACTTCCTTCCAACCATCTTCCACAAACTTAACCAAAAGTGACTCAGAAAACGAGTATCCCTATCCGACACAATAGATTCTGGCAATCCATGAAGTCGATAGATTTCCTTGAAAAATAACTGAGCAACACGAACAGCATCCGCCGTTTTCTTACAAGCAATAAAATGTACCATCTTCGAAAATCTGTCCACCATTACAAATATAGAATCATTTCCCCTTTGAGTTCTAGGCAAATCCAAAACGAAATCCATGCTGATATCAATCCATGGTTTAGTTGGTACAGGTAACGGCATATACAATCCTGCATTTGTCGCTGTTCCTTCGAAACCTGACATATATGACATCTCTCCACAAACCTTTCAACCTCTCTCCTCATTGACGGCCAAAAGTAAGAATGAGAAATCAAATGCAATGTACGATCACGGCCCACGTGTCCTTCCTCGTGCAACTCTTTGATAATCTTCAATCTCAAACTGCTCTCTGGAATACATAATCGATTTCCTTTAAACAAGAATTCATCAACCATCATAAATTCATCAGTATCTCCATCCTTAACTTTCTCAACGAACTTTGCAAAGTAAGGATCTTTGTCAATCAACTCTGGCAATAATTTCAAACCCTATCACCTCAACTTTCATTGTAGTCAACAAATGACTCCTCCTACTCAAAGCATCAGCCACACGATTCGTTGCCCCAGATTTATGTTTCACGACAAAAGTAAACTACTGCAGATAAGCAATCCATGATGCATGTCTCGCAGAAATTTTATCCTGTCCTTGCAAATGCTTCAACGCCTCATGATCAGTGTAAAGAACAAACTCTTTCTGAAATAGATAATGCCTCCAATGTTTAACAGCTTGCACAACGGCATAAAACTCAACATCGTATGTACTGTATCTCATCTTTGCCCCTGATAGCTTCTCACTGAAATATGCAATAGGACGTCCCCTCTGACTCAACACTCCACCAATCCCAACCTTTGATGCATCAGTGTGTAACTCAAACAACAACTGAAAATCTGGTAATACAAGAATTGGTGCTGTCGTCAAAAGTTCTTTGATCCGTTCAAAAGCAACTCCTGCTTCCTCTGACCAAGAAAACTGCTTTCCTTTCAGACAATCGGTAACTGGTGCCATCACGCTACTGAAGTGTGGAATGAATCTTCGGTAGAATGATGCCAATCCATGAAAACTTCTAACTTCAGTCATAGTTCTCGATTGTGGCCAATTTCTAATAGCTTCAACTTTACTTTGGTCCACTTGGATTCCCTTCTCAGATACAACATATCCCAAGAATAAAACACTTCGAGTCATGAACATACATTTTTTCGTAGCAGTATAAAATTGTTCCTCACGAAGAATAATCAGCACTTCCCTCAAATGTTGACCATGCTCCTCCATACTCCTACTATATATCAGAATATCATCGAAATAAACCACCACGAACTTCCCAATGAATGGTCTAAAGATTTGATTCATCACCCGCATGAATGTACTAGGTGCATTTGATAAACCAAATGGCATAACCAACCATTCGTATAACCCCTCTCTCGTCTTGAAGGCTGTCTTCCATTCGTCTCCTGGTCTAATCCGAATTTGATGATATCCGCTTTTCAAATCAATCTTTGAAAAGATAGTAGCCCCACTCAACTGATCTAGCAAGTCATCCAACCTCGGCATTGGGAATCTATACCTCACAGCAATCTTATTCAACGCTCGAATGTCAGTGCACATCCTCCATGTTCCATCCTTCTTTGGTACTAACAAGGCTGGCACAGCACACGGGCTCAAACTCTCCTGCACTCGCCCTTGTTCAAGCAACTCTTCCACCTACCTCCTCAACTCTTCATGTTCCTTCGGACTCATTCGATAATGCGGTCTATGCGGTAATACTGCTCCCGGAACAAGATCGATTTGATGTTGAATGTCTCTCAGTGGCGGTAACTCCTTAGGCAACTCTTCTGGAAATACATCCTCAAATTCTTTCAAAACTGTCTTCGCTCCTTCTGGAATCTCAACCTCTTCATGACTCTCTCGTCCAATCAACAAATAGACTTCAGGCTCCTCTTCAACTTCTTTAACAAACTCCTTCAAAGATAGCAAAGTTTTCAGCTCTTCAATCTCCTCCAGCTTGCTTTCCTTCTGTTGTTGCTTCTTAGGAACTAAAATAATCTTAGTACCTTCAAACATGAAACTGTAGCTATTAGCATGACCATCGTGTTGTACTGCTCTATCAAACTGCCATGGTCTGCCCAACAACGGATGACACACATCCATGTCCACAACATCACACCAAATTTCATTTTTGTACTTCTTTTCAATAGAAAAATTCATACAAGCTCTTCGCCCAACTTTCACTTCACCACCCTTCCTTAACCATGCTAGCTTGTACGGTTTAGGATGCTTCTCAGTTTTCAAGTTCAACTTCCTCACTACTTCAGTAGAGATAATATTGTCACAACTCCCAGCATCAATGACGAACTTGCAAACCTTTCTCAGAATAGTGCATGTGGACTGAAATATATTATTCCTCAACCAACTGTTTTCCTCTTCTTGCTTCGGTGCCAAATAACTTCTCCTCATCATCAAATTACACCCTTCATCTCCGGGCAACTCTTCTTCCTTCTCAACATAAGGTGAGTTAGAACAATCAGCTTCCGCATCCTCTTCTTCAATCTCAACAACCATCGCTCTCTTCTTCAGCTTCGGACATTCATTGCTTTTGTGACCCAACTCTTGGCAATTGTAACATTTGAAATCATTATTAACCTTCACCTTCTCAGCCTCCTTTACAACTGGTTTTGCGACAGCGTTAGGAACATTAGAACTTCCACTAACACCCTTCACTTGATTGTTGGAATTGGTAAACACACCACCTCCACGCCTTCCCTGCTTTTCCCAAGCCAACGCTTTCTGATGTGCTTCCGCCACAGATCTTGGATCGAGCATATTAACCATATCCTGGATCTGCATTCATAACCCTCCAAAAAATCTAGCAGTCAGTTGTTCATCCGTCTCCATTATATCATTCTTGGCAATGAGTTGGTAAAATTCATCGGTGTAATCATTGACTGATTTCGTCCCCTGCCTTAGATTCTGCAATCTCTGGTACATAAGTGATTGATAGTTGTATGGTAAAAATGTAGCCCTCATCATTTTCTTCATCTTATCCCATGTATCAACCTTTGACTTCCCCATCCGTTCTCTCGTAAGTTTAGTTTGCTGCCACCACGCCAAAGCTCTCCCCCTCAACCTAGTAGCAACCAACTTCACCCTTCTATACTCAGGAACCTCCTTGAAATCAAAGATCTCTTCAACATTAGACAACCAATCAAGAAATTCTTCTGCTACCATTCCACACTTGAATTCTGGAATTTCTGTCTTCATACCCGATTCCCATCGACGATCCTCATCCACATCTCGATATGAATTTCGAACTTGGTCTCGATCTCGATAATGCATGCTAGCTCTATCACCCTCTTCATCAAAATCAAATGTACGTCTATATCGATCTCGACCATTATCATCCCTTTGATCACGCATGTCTCTTCTACTATGTCTCTCCTCATCTCGATATGGCTCTTCTTCAAACTCACGTGGAGTTCTTCTCTCTTCATGTCCATAGTCATGGTGATCTCTCCTCGATGAAATTGATGTTTCTCTTCTTTCTCTAAGAGATTGCGGTGATACCCTTCTCGCTTCCGTAACCGATGGCGAAACTCGGTTTCCTCCATGGTTCGAGATTGGTGATCTCCTCATTTGATTTTGATTCAAATCATTCATAAACTTCTCTAGCTTTCCAATGCCTTCATCAAATTTCTCATTAATACGTTGTTCCATTTGCTCGGCTTCTTCTCTTCTATACTACGCTTCAACATTTTGATGACGATTAGCTCTCCTTGGCGGCATGGTTAGATTTCACAACACTTCAACAAATTTAACACAAAGTTTCAACACAAGTCAAACAAGTCACGGCCTCAAACTTCAAATAAACTTCACCAAGGATCGGCTACTTTCACAAGTATACACGGCCTACTCTTCAAACTCTCGGCTCAAATTCAAACACCTTTCCAACTTTGATCCAAAATGAAATGAATCGAAAGCTTCTAACTTGTTGCAACTTCAAGATGAACATGATGAACTTCAACTTCAAATTCCTTGGCTCCAAGACTCGTCTTAGCTATGATTGGCTAAGTCAAGCTTTGATACCAAAACTGACGCAGCGGATATTTAACAAAACGTTATGGATCGATGAAAGTAGCAAATTGGTGGATTGAAGATACTGAAATGCCCAAATTCGTTGATCCGAAGATACTGAATTCTAGCTATCCCTAACACGTTGATCGCGCACGATACCGTGAAAGAAGATCTTCAATTCTTCAAGCGTTGATCAAACGCACTTGATTCCGCGAATCGGCTTCAACAATCGTTGATTCGAGCACACTCGAATAACCGAAAGTGGTGATAGGAGATTACACTCAACTACCGATTTAAATTGAAAGCACAAAGCTAACAAAAGAGAATTTTATTCAAAAATCAACCACCTTGAAATGTACAACGCACTCCCTATTTATAGCAGTTTACAACACAGCCCCTTAGGTCGTCCCCGACCTAACACTCACGACTTGCGACTTAACTAAGGTCGCGCGCGACCTAAACATTCAGCGACTCACTTATTACAACGACCTAAGACAGTACAACATAAGTACATCACGACATACGACTTAAGGAAGGTCGTCTCCGACCTAACGCAACGTTACATATGCACATATTCCCAACACAGCAACATAACATGCCCAATACACGACTTATCATTACAACGACTCACGACTTAAGGGTTAACAGCTTATTACAACCCAGCATTTATGACTTAAAATAGCTGCGACCTACGACTTAGTCTTCAATACGGCAACAGGTACTTCTTCCGCGACTTAACCTTCTGTGACTTAAGGTTGAGTTTTGCCTCGTGAACGACTTATCTCCTCGCGACCTATCTCATAAGTCGTTGGGTCGTTTGAGCGACCTAAAGAGGCGGTACGTGAGTTAGGTCGTTCGCGACTTATGGAAATAGCATAGGAGTTAGGTCGTTCGCGACCTAATGAAGCGGCATAGGAGTTAGGTCGTTCGCGACCTAATGAAACAGCCGATGCCTTCAAAAGCTTGTCCCGGTAGGTCGCTGGAACGTCGTGCTTAGGTCGTAACTCGTTTGAGTGACCTTTCAACTCGTTTTCCTTCATCTCATTAAGTCGCTCGCGACTTAAGCTAAACCCGTCTTCATCCATATGTCGTTGGAACGACTCATAGGTAGGCTTCGGTCGCTCTTGACCAAAGTCTTTATTCAGATGGCCTGCATCAGGATCGCGTTTGCTTCGCATTTGGAGCTCGCTTTCGCGCTATATTAGCCGTATATGCTCGCTAATAAAATATAAGGTACATATCTCGGATTAAATATCGTACTTTTATACTTTTTCCCCTGCGGGATGCCTCATTACTTGATGAGATGTATATTTGTGATATATATACTGTCATTTTTTTTTCGGATCGAGCCGCGCAAAGGAGACTCTGGCGAATTTTTCCGAAAATTTAAGGCGTTAGAAAAAATTTGAGAAAAATTGGGAAAATTTTGAAAACTTTAACTTTGATTTGGAATTGAAAGTTAAACAATATTAGTTGTTTTTGAAAAGATAACTAAGTATGATTTGAAAACTTAGTAAAGTTATTGTAAGAAGTTTAACTATGAATGTTGGGAAAATTAATAGATTCTGTAACTTTTCTTACTTGTTAATTTCGAGGACGAAATTCTTTTAAGGGGGGAAGTCTGTAACGACCCAGAATTTCAATTTTTTAAAATTCGAATATTTAATTAATTTTAAATATTAATTATTGAATTTATAAGTCGAATAAATTTTAATTCGAATAATTGGATTTAATTGAATAATTAAATCGATAATTTAATATGTGAAAATACAGAAAAAAATTGAAAATTGGGTAAAATATGATTGAAAATAATTTGTAAAATTTTATTTTATCATATTGAAGTTAGAACGATATTTTAGAACTTTTAAAATCGAATTCAAAGTTAATTTGTGAAAATTGAATATTTTAATATTTAATTATTGACTGAAAATTAGCCAATTTTTGAACAGTCTCAGAGTTGGACGAAACTAGTTCCATTGGATCCGTAGTAGTTTATTATTTTCGAATTTCAATTTTCGTAGCAAACGGAGTTATCGTTTGACCGTGGCAGCTCGAAACGCATCGAAATTGTTTTTAATATTAATTTGGCGAGTTAAAGTAGTCATTTTTCAAACTGTCTTGGATTTCGATGAAACTAGTTTCATCGGATCCGTAATTTGATATTATTGTAAGGTTTCAAATTTCGTGTCAATTGGATTTACCGTTTGTCCGTTCAAGCTAAAACGCCTAGAAAATCGTTTAATCGGTTTAATTTTAAATCGAACGTTTCTTGCCGTAACTCGCACAGATGACCGAATTAGCTTTCGAAACTTGTTCCATTGTGTCCGGAATGTGGGATAAACCCCAGAAACGCCGGTCACCGCGCGTAAATCGGAGTTTGGAATTCCCGGATGAATAGTGTTCAACAATTTCCTATAAATAGGCCTTATTCACAACAAAAATAAGAAAAATAAAAACTAGGGTTTGAAGCTTCAGCCGGCCGCCACTCTCTTGCGTCCAATGGCTGAGAAGCTCCATCGATTCCCTTCGATTACCGATCAATCCACAAAATATTTCCCAAAACTTCCTAAACAAATATTGTAGAGCATGAAGAGATCCACAAGTTCAACGGTCAAGATCGTTTTTAGAGCTACGGATCAACGGGAAATTGCCCGCGTTCTTCTTGTGTTTAGGCACGGTTTCCCATGCCTAGGAGTGGCCGAGTTGGCCTATGCTCTGGCCGAGCATGGAGGTTGGGTCGGCCTTCGACGTGGTGTGCCTCGATCAACCTGGAGCTGCTCGTAGATGGCTCGAAGAATTAGGGTTTGGATGGCCTTTGGGTTTGTATCCACGTGAATGTTGCCTGGAAGAAGAAAATGGGAAGAGAGGGAGCAAGGATGGTGCGGCTGCGATGTGCTCAATCAAGAAATGGACGGCCAGAAATGAGTTAGGGTTTTAATTATAAAGTTTATGTTGTAAATTAGTTTATATAAAATCGTGTAAACTTGTAAAAAATCATATCTTTTTCATACGAGGTCGAAAATACGCGAAACCAGTTGCGTTGGAATCGTATGGACGAGCACTATGCTATGGAATTGGATTTGAGTCGTTTGGAGTTAGTGAAAATTTCGGGTAAAATTAAACGTCCGTTTAATTTTATTCGAAATAAATCGCTAAAACGAAATTGAAATCAAGGTGAGAACTTCTCACTCAATCGAATCGGTTTCGATTTAATTTTAAATAGTTAGATTTAAAATACTTGAATGCATGTTTGAATGATGATTGTTATCGATTGATTGTTAAAATAGACATTATGCGCCGTTAGTAAGCGGATGTTATTTATTAAAAACATATACCGCGAATATTTCATAAACAGTGAAATTGGTATTATTTATGTACTTGGATTTGATTTCCCGCAGTATATAGCGGATGAGACCCTATTGCGCCGCCTATTAAGCGGATAATATTTAAATCCCATATACCGCGATAATTTCGTGCTGGAACGGAATTGGTATTGTGCTAACATCTTTGGATGCAGGAAAACAGGTTGGAGGGATCCAACTGGATTCCTCAACAGTATTTATTTGATTTCAGATATTTTGATATTTGATGGATTATCATATCGATATATGATGTCGTTGTTGTCGTGATTGACTATTTGGTATGTAGCATCATTAGGCCAAATTTTGGAATTTTAAAAGGATTTTCAAAGTGATTTTTGAAGAGTATACGTTTATAAAATATTTTTGGAATTGATTCATTTTAAATAAATAGACGTTATAATTTTAATGTTATAAAAATTATGATTTCTGGGAAATATAGTTAAAAGTTGATTTTTGAAAATATGGGGTTAATGATTTTATAAAATAGTTTAAATTGGGATTTTTGGATTTATTGTAAAAAGTTTAAAAATAGGATTTATAGATTAATTATTTTATAAATCAAAATGGTGAAATTATAAAGGAGTTTAAAGACGTTTTAAAATAATAATATGAATTGATTAATATAAGGGATTTATAAATTGATAATTTATAAATTAATATATTTGAATTATAAAACGAGTTTTTATAAGTGTTAGAATGAATTGTGAATTAATTTCATAAATGAATGAAATTTATAGAATTATAAACGGTGAAGTTATAAATGGAATTTTATAAGCAGTAGGTTTATAAGATTTGTAAAGTTATTTGAAGAATAAGTTTTGGGTAAATAAATGAATCTTATAAGTTATAAGATTTATAATTTGGAAAGTTAAAAAGAACGATTTTGCAAACAAATAAATTATAAGCATTTAACTTATAATATGGACTTTCGGTATATAATTGAGTTATAAATTGAATAGGTTAATAAAGGAGATTTATAAAGGAAGTAGTTATAAAATAAATAGAAATGGAATTTATAAACATTGTTTTATAAATCCGCAAACGACTTATTTTGATAAGTAAATTGTTATAACTTATTTATGGAGTTATATTCACGTTTTAGACCGTGAATAATCCTTTAAAATGAAATGTATAGAAATGATGAAATTGGTTAACAAGTTATATTCACGTTTTTGAATAGTGAATAATATGTTAAAGAAAATGTTTAGAAGGTGATATTTTAAACAGAATTAAAACGACCTATGATGTTTTAAATGTGTTGAGATTCGAAACCATATATTTCAACATTCATTGTTGAAATAGACGTTTTCGAGAAATAAAGGGAAATGGTGGACTATAACACTGTTGTTATAGTAAATGATTTCCGAAAGGAAATGTTTGATTTAGTATTGGGATTTATATATCTATTTTAATTTCGAATCCCTATACTAGTGATTTTGGGACGTCGTAACGATGTTTTATGTAACATTCGTTTTGGCCCAAATAAATATGTTTAAGAGAATGATTTTCTTAAAGAATGAAATATGTACTTAATCTCGATTAAGTATATGGAATATTTTCCAAAGGTTGAAAATAAATAAAATTTGTGAATTACTTATGAATAAATAAGTATGGAAATGTTTTTCCAATGTGAAATGAAACGTTTTGAGAATTTATCTTTTTGAAGATAAATTGAAATGAATAATTGAAATCGTATATTCATAGATATTTTGGAATGAAAATTCACTATGGAATTTATAAAAGAAAGTGGAGTTTGTTTAAAAATAAATATTGATTTATTTTTGAAGTGTGAAAATTATTTATCTTGTAAAGATTTTTTTTTGGGAAATAAATAATTTGGAAAATTATTTGGAATCTGGTGATGTGTGCATATCCATTGATAGTTCAATAACCGACTATCAATATTTACCTTTGAAAGGTATTTGTTGTGATTTGTTTGAATTGGAATGCCACACTTATTTTTAAATTATTGTGCTCGTTATTCGGATTACCCATTCCGAATGGTGATACGACGTAATGGATAGCATTGAAGATCGGTGTTGAAGACCGGGTATTCGCGAGAGAGATAGGATGACCTGGCGATTGACTCTGCACCGAGTTGCTTCGGTATAGAGTTCTCCATATGTGATGGGGAATCCGATCAGGATTGTGGATATCCGGATTGCAAGGACTTCTTTGTAAGTGCCTTCGGTTCTGTTCGAGCCCGGAACAGACTTGTATGGATTGTATGTCTGACATTACAAATTGAGATATAAAGCCGATTTCTTTAAAATATATTTTTGTTGGTGGCGGAGAATTTATTCTTTTAGCTTAACACCCTTCTCTGAGACGTACGAGCTCAGAGGTTATGTAGTTGAATGTTATCAGCGATATATTCCCAATTTGGTAATGTGACATGCTGAGTGTTGCTGTGAAATGATCATTGTGTTGATCATTTGTGATAGGATCATTTATTTGATCGTTTATCTTGGTGATCATTTCTATGATCATTTGTTGACCCAAAGCACAGCTTTTGTATAAAGTGTGTTTTTGTGGACGTGACTTCGTTGAGCCTCACACCCCGGAATGGTCAAAACAGGAAAGATGCAGCAAGGTTATGAGGGGTAGCTCCCTTTAGGGTATGCGCATTTCCTTCTGGAAAAGGGTGGTATCATGGTATGGAGCCCAGATACTTACTCATGTTGAAACACTTTATTTATGATTGTGTGATGTTGATGACGAGCGCTCGGTTAAAGGTCCCAAAGGACCGGGGGATGGCATACTCGTGTCAGTAGTTACCCAGTTAGGGGTAACCCGGCCTTGTGTTGGCAGAGATCCGGTTTGGTTCTCGGGGACGTCCTTCCAAAGGCGTTCTCATGTGGCAATGGGAAGTTCCTTGGCCTGACTATTCGTTCGAAATCCAAAGAAACAATACGATCTTGTACGGTATTAGTTATAGAACCTATCATTCACTTATGGTGGCGCCCCACTATTTGGATGATAGCTATAGTAGGCATACGATAATGGTCGTATGTTGGCTAAGATTTATATCTTTATTTTCGAAATGATTTCCTCTACACTATGCACTAGTAATAATATCAAATGTTCTTTTAATGCGTATCAAGCATCTTTGACTGTCATAAGGAGAAATCTCCTCTGATTCTGCGTTTGCATGTGTGTGTGTGCGGGAGGCCTTATGGTAGTCTCATTTTTAAAAGCATTGCGAATTGACTTTAAAAATATTCCTTATTTTGTTTTCATAGATAAATAAACTGTTTTGAGTTTTCACACCAGTCTCATGGCTGACTCGGAGTTTATTGTTTCCTTCCTAAACTCTGGGTGCCCACCAATTTCCACACGGGCAGTCAAGAGTTAGGTTTATCAGGATATTCTGGAATTCAGGAGTTGCTGGAGGCAAGCTGGATGGCATGGCGTATTACTAGTATATAGTATTTCTTTTCCACTGTTTGTAGTTGTTGTTGTACACTCTGATAATGATGATGTAATGTAATGTATAAAATGTAATAACTGATATAGTTCTTTGTTTAAAGATTATTCATTTATCTATTATATGTTGTTCCGCTGCGATTGTGAGATTCTGATATTGTTGTGTTGTGTTCTGTTCCATTCTATATTCTTTTCTCTCTATTTTCTATCCTTCTCTCTCTTCTTCTGTCTTTTTCTTTTTTTTAAAACCCTAACTATTCGGTTTTTCGACAACGAAAAATCGCATACGTTACACATACTTTCTACCAATACCGAAAACCACTTTAACAACTGTGTACGTGGTGGAGATTCCAGAATGAAGTAGGATGGTTAGACGATAATTCTGTATGAGGTATTAACGCAACCTTGACTCCCATAAGTCAGTGTGATGTGGCTAAAACAGCAGCTATACCGGGCCAAGTGAGGTCGCACCTCTGATCGGACACATTTCTTCGATACCATTCTATTGCTATTGTGATTTGATCTAGGTGCACCTTTTATTTGGGAGTGTGTGACGACCCGGAATTTCTAACAATTTAAATTGGAATAATTAATTAATTTTGAATATTTAAAAGTTAATTTTAATTTGAATTCCAGATATCAATATTTACTTGATAATTAAATCATTGAATTATATAGTTTAAATATTGAATTTAATAATTGAAATTGGGTAAATTGTTGAATCTGAAATTTCTAAGCCTGTTTAAATAATTTGAAGGCTTATAAAATTTATAATGATGATACTGAAGATAATAGAATGGTTGGGATTTAATTTAAAGGTAATTTGTTCAGTTTTGAAATTATATCGTTTAAATTGATATTTAAAAATAGCCTTCTGAGGCACAGTCTCGGAATTTGACGAAACCGGTTCCATTGGATCCGTAATAGTTAATTATTATCGGATTTCAATTTTTGTAGCAATCGGAGTTGTCGTTTGACCCTGGCAGTTCAAAACGCTTAGAAACTATTTTAATCGATTTAATTCAAAATTGATCGTTTGCTTCCGTAACTCGCGCATATGATCGATTTGGCTTTCGAAACACATTCCATTGTGTTCGGAACGCGGGTAAAAACTTGTAATCGCCTTGCGGGATTCCTTAAGAGGAGTTCAAAATTTAAAAGGGCAATTAGCGAGACCTTTTGAAAGTTTTATATAATATAAAAAATCTATGGTCAATCAGTCAAAGATATTTTCATTTACAACGCGTACTCGAGAAGCTTTCCACCAACATATGTCTCACTCCCGTCCCCCTCGTTATTCTAAAAAAAGCAGATCAAACGCAGTTGAATAAAAAAAATTATGGCGACATAGGGTAAAATCGTGCTCATACTCGAGCGTAGGGATGTCGAGCACGCGCTCCCGCGCGAAGTAGGGCGACACAGTACTAATTCGAGTTCGAATTGACAAGGCTGAGAAGGCATCGCGTATGGTGGTCTCGCGATCGGGTTCAAGAGGTAGTGTGCTCGAGCACGGCATCGAGGAGGGATCGTGAACCTCGCTAGCAGCAGATAGGAGGGCTTGATTGGTCGAGATCTGGAAGCAAGTCGCTACCGAGGCTAGGGTTTCGTGATGGTTTGAGAGTCGAGCTCGAGCGCGGCGACGCAAGCACATGAGCTCGATTTTGGGGTCGGTGGTGTGTTTGAGATTAGCTGCAAGGTATAACTACCTTATTTTTTTGCTTTATTTAATTAAATAAAGTCTGTATATACATCTGTACATACTGTTTAAAAATAAACAAATAAATGAATAGTATATAGTAGTAAGTTTTGTAAATAATTGATTTATATACATACAGAAATTATTTACATTAAATAAAATCTTAAATGGTTAAGCAGTTTTGAATTTTAAGTTGTTTTTATTTAATTTGAATATATAAAAGGAGTCAAAATATACATGCATATTTTCACTTACTAGCTTAGCTTTAAAATATTATTTTATGGAGATAGATCTGTTTAATAAATCGATTCAATTTTTGTGGTAGCTAAAATATTTTTATAAAAAGGGAAATAGTTTGAATTTCATTATTGGTTAATTAATTTATTGTAGTAATTGATTAGTTCAAATGATAATAAACTGTAAATGTTTTTTTACAAGGTCAAAATTTTGATGAAACCAAAGTCAAGATTGAATGGGATTGAAATTAACAGCAAAGGTGAGTAAATCTCACTCTGTAGGATTTTTATTTCAATTTAAATGGTTAAATTTAAATAATTGGTGGATTGATTGAGTTGATTGAATGTGTGCTAATGATGTAGTGAATTTGGTTTTGGTTGGTACCCGAGTTAATTGTTGTTTGACTCGAAGCATTTGAGTTTTAAATGGTTTTAAACTTAAATCATAAATAAGAGAATGGTTCATTTTAAAGTTAATGAGGGTTTAATGATTGGTGATTCATTAAATAGGTAGGATAATTTAAATGGATAACTAATTAAATTAATTTATGATTTGGGTTAATTAATTAAGTTTAAAAGAATTTAGAATAATCGATGGATGGTTTAATAAGTAATTTCTTAACGAAATTAATAAAATATAATTACTTGTGAAATTAATCAAGAGGTTAATTAAGATAATTAATTAAGGAGTAATTAATTAATTTAATGAAGTAAACAACAAGGTAGATAATACCGGTTGAGATAAATCAAAAGTGATTAATATGTGTGGCTTAATAAATGATTAATTATTTAATGTATTAAATTAGATTAGGGTAAATTGAAAATTGTAAATGGAAAATCATTAGTTTATATAATCAATGACGTAATAAAAGATTGATTAATTAAGATTAATAAATCAAAAATAAGTGACTCATGAGAAATTAATTAATATAACTAATTAAGGATTAATGAAATTAATATAGTTAATTAATTAATGAAGTAATTAAGATTACTTATTGATTTTGGTTAAGAATAATAAATATTGTGAAGTTAATTAATGATAATTTATTGAATGAAATTGAAGGATAATTAATCCAGGGTGATTAATTAAGATGAATAATGAAGGGTTGACTAATTAATTGATTAGGAATTAATTAATTGTAAAATGGAAGAATCTGAGTGATAAAGGTTAGAAATCCAATTAGAATCGATTGAATTAATTTGGTAGTGATCAAATTTGCTTATGAATGATTGATTGGTATCGGATGCTTTGAATGAGTTGATGTCTCTGATATGAAATGTGTGTATTTTATTTGGATAACTTGGTTTTAGGATGGCATGAATTTCCAAGAGACCGGGGTCGGGTATTGGGAAATACTCGAAATGTAACAACCCGCATATTTATCGATTTTATATTTAAATATTTTATTTAAATATTTTATCGTTAGTCGGATTTTAGTTCGAAAAGCTACTTTTTGCAAACAGCCGAATTAGGACTCGAGACCACCCCCATTGAGTTTAAAATGTCGTTTGCGACCTTTTTGAGTATAAGCTTCGATATATTTGGAGAAAGTTGAATTTTGATACTTTTTGCTTTGGGCTTTGGTTTGGGCTGAACCCACTTACTAACTCAGTCCCAACCCACTCCAACTCTTCATTTCTTCATTTCTAATTCCTAACTCTTCAAGCTTTCAACAATGGTGGAAGAGAAAAAGAATTAAAACTCCAAGCCCTAGCTTCTTTGCAAATCCATCTTCTTGCTCCAAATTCAAAGAGAACCCATTGGTAAGCTTCCTCTTCTTCTTCTCCAACTCATTCTCTCTTTGATTTCAGAAATTTCCTAAAACCTAACTTAGGGAATGTTCTTCTTTTAAGCTTAGATTCAAGCTTCTTGAGTTGGATTTGAAGAGTGGTTGATTCCCCTTGCTTTCAAGCTTCATCTTCATAAATTTTAGTGCAATGGTGAGATTTTTAATCTCACATCTATGCTTATAATTCTCTTCTATTGTTAGGTATGAATTCCTAACACTTATTCATGTGCATTTGAGTTTGATTTGGATTGCTTTTGTGAATATTCCAATTTTTAGTGTTTTGAGTTCAATTCGTTAAAAATCCTAACTTTGATGTTTGAACATGTTTTTGGTGATGCATCGAGGAGCTTATAGGGCCGGGTAGTCGATTGACATAAACCCTTAGCGCCGTTGCTCGTGCGATTGCAAATTGGTCGGGATTCGCACCTCCATTGAAATAGGGTAGGAAGTGCAAGTATACAGGTTCGGCCGACCGACCCCCTGGTCCGGTCGACCGACCTGCTTCTAAGTGCATAAGCACTTTCTGTTTTAGGGTCCGGTCGATCGACTACAGGGGTTCGGCCGACCGACCTGCTTCCCGAGGATTTTTGTGGAACAGGGTCCGGTCGACCGAGCCCTGTAGCCGGTCGACCGAGCCCTGTAGCCGGTCGACCGACCTGATGATTTTTGCCTACTTGGCCTTATTGCCTGAATATCCAACTTTAATCGATTCGTGTGTCTCCCTTTTTGTTGTTGTCATTTATTATCGACTTTGATGACCTTTTCTTTGGAAATTTTATATATATCCACTTTGATGGATTTTATATCGATTTCTTTGGATTTTATTCACGTCTTCGAATGTGAATCTTAGTGTTTGATTGTTTCTACAATCTTCTTTGTGATTTGTCACTTTAAAAATATAAAGGTTTTCTATACTAGTAGTAAATATCAAAACTCTTTCTTCAAATGATTTCAACACTATTTTATAGCAAAGCTCATTTTCTCAAACTGACTTCTAATCTATTAGTATATACAAACCTCTACCTCACTCGTATGAGAAATCTAATTAAACGACTTAGTAAAACAAGTGGTATGAAACGCTTGCGTTTACTTCGTTGGTTAATTTTTGGACTTGTTCGATTGAACCTCTTGTGACAATTTTCTAGTGGAGATATACAATTTGTTCGTAAATATTTAAGTTAAGCTAGTGGTTATGGGACATGAAGCTAAGCTCATATATTTACTAGCTTATTGTAATTGACACTTCTCGTTGATCATGACGATCATCTTTGTGGTTTAGACTAGCAATGTGTGATGTCTCTTTGTCCTCGTGGAGGACTGTACTTCATCTTTACTGAGCTTCGACTCACCAGGAGGAGCTTCGGCTCAATGTCCGCAATGGGGGACTATACCCTGTCACGAGGAACTTCGGTTCACTAGGAGGAGCTTCGGCTCAATGTCCGCAATGGGGGACTATACCCTGTCACGAGGAGCTTCGGCTCACCAGGAGGAGCTTCGGCTCAAAGTCCGCAATGGGGGACTATACCCTGTCAGGAGGAGTTTCGACTCACTAGGAGGAGCTTCGGCTCAAAGTCCGCAATGGGGGACTATACCCTGTCACGAGGAGCTTCGGCTCACCAGGAGGAGCTTCGGCTCAATGTCCGCAATGGGGGACTATACCCTGTCAGGAGGAGTTTTTGACTCACCAGGAGGAGCTTCGGCTCAAAGTCCACAATGGGGGACTATACCCTGTCTGGAGGAGCTCCGGCTCATTTTTTTGGGATTGGCCATCCTTTTTATTGTGATTTCTGGATTTCGTGTGTTGATTTCTGGAATTTATGTTTCACCAACTTTTACGATGGGCATTGATATATATGTCAATTATTGTGGCTTGGTGAATGAAATTAGGAGTATGACATTCCTTTTTATCTTGAGTAGATTATTCTGATATTGATTAATATCTTGTTGATTTTCAATTACTTATTTATCACAGCTTGGCATTGTGATTATTATATGTTTATGTCATATCTCTTATTATATATCACTTCATCTGATATTTATAGCTAGACTGATCCGTTTATTATTTTCTTCGTAAATAATACTCGGGTCAGACTGAGATTTCACAGGTGCTTCTGCTTGACTCCTTATCGGACTATCATCCCGACTTTTGGCTAACTACTTTAGTTTAGTAGTTTTTGTTGTATACATTTGAGATACAGACTCTATGATGTATACTTATTCTTTTGTCTAGCACTTGTATCTATTCCTTTGTATTATTGTGGATCTAGTTTGACCACTACTCTGATGAACACTTTCATGTGTTATATTCATATCTATTTCCGCCTTTATGATATGAATTGTCTGTGACTGATTTATGTTATGTTTACTTCTATATTTGTTTCTGAAGATATTATAGCCACTGTGTAGTAGCTTTGAGTTTGTGTCGGCATGTCGGATTTCCTCTTTAAAATAGAATGTATGTTATATTATCTGACATATCGGTGCTCGCGCAAAGAAATTACACGGAGGGTCGCTCCTCAACAGCCTTATTCTTCGTGCTAGTCGACAGCATTACACCGTAGTGTTCTTGGCTAGCGTGGGTATAGAGGTGGGGCGTCACACGAAACCACTTTGAATTTTTATAGATTGAGATGTAAAATCTATATGCTGGAGTGAAGTGATTTGGAGGAATTGGACTATTTTAAATCTAAATCTTTGGTATTTAGAAACTGATATGTGAAATAAGTGATGTCTATAGTTAAATTGTATCTTTGTGAATTGATATGAGTTACCCAGGTTCTATATAAGTTATATGCTTTGTATTGCTTGTTGGATGGGTTTACTCACGCTGGTTTCCAGCCTGACCTGGGTGTTACTTTGTTGTAATGATCGGGTCAGACCGAGTATTACAGATTTTCAGGTAAGGATGTACTGGAGCTCAGGAGGCGAGCTGGATGACAGGAACGTGTAGCATATTTCCGCTGTATTATATTATTGTAATTCTGTGACACGTTGATTTGTATATGTCCAGTGTCTGAATATATGTGTAACTGTAATATCCCAGAATTTCAAGAAGTTTAAAATGTTGATAATCTCTCAATTTAAATTATTTGAACTGATAAAATTATTATTTTCAAAAATAATTAACCAAGTAATAATAATATAATGTTTTAATTATGGCTATAAATTGGTTTTATAATAAGAATAATTATTTTATTGTGTAAATAAATTCTAAATTGGCATATTGTTTTCATAATTGATAAGTGTGTTTAAAAATATTTATTTCTGTTTATTTTAAATCGATTTTAAAATACGATAAATTATTTGTAAATCTCTGTGAAGGTTGAAATTGCTTGATTTTGATTTTAAAACTAGTTCTGTTGAACTTGGCAATTTTGGCTACTGCATCTTCATATTCGCATCGACCTTGAAGGAAATTTGGGAAAAGAAAGTGCGATGGGTCAGCAATCCTTGGCCGGAGTTGTGGCGATTATAGTTGATCGGTGGCGTGGGTTCAGGGGAATTTCCTGATGATGGTTTGGGTTCAGTTCACCCTGAGGAGCTCGATTTTGAATCGAGGCAGGGTATGGTGTTTTGTTGGTCGTAGGAGCTTGCAGGGTGCTTGGGTGACGTGTCGGTGGTGTCGGCGTTGACTGGAGGTGATTCCGGCGCCGGTGCACTTGCACAGGGGAATGTGGTGTCAGTAGGTTGTTTTGTTTTGGGTTCGCATGTTTTTCTCGAAGTAGGACTCGGGATATAAGGAAGATGGCTCGCGAAAAACTCGCGTGGTTTCTGGGGTCTTTTGTGTGCAGGGATAAACTGTTAAGTTTAACAGTTTTAAAGTTTTAATTAAAACGGTTTAAAAAAAAAAAATTAAAGTCAGGTTGTTTAAAAAAAGAAGAAGAATTATGACTATTTAATGTCAACTGGCGATCGCGATTAATGTCTTCAGCCGTCTTCTTTTTCGCTGTTCTTTGGTTACGCGTTTCCCCTTTCTGTCGCTCCTTCCTCTCTTATGTCCGATTCTTCCCTGTCCCCTCCTGATTCCGTCCACCTTCCTCCCTCTACGACTCGATCTGGTCGAGTTTTCAAGCCTTCGTTGCCAATGTCTGTGCGTCCCACTTCCCTCCTCTCGCCCTCTGATTTTCCCCCTTTGCTATCTTCCCCAGTTCGGCCCTGTTCTTTAGCTGCGAATAAAGACATGCGTGTTACTGTGCCTCAAGCTACTGCGTGTGTGCAAGGTCTGGGTAAATTGAATTGTATTGATGGAACTGCGTCCTTGTCTGTTGATCTTGGTACTGGAATGGTAGTTGGTGAGTCTGACCATGTCCATGGGTGTGATACAGCTGATATTCCCTGCTGTGGACTTGGCACAACACATGTTTGTAATTATTCCCCTAAGAATGCTGAACCAATTTTCATTGTTTCTAGCTCTGTAGCTGCTAAACCCACTGCCTCTAGTGCCCCCAGATTTGTTGATAGTAGTGTCTCTGCCGATATGCAGCAACCCGCTAAAACGTGGTCTTCTCTTTTCACGTCCTTGCCCCGTAATGCGGGAACCTACATCCCGATTGAATTTGATATGGTTGAGGAAAATGGAGTGATGATTCCTCCCCCTAGTGTGTTGCAAGCCGGTGAAGATTTTTGGTCTGACTATTTGGTTGGTTTTTTTCTGGACCCACTTCATCATCTTACTAATGTGGTTTCGGTTCTTCGGAGGGTTTGGAAGCTTCGTGGAAATTTGCATGTGAAACTGATTGATACGATGTATTACTTACAGTTTTCCTCATCGGAGGATCGTCGGCTTGTTTTGGATGCTGAGCCTTCGATCGTTGATGGAAGGCCGTTTATAGTTACTCCCTGGTCTCCTACAGTGGCAAGTGCTCGTGAACAAGTTTGTTCCATTCCTGTTTGGGTATATTTTTCTCATATTCCCTCTGTTCTTCAGCCTCTTATTGGTCTGAATTGGCTAGCATGTAACGTTGGTAAGCTGAAATGTTTTGACTCTAATACGGTAGCGCGTGATAAGTTGATGTTTGCGAAGGCGCTTATTGAGATTTCCCCCGCTAAGCCTCTGCCTTCTACTATTCCTGTTCAGATTGCTGTCGGTCACATTGTGGAGGTCAGAGTTCGCTATGGCTGGGTTCCGGATATTTGTACAAACTGTCTCTCCTTTGGTCACCTTTCTAGTGTTTGCCAGCATTCTGAAGCCTCCGTCGCTGCTCCGAAGTGTCCTTTACCGCGCCCCCGCCGTAGGATCTGGGTCCCCAAAGTTACTGCCCCTCCCTCTCCCTCTTTACCTGCTCCTGAGCCTGCCATGCCTGATCTGGGTGTTCCTTCTCCCCTAGTTATGCCTTTTTCACCGCCTGTTTCAGGAATTCCTGGTGCTACTCCTGTCTCTTCTGACCCTTCGTCGTTGTTGCCTCCTGTAGCTTGGGATGAAGCGGAAGGGTGTTGGATTGATCCCATTTCTGATATGAGATATAACCCAGGTAACGAATCCTTCTTCCGGTTTGTATCAGATGATCAACTAGACCTTCGATGCCTTCGCTACAAACAATCTGGTGATTCTATAGTCCTTGATATGGACGGTTTCGATGCGACTTCGAATTCTGTCATGCTAGCTGATCCAACCTGGGATCGATCTTTTATTTACTGCCCTGATGATGTGGCTTACGATCCTTGTCTTGCTCTCCGTTTCCGCCCGTTTGCTGGTCTTTCTGGGTCTGCCCCTTTGAGCTCTTCTTTGGTGTCAACGGTTGTTGGTGATTCTACCTCCTCGGGGGTGTGTTAGTTTTATTTATGTATCTTTTAGTTACTGTGACATAGCTGTCACGTACCTGTGCTGTATTTTCTGCTTTGAGTAGCATAGGTGCTTTTACCTTGCTCCTGTACTTCAATTTTTATTACGTTCATAATAAAAAGTGGACGGTCCACTATAAAACCGGCTGGCCTTGCCAAAAAAAAAAAAGAAGAAGAGAAGATGTACTTTGTTCTTGGATTCATGTACATATGGGTTGAACCCAAATTGAAATGCTAAAACAAATTTTATAATTTAAAATAAGTAAGTTTTAAACTTTAAATGATTTAATTTAAATTAAATGCTTGTGATTCATTTCTATGAATTAATGTGTTTATACAAATGAATTTGTATGAATGGTATTAAAATGTTTTAAGTTAAAAACCTTAATGTTATTTTCAAACTTACTTTGGAAATATAAAAAGGAAATTTATAAGGAAATGTTTTTATTGGTTAATGAAAAATGATTTATAATTAACAATTATAGGTTTAAGTAATTTATGAACTTGAAACTAATGATTGTTAATTAAAAATTAAAGATAGGTAATTAATGATTTCTTTATATTTTAATTTAATTAATGAATTAAGTTATGTAAAGATTTCAAGATTAATTTAAGATAATGTTTTATCTTAAATAATAATTAAGTGTTAATGATTTGTAATTAATTAAGTTGAATAAGAATTTTAAGTTTGGTTAATTAAATTAATTATTTATTTTAAAGGGGTTAATTAAGTAATTAATTAAGTAAAATTATTAATTTAGTTAACTAATAATTATGATGATTTAATTAATGTCTAATGATTAATTAAATTGTAATTATTTATTAATTAAGTAATTAAGGGATAATTAAACTAGTAATTAAGTTTTTAATTAGGTTTTCTTAATTAATAATTAAAGGGTTATTAATCTATAATGCAAGTTAATTAAGAATTAATTTACTATTATTAAAGGTTAATTAATTGTAATTAAGGATTAATTAATTAAATTTATGGATTAATTAATTTATAATTAAGGTTGTTAATTAATAATTAATTTTTATTTATTAATGATTAAGAGATAATTAATTGGTTAATTAAGGTTAATTAATTAACTATAAAAGTAATTAGTGATTGATTACTTTGTGTTAAAGGAATGATTAATAATTAAGGTTTATTAATTAATAGTTAAAGATAATTAATTTGTTAATTGATGATTAATTTGGTTAAAGAGTAATTAAGGAATGAGTTACTCGACTTTGATTTATGAGGTGAATGTGATTAAGTAAGTTTATTAATTTGTTAATTCATTAAGAAGCCACTTGATAAATGATTAAGTATGATTACTTAATAAGTTTTGATATGGCTAATTACTCAAGATAAGTAATTGATAAATTACAGGGGTAATTGAGATAAATGAAATCACTTATTGGAAGTAATTTTAAATGGGTAATTACTTGGTAAAGTAATTAAGGATTTATTACTTGGTATAATAAATCAAAGAATTTATAAAAATAATTAAAGGCAGTTAAGAAGTAATTAAGAATAACTAATTACCGTATTTATTTATTAAAGTTGATTAACAGGAAGCAATCAATTTAAGCTTGATTAATTTATGTGATTAATTAAGAAATAATGTAATTAATTATAGTTAATTAATTAATGGAAGTAATTAACTAGGGATCATTAATTAATATGATTAATGAGAATAATTAAGGAGTAATTACTTGATTAAGAGTTAATTAATCAAGGTTGATTAATTAAGATTATGATTAATTAATTGGTTTAATTAATGGATAAGAAAGCAAGATTTATTGTGATGAAGGTAATTAATTTAATTAATTTTAAATTAATTAATAGATGAAGTAATTAATTTAATTCACTTTACATTCATTAGAGTTAGAGACAGTTAATTTAATTTATTTTAAATTAATTATGTTGTGATTAAAAGAATCATTTCTTATGTATGAATGGGTGACATTGATTGTCTTGAATGGATGTAATCTCAAAAATGAGATAAGTAATGTTGTGTGGTATGAATGCTTGTTTGCATTGTGATGGTAATATAGATTATCTATTGTGACAATGATGTGGATTACCTATTTTGTTATGAATCATCTGTTTATTTGGTAATGTGGTTATCAATTGTGACTTGTGAATTATCTATTCTGTGTGTATATAGATAGTTGAATTGAATTGTTTAACTTTAAACAACTTGGACCTAAAAGATACGTTTTGGATTTCGATGAGACCAGGATTGGGTTTCCATATTTGGATATCCGAAAACCATATTGATCCAAATTAACAATAGGTCGTGAATCTCAAGTGAAGGTAAAGATTCAGAGAGCAAGGATTATTATCGTTAACTCTGAGGGTGATTCCAAAATGAGTGTAACGAGGTAATGCCTTCGGTTTCGTTCTAACCCGGAACGAACTTGTATGGATTGAATGCTTTCAGAACATCGTTAGGTGGACGATGAACATTCTAAGTGATCTGTTCACTAAAAGGTAATCGTAGCCTCAAGCCTCATCAACCGGGAATGGCTCAAACAGGGGAGGTGCAACAATGCTTCGTGGGTAGCCCCACTTGAGAGTAAGATTTACCCCTGTCTAGAGGTCCCTTTTATTTCGGCTGTGTGGGCGGTTGAATAGCTACATCCGCCGGAGTTTTCTTATTCGGAACTGTTCAGTAAGGAATGGTTCCGGCTTTGTGTTGCATGGAAGCGGGCGTACTCCTCGGTACGGTGATCTAGGCCACGTACTGTGACGGGCGGTACCCCAGTAGCCCTGCCATTGTATGGAATCCAAAATCCAATAAGTGCCATCGGATTTGATTGTATTACCCACTTTTGTGGCTAGTAGCTGGAATTTAATAATGTAACAATTTCGGCTATTTCATATTTATTTGAAAACCCTAGACCTATTATAATATCACTGAATTTCCTATTAAATATTTTGGTTACCGTAAGGTAAAAACTTTTCCATGTTTATGTGTGGGAAGTCTTACGTGATACCTTTTCTTTCAAAAGGTTTTTAAAGTTAAGCAACTTTAACCGTTTACTCACACCAGACCCATGTCTGATCCGGAGTTTATTCTGTTTTTTTCTTAAACTCTTGGGTACTCTAATTTTTACGAGCAGGCAGGGGATTCAGGTTGGCTTGACGAATTCTGGAGGAGCAATGGAGCAGGGGGCTTCTGCAAATAGCTATATAGTTTTCCGTTATGTATTCTCTAAGTCGTTTGTCTTTGTGTTGTATTGAGTTGTATAACTAGACAGGTGTTTATAACTGTCTAGTATGTGTTGTTTAGCTGTGTATCCCTGATGTATATGATACTATGTAATGTATTATGTGATTAATATAATTTATTCGTTCCGCTGTTTAGATTCTGATGTTGTTTCTTTCTTCTTCTCTGTCTTTTCTCTTTTCTATCCCTTTCTTTCTTAAAAAAGATGCGATTTTCTGTGGTGAAAATGTCGGGTCGTTTCAGTTGGTATCAGAGCGTTAGGTTGAGTGAATACCTAGGCTCTATAGTGGTGTCTTTCTTGAGAGAGCGTACTTGTAATTTATATATATATATATATATATATATATATATTTATATATATTTCTACCTATCTATTGGGTTACCTATTCGGGCTTTCCAACATAAGTTATAAAGGTAGATGGGGTAGTGGTGTGTGTAACACAACTACCAATGGTTGGAGATTGGATGTTTGAGGTTGGAAGTGTATTTGTCGAGACTGTAGACCTAATACCGTCTCGAGTAATCTTTGCAATTTGATGTAAGGATCTCATTGATCTCCGAAGAAAACCTGTTAAGGTTCGGAGTTCATCTTTGAAGTGTAGGTTTGATTGCGCTCATGTGAGCAGATTTTTGAGAATTTGGATCCGTCGGTTAGGCAGAAGCAAGTGATGGTATCTTGGCAACCTTAGGAATTAGTAGCTGCGTGATTGAGATGCAGTGACTATGGATGTCTCCGAAGATGTTTTCTTTCGGAGCAAGTTTAAGGAAGTGTGTCTGCTTCGGTGTTATAGTTAAGTTCAGCAGGATGTATGTGTTTGGTTGGAGGTCCGAGTTTCTCAAAGAATTTTGGGTAAGAAGTCTTTGGCATATGTGTTAGCGGTGCAGCTCGGGAGTGTTCTGTGTTTTAGCAGGAAGATCTTTTTGGCTTAGCAATTTCCTAGAGGTGGAATTCAGAAGCAGCAGTGAGGATCTGTTTCTTTGATGGATTAGTTGGTCAAGGATAAACTGTTCTGATTTGTGGAGAAAGAACAGTATCTTGGATATTGGATTGGGTGATCGCAAAAGTGATTTGCGATGGTTTTGTGATTATCTTAGATAGTCTTTTGCTTGGATTTGTGGCATCTCTAGAGGATGTAGGAGTTGTGGAGTTGTCGAAGATTTTTTGGATATATCTTCAGGAAAGTTAGAGATTTGCCCGCATTGGAGTTTGAGTTCTGAATCGACTTGATAGGAGTAATTTGGTGATTTAGCTGGGTAGAAGGTTGTCTCCTAGGTTGATTGTTTGGTGAAGCAGCTCTGTATTTCTTGGAACTTCCGTTGAACCTTATTTCTGAGATGTGATGTTTAGTCTGTGCCCGTGTCCTTCGACGGCATTCTCATCTGCTCCAGATCAGAGTTGTGCAGCGGAAGCAAGGTGGCTGTTGTTCTTGAGTAGAACCAACTGGGAATTTTAGTGTTTTGGATTAGAGAGTTTCTACTGAATTTTTTTCCAGAATCTGAGGCAAGTTGGCGAGTGATTCTGTTCTATCTTTTCCAGATGGGAGAAGTTGTTTTCTACTGTTGATAGTAAAGTTGGTTTTGATTTTTGAGTAGATCTTGTGAGGTTCAGTTTGTTGAGTTGTTTTGATCCAGTTTGTTTGTAGAAGCATCAGCGAAGGTTGAGCTAATCAGGAAGGATCTGTAAGAAGCCGGATCATCCGGAAAGTTTTGAGGTTAAGAAACGGAAGAATTTGGAATTCGAAGTTGGAAGCTTCGATATTGTTGAGGTTTTCTCTAGTAAAGGGAGCAATAAAATTTGGTGAGCTCCGAGGTATATTGGATTCTTCTGAGTTTTTGTAGAGATCAGTGCTTTGGTTTGAAGAGTTGAATTGCCAGTTTGGAAGACTGGAATTCAAAATATTTCACGTGTCTCTGAGGGAGTACGTGTTTTGGTCCATCACTGGTTTTGAGATCAGTAGTTCTGTGAAGGTTTTAGTTGTTGATCAGTCTTGTCTATGGTCTGGTATCTTGGGTAGATTATAGATATAGCTGAGTAGGAACTCAATAGCTTAGCAGTATAGCTGGTTTGGGTTTAGTAGGACGAGTATCCCTGTGTCTCTACTTGGAAAACTCAAGATAATTTTAGGAAGCTTATCCAGATCCGTGTCCGAATATCTAGTGTCGTTTATTTGTTTGAATTGGTTGTTTGGATGAAATTGTTTGATTGATAGTGTATGGCTGTTATGTATGTTTGAATTGGTTGAAATTAAATAAAATTGTGGATTATCTTTGTTTTAAATTTCAAGGACGAAATTCTTTTAAGGGGGAAGGATTGTAATATCCTGGAATTTAAAGTAGTTTAAAATGTTAATAATCTCTCAATTTAAATTATTTGAACTGATAAAATTATTATTTTCAAAAATAATTAACCAAGTAATAATAATATAATGTTTTAATTATGGCTATAAATTGGTTTTATAATAAGAATAATTATTTTATTGTGTAAATAAATTCTAAATTGGCTTATTGTTTTCATAATTGATAAGTGTGTTTAAGAATATTTATTTCTGTGTATTTTAAATTGATTTTAAAATATGATAAATTATCTGTAAATCTCTGTGAAGGTTGAAATTGCTTGATTTTGATTTTAAACCTAGTTCTGTTGAACTTGGGAATTTTGGCTACTGCTTCTTCATATTCGCATCGAGCTTGATGGAAATTTGGGAAAAGAAAGTGCGATGGGTCAGCAATCCATGGTCGGAGTTGTGGCGATTATAGTTGATCGGTGGCGTGGGTTCAGGGGAATTTCCTAATGATGGTTTGGGTTCAGTTCACCCTAAGGAGCTCGATTTTGAATCGAGGCAGGGCATGGTGTTTTGTTGGTCGTAGGAGCTTGCAGGGTGCTTGGGTGACGTGTCGGTGGTGTCGGCGTTGACCGGAGGTGATTTCGGCGCCGGTGCACTTGCACAGGGGAATGTGATGTCAGCAGGTTGTTTTGTTTTGGGTTCGCATGTTTTTCTCGAAGTAGGACTCCGGATATAAGGAAGATGGCTCGGTAAAACTCGCGTGGTTTCTGGGGTCTTTTGTGTGTAGGGATAAACTGTTAAGTTTAACAGTTTTAAAGTTTTAATTAAACAGTTAAAAAAAAAAAATTAAAGTCAGGTTGTTTAAAAAAAAAAGAAGAAGAGAAGATGTACTTTGTTCTTGGATTCATATACATATGGGTTGAACCCAAATTGAAATGCTTAAACAGATTTTATAATTTAAAATAAGTAAGTTTTAAACTTTAAATGATTTAAGTTAAATTAAATGCTTGTAATTCATTTCTATGAATTAATGTGTTTATACAAATGAATTTTCTATGAATGGTATTAAATGTTTTAAGTTAAAAACCTTAATGCTATTTTCAAACTTACTTTGGAAATATAAAAAGGAAATTTATAAGGAAATGTTTTTATTGGTTAATGAAAAATGATTTATAATTAACAATTAAAGGTTTAAGTAATTTATGAACTTGAAACTAATGATTGTTAATTAAAAATTAAAGATAGGTAATTAATGATTTCTTTATATTTTAATTTAATTAATGAATTAAGTTAAGTAAAGATTTCAAGATTAATTTAAGATAATGTTTTATTTTAAATAATAATTAAGTGTTAATGATTTGTAATTTATTAAGTTGAATAAGAATTTTAAGGTCGGTTAATTAAATAATTAATTATTTTAAAGGGGTTAATTAAGTAATTAATTAAGTAAAATTATTAATTTAGTTAACTAATAATTATGATGATTTAATTAATGTCTAATGATTAATTAAATTGTAATTATTTATTAATTAAGTAATTAAGGGACAATTAAATTAGTAATTAAGTTTTTAATTAGGTTTTCTTAATTAATAATTAAAGGGTTATTAATCTATAATGCAAGTTAATTAAGAATTAATTAACTACTATTAAAGGTTAATTAATTGTAATTAAGGATTAATTAATTATATTTATGGATTAATTAATTTATAATTAAGGTTGTTAATTAATAATTAAGTTTTATTTATTAATGATTAAGAGATAATTAATTGGTTAGTTAAGGCTAATTAATTAATTATAAAAGTAATTAGTGATTGATTACGTTGTGTTAAAGGAATGATTAATAATTAAGGTTTATTAATTAATAGTTAAAGATAATTAATCTGTTAATTGATGATTAATTTGGTTAAAGAGTAATTAAGGAATGAGTTACTCGACTTTGATTTATGAGGTGAATGTGATTAAGTAAGTTAATTAATTCGTTAATTAATTAAGAAGCCACTTGATAAATAATTAAGTATGATTACTTAATAAGTTTTGATAAGGCTAATTACTTAAGATAAGTAATTGATAAATTACAGGGGTAATTGAGATAAATGAAATCACTTATTGGAAGTAATTTTAAATGGGTAATTACTTGGGAAAGTAATTAAGGGTTTATTACTTGGTATAATAAATCAAAGAATTTATAAAAGTAATTAAAGGCAGTTAAGAAGTAATTAAGAATAATTAAATACTGTATTTATTGATTAAAGTTGATTAATTGGATGCAATTAATTTAAGCTTGATTAATTTATGTGATTAATTAAGAAATAATGTAATTAATTATAGTTAATTAATTAATGGAAGTAATTAATTAAAGATCATTAATTAATATGATTAATGAGAATAATTAAGGAGTAATTACTTGATTAAGAGTTAATTAATCTAGGTTGATTAATTAAGATTATGATTAATTTATTGGTTTAATTAATGGATAAGAAAGCAAGATTTATTGTGATGAAGGTAATTAATTTAATTAATTTTAAATTAATTAAGAGATGAAGTAATTAATTTAATTCACTTTAAATTAATTAGAGTTAGAGATAGTTAATTTAATTCATTTTAAATTAATTATGTTGTGATTAAAAGAACCATTGCTTATGTATGAATGGGTGACATTGATTGTCTTGAACGGATGTAATCTCAGAAATGAAATAAGTAATGTTGTGTGGTATGAATGCTTGGTTGCATTGTGATGGTAATATAGATTATCTATTGTGATAATGATGTGGATTACCTATTTTGTTATGAATCATCTGTTTATTTGATAATGTGGTTATCAATTGTGACTTGTGAATTATCTATTCTGTGTGTATAAAAATAGTTGAATTGAATTGTTCAACTTTAAACAACTTGGACCTAAAAGATACGTTTTGGATTTCGATGAGACCGGGACCGGGTTTCCATATTTGGATATCCGAAAACCACATTGATCCAAAGTAACGATAGGTCGTGAATCTCAAGTGAAGGTGAAGATTCAGAGTGCAAGGGTTATTGTCATTAACTCTGAGGGTGATTCCAAAATGAGTGTAACGAGGTAATGCCTTCGGTTTCGTTCGAACCCGGAACGAACTTGTATGGATTGAATGCTTTCAGAACATCGTCAAGTGGACGATGAGCATTCTAAGTGATGTGTTCACTAAAAGGTAATCGTAGCCTCAAGCGTCATCAACCGGAATGGCTAAAACAGCGGAGGTGCAGCAAGGCTTCGTGGGTAGCCCCCACTTGTAAGATTTACCCCTGTCTAGAGGTCCCTTTTATTTCGGCTGTGTGGGCGGTTGAATAGCTACATCCACCGGGGTTGTCTTATTCGGAACTGTTCAGTAAGGAATGGTTCCGGCTTTGTGTTGCAGGCGAGTGAGCGTACTCCTCGGTACGGTGATCTAGGCCACGTATTGTGACGGGCGATACCCCAGTAGCCCTGCCATTGTATGGAATCCAAAATCCAATAAGTGCCATCGGATTTGATTGTATTACCCACTTTTGTGGCTAGTAGCTGGAATTTAATAATGTAACAATTTCGGCTATTTCATATTTATTTGAAAACCCTAGACCTATTATAATATCACTGAATTTCCTATCAAATGTTTTGGTTAGCGTAAGGTAAAAACTTTTCCATGTTGATGTGTGGGAAGTCTTACGTGATACCTTTTCTTTCAAAAGGTTTTTAAAGTTAAGCAACTTTAACCGTTTACTTACACCAGACCCATGTCTGACCCGAAGTTTATTCTGGTTTTTTTTAAACTCTTGGGTACTCAAATTTTTACGAGTAGGCAGGGGATTCAGGTTGGCTTGACGAATTCTGGAGGAGCAATGGAGCAGGGGGCTTTTGCGTATAGCTATATAGTTTTCCGCTGTGTATTCTCTGAGTCGTTTGTCTTTGTGTTGTATTGAGTTGTATAACTAGACAGGTGTTTATAACTGTCTAGTATGTGTTGTTTAGCTGTGTATCCGTGATGTATATCATACTATGTAATGTATTATGTGATTAATATAATTTACTCATTCCGCTGTTTAGATTCTAATGTTGTTTCTTTCTTCTTCTCTGTCTTTTCTCTTTTCTATCCTTTTCTTTCTTAAAAATGATGCGATTTTCTATGGTGAGAAAGTCGGGTCGTTTCAGTAACTCTGATGTATTTAATTGTAATCGACGGATATAGTATTCTTCTGCAAACTGTTATTATTTATTGTTATTATATTTATCCGCTGCGAATGTGAGATGTTTTTTTCTGATCTTCTTCTCCTTTTCCTTCTTCTTCTATCTCTTTCTTCTTTTTCATAACTATCTGGAATTTTCGGCTTCGAAACTTTCGGGTCGTTACAGAGTGTGTCACGAGGAGGGCGGTAGTTGTAACAACCCATAAATTTTAATGGTTTTAATTACGTATTTATTTGAATTTTTATGAAATTTTATATAATTAAATTTGGAAATAAATATTTAATATTTGAAATGCCTCTATTTAAACATAACAAATGGTAAATTTTCATCTATAATATAAATTAAATTTTATTGTATAATTTTATTCAAATTCAAATCAGTTAAAAATTGATGATAATACAATATTTTCCAAACCTGAATGTTTTTATATAATAAATTTGAAAATCATCTTTTGAGTGAGACGTCATTTTTCTTTTCTCAAAATTTGTACCGCTATTGCTTCGTTTATCTTATTTTTCGACAGATTTGCAGCATTTTCGATACCGATTATTGACTTTTGATACGATGATCGTACCACAAATATTTGTATACCGTTCTGATCGTCTCGTCACGCTGATCTCCGCAGCATATTTATTTGTGTGTTTCGGTGTAACGGCCCGATTTGTCGACACCCGATAATCGACATCAATACGTCCACTGTATAAAATGCCGAACCATCGAATGCTAGAAAACTGAACCATTAGGGTTAAAGAAGAAAGAGGTAGAAGAAGAAATAGAAAAAAAATCAAAATCCGATAAGCGTAGTGGAATAATATATAATAGATATCAACAAGTTTTTATACAAAGAAACAGTATTGTATTATATATTACATCATCAGAGTACATCATCAAACAGAAACTCAACACCGGACAGTTACGATAACTTGTCCACACAGAAATAGATTATGCAGCAAACCATACACAGCGGATAATACATTAAGTAAGTGTGATACGTCTCGCCATCCAGCTTGTCTCCTGAGCTCCACATCATCCTTTCATGTACCTATAATACTCGATCTAACCCGAGCATTATAGTGAAATAACACCCGAGTTAGTCTGAAAAACCAGATTGAGAAAACACACTCAATTGGATTGGTAAAGTTTAAAAATCCTTTTGAAATCAAAGGTATCTCGTAAGACCACGCCACAAACAAACATGTCGAGTTTTTACCTTATGATAACCAAAACATTTTTATTAAACCCGTTTGATATTATAATAGTGTCTATCGAAAGTAAAATAGAATCTAGTTGAAATGCTTGCATCTCACGTTTCAGCATAGTTGGACATAGTCAAAACCGTACAGGTGCTTATTGGAGATTGGATTCCATACAATGGCAGGGCTACTAGGGTACCGTCCATCACAGTACGTGGTCTAGATCACCGTACCAAGGATCCCCCTGATCTCCTGGTACACAATACCGGAGCTACCCCTTACTGGATAGTCCGAATAAGATCACCCCGTGGTTGGGATCAGCAACCATCCACACAGCCGAATAAAAATGGACATCTATATAGGGATGACCTTACCCTACTTGGTTGCTATCCGCTTAGCCTTGCGTGCACCTCCCATGTTTTAGCCATTCCCGGTTGATGAGGCTCGAGGCTATGCATTACCTTTTTAGCACACATTCACCTAGAATGCCCATCATCCTCTTGACAATGTTCTGATAGCATTCATCCATACAAGTCTGTTCCCGGACCAAACGGAACCGAAGCCACTACTCCTACTACATCCATTTTGGAATCACCCTTAGGATTAGTAGCGATTGCACTTCACTGCTCCATCTTCGACTCCAAGCTCTTGTCTTCCTTACGAAAACGTTCAAACCAGATCGAAGTGGTTTTCAGGAAATAAATCCCGATCCCGATCTCTTCGAAACTATTAGCGCATTGGCCAATATTGATAGTCGGTTATTCAACTATCAAACAACATTCACAAACAATTATCAGGTCTTAATAATTTCCCAAATTATTAATTTCAAAGTATCTTCGCAAGATATTTTTCTACACTTCATCCTTTTGAAACCAGTTTCAAATCACATTTTCTCGCGGAATAAATTTCCAAATATTGTTTATTTCCACTGAAAATCACCATGTCTAAATACTTTAGATTTTAAAATAATTTAAATCACTTTATCCAAATATGTACTTTAAAATACTTAAAATAAAACTATTTAAAACACTTTCTATAAAATACTAGTTACGAATTTAATAATAATTTTTCATGTAAAACATAAGCCAGAACAAATTTAAAAATAAAAGTTATTCTATAAGGTATAAATATTCAATAATTATCCTTAATCATAATACTAGTTAAACCTTTAAAAATACTTCTATAATTAACTTAATAAATATTTACTTAACCACTAAATAATAATTCTTACTAAAATATTCTTTTAAAAAACCACTTTAAAATCTCTAACTTATACTTGAAAATCCTTCTTCGAAAATATATACTTGGCTTTTCAGGGAAATACACTTTCCTTCCTAATATAACCGTCTAATCATTTATAAATCCTTCTTGATTTATTTCCAGTTTAATTTACGTCTCAATCCCGTAAATTTTCCTTTCCACCTTTAAAAATAAAACCACTTTTTATTTTTAAAACAAATTACTCATTCCATCATAAATTCCCACTGCGAATTTATACTTCCAAATATCCACTGATAACTTATTTCACTTTATAAACCTGGTTTATAAATCCCATAGTATTATTTCCTTTTAAAACACAGTTTCAAACACTAAATCAATTTCCAAATTGATTTCCAAAATTTTCTCCATTTAAAAAAAATTCCTTTACTTACTCAATTTATTTCAAAACCCATTAATTTCAGATTTACTCCTTTATTATGATTTAAAATCTTATTTAAACTGAAAATACCAATTCATACTTTATTTCAAAATTGTTCTTTTATTTCTTCACAAACCATTTAAAACCTGAATTTAAAAATAAATTCTTTAATTTTTAATCAATACCACTTAAGCCCTTAAATTCATTTATTTCCATTTATTTAAAAATCTCTTTTTCCATACTCAGGATTTGTTTATTAGAATTTAAAAATCAACTTTTATCCCTTTTCCAAATTCATTCCTTTAATTTATTTAATTTACCGTAATTATTTTACTTAAAAATTTCCCTTTTTATTTCCTTAAAAAAATCCAAACTTTATACATATATCATTTTCTCAATACCAATATATATATTCAACCAAGCCATAGAATTCAATAAATTCCAATTCCTAATATAATCAATATAATCCATCACAGATTGTCACATAAATCACATTACTGAATATAAAATAAATTCAACATTTTGAGGAATCCAGTTGGATCCCTACAACCTGTTTCCCTGCATCCATAAATGTTAGCACAATATAAAATACCAATCCCACTTCGAGGTGGAATACCGCGGTATATGGGGTCATCCGCTTTTATGCGGGGTACATAGGGTCTCATTCGCTATATAATGCGGGAAATCAATCACTCCAATATATATATACATACACTATTATATATAATATCACATCCAGTCAATTCAATCATTCAATCAACAATTTAAACTTAACTATTTAAATTTAAATGGTAATCCAAATGAGTGAGATTAACTCACCTTTTATTTTTTTTGTTTGCAGTCAATTTCCATTCCGGCTTGTTCTCGATTTTTGACCTTGTATAAGCATTAGATGATTTATTAACATTCGAACAAATCGAACATCAATTACCGTTTAATGAATTTATTCTAATCTAATAATATAAATTTAGACTAATATTTTCCTTTAAAATCCTTTAATAACTTAAAATGGTTAAATAGGTTAATAAAAGAATAAATCATCAAATACATTATTTTTAAAATTTTAACTAGTAAGTTAAAATGTGTATATGTATATTTTATTTCATTTTCGAACTACGTATAAAAGTAATCTATATAAATCTTAAAATAAAATTTTCTATATAAACACTTATATATTTTCTCTTCCAAAATCTTATATAAATTTCTGTACATATATATAAATTTAAACTCTGCAAATTGAAAACTAGACAGTAAACATTCTGTACTCTATATATATATACATATTTCTGTTTTTAAAACTTAATATATATATTTCCAAAAAAATGGGTTATACCTTAACCAAAGAGAAGATCGCGAACACGAGAGCGGCCACGACGAAGTCAACAAAACCCCATCTAGTCACTTCATCGCGCCTGACTTACGATGCATGATGCCAAACCCTAGCTTCGCGCGTTTCCCTCACGTCGCCACCACCGAAACCGACCTCAACAAGCGCCACGCCCTTCCAATAAACTAATCGCTTCCCAGTGCCCCTCCGGTTGCCTTCGACGATGTACCCTCCTTTCTCGGCTTAACGAAAAGATTTGAACTTAGGATACGCGACTTCGATTCGAAATCAATTCGATTTTGTTACTACTCTTTTTTTATGTTCGAATTTGGAAAGGAATGAGGAATTGAATCATAGAAGAACACTCGGTTGTTTCATTCGCCATTCTTTTTTCATTATAACAGCTGCGATTTTAATTTGGAACAAGACTTTCGAATTTTAGATTTTGAACGAGAGTTTCTATTTCGTTCTGCCATTTTCTTTTTTTTCTTTTTTCAGAAAGAAAGGAAACAACACATTTTAAAATGAAAAATGAAAAAGGGGACACGTGTTCTAAGGGAGGAAACGTATCTAGTTTGTCTATAGTATGTGAATATACATACATATATATATATATATATATATATATATTAAATTCAAATTGTCTTGATTTACAGAGTCTAAAATTTCAAACCCTTATCCGAGCGTGCCGCTAGGTGTTCATTAGGTATTCCCCTATTCCAAACGCGATGGAAAAGGTTTCGAGTCCTAATTCAATCATATGGAGAAGATAACATTTTGGACCAGTTATTATATTGAATTTTCAATATAAATTTCAGCAAGTTTACCTATCGTACGATCACATTACAGCTCCAAACACTACGAAAATTGAAATCCGATAATAATGCAATATTACAGATCCAATGAAACTGGTTTCGTAGAATTCCGAAACTGTGTCCCGGAAGGCTGTTTTTAAATATCGATTTAAACGATATATTTTTGAAATTGAACAAACCACCTCCAAATCCAATTTTAAAACTTTTATTATCTTCAATATGACCAAGATAAATTTTACAAGTCTTCAAATTATTTTTACAAGCTTAAAAATCAAGATTCACTAATTTACCTCAATTCCAGTAATTTAATTCAATAATTAAATTATCCAATAAAATAGTTATATTTGAAATTCAAGTTAAAGCTAACTTTTAAATATTTAAAATCAATTAAATATTTTAATTTCAAATGACCAAAAATTCTGGGTCGTCACATTCGGAGTCCGAGAGACAACGAAATCTACGGAAACGATTCCGTGTCGTTTCCGTAGTTGAACCCTTGTATCCTTCATCCTTTCAATTGCCTAATGTAAATTCAATCAGCCTCTTGCTTTTATTCTTCCAGAAATTTGTGAGTGGCCATTTGTATTCTCTACTATTGATTTATATCATCTGGTTCTTACATCTTCTTCTACCTATTCGTTAAAAAAATATAAAATAAAAAGAAGAATAATGGGCTGCATGTTCTATCTCCAAGTTTTCCCTCGTCCCGCTGCCTTATTTTCCTCATCTCCTCTCTTCTCCGAGCCAAAGCACGCTCACCTTACCGAACAATCACCAATAGCAGCCAAAGCCGATCCAAACCCCTAAACTCGCAAGCTTCAGCCAGCACCCGACCTTCTCCACTCACCTAGCTTTCATCTCCATCACGTAGCCGAAGCTCTGCAACCATCTCGCTCACATCAGCCGTAGCACCTCTCCTTCCATCTCCATCATGGCCAAAGTCACATATGTATATATTATATCTATGCATGATATATTAGTCTGTTTGTTGTTGGATATATATTGTATACACAAGTTTAAAAATGGGTCTGGTTTACAAGAGCATAGTACTTTATTTATGTTGTTTGTATATTTGTATGACAGTATTATATTTTGCAATGTATATATATAGTTATGGATTTATTATATTAGTTTTATGTATAAGTTAAATATATATATGTTTTTATATAAATAGTTTATATGTAACAGTATGTGTATGTAAGCTATATTGTATATATATTTGGTTTTTACTTTTACAAATTCTCTGTTTACATATACACACACACACACTTTACAGTTTTGCAATATATATTTATACAATAGGAGACTTATTTTTTTACAGTAAAAGTGCTTATTTTCCTATGTATACAGTTATCTATATGTGTACTTTATATGTTATACAGTTATACAAGTTGCGTACGACCTGTTTGATTGCATGTATATAATATATTTTAGGTTACAAATTTGTTTATGTATATTATATGAGAATGTATAAAGTAGTATTTTATATTAGTTGCAGCAGTTAGTTATATATATGCTGCTAGTATGTAAGCTATATAGTACATACACATAGATTTTTAAAATTTTCAATTACTGTTTAGTTATATATTTTTATATGTAAGTTGTCAATAACTTGTCTGTAAGTGTGTGTGTGTGTGTATATATATATATATATATATATTAAATTCTAGTCTATAATGATTTTATGATCTGCTTGGGTTATGTTGGAAGTTGTATATATATAGATATTTTCAAAATGAATAAACAAAACATGTAAGTATTTTGCGTTTTATAAAGTATATATATGTATTCATTTCAAATTACATTATGAAGATATGTTAGTTTTATTTTATATGTTTATTTAAAACAGTGGATTTTGAAATATATGTATATATATATATATATATATATATATTTGATATATGTTTGAATTTAGAATATGATTTTATAAATAGTTATATATGGCTATATATATATATATATATATATATATATATATATATATAAGTTCACTAATACCATTTATCTTTATCGATCTAGTTCTGATTTGATTTCGTTAATTCCTATTTATCAGCTTTGTTCGTCGATTCGAGTTCAATTTTGCTTTGCTTCGAAATTCATGCTTGGATTCGTAGCACTATTCATTTTCAAATTTCTCTAGCCTCGAAAGGTGAGCAATCAGTCACAATTAACGTTCTTATATATATTAAAATTGATTTCAATTGAAATGACAATTGAAATATGCTGCTGTTAGTTATTTACATTGTTATATATATACTATCTGTTCACCTGCGACATTTGACACCATTATCTGTTTTTTATATTGATGATATATGCATGTTATATTAGTATCATATCTGTTATCACTCTGCAAGTTCCCTGTTAGTATAGGATTCTCTATGGGTTGAAATGATACATACCCGAACGTTCTGTAGAATAGGAGAAAATCGTTATAGGTTAGAATGATAAACCCAAGTGATTTTCATTCGGATTAAATTTTGGATTTCCGGTTGAAATGCTATATACCCGTATATATATAAATTGCGGATTGAAATGATAAATATCTGTATCACTTGACCATAGGATAGAAAATTATATACAAACACCGTTGGTCTATATATATATATAAATATTTTGAAAATGATTTCTGTGGTTTTGGAAAGAAATATATGGTTTAAAAAATATTGATTTTAAGATATTATATAAAGGTAATTTTATAAAGGTTTAAATTTTATATTTTTAAGTTATATGTTTCTAAAATTTTTTAGTTATGAGTTAAAATTTGAAATTATAAATTTTAATAATTTACTTATAATTTTAGTTTTTTTAAAATATATAAATTGATTTAATATATAAATAAATGAAATAATATGTTTAAGTATTTATTTAAAATTATATTTTCAAATATAGAGTTATAATAATTTAAAATTATATTTTCAAATATAGAGTTATAATAATTTTTAATAAATTAAGGTTGGGAAGATAGATTTTTAATTGATTTGAAATGGTATTTAATTTAGAATTTTATTTAATAAATTCGATTTGAAACTTATTGAATTTGAGATTTTTAAAGGATATGATCTTGTAACTTGATTTTGGTTTAATGTAATTTAAATGAATATTTCAAGGTTAAATAAATTGAATGAAATATTTAGTTTATTTGTAAATTGAGATTTTATTTAAATGATATTGGATTTTATTAAGTGAATATTTTCAAACTAAATAATAATGAAGTAAAATAAAGTTATATATGAAATTAAATGATATCTGTAAATTATTTTAATATAAACTATTTTAACTTATAACTATTTTATATAAACTATTTTATTTTATAAAATATTTTATTTTATAAACTATTTTATTATATATGCTATTATTAATATCTAAACTTCTTAAAGGGAAGTGTTGTGATTTCCAAAGTGCTATAATTTCCAAAGTGTTATGATTTCAAAGTGTTATGATTTTCAAAGTGTTATAATTTCTAAGTGTTTTGGTTTCGAAAGTGTTATAACTTTGAAAGTACTATGATTTTGGAAATGAATATATTTGAAGTGAGAAATGATATTGTATTGATTTGGTTTTGAAATAGAAATGATATCGTATTGATATGGTTTTTGAAATGGAAATGATATTTTGGTTTTGAAGTATAAACAACTTTGAAATGACCGCGGTGTTATAATAATGATTGGTTGTTAAAGAGACCGGGATCAGATATTGTCATACTCTTTGCCAATACCGAAAACCACTTTAACAGCCGTGTACGCGGTGGAGATTCCAGAATGAAGTTGGATGGTGGTGAAACGACCCTGACTCGACCTTCGAAAATCGGCACCGAATACGACACTCGTATTCAAATGTCGCAGATCCAAACGTCTAATCTGGTTCGCCAGAGCTTATAACACATTAAGTACAACACATCGGAAGGAATGAATAATACATTTGATACAATATCCAGATACAATGATAATACAATGAATATTAATATACATCAGAGATATGATACAAAACAATAGCAGTGGAAAGAAAAAATAACACCAGCAGTGGAACAATATCTCCAAGATGGTCTTCAAGAAAGAACTCGAGTATCGGTAATCTCCATCTCCAAGGCACCAATCTAGAAATAGCTCGAACTCCCAATAATGATGCACAAAGATAAGCAAGTGCATTCTTGATCCACAGACTGAACTAGCTCCAAATAATCTACTAAACCTGACTATCTGAAAAACCCAACTCTAGACTGCCTGTGTGGGAAAATTGTAGGCACCCAGAGTTTAGGAAGGGAACAATAAACTCCAGGTCAGTCGTGGGACTTGTATGAGCAAACAAAACAGTTTATCTTTTAAAACAAACAACAAAAGAATTTAAAATAAATCCGCAATGCTTTTTGGAAAATGAAACTACCATAAGGCCTCCCGCCACACACACAATGCAAATGCATAATTGGAGGTGATTTCTCCTTATGATAGTCAAATATGCTTGATACGAGAAATTTCTTTGATATTATTATTAGTGCATAGTGTGAAAACATTTCAAAAATATAATATTAATCTTAGCCAGCATAGGTACCATGATACTATGCCTACTATAGCTGCCATGTTAAATGGCAGGTTCTACAACTAAAACCGTACAAGGCACGTATTAAAGATTGGATTTCCAACAAATGGTCAGGCTAAGGAACTTTCTATGCTACATGGGTACGCCTCTGGCGGGACGTCCCATGAGCTTAACCAGCTCTCTGCCAACAAAAGGTCGGGTTACCTCTGTAACTAGGTAACTACTACACGAGCATGCCATCCCCCGGTCCTTTGGGACCTTTATCCAAGACGCCTCTCAACCACGAAGCAATCACAAAGTAATAGATCTGCAGTGTCCACATAAGTGAAGTATCTGGGATCCATACGTTGATACCACCCTTTTCTAGAAGGGAATGACACACCCTAAAAGGAGCGACCCCCATAACTTTGCCGCATCTTTCCTGTTTCGACCGTTCCTGGGGTGTGAGGTCTTGATGCAGTCTCGTCCATAAAGCTATGCTTTATACAAAAGCTATGCTTTGATCAACAAATGATACACAGCAGCACTCAGCATACCACACTACCAAATTGGGAGTATATCATTGATAACTATCAACTACATAACCTCTGAGCTCGTACGTCTCATAGAAGGGTGTTAAGCTAAGGGAATGAATTCCCCGCCACGAAGCAGAAATGTATTTGATAGAGGTCAGTTTAATATCTCAAAGTGTAATGTCGGGCATACAACCATACAAGTCTACTCCTGGTTCGAACAGAACCGAAGGCACTTCGTCCGAATAAAGGAAGAAGCCCTTGCAATCCGGGTATCCACAATCCCGATCGGACTCTCCATCACATATAGAGAACTCTATACCGGAGAAACTCGGTGCAGAGCCAATCGACAGGTTATCCTATCGTTCTCGAAGACACCCGGTCTTCACACCGGTCTTCAAATGCAATGCATAGCGTCGTATCACTATTTGAAATGGGTCATATGACACATGGTCCTCTCCCGGCTAAACCGAATAGTGAGCGCAATATTTAAAAACATATGGATATGGGATTTCAGTTAAGTCACAACTTTTAAAAAACCCAAAATCTTTCTTCAAATGGTTTAAACAAATTACGATTTCAAATCTTTAAGCAAAAATATTTATTTCACAAAGTCCACCCAGTTTCACAAAGATCAATTCATAGATTTTCAAAACAATTTCCATTTCAATTAGGACTGATTCATCCAATTTTTAAATTAAAGAGTTAACTTATAGCTTTCAACCCATTTCCAAAAATTTATTCATAACTTGGAAGACCATTTTCATTTTAGACTTGAAAACCTTTTAACCCAATTGGAAGTTCATTTCTCATTTAAAAGCTTTTATTATTTGAAAACAAAAAGTTTCCGTTTCAGAAAAATTCAATTATATTTGCACGAGTTAAATCCCTTGAATTAAGTTCAAATTCCCAAATCAATATCTTCAAAATGGTTTAACCCATATATAACTTGTATAACATCTTTAATCCCTAGTTTCCAAACTTAGAATTCAATTTCAAATTTTGGATTTAAATTTAAATCAAATTATTTAACTTCAAGACTTAATTAAGTTATTAAAAAATAAATTTTTTATTTGAAATTTCTTTTCAAAAACTTTTTACTTTAAACCCAATCCATTTCCAAAACCATTTGGATTCAAAAATTCAAATTTCAAAACTATTTTAAAAATCTGTGACTTAACCAATTTCCACGTGCAACCCATATTTGTGTGTGTATAAGTGTGTTCCAGGGGTTTTACACAATAAAAGTGCAACATCATCAATCTGTACATATTCAAATACAACAATATATTTGATAAGTGGTATAAACTATAACGCTTATCTTTCATTCACAGATCACAGATATATATCACAAAATATAAATTACATTAAATACAACTTAAATCAAACAGAGCATCACAATCAGGGATACCAAACAACTCAATCATGCAATAGAATCCAAACATTTACAAGTAAGATCAGTTAATTGTCCAATTAATTCAAATCTGATAAATTGCTTATGAACTACCAATCCTGGTTAATTAACATTAATGAATTACAAATCATTTTGATTAATTATTCTTTAATCATTTATTAATTAACCATTAATAATAAATTAATTAAACTTTAATTATAATTCATCAACTTTTAATTCTTAAATAATTAACCTTTAATTATTTAACTCACCTTTAATTGATTATCCTTAATTAATCACATAAATTAATTAATCCTTAATTAATTACATTAATTACTTATCCCTTAATTAATTACCTTTTATTTATCTTAATTAATTACAAACCAATTTAATTAATTACCCTTTTATAATAAATTAATTAACCTTTTAATTATTAATTAATTATCCCTAATTAATAAATCAATTAACCTTTAATTTCTAAATTTATCAACCCATAATTATTAAACAATTAACCTTTAATTATTAAATTATTCTTAATAAATTACCTTGATTTAATTAATCACTTTAATTAATTATCCTTAAATTAATTATTATTTAATCACTTGATTAATCTACCTCTAATCATTAATTAATTATCCTTAATTATTTTATTAAGTAATTATCTTTAAGTGGTTAAATACCCTTAATTCATTACACTCAGTAATAGCTTTTAATAAATTTATCATTCCCTAATCATCCATATCAAAATCTTTAATTAATAACCTTATAATTTAACATTATCAATACATTAATTTATTCAAGTAATTACTTTTTAAACAATTATATTAACAAATCATAACTTACTCAATAAATTAAAAGATAAATCTTTTTATCTTTTTAAACCTTGTTTAATCATCCCCCTTATTCATTTGTTGCTTTAAAAGGTTAAGTAGTTTAAATAACATTTTATCTTAAGCATCCTTTGAATTACATTATTTGTTTAACATAAATAACTTAATAAAATAATGTATCAAATCAATAAATTTAATTTAATTCCTTTTTTTAAAAAAGAACATTTTACTTAATTAATTCAAACTTTAATCAAAATCATCATCTTTAAAACATGGTTTTACAAATGTTTAAAAGTTCGAATTTTGTTTTAAGGTAAAAACTGTTTCATATATATACCCGAGGCTACTTCGAGTTATACCCGATCAAAATGCCTCACCACTTCGAGTTTCCCACCGATCACCCCGAGTAGAATTAAATTTTTCAAAACTTAAGTTTTTCTAACTATTTACTTGGTATATCAAAAATTTACTCGAGCAATGACCCGGGACAAATTCATGTTTTCCCCGAGCAAAACTCAAAAATTCCTAAATACGACTGCTTCTTCCCCAAACCTATCAAACACATCAAAACAACTGTGCACACAAGATCATGTGCACATGTACACCGTGACCAACCACCTTTGATCATCGCTCCCACCGTCGACAAGTCGTCCATCTCCCACCTGAGTTGTCACAACCATTCAGGCACCCCAACGACGAAGAATTCGAAAATTAGCTTTCCGATCCAAAAACTAGAAGAAACTCGATCACCATGCCGTGCCAAACCATCAGAGTTCACGCCTACGCGCCTGGGGCCTCACCAACCTGTCCTTCTCCAAATCCCCCTGGTCTGATCGCCGTTAGACCACCATTTACGACGAACCTACATCACAACCAATGGCTATCAAATCAAGTCCTAAAACCCTACTCCATCATCGTCACGCTACCACGTCAATCTATAATTTTCTCCTCTATTTTTCCTATAACCACCAGTCATCCAGCTACCCTTAACCCAAATCGCGATGACCATACATTTACGGATCGCTGGGATTTGACGATAATTCATTTTTCGATCTATCCAAAATATCTCAGCTTATATGAATCAATAAATCATGAAACGATTACCAAAAATCATTTTTCTTCAATACGAATCAGTTTCTATAACAAAACTTGAAATTTAAAAACATCGATGATCAAAATTTTTAAAAGATTTTTCTATAATCTTTTGTTCTCTGAATATTTACTCTATATTTCCATTTGAACTATTTTTAGAAATAACATTGTGTTGTTGTAATTATTTTCCTTTCAAAGATCATGGTCAATAAGGGTTTTAAGTGGGATGATCTGCATTTTTTGAACAGGTTTCAATCCTATAAGGTAAGTACAAAGGTAATCTTCCTCTATACAGGCATGCATACTATTACTTATACATACATATATGGACATGCAGTCAATTTAACACCTATACAAACATCTCACTATCATGAAATCAAGCATTTATCACATATTAACCATAGATAAATAGATTCAAACATAGATGAGGTCAGTTTGTTCACCTGTGCTTGTTGAAACAGAGCCTGTAATTTTCTTTTGAAAATTTTGACTTTGCTTGTTTTAAGATTCCAGGTTTTAAATTTGTTGATCTGAAGTTGTTGTTGAGATGATTTATTAGCTTCCAGTCAAATTCTTGCTTTCCATTTGAGTTGAACTTGTTCTTGATTGGGTTTGAGGCTTTTGAAACTGGAAGTGTCTCTAGGTTTGCTTCAGGCCTTTTGAACTTGCTTTTGATTTTGAAAACTTTGAGTTGTTGAGCTTGATCTTGCATGGATTACAGATTAAACTCCAGGCTTGAAAATTTTGAACACTTGGATTTGGTTTGTAGTTTGCTTCCAGCTTGATTTTGAAACAGATATTGATTTTTTTTACTTTTATTTTTGTTTTTTTCTGGTTTTCATTCTGTTTTCCAGGTTTTGTAAGTTTGATTGCCTTTGCCTTTGGAATTTGTGATTCTCAATCCTTTTTTTACTGTTCTTTCAGATTTGCTGAGACTAAATAATTTGAATATGGGGAGATGAAAAGTTTTTTGTAATTTTTAAATCTTATTATTTTATTCAATCAATCATAGTGAATGTCATTTGTAAAATTAATAATCATGAGGCCTCAATATATGTTAATTTCTTTACTCCATCTCTTTGATGTATATTTAGCATTTGTGATTTTACAAGACAAAAGGATTTTTTTTATTAAATTTTTATATCATATTCACTTTATAAATAAACGTACCCCTTTATTCATTTGTATATATACATACAATGTTAAAAGAATTGCTTTAACCAATATTTACATTATATAAATTACACCTTAATAATTTCAAAAGCCAATTTTTTTAAACATTTATTTTAAATTTAGATTCAAATTCTAATTCAACTTGAATTATAACCACGTATGCCATTTATATATATTCATACATACACTTATACAATTTTATACTTACATATGTATATTTTCCAATTATACTTATTAAGTTTTAAAGGTTATGCACTTTAAAAATCATATTTTATAAATTTACAAACCAATGTTACATATATATGCTTTCTTATTAATTTCTAAAACATAAAACTTCTTATTAATTCTAGTTTTGATCTTATATATATACATTTTTTTCTTCAGTTACTCATACTTATACAATTTATAAAGAAAATGAATTGAAAATAATTAACAAAAAATCATACATAAATTTTCTTAGAACATAGAATTTTTAAATCAAATTTTATTTTAAATATATTTATTATTAAATTCCCAAATCAAAATTTCCATTTAAAATACATATCTTTCTTTATTCTGGAATTTTCATATTAATCCACAATTAATTTCATAATTAAATCTAAAATATTATATTAATTATCAATTATTTCAAAGTTAAATTTCAAAGATTAAATTAATTATCAAATTATTCTTAGCTATGGAAAAATAGAAGCAATCGACGGGCCAAGTGAGGTAGCTCATCCGATCAGACACACTTCTTCGTATGAAATTCTATTACTTTGTGATTGATTTGGTACGCACCTTTGATTTGGGAGTGTGGCTCAAGGTGGGCGGTAGTTGCTGCTATGCATTACCACCAGCCCGGAAGTGTAATTGGTATATCTACCCTGGCATTGCCTAGTTGTGCCGTGTCAACTACCTTAGCAAGACCACTACGAGTTTGTTTTGTACCATACCTATGGAGTGCCTTCTGATAAGCCCAGTTTACGGGAAGTTACGGTACTGTATAGACTATGGGAATATATAAAAATGTGTTAAGGGGGAAATGGGTAACGCCTTAATGCTATTTTAATAGTTTAGTTTACTTTAGACATTATTATAATAGCATATATTACTACATAGTAGATAGTTTAACGGATCCTTAGAGGATGGTTACCCCAAACATCCTTTGAGTTACTTGTATATCGGTTGTTATTTCACTTGAGTTGGATTTATTGATATAATAATGTTAGTCCCGACTCGAGTGTTTTATGTTTTTCTTTACGCTCAGGTTAGACTGAGTGATATAGCTTTTGAGACTCCCCTTTGGAGTTCGAGCTTCGCTTGGAGATCCGTCTATCTATTCAGCTTGTAGTTATTCAGTTGATTCCAGTGATGCATTTTGATCTTGTATTTATCTATTCAATTTGAGACTTCATTTGTATCTTATTTGACTCTGTTATATATAGTAGCTTCGTGAACTACTATTCTTTTGTTTTCGCTGTTTATTGTTATATTACTCTTTGTCTGTGATTATTTATTTACCGTAGTGCTGACTTTTGCCAAATATAAATTAACAATCTAATATTTTGCGCAATTCAAATCCTACATATGTGGATGCGAATGGTTGGAAATACCAGGATGTTACAATGTGGTATCAGAGCTTTGGTTTTAGGCAAAACTTAGCATATAGGGTATATTCGATTACAGAATCACTTTCTTTCGAGCTTGAATCTCTTCCTCTTTGACTCGAGTTTTTTTTGAATTTTGGAACGTTTTCCTGGTTCCAAAACTCATTCTTTCCTCTCACTATTCGTATTCTTCTTGATTCTGGAGTATCCCATAGCTTGATTGTATGATTTGTAAAGGGGTGAAACTCCTTTACAATAGGCATTGATTCACCGGAGATTTATGTATCGTCGGTTTAGATGCTGCTATCTCTTGTTATACTCGAATTTTATCTCGGAAGATCGAATGTTGATTTTCTTCAGAATTCTGCCTCGATCTTATTCTTGAAATCACGGTTGACCCTGTTAAGGCCGCCATCGATTTATATAAGTCTATCCACTCCTTTCTCTCTTTGTAATCTATTTACCTCCCTATCGAACTCATCTTCTAGTTAGAATTCTTTGATTAGGGTCTGTCAACATTTGAATCTCAATCCTTCTTTTGAAATCCATCCTTGCATCATCGAGTGAGAGATTATACTTATAAAATTAATATTAAAATATTTTGTAGTGTGTTGTTTGAGTTATTAATGTTGATTTGGGTTTCTGATCGACCCGTCTGATCAACGCTTTCGATAGGATTTTCAAAACACTTGAACAGACCATACTGACACAGTTATTTTTCAAAATTTAATAATTTTGTATGACTATATTATACATATAAGTAAATTTCTTGAAATTAAAAGTTAAGTAAATTGGTTATTATAAATGATAATATTTGATTTCATTTTTGATTCTGTAGACCATTGAATAAATGGAATTATTTTACATGGTTTACAAATTGATTTAGAATTTGAAATGAATTTAAATTAAGAATCTGGTAATTTAATTTCCGGTAACGCCAAACTTTGGTTTTAATGTTTTTTTAAAATATATATTATTGAAAGTATTTTTGAATAGAAATCGTTTCCAAAGAATTTTTAAATGTTTAAATCAGTTCTTTGCTCTTTTGTCGCTGGAAAATAATTTCGACGCTAGCGGCCTCATCGTCGACATTCATTTTTGAGTTTCAGAGTGGAGAGGCCATTCTGTAGCTTTGCTACACTTTTTTTTGGAAAATAAATTTGATTCGAAATTCTTAAATATGACTTGATTTATAATAGATATAGGTATATATTTATAAATTTAATATATATATATATATATATATATATATATATATATATATATATATATCTTAATGGTTTGAAGTGGATCAGAAATTTAATTCTTAAATTTTATCTTAAAGGTGATTTCAATTATAAAATGAAGCCAACAATTTTGAATAAATGTTTAAACTTGAAATAATTGAATTGATAAATTTTTCTTGTATAATACTTAATTTCATTCCAATATATATAACTTACCTAAATTATCCAGAAGTTGATTTTGAAATTGAATAGTATACAATATAAAATAATGTTAAAGGAATTTATGAATTGGAATTTAATCAACTTGGAATTTAAAATCAATTATTGAATATTAATTAGTTTAAATTGGAATTCATATGGTTTGAATTAACTGTTTTATTTGTATTTCAATCTACTTTATTTATGGTGGTTTCTATTCTCCTACCTTCTTCCTTTTCGGGGATGAAAAGTTCTGAGTGGGAGAGAGCGTAACAACCCGGAAATTTTCGTGGTTTTAATTACGTATTTAATTGAAATTTTATGAAATTCTAAATAATTAAATTTGGAAATAAAAATTTAATATCTGAAATACGTCTATTTAAACATAACAAATGGTAAATTTTCATCTGATAATATGAAAATAAAGTAGTTTATATGTAACAATATGTGTATGTAAGTTGTATTGTATATTTATTTGGTTTTTACTTTTACAAATTCTCTGTTTATACATATATATACACTTTACATTTTTCAAAAAATATATGTTCATACAATAGGAAACTTATTTTTTTACAGTAAAAGTGCTTATTTTCCTATGTATACAGTTATCTATAGGGGTTTTTATGCTCAAGGAAAAAATTGGAGAAAAATTTAGTTTTAGGGACGAGAAGTTTGCATTTTAGGCCCAAGGATATTTTTTAGTGTAAATCACAGAATGATAGTTGTAACTATCAATTTTAATTTACACTAGAAAATGTCCTTCGGACTAAAAAGCAAACTTGCTGTCCTTGAGACTAATTTTTTTCAACTTCTTCCTTGTGTCTATTTTCCTGTTATCTATATGTTTACTTTATATGTCATATAGTTACGAGTTGCGTACAACCTGTTTGATTGTATGTATATAATACATGTAAGGTTATAGATTTGTTTATGTATATTATATAAGAATGTATAAAGTAGTATTTTATATTAGTTGCAGCAGTTAGTTATATATATGTTGCTAGTATGTAAGCTATATAGTATATATACATAGATTTTTAAAATTTTCAATTACTATTTAGTCATATATATTTATATGTAAGTTGTAAATAACTTGTTTTTAAGTGTGTGTTTATATATATATATATATATTAAATTCTAGCCTATAATGATTTTATGATCTGTTTGGGTTATGTTGGAAGTTGTGTATATATATATATATATAGATATTTTCAAAATAAATAAACAAAATATGTAAGTGTTTTGCATTTTATTAAGTATATATATATATGTATTCATTTCAAATTACATTATGTAGATATGTTAGTTTTATTTTATGTTTTTTTTCAAAAAAAAAGTGGATTTTGAAATACATACATACATACATACATACATACATACATACATACATACATATATATATATATATATAGTTTGATATATGTTTATTTTCAAAAAAAAATTAATATATGTTTGAATTTAGAATACGATTTTATAAATAGTTATATATGGTTTTATATATATATATATATAAAAGTTCATTGATACAATTTATCTTCATCGATCTAGTTCTGACTTGATTTTGTCAATTCCTATTTATCAGCTTTGTTCATCGATTCGAGTTCAATCTTGCTTTGCTTCGAAATTCGTGCTTGGATTCATAGCTCTGTTCATTTTCAAATTTCTCTAGCATCGAAAGGTGAGAAACCAGTCACGATTAACGTTCTTGTGCTTATTAAAATTGATTTCAATTGAGACGACAATTGAAATATGCTGCTGTTAGTTATTTACATTGCTATATATATGCTATCTGTTCACCTGTGACATTTGACACCATTATCTGTTATTTATATTGATGATATATGCATGTTATATTATTATCATATCTGTTATCACTATGCAAGTGTGACGACCCAGAATTTCTGGACATTTGAAATTGAAATATTTAATTGAATTTGAAAGTTGATTTAACATGAATTTCAAATATCACTATTTATTTGGCAATTAAATTATTGAATTTAATTGTTGAAAGCTGGGTAAAATATTGAATCTTCAGTTTTATGCTTGTTAAAAATATTTCAAAGGTTTGAAAAATTTATAATTATAATACTGGAGATAATAGAAGTTTTAAATTTAAATTTGAGAGTTTTCTGTTCAGTTTTTAAATTTATATCGTTTAATCGATATTTAAAAATAGCCTTCTGAGGCATAGTCTCGGAATTTGACGAGACCAGTTCCATTGGATCCTAATAGTGTATTATTATCGAATTTCAATTTTTGTAGTGTTTGGAGTGATCATTTGGCTGTACGGTAGATAAACACGTTGAAATCTTTATCGAAAATTAAATATAATAACTGAATCCAAAAAGCAATCTTCTCCATATGATCGAGTTAGGCCTCGAAACCTTTTCCATTGCGTTCAGAATAGGGATTAACATTATAAATGCCTAGCGGCATGCCTCGATTGGAGATCAAGATTTTGAGTTGCATTTTTCTGGACGATTTGAATTTGAATTTAAATCGAATATATATATATACACACACACACACACACACACACACAGATATATATATATATATATATATATATATATATATATATATATTCATATACAATAGACAGATTTAACATGTGTCCCCTTAACAACACGTGTTCCCCTTCCTTTCCAAATTTGCGTACAAATGTCCTCTTTTTTTAGCAATCGAGTATTTTAAAACCCAAATCACTAAAAAAAAAAGGGGAATTGAATGCCCTTTTCTCAACGAAATAAAAAATAAAAAATGGCGAATGCCTGAAATCCCTTTTTCCTTCTTAACAAATTTCTTCGTTCTTCCTTTTTAATTCTATCGTGTATATCCTCTCTTCACGAAGCTGCTCTGTCCTCATTCAACATCAAATTTGAGGCCACCAGATCGCGAATCATTGTTTTGGAAAAGGGATAAAGGTTTGATTTTTAAAATCCTATATAATAAATTCAAGGATGGAACAAATAGGGATTTTAAATAAATGGAAAAAAAATTCTTATTTAAAATAAGGACTTAAGTAATATTGTTTCGTAAAATACAAAGAAAATATATTTTTAAAATTTAAGATTTGAAATATGTTTGGGAAAAATAAAAAGAGAATTTAAAGTAAGTATTAAATTAGAATTTTCGATTTAAATAATAATTTAAATCATATATAAAGGTATGGATATGGGATAAATGGGTTTGAAATAAATTCTGTTAAGGAATTTATTTTAAAAATGGAGTTGGTTTTTAGAAATCGATTTGAAAACCGACTAAGTGTTGAAACAGTGAATAAGGAGAACGAGATTGTGAAATTCATAAACAAGATTTATAAACAAAGAGAAATATTTATCAGAGGATAACTTGAAAGTATAAATTCAGGATGGAAATTTATAAAGGAAGGGTGATTTGTTTAAAAATGAATAATGGTTTATTTTTTTAAAAGGTGTGAAAGGAATGTGTATTTCCCTGAGAAGCCAAACACGTTTTCGAAGTAGATTTTTAAGCATAGTTAAAAGTCTTGAAGTGGTTTTAAAAGAATGTTTTAGAGAAATTTTATTATTTAAATTGTTTTAGGATTTGTTTAAAGTAAATATTTATTTAAACTAATTGTGATAGTAATTATTTAAAAGGTTAACAGTGTTATGATTTAAAAAATAATTATTTAGTAACTTTCATTTTAGAATTAGTTTGGCTTAAGTTTTCTATGAGAAATTATCATAAAATTTTCATAACTAGTATTTTAAAATTAAAGGTTTTAAGAAGCTTTTATTTTGCATGTTTTAAGTGGTTTTTATTTTAAACGTTTTAAGTAGTTTTTATTTATAAAAGTTTTAAAGTATGTATATTTTTGGATAAAGTGATTTAAGTTATTTTAAAAATCTAAAGTATTTAGACTTGGCGATTTTTAGTGGAAAGAAAACAATTGGGAGAAATTTATTCCGCAAGAGAAAAAGTGTTTTGAAAACTATTTTTTCAAAGGGTTAAAGTGTAGAAAAAAATATCTTGCAAAGATATTTTGGAGTAAATAATTTGGGAAAATATTTAAAAATCTGATGGTTGTTTGTGGGTGTTGTTTGATAGTTAAATAACCGACTATCAATATTGGCCAATGCGCTGATCGTTTCAAAGAGACCGGGATTGGGATTAATTTTTCGAAAACCACTTCGATCCGATTTGAACATTTTCGTGAGGAAGACAAGAGTTGGAGTCTAAGATGGAGCAGTGAAGTGCAAGGGCTAATCGCTACTAATCCCGAGGTCGATTCCAAAATGGATGTAGCAGGAGTAGTGCCTTCGGTTTCGTTCGAACCCAGAATGGACTTGTATGGACGAATGCTATCAAAACATTGTCAGGGAGACGATGAGCATTCTAAGTGAATGTGTGCTAGAAAGGTAACTCATATCCTCGAGGCTCATTAACCAGGAATGGCTAAAACAGGGGAGGTGCATGCAAAGCTAAGTGGCTAGCAACCAATTAGGGTAAGGTCATCCCTGTCTAGATGTCCCTTTTTATTTCGGCTGTGTGGACGGTTGCTGATCCCAACCATGGGGTGATCTTATTCGGACTATCCAGTAAGGGGTAGCTCCGGTCTTGTGATGCAGGGGACAAGGTGGATCCTCGGTATGGTGATCTAGATCACATACTGTGACTGGCGGTACCCCAGTAGCCCTACCATTGATGGAAATCCATTCTCCCTACGTGCCTTTACGGTTTTGTTTGTATACCTAGTATTGCTGGAATTTAATAATGTAACAATTTCGACTATTTGAATAAGTATTTGTATATAGACACTATTATAATATCAGAGGATTTGATAAGAAATGTTTTGGTTATCGTAAGGTAAAAACCCGACATGTTTATTTGTGGCGTGGTCTTACGAGATACCTTTGATTTCAAAGGATTTTGAAAACTTTAATAATCAAATTGAGTGTGTTTTCTCACGTTGGTTTTCCAGACTGACTCGAGTGTTATTTAACTATAATGCTCGGGTCAGACCGAGTATTATAGAGTATAGCTTCTGGATGGACTGCAGTGGAGGTCAGGGGACGAGCTGGAAGACGAGGCGTATTTTCATATATTCATATTTTCGTTGTGCAGTATAAGCTGTATATTCAGCTTTGGAAGGATGAGATATTATAACCGTTCTAAATTGTGTTGTTGATTGTATTGTACTCTGATGCTGTAATGTATAAAAAAGATATGAATCTTTGTTTAAAAGATTAGTCATTTATCTATTATTTATTGTTCCGCCGTGTTTGTGAGATTCTGATATTATTTTCTATTTCTTCTTCTACCTCCTTCTTCTTTAACCCTAATGGTTCATATTTCCATACACTTTGAGTTGATATGATGGAGAATAGTATCGACTCAAGGGGTGCGGGTTTGCGGGCTGTTACAGCAAGTTCCCTGTTAGTATAGGATTCCCTATTGGTTAAAATGATACATACCCGAACGATCTGTAGAATAGGATAAAATCGTTATGGGTTGAAATGATAAACCTAAGAGATTTTCATTTGGGTTGAATTTGGGATTACGGGTTGAAAAGATATATTTCCGTATATATTTAAATTACGGATTGAAATGATAAATATCTGTATCACTTGACAATAGGATAGAAAATTGTATACAGACACCATTAGTTTATATATATATATATATATCAATATTTTGAAAATGATTTCTATGGTTTTGGAAAGAAATATATGGTCTAATAAATATTGATTTTAAGATATTAAATAAAGGTATTTTTATAAAGGTTTAAATTTTAGATTTTAAAGTTACATGTTTCGAAAATTTTATAGTTATGAGTTAAGTTTTGAAATTATAAATTTTAAGAATTTACTTATAATTTTACCATTTTTAAAATATATAAATAGATTTAATATATAAATAAATTTAATAATATGTTTATGTATTTATTTAAAATTATATTTTCAAATATAGAGTTATAATAATTTTTAATAAATCAAGGTTGGGAAGATATATTTGAAATTGTTTTGAAATGGTATTTAATAAAGAATTTTATTTAATTAAATCAATTTGTGAATTTGAGATTTTTAAAGGATATGATTTTGTAAGTTGATTGTGGTTTAAAGTAATTTAAATGAATATTTTAAGATTAAATAAATTGAAGGAAATATTTAGTTTATTTGTTAATTGAGATTTTATTTAAATGGTATTGGATTTTATTAAGTGAATATTTTCAAACTAAATAATAATGAAGTAAAATAAAGTTATATATGAAATTATCAAATTTAGTTTTGGAAAAATTGAATATTAAAGCTTTGAAATATATTGAAATTGAAATGGTTTATTTCGTGGTTCAATCTGTATTTGAAATTGATATAATTTGAATTGGTTTATTGAGAAATTGAATTGAATTGAAATTAATGAATTGGGATTGAATTAAAGTTGAATTTTGAAGTCAAGTTGATTTGAATCGATTTGTGAAATTTGAGAAAGCTATTTTATTATATAAAGTATTTTTAAATTATATTTAAAATATTTATATATTTTACTTTATAAACTATTCTTATATAAACTACTTTATTTTAAAAACTATTTTCAATATAAACTATTTAATATACCAATTATTTTAATATAAACTATTTTAACTTATAACTATTTTATATAAACTATTTTATTTTATAAACTGTTTTATTATATATGCTATTATTAATATATAAACTGTTCAAAGGAAAGTGTTATGATTTCCAAAGTGTTATGATTTCAAAGCGTTGTGATTTTCAAAGTGTTATGATTTCAAAGTGTTATGGTTTCCAAAGTGTGATGATTTCAAAGTGTTATGATTTCAATGTGTTATGATTTCCAAAGTGTTATAAGTTCAAGTGTTTTGGTTTCGAAAGTGTTATAACTTTGCAAGTACTGTGATTTTGGAAATGAATATATTTGAAGTGAGAAATGATATCGTATTGTTTTGGTTTTGAAAAAGAAATGATATCGTATTGATTTGGTTTTTGAAACAGAAATGATATTTTGGTTTTGAAGTATAAACTATTTTGAAATGACCGTGGTATTAGATTAACGATTGGTTGTTAAAGAGACTGGGATCAGATATTGTCATACTCTCTGCCAATACTGAAAACCTCTTTAACAACCATGTATGCGGAGGAGATTCCAGAATGAAGTAGGATGGTGGCAACGTTATATTGAGGTATATGCATGGACCTGACTTCCGTGAGTTGGCATAAGGTGGCAAAATAGAAGCAATCGACGGGCCAAGTGAGGTAGCTCATCCGATCGGACACACTTCTTCGTATGCCATTCTATTACTTTGTGATTGATTGGTTGTGCACCTTTAATTTGGGAGTGTGGATCAAGATGGGCGGTAGTTGCTGCTATGCGTTAACACCAGCCCGGAAGTGTAATTGGTATATCTACCGTGGCATTGCCTAGTTGTGTCGTGTCACCTACCTTAGCAAGACCACTACGAGTTTGTTTTGTACCATACCTATGGAGTGCCCTCTGATAAGGCCAATTTACAGGAAGTTACAGTACTGTATAGACTATGGAAATATATAAAAATATGTTAAGTGGGAAATGGGTAACGCCTTAACGATATTTTAATAGTTTACTTTACTTTAGACATTATTATAATAGCGTATATTACTACATAGTAGATAGTTTAACAGATCCTTAGAGGATGGTTACCCCAAACATCCCTTGAGTTACTTGTATTTCGGTTGTTATTTCACTTGAGTTGGATTTATTGATATAAGAATGTTAATCCTGACTCGAGTGTTTTATGTTTTGCTTTACGCTCGGATCAGACTGAGTGATACAACTTTTGAGACTCACCTTTGGAGTTGGAGCTTTGCTTGGAGATCCATCTATCTATTCAACTTGCAGTTATTCAGTTGATTCTAGTGATGCATTCTGATATTGTATTTGACTATTATATTTGACACTTCTGTTGTATCTTATTTAACTCTGTTATGTATAATAGCTTCATGAACTACTATTCTTTTGTTTTCGCCGCTTATTTTTATATTACTCTGTGATTCTATGATTATTTATTTACTATATATGCTGACTTTTGCCAAATATAAATTAACAATATGATATTTTGAGCAATTCAAATCCGATATGTGTGGATGTGAATGGTTGAAAATACCAGGATGTTATAGTAGTAGCTGTTATGCGTTACCACCAGTCTGGAAGTGCAAATGGTATTTCTGACTGGCATTGCCTCGAGTGCTTGTTCCATGCCCTATCGCGCCTTCTACGAGTTTGTTTTATACCGTACCTATGTGGTGTCCTCTGGGTAAACCCCCAATTTGGTGGAGCGTACGACATTGTATAGACTACGGGAATATATAAAATGTGTTAAGAGGGATATGGGCAAAGCCTTAACGCTATTTTAATAGTTTACTTTACCATAGAAATACTATAGCATATATTACTACATAGTAGATAGTTTCACGGATCCGAGGATGGAAATCCTAAATATCCTTTAAGTTACTTGTATTTCAGTTGACATTTCACTTAAGTTGAATTTATTATATAAGAATGTTAATCTTGACTCGAGTGTTTATGTAACGACCCGTATTTTTACGGATCGAAGGATCATGGAATTGTTGTTATTAGGTTGATAGTGTTGTTAAGTCGTTTAGAATTTAAGTTGTTTGGAGCTTAAGTCGTCCAGAGATGAGTCGTCCAGGATTGGGTCGAGTTGTAGCATGAGTCGATGGAGCGACTTAGAGGAGGACCGACTTAAGGAGTTAATGACTTAAGAGATTAGACGACTTAGGAGTTGTAGCAACCTATAGGGGTGACCAACTTATGGGATTTGACCGACTTAGGAGTCAACGGCTTAGGTTAGTAAGCGGCTTAATGTTTAGCGACTTAAGAGAACTAGCGGCAACGACCTAGGAGATTGAACGGGTTATGACCCAAGAGGGAGATAGGTTGGTTGGACGGCTTAAGGAAGATGGCTTAGGTCGTTGAAGTTTAGGTAGTGAGACCCTGTGTTTGTAGTTAGGTCGTGGACAAGATAAGGCTTAGGTCGCATGAAGGCAAGGGTGTTAGGTCGCTGGGTTGCTAAGCCGTGTGTGTTGTTGAGTCGTTGAGTCGTCCAAACGATTTAGGGAGAAATGCGGCAGTGTGTTAGGTCGTAAGTCGTATGGGCTTGAGTCGTTAGGTCGTGTCTAAGTTAAGTCACGCGCATGTGTTAAGTCGCTCATATGCTTGAGTCGTAAGTCGTGGGCTTTGATGAGTCGTGAACGACTCATAGGGGCGAACGACTTAAGGATTTCAGCCTATAAATAGAAGTGCTTATCTATCTTTTTGGGATCCGGATTTTGAAGCGACGAAGTGCTGCTATTTTGAGAGCTCGACTATAACACTTCTTCACTTCTTTTCTCTACTCTAATCTAGTGCTTACCTCCATCCAAGATTGAAGAGCAAATCGAAGATCCAAGAGCCAAAGTTGAAGATCTCCATCCATTGAAGAGGAATTTCATCGTTTGAAGGGAAATCTTATCGGATCAAGCTAGATCCTTTGCTGTCCACATCTGGAGTTAGTTGCTTTTGAAGTGTTTAGGTGATTCGGTGAGTGGTGGTTATCTCTCACACGGACCCAAAGGAGTATGTTGGATCGGTGGCTTGTTTGTGTGTTAAAGATAGTGATTTCATGCATTTTTCTTAAGTCTGTATGTAGATCCATCGTTCATAAAGTTTTGATATCCATCTTACTACATGTTAACCTATGCTAGTTCATTCATCACGATATTACTTAGAATTCATGCTTGTTAGATTTGGACTCTTTATTTACGAAATTTCCATTATCGTTATAACCGTTTATTTAGATCTTATTTGAATGATTGATTACATGGATTAATGATTGATTAGTTGATTGATGATTTGAATTTGGACAAGTATGGTCGAAGATGATTCAAAAGCTAAGTGGAAAGGCTCTTGAATAAGGAAAGCTGCCCGTGGCATATGAAGCGGATGAAAATGCTCATATGGATAGATTTGATGATGACGTTGAGATGGGACTTTGCTATGATGCGATGAGGCAAAGCATGATGTTGAGATAGCCTTGGTTTAATCCAGACGAGATCATCCCAAGCATGTTGATAACTCGGTGATATGGTTCGAGTTTGTGGATAATGGTTGGCTCGAGAGGCGCTTGAGCTAGTATGAGAATAGTCGTCGAGGAGGATGACTAGAAGGATGAGATTTCACCGTTGTTGAAGGTTCTAGCATGCTCAAAGCAAGAGTACGCTGGGCAGATTCGATAGTCCCAAGACGAATAGTTGATGGTCTAGTACTCTGGGTAGATTCGATAGTCATAGGCACGGGTCACGATGACGTGCGGAGTTATGTCTAGAACCGGGGTTACCATTAGCCCTTGACGGAGGGATGAAAGAATGAGCCGGTCATTCAATTAACGGTGATATTGAGGTAATGATAACAGTGATAGCCAGATTCATGGATGTTTGGATGCTTTGGTTGTATCGTCACTCGGTCTCAAGAGCGATGTTTTGTTGGTGCTTATCTGATCTTGGTTTAGGCCTTGGGGGTTTGTACTAGGAAAACATCGACCTTGACTCGAGTGATAATTGCTTTACTTTAAATTGTCTGCTTTGCTATGTTTGTTTCTGCTTAGTGGGTCTGGGGGCTATCACTGTAGAAAGAGGTGTAGTGGGATGGTTGGGTTCCTATTCCTTTTTACCCTTTATGCTCTTTTGGTATGTTTGATAGTTGATTTACTGCTCACTAGGACTTTGGTCTGACTCAAGGTTTTATGTTCAATTCTTATTACCTTGGGCTGTTCATCCATTTTGGGATGGGCAGACTAGGTAGCAGGTGACAGGTGCTGTTCTTAGTGACCAACGCTGTTGATGACGAAGACGAGCTGGAGGCTTTTGCATATTGTTTTTTTACTATATGTACTGGATGTTACACTGTTTGTATGATTCTCTGAGTGTTATGTAGTGAGGCTTGATGTATTGACTTTTCAGGTTGTTGTACCAAACTATTATGAGTCTATATGATGAGATTCTGTTCTGTGGAGCTTCACTATGTATACTTTTCTATTGTATTTTATCCATGCGCTGTGAGTAATACGATAGAGTTTATTGTTTTACCTTACCTTGATGATCATCCATGGCTGCCTAGCGACTTTACAGCGCACTATTTCCTTGTTTAGTGCCGGAGTCATGGGCGGTCGTCACAGTTTCGTGTTTTGCTTTATGCTCGGATCAGATCGAGTGTCACAACATTTGAGACTCACCTTTAGAGATTGGAGCTTTGCTTGAAGATCTGTCTTATCTATTTAGCTTTTCCAGTTGTTTTGTTTAGACTTGTCATCTATTTGTATTTGAGACTACATTGTATTTGAGATATTCTGTTGTATTTTATTTGAAACTCTGATGTTTACATAGTAGCTTCATGAACTACTATTTATCAATTCCACTGCTTATTGTTGTAATATTCCGTGTCTGTGATTTAGTGATTGATTTATTTACTTCATATGCTGAGTTTTGCTAAATATAAATTAACAATATGTTGTTTTGAGCAATTCAAGTATGACATGTGTGGATGCGAATGGTCCGAAATTCTGGGTCGTTATAGTTGGCATCAAAGCTTTGGTTTACGCAAAACTTAGCATATAGAGTAAATTTAATTACAGGATCTCCTTCGTTCGAGCTTGAGATTCTTCCTCTTTGACTCGGGTCTCCTTTGAATTTTTAGAACTTTCCCCTTCATTCTAAAAATTCATTCTTGTCTTCTCCTATTTGCGTTCTTTTGATACTGGAGCATCCCATAGCTCCAACCTTAACTGTCAACTTCATCCTTTGTGTGACAAATCCCATCGGCGCCCCCGCCAACCTTTGTATGATTTGTAAAGGGGTGAAACTCCTTTACAACAAGCGTCGATTCACCATAGATTTCTACGTCCTCGGTTTAGATGCTGTTATTTCTTGCAAAGCCCGGACCTTCTCTAGTGGACAATCAGGGTAGTTCCTTTGAAATCTTCACTCCACTCTGATAATCAGAAATTATCCTGATATTTGGTGAAGACACTTCTCCACTTCCTCAGCGAGAAATTAATTCTACATCGATTTTATTTTAGGAGCTCGACCTGTAGTCTTCCTCCCTGACGAATGGGTTCTGCAATGGTTAGTCATCTCTTTTGGATTTACCATTGCTCCTGCCTTTTTCTTAGATCTCATGAATCGTGTTTTCCACGATTAATAAAAGTCTACCCTTCTTTCCTCTTTTGTAATTTAATTCTCCTATCTTCCTTCTGAGTCTTTATTCGTGGTTAGAATTCTCTTTGATTAGGGTTCCTCTGAATTTGAATCTCTATCCTTGTTTTGAAATCCATTCTTGAATCATCCTGTGAGGGAGTGTATTTGTAATTTATATGAAAATGTTTATATTGTGTTGTTTGAGGTGTTAAGGTTGATTTTGGGGTTTCTATCAATAGGACTTCCAAAACACTTGAACAGAGAAAATTGACACAATTTTGTTTTCGTAATTGGTAAATGAATAACTCTATGCATAATTATAATTTATATGATTTTCTTAAATTAATCAGTTAAATGAATTGGTTGTTGTAGATAATAACAATAGATTATCATTTACTGTGTTGTCAACATTCCCAACCCATTAATTATTGTTGTACAAATTTATAAATGTAGTTTATAAATCTGATTTGCAAATGAAATAAGTTTAAAATTAAAGAATTTGAGAATTTAATTTCCAGTGATTTTCAAATTTGGTTTTCAAAGTCTTAAAATTATATTATTTGAAAGTATTTTCAAATGGAAATTGTTTCCAAAGAATTTCAGTACTCTCCTCTTTTGTCGTTGGAAAATAATTTCGATGATGACTGCAGCATCATCGACATTCATTTTCGAGTCTCAAGGTGGAAAGACCATTCTGTAGCTTCGCTACACTTTTGTTTTGGAAAGTGGATTTGATTTGAATTTCTTAAGTATGATTTGATGTATATAATATATATAAATATGTATATATTTATTTCGAATGGGTTGAAGTGAAATCGGAAATTTAATTCCTAAATTCTGTGATGGTTTCAATTATTGAAATGAAGCAAAATTTTGAATAATTGAAGTACTTAAAATGAGGATTGGAATTTTAACAACTTGAACAATTGAACATGGATAAAATTTACTTGTATAGTACTCAATTACATTTTTTTTTAAACATATATAACTTACCTGAAATATTCAAAAGTTAAAATGTTGAGGAATTTGTAACTGAAGATTACATGAGAGAAAATTTAAGTAATAAAATGTGCAAACTAAATTTTGATTAATGGAAAGGTTGGAAAAAAAGAAAAGAAAAAGGGGGTAAATTTGTATAGTGTTTAATTACACTCGGAAACATTAATATAACTTACCTAGAAAAGTTTAAATGTAATTAAAATGTAATTTAATAGTATACACTATGGCATAAGTACTAGGATATCAAAAATGATATTTTGTTAAGGGAATTCGAAGATAATAAATTGAATAATAAATCGAATAATGAGAAGAGAATTAATTTTTTGAATAATATATGGTTATAATAGGTTTATACACTTAATATATGTTGAAAATATGTTAAGTGAAATAAATTAAATAAATAAAGGAGAAGACTATTTTAGCAGATAAATATGAACTTAAGTATAGTGAACTTGAATTTTAAGTGAAATCAACTTAGCCGAAGATAAATGGATAAAATAAATGAGTTAATTAGAAAAATGAATTTGTTTGAAAGAAACGTTGATAAATTTAAAGCAAATCAAAATTTTGAATTGAATGACTATTTATTGATTGAATAAAATGGATTAAACCAAATTGTTGAATATAAATTAATTTTAATTGAAATTTATATGGTTTTGAATTTATTGTTGTATTTTGCATTTCAATCTATTTTCTTTTCCGGTTGCTTCTATTCTCCTATCTCGTTCCTTTTCGGGAACGAAAAGTTTTTGAGTGTGGGAGAGTGTAATGACCCCTAAATTTTTATGGGTATTATAACGTAATTAACGGAATTTTTATGAAATTTTAAATAATTGAATTTGGAAATAAAAATTTGATATTTGGTATGCGTCCATTTAATCGTAGAAAATGTCTGATTTTCATAAGATAATATGGAAGTTTATTTTGTTGTGTAATTTTATTTCAATTTAAATCAGTTAAGAATTGATGGAAATTAAATGTTTTCAAAATCTGAATATTTTTATATGATAAAATTTTAAAACAATTTTTGAGTGAGATGTCATAATTCGTTACGTCAAATTTGGACCTCCATAGCCCTGTTTATCTTATTTTTGGTGAAACTGCAGCATTTTCGATAGCGAAAATTCGACTTTTGATAGGATAGTCGTGCTGTTAATATCTGTGTACCATTCTGTTTGTCTCGTCGTGCTGATCTCCGCAGCATATTTATTACTGTAATTCGCCGTCCGATACGCAGCAAAATCGATGTAACGATTCATCGTAGCGGTGCCGTATTTGTGCCTTTCTGTTTTCCCTTTTGTTTGTATAAATTTCTAGCCACATAAACTCATCAGTCATTGCTTTATTAATATCTAAAAATCAAACGTTTGACCCTTTGCTGTTCCTTTGATTTTATATTTGTATTGCATCGTCCCTTCATTTTTCTTCTTCAATCTTCTTGTTTTGAGAAATATAAAGCACTAAATCATTTCGTTTGCTTCGAGGCTGCTCTTCTCTATCTCCAGGTCACTTTTTGTTTGTCTCAAGTAATTTATGATATGGGTCCTTTTTTATTATTGTTGCTTTGTTGCTCGAACAACCATTCCCAAGCCAACATCTTCTACTACCTGACCCGAGAATTTCCTTCCATTTCCCCATGCCATGGCCGTGCTTCCCGTCTCCTGCCTCAAGTCAGATCCCAAGGACAACATCCTCTTCCTGAACCCATCCACCACCTGCCCGTATTCCCAATGCAAAACCTGGAGCAAACCCCAAGCAGCAGCCATTCCGACCCAAGCGCCGTCCCAAATTGCTGACTCGAGCTCGCACCCTCCATAACCTGGAGCCTGACCCACGCATTCCCCTCCCTGACCCAAAGCCAAACCGCAAGCAACCCACCTCCTCGATTCTTCGCACCTACAAACTCGCCTGGCCTTCCCTGATGCCTCGACCCACCTTTGCTTCTCCACCTCTCAACACCTTCCTACATAGCCGTGCCACGCCCCTTGCCTGCCAAGCCTCCCTAAACTCCAACCCATCTCCATTTCTAGTTATAAGTAAATATATATATATATATATATATATATATATATATATATATATATGAAAATTATATATATATTGCGCAAACTCATATTTGTATATACTGCTTGTGTATATGTCACATAAAGTTGGTTGTCTGGGTTGTTCACTTTATATATGTTGCTCGTACATAAGCCTATATATGATCCTGATATGTGCAAATATATTTATGATAGTATATACATTGATCGAAATGTATATATAGTGTATTATGAGTTATCCATCTTTGTTGCTCTGTCATATGATGTTAACTTTTCTTTGCTTCTTTGATTGGAATTTGTTTTATAAAAAGTATCAAGTGTAAGTTATATATCAGTCTATATATTTGTTATATATATAGGTAGCTTATATATAAGTTTATTTAGGTATTGATTTAGAGAAAATGATATATATATTTTTTGATTTTTCATATGTATGATTTAATAAGCAGTTACTTTTATTTTATTCTAAAGCTCATATATTTGTATATCAGGTACTTATATATATTTTAGTTCAGTGAATCATGGTGATTGTTTATGCTGTCCTGTTTTATATATATATGTGTGTGTGTGTGTGTGTGTGTGTGTGTGTTTGATTTTAAAACAAATGTGTTCTAAATTAAGTAATGATTGTGTAATATAATATTTATAGATTTTGTGAATATATTATGCTTAAATAAATAAATATATATATATATAATATGGAGATTTTATTTTAAAATGTGTATTTAAAAATATAATTTTGGTTTTATATAATATACATTTTGTTTCAATTATATCGAGCTGATTTTTTATTTTTCCCATTGATTCCAATTTATCAGCTTTGTTCGTCGAATTCGTGTCCATCTAGCTTTGCTTTGGAATTCGTGCTTGAATTCGTAACCCATTTCATTGTCAAATCTCTCCAACCTCAAAAGGCGAGAAATCACTCATGATTAACATTCTTATATTTAGTAAAATTTAAATCACGTTGAAATGACAATTGAAATATACTGTTAAATTTGAACTGCTTGTTATTTAATTATTAAATATGACATGTCATTATCTAATCTTGTTTATCAATGATATATGACACTATATCCTGTTGTATATATATTATATTTAAAACTGTTACTGATGATATATGCCTGTTGTTGATATGTTATATTATTATCATATTGTTCTCACTCTGCAAGTTCCTTGTTAGTTAGAATTCCCTATGTGTTGAAATGATACATACCCGAACAATCTTATAGATTAAGGGAAAATCGTTATTGAAAGGGACAGCGGATTAAGGATCTTAAGGCTAATTTAACACTAGAGGGAGGGGGATAAATAGTGTTTAATGATACTAAGACTTATACGAACTAATTTAAAAATTATGATATAAACAAATGCAGAACTTAATCATAGAACAATCACAGAATCAAACACAGATGCAAAAAGTAAATAAAAAGCAGTAAAGGAAAGAACACACCGGATTTTATACTAGTTCGGAGTTACGCTTCATCCAGTCCTGTACCAAGGCAATCACCTCATACAGATTTTTATTATACCAATGTCGAGATTACATTCCTCAATTACTAAAGGCCTTGAGGCACCCTCCTGTTTCACGAGTCTGAGGCAAACTCTCTTGATTTACAAGACGTAAGATCACCCAATTGATTTCCAGGCACAGCCATAACTTATAGAGAGACTTAATAAACTTTTGATTACAAATTGATTATATAACTCTGAATAGCACTTTGATCTTCGAGAGAGGGTAGAGAGTCAAACAAGAATAAGATTATAATTTGATTCACTTAAGAATTTGGCAGAATTTCAGCATGATCTTAAAAATATGAAAATTTTAGAAAATGGATTTGTGGAGAAGAAGAAGTGAAGAAAATAATAAATTAGTTAGTTAAAAAATTCGTTTGTGAAGGCTATTTATAAAGCACCAACGGTCATAACCATTCGTGAAGAGATTTAAACGAATAGACACTTCTTTTGAAAATTGAAACTTTTGAATTCAACGACCACCATGTCGACATGGGGTATCCCATGATGTCGACATCCCTACTTAAAAAACAATGTAAACTTTGTTTTGAGAATGAAGTTTAAAACAAGAGTTTATTTTAAAACAAAAACAAATAATATTTTAAGGCTAAAACATCTTTTTTGAAAATCATTTTAAATGATAATTTTAAGGCTAAAATATTTTGAAAAGCAGTTTTGAAAATCATTTTGAAAAACCATTTTGAAGTAGTTTTGCAAGCCTTTTCCTACAGAATATCTCATCACATCAGGACTCGAGAACTTGTACAAAACCAAGATGTTCGTGGGTTTGTAAGCCACTTGTTGTGGGTTTGTAAGCTACTTGTCGTGGGTTTGTAAGCCACTAAGAAGGTAGAAATGGGTTCCATCACAAACGAAATTCGGAATGAATATTTCCATGTTATTATGAAGTTTTAACAAAAACTAGACCCATATCTTGAAATCTTGATGTTGATACTCTAGTGTCTTCAATCTTGAGTCTTGAGTCTTTATACTGATCAGCCTTTAGTAATCAATACCTGCATATATATATATATATATATATATTTATATATATCCTGCATATACATATCTATCTAGACAACAGTGTTAGCATATATTTTATAATAAGATAAGTTAAAAAGGTTATTGTCATCAAAACCAACGTCTCAGTTTCTAACAATCTCCCCCGTTTTGATGATGACAACATGTATTTATAAAATATATTTACCGTGCCATAACTCCTAACTCCCCCTTACTCTAAGACTCCCCCTTACTCTAAGCCAACTACTATTTTATAACTTCTCCCCCTTTGTCATCAACAAAAAACTTCTAATTAATAAATTCCTTGAACTTGATATAAGATAATCAACCATAATATAATAGAGTAATCCATATATAAGAGTAATAAGTGCAAAGTGTAGGATCTAGATTAACCCTAGAGGGGGGGTGAATAGGGTTATAGCAAATTTTCTCAAATTAAACACAGAAATATAATTACAGAAATAAAAATGCTGAAAAGTAAATCACACACAAAATTTACCCAGCTTTGGCAACCCCTGCCTACTGCTGCATTCACAGATTTCTATTAGAATTAAACAGTATCACGCTTACAAACACTCTACTAGACTCGCAGACCCTTTTGCTCCCGCTCACAAACACTCTACTAGACTCGCACACCCTGCTCCCGCCTATAGAGTTTCGCTCACTTGCAAACACTGCTCCCGCCTATAGAGCTTTGCAAACTCGCACACCCTGCTCACTGAACTAATTCAAAATAGACAATCTGACACTACCTAACCTAGGTGGTGATTTACTAACTTTTTGGTTCGTAAAATAAAAAACAATAAATTAAAAACAATAACCCTAAAACAATATTAATAAAGCCTTATAAACAAAAACCCCCTTTTTTCTTTTTACAGGACCGGCCCACTTCCTTTCTTTGTTATCTCCAGCCCGATCCCCTTTTGTTTCGTTCGTGAGAATAATGGCGGCTTGCTTCGTTCCCTTTCGTTCCAGTTAGGGCTTCGGCTCTTTGTTGCAATTAGGGCTTTGGTTCTTTGTTGCAATTAGGGCTTTGGTTCTTTGTTGCAATTAGGGCTTTGGTTTCTTCAATTGATCTGTGATTGGTTGCCCTAGCTTGCTTGCAGTTGCTCGATCGAGTTTGATGCTTGTGAATTCGGTATGTACTGTCTCCTTTTTCTTTTCTAAATTGATACTTGAACTCGATCCCTCTAAATGCCGATGATGATTAGGGTTTTAATAGGATGAATTCCTATATTTGCGTTCATATAAATTTGATTGAATTTGTCAAATTCTTTATCTCGGCCACTTGATGATGCTTGAATGATTGAGATCGATTCTGACTTTTTCATATGCGTATTTTTGTTTCTTGCGTCCCACGGCTTTGATGTTGACTTGTTCATATTTCTTGCTTGGTTGGTCACGGCTTTGAATTGAATTCGTGATTTGTGATATTTGACTTTGTCAATTTCGTATATTTTCGACTGTTGATTAGTTGATAATTTGAGTCTGCAATGTTATTCTTTGACTTGTCTACTGTCACTTCTTCGAGCTAAATTGTTGTTTGTGGTCAATTGCTTCGAGTTGATCTTCTAGCTGGTGCCAGTTTGCTGTGACATTGTGCATTTCATTCTGTTTGATGTTGCACTTGGTTATTTTGTTCATCTGTGTATTGCTGCAATCTTCATTGAGCTTGTATGCTTCAAGTTGCCTTGACTGGTTCATACTTGTTGAACTGGTTTTGGTTGTTGCAGTATGTTACTGCATTTGGTCTGAGTCACTTGTATCCATTTTCGAGTTGCACACTTTGATTTCACCTTGTTGAGTACCTGTAGTTGCTGTTATATCACTTCCTATTGCATTTATTTGCTTGTACTTGTGTTCTGGTCATTGCTTTGTTGTGTAGCTGCTATGCAGTTGCTATGCATCACTGTGTATCATGTAGCTTTCATACTTGTGTACCTGTTCAGGTTCACCTTTGCTTCAAATTGCTTCATACTGCTACTTGGTTTATTGATGTATTCATGTCAGTTGTCATGTTGTTTGTGCACTTCACTGAATTTCACTGCCATACTTATACTTGCATTGCTGTTTGGTCATTTTGTACTTCTCTTATGTACACTTGCACCTGTACTTTGACACTTGCATGCATTTCTGTAGCTGGTCTTTGTTGCATTCATGTTGCTCCCCTGAACATAGTTGCATTATGTTGGCCGAGCTTTGATCAGTTGCATTGTTCATGTCATGTTGTTTATGTGCATGCTTTGTACTTCAGGTTGGTCACTTGATTCACATGTGCACTGCTTGTTTGAAATTGTAGCATGTCACTGAGTTTGTTGTGCATTGGTCATTGATCATCATGATGTTTTCTTGATTTGGTAAGAACTTGATACTGTCACATGGTCGTGCACTGGCTTGTGTTCATATCATAATTTGACATATAATTTTCTTCTTGCATTCTTTGATGGTTCATTGGTTGAAATCTGTAGCATCTTGATCAACTTGATGCTGTAGCTTGCTGTGTTGATCTTCCTTGCTACCTGGTTGACACTTGCACTGATATTCATTTGAGTTGTGCATCATGTATTTGTTGCAGTCCATGTTGTAGCAGTATTATCTCGAGCTCGACAGTGTTGTTTTCTTGCTTTGATGCATTCACATGTTATGTTCATGTTGGCACTAGTTGTTGGGTCTGTTCCATGAGTCTTGGTCTGCACTTTCACTGTTGTGTCTGGTTTTTCACTTGGAATTGCACTTCCTGTTTGCTGTCATGTTCTTGTAGTCTTCGCCATGTTGCAGTTTGTAGTGTTTGGTCACTGATGCATTACTGTAGTTGCAATATCTCATGCTCAAGCTCTTTGCATACTTCATGACTGCCTTGTGTTGAACCCAGTTTTACAGCTCGGGTTTGACCTTGTGCTCATGTCGTGATTTTAAATATATTGCTCGTGAGTTGAACCTGCTTTGCATTTGGGTTTGACCTGTGCTTACCTGTCCCTGTAAATCAATCAAGTGTATATATCGGCGTGCACGACCTTGTGGCATATACAGTAATATACTGTGTATGTCACAAGTTGTTCGTGTATGATGAATTCAAATTTAAATGATGACGAACAACCCAAATAACTGAGGCAAATGTCATTTTCAAAATTCACGTTTTATTTTATATCGCAAAAATATTTTATTTTCAATTTTACTGCGTTAGTTTATATTTTTACAGATTGCTCAGATGCTGGATTCAAACCGGAATGCAGTTGAAGACAAAATACGAGTGTGAGTGATATGTAGTGAGGTTATCAATGTAAAAATATTTGTGATGTAATCGTGATGTAATCAGAAATGTATATGTATAGTGAGAGCTTGAAATTGTACTATCAAAGTTGTAATAAATATTTGTTTGAATAAAAATTTCTGTTTGAATTCAAAATCTGTTTAACTTGTTCTGTTTGAATTCAAATTCGAATTCTGTGTAATTTAATTTTATTCAACAAATATTTATTTAAACTATGAAAAACAAAATAGTACATTACCAAATACATTTAAATGAATGTATATATGTTTATTATCATCAAACAAAAATCATATAGCGCAAAGCGCATATTCAACAATCTCCCCCTTTTGATGATAACAAACATATATTTAAGATTTTGAATATATTAAATGTATTTGATAATTTCATTTGCTCCCCCTATTTGAATGCTTCCTTTTTATGTGATACTCCCCCTACATATATGCATATAAAAATATGTAAATGAGCCTATATGCAAATTGAAAGTTATTTGACCTTTGCTTGATTCTATTTGACAAAATCTTAACTTTTCTCTCCCCCTTTTGTTATCAGCAAAAGAATAACAGTGTTATAAAAATAGGGATGAAGTGATAGACATGAATCAAACATTTAACTCAATTAAATATAAATATCAAATTTCAATAAAACTCAAACAAAAATCATAATTACCCTTGTCAAACGCATATTCCACTTTCAGAAGTGATGGAGATAGAATCATCAAAAATTCATATAGATATGTCTATTTGTGGTATATTTATTTCTGGAAATTTGAATATCTACTAACCATGCATAACCGTTAGGACTTTTAAATGAGATTAGTAGTATTCCAATTTAATTTAAAAAATGAAATCAAGTATCTTCTAACCACGCATGACCGTGAGGACTTTTAAATGGGATTAGAATCAACTTGTCTATTAAATCAATTATTTTTAATATGCGTTCCATACATGCATAACCGTGAGGACTTTTAAATGAGCATGGAAGCACATAATCAAAAATCCAAGTAATTCACCCATGCATGACCGTGAGGACTTTTAAATGAGAGTGAATACTTTGGATATTTATTTTTAATTGCTGAATATAAGAAATTGAAGAACAAATAATTTCCTTCACCGATTTAAAGATATTGAAGAACAAATGATTTCCTTTGTAAACTACCACAAATTTACATATTAAATATGATTTTGATGAGTGATGTTCGATAGAAAGATGATAGAAATAGAAATGGTCATGGAATTATTATCCAACAAAAAGTTTTTATAACTCTTGTTATGAAATTCTAAAGAAATTTTTAATTATACTTTCTCGAGTTATAATATATGATAAATATCAACACTCATTTCTTTTTCAATCACTATTTATCTTTTCGATAATCAAAGGGAGTCAGATTAGTCAAATTTGTCATTTAAAATCAAATTAAAAATTATAAAATCAATTTTTCAAAAATAATTAAGCTGTAAATATGGTCAAACATGATTTCTTGAGGGGAGTTTTATAAGAAAATTTTCTGCTATTTGAAAATTATTTCAAGTGAAAAATATGCAGACTTTTTCTTTAAAAATGATGCAGCAAATGAATGTTTCACAAATTAATCACGTTACACTAATAATTTTTCTATCAACTATATTACCAGTGTAATCCGCATCTGAATTTAAATTTCACTCAATATTCACTTGTTGAATCAAACCATGAGATGTGCACCAAAAATTTCAAAACATCATTCTTTTGAATTTTGAATTTAAGCCGTGTTAACACTCAAACAAATATCATGATGTTAATTTCAGAAACCAGAAGATAAACAATTATTTTCATGAGTAATCAACAGTCAATCAACATCATAATTATTTCAAAAACAATTTCTTAAAAATCCTTTTTCTCATGAATTTGAAATCGTGCAAATTTACAAACAGTGATCAAAATGTCAGAACCAATATATCTACGTGTAGCATGAGTAACCAGCATTTGACCGATCAAATTTATATAAATTAGTTCAAAATTGAAAAACTGATTGGTCATCAATTAAGCACAAATTAATGCCATAAATAAGAACAAGTCAAAAAATCATATCAATTAAGTTCGAATCAGTCAACCATCATAATTACTCCAAGTAATTCTCTTTAAAGATGGTTAGTCAATATTTTAAAAAATCATCTTTTGTTCGTCTCAATATTGGCTGAATTAATTCAAAATACGGTGCAGATTATCACAATTAATATATCGTTTAAAACATACCATACCTGTTTTACCTTTACGATATTTTTCGTTGTTGTCCGTTGTGATTCTGTCACGTTTGAACTAGGCTAAGGAACTTTGCTTTGTCGCCCGTTGTGTTTCTGGAACAGCCAAAATCCAGAGAACACTATTGTTGTTCCTTAGCCTGCCACCACACCTACACGATAAAAGATTTATGTGACCTATTTGTTTTTATAGGTCCATTGTTGTTAGTGGCAGAATATGAAAAATATGTTTTTGGAGACTCAAAACTATTTATACATGTTCCTTTTGGCACCCAAATTTGTTTGACTTTCAAAGATTTTATATTTGTGCCTTTTGGAACCCAAATTGGTATAGTTTTCACGTGTTTGGGTCTATACCAACAATTATTTCGATTATGTCCAAATTCTCTACAAAACGTGCTCATTAAATTGACTTGATTAAATTTTGTGTTCCTATGACTATGATTTTCAACCTGATTTCTAATTATTTCAGATCGAGCACACTTTTACCTTTATCATCATCTTGTGATTTTCCAAAACCTAGTCCTTTTCTATTGTTAGCAAAAATTTGATTTCCCAATAGCATGTTGAAAGATTTTTCGCCTCTTGAAAAGTTATTCAAAGATTTCTCAAGGTTTTGGACTTTGGTTTTTAATGTTGAGTTTTCAGTAACAAGTAAGGTGCATCGATTAATAAAATCCTTTCTCCTAGTGTCGATGGTTTCCTTAAGATTCAAGTTTTCATTTTCAAGACTTTCAAAGTTATTCCTCAGTTTTGATAATTCTGAATCTAAAATCTTACATTTTTTACATTCTAGGTTTTGAATATTTTCAAGTTCAGTTTTTAACCTAAAATTTTCACGAGCAAATTCTCTCCTATCAGATTTCAGTTTTTCAATTTTAGATTCAAGAGTATCCACTACCTTAGTAAGATCAGACCACATAAAAACAAGTTCTTTATAAGAAAACTCACCTGCCTCACTAGATTCGTCGGAGGTTGCTTCTGATTCTGATTTTGCCATGCAACACAAGTTAGCCTCCTCTGGGCTGCTATCCAAAGCTTCCTCTCCTTCTTCATCATCCCAAGTTGCTGCAAATACCTTCTTCGCCTTTTTCTTTTCTTTGTTGTTTTTGAGAAGTGGGCATTTTGGTTTGATGTGGCCAGGCTTGTTGCAGTTATAACATATCAGTTCATTATCAGAATTTTCGGAATCTTTTGACCTATTGCCCTTTGTTTTCTTCTTGTGTGGCTTGAATTTAGACTATCTTCTAAGATTATTGACAGCCATTGCAAGCTCTTCAATTGGATCTTCTTCATCGCTTTCTTTTTTACTTTTTAAGGCAATCGTCTTCTTCTTTGGTTCGGAGTTGTTGCGTTCTTCCTTTGCTTTTAACTCAAGCTCATATGTCATCAAGTTTCCAATCAACACCTCCATGCTTAGTTTGCTCAGATCTTTCGATTCTTGGATTGCCGTGACTTTTGCCTCAAAGTTCATTGGTAAAACTCGTAGTATCTTTCGCACAAGCTCTACCTCAGTGAATACCTTCCCAAGCGCTCTAGCATTGTATACCAAGGTTGAAAAACGTTCAAACATATCCTTTATGCTCTCGCCTTTGTCCATCACAAAGTTTTCGTATTCATTGCTGAACAGGGCTAGCCGAGACTCCTTGACTTGAGAAGTTCCTTCGTGTGTCACCTCCAAAGTATGTCATATTTCCTGTGCTGTTGTACAATGAGAAATTATATTAAATTCATTTTTATCAAGAGCACATATCAAAGCATTCATGGCTTTAGCATTTGTTGTTTTCAATTTCTTATCGTTAGCATCCCACCTATCCTTAGGTTTAGGAATCTCAGTATCACCAACGATTATAGTGGGGGGTTTATAGCCAGTTTCAATAATATCCCAAACTTCATAATCAACAGAACTGAGATAGATACCCATCCTAACTTTCCAATAAGCATAATCGTTCCCGTTAAACATGGGTGGCCTAGCAATAGATTGCCCCTCAGAAAAAGCATTATTTTGTAGACTCATGACTCTAGAGTTAAAAAAATATACCGGGCTCTGATACCACTTGTAGGATCTAGATTAACCCTAGAGGGGGGGGATGAATAGGGTTATAGCAAATTTTCTCAAATTAAACACAGAAATATAATTACAGAAATAAAAATGCTGAAAAGTAAATCACACACAAAATTTACCCAGCTTCGGCAACCCCTGCCTACTGCTGCATTCACAGATTTCTATTAGAATTAAACAGTATCACGCTTACAAACACTCTACTAGACTCGCAGACCCTTTTGCTCCCGCTCACAAACACTCTACTAGACTCGCACACCCTGCTCCCGCCTATAGAGTTTCGCTCACTTGCAAACACTGCTCCCGCCTATAGAGCTTTGCAAACTCGCACACCGTGCTCACTGAACTAATTCAAAATAGACAATCTGACACTACCTAACCTAGGTGGTGATTTACTAACTTTTTGGTTCGTAAAATAAAAAACAATAAATAAAAAACAATAACCCTAAAACAATATTAATAAAGCCTTATAAACAAAAACCCCCTTTTTTCTTTTTACAGGACCGGCCCACTTCCTTTCTTTGTTATCTCCAGCCCGATCCCCTTTTGTTTCGTTCGTGAGAATAATGGCGGCTTGCTTCGTTCCCTTTCGTTCCAGTTAGGGCTTCGGCTCTTTGTTGCAATTAGGGATTTGGTTCTTTGTTGCAATTAGGGCTTTGGTTTCTTCAATTGATCTGTGATTGGTTGCCCTAGCTTGCTTGCAGTTGCTCGATCGAGTTTGATGCTTGTGAATTCGGTATGTACTGTCTCCTTTTTCTTTTCTAAATTGATACTTGAACTCGATCCCTCTAAATGCCGATGATGATTAGGGTTTTAATAGGATGAATTCCTATATTTGCGTTCATATAAATTTGATTGAATTTGTCAAATTCTTTATCTCGGCCACTTGATGATGCTTGAATGATTGAGATCGATTCTGACTTTTTCATATGCGTATTTTTGTTTCTTGCGTCCCACGGCTTTGATGTTGACTTGTTCATATTTCTTGCTTGGTTGGTCACGGCTTTGAATTGAATTCGTGATTTGTGATATTTGACTTTGTCAATTTCGTATATTTTCGACTGTTGATTAGTTGATAATTTGAGTCTGCAATGTTATTCTTTGACTTGTCTACTGTCACTTCTTCGAGCTAAATTGTTGTTTGTGGTCAATTGCTTCGAGTCGATCTTCTAGCTGGTGCCAGTTTGCTGTGACATTGTGCATTTCATTCTGTTTGATGTTGCACTTGGTTATTTTGTTCATCTGTGTATTGCTGCAATCTTCATTGAGCTTGTATGCTTCAAGTTGCCTTGACTGGTTCATACTTGTTGAACTGGTTTTGGTTGTTGCAGTATGTTACTGCATTTGGTCTGAGTCACTTGTATCCATTTTCGAGTTGCACACTTTGATTTCACCTTGTTGAGTACCTGTAGTTGCTGTTATATCACTTCCTATTGCATTTATTTGCTTGTACTTGTGTTCTGGTCATTGCTTTGTTGTGTAGCTGCTATGCAGTTGCTATGCATCACTGTGTATCATGTAGCTTTCATACTTGTGTACCTGTTCAGGTTCACCTTTGCTTCAAATTGCTTCATACTGCTACTTGGTTTATTGATGTATTCATGTCAGTTGTCATGTTGTTTGTGCACTTCACTAAATTTCACTGCCATACTTATACTTGCATTGCTGTTTGGTCATTTTGTACTTCTCTTATGTACACTTGCACCTGTACTTTGACACTTGCATGCATTTCTGTAGCTGGTCTTTGTTGCATTCATGTTGCTCCCCTGAACATAGTTGCATTATGTTGGCCGAGCTTTGATCAGTTGCATTGTTCATGTCATGTTGTTTATGTGCATGCTTTGTACTTCAGGTTGGTCACTTGATTCACATGTGCACTGCTTGTTTGAAATTGTAGCATGTCACTGAGTTTGTTGTGCATTGGTCATTGATCATCTTGATGTTTTCTTGATTTGGTAAGAACTTGATACTGTCACATGGTCGTGCACTGGCTTGTGTTCATATCATAATTTGACATATAATTTTCTTCTTGCATTCTTTGATGGTTCATTGGTTGAAATCTGTAGAATCTTGATCAACTTGATGCTGTAGCTTGCTGTGTTGATCTTCCTTGCTACCTGGTTGACACTTGCACTGATATTCATTTGAGTTGTGCATCATGTATTTGTTGCAGTCCATGTTGTAGCAGTATTATCTCGAGCTCGACAGTGTTGTTTTCTTGCTTTGATGCATTCACATGTTATGTTCATGTTGGCACTAGTTGTTGGGTCTGTTCCATGAGTCTTGGTCTGCACTTTCACTGTTGTGTCTGGTTTTTCACTTGGAATTGCACTTCCTGTTTGCTGTCATGTTCTTGTAGTCTTCGCCATGTTGCAGTTTGTAGTGTTTGGTCACTGATGCATTACTGTAGTTGCAATATCTCATGCTCAAGCTCTTTGCATACTTCATGACTGCCTTGTGTTGAACCCAGTTTTACAGCTCGGGTTTGACCTTGTGCTCGTGTCGTGATTTTAAATTATTGCTCGTGAGTTGAACCCGCTTTGCATTTGGGTTTGACCTGTGCTTACCTGTCCCTGTAAATCAATCAAGTGTATATATCAGCGTGCACGGCCTTGTGGCATATACAGTAATATACTGTGTATGTCACAAGTTGTTCGTGTATGATGAATTCAAATTTAAATGATGACGAACAACCCAAATAACTGAGGCAAATGTCATTTTCAAAATTCACGTTTTATTTTATATCGCAAAAATATTTTATTTTCAATTTTACTGCGTTAGTTTATATTTTTGCAGATTGCTCAGATGCTGGATTCAAACCGGAATGCAGTTGAAGACAAAATACGAGTGTGAGTGATATGTAGTGAGGTTATCAATGTAAAAATATTTGTGATGTAATCGTGATGTAATCAGAAATGTATATGTATAGTGAGAGCTTGAAATTGTACTATCAAAGTTGTAATAAATATTTGTTTGAATAAAAATTTCTGTTTGAATTCAAAATCTGTTTAACTTGTTCTGTTTGAATTCAAATTCGAATTCTGTGTAATTTAATTTTATTCAACAAATATTTATTTAAACTATGAAAAACAAAATAGTACATTACCAAATACATTTAAATGAATGTATATATGTTTATTATCATCAAACAAAAATCATATAGCGCAAAGCGCATATTCAACACAAAGTGTGATCATAAGTACGAAATGTGATCATAAATGTGAAATGTGATCATGAGTGTAATCCAGAAGTAAATCAATCATCATCCAAACATATTTATAATAATTATTCAATCCAAACACATATACAAACCATACCAAATAAGTTAAGTCAATTAAGTTTAAAACACACCGGTCAAATCAAAACAAATAACATACAGAATGACTAGACATTTCTTGGTACTCCCACCCATCCATCTTCTCCAAAGATAGGGTCTGCTTTGATGACATTCCATTCTTCTTTATCTTTGTCGAGCGTGATTGGTGGATTTCCTTCGAGATCGTCCTTGTTATGGGCTGCGATCATCCAACGAAGGGCGTCGAAATGTCTCTCTTGCTCCTAGATTATCCGTATTTGACTCAATTCTAAGTGACGCTGATTACGAAGTATGAATATAAGAATATTCTTGAAGGAAGTGAGAGTTTCATCAAGATTACCACTTAGATTCTTAATCGGACAAGCCATAATTCATGAAATAGGAAGAACTATGAAAGGGAGTGATTAGAGATGAAGTTTGATAATTTATTCTGGAAGAAATGGGTATAAATAAGCGTACAAAGTCGTTTGAAATGAATAGACACAAGTTAGTTACATGAAATTAAAATTTGAAAGTGTAACTATTTTTTGCCCGTTATATGTCGACATGGGAGGATGGTGTATGTCGACATGCCTCTGCCTAAAGTGACAATTTGCTTTGTTTTGAGTATCATGAACAAATCTATTCAATTAAAATTTGTATAATATAAAAACAAGCAACTACAGAGACAAGTGAAGTTGAATAACAAGAAATAAAAGATTTCATTAAAGATTCGAGTCAACATTACATAAAATAATATAATATTAACTAAATAAAAAATACATGGATAAAACTAAGATAACATGAACTAAAACTTAATTAGATGAAAATGAAGAAGATGATAGTCCAAGCTTTCTACTAATTTCCCAAAGAACTTGTCGATTTTAGTGGAAATCTTATCCATTTTCTTACTCATTGATCTTTTAAGTGTCTTTTGATTTTCCACTATAGTTCTTTAATTATTGAGAATGGTCTTGTTGGATGGATTAGCAGGATTAATAGGATATTCAATACTTTCTAAGGAATTTTCTTGATCTTTCTCTTCCTCCTCTTCAATTTCCATTCCTTCCGCCTCTTCTTATTCCTCCATTTCTTCCAACTTTTCGTGAGCAAGTCTTTCTTCCTTTTCTATAAGAGTTTCATATGGTTGAAGCACTAATGGAATTTGCATAAGGGAAATGTTTCCATGGTTAAACACTTTTCTATTTATAAATTCTTCTCTTTTGAAATCAACTCCAAAGTAACTAAAAATCCGAGTGAGATAAATTCCATGATATAATGTGTTTTCACCCATAGCAAAATTCTTGGGCCTTATCTCATCCAAAATAGCTTGAGCCCAATTAATATTATAATTTCCAAAAATTGCAATAAGAGCTTTGCAAACTTTCAAAGTCGGGTTGTTGTGGTTTCCTGATCTTGGTATATGAGTGTGTTGGATAAGAAGATTAACAATTCTTGCTTTTGGATGAAAATAACGATTTTTGAATTCAAAATTGTCATCCCCTTCAAAGATGTGATGAAATGTCTCTCGACCATTTTCATTTATTTGAAATTCTGAGCGATTCATTTCGGTATACTTGCATCCCAAAATATTTCCCAAAATTTCACAATCCAAAACAATTTGTGTTCCTTTAACACTACACCAAATTTTTCCTTCTTCCCTATCATAAAATCCACGATTCAAATTTGCATAAAACATCTTAACAAGATTTGGATAACATACAAAATCATTTTGTTTGTTATCTACTAAACTAAGAATAGAACATTGTTGAAAAAGATTTTCAATTTCATACTAAGGAAAATCTTCAAAAATAGCAAATTTCCGCGTATGAATTTTACAAAAGTTTACATAGTTGAAGTAAGCTTTGGTAGCTTCCGGGTCATTAAAAAGAAAGTTTTTGATAGATTTTGGAAGCCTAATGGTGTTAGGAGTGCTTGAAGAGGCCATTGAAGAAGTTTGAGACGAGTTGAAGATAATGAAGATGAATTTGAAATTTGAAATAAAAGTGAAAAGTGATGATAAAGAGAGTGAATTAAATGGAGATTCTATAGACATGTTCTCTGGTCAAGAGGCATCTTTCTAGAGCATTGAAGTTGGTGAAAAGGTGGAGGGGAATTCAAAAGTTTGAATTACAACGTTTGTGACTCACCTTTTGAAGCTTGGAGCTTTGTTTGAAGATCTATCTTATCTATTCAGCTTTCCAATTATTCTTTTATTTCAGTCATTTAGTTATTTCTGTTCAGACTTGTTATTTGCATATGTATTAGAGACTTCTGTGTATTTGGACTTCTGTTGTCTTTTGTCTTGGATTATGTTCTTTCTGTAGTAGCTTCATGAACTACTATTTATCTATTCCGCTGCGTACTATTGTATTACTCCATGTCTGTGATTCTGTGATTGATTTATTTACTGTATATGCTAAGTTTTGCCAAATATAAATAACAATCTATTGTTTTGAACAATTCAAATCTGACATGTGTGGTATATTGTCGATTTGAATGGTTTAAAAATAGCGGGTCGTTACAACATTTTTACCTTAGAGGTGTCTAAGGAAAAAGTAGACTCTGGGACCAAGTTGGATACCAACATCCTACTATTCTTTGCTACTTATCAAACTGAATAGGTGAACAGGTCGTAGAGGTCGACTCAATTTAAGACTTAGTTTATTTTTGTGGGCCTACATCTAAATTTAAGAAAAAAAAGATTAAATCGAAAAGCTGTATATACTCTTATGATGTATTAGGGTATTATATATGTTACGATCCATAATTTTGAACACTTTGTATTTCAATATCTAAAACATTTAAATTACTTGTTTATAGGATTTATTGTGAATAAATATGATCTATTGTTTTGAACAATTCAAGTCTGACATGTGTGGTTTATTGCCGATTTGAATGGTTTAAAAATAGCGGGTCGTAACAACGTTTTTACCTTAGAGGTGTCTAAGGAAAAGTAGACTCTGGGACCAAGTTGGATACCAACATCCTACTATTCTTTGCTACTTATCAAACCGAATAGATGAACAGGTCGTAGAGGTCGACTCAATTTAAGACTTAATTTATTTTTGTGGGCCTACATCTAAATTTAAGAAAAAAAAGATTAAATCGGAAAGTTGTATATACTCTTAGGATGTAGTAGGGTATTATACATGTTACGATCCAGAATTTTGGACACTTTGTATTTTAATATCTATATATTTAAATTGCTTGTTTGTAGGATTTATTGTGAATAAATATGACTTTATAACCTTGTTAAATACTTTTTAATTAATAAATAATGATAAAAAACTTATTTTTGAATTATATTTACTAAAATATATACTTTGTAGAAATACTGAAAATGTGACCGGAAAACATTTTGTTAAAAATCAACCTTTTATTAAGTAAAAGTTGTATTAGAACTTGTATAATAAAATATGCACGTATAAACAAGAATTAAACACATATCTTTTAATTAAAAATATTTATTAAACTAAGATTGAATTAGTAAAAGGAAAAAGAGACAAAATCCCTTAAATCAAGGCATGGATCATGTGACGACCCAGAATTTTGGAAATTTGAAATTGAAATATTTAATTGATTTTAAATATTTAAAAGGTTAATTTTAACTCAACTTTCAAATATCTCCATTTATTGAATAATTAAATTATTGAATTTAATAAGTGGATATTGGGTAAAGTATTGAATCTAGAATTTAAAGCTTGTTAAAAATATTTTAGTGGCTTATAAAATTTGTATTGATCATACTGAAGATAATAAAAATGTTAAAATTGAATATAAAAGCGTTTTGTTCAGTTTTGAAAATATATTGTTTAAATTGATATTTAAAAATAAGCCTTCCGGGTCACAGTCTCGAATTTCGACAAAACCAGTTCCCATAATAGTGTATTATTACCAGATTTCAATTTTCGTAGTGTTTGAAGTTGTCGTGTGATCGTACGGTATGTAAACGTGCTGAAATTTATATCGAAAATTCAATATAATAATTGGATCCAAAAAGCTATCTTCTCCATTCGATCGAATTAGAACTCAAAGCCTTTACCATTGCGTTCGGAATAGGGGTATAACATTATGAACGCCTAGCGGAACGCCTCGTTAAGAGGTCGAGATTGTGAGTTGCGAAAATCGAGACGATTTCAATTTAAATTAAATATAATATATTTGTTTTGGGTTGACTGGTCAAAATTGCCTCACATCAGAACTTTATGTTTTCCCTTCAATTCACTGTAGACCACATCCAACACGTATCTTCCCTGATATTACACGCTCTAAAATAAAAAATGGTTTATACATAAACAAAAGAATTTTAAACAACTTCCAAAGAAAAAGAATCCTGCCATGTCTCCTTCTCTCAGTTTATTCGCACATTGAAAAATAAAATCATGAAATCATGGCCGAGCTTTAAAATTTCTATCTCCAGAACTTTACCCATCCTTATTTAGAAAATTCAAACTCGCGGCTCCTAAACAGACAAATCAGATCGCTCGAGCATGCGACTAGTGCTGTCGCGATGTGAATGGCAGTGAGCGTGCGCGTGGGATGGCGGCGTGAAGGAGCGAGGTGAAGTTTTTGATGGGTTCTTCGGTTTGGGTGCGATTTGGAAGAAGTAGTGGAATTGATGGCAAACTAGGGCTTGTACGCAAGCAAATTGGGTGGATTCATGCATAGCTTGGAGAGGTGCATCTACGATCAAGGTGACGTGAAGCTCGGTGGTCTGGTGGTGTGGGTTTCGAGCTAGCAGTGAGGTTCGAATTCTGTTTTTCTATTAATTTTGAATTGATAAATATATATAAATTTGCAGGTAAAAGAAAATTGGAGTATAAGTTTTAAATGGAAAGAATTTTTTTACAGATTAGGGAAAATAGAAATATATAGATAGGATTTTGATTTACAGCAAGGTTCAATACAAAGCTATTTTAATTTAATACATATATGAATATATTAGGAAGAAATTTACAGTAAGGCAAGCCTATTCTAGTTTTGATTCTGTACATATGCATATCTACATATACCTATTTTTAACTTAAACATATACATACATACATATATATATATATAGATAAAGAGAAGAATATATTTATAGATAAGGTTTTGAAAAAAAAGAGTATATAGGGATTTTAAATGTTGGAGGGCTTGTATCGAAATTTGATTTTTAATCTATATAAATTAATTTAATAAGTGTATGGATTTCAAAGAAAATATGTATAAATGTAAATTATCTATATAAATTTTATATGCATATTTTTGCATACTAGTTAGTTTTAAAATAGTGTATTACGGAGGTTATTTTGTCTAACTATCCTATTTAATTATCTTAGTCACTAAAATAATTTATTAAAGAATTTCGTTTAATTAAATTCTTAGTTAATTAAATTAATAAATAGTAATAAATTGTTCGATTAGTTCAAATGATAATAAATCATATAATGTTTATTCAAGGTCTAAATCGTAATGAATCAAGTCGGTGGGGATCAGATTGCAAATTAAGAGTCAAATGTGAGTTAATCTCACTCATTTGGATTACCATTAATTTAAATAGTTAAAATTTAAGTTATTCGATTAATTGCTTGAATTGATGATGTTTATCAGTCTGTATGTTATGCTATATATAGTAGTATATATGTATTGGAGTGATTGATTTCCGCATTATATAGTGGATGAGACCCCATGCGTCCCGTATAATAGCGGATGACCCTTTATACTGTGATATCCCCCTCGAAGTGGGATTGATATCTTTATATTATGCTAACATCTGTGGATGCAGGGAAATAGGTTGGAGGGATCCAACTGGATTCCTCAAAATGTTGGAATTTATTTTCATATTCGGTGATATGTTTTGTTTGATAATCTGTGATAGATTATATTAATTATATTGGGAATTGAAAATATTGAATGCTATGGTTTGACTGGATATATTTTGGTTATATTGAGATATCAAAAATATAAATATTATATTTTTAAAGGAAAATAAAAGAGGGAATTCTAAATAAATAAATATCGTGAAATTGGATAAATTAAAGAATGAATTTGGGAAAGGATAAAGAGTTTGATTTGAAAGCCTATCAAATAATTTCCGAGGATGGGGAAAGAGGTTTTTGAATAAATGGGAATAAATGAATTTTGAAACTTAAGTGAAATTGTTTAAAGAAATAAAGGATTTATTTTTAAATTCAGAGTTTAAAATGGTTTGGGAGAATTTAAACGGGGTTTATAAATAAAATGAATATTTATCAGTGGATAATTTGGAAGTATAAATTCACGGTGGTAATTTATAAGGAAAAGGTGATTTGTGTTAAAAATAAAAAGGTGGTTTTATTTTTAAAGGCGTGGAAAAGAAGGTTTACGGGATTGGGACATAAATTAAGCTGGAAATAAATCAGAAGGCTTTATAAATGGTTAGACGGTTATATTGGCATGGAAAGTGTATTTTCCTGAAAGGCTAAGTATATTTTCAAAAGAAGATTTCTAATTATAAGTTAAAGGTTTAAAGTTATTTTAAAAAGAATGTTTTTAGAGAAATTATTATTTAGTTGTTTTAAATTTTTAAAAGTAAATATTTATTAAGTTATTTATATAAGTAAATTATTTTAAAAGGTTCAACGAGTATTATGAATTAAAATATAATTATTTAATATTTGTGCGTTATAGAGTAACTTTTATTTTAAATTTAGTTTTGGCTTAAGTTTTACATGAGAAATTTTTATAAAATTTCATAATTAGTATTTTAAATAAAGTGTTTTGAGTAGTTTTTATTTTAAATGGTTTAAAATATATATTTTTGGATAAAGCGATTTAAATTATTTAAAAATCTAAAGTATAAGACTTGGTGATTTTCAGTGGAAATAAAACTATTGGGTGGAAATTTATTCCGCGAGAGAAAAAGTGATTTGAAAACTATTTTCAAAGGGTTGAAGTGTAGAAAAATATCTTGCGAAGATATTTTGAAATAAATAATTTGAAAAATTATTAAGGCCTGATGGTTCTTTATGGATGTTATTTGATAGTTAAATAACCGACTATCAATATTGGCCAAAGCGCTGATCGTTTCGAAGAGGCCGGGATCAGATTTAATTATTCGAAATCCACATCGATCCTGTTTGAACGTTTGCGAATGAATACTGTGAAGATGATGAAGACGGTGATTCGGTTTGTCCAGACCCAAGGCAACTTGTATGGATGAATGCTATCAGAACATCGTCAGGAGGACGGTGAGTATTCTAAGTGAATGTGTGCTAAAATTGTAACGCATAGCCTCGAGCCTCATCAACCGGAAATGGCTTAAACAGGGGAGATGCGGCAAGGCTAATTGGCTAGCAACCAATTAGGGTAAGGTCATCCCTGTCTAGATGTCCCTTTTATTTGGTTGTGTGGGTAGTTACTGATCCCAACCGCGGGGTAATCTTATTCGGACTATCCAGTAAGGGGTAGCTCCGGTCTTGTATTGCAGGGGATCCAAAGGGATCCTTGGTACGCTGATCTAGGCCAGGTACTATGATGGACGGTACCTCAGTAGCCCTGCCATTGTAGGGAATCCAATCTCCAATAAGTGCCTGTACGGTTTTGATTGTGTCCAACTATGCTGGAACGTGAGATGCAAACATTTCAGCTATATTCTATTTTATTTTCTATAGACACTATTATAATATCAGACGGATTTGATAAGAAATGTTTTGGTTATCGTAAGGTAAAAACCCGACATGTTTACTTGTGGCGTGGTCTTACGAGATACCTTTAATTTTTAAAGGATTTTGAAAACCTTAATAGTCCAATTGAGTGTGTTTTCTCACGCTGGGTTTCCATACTGACTCGGGCGTTGTTTTATTATAATTCTTGGGTCAGATCGAGTATTATAGGATACATGATATGATGCTGTGGAGCTCAGGAGACGAGCTGGATGGCGAGACATATCACACGTACTTGATATATATTCCGATGTGCAATATAAGTTGTATAGTCTGCTTTTGGTGAGGACAAGTTGTTACAACTGTCCAGTATTTAGCTGTTGTTTGTACGTACTCTGATGGTGTAATGTATTATTCAGTTACAGACTTTTGTATAAAAATCTGTTGTTATCTATTATATATTATTCCGCTTCGATTGTGAGATTCTGGTATTGTTTTCTATTTCTTCTTCTACCTCTTTCTTCTTTACTCTAATGGTTCGTATTTCCGTCCACTTTGAGTTGTTTTGATGGAAAATATTGTCGACTCAAAGGGGTACGGATTTGCGGGCCGTTACAGATCAAGGCATGGATTAAGGGAAGTATAGTATAGGTAAGGGTACGGTGTGGATGTTCTCATGCATGGAAGAAGAAGGATTTTTGTAAACTTTTCCATACATTTCCTAACTCTATAAATACACACATTCACTTCATATCTACACACAATTAACTTCAAAACCATGTCTTCACTTATTCCTCTTCATGACTTCTCTTCTTTCCCTCTTCTTTTCTATAGTCATGTGCCTTATAGGGAAGATAAGGCCTTAGGCCGTGGGTATTGAGGAGGTAGAGTAGCGCTTAGGCCATGAGTTATGGTGGTGGGATGGTGGTGATGGTTGTGAGCCAAGGAGGGAGAAATGATGATGGGCGTGTGCTTTAGGGAAGAGAAGGAAGGTTACAGTGATGTTTTGGTTTGAGAAGAAGGGGTTAGTAGAAGTGTTGATTTATCGAATGTTGGTAGAAAGTAAATAAGTTGAATAAAAGTGAGCTAATCACTTTTAATAAATCTAAAACTTTATAATTATATGTTGAATAAACATATTAATATTGCTTGCTATTATTTATGATAATATACACTAATTACTTTAAGTTATGACCCCTTGTTATATGCTTCAAAAAGTATGTAATTTGCTAAAGTGGTTACCTTATAAACCTTTGAGACATGTAGTTTAAAATAAATACATTCGAGTGTTTAATACGAACTTATTAATTAGTATACATGTTAGTACACAGTAGTAATATGGTTTGAATATAGAGTCATATATGTATATAAAATAGAATGACACTTAATATTGAATTGAATATGGAGTTGTTTGTATAACATTAGTCGCTATAAACGCACTTTGAAATCCGTTGACATTGATTTGTGAAAAGTGTTTATTTAAGAACATATTTTGATATAACTTGTTTCGATAGATTTATGCACTACTATAAAAGTTTTGAAAATCAAAATATAAATTTTGAAAAGTTATAGAAAATTCAAACCAAAGATATAGAAGTTAATACCAAAAAGTTCGCTATATAGACAATTTTAAATATCTTGTTTTTGGAAAATAACGCATATTTCCATAGAAACTTTCTTAGAATTTTTACCATTTTAACAAGTTAATAATATATTATTGTTATTGTAGAATTTTTGAACTTAAGTTCAATTAAGGCTAGCTTAACGACAAAAGTTATAGTGAAATAGTCACTGTATGAGCACTTCGAAAAAATACCTTGTTTTAAGAAATTTCTATAAAATAATTAAAAGACATTCTTCGGGATTTTTCTTTATGGTTTTATAATACACAAAGTATACTAACTATTATAAAAATAATGGATTAAAAAATCATTTGTTAAGGCATCGAATTAGGCACAAAAATGTAGCAAAACAAGTTTAAAACGTGCAACGGAACTTTAGACAATATTTACATAAATGATACCTTTTCTATTTGAAATATAATTATATACAAATGATATTTAGATTAAGTATTTTTCTCTAATCTTTTTAGGGTTTTTTAACTTACAATAGAGTGTTTTAAAATTGGTTTCAACTTTAAATATAATTTTAATAATTGATTATGAATTTTTAAACTAAGTGGCTTTTAAAAATAAAACTTGTTTATTTTATCGTTTCTATTTAATTCGCAATTCCTTATTTATACATAATATTCTATATAAATAATTGTCATATATTTCAAGTATTTTAAAAAGTGTTTTAACATTTTATTAAGTAATTTAAAGATATTTCTATATATATAAGTTTTAAATAATAAGTTTGTATTTATAAATATACTAAATGAAGTATGGATTTTAACACACAAGTTAAAATAAATGGTTATGTGGAATTATTGAAAGTGTATTACCCTAATTAATAAGTAAGGATATGCTTTGAACTTTAAAAAAATGTTTTAAAGTTAATGATAAGCTTATAAATGTTTTGGGTTGTAGTCAACGATGTTTTAGTAACATTTGTTTTTTTAACCCTTATTATTATTTATACTTAGGATTATAATTGGATATTTAATAATGGATACTTAAACGATAAATGTAACGACCCTACCGCGATGCCCAATTTAGCAAAGAACACTACAAGTAATGTCGTCTGCTAATCCGAAGAATATGGCTTGTTAAGGATGATCGAATGTGAATATATCTGTTAACCTAAAAATCAGACGCTAACACCCCGGTGTAGATTGGAGTTGAGCGAAAGCACTACCCGTGAACACGGGAACTAAAAACAAGTATAATAATCACAAAGAAAGCAGAAAAGACAACAGTTTTTATAGTGGTTCGGCTTAAGGTAAGCCTACGTCTACTTTAATTCTCTTTATTGCTGAATCAATTACAACTTTACAATGAACTTCAATTACAATTCTGGTGAGACAAACAACTAGAACTTTGATGAAGAAGAATTCTTCGAATCCATGTAGAATGCGTTAGATTTTCCCTCGAAGTTAGTTGAGATGCCTTTCGAACTTGAAGTGTCGAGTAAGTCGAGAATTCAGCAGAGTATTGGCGCTTAAAGAGATCGGCCAAAAAGTCCCCCCATGCTTGAGGTAGGTTGGTATTTATAGGGAAATTCCCCCCTTAGGTCGTAAGTCGTGACCGGTCTAAGGTAAGTCGTGGCCGACTCATCTGGCCCTTCCATGGTTTCACATAGGTTCATTTGCACAAGTCCCAGGTCACCCCCGAGTCAACACAACCTCGTATCAGCAATACGGCATCGGGCTTACATCTAGTAGCTTTAGGTCGTGGACGACTCAAGCTAGGCCGTGAGTCGTGAACGAGTTAACTGGCAACTGGATCGTGTACGAGTTAAGAGGCCACTGTGCCAAGTAGGTGCATTGAACTTGTCTTCCTTTGCTTGGGTCGTGAACGACTTAACATTAGTCATAGGTCGGCTGCGACTTAGATCGGTAGCTATCTTAGGTCGGTAGCTATCTTGGGTCGGTAGCTATCTTGGGTCGGTAGCTATCTTGGGTCGGTAGCTATCTTGGGTCGGCATTCTGTTTTAGGCAGTTGGGTCGGCGTTCTTTAAGTCTTAGGTTGGTAAACCACGTCAAAGCATTAGGTCGGCATCCCCCTCAAGTAACTTAGGTCGGAATCCTTCTTAAGGCTTATGCAGTTAGATCGGCATCCATCTTAGATCGGCAACCTTGTCAAAATTTAGATCGGTAACTTTGTCAAAGCATTGAGTCGGCACCTCTTTTAATTCTTAAGTCGGTATCCCTCTTAGGCCCTAGGCCAGTACCCACGTTAGGTTGGTAGCCACCTTATTTTAGACAGTTGGGTCGGCAACCTTGCTAAAGCGTTAGGTCGGCAACCTTTTGGGTCGGCAACCTTTTGGGTCGGCAACTATCATTCGTTGCTGAGTCATGGCTGAGATGGAGTTAACACTTTCCCCTTGAAGTATATGCCTAATGGTTAGGTCGTATGCTTCGACATCTTCTAACTCGTCCACTTTCTAGGTCGGTAGGTCGTGTACGACCTAACAGTTTGGTCACACGCGCCGCTTCAGGTCTCTCTACTATAAGTCGTATATTCTCTCCTTTCTTCTCATTACTTACTCTCTTGCTTCTGCCATTAAAAACTTTCTCAAGCTCCAAAAGGCGATTCCATTCCAAACAATCACCGATAATCTTTGTTGTTCATCACGTAAGTGATTCTGCTCTTCTCTTGATCCCTTATTTTCATCGATTCACGAATTCCATTCAAACCAAACCTACCCCTTGCGCACTGCTTTACTGCAAATCTCATTACACATGCAGTTTGTGAGCTCGAGTTAGCTTGGTTTTGGCTTTAAATGATCGATGAGATGATGAAGATGGTTTACCGATTCAGGCTAGTTTATTTTGATTCGCGTTAGGATTGCAAGGTGTTGAATTCGTAGCTGTTTTGAATTGGTTTATTGGATGATCCGATAGCATGAATGAAACAGCTTGAATGGAATGAGGAGCGGCTAACGGGTTAACGGGTTGAGTGGAGTGAGGTACTGACTTGGACGCGACCCAGTGATTTTGGGTGACCTAACCTTTGGCCGACCTAATCCTTAAATCGTGGCCGAGTTAACCCTTGGGGGAAAAACTGCCGACCTAATCTTCTGCCGATCCAACCTTTAAACCATGGCCGGGTTAACCTTTAAACCGTGGCCGAGTTAACCCTTGGGGAATTTCGCGCCACTTTTTTGAACTGCAGCCTTCCTCCTTACTACTCCTCATGACTTAAGGAACCACCAATTTAAGGAAATGGAAACTTTAATCTTAACTCGCGAGAGATTCCTTGAGTCGCAGCCGAGTTAACACTTGGCTTCCCAACTTGAATTCTCACTTAAAAGCATAGTTCCAATTTGAATTCTTAACTTGATCTATTGTACTGAACTGCTTAAATTCTGGATTGTTTCAACCTTGCTGCCTTATTTCGCAGACCACATTAACTCATGGGCTAACAACCTGCTGAAAACAATAATCACAAAAAACCAGGGCGAATATACTGCCATTGACTGCCCACATCAAATGACAGATTAGTCGACATAAAGTAATCAACTTAAACACATTGTATGAAATGCTGTGAACCAATCAACTAAAGTGAAGTATTAATGCAAAGCATCGCTAACTTGAACTGATTTGTTTGCATCAACACTACATTTGCATATTAAAACAACGTACCCTGGACTTTATAACTGACAAATACTTGCTAGTTTTTATTCCAATTACATTTGCTTATTGCTTGATTGATTTTACACAACACTCCACACACTTTAGGAAACATGCACCTTCATGTTTGAATATCCAGTTGTTTTTGTAGAATGACTTCCCACCAAGAAGAAGAAGGGGTAGCTCAAGCTGAAGAGACCTTTCCGATAGCTATTCCCGTGGAGAATCCTCCAGAGAGAACTTCGACTATCCTAACTCCGAGAGCGTTCATTCAGCTACGTACTCAGTTTAGTTTTGCTGAAAATGATGCTCTACTTCCCGGACCAAATGATACTGCCGACAGTCCTCCCCATGGTTTTGTCGCAGTTAATCGTCAAATGTGCCTAAGCGGGGCGATTCCTCCCTTTAATGACTTCCTTCGAACCCTTCTCTTCCAGTTGACAATCTCTCCGTTCCAACTTCATCCTAATGGCTACGCCATCTTGATGGGATTGTGTGTTTTGTTTAGGAGAACTCTTGATCGCTTGCCGAGTTTTGAAGAAATTCGCTACTTATGCTCGTTTGCAAAGAGTAAAGACCATCCTTTCCTTATTATTGTGAGAAGTGCTAGAAACCGCAAGCTTATTTCTGATCTTACTGAAAGTGTTCATGGATTTTTGAACCAGTTTTTCTTTGCTCGCTACCCCCCAGGGTTTTATGCCATCTGGAGAGTAGGAAGTAAGATTACCTGTTTCTATTTTCTCCATTTTCAAACTTTTCCGAGATCTGAATTATCAATTGCTAATCTCATTCTTTGCTCTTTTCAGCACTTCCTCTCCCTTCTAGAGATCCAATCCATAAGCAAGTTTTCGAAAGACTGAGTGTCGTGGCCGCTGAAGAGAGAAGTACATAAGTTTTTGTTGAGGGATGAATTTTTGCATCAGTACGGGCTTTTACACATCTCTCGCTCTACACATCCTCATGAGATCCCAGACTCCCCAGCTAGAGCATCAGATGCCCCGGTTTCTTCTGACGCACCCGTACCAAAAGATCCCGCTTCCGAAGTTTCTCTAGTGAAATGCTCTACTACTGTCGATGTTGCGGAGTCATCTGGCAAACTCACACTTGCCCCAGTTATTGAGGAAGAAGAGCCTCAGGGATCTCCCCAACGTTCGCAGAAGTCTGGCGAAGAAGCCAGGAAAACAAGCCCTGTTAGGCAGAGCGGGGACGACACTTTCGAAGGGTTGAGCGACCTCTTTGCCACATCACAGGAGATCTTTAAAGACGATCCTGTCACTTCCAGGGTTTCTTCTTCAGTAGTGGAAGCGACTTCTTCTTTGCAACAAGCTCCGTTGACCCAAGAGTTGACGTTAACTACTACCCCCACGATCACTTCGCAATCAAAGAGTGGTTCGTAGTTTGACGCGCATAGCTTGCACATCACACACACTTAAAATCTTTCGACACTTTTATACTCCTAAGTCTTTGTACTTTAAAGATTCTAAAGTTATGCTTCTTTTCTCTTGAAAACTTTTAAGACTTGTCTTTTTTATTATTTCAGATTCTCTGATGGGACGCAGTGGCTCTTACTATGACGACTTTCAGCGCTACGGGAGGCGTAGTCAATATGATTATAGGCGCTACCTTCCCGTTCACAGAGAAACCGACGAAGAGAGAGCCGCTCAAAAGGCTCAGGAAAGAAGGGCTCAAGAAGAGCGTTATGAGAGAAAAGAAAGGGAGGAGCACCATGATTCTTCACAGAGAGGTGACGACTCTCACAAAAGAAAGTCGCATGATGATCTGGGAAAGAGCCATATGGTTGAGGACCCAAGCAAGCGTGCCCGACACGGTGAGAAGCATGCTTCTACAACTCCTGAAAAGGTCACTGCCCCCATCTCACTTGACATTCCTTCTGGCTCTCCTGCTATTGGGAAGACAGATATTCAAGCAATAGTTAACAGGCCTAAATTTCAAATTGGACCAGGCCCAGCCACTCTGCAAAGCCAGTTTCCACAGTGGTGCCTAAAGGGAGTGCGGTTCGATCTTGACTTGGTCCCTATTGACAAGCCCGCCATGCTGCGAAATCTCGATGCCGTCAGACTTGATATTGAAAGAATGTCGAACTGGCAAAAGCTTGTTGACGAGCTTCAAAGGGTAAACCGTGCGAATCTCGAGGCCATGCTTACTATGGAAAATGACAAAGCTGAATTGCAAAAGGTTCTTGAGCAGCATGATACTGAGATGAGGAGCATTACTACTTATAATGAAGAGCTTGAAGCGAAGGTCGAGAAGTTTAAAGAAGAAATCGCCACTTCCTCTACTTCCTACACTCAAAAAGAAGAAGTGCTTCAGAAACAAGTGAGAGATGCTCATGCCGGCCAAAGTGACGCCGAAGACAGGCTCGAAGTGCAAAAAAGAATCAGTGAGGGCTATATTGCTGATATTGCAGAGCTTCGGAAGAAAACCAGCTCCCAAGAGGCGGAGATTCAAATGCTAAAGCTTCAACTCTCCAAAGCTGAAAGAGAGCGTGATGAGGCCGTTGCCGGTAAAATTGCAGCTGAAGAATCTCATGAGGCAACGAAGACCAGTATCAGCTCGACATTATTCGACTTCTACCTGCACAGCATCTTGGGACACGGTAGTCTCGCCTTTCTAGGCCCCAGATATGAAGTTACTCTGGCTGAAGTGTGGGAGGCCGCACTTGACATGCTTGGCGGTGAAGGTGCTGGCTATGCCGAATCAGCTCTTGAGGAGCATTACCTAGATGACGATGCTCGCGCCGCTCTCGCGAAGGGAAAAGAACAACTTGCAAAATTAAGAGCTGAAATGGCAGAAGGGGAATGTTTAGGAAAAACTACTTCAACTGTTCCAATCCAGCCTTCACCTTCGGCCGAAATCGACATTGTCGGCTCTAGTTCTCATTCTCCATCCCTGGCTAAAGTTACAACTGAGATCACAAGTTTACAGGGTGGAGATGAAGGCGAAGAGAGCGCCGAAGCACAGGCTTATGAGGTTGATATCAGGAAGGTGACTTCTCCAGGTAACTCTACTGTCAGTCTTGCTCAAGTAGACTGCTCATTTGCTTCTTATGGGTTTGATGAGCTTCTTGACTATTTCCTGAATCTCAACGAGCCTTTATTACCTCTTTTTACTGACTTTAACCTCTTTTCTTCTGTAGAGAAAGTGTCGAGCATCGTTCAGACTTCCCCTCCTCCAATTGTTCCTCCTTCGGTTCTCCAGGTCACTCCTCCGTCCGCCTCTCAACCCGGGTCGCAAGAGGAGCAAATAGAAGCTCTTCATGGCTTAGATGATCCTATTTCTTCTCAAGAAAATGGGAGAGAAGAGCTTGGAGAAGGCAATGAGTCTCCGGAGCGAACCACTTTCGATAACATAAAATTATCTGGTCTTGTTACCCCGGGAAGTGAGTCTTCTTCAAGGAGGAGGAGGAAGCGTGTCACTTCAAAGAAGAGAGGGAAAGACATTCAGGAAGCGAAAGTTGACCCGGCAGTAACCCTTTCTCCTTCATCCCCGACTCTCCCAAGTCGTCCTAAAAAGCTGCCTATTAGGTCAGGTGAAGGCTCTAAGGGTGGTGGGAAGAAGTAAGGGGTCCTGCTTCGATTTATTTTTACTTTTTGCTCTTTGCATGTACTGGCCGGAGATTGTGCGGGTACCGGCCTCCGCTTTTCTTTTTCTTTTTATACCTGTACCTGTACAAGATTTTGACAGTATTAAATAAAATGATTCTTTTTGTTTGTACAAACTTCTGTCTGTATTTGAGAATGCATTTACTATCCATTTTTGTACAAGTTTCTTTATATGATATTGCAGTGAGCTTGTGGTATGTTGTTCGAGCGTAATTTTACCAATGTAGTTATACCATGTTGTATGTAGCTATACCATGTTGCCCCTATACCATAAGCTCGTTGCAATATTTTATACTTTGAGGGGACTTGTACTCTTATTTTCTGGAGAATAATTATTCCATACTTGGAGGAATATTATCGTTAAAAATAGAGTACAGCTCCCTCCATACGAGTTTTTACGCTTTATCCTTCGAAGATATCACTTTTTCTTTTGTGCATACACACATTTTACCAAGTGAATTCTTCTATGTGGTAAAGCGGGCCTCTGAAGGGCACTTTAACTTCTTTTTGAGGAGGAGTATTTTCCAGAATATGTGAATCATTCTTCCTTTGAAAGTTAAAGTGTGCCTTTGAAGAGGGCTTCTCTCTCTCTTTTTTTTTTAGGCCTCAGTAAAGGGGTTTCTGATCTTTGCTTTGCGTTTCTGACGAAATGCTTCTTTGAAAAGTTGTACCTCTGAGGAGGGCTTTTCACGTTTCAACACTTGGAAGTTTTATTTCAATCTCGGTGAAACGTGTGCCTCCGAAGAGTTGTGCCTCCGAGGAGGGCTTTCCACGTTTCAACACCTGGAAGTTTTATTTCAATCTCGGTGAAACGTGTGCCTCCGAAGAGGTCTCTCTGTTCGATTGTGCCTCTGGGAAGAGGTCTTTTTGTTTCGGCCTCTGGGAAGAGGTCTTTTTTGTTTGATTGTGCCTCTAGGAAGAGGTCTTTTTGTTTCTGCCTCTTAGGAGAGGCTTTTATTTTTTCCCTGTTCGCTGGGAAGCGGGCCTCCGAGGAGGGCTTTTCACATTTCATCTCACGGGAGGGTATCACCGATCACGGTGAAATGTGTGCCTCTGAGTAGGGTTTGTGCCTGGAAGTTTGGAGTTTCTTTCTCTCAGCTGGACGGATTCACGGGAGTGTTTCGACCGATCAGTCTACAACTTTATGTTGAGAAAGACCTCTCTTTTTCTGGTTAGGCCCGCTCGAGGTCTTTTAGCATTTCAACTGTGGTGAAATGGGCCTCCGAAGAGGGCTTTTCACATTTCAACACTTGGAAGTTTTATTTCAATCTCGGTGAAACGTGTGCTTCTGAGTAGGGCTTTTGCCTGGAAGTTTAGAGTTTCTTTCTCTCGGTTGGACGAATTCACGGGAGTGTATCGACCGATCAGTCCGCAACTTTATGTTGAGAAAGACCTCTCTTTTTCTAGTTAGGCCCGCTCGAGGTCTTTCAGCATTTCAACTGTGGTGAAATGGGCCTCCGAAGAGGGCTTTTCAACCATTTTCCAAATTCACTCGATTTGTCAATCGCCCTCATCAAGTATGTCAGGACCATGCGTGGCTCAGCATTACCTACCTCAGCCAATGCTATGTTAAAGCGATTCAAAAACGACCTGATAGATTCTCCCGGATTTTGCTCTAGACTTGACAGCGACATTATGTCCTTTGCTTTAGAAGCATACAATCGAAATTGCTCCTCGAACTTCCTGGTCAAATCGGAAAACTGATCGATGGACCTGACCGGCAGCTTTGTAAACCACAATAGAGCTACACCTTCTAGATATACCGGGAAGTATCGGCATTTAATTTCATCAGACGCCCTGGCACCAGTCATATGCCAGTCGTATTTATATAGAAACTCTTTAGGATCACTCTCCCCTTGTAAGCCGAAATAGTAGGGGGAATGAATTTCCTTGTGAACTCCGCCTTTAAGATCCTTTCAGTAAATGGAGTTTTGCTTGGAGCAAAACCCCACTCTTTCTCATCTTCATCTCTTCGCATACTTTCCTTCATGATTTGACGGGCCATTACCAAAAAATACTCTTCATCATTTACAGGCTCTGGAGGGCACACATCAGCCACTCTCTCTGAATTCTGTCTTGACAATCGTTCACGGAGGGTCGGCTGCGGCCCTGATCCTCCAGCTTGAAGAGGAGTCCTTTCTACAGGGTCTGCGGCTTTTTGAGAAATGTTGCCTTCAACATCCTGAATTCCCACAGTAGGGTTCCCATCATTATTACCCGGTTGACGGTTTGCCCCAAGCAGATCATTCAATTTACTCAAGATCAGGGCATTCTGGGCTTCCAACTGCGCATTCTGAGCATTCAATTGTTGATTCAGCCCCAAAACTACGGCGTCCAACTCTGCTCGAGTAACTCCAATAGTTGGAGCTGCTTGACTTGAAGGAGGAGAGGTAGCAGTATTCTCTTGAACATTGTCAGATCTTACAGAACTTCATTTTCTCCCAGGAGCCATTATTTCCAATAAACTTCTGGTTTTAAAAGAAATCTTTTCAACAATCCTTCGCGGAGCAATAGTGGAAATTTCCTGAGTTGGGTTCTCAGTGAAAGCACCAAAAATGTTAACGTAAAAATCAGACGCTAACACCCCGGTGTAGATTGGAGTTGAGCGAAAGCACCACCCGTGAACACGGGAACTAAAAATAAGTAGAAAAATCACAGAGAAAGAAAAGACAACAGTTTTTATAGTGGTTCGGCTTAAGGTATGCCTACGTCCACTTTAATTCTCTTTATTGCTGAATCAATTACAACTTTACAACGATCTTCAATTACAATTCTGGTGAGACAAACAACTAGAACTTTGATGAAGAAGTATTCTTCGAATCCATGTAGATTGCGTTAGATTTTCCCTCGAAGTTAGTTGAGATGCCTTTCGAACTTGAAGTGTCGAGTGAGTCGAGAATTCAGCAGAGTATTAGCGCTTAAAGAGATCGGCCGAAAAAGTCCCCCCATGCTTGAGGTAGGTTGGTATTTATAGGGAAATTCCCCCCTTAGGTCGTAAGTCGTGACCGGTCTAAGGTAAGTCGTGGCCGACTCATCTGGCCCTTCCATGGTTTCACATAGGTTCATTTGCACAAGTCCCAGGTCGCCCCCGAGTCAACACAACCTCGTATCAGCAATACGACATCGGGCTTACATCTAGTAGCTTTAGGTCGTGGAAGACTTAAGCTAGGTCGTGAGTCATGAACGAGTTAACTGGCAATTGGATCGTGTACGAGTTAAGAGGCCACTGTGCCAAGTAGCTGCATTGAACTTGTCTTCCTTTGCTTGGGTCATGAACGACTTAACATTAGTCATAGGTCGGCTGCGACTTAGATCGGTAGCTATCTTAGGTCGGTAGCTATCTTGGGTCGGTAGCTATCTTGGGTCGGCATTCTGTTTTAGGCAGTTGGGTCGGCGTTCTTTAAGTCTTAGGTTGGTAAACCACGTCAAAGCATTAGGTCGGCATCCCCCTCAAGTAACTTAGGTCGGAATCCTTCTTAAGGCTTAGGCAGTTAGATCGGCATCCATCTTAGATCGGCAACCTTGTCAAAACTTAGATCGGTAACTTTGTCAAAGCATTGAGTCGGCACCTCTTTTAATTCTTAAGTCGGTATCCCTCTTAGGCCTTAGGCCAGTACCCACGTTAGGTCTGTAGCCACCTTATTTTAGACAGTTGGGTCGACAACCTTGCTAAAGCGTTAGGTCGGCAACCTTTTGGGTCGGCAACTGTCATTCGTTGCTGAGTCATAGCCGAGATGGAGTTAACAATATCCTTATATTAATATTGACACGTCATTTATACCTTTTCACTTAATATCTGAACCGAATTTGACGTGTACAATACTAATACAAAATAACAAACACACCGATACCTTAGAATCAGAACAGTATATCATATAAATAACAGTCACAGATCACAATGGAATGAACTCAACATATTCATATACAAATTATTTAGTTTACAAAATAAAATACTAAACTCGATTTTTATACAAATTTAACAATTCTCTAATCTCAATTATACATTTTATATACAAGGTCCAAATTCCTTAATGGGATAAACTAAAAGTCCAAACTTTTATCACCTTGCTAGCACAACCATTCAAAGGTCAATCTATCATGTAACCTGAAAATTCTCGATCTAACCCGAGCAAAATAACACCCGGGTCAGATTACCTCTAAATATCCAAAAGGGCGAGAAGAAGATAAAGCACATGAACAGATAACATATAAGTAAATACAGATGTTCATGATTGAATTCACATAACAAAACACAATGTATCTAAGCACGCAGATATAAATGGTTAACTCAGTAGAGGGTTATATGTTTACGTCACAAAAACGAACTAGTCACTAGACACAAAACCATAGAATTAACTTAACATCCATCACAAAACACACGAACATATATTTATTTCATGAACACACGACACAAGAATATATTTTATTTCACAAACACAAGACACAAGAATATATACTTATTTCACAAATACAGAGCAGTCACAGAATCCAAATATCCAAAATCCAAGAGATCTTAATCCAAACGACCATAATGATCGTCCAAAACAATCGCAATGATTGTACTCAAAACCCGTGGCAAACAAACAAACAAATTGGTATCACTTGAACCAATCCGATACCAAGGATCGTACTCAGACCGGGAACACGGAATCACGTAATGATCTCAAGGATAGTCCGTATCGATCAAGGCGATCGTAGAAACCATGACTCGATAAATCCACATTTATTTAATACTATTAAATTATTGTGTTCGAAAAGAAATCCAGGAATAAACTTCTTAAGTATTTAATAGTCACTTACTGCACACCAAAAAGAGAGTAAACTCTAAAATGCCAAATATCATCACCTTCAGTAATTACAATAATTTAACCAATACGTCCCATACCGTATGGTGAAATTCAAGTATTTACTAAAAGCTAGTAAATATCACTTATTACAGATACCACTGGAAAACCTGAACCATATTCTCTTAAAGATCTAGCAACCACTTGTCGCACACCAGAAGAGAATATAACTCTAAAGTGTTAAGTACTTTCCCAAATACGATCACAAGAATTTAACCAAGACATCCCATATCACCCGATGAAATTCGAGTATTCGTTAATGGGCTAGTAAATTCCACTTAAACATTATGTTCAATGAGTTATACCATATTCGACGAAGCGTTATTCAAAAGCATTTAAACCAATCGATAACACTAAGTCGACTAGTAGTACTCCTCAAATTATAGAACTAAGGTTCTCAAAACATTTTTTCAATTTGTCACTTCTTAATATATTCCTTTATTTTAGTTAACAATCCATAATAAACAATAAAAACTTTTTTTTTAATCAATCCATTAAATTTTCAAAACCATAAACTCATGTCTAAACTCAATTTGGTGTTTAAAACAATGGTTTGAAACAAATTAAGTTTACATTTATACATTTATTTAATAAATCATATATGGGTGGTTCTAACATAAATCAGGCTAGTATGGTTTGAAAACAAAAATCATGTTATAAAATAAGGCATGAACATTATAGCTTAGATCCTAAAGTAAAGTGACAGGGCTGAAAGCATTTGTGGCCAAAAAAAGAGAGCTTGTATTCTAACTTTTAAAACTATGACAGTTTATAATTTATAAACATTTGCATAGCTACTAAATGACTAGTCTTTAAGATATAAAAAGAATCATGGACCTATGTCCTTAAAATGACAGATTATATTCCTTTGGTAAATTATTTACCTTAAATTTACATAATATTAAAAAGTGGAAGCCAAACTTATATAACAAGGAAACAAAATAAGCTGCATACATGAACTTAACAAGGCAAGGCAAGATATCTATAAGGACAAAAGTAGCAGCCGAGTTTATAATCATCAGGAACGAAAAAAATAAAGGCAACACGCAAAAGAAAAAAAATCATCCATAAGGACATATAAAAGAACAAACAAGGCAAGGCAAAGGACTCAACCAATTAATGCAAGGCATGGGGACGTGTGACAAGGCTAATTGCAAAGCATGGGGACATGTGACAAGGCAAAATATACAACATGCAACATATATATATATATGTATGTATGTATGTATGTATGTATGTATATGTGTATATATATATGTATATATATATATATACATATATGTGTGTGTATGTGTGTACACACAAAGTGAGGTTTAAGTTTTATAGCAAGGTTATAAAATAAGACTTTGTTTCCCAGGCAATGGGATAAAAACGAAAATCAAAGCAAGAAATGAAAAGGGCAGCCATACTTCAAAGTAAAGGACAATAAAATAAACAAAGATATGTGTACAAGTCAAACTAAGCTACTAAAACATGTACATGCAATAGGACAAATAAAATATGAACAAGGCTAATTTACATTCACAAATTTATGTACATGCATTTAGTAATAGGTAGAGATGCACATACATTTAGCAAAGATGGACAAAGGCAAGGCAAATTCACAAATCTAGTAATAGACAGGGACTATTCTTCAAGGCGATATGACACATGGGTTAACAAGTCAAGCTACCAGATGCATGCAAAATTGTATTTATATAAGAGTGCATGACTATATTTCTTAAGGCAACAGGATACAAAATATATATTTTTTTCTAAAAAAAATGCTTTCTTAACAGAGAAATACATACCCGTACTTCAAGGCATAAGACAAATCAAAAGGCCTGTTGAAAGTCAAGGCAACCTATAATTTTTTTAGTAGCAGGCAGGGACAAAAACTCTAAAGCAAGTATGCTTGCTTATATGATCATTTTTCAAAGCAAAGACAATTAAAAAAAAAACACTAGGGACGTTCTTATTATTATTATTTTTCTAAAGATTGCAAGGAGCGAAAGCTAACAAGTAAAAGTGTACCCATTAGAATGTAAGGGCAGGGACGCACTTAACTCAATGCTACAGGAATTGCGTGAGCAAGTTTTCAAAGCATCAGGGAATTGCACAGGGCAGGGACGCATGAAGAAGAAACAGGAAAACAAAATAAAAATGAAGCTAGCAAGATGCGTACAAAGAACAGGGTGTTGGGAACGCACGAAAACAAGCAACAGAAAAACACTCCAAATCGGCAGCATATTAATTTACAGTAACCAATTGACTGACGGAGAAACACTCATTTTATATTTCATAGTAATAAACAGAAAATCACCCAATTCCATAATCGTTCTTTATATCAATCCAAAATAGGAAATAAAAAGGTTAGAGATAGAAATTGTGAGATTTAACTCACCTAAACGCTGCCTAATGCTTCCACGCCCTACCGCTGCTCCAGGCTTCGCGCCTTATCACCACCTTGTCCATCACCGTGCCTTCTTGTCGATCGCCAAAATCACTAGCAAGAGCGCACCACCACATCACGCTCGCTCCAAAGCCCACGTGTTGCCTTCCCTTGCCACCAAGTCCTGCCTTGCCATGCTCGAGCTCCGTCTATCATCGTGACTCGAATTGGCAAAGGAATTAATTGGGGATTTAGGGATTTGATTTTTATTTTATTTTTATAAACGAAGAGCAAAGGGAATCAAGCAATATTTGTTTACAGGAGAGGAAGTAAATGTATTTGTTTACTTAGTAATAGAATTGGGTTGAGGGTACAAATGGGCTTGATTTGAACTTAAGGCCCAAACAATTTAATTAAGTTAGAAATCATTTCATTAAACAAAATAATATATTTAATTAGTCTAACTAATTAAATCAAGTTTGCTTATCTTTCTATATTATAGTTTGAATAGTTACATGCAATTCTATTTCAAAATTTAAAATCCAATAATTGATTTAAATAATATTCCGACTAAAGCGAAATCTACTAATTTTTATCGATTATTCAAATTATTTTAAATTTCAAAAAATTTACTTTTAGAATCCCAAATTTAAATTAATCAAAATTAATTAATTATGATTTGTCAGGTCGTTAATAACAGGCTTATTACAGACTTTCCCCCTTAAAGAAATTGCGTCCCCGCAATTTCCATAACTGGAGAAGATCCGAAATTAAATTTTCAAGTTTCAATTATTACTTATGTCAAAATGTCACGTTCGATATTTAGGAACCCTATCGATAACATGGCGTCCCACATATCGACCAGAATCCTTAAACAACGTCCGAATAAGTCAACATAATAGAAAATCACAAATTTAGATGTATTTACTTTATTATCACTAACATCCATGCATCCAATTTTAAATAAATGCAACCAAACAATCAATTTCTAGCAACCAATCAGCCAATCAACCAAAACATACATAATCAATTACAACGAAACAATTCTGTAACAACCCGCATATTTATCGAGTTTACATTTAAATATTTTATTTAAATATTAAATCGTTAATCGGATTTTGGTCCGAAAAACTACTTTTTGCAAACGGTCAAATTAGGACTCGAGACCACTTCCATTGAGTTCGAAATGTCGTTTACAACTTTTTAAGTATAAACATCGATAGGTTTGGAGTTAGTGAAATTTCACTAACTTTTCCCGCTTTGGACTTTGGGTTAGTTTAGCCTATTAAGCCCAAGTTCCAACCCTCTTCTCCTCACTCTTCATAAATTTCCTAACTAACTCAAGCTTTGGCATTAATGGTGAAGAGAATGGGAAATTAAAACTCCAAGCTCAAATTCAATTGCAACTCCATCATTCAACTCCAAATTCAAGTAGAAGATATTGGATTCAAGCTTTGGATTGCTTCTCCTTGCTTTCAAGCTTCATCTTCATAAATTTTAGTGCAAAGGTGAGATTTTTATCTCACAATTCTAGTCTATAACTATATTGGACTGTTGGGAATGATTCTCTATCACTTTTGCATGCACATTTGCATTTGGTTTGAATCGAGTTGGCGAAAAACTCCAATTTTTAGTGTTTTTGGTGAAATTCTGCACTTAGGTCGTTCTGCCTATGCTAGTTCGTTCGCGTGGAAAAGTCTCGGCCTCAAAATAGCTCGTTTCCGACCTTAAAATGGCCTACAACGTTAGGTCGCTCGGCACTCGGAATTAGGTCGTAGGTCGTATGGCTCTTAGGTCGTAGGTCGCGGGCTTTTAGGTCGTTAGGTCGCAAACACTTAGGTCGTTTCTGGCCTTAAATCCCCTATATAGCCTTAGGTCGCTCGCTCTGGCTCCTTAGGTCGTAAGTCGTGGGCCTTTAGGTCGTAGGTCGTCAGGCCGTTAGGCCTTAACTCGTGTGGCCTTGGTTCTTTAAGTCGCTCGGCCTTGCCTTCCATTTTTAGGTCGCATGACCTTCTAACCCGCTAGGTCGTTGGACCTATAACCCGTTAGGTCGTTGGGCCTATAACCCTTAGGTCGTTAGGCCGTTAACCCACTAGGTCGCATGACCTATAACCTGTTAGGTCGCTCGACCGTTTACTCCGTTAGGTCGTATGACCTTGTTCCACTAAGTCGCTCGACCCTTAGGTCGTAACACTTTAGGTCGCACGCCTTTCACACCATTAAGTCGCGAATTTAATTAGGTCGCTCGGCCTTAAAACGTTAGGTCGCTTGACCTGTGCTATTGTTAGGTCGCGAGTTCCTTAGGTCGCTCGTCTCCCTTAGGTCGCTTGACCTGTGCTTTTGTTAGGTCGCGAGTTCCTTAGGTCACTCGTCTCCCTTAGGTCGCTTACCTGGTTGAGTCGCACCTCACCTTAGCTCGGCCATGATTAGGTCGCGAGTTTCCTTAGGGTCGCTTACTCCTTTAGGTCGTGACTCTTTAGGTCGAAACCCTTTAAGTCGCTCGATCCTATCCTTCCTTTGGTCTTCACTAGGTCGTACCGTTTTGGTCGGGGCGCTGCCCCGCACCCCGCCGGGGGCGCTGCCCCGCACCCCGCCGGGGGCGCTGCCCCCTGGACCCCCGCGACCTGACCGGGCAGGTCGAACCCCGTAAGCGGTGGCGTTGCCCCCGCACCCCCACCTTGGGGGGTTGCCACCCCCCCTGGACCCCCCCCTCCGTAGGGGATCTTATCTGAAAAACATTGAGCTGATTTCCTTGGATTTTATTCGCATCTCCGTATGCGATCTTTGTGACTGATTGTTTCTACACTTGCATATGTGTTTTGTCACTTTATAATACAAAGGTTTCAATACTAGTAGTAAATATCAAAACTCTTTTAACAAACAATTTCAACTCTATTTTTAATAACAAAGCTCTTTTCTTAAACCGTTTTCCAATCTATTAGTATATACAAGCCTTTACCTCACTCGGATGAGAAATCTAATTAAACGACTTAGTAAAACAAGTGGTATGAAACGCTTGCGTTCACTTCGTCGGTTAATTCTTGGACTTGTTCGATTGAACCTCTTGTGACAATTTTATTAGTGAAGATTTACAGTTTGTTCGTAAATATTTAAGTTAAGCAAGTGGTTATGGGACATGAAGCTAAACTTCTATATTTACTAGCTTAGTGTAATTGACACTTCTCGTTGATCTTGATGATCGCTTTATGAATTAGACTAGCAATTGCGCGATGTCTCTTTCATTGCAAGGTTAGACTAGACACCACTTGTGTGATTCCATTCACACATACCTTTCTGCTTTTTGGTTAGTCTTGACCTCAATCTGTGTGATTCCACTCACACATGTGGGGTAGCTCCCCATGGTCTTCGGACCGTCATGTGATAGGCCTCTTTCCCTTTTTATGATTTCTGGATTTCTCGTGTTGATTTCTGGAATTTATGTCATTGACTTGTTATGAGTACAAGTTTAGGGTATGATGCCCCCTTCGAATCTTTGAGAAGATTCTTGTGATATTGATTATCTCTTATTGATTGATCTTCTGTTGATCATTATTTACATACTTATAGTGGTATGTCGTTATGGATGTTTATGTTTATGCCATATCTTTTATGTTATATCATGTCATCTGATATTTATAGCTAGACTGATCCGTTTATTATTTTCTTAAATAATACTCGGGTCAGACCGAGATGTTACAGGTGCTTCTGCTTGACTTCTTCCCAGGGATTCATCACTCTGACTTTTGGCTAACTGTTTAGATTAGCAGTTTTTGTTGTATACACTTGAGATACAGACTCATAGTTGTATTCTTTTGTATAGCACGTGTTGCTATTCTTTTGTATTATCGTGGATCTTATTGACCACTACTCTGATGTGCACTTTCATGTGTTAGTTATATATTCATATCTTCTTCCGCCTTTGTGATATGGATATCTGCGACTGATTTGTGATATGATTATTTCTATGTTTGTTTCCGAAGATTATTTATAGCCACCGTGTGATAAGCAATTACATGGATGGTCGCTCCTCAACAGCCTTATTCTCCGTGCTAGTTGACAGCACTACTCCGGAGTGTTCTTGGCTAGCGTGGGTATAGAGGTGGGGCGTCACAAATTCAATGCACAAAATTCTCCTGCTCAACTCTGATTATTTCTAGATCATTTAAATATTAAACTTATTTACTCAAATTTCCAAAACTTTCTGTTAAAAGAAAATAGTTCACTTTAATTTAATTCGTTCCATTTTGATTCCAATTTTTTTTTTCAAACTCTAAAATAATTAACTTCTAATTTCCATAAGTTTTAATGACACAAATTCTAATTTATCAATTTAAAATTTTTATATTGATTTACGCCCTGAATGATTATCCCAATAATCATTTTATATTCCTATCCCTAATTTGACAATTAATACAACTGTCTGCCTCAAACCTCATTGGACAGTGCTCTAAGTCATCTAGGTCTTGGATCCGTAATATTATATGCTATAATGTTCTGATACAGCTCTGATACCAAACTGTAACGACCCTACCGTGATGCCCAATTTAGCAAAGAACGCTACAACTAATGTCGTCTGCTAATCCGGAGAACACGGCTTGTTAAGGGCGATCGAATGTGCATATATCCTTATATTAATATTGACACGTCATTTGTACCTTTTCACTTAATATCTGAACTGAATTTGAGGTGTACAATACTAATACAAAGTAATAGACACACCGATTTCTCAGAATCAGAACAGTATATCATATAAATAACAGTCATAGATCACAGTGGAATGAATCTCAACATATTCATATACATATTATTTAGTTTACAAAATAAAATACTAAACTCGATTTTTATACAAATTTAACAATTTTCTAATCTCAACTATACATTTTATATACAAGGTCCAATTTCTAAATGGGATAAACTGAAAGTCCAAATTTTTATCTCCTTGCTAGCACGACCATTCAAAGGTCAATCTATCCTGTAACATGAAAATTCTCGATCTGACCCGAGCAAAATAACACCCGGGTCAGACTATCTCTAAATATCCAAAAGGGCGAGAAGAAGATAAACCACATGAACAAATAACATATAAGTAAATACAGATGTTCATGATTGAATTCACAGAACAAAACGCAATATCTCTAAGCACGCAAATATCAATGGTTAACTCAGTAGAGGGTTATATGTTTACGTCACAAAAACAAACTAGTCACTAGACACAAACCATAGAATTAACTTAACATCCATCACAAAACACACGAACATATATTTATTTCATGAACACACGACACAAGAATATGTGTTTATTTCACAAACACAAGACACAAAAATATATACTTATTTCACAAATACAGAGCAGTCACAGAATCTAAATATCCAAAATCCAAGAGATCTTAATCCAAACCCGTCATAATGATCGTCCAAAACAATCGCAATGATTGTACTCAAAACCCGTGGCAAACAAACAAACAAATTGGTATCACTTGAACCAATCCTATACCAAGGATCGTACTCAGTCTGGGAACACAGAATCACATAATGGTCTCAAGGACAGTCCATATCGATCAAGGCGATCGTAGAAACCATGACTCGATAAATCCACATTTATTTAATACTATTAAATTATTGTGTTCGAAAAGAAATCCAGGAATAAACTTCTTAAGGATCTAGCAGCCACTTGTTGCACACCAAAAGAGAGTAAACTCTAAAGTGCCAAATACTATCACCTTCAGTAATTACTAGAATTTAACCAATACGTCCCATACCGTATGGTGAAATTCAAGTATTTACTAAAAGCTAGTAAATATCACTTATTACGGATACCACTGGAAAACCTGAACCATATTCTCTTAAAGATCTAGCAACCACTTGTCTCACACCAGAAGAGAATACAACTCTAAAGTGTTAAGTACTTTCTCAAATACGATCAAGAATTTAACCAAGGCATTCCATGCTACCCGTTGAAATTCGAGTATTCGTTAATGGGCTAATAAATTCCACTCAAACATTCTATTCAATGAGTTATACCATATTCGACGAAGCATTATTCGAAAGCATTTAAACCAATCGATGACACTAAGCCGACTAGTAGTACTCATCAAATTATAGAATTAAGGTTCTCAAAACATTTTTTTTCAATTTTTCACTTATTAATATATTCCGTTATTTTAGTTAACAATCCATAATAAAAAATAAAAACTTTTTTTTATCAGTCCATTAAATTATCAAAACCATAAACTCATGTCTAAACTCAATTTGGTGTTTAAAACAAGGGTTTGAAACAAATTAAGTTTACATTTATACATTTACTTAATAAATCATATATGGGTGGTTCTAACATAAATCAGACTAGTATGGTTTGAAAACAAAAATCATGTTATAAAATAAGGCATGAGCATTATGCTTAGATCCTAAAGTAAAGTGACAGGGCTGAAAGCATTTGTGGCAAAAAAAAAGAGCTTGTATTCTAAATTTTAAAACTATGACAGTTTATAATTTATAAACATTTGCATAGCTACTAAATGACTAGTCTTTAATCTATAAAAAGAATCATGGACCTATGTCCTTAAAATGACAGATTATATTCCTTTGGTAAATTATTTACGTTAAATTTACATAATATATAGTACACAAAATCATTAAAAAGTGGAAGCCAAATTTATATAACAAGGAAACAAAATAAACTGCATACATGAACTTAACAAGGTAAGGCAAGATATCCACAAGGACAAAAGTAGCAGCCGAGTTTATAAACATCAGGAACGAAAAAAATAAAGGCAACACACAAAAGAAAAAACAAATCATCCATAAGGACATATAAAAGAACAAACAAGGCAAGGCAAAGGACTCAAGCAATTAATGCAAGGCATGGGGAAGCGTGACAAGGCTAATTGCAAAGCATGGGGACATGTGACAAGGCAAAATATACAACAGGCAACATATATATATATATATATATATATATATATATATGTGTGTGTGTGTGTGTGTGTGTGTGTGTACACAAAGTGAGGTTTAAGTTTTATAGCAAGGTTATAAAATAAGACTTTGTTTCCCAGGCAATGGGGTAAAAATGAAAATCAAAGCAAGAAATGAAAAGGGCAGCCATACTTCAAAGTAAAGGACAATAAAATAAACAAAGATATGTGTACAAGTCAAACTAAGCTACTAAAACATGTACATGCAATAGGACAAATAAAATATGAACAAGGCAAATTTACATTCACAAATTTATGTACATGCATTTAGTCATAGGTAGAGATGTACATACATTTAGCAAAGAGGACAATGGCTAGGAAAATTCACAAATCTAGTAATAGACAGGGACTGTTCTTCAAGGCAATATGACACATGGGTTAACAAGTCAAGCTAGCAGATACATGCAAAATTGTATTTATATAAGAGTGCATGACTATATTTCTTAAGGCAACATGATACAAAATATATATTTTTTTTCTAAAAAAAATGCTTTCTTAACATAGAAATACATACCCATACTTCAAGGCATAAGACAAGTCAAAAGGCCTGTTGAAAGTCAAGGCAACTTATAATTCTTTGAGTAGCAGGCAGGGACAAAAACTCTAAAGCAAGTATGCTAGCTTAGGGCATCACCAATCGTTCTAATTCAGCACTGAATATTAAGAATTTCTTCCCCAATAGTCAATTCAACGTTGAATATTAAGCTTAATATTCAGTTTTCAGTTCAGAAAACTGAATTGGTCTTGGGCGCCCATTTAATGGGCGCCCAAGCCCTGGCGCCCATTAAATGGGCGCCAGGGCTTGGGCGCCCATTAAATGAGCGCCCAAGCCCCCCTCCATAAATTTATTATTTATCTGTGGAGGGGGGCCAAGCGCCCATTTAATGGGTGCCTAAATCCCAGGCGCCCATTAAATGGGCGCATGGGCACTGGACTTTCCAGTCCAGTTAAGGACTGAATATTCAGTGCCCTGAATATTCAGTCCTTAACCGATTGGAGATGCCCTTATATGATCATTTTTCAAAGCAAAGACAATTTTAAAAAAAACACTAGGGACGTTCTTATTATTATTATTTTTCTAAATATTGCAAGGAGCGAAAGCTAACAAGCAAAAGTGTACCCATTAGAAGGTAAGGGCAGGGACGCACTTAACTCAATGCTACAGGAATTGCGTGAGCAAGTTTTCAAAGCATCAGGGAATTGCACAGAGCAGGGACGCATAAAGAAGAAAACAGGAAAACAAAATAAAAATGAAGCTAGCAAGATGCGTACAAACAACAGGGTGTTGGGAAAGCACGAAAACAAGCAACAGAAAAACACTCCAAATCGGCAGCATATTAATTTACAGTAACCAATTGATTGACGGAGAAACACTAATTTTATATTTCATAGTAACAAACAGAAAATCACCCAATTCCATAATCGTTCTTTATATCAATCCAAAATAGGAAATAAAAAGGTTAGAGATAGAAATTGTGAGATTTAACTCACCTAAACGCTGCCTAATACCCCCACGCCCTACCGCTGCTCCAGGCTTCGAGCCTTATCACCGCCTTGTCCATCACCGTGCCTTCTTGTCGATCGCCAAAATCACTAGCAAGAGCGCACCACCAGATCGCGCTCGCTCCGAAGCCCACGTGTTGCCTTCCCTTGCCACCAAGTCCTGCCTCGCCTTGCTCGAGCTCCGTCTATCGTCGTGACTCGAATTGGCAAAGGAATTAATTGGGGATTTAGGGATTTGATTTTTATTTTATTTTTATAAACGAAGAGCAAAGGGAATCAAGCAATATTTGTTTACAGGAGAGGAAGTAATGTATTTGTTTACTTAGTAATAGAATTGGGTTAAGGGTACAAATGGGCTTGATTTAAACTTAAGGCCCAAACAATTTAATTAAGTTAGAAATCATTTCATTAAACAAAACAATAGATTTAATTAGTCTAACTAATTAAATCAAGTTTGCTTGTCTTTCTATATTATAGTTTAAATAGTTACATGCAATACTATTTCTAAATTTAAAATCCAATAATTAATTCAAATAATATTCCGACTAAAGCGAAATCTACTAATTTTAATCGATTATTCAAATTAGATTAAATTTAAAAAATTTTACTTCTAGAATCCCAATTTAAATTAATCAACACTAATTAATTATGATTTGTCAGGTCGTTAATAACAGGGTTGTTACAATAAATATAAATGACTGTTTTGTGTTTGTCGGGACAATGCTCTTAATAACACTTTTTATTAACCCTTAAATATAATTGAATCTCAAAAGGGAGTTTTAAAGAGAAATGCTTTTAAAGTATGAAATAGATTTGGGTTTGTTGTGACAAATGTTTGAGCGACCATGTCTTTAACCTAATGTAATTAAATCCTTAAAGGCAAGTTTTAATGGAAATAATGGATTGTTGTAAATAGTTTTTAGTAACATATGTTTTTTAAAACCCTTGAATTATATTTTAGAGTGGAAAATATTATAAATGTAATTAGATCTTTAGTAATGGAATTTTAAAGATGATAACAAATATTGAAATATTTTATAAGAAGATATAAAAATTACTTGTTTAATTTATGAAAGAGAAGGGGTTTATAGTAATAATGTTTTAGTAACAGTTATTTTTATCCCCCTTGATTATATTTAAGAAGGGGAAACATTTTTAAGATTTGGTGAATATACTTATACCTTTGAGATAAATATATTAATGCATCTTAAGTGTTGAAAAGAGTATAAGTTTGTAGTAGAGTACAAGTATATATCTTTTAAAAAGAGAAATTAAATATATACATACACACCTACATACAAGTATACAAAGGAAATTTATTTAATAATGGAGTATTAATTTATAAAGGAAGTTTTTATTAATGAAAGAAGTTTCATTTGTTTTACTAATAAAAAGGATTATAATTAATAAAGGAAAAATTAATTATAAAGAGATTAAAAGTCGTTTATGTTACTTGATCATGCTTTGGATGAATTAACATTGCTTATATGTTTACTTTCTTATAGAGAGTATACATGAATTAGTTTCTCTATGCAATCATTCACATTGTCATTGAATAAGACCAAATTCATCAATTCAGTCTTGAAGAGACCGGGATCGGTAAGTGTTCTACTTATCGAAAACCACTTCAAGACTAAGATTCGAGTTCTATGTTTTAGAAGGGAATGATGTAGTCCATATATGATTTCAAATTCTATTAAGATGATGGAATCCATATGGAATTCATTATTTGTGCGAGTATTAATGACTCGTGTAGAAGATACCGAATGTGGCATCAACATCGGAAATATGACTAAACATAGAGTAAGTTGGACGATCCTAGTGTTTAATTGACCCACGAGGGTAATCAACTCCATATCTAGAGTATACTTATCGATATGTTGCATAAGGGGAATTGATGATACTTGGTATACATTGTTCATGGGAGTGTTTGAATGTTGATTCGGGTTTTTAAAACAGAAATGATATAGTAACGTTTGGTTGTTAAAGAGACCGGGATCGGAAGTTGTCATACCCTCTGCCAACTCCGAAACCACTTTAACAACCGTGTACGCGGTGGAGATTCCGGAATGAAGTAGGATGGTCGCGACGTTCTATTAAGGTATATACGTGGACCCGACTCCCGTGAGTTGGCATAAGGTGGCTAAAACAGGAGCGATCTCGGGCCAAGAAGGTAGCCCCTCTTATCGGATACATCACTTCAATATTATACTCTGACTTTTGGATTGATTCGGTGGCCACTTTTGATTTTTGATTTGGGGTGTGGATCGAGGTTGGCGGTAGTAGCTGCTACGCGTTACCACCGACCCATGGGCGTAATTGGTATATCTACCCTGGCATTGCCTTGTGTGCCGTGTCACCTACCCTAGCGAGTCTTGTACGAGTTTGGATTTCTCCCGTAGCCCGTGGAGTATTTAGGGTAGTCTCCCGATTTGGAGATGCGCTGATATTGGATGGACTAATGGGACTATTACGTGTTAAGGTGGAAAATGCAAAGCCTTAATGCTATTTAAAAGTAAGTATATTTTACTATTAGACATTATTATAATAGCGAAATATTACTACATAGTAAATAGTTTAACGGATCCTTAGGAGATGTGAATCCCGAGCATCTCTTAAGGTACTGCACTCATGTTTATTTTTGTTGATTTAACTCACATAAGATATTTTAGTTCTGACTTGAGTGTTTTGTCTTTTCAATTCGCTCGGGTCAGCCTGAGCATTTGAAGACCGCATTCTGGAGGACGAAGACGAAGAGTTATTATTATTAGTGATTATAGTATTCCACTATATTCTTACTGTTCCACTGCATTGTTATTGATTTTTCTCCGGTATGTGTAACTCTGATATTTATTATATAAGTATTATCGAATATTTTGTAAAACAGCTTCATGAACTGAATAATTGATTATTATATTTTATCGTTCCGCTGCAAGATTCTATTTTGTTTATTTTTCTTTCTCTTCTTTTTCTTATTTACCCCATAACAATCCACCCTTCTGTAAGCTTTAAGTCTGACGCGTGTGGTTTATCGTCGGTTTGAAGCGTGCAAAAAGGCGGGATGTTACATCTGGTATATATCAGAGCTTTGGTTTAGCGATAAACCTTAGCTTTGTGGGGTCCGACTCTTTATTAATAGGGTAGTAATACCCTATGATGAGTCGTTGAGTGTATATATATGAGAGAGCGTATTTGTTAGTGTTATAAAAAAGTTTTATACTGTGTTAATTTGTTCCGTTTCGTATTTATAAATTCTGGTTGGTGCATAGGACGCTATGACATCAATAAGGATTTCTAAACACTTAATAGGACAGACCGACGCAATATTTGCTTTTTATATGGGCGAATGAAATAATTTTTCTTATTATATTTTCTATATATATATATATAAAATAATTTTTTTGTAAATGATATATATATTTGGTTGCAATATATTGGTTGTTAGGTAATGAAATTTATAAATAATAGTTGAAAATGAGATTTAAAATAAAATAAATGAAAATTGGAAATTTAGAACTTAAGTTCCGGAGTTTTGAAATTTCTTTTGAATGATTTTGAAATATAATAATAATATTATTAGAAGAATTTTCTGATATTAAGATTTCAATATAATTTGAAAGAATTATTTTAAAGAAGCTTTGAAAAGAAATAAGTTCTGTACTCCGCTCTCTGTCACTAGAAAATAATTTCGGTGATGAGTGCACGCATCATCGACATTTATTTTCGAGTTTCGAAGTGGGAAAGCCACTGTAGTAGTTTTACTACGAATTTATTTTGATAACCAAATAATTTTTTTAATTGTTTTAAATATAATTTGATAAATTGTAAGTATATATTCATATGTTATTTTAAAATGATTTGAAATTTAACCCGGTATTTAGTTCTTAAGTGTCCGTTAATTAATAGTTTCAATTATTGTAGTAAAATGGGTTGTAACTAATTTATAATTGAAACATCTAGAGGAAATAAGAGATTTAATGCTAAATATTAATGGAATTAAAAAAAAGTTGAAATGTTAATAAGAAAATGTAATAGAATATTATACAAGTAATACTTAAACAATGAAAGTGTTCAATAAAAATTTACTTTATAAATAAGAAATTTGACATGAGAAGGGTTGTGAACCTGAGTCAAAATCTTAATACTGCTAATTAAATGAAATAGGAAATGAGCAATGTAAGAAAAGATTTTGAACTTAAGCTAATGTTGAAATCATTTATTATTAAAGTGAATAAGTGAAAATTTGCAAGAAAAAAAATATAAATAAAAAGGATAAATCATTAATCGAATGAAAAAGGAAATCAAAAAACAAATATTATGAAATGAAATTAAAAAGAATGAACATAATTCATTGTTTGGATATTGTTGCTTGTTTGGTTTATGGTTGTTTGGGTAAGGATACTTTAAAATTGTTTAGATGAATGAATAATCTATTTAGCTTCATCAAAAACTGTTGAGTAAATGGTGCACTAATTAGTTTATTTTTCCCGTTTGTGCACTTTAAAGTTGAACCCGAACAACTGTTTGTTTTATTTGATATGAATGGATAATTGATTTGTATTGATTCTGTATGATGGTTGTATGTTGTGATTGCAAGTGATTGTTGTTTATATTGATTTGGTGGCTAGAGGTTGAAACAAGTTAAACATTTCATTTTATATAATTATTGACTCTTTTGGATTATATAAGTGAAATGCAGGTTATGGAAGCAATTGCTACAGCATTTGGATTCATAACAAAGTGTAATTGCCCGATAAATAGGTACGTTTTTGGATTACGGTTTTATAGCGTTATTATATTATTTCTCCCGGGTTGGGATACGTATTATTTTGGAAAATATATGTTGTATATTGTTATTTTTGATATTATATTTTCTCCCGAGCCTCTCCGTACAAAGGAGACACTGCTGAAATTTTCCGTAAACTTTAGACTTAGAAGATTTTAAAATGCTTTCCCAACTTTATAAATTTGAATATAAAAAGATTTAATTGTTTATAAATCTATATATTTTATTTAAATTATCTAATTTTGTAAACTTATTGTTATGAATATAATGTTTTGAATAATATATATTGATTTATTAGTTCCTCTTCTCCCTTCTTTTCCTTTTCGGGGACGAAAAGTTTTGAGTGGGGGAGAGTGTAACGACCTGTAAATTTTAATACATAAATTGGTTAATTTAATTAGATTTTTGTAATTAAATTTAGAGAGAAATAAAAAATTTATAATTTATGTTGAAGTAAATGTTAAAAATGAAATGTGGCATTTGAAATTGAAATTTATTTTTGACAATTGAAGTGAAATCCCAATAAATAAATAATGTTAATGGTTGCACTTGGGTATAAAAATTTAAAATAAGTAAGTAAAGGTAACCATTTAATTAACCAATGCAATAATATATTGATTAATAGTAACTAAATGTAAATTAAGGTAATAATGTCAATGCAAGGTAAGCAATGCTAATTTAAGTTAATAATAAATGAATGGAAGGAAATTCCAATTAATGAAAATAAATTTAAATGTTATAATAAAAAAACATAAAACGTAACAATGTCAATTAGAGTTGATCGTTAACGATTTCAATGAAATTCCAATTTACTAAATATAATTTAGATGTCATACTTGACTATGAATTGAATATAAGGAAACAAGAGTATATATTGAACAAATTGATGAATTAGTATAAAATTAATGATAGTTGGATAAGAACAGCGCTATGTAATCAATTTTGTTATTTAATATTGGAAGGAATAAAAATTTGTAATCCGTTAATGAATTTATAACGGGTATGAATTGTAAGAATGTTAATGTAAGCTAATAAATAATTAATTCAATGCAATCCCAATTGATTGAAACAACTATGGGTTAGAATTGATTGTAAATAGGAATATTTGGTAATAAATTAATATAAGAAAAATAAATGTAAATATTGAATTAATTAATGAATTAATAATGAATAAATAGTAACTGAATAAAATCAATGTTCTGCAAATAATTGTTTGGGAATGATAACTTATATAAATATGATATAGAGTTAGTGGCAACAATTTTTATAAAGTAATCATTTATTTAGTCCATTAAATCAAAATTTGTAATCAATTGCAATGAATCTCACTTCAATGTTATATTAGTATAAGTTAAAGAAATAATTGGAAATAATAGTATCCATAATAGGACAATTTATTGAATTGAATTTTTTTGGAAATGAAGATTATTAATTTAATGGGATTTGAACTATTGTAATTGGATTTAATTGCAAATAAATGATATTAAATATCTAAGTATTACGTTAATTGAAATCAATATGGAATGTAAGAATAATTAATGTAATAAATATTGAATCCAATATTTATTTCATCCGTGGACAATAATGAATTGAATAGTAGAATAAAAATTAAATTTAATAGAATTTTTGGAAATTAAATTTATAATTTCTGAATTTAATGAAATTGTGGTTAATACTGAAATTGATAAATTAATCAACTCTAAATTAACATTTAAATTTGGGTAAATTAGTGTAAATGATTTAGAAATTTAAAAATGATGAAATTTGTTAATTATAGAGTTGAAGTTGAAAATTTGATTTAATTTGTTAATCTATTAATTTAATTAAGTAATGTGAAAAATAACTATTTTGGCAACTAACTCGGATTTTGATGAAACCAGTTTCATCGGATCCGTAACAGCGAATTATTATAGGATTTCAAGTTTCGTAACGATCGGACTTGTTGTTTGATCGTACGGACGCTAAACGCCTAGAGATAAATGAAATTGAAATCAATCGAAATCAATTTGAAAAAATTGATTTTAGCATAACCTCTTCATACAATGGAATTTGGACTTGAAACCTATTCTATCGCATTTAAAATATTTAAAAACATCTATTTTGATATATGGGTTGACCCAATTTCATTCCGAAGTCAGAATGGGCTTTGCGGGCAATTTTATCATTTAACGCGTATATCCAACGATCCGATCCATTCTATTTCAGATTTGTCTATCTATACCTGTTATAAGCCCTAGCCTACCTCTATTTATCATTTGTCTGTACATACAATTCCTTCTCACCTTCTCATTTCAATGGTAGACAATTTCAAATACAATTGCAATTCAAAAATCAAATTGAAAATTCAATCTCCTCGAAAAAATTTGGAAAAATTAAATGTCGAAGATCTCATCGATACGAATCTGCTTCTAGTGTCTATTTTTGTAATTGACGCTCGAGTCAACCATAAATCACGGTCAAACCTTGTAAAATTCGAAACACTATGCGAGGTTGGGGCTTTTCGATTTAAGCCGCAATCGGGAAAATTGATTTATGGGTATTTGAGAGGTCGGAGTTTGGAGCTGTTTGACGGTGGTCGTGTGGTCTAACTGGGTCGGAGGTGTTCGTTTTTAGTCGATTAGGGTTCATGGAAGATGGCGGCGGCCTACTTCGTTGGGGGGGTTGGACCTAGGCGGCAGGCAGAGGGGGCATCGACGAGGTGGGTGGTAGCGTACGGTGGTCCAGGGAGTGTGAATTCGACGGTCAAACGTCACGGTCAACGGCAGTATTGGGTTTATGTTGTTGTGATTATTTTCGTGTGCGTGAAGATGAGAATGAATCGGCCTTTCGCGTGCGTGTCTCTCTGGTGACGTGGCGGCTTCTGGTTGGTTCGGGTAGATTATTTTATTTTATTTTAATTTCGATTTCAAATCGTTATAATGTGAATAACTTTCGCATACGATATCCAATTTACGCGCGGTTTTTTTGTTAGGATTGTATTGAAATTCCGGACATTTTGGTGCTGGTTTGGACTAATTCTGAGACTGTCAAATTTTTGGGTTTAAATTGAATTTAAATTCAATTTAAAATTCAAAAGGTGAGTGCTTTAACCCACTCACAACTTCTAAAATTTCTTATCTTCGTTAAATTTAATTTATGTTGTGATTATGAATTTATTTATGACCGTTTTGTATATTTTTAATCATCATCCCAGTTAATTGCATTTATTTAAATTAAATCGTTATTTAATTTATTATTGAATATAACTTCCAGTTAATTACCTGTTATATATTATCAGTTATATATTGATATTGATTGATTGTTTTGAATGATGATTGTGATGGATGTATGATTTATGATGGATGAATGGATGTTTTGTTTATATCATTATAATCTGCAAGTTCTTTATTGATTTGTCATTTTTGATTCGAGATTGCGGTTTGAAATGATATACAACCGTATTTCTATTTTAAATACGGATTGAAATGATAAATATCTGTATCACTTGACCATAGGCTAGAAAACTATATACAGACATCGCAATATATATATATAAATATATTTTTGAAATGATTTCTATGGTTTTGTAAAGAAATATATGGTTTTATGAGATATTGATTTGGATATTTTATAAATATTATTTTATATATAGTTAAATTCTTGGTTTAAGCTATGAATAAAATTTGTTTAAAGTATAAAATAAGTTTAATAATAAAGTTTGATTTTATTAAAATATAATATGGTTAAGTATTTACTTAAATTATATTTTAATATAGAGATTATATTGATTTTTATAAATCAAGGTTGAGAAGATAGTTTTGAAATTGATTTGAGAATTTCTCTAATTAAGAATTATATTTAATAAAAATCCATTTGGAACGTACTGAAATTGAGATTTTGAAATAATATGGGTTTATAACTTAATTCGAGTTTAAGGTGATTTAAGTGAATAAATTGAGGAATATTCAGGTATTGAAATTTGAAGTTTTATTTAAAGGATATTGGATTTATTTAGAAAATATTTCAAATTTAAAAATATGTAAAAGTGATTTTGGTATATATATGAATTTAAAAATTTAGTTTTGAAATATTGAATATTTAAGCTTTGAAAAATATTGAATTTGAAATGGTTTATATGGGGATTTAAATCTGTATTTGGAATTGATTTGTGAAATTGAAGTAGCTATTTTATTTTATAAAGTAATTTAATATTTAAGCCATTTAAGCGGTGTAGTTATGTTTCAAAGTTATGAAATTCATAGTTTTATGTTTTGAAAGGTTATATTTCAAGCGTTTGGTTTCAAAATATTATAACTTTGAAAGTGTTATGATTTTAGAAAAGGATATATTTGAAAATGATATTATGTTGATTTGGGTTTTTAAAAAAGAAATGATATCGTATTTATATGGTTTTGGAAGGGATATTATATTTTGGTTTTGAAGTATAATTATTTTAAATTGACCGAGGTGTTATAATAACGTTTGGTTGTTAAAGAGACCGGGATCGGAAGTTGTCATACCCTCTGCCAACTCCGAAACCACTTTAACAACCGTGTACGCGGTGGAGATTCCGGAATGAAGTAGGATTGTCGCGACGTTCTATTAAGGTATATACGTGGACCCGACTCCCGTGAGTTGGCATAAGGTGGCTAAAACAGGAGCGATCTCGGGCCAAGGAGGTAGCCCCTCTTATCGGACACATCACTTCGGTATTATACTCTGACTTTTGGATTGATTCGGTGGCCACTTTGATTTTTGATTTGGGGGTGTGGCTTGAGGTGGGCGGTAGTGCTGCTACACGTTACCACCAGCCCATGTGCGTAATTGGTATATCTACCTTGGCATTGCCTTGTGTGTCGTGTCACCTACCCTAGCGAGCCGTGTATGAGTTTGGATTTCACCCATAGCCCATGGAGTATTTAGGGTAGTCTCCCGATCTGGAGATGCGCTGATATTGGATGGACTAATGGGACTATTACGTGTTAAGGTGGAAAATGCAAAGCCTTAATGCTATTTAAAAGTAAGTATATTTTACTATTAGACATTATTATAATAGCGAAATATTACTACATAGTAAATAGTTTAACGGATCCTTAGGAGACGTGAATCTCGAGCATCTCTTAAGTTACTGCACTCATATTTATTTCTGTTAATTTAACTCACATAAGATATTTTAGTTCTGACTTGAGTGTTTTGTCTTTTCAATTCACTTGGGTCAACCTGAGCATTTCAGGGTTTGAAGACCGTATTCTGGAGGACGAAGACGAAGAGTTATTATTATTAGTTATTATAGTATTCCACTATATTCTCACTGTTTCACTGCATTGTTATTGATTTTTCTTCGGTATGTGTAACTCTGATATGTATTATATAAGTATAATCGAATATTTTGTAAAATAGCTTCATGAACTCTATAATTGATTATTATATTTTATCGTTCTGCTGCAAGATTCTATTTTGTTTATTTTTCTTTCTCTGCTTTTTCTTATTTACCCCATATCAATCAGCCCTTCTGTATGCTTTAAGTCTGACTTGTGTGGTTTATCGTCGGTTTAAAGCGTGCAAAAAGGCAGGACGTTACACGAAGCGAGAATTTTAATTTTGATATGCATTATTAACTAAACCATCATCAAACCTTTTAACTTCCTCACTCTTTTATTATACAATTTTAAAACACTTTAAAATTTACATAATATTACCAAAAATTTTTTATATAAAAATACTTTTCATAACTCGATGTCCAAACAAGTCCATCCATGTTCTCATAGAAATTCAGTCATACGTTGATCAGGCACAGGACTGAAAATCTATAAGTATTTAGTAAATACGTTTTCAACACGCGGTGAAAATACTTAAATAACCCTTTGCGAGTATACTATGGAAATCATTACCCCTCCCATGGATCGCAGTTGGCACGATGATTGCATCGCCATTTCGACGAAATCCATAAGAAAACTATAGGCATCTGCACCCCTCGCTTTCTCCATGGGAATTTGTGAAGCCCCACTCCGAGACCCACATTAGCAAAGAGTATTATTAGATAATACCATCTGCTAATACAGAGAATAGAGCTGGATAGGAGCGACCATCTATAGCCTTGTCTTAACTATCTATTGAATACATCGACAATGTTATACCAAGAGGATCGACATATCTAATAAATACTTAATACAAAGCCATAGGTGGCTGAAGGATCTATCAGAATGAAATATAACAAATCAAATGTAATATACATCACAGAACAGTAGATCATCTCATACACATATACAGATACATAATAAAGTATACGAAATGATACATGACAAGTGGTATAGAAAACTACAATATACATGCGAGTCCAAAAGAATACATATCAGAGTTACAGCCAAAAAGACTACATAAAAAGCTATAACAAAAAGGATCTAGCGGAGTAGTCCATGCGGAAGCAAAATAGGCTAAGTCCAAATGTACCTAACCTGAAACATCTCGGTCTGACCTGAGTATAAAATACATGGGTCAGTCTAGCTAAACAAATCAGTTAGACAAACTGAACCATAATGAACCTACAAGGTCATAAAGAATAACAAATATCTCAAAAGATATCTCAATCATCCAACAAAAGATGAATCATAACAAGCCTGATATCATCGGCAACTCTATTAAACAGTGGATATGAATATCCCAATCGAGCCAAAAAGGTAAATAACAAATACCAATGAATGTACACAAGTTCCATAAGGTAACCGCTATATATCGTGTGGTTCCAAAAGACCAACACCGAAAGGCGATATGCTAGGGAATATAAATATCAAGAAACAAAAGAGAATGCACGTGCTCAGTACTGTATAAACAAGGATCCATAAGCCCGAGGCAACAAACCCAAAGGTACAAGCCTGAAGGCAACATACCCGAAGGCAACAAACTCGAAGGCAACAAACCCAAAGGTACAAGCCCGAAGGCAACATACCCGAAGGCAACATACCCGAAGGCAACAAACCCGAAGGCAACAAACCCAAAGGTACAAGCCCGAAGGCAACATACCCGAAGGCAACAAACCCAAAGGTACAAGCCCGAAGGCAACAAACCCGAAGGCAACAAACCCAAAGGTACAAGCCCGAAGGCAACAAACCCGAAGGCAACAAACCCGAAGGTACAAGCCTGAAGGCAACATACCCGAAAGCAACAAACCGTAGTGGCGAAGGTCTGGAGGCCCAGTACTGAACACCACTAACTGGCAAATGTGTCACAAACTCCTCGGAAGGAACCCAATAAATGTTAACGTGAGTCCCAATCCACACGCTCGCACTAAACGGTTTACTATCCGTTAGTCAATTTTACACCCAAAGCAGTACAAAGTTTACCTCATCTCATCGGTAAACTAGACCCGAAAGGCCAAAACGATCAATTGTATAGGTCGGGGATTAATTGAAAAGATAAACGCGTGGATTCATGGTTCGTGTTTTACCTAACCATTTAATCTCCTTTCCACTTCACTCGAAGTGCGAAATTGTGTGTGTTTTAAATAAAAATTATAAATTGGTGAAACGAGCTTTTAATATAATTTGAAAAGATCATTTTATAAAAACCCATGCATGAAATCAAAAAGGAATCATCGAAGTCCAAAAATGCGATAACAACTAATTGGAATCAACACGAATCGATAAAAGTTGGAAATTAACTCAAAAATAGCCAAAATAGGAAAAATTGACAGTTCCAGACGTCTGGCCCTATGTTCTGAAAAATATATGCTTTTCTCCTCTCTCTCTTTAATTCGTGGGCCATTTCAGATGTCTGAAATTTTCAACCAGACGTCTGATTTTGATTTCAGACGTCTGGATTTTGTTTCAGACGTTTGGATTTAGTCTCTGCCTTTTCCAGACGTCTGGATTTTTCAACTAGACGTCTAGATTTGGTTTCAGACGTCTGAAATTTTCTGCCAGGCAAAAAAAATAGCCTAGACCAAAAATGGCAAATCCAAACCGAAATGCGATCGAACGAGCGATGGATGCTAGGGATTTATGCCAATCGACAACCCAGCACTATAGGCTCTTCGGTATGCCTCCAAAAACATGATCAAACATCAAAGCTATGATTTTTAGAGTTTTGACTTCAAAACACCAAAAATTGCAATGTTCACAAAACCAATCCGAATCAAAAGCAATTGCACATGAATAAGTGTTAGGAATTCATACCTAACATCAATGATATCAAGAGAAGTAGATGTGAGTTCAAAACTCATCTTTTTAACTCAAAACAAAGATGGGAAGCTCAAATGCAAAGAAAAGACCAACCACTCTTCACTTCTACTCTACAAGCTTCAGTCTAAATTCAAAATAAGTATTTCCTAAGTTAGGTTTAGGAAATTTCTAAAATTGAAGAGGAAAAGAGTTGGAGAAGAAGTGGAGGAGGCTTACCAATAGCTTCTCTTTGATTTTGGAGCAAGAATTCGAGTTTACAAGAGGAAACTAGGGCTTGGAATTTCTATTTCCCATTCTCTTCCCCCATTTTCAGTTGAGTTTGAGTTTATGAAATGAAATGAGTGAGTGGAGAGGAGAGGGGCTGAGTTGGGGTATAGGATGAGTTGGGTGAAACCCAAACCCAAAAGCCCACTTAGCAAATAGCAAAATTCGACTTTCTCCAAACATATCGAAGTTTATACTGAAAAAGATCGCAAACGCCATTTTGAACTCAATGGAAGTGGTTTCGAGTCCTAGTTCGACAGTTTGCAAAAAGTGACATTTGGACCCAAAAATCCGACTAACGACGCTATATGTAAATAAACATTTAAATATATAATCGTTAAATATGCGGGTTGTTATAGAATTGCAACAGATCGCAGCTACACCCAGGGTTATGTTGCCATCACAGCAAAACCCGTGTAACTGTAGGCATCAGCGCCACCCGAATTACGTCACCAAACGAAACTTCACCCCATAGATCGCAGACCCCGCAAAGGTAGCGTTACTATCCCAATGAAACCCACTGTAGACTGTAGGCACTTAGCGCCACACGAATTCCACAATGGAACCACATAGATTCCAATCCACTGATGTTACATTATTATCCCAGCGAAATCAAACGTACATTGTAGGCAATCACTACCACTCGACTTACGTTATGGAACACAGTAGATCGTAATTACAACAAACGTTATGTTGCCATCATGACAAAAATTCAATGTAACAGTAGGCATCAGCATCACCCGACTTGCGCTACCAAAAGATCATCAGGAACTAGAGCTCGACGTCCTTCGGGATCTAATTTTAGAACCATCCTAGGGCTCAAGGCAGAACCACCCAATGGATCTCCTACTATAAGTTTCGACTCTCAATGGGGGCTCCTTTTTTCCATACCTTTCTCAAAACATTTCATACTGTATACACTGGTTGTGACGCCCCACCCCAAGGCCCACATTAATAAAGAGAATTAAAGGGTAATTCTGTCTGTTAATGCGGAGAATAGGGCTGGTTAGGAGCGACCATCTATAATCTTGCCTTAAACATCTACTGCATACGTCGATAAATGCTCTATTTTTTTCTATTTCAAGTGGATCGACATATCCAATAAATGCTTAATACAAAACTATAGGTGGCTAATGGATCTATCAGAACAAAATATAATAACATAATGCATATCACATCACAGAACAGTAATCATCATACATATAAATACATATACGTATATACATCCCAGTATGATACAAACTGATACACAAAAGTGGTACGGAGACTAAACTATATACATCTAATCAAATACATATTAGAGTCAAGCGGAAAGAAATATAAATTACACAACAGTGCTAGGCTTATATCCAAGCAGATGCATCAAAGCTAAGTCCCATAACTGATAGCTAACCTGAAACAACTCGGTCTGACCCGAGTACAAAATACACGGGTCAATCTAGCTAAAACAATCAGTTAATGAAGATAGACAATAATATAAAGCATAAGACACAAGGTGATAATTCTTTTCGAACGAGAACAGGCAACAGAAAGAATACAACCCATGACTTAAGTGAACTAAGGTCAATTAAGTGTACAAAGACCTCAAAAGAGGTAAATTCAATAATAATACTTAAATAATATAAATATTCGCCTCATATCATCAACGACATCCCAAAATGTCTACATGGTTTCTATGAACCATATCTCCTCAAAAGGAGAAACATCAATACAAACTCTCGCTAAAATGGCAAATACAAAACATTCTCAAATAGGATGATCCAAAACTCAAGTATAGAGGAATATCCAAATTCAATTATACCTTATCTCATTGGTATAAATGTATAAAAATCTCAATCTCAACTCGCCAAAATGGAAAAACCCAGAATATCCTATAAAATCATGAAATCATCCAAACTCATGGCTCAAGAAACTCAATAATAGTTCAAAACATCATAAATGAAATCACCACATATATAACATCTTATATAGCACTAGGCTATTAATGTAATTAAACATCTTAAAATGGTGAAATCACAATAAAACAGAAAACCCAAAAAAAACGCGGATTGGCCAAATCCCCGGTTGCAATGCCGAAGCAATGCTGCACGTGCTAAACTCAGACGGCCGAAGCCCGTGACAAGGTCGCTAACACCTCTCAAAGCAGTTCATCCTCATGACAAGGTCGCTGACACCTCTCCGAGCTATTTTGTCAGCCCTAACAAGGTCGCTAACACCTCCCAAAGCAGTTCGTCCTCATGACTAGGTCGCTAACACCTCTCAAAGCAGTTCTGTTAGGTAAACATTGTGAATGTGTCACAAACTCACGGATAGAAATCCAAAGAGTGTTAACGTGTGTCCCATACCACACGTTCGCACTTAGCGGTTTACTAGCCGCTAGTCGATGCCACACTAGGAACATCATAAAATCATATCTCGCCTCGTCTCATTAGCGAGTGATAAAGAGACACCATACTCGTCTCGTCTCATCAACAAGTGTTAAATGACATCGTAACTTGTCTCATCTCATCGACAAGTGAAAACATCGTGATGGTTTCTCATAAACCATAAATCTCAAAGTAGAAATCTTAAACCATAAGACTCGCCAAATATTGGCCTTCCTATATAATTCCTAAAGATACGGATTATATTCTCAAAATCTCGCCATAAACTGGCTAAATAACTCAGAAATCAATATCCCAGATAGTTTTGATCGTACAAGTCTAGAATTAACCGAAATAGTAAACACACATGTCCCATACCATGTGTTTTACTAAATCGTTTAATTTTCTTTCTCATACATTCGAATAGTGAAAAAGTGTGTGTTTTGTATTTAAAATAGTTTACTAGAGAAAACAAGCTTTTAAAACTTTTCCCGAAAATATTAATAAAACCAATATTTAAAATTTCTTTATTATAGGAAATAAATAGATTTTATATTAGAAAAATAATTTTAAAATACTATGTAATAATAATTTAAAATGTCCATTTATTTTAAAAATCACTTCAAAATTGTTTAGTGAAAATCGTGCTCGAAAATAATGAAAAATAAGAGAGATTACTCAAGACCGATAGCTTGAATTCAATACGAATTCAATTCAAATTTAACCTAAAGTCAATTCAAATTCTATTTAAATTTGGGTTTCGAATTCTCTAAATATAGCTAGCCTATTGATAGGCATCATAGATCTCAAAACATCTCAAAAACAACATCAAAATCGAACAAGAATGAGAGCAAAAATAAGATAATACAATTCTCAGTTCAATGATTGATATTGCTGCCGTTTTGCTCTCGAGATAGCAACAAACAAATATAGTTTTGACCAAGCTAACTTCGAAATTTCAAAAAACTCAAAACATAAAACTTCTAGCGCAAAGTCTAAGCTTTCTGGAACATCTTGAATTATTAAATTTGGATAAGAAACATGAAAGATATGGCCAAAACAAATTTCAGATATGAAGTTCACTACAGCTGTCGTTTTAGTTTCGGGACAGCGATACTAGAATGAACTTTCGACCATGTAAACGTCAAACTTTGACAAAACTCAAAACATGAAAATTGTATCATATAATCTAAGCTTTCAGGAGCATCAAGAATCGTCAAATTCGGACATCAAACGAAAAATATATGTTTAAATTACCAACAGCACTTAGCGTAGAAAATCACAATTTTACAGTGACAGAGCAGCGAGATTTTATTGGGTTTTTCGAGCCTCTATGCTCAAAATTTTCGAAAGTTTTCAACATTAAAGTTGTCATATTCTTTTCAGGCTTTCCAGAACTTCAAAGAAAATCGAATTTCGATGTAAATGAAAGAGATATACACAATTTACTGACAGCGATGTATGATTGAACATGCAACAACAACAAAAATTTTGAGATTTCTTACCTTAAAATCTCAATCAAAGTTAGAACATGTGAGTTTTGATACTCACCTTGCAATTCACTTGAGCTAGAAGATCGAATTGGCGAAAAGGAGCACGCTTTGGTATTGAATGTTTCTTCAACAACCTACAAATGGAGTTTACAAAGACATGCAAACACAAAACCACCATTACCTACAATCAAACATCTTAAAAATCAAAATTCGATGAAGTATCTTTGGTTTAGAGATAGATTACCTGACTAAATAGACTTTTAATTTGATAATTTCAGCAAGGAGTTGGATAAAATTGGAGAATTAGGTTTTTGTTGTGAAAGAGGAAAGGTGGGTTATGCTTTCTTAGTTACAGGGAGAAGAAGATTTCTCTGTGTACGTACAGGAAATGAGAAAGAGGCATTTCCCTCTTTTCCTTATTAAGTTGCTAAATGGGCTAAGCCCAAAACTAATTAACTTAGCCTCTAATTGAGATTAACACACCAAATCCTATTATACACTAATATATACAAGTTACCACAAATATATGAACTTGTTTTCACTTTATAAAAATTATATAACACATACTTACTTTCTAAAAATTATTTTACAACTAAAAAAAAGATCATTTATCTTTAGAAATTCATTTTCATTATTAAAAACCCTTATTTTAATTTAAATGCATAAATAACACAATTATTACTTAAAACTCTATTTTTAACTTCTAAAATTACATAAAATTTATTTCCTTGTATAGTAAAACGTAAGAAATCATATTTTTAACATTTTAAAACCAAAATTTATTTTTAAACCAAATTTTCCATTTTTAATTATAATATACCAATTATTAAATGAAATGCTTCTTTTAAAAATATATAAAAGAAACGTTTGGCAATAATTATCAAAATTATTGCATTTCTTTATATTAAAATCATGATTAGCTCATTTTTAACTCAATTAACCAAGTAAAGTTTCAAAACTTTATTTTTCACACTTTATTCCCCAAAATCTATTGTTTATTCCAAATAAATAATTTAAATCTCCAATTTATTCTTAATTCACAATATTAAATTATAACTACCATTATATTTACATGTAATCGCCAAAACCAGGGTTGTTACACAAGTATGGGCCCGCACGGGCTGTTTGTATTATTGTAAACGGAAAGTAAGGACATTTTCGAAATTTCAAAAAGACACCAAATAAATTAGTTCAACGAATTTTCTTTATTAGTAGTAGAGATATAGTACCTTTCAAATCATACTCTTTATATGTATCACATATAAACTTCAAAATCGATATCTCAAGATCGATAGTTCTCAAACTTGGCTTTCCAAATTCCCAAGATTTGCTTTTTGCCAAAACCAAAAGCCTTTCAAAATCAATGGGTTCCAAAAAACTTTTCAGTTCCATTCTCATAAAATCATTCTTAAATATATATAAGTTTATTCTTTCAACTTTAATAATTTTTAGACCACCTAATACTCATATAAACTCCACTTTATATTTTCAAATATCCTTCAAAGATCACTTCTTCTGGTTATGATTCAATAAGGGTAGTTTTTAATATAGAACAAATATATATAATCTCATTAATGCCAAATCAAATCTTCCAAGTTCGATTTCCTTTTTCAAATTCATTTGTAACATTTCTTTCTTCTTATAAAGTGAGTTTCAGTTATGATGCTATCCCCTCTTCATTTAAAATCATCATACTTATTCAAAAATATACTCTTTCACATCAAAATCATTTTTGCCTCAATATTCGATTTGTGTTCTAATTCAAAATTGCTTCAATTTCCCATTTGGATTATAACTTCAAGTCAACTCCATTAGCATTCAAATCCACGACTTAAATATAAACAATTTACACTCTGACCTGTTTTTATTTAGAAAATAAATTGAATAGATAAATAGCTAATATAAGATAGTTTGAGTATTAAAAGGATTGGTTTGTACAGTAAATAGCTTGGAGAACCCGAAATAATTTGAATATTTAAGAAAATAGTTTTAAGACAATTTATATTAAAATAATTTATTTAAAAGATAGTTTCAGGGTCAAACTGATTCAGTTCCTAAATTACACCTCAACCAATTTCAATTTCCATTCCTATTTAAATTGATTCAATCCAGATTCCAATTCGAATTAGCTTTGGTTCCCATTCAAATTTAAATCAATTACCATTATGATTTAAACTTATTCACCTTCGATTTCAATTCCAATTAATCCAATTCAATTCCAGTTTGAATTAATTCCATTCTCAATTTTCAACCATCTTGATTTATATAAATTCATGTTCGGTTTCCAAAATATTGATTTAATCACTTAAATCAAATTAACCTTTAACATTTTATTTGACAACCAAAAAAGAAAAATTCAATCCTAAGCCCAAATTACAAATATTCATTTAAATTACTTCTACTTAAATTTATGTGAGGTTCATGTGAGGGTTCAAATCTTTTTAAACAAATCAATTTTCGAAATTCAATTTATTACCCAATTATAACTTCAAACTTTGAAATCCAATTCTTTACATAGTTTCGGTTGACAAGTGCATTTTATCCTTTCAAACTTAAGTACAAAATGATTTCATTTCCATAAATTCATTTTTATTTCTAGGAATCAAAATCATATAAATGAATTTCAGGATAAAGTTTTACTTTAATTTCAGGAATGAATATATATCATTTCACTCCACTTTTCAATTTTATCAAAATGACCCAATTTACAGTTTTATATATACTATCAATAACGATACTAATTATAACAACTTGTCCATAATAGCTAGCTATACAGTCTACAATGCATAACAGAATATGGTCAATACGTGCAACACGTCTCTGCCACCCGACTCGTCTCCGAACTCCAAAGCTTCCATGTAACGACCCGCAAACTCATACCCTTGAGTCGACACTATTCTCCATCATATCAACTTAAAGTGAATGGAAATACGAACCATTAGGGTTAAAGAAGAAGGAGGTAGAAGAAGGAGGTAGAAGAAGAAAATAGAAAACAATATCAGAATCTCACAATCGCAGCGGAACAATATATAATAGATAAATGATTGATCTTTGTACAAAAAGAACCATATCTATTTTATACATTACATCATCAGTGTACAACACAATCAATAGCAAAATACTGGATAGTTATATTAACTTGTCCCAACAAAACTGAATACACAGATTATACTGCACAACGGAAAAACATCAAGTACGTGTGATACATCTCATCCTTTCCTGTATCTATAATACTCGATCTGACCCAAACATTATAAATAAAATAACGCCCGAGTCAGTCTGGAAAAGCAGCGTAAGAAAACACACTCAATTGGATTATTAAAGTTTTAAAAAATCCTTTTGAAATCAAAGGTATCTCGTAAGACCACGCCACAAATAAACATGCTGGGTTTTTACCTTATGATAACCAACACATTTCTTATCAAATCCTCTGATATTATAGTAGTGTCTATATACAAATACTTATTCAAATAGCCGAAATTGTTACATTCATTAAATTCCAGCATAATAGGTGTACAAACAAGTCCGAAGGAACTTATTGGAGATTGGGTTTCCATCAATGGCAGGTCTACTGGTGTACCGCCCGTTACAGTACGTGGTCTAAATCACCGTACTGAGGCCCCCCGATCCCCTGCTACACAAGAACGGAGCTACCCCTTACTGGGTAGTCCAAATAAGATCACCCACGGTTGGGATCAGCAACCACCCACACAATCGAATAAAAAGGGACATCTAGATAGGGATGACCTTACCCTAATTGGTTGCTAGCCACTTAGCCTTGCTGCACCTCCTGTTTTAGCCATTCTCGGTTGATGAGGCTCGAGGCTATGCGTTATCATTTTAGAACACATTTCACTTAGAATGCTTATTGTCCTCTTGACGATGTTCTGATAGCATTCATCTATACAAGTCCGTTCCCAGTCCGAATGGAACCGAAGGCACTACTCCTACTACATCCATTTTGGAATCACCCTCAGGATTAGTTGCGATTAGCCCTTACACTTCACTGCTCCATCTTCGACTCCAAGCTCTTATCTTCATCATGAAAATATTCAAACCGGATCGAAGTGGTTTTTGAAAAATTAATCTCGATCCCGATCTCTTCGAAACGATCGGCGCATTGGCCAATATTGATAGTCGATTATTTAACTATCATATAACATCCACAAACAACCATCAGGCCTTAATAATTTCCCAAATTATTATTTCCAAATATCTTCGCAAGATATTTTTCAACACTTCAACCCTTTGAAAATAGTTTCCAATCACTTTTTCTCTCGCGGAATAAATTTCCATCCAATTGTTTTATTTCCATAGAAAATCACTAAGTCTTAATACTTTAGGTTTTTACATAATTTAAATCACTTTATCCAAAAATATATATTTTAAAACATTTAAAATAAAAACTACTTAAAACACTTTAAAATGCTAGCAATGAAACTTTATAATAATTTCTCATGTAAAACATAAGCCAAAACTAATTTAAAATAAAAGTTATTCTATTAGGTATAAATATTAAATAATTATCTTTTAAATCATAATACTAGTTAAACCTTTTAAAATAATTTACCTATACAATTAACTTAATAAATATTTACTTTTAAAATTTTTGAAACAACTAAATAATGATTTCTTTGTAAACATTCTTTTTAAACCACTTTAAAAACTCAAACTTATACTTGAAAATATTACTTTGAAAATATACTTGGCATTTTGGGAAAATACACTTTCCATTTAAATATAGCCATCTAATCATTTATAAATCCTGCTCGATTAATCACAATTTAATTTATGTCCTCATCTTGTAAATTTTCTTTTCCATACTTTTAAAAATAACACCATTATTTATTTTTAAAACAAATTATCCATTCCTTTATAAATTCCCACCATAAATTTATACTTTCAAATATCCACTGATATCTGATTTTACTTTATAAACCCAGTTTATAAATTCCATTGTCTCATCCTTCTTTTAAAACATAGTTTCAAATACTAATCAATTTCCAATTCGATTTCCAAAATTTACTCCATTTTAAAATAAATTCCTTTAATTACTCAATTTTATTTCAAAACCCATTACTTTCAGATTTACTCCTTTCTTATGATTTAAAATCTTATTTAAACTGAAAATACCAATTTCATATTTTTTTCCAAAATTCTTCTTTATCTCTCCTAAACAATTTTAAGCCTTGAATTTAAAAATAAATCCTTTATTCCTTTAAATAATATCACTTAAGTTTTAAAATTCATTTATTCCCATTTATTCCCATTTATTCAAAAATCTCCTTTCCATGCTCGGAATTTATTTATTAGAATCTAAAAATCAACTTTTATCCTTTTCCAATTCATTCTTTAATTTATCCAAATTTTCTATAATTATTTTACTTAAAAATTCTCTATTTATTTCCCTTCAAAAATTCAATCTTTATATTTTTGATAACTCAATGTGCTCAAATATATTCAATCAAACCATAGCATCCAATATTTTCAATTCCCAAGATATTCAATAATCTATCACAGATAATCAATGAATCATATCACGGATTATGAAAACATATTCAATATTTTGAAGAATCCAGTTGGATCTCTCCAGCCTGTTTCCTTGCATCCACAGATGTTAGCACAATATAAAATACCAATCCCACTTCGAGGGGGATACCTCGGTATATATGGTCATCCGCTATTATGCGGGGCGCATAGGGTCCTATCCGCTATATAATGCAGGAATATCAATCACTCCAATATATATACTATATATAACATAACATCCAAATGATAACCATTATCAATTCAAGCAACCAATCCAATAATTTAAATTTAACTATTTAAATTAACTATAATCTAATTGAGAGAGGTTAACTCACCTTTGCTTTTATTTGTAATCCAATCCAACCCAGCTTGTTTTCTTCACGATTTCAGACCTTGAATAAACATTATATGATTTATTATCATTTGAACAAATCGAACAATTAATTACCATTTATTAATTTAATTTAAACAAGTAATTTAATTTTAAACTAATTTCTTTTAATAAAATATTTTCTAGTTACCAAAATAATTACATAAGATAACTAAACAAATTAATCACTAAAATAAATCAGTAAATTGTTTTTTGTTTTTATTTGCCAATTTTCAAACTGCATATAAAAATAAGCTATATGGGTTTCAAAAATATTATCTTTATATAAACTTTCAACACTTTAAAATTCCTATTTATTTTTCCCAAAACCTTACCTATATATATTTCTGTTTTAAAAATATGTGTGTATTTATTATTTATTTTTATCTTCATATTCTTCTCTATAAAAATTTCTTTCTCTGTGTATAGGTTTATACATATATCAATATTAGATTGAAAAAATATAAACCATAACCATATTAATTGTAAAAATATAACTGTAAAAATATAAACAATAAACATGTTTTAAAATAAAACTAACTATTCTAGATATAAAATAAACGTAAATAAACTCAGAAAACACCTCACTGTTGAATTATATATATATATATATATATATATATATATATATATATATATATATATATAATTTTTTCCTGTTCCCAACCTATACAAATTTTAGTTAAAAATAAATTATCTTATACTTATGGAGAAGACACGAACCCAGCTTCGATTCGAACCCAACACGTCTGCACAGCAAAAATCACACGATAATTTACACCACCGCGAACCCTTCGCCACATCGTCGGCCTTGTTTCTTCACAGTCAACGCCGACCTGTTGCGGCTCGACGAACTGACCCACCGTAAGCCCTAGCAGTCGCGACCTTCAACCCTCACTTCACGTGACTCTACCGAATTGTTACTGATTGAACGAGGTGTCTCTCCACCTCTGGTCAACTTGTCGCCGCACTCAGTATTTTTTTTTTATTTCTTTGAGATTTTGAATTACAACAGGAAAGAAGAATACTTGAGTTTGAGCAGAGAATGAACTCTCATACGAAACGATTGAACGAGTCGTGATTTGAGGAACGAGATGATCTCATTTTCCAATATAAAAGAAAGCGAATGACTTTAAATTTTGATTTCGGCCATGGATTTGTTTTTTTTTTCATTTTCTTTTTAACAGAGTTCGATTGTTTAAAATTTTATAAAGTATAAAGGGGACAAGAATGGACGCATGTAATATTAGGGAGGATACGTGTTAGATGTGGTCACAGTGTTTTGAAGGGGAAAATATATATATTATATTTAAATTTAAATTTTCTCGAAATCGCAACTCAAAGTCTCGACCTCCTATGGAGGTGTGCCGCTAGGCGTTCATTAGGTTATACCCCTATTCCGAACGCGATGGAAAAGGTCTCAAGCCCTAATTCGATCGTATGGAGAAGATAGCTTTTGCACTTAGTTATTATGTTAAATTTTCTATAGAGATTTCAGTGCGTTTACCTAACGTATGATCACACGACAACTCCAAACACTACGAAACTTGAAATCCGATAATAAAACACTATTACAGATCCAATGGAACTCGTTTCGTCGAATTCCGAGACTGTGCCTCAGAAGGCTATTTTTAAACATCAATTTAAATGATATATTTTTAAAACTTAACAAGCCACCTCTAGATTCAGTTTTAACACTTTTACTATCTTCAGTATTATCAACATAAATTTTACAAGCCTTTAAATTATTTTTAACAGGCGTGGAATTTCAGATTCATTAATTTACCCAATTCCCAATTATTTAATTCAATAATTTAAATTATCCAATAAATAGTGATATTTGAAATTCAAGTTAAAACTAACTTTCAAATATTTAAAATCAATTAAGTATTTCAATTTCAAATGTCCAAAATTCCGGGCCGTCACAGTCCAAAGCAGAAATCCTGTAATATTCGGTCTGACCCGAGCATTACAATAAAGTAACACCCGATTGAGGCTGGTAACCAGCGTGAGTAAAACCAACTAAATTGGAAATACTTAAGGTATAAAACCCTTCGAAAACCAGGGTAACTCGTACCAAACTACGAGTTTTATCAGGTTACCGTTAACACTTTTACAAAAATCCATTGATATTGCCATGGCGTCTAAAGTACAATCCTTATTTTAAATAGTTGAACTTGTGAAAATTAACCCAATTCCAGTCTATTAAATCCTATAACCTAACCCGTAAAGGTTCGGAGTGATTATTAATTTGAGGCGTTTTCAGATAACACTGATATCTGGTTCCAGTCTCTTCGCATTCAAATAAAAGGGTAATTAGTTTAAATATAAACAATTTATATTTTAGGATGACAATATATGGGAGTTTATTATAGACGTTTATTTTCAAATAAACGTATCATCTTTTGTTCTAACTAGTTAAACTTGTCTGGCCACTTAAGGCACAGACAAAGAAAAATTTAAAATGAATATTCAAAAGCAAATAAGCCAAACATATACCATTAACTTATTTTAGCGATAAATAAATTAATATTAAATGACCCACAATCAGGATTTAATCAACTTAAACTGAACTAGATCTACCCATGTTTTTACCCAAATTAATGATGCATTAGTGCATTCACTAAAACAATTTACTATTAGTTATTTTAAAATTAACTAAACAGTTAAGAATCTGATTATTTATTAATTAACATAGGCTTAGGTCAATGAGAATCTAATTCTTATTGTATGTATGTATGCATGTATTATTATTATTATTATTTCATTAGATTTAATAAAATAACTCACTTTAATTATTATTAATTAAGTTCCATATTTATTAACAAAATTAGTTTAGATTATAAAGTTAGGCGTGAGGGCAATGACACAAACTTTCTTGCCTATTATAACTTCATAAACGAGGAACAAATGTTTCAAATAGAAAAACTATTAACACATATGACATTGCCTAAATCTCTCTACCCTTATTCTTTTTTTATATACAAGTACGAAGAAGAACAGTTCGGCCCTGTACATATATATAGAGAGGATGGGAGGCTGAAGCATTGTTTTACAGGCTTCACTTTATTATTTTCTTCCATTTATTTAATCTTGATATTGAAATATGTGACCTAATTTGAAGAGAATAAAATTTCATAGATGATTTTATAATTGAAGGAGGGATTTGATATAATATATGTTGAGTGGATATGCATCTAATGCTATGTTCCCTAAGGGGTATACATGTACATATGGGTGAATTGATATGTATATATATCCTTATGTGTATATGTTTACACTTATCTATATACACATTTATACATTTTTTTACCATATATATAGATCTTCATGTACACTAGTTCTTGACATATATGCCTATACATACATACATACATACATACATACATACATTTTTACTTACATATGTTTGCCATCATATATATATATATTTACTTTTTACCACTTTCACCATTCATATAACATGTATACAAATGCATTTATTTATGTATATATTGTCATTATATAAATATACATATATACCTTCACATTTATACAAATTTTCATATATATTATTTCATATAAGCATACATTCATATATTTGTATATTTATATACATAAATATATTTTCAAACATCATAAAACTTGTATATACTTATAAATATATATATATATATTTATGGATATTTTATCTTAATTTAAATCGTGGAGTTTTTGTTCATATATATATACACACACATAACTTTAATATTTATCATATCCAGAATGTTATACCTTAAGTTTGAATATAGTTTTTAGATTAATTTTATATATATTCAGATATTTAAATATCAGAAAATCTATTTATTTGACGAATAAAATTGATATTTCAAAAATTAAAAATCCGTTAATCACCCCATATTCGATGGCCAAAAATCTGGGTCGTTACAGTAATAGTTATAACTGTCCAAGCTAATGATATGTTAGTTTTCTCCGATTATTGCATATATATAGTTTTCTTTGTAAAAGATCGGTTTGATATTATATGTTATCGTCCCATTGTGAGATTCAGATGTTTTTGTTATCTTCTTTCTTGTTCCTTTTCCTTTTCTTTTATTTTACCCTAAGGTACTATCTTTCCAACACTTGAGAGCTTGGCACGTAAATACCATGGGTGTATTAGTGTCGACATTCAGAGATCGAAAAGGCGATCGTTACATTTTGAAATCAGAGCTGAAGGTTCAGTGAGAACCTTGACTTTAGTTGGGTATAGCTCATTTAGAGCTAAGGTAATGGAATCCCTTATTATGAGTAGAGTGTACTATATATAATGAGAGTACATATTTGTTAGTACTATAAAAATGTTTTGTATCGTGTTAGTTTTTTATTGAGTGGATTATGGATCTTGCTCAATACGAGTTGCTAACATAATTGATAGGGATCTCTAAACACTTAAACAAGACAAAGTAACATAATATTGTTTTTGAAATTGGTAAATGAAATAATTTTACGAAGGATTATATATAGAAGAATAATTTTTAGTAAATTGATATAGTTATTTATTATATGCTTGTTTGTTAGGAAATGATAATATTCAATTATTATCATTTATTGTTTGATTAGTCATGCTCATCTAGTTTGTGGGCGTTAACTATTGTTTATTAAATTATAACTAAATTACCTTTGCACAAAATGGGTTGGGTAGATAGTAATTATAGGAACATTGAAACAAACACATTGTGAATTAAGTTTCATTATTCACCTATAAGGAGTTTGGTTATAATGTTGGGTTAAAAAGGTTAACTTTGATAAAATTTGCCTAGCATAATTTAAATAAAAAATAAGGTATTTCGAGAATAAATACTGTGGAATGATTTTTCATAAATATGTTTTAATAAATACGAGTTATATAGACATGGTTTAAAAAAAATATGATTTATAAACAAAATGGATTTAAATTGAGAATTTGTGAACTTAAATCTTGGTGTTCCACAAAAAATAGTATTATTGGAAACTATTTTAAAAAAATAATGTTTTTAAAAGAGTTTTAAGATTTGTTCGAGTTTGAGGTTACTCTTGGAATCAATAAGTCGATTCGGGATACAATGTATTTTTATGTTAGCTAGTTCAAGTATCTCAAAAGTGACTAAAATAGGCTAGAGATGTGTTCTGTTGGTAAGCCCATCTTTTAAGTATTAACCTTCTTAAATAAAGGGTTGTATGGTATCGTTTGACAGAACCAAGTTCCTTGTATCATTTTGTTGTTTCTCGATCTATATGAATATTTTCCATAGACCTTAAAAAAATATTTTGGAAACTGGTTTAGAAAATGATTTTGGTTTAATCCAAAAAAAATATGATTTGATATCCAAAAAAATATATATGTATATATAACTATTTCAAATGAATTGAAATAAAACTTGGTGTTTAATTTTTAAGTTTTGGTTAAGTTATATTATGGACACATGTATCCTTTGCATTAAGGTAGTTTGATTATGCATATTACTATGATAGTTTTCAATTATTGAAATAAAATATCGTTTCGACAATTTTGGACAGTTGGATTTAGAAATTGAAGCTGAGTATTTTTAAAATTATAAAAAGCTGAATTTTATAACTCTTAATTTGAAAAGATGGTAAGTTAAAACAAGTTCAAATTTTTGTTATGCATCTATAGAACATTCGATGTTATTGGGCCAACTAATAAACATCTTACTTTAGGGTTGTCAAAGGAAAGTAGACTCTAGTCTTGAGTTTGGATACCAGAGTCATACTCTACCTAACTACTTGCCTAATCCGATGGATAATGAAGTCTAGAAGGTTGACTGATAATAAGATCCAAATTTATTTTGGGCCTTCGTCAAAATTTAGTAAGTTGAATAAATATAAAAATTTGTATATACTCTAAGGATATAGTAGAGTATTATACTAGTAACGAACTTAAGTTTTGAATGTTTTCAAATGAAATTTTGTTTTCATACAATGTTTTTAAAGAAAAAGTCTTTACAAAATGTTTATAAACTTAAGTGATGTTATAAGAAATGTTGCATAAATGATTTTTGTATTGTAAATGATTTTGTGTAAATAAATGGGAATAGAAAGAAATTGGTGTAGTTAAAAAACCGATTGAATTAAGTACGTAAGTTGTATGTAGGAAATTTTTACTCACATGACACTTCCCGATCCAGAATTCAAGTACATGATTTCGAGGTGGTTTACACCAGTCCAAACAAGGAATTTCCACTAGATTCTTAATGACGAACACTTGATGCGGATTCTTCATACGATTCCAAAGTTTTCTGTCGTAGTTTATGGCAATGTTAGGAGAACGGAGGTGTCTAATTAGGGGACTGGATCGGAGTCCGCGCTAAGTCAAGTGAGATATACTGGTTTGCAAGTGAAATCTGTTTGATCGAGCAAATGATTAGATTTGATATTTCATACCAATGACATATCTACAGGCATTAGTATATTCATATACTATGTTTGTTTAGCTTGTGGAGAATTTGGGAAAATACTCTTCGAATTGTTTAAGGTAGTATGAATAACCGACTAAGCATTAACCTAAGGTTATTAAGAGAACAATACGCTTAGAAGTTTATATATCATCCTTATGCGATGAGAAGGTTTTGAACCTTGGAAAACCATGAGCTTTGTTTGGTAGTAATTATTACACTGTTAAGTATTAAAATATGATCGTTGCTTTGGTTGTTCGTGTTGGAATTTCGAGGACAAAGTATTCTAAGGGAGGGAGAATGTAACGATTCCGAATTTCGAACACTTCATACCAACCATTTTAAAAAGAGTAGATTAAAAATAATTTGTTAAGGCATAGAACTAGGCACAAAGTTATAGGCAAATAGGTTTAAAATGTGCAGCAGGACTTTAAATAACATTTGCAGAAATGCCAGCTTTTCTATTTAAAAGTATAAATTATGTAAAAATGTTATTTATATTAAGTATTTTTCTCTAGTCCTTTTAGGTTTGTTTCTAACTTATAATAGAATGTTTTATAATTGATTTCAAGTTCAAATATAATTTTAATAATTAATTACGATTTTTTAAGCTAAGTGGCTTTTAAAAATAAAACTTGTTTATTTTAGCTTTGCTTTTTATTTCAAAATTCCTTAGTTTTGCTTAATATTCTATATAAATTATTATAATATTCTTTAAGAAGTTTTAAAGGTGTTTTAACATATTGATAAGTACTTTAAAGATATTTATATATATATAAGTTTTAAATAATAAGTAAAGTATTTTATAAATATAATAAATGAAGTATGGATTTTAACACTTAATTTAAAATAAATGGTTATGCGGAATTATTTAAAATTTACCTTGATTAAAAAGTGTGGATATGCATTGAATTTTAAAGAAATGTTTCAAAATTAATGATAAGCATAGAAATTTTCTAGGCTATAGTAAACAATGTTTTAGTAACATATGTTTTTAACCCTTTTTATTAATTATACTTAGGACTGTAATTGGATATTTAATAATGAATACTTATAGGATAAGTATAAATGAATGTTTTGGGTTTGTTGTGATAATTTTTTAAACAACACATGTCTTTAAGCCTTTTATATAAAGAAATCTTTAACGCTTAATTATAAATGACATTTTTTAAAATAGAAATGCTTTTAGAGTATGAAATAGATTTGGGTTTGTTGTGACAAATGTTTGAGTAACAATTTTCTTTAACCCTTAAATGTAGTTAAATCCTTAAAGGAAAGTTTGAAAGGAAATGGTTAAGAGTGAAATGTTTTGGGTTCTAGTAACATTTACCCTTGAATTATATTTTAAAGTGGAAACATATTATAAATACAATTAGATCATTAATAATGGAATTTTAAAGATAGTAACAAGTATTGAAATCTTTTATAAAAATATAGAAAAAGTTATGTGTTTAATTTATAAAAAAGAAGGGGTTTATAGTGACAATGTTTCGGTAACATTTGTTTTTAACCTCCTTGATTATATTTTAAGAAGGAAAAACATTATTAAGTGATTTGTTAATATACTTATAACATTGAGATAATTAACTTCTTAAGTATTGAAAAGAGTAAATTTTATGTAAAGTACAAGTATATATCTTTTATAAAGAGAAATTATATATATATATATATATATATATATATATATATATATATATATAAACACACACACACAAGTACGTAATGGAATTTTTATTTAATAATGGAGTATTAATTTATAAAGGAAGATTTGACTCATGAAAGAAGTTTCAGTATATAAAAAGGTGTTTTACTAATAAAAAAGGGTTATAATTAACAAATGACAAATTAATTATAGAGGGATGAACAGTCATTTATGTGACTTGATCGTGCTTTGGATGAATTAACAATGCTTGTATGTTTACTTGCTTATGAAGAGTATACGGGAATTAGTTCCCCTATGTGATCATTCACATTATTGTTGAATAGGACCAAATTCATTGATTCGGTCTTCGAGAGACTAAGATCGGTAAGTGTTCTACTTATTGAAATCTACTTCAAGACTGAGATGCAGTTTCTATGTTTTGGAAAGGAATGATGTAGTCCATGTTTGGTTCCAAATTCTATTCAAATGATGGAATCCATGTGGAATCATTATTTGTGTAAGTATTGAAGACTCGTGTGGACGATGTTGAAAGTAGCATCGACATCGAAAAAATGACTTTACATAGAGTAGGCTGCACGATCCTGGGGTTTAGCTGACCCATGGGGTACATTAACTCTATGATGACTCTCCTTTTTGGATAGTTTAAATCGAAAATCACCCATAAATGTCTAACTCAAACCATTCAAAAGGGAGGATTGTCAATGGGGTAAATAAGAAAATAAGAGAAAAGAAGGTGAAACAAAACATGGAATCTCATAGTTTATATGCTGTCACTTAATATACAAGGTAATTATAGGGATATATATAAATAAATAAACACCCAATCATCCAAACTTTTTGTAAATAGACATCCATCACAATCAACATCCAAATCAGTCAATCAATCACAACAAGTAACTGGTTAACAATATCATGTATTTAACTAGCAATTCAATTTCATATTAATTTAAATGGCAATTTATTTCAATAAAATTCCATTTCAAGTAAAATGTCAAATTAAACTACCAAACAACAACCGATAAAATTCTTATCGCATCTTAAATTTAGTTCAACTAACATAAGAAGGTTTAGTATTGCGTGAGTGGGTTAAATCACTCACCTTTGATTTATATCTGATTAAAAATCGAAAAGAAGCCCAAAATTTGAACAGTCTTCAAATTTAACTATACCAGTTCCATGTTGTCCAGAATTTTGATACGAACCCAATGGAAGAAACCGCGCATCAAACTGAGCTCGTATGAAAATTTGTCGCTATTTGGAGGTTGAAATTAAAGCTTAAATTAAAATCAAATAATTGGCAAAATTGTAATTACCATCATTTGATCAAACCCTTACGTACACGCACCCATCAGAACCCATACGTGCTACAGCTGCCGTCCACTTTGATCACCACCCAACGCCATTATATCCATCACCTCCCAGATCTGACTTCACCGCTGCCAAGGCCACCTTCGACCGACCATCTCCACCACACGCTACGCCCACCGCCATCCCCAGGCAAGCTCTGCCACTGTCCACTAAACCGCCAAGATCTGGCGATTTCAGGCACCTCCGACACAAACGAACCCCATAGATTGACTCCATTTATCTCCATCTACACTCCAGTATCCTCCGATCGTAGTATAGTCGACGATCCACCGTTGATCGCGAAACCCTATAAACAGACGGTTGAGAAAGTTCGCCAATTTATGGACAAATGGAGCCTCCAATTGAAAAACGAATTGCAAATGTAGATTACATTCATCGAAATCTTCACGATGATATATTTTATGATAAGGTTTGAGAAGTTTGGATTTTGGAGTTTGATTGGATGTGAAATTAGGGTTTGAGATGTCTGCCATTGAGAAGGAATGGATGAGAATAACAAGTACGTACAGAAGTAAAATAAAAGACTGCTAGGGTTTCAGGAAAAATCTATTTATATAGACAGAGATGGATAATAATGGATGGAACAGATCGAATGGGTCAAAGCGATAATACAGAACCGAAAAGCTCGTTTCGTTCCCGAAATGAAAATAGGTCATCCATTATATCGAAATATAGGTTTTTAATATTTTTAAACTCAATGAAACAAGTTTCAAACCCTAATTTTATTGTATAAAAAGTTAATTTTAAAATCAAATTGTATTCATTTAAATTCTTTTAATTGATTTCTACACGTTTCGAGGTCGCAAGATCAAATGATAAGTCTGGTCGCTACGAAACTTGAAATCCTATAATAATTCACTATTACCGATCCAATGAAACTAGTTTCGTCGAAATCCGAGACAATGCCTAAAAGATTAATTTTACACGTTAATTAAAATAATCTATTTAAAAATCAATTTAATCACTTTTATATCCTAAATTAAAATTTTACAATTTTCATCATTCTTAATTAAACAGGAATTACTAATATTTTCAAAATTAAAGTTTCCATTTCAAATCCAAGATTTTAATATTACATACATTTCTACATTCAATTACAATTTTTATAAATACGTTCATTATATTTTGAATCCTAAACAAATTCTTTAGTTTTGATTTAAATTCTTATATTAAATCAATTATTACCCTATGAATTAATTAAACATGAGCTTTCATTTTATTATTCTCATACTCTACAGTTAACGGTTTTTACCATGTTAATTGCAATATTTTAGTTACATTAATTCTTATTGATTTTTAAATTAATTCTTACTGATTAAATAATAAGGTGATAATTAAAACAATTATTTAACAATAATAACTCATATTTATTAGCTCATTGTTTACAACCAAATATTATAAATTAATTACCCGAAACTGATTTCATATTCTATACTAACCAATTTCGATTAAATACATATTATTTCTATTTTTAATAAAACATTTTATTTATTTCATATTAACCTACAATTATTGCCATTAACTAAAATTGCATTAAACAGTTGCCAATTACCTCCAATCAACATCATTAAATTATATTTTAATAATTATTTACCATTTATAAACCATAAATTATAATTTTTAACAATATTAAATTCCAAAAATCTTATTTGATTTAATTTTATGATTATCAAAAATATGGTGTTGAATATGCTAATATATGATTTTTGTTTGATGATAACGAACACATATATATATACATACACATTTAAATGTATTTGTTATTGTATTATTTTCACATAATTAATATTTGCTGAATAAAATAAATAATACAGAATTTCAATTCAAACGGATATTTTATTCAAACAAATATTTTATTACAATTTTGAATAGTACAAATTTGAGCTCTCGCTACATATATACATTTTTTTAATTACAATATAATTTTGATTACATCTCAAATTTCACTTTACATTGTTCACCTCACTACATATAACTCATTCACTCATATTTTATCTTCGACTTTGCTCCTGCCTAAATCCAGCATATGAATTATCTGCAAAATAAACACTGACGCAGTAAAATTGAAAAAGAAATATTTTTGCAGTGTAAAATAAAATGTGTGTTTTTGAAAATATAATTTGCCTCAGTTGTTTAGTTGTTCTTCATCATATTTATTCTTAATTCATCATACACAAATAGCTTCTGACATGCACAGTGTATCACTGTACATGCCACAAGGCAGTGCACATCGATATACACTTGATGAAACTGTAAGGACAGTTGAGCACAAGGTTAAACCCGAGCCGAGGCTGAATTCAACCCAGGTGCAATACAAATACATCACAAAATTGTCAGTACAAGTTCTCATGCAAAAAGAATCCAAAATCAACATAAAACAAACCTTAACCAAAAACTCGATGAGTACAGATGAAAATAACTCAACCATTCAAACTCATGCAATGAACTGGCTCGAAGCAATAACCAAATACAAACACAAGGAGGCATAGATTCACAAACAACAAAGGCTGAAAGAAAACTACACAAGCTAACATACATATATACATGTGTGAACACACATGTATTGCACAGCATTTTAGTGTAGACTGCATAGTCAAAGTCAAACACAATCTTAATGAAGACAGACAAACTCAACAATATAATAGCCATGTTGAAAATAACATATGCATATGGTTAAAAACTTTACAAGACCGAACCAGAAAGAACTGCTCCAGACAGAATGTAGTACACAAAGCATGATATGAAGGCTATACACATGAATACATATACTTGCTACGCACATGAATCAAATGACCAAGATCGGACATAAGAAAGAAGGCAACAGAGAAAGGTACACAAGTGAATGGAAACCAAACAAGAATTAGCTCTAAACCAAATTCAAATGTGAACACAGTTGTGCCTAGACCACTGAACACATACAAACTAACAAACAATTCAACCAGAGTCAAGTGGAACAAGTTCAAAAAGCATCACACGAAATGTATAAGAATGAAGTCCAAAAATAGCAACTAGCACATGTATATACACAATGCACACATAAGCAACCAGACTCAGGGAAATGTGCAACTGAATACAAGTGCAGACTCAAATATCAATGGCATCAGGGAAGTGCAATAGAGGTGACACACACATACATCAGATGCAGTCACAAGTCCAGACAGTGATATATACGAAACAGTGGATAGAGCAAAATAGTTGTGAACATAAAACAGTGAGAATAATCAAGTGCAGGAAAGCATACATATATACATATGCAAACACATATGTATACATACATACATACATACATACATACATACATACATACATACATACATACATACATACATACATATATATATATATATATATATATATAGGAAGTGCACATTTAACCAGAACCAAGGCCAACCAAAGAACAGTTTCGAAGACATGAAACCACACATTCAACACACAAATATACAACCCAGTCATATGCAAACCAAACCAGATTCAAGTGAAACTATCGAACCAGTCAATACAAGCAAGTGAACATGGAAGGGATGCAACCTAGACCAAACTACAAAGAGACAAGGCTGCGTACATTTCGACCCTGACTGTATTAGACACAATGTAACAAGCTATAGAACCAAATTCAAGTGCAGAAGAATCACACACACTCATGAAAGCAAGCAGTTGAAGAAACAGGAAAGCAATTTACATAGTTACAATAAATACCAGTAGCAGCTCAAACACGTCAAGGAATGGTTTCGAAAACAAATGAAAACATCATTGAATTAGTCAAAAATTCAATCTTTGCCAGCAAAGAATAAAATCAAAGATGACAACCCAGAAAAGAATGGAAAAAAACCCAAAGCAAACGCAAGCCGTGATAATCAAGCAAAGAAATATTCGAAATTGAACCGGTCTGGATTAATCACAAGCAGCCAATTAAATCAAACAGCCAAGCTAAAGTAATAGACATATTCAAAAGAAATAGACAAATTCAAAAGATATATTCGAACTAAAATTTAGGGAATTAAACCCTAAAAAATACCATTAACATCATCGGCATACAGAGCATCGAGTCAAGCATATTAACGAGAGTAAATAAAGGAAATCGCATACCAGTTCATTCAATTCGAATTCGATCGAGAAGTAACCGTTTACAAATCAAAGAGACAATTGATTGACAAAGCAGTCAACGCAAAGACTTCTATTCGATCGATCAACCGAAATCGGCAGAACCTTAATTTTCAGAAAGAAAGAGGAACGAACGAGGCAGCCATTTTCAAAGCAAAGGATACTGGCCGACGAAATAAAAAGAAAAATGGGGACATTTTTTTATCATTGCATTCTTTTGGGCCGGCATATAATTGCTTTTGGGTTTTAATTTTATATATGGCTTTTAATTTTAAAATTAGGTTTTTATTGTTTTGAGTTGTTTTTATTTTGTATTTCTCTTTTAAACTTTTGTAAATTCTAGTCGTGTGATAAGAAACAAACTACGGTGGTGTAGTTTGAGAATTCGCAACTCGGTGGCTGAGTTGTGGTAGGGTTTTGAGTGTAGACTTAGGTTAGTCGATACCAGGAGTTGCAAGTTTACGTGTGTAAGCGTCTGATTACTTAATTTCTAATAGAAACCTTGGGGGTAGTACGTATGTAGGGTTTTGCCGAAGCTGGGTAAATCTGTGTTGTTCTATTTCTTCTTTTATTATTCTGCTATTTATCTGTGCATCAATTATTTTATATATTTCCATATTAATTTTTATAATTATTAGCATCATCCTATTCAGCCTCCCTCTAGGGTAAAATCGATCCTACAAGTGGTATTAGAACTAGGAACAAAAGCCAATTTTTGTTTTAAAAAATTTGATTTTTCAAAAACCAATTTTTGTTGTATTTTTTTTAAATGGCTTCTTTTAATAACGCTTTTACTGAGGGTCAGTCCGTAGTTAGACCACCTATGTTCAATGGCGAATATGCTTACTGGAAAAATAGAATGAATTTTTTTTGAAAACCATTGATGCTTGGAATTTTGTTGAGATAGGATATAGGACACGAACTATAGTGGTAGATAATCAAGAAATTGAATAACTGATGGATTAATGGACAAATCTAGAAAATAAACTACAAAATTCTAATGCTAAAGCTATGAATTCTACTATTTGTTCATTGGATCAAATTGAATTTCATCATGTCTCACATTATCTAACTGCGTAGGAAATATGGCACACACTTGAAGTGACTCACGAAGGAACGTCTCAAGACAAAGAATCTCACCTTGCCATGCTTAGTAGCGAATACGAGAACTTCACAATAACCAATGATGAAAATGTCAAAGAGATGTATGGACGACTTTCCAATCTCATATACAAATCAAATGCTCTCAGAAAAGCATACACATAGTTGGAAATAGTTCGAAAAATTCTCAAAGTCCTTCCATAAAATTTTGAAGCCAAATCATCTCTATTCAAGAACCGAAGGTTTTGAAGCAGATTAAAGTCGAAGAACTTATTGTAAATCTCACCACTTATGATCTAGAAATGAAATTCAAGGAAGAACGTGAAGGAGGTGATACTCGAAAGAAATCAATAGCTCTCAAAGGAACAACTGAAAGTTAAGATAATGACGATGATGGTAAAGCTGAACTGGCACTGCTAATAAGAGATTCAAAAAGCGAGACCGCTAATATGGAAATCCAGTCAAAAATCATCAAAAAAAAGAGTAGAATCAACAAATTTCTACACAATTCAGAAAAACTAGAGATCATCTGCCATAAGTGTAATAAACCGAGTCATATCAAGCCCAATTGTCCTCAGAAACGACTCATCCAGGGAAAGAAATAGAAAATAAGAAGTTTTGCAGCCATTTGGGATGAAAGTGATGAGATGAATGTAACGACCCGTAATTTCGCTACTTCGAAAATGGGAGATTTCGTTTGTTTTAAGTTTAAAAAGGTTTAAAACATAAATAAATAAGTTATAGATAATAGATAATAATAGAGAAATTATTTGTTCTTATAGTTGATAATTTCAAAAATATAAATTTGGATTTTAGAACAAATCAACAAAAGTTAAGCCTTGTTAAAATTAAATAAATGTTTAAATAAATAAGTTTAAATATTTACTTGAAAAGATAAATCTTATTGAAAACATCTAATAAAGATAATAAAAGTATATTTATATATTTTAAAATTATGTTAATAATCGTTTTACAAAAATAACCAAATTTTGTCGCATTTTGTCACTTTTACATACACCGTAAAATTGGAGATTTTGATATTATTTTAATATGATTTTAAAATATAAAGAGACATGTTTTATTTTACTTAAAGAAGTAAAAAGTTCATTTTTAAATTTGGTTTACATAAATAAATAGTTTAACTAAAACGTCAAAATGTGACCGTAAAACATTTTGTCAAAAAATAACGTTTTATCGATTAAAAATTGTCGTAACGTCGTCGCACCTTTATTTTCTTATATAGGAACATATATTCAAATAGTGTAATATTAATTAATTCACTAATCAAGTTTATTTTTACTAAACAAGTTTAAAAACTTCTAGAAGTCATTAAGAAAAGAAAGTAAGAATTAACAAAAGTAAGTAAGAAAATTCAAGAGTAAACATCAAATCAATATCACATCAATGCCAACATAATTATGATATTCTTTACTTAATCTTTAAGTGACTAAGATATAAAGTAAGAAGTGAAAGGATGATATTAAGTTTTGAAAAAGTGTAGATTTCTTTAGGATGAGGTAAGGTTAGTTTGGTAATTTGGTAAGAGGTTATTTTGGTAAAATTACCACTTCTTTCTTTTTCTATAAATATCCACCTACTTCTTCACTTTCATTCACATTTCTTCTTCTTCTTTTATCAAGCTTCTTCATCTTTTTCCTCTTCTTCCTCTTCTCTTTAATGTCTTCCATGCCATATAAGAAATTAAAAATAAATAATGTCAAAATATTTTCAAAATATTCAAAAGAAATCAATGTTTATTCTCTTCAAATCAAACTTCTCTTTTCTCCATATTTTACCTCTTCTTCTCTCGGCCATAAGTTCTTCAAAACAGAACCAAAATACAAAATTCTTTTTTAAAATCATGTATTTTTTCAGTCACTACACCTTTCCTGTTTATCAATTGGTCTAATTCGAAAGGTAAACATGTTAAAAAGCCACTTCTTGACAGTGCATTTTCTGACCCAGTTTTTAACACAGAAAATAGCCTATTTTGTTTTGGTCATAACTTGATAATAACTGAGCCAAATTAAGAAACTATTTTTCTGAAACCATATAAAATTCCATTGGCTACAACTTTTATGCTGTTCACTCTTTCCAGTTTTGAGGTTTACTATACCTGAAAGTCAATTCTTTGAAGTGTATTTTCGGGTTTCATTTTTGTCAATCCGACAATACCTCTTCTTAATTCTATTATATCTCCTTCAAAAAATTTGTATTCAAATGATTTTTTTTTTTAAATTTAATAGAATAGAATTTGTAACAACTTTTCAGTTAACAAGTTTTTTAAATTTTGAGAGTAAGAGAGTCAAACACAAGAGAGAAAATGACCCATTTTTGGGATCAAAATCTTGGAATTTCAAGTTTAAAGCTCTATCGCTTATTCTCTATATTTTCGGCCAACCTCCATCTCAAGCATCGACCAAGGTATTGGAAAGGAGAGGGTGTTATTTTCTACTGTTTAATGGAGTAGGAAGTAGTTAGTGAAGTGTTGAACGATATGAATGTTGGTAGGAAGTTAATCGCTTTGGTTTACGGTGAGAAACTCTATTTAGCATCTCTATTTATATATATACATGTTTGATGTTGTGTTATGATTGCTATGGATGCTTATATATGATTTGATCATCAAGTATTGATTGTTGGATATGATTGTTAAATTTTTTTACCAAGTCACGTTAACACACGTCGATAAGCACAAAGGAAATTACTTTCCTTTTTGAAATAAAATGGTGTATATGGAATGCTTAAACCTTTTGGAAATATTTTTAAAATGAGTTAGAAATGTTTAATAAACGTTTAAATATGTTTAAAGAAATAAAGAAATAAAATCAAGATTTTATCTTGTATATTTTAAATACGTCCAAAACAATTTTCCAGAAAAATCGCGCTTTTGCAGTAATGTGACCAAAGTTTAAAATTGATATTTTAAATTTTTAAAAAATATGAAATAAATTTTATAAATCTATTAAAATGTTTTAAAAGATATTAGAAATGGAAAATATAAATTTGTCAAGTGTTTAAAAGTTGTTTAAATCAAATATATAGCACTTTCTACAGCATTTTTATGCTGCGAATTCTATAACTTTTGAATATGAGTTTAAATGTAACGACGTTTCCAAAAATCAATTGTGAATGTTTTAAAAAGCGTAATTAAGCATTTTGAAAGATAATTTGGAATATTTATAGGAAATTCCAAAATAAAGTTGAAAAATCTGAGTATGTGGAAACGACTAGTACATTTGTCCCGCCTGTAAGATCTGGGAAGATAAAATAAGATGTTTAACTAAGGTTAGGGATTTAGCAACCAGTGCTCTGAACTTATCTGGCCTATGTTTTCTCTTTTTAGGCGAGGGGTGGAATAGATCGAAAGGAAAGCTCGGATGCTCTAAAAGACCATATTTAAGTTTTTCCAAGATAAAAGAAAAGAAAACCCCTTCAAAATAATTTTTGAAATAAAATATATTGAAGACAATGATCGTTAAAGACAAAGATATTCATAATGTAGGATTACTTGCCATTAGTCCCTGGAGGTGAAACTTGCCATTAGTCCCTGGAGGTGAAATTTGCCATTAGTCCCTAGAGGTGAAATTTACCATATTTAAAGATGGCAGTAGTGCTCTATTATGAAAATCTTCGATTTGCAAGAATATGATTTGAAGTTAAGAAAGAAATCTTTGATTTAGATTTAATGAATGATTTGAGAATATTTTCCCTAAGTTAAAAGTTATAACTTGGATATAAGAAATCTTTGATTAAGATTAAATGAATGATTTGAAAAAGTTTTCTTAAGTAAAAGAGAAAAGGATTTGGAATTATTCCAAGATTTAAGAAAGGTTTAATAAATAAAATAATTTGATAAATGAGGCTTAACGATTCCATATACATTTGAAAAGAAAATGGAATAAATTGAAAATAATATATCTAAGAAAGATATTTGATTAAGATAAAAGGTGAATTAATTGATTGATGATTGATATCCATGTATGAACTTAACATCTTTTAAAGCGACGATTGGCTTCGAAGGAAACAGAGTCGGATTTGGGTAATTCCTATCTGAAAACCACTTCGAACCAATGTATACGTTGTAAGTGAAGACATGTTGAAGATGATGATTATTGAGGGCCGTGGATCTTCATAGCGTGAAGATTGCTTGTTGAACATGCTCTGGGTCGCTCCCATTATAGAGTTATTTATAGCAGTTGTCTCCTCGTGATGGAGATTTTTCGAATTTCAAGGGCTTCTCGCCTAGTAATGGCTGAGGAAAGTGCCTTCGGTTTCGTTTAGTCCTAGAACGAACTTGTACGGACGAATTTCTGACATTGCATTTCTGAGACACAACGTTTGTCTTTTACAAATGTACATCAGTGGTGGCGGAGAAGGCAACTTCTCTTAGCTTAACACCCTCCTTGAGACATACGAGCTCAAGGGTTGTATTTTTGTAGGAGTCAAATAGTGATCAAAGGAATGGTAGTGTGGCATTAAAAGTGGAACCTGTTGATCAAAGCATGGTTTTGTATGAAAAGCGTGGCTTTGAAGAAATTGATCGTAGCTTCGCGAGCCTCACACCCCGGTTATGATGGGATTCTATGTGGTCAGATGTATGCTCGCATTTCAGATAGTAGTGATTTGGGTTATCAGATGTTCTGAGCCCTAGGTACCAGATATGTCTGGGCCTTGTGGCATTTATTGCCTCCTGTGGATAAAGTGGTTAGCTTGAGAAAAGCAGGGAACTACCGGTTATCATTTGTAGTGTAGCAAGTATAGTTTCCAAGTGACTTGTTTGAGAAAAGCGATTATGGCACCGTAGGAACTATGTTTGTTATGCGTGGATCGGAGAAAAGGTCACCAGTTTCCTATCATGTTGGAAATCCAAACCCAATACGATATTTACGGTTTTGATTGTATTCCCAAAATAGCTGTAATGACTTGCAAACATTTCAGCTACCCCTTTTTGGCATCGTATATTCCGTTGACCTAGTCCGGATATATTACCTTAGACTTAGTCCAGATATTGATATCTTATTTGAATAAGTTTATTTGAAAAGTGTTTTCAAAAGAATGTCATAAAAAAATAATATCAAATGTTTTGATATAAAAGTGTTTAAGTTATCATAAGGTAAAAACCCGTCCGTGTTTATGTATGGGCATGGTCTTGTGAGACACTCTTTCTTTTCAAAATGATTTTATTCAAAGGCTGATATATGACACTATCATTTATTATTGAGTTTTCTTACGCTGGTTTATCAAGCCTGATCCGGATATTTTCAATACTCGGGTCAGATCTGAGTAGTTTCAGGTTCAGTCGAAGACGGTTGGAGTTTCCAGAGGAGAGCTAGAGATATTCATCATTGTATGGACATATTCTATTATCCGCTTTGTTTAGTGTATTTTGTTTGATGTTTGTCAGCAATTGTGAGGACAGGTGTTTATAACTGTCCAAGTTGAATTTAAGTTAGACTCTGATATTGTATTTTAAAATTTTCCGTTGTAAAGATTATTATTGAAATAATATATGTTATTCCATTCGTGTGAGATTCTGTTCTGTCTTTATTTTCTTTTTCTACCCTTAATGATCCGCTTATTCGTGCAATTTGAGTTGGATATGTGTGGTTGTTGTCGATTCATAGGGTATGAAAAAATGGAACATTACATTTGGTATCAAAGCTGAAGGTTAAGCGAGAACCTTGGCTTTGGTTGGGTAAAGACTCATCAGAGATAGGGTTAGCAATATCCTAGGATGAGTAACTCATTAGAGATAGGGTTAGTAACACCCTAGAATGAGTTTTAGTGTATTATATATGAGCGCGTATTTGGTAGTGACTAATAAAAATGTTTTGCGTTAATTTATCTGTTGAGTGATTTATGGATTCTGATCGATGCGCCCGATCACCGTTATCGATGAGGATTCATAAGCACTTAAACAAGGCGAACCGACACACTAATTTTGAAGAAAATTGGTAAATGAAATAATTTTACCTAGGATTATATTTTGAATATAAAGTATATATTTTGAAAAGTTGTATAGTTAGAAATCAATATTAGTGAAATTTAAATATGAACATCTTGTGATTAGAATTTCACAGTTTGACTATTGGATGTTTCATAAAGATTATCGATAAGTAAGAAACCTGATAAGGTAATTAAGATCTTCAATACCTATTCCAAAATAATAAATTAAGAAATGATAATGTTAAGTTACTATCTTAAAGTGATTAATTGTTTGATTTAAAAGTTTAAGTACAAATACCTTGTGAATTAAGTTTGTGATTTGACTATAAGGTATTTAATAATAAAATTTATTTAAGGAATGAACATATAAGATGAAAATGTATTTAAATAATAGAAAATGATTTTGCAATAGTTACATATAAAAGGAATGAGAATTTAAGTTCGATTAAAACAATTGTGGTAATTTAAATGAAGTTAATTAATAAGATAAAATGAATTTATAAAATAGGTTTTATAAAGTAATCTCTAAAGGACTTTGAAAATGGTATTATTTCAAATAAAAAAGGTATTTATGATAACTAATTGACTCGAAAATAGACTAAAAATGGGCAAGAGATGTGTTCGGATGGTAAACAATTCTCTTAAGTATTACTCCTTGTTAAGAGGATATATGATACTATTGGTAATACCCAGTTCCTTGGATTGTTTTGCAGTTGCTTAATCTATATAATTTTCTTACGTAAAGGGATAATGTGAATCATTAACTGATAAATTGAGTAGTAATCTTTATAAAAGTTTTTAAACTAAAGATAAATTGGGATCGCTAATTGATAAGATAAAGCTGGATTTCCGACGATTTTGGACAGTCAAAAATTTCTGAATCATACCTAACTCAAAGCTAAGAAATTTGTGAAAACTTTCGGTAAAAGATTGTGAAATATTCTGAGTAAATGAAATTCGATAAGTATAATTTATAAATGTGATTATAAACAAAAAAAGAGGAAATTATAACCTAAAAGATGTTTTATTAATGAATTCTAGCATTAATTAAGATTTGGACTTAAGTCTTTAAAATGTGAATGATTTACATAAGTTATAAGATGTAATCAACGTAAGCGGTAGTTTTATGAAATGATTCATAAATAATGTTAGAGTTAAAGGAAATATACTAAGTTAAAGGATTGTTAAAAAAAAAATTATAATAGAGATAAATTATCTTTTGAGTGAAAAATGGTTTCTTTGGAATATTTTCCTTTATAAAAAAATATTTGGAAATAAATAATTAAAGGGATTATATAAAGAAGCGTATTTATAAAGTGTTCAAGCTTAAGATAAAGTTTTTATGAAAGTTTTTGAAAGTTAATAAATACATATGTCAGATGTAGATCATCTCATCACACAAATGTTGATCTACTATTCGAGTTTGGAACTTTAAGGTGTTTACACCGATCCGAAAAAGGATTTATCATTCGATTCTTGACGACGAAAATTGATTAGGGTTTATGGTTGGGTACTTGAGTTTTCCATCATAGTTGTGAGCTATGCAAGGAAAGCAAAGGTTTCCGAACAAAGAGTCTGATCAGAGTCCGCACTAGAGGATCGGGGGATCGATACAAGTTTGGAAATAAAGTTGTCTATTCGAATAGGAGATCGAATAAGATATTTCATACGGTTGATCTGTGTACATTATATGGAATTAAGTTTAAAGATAAATGTTTTAGGCAAACTTATGTTAGGGTAATTTCGAGAACGAAATTCTTTTAAGTAGAGGAGAATGTAACGACCCGTAATTTCGCTACTTCGAAAATGAGAGATTTCGTTTGCTTTAAGTTTAAAAAGGTTTAAAACATTAATAAATAAGTTGTAGATAATAGATAATAATTGAGAAATTATTTATTCTTATAGTTGATAATTTAAAAAATATAAATTTTGATTTTAGAACAAATCAACAAAAGTTAAGCTTTGTTAAAAATAAATAAATGTTTAAATAAATAGGTTTAAATATTTATTTGAAAAGATAAATCTTATTGTACACATGTAATAAAGATAATAAAAGAATATTTATATACTTTAACAGTGTGTTAATAATCGTTTTACAAAAATAACCAAATTTTGTCGCATTTTGTCACTTTTACATACACCGTAAAATTGAAGATTTTGATATTATTTAAATATGATTTTAAAATATAAAGAGACATGTTTTAATTTATTTAAAAAAGTAAAAAGTTCATTTTTAAATTTGGTTTACATAAATAAATATTTTAACTAAAACGTCAAAATGTGACCGTAAAACATTTTGTCGAAAAACAACGTTTTATCGATTAAAAGTTGTCGCAACGTCGTCGCACCTTTATTTTCTTATATAGGAACATATATTAAAATAGTGTAATATTAATTAATTCACTAATCTAGTTTACTTTTACTAAACAATGTTAGAAACTTCTAGAAGTCGTTAAGAAAAGAAAGTAAGAATTAACAAAAGTAAGTAAGAAAAGTCAAAAGTAAACATCAAATCAATATCAAATCAAAGCCAACATAATTATGATATTCTTTACTTAATCTTTAAGTGCTAAGACATAAAGTAAGAAGTGAAAGGATGATGTTAAGTTTTGAAAAAGTGTAGATTGCTTTAGGATGAAGTAAGGTTAGTTTGGTAATTTGGTAAGAGGTTATTTTGGTAAAATTACCACTTCTTTCTTTTTCTATAAATATCCACCTACTTCTTCACTTTCATTCACATTTCTTCTTCTTCTTTTATCAAGCTTTTTCATCTTCTTCCTCTTCTCTTTAATGGCTTCCATACCATATAAAAAAAATTAAAAATAAATAATGTTAAAATATTTTCAAAATATTCAAAAGAAATCAATATTTATTCTCTTCAAATCAAACTCCTCTTTTCTTCATATTTTCTCTCTTCTTCTCTCGGCCATAACTTCTTCAAAATTGAACCAAAATGCAAATTTTTTTTAAGCATGTATTTTTCCAGTGACTACAACTTTCATGTTGACCACTTTGTATCATTCTAAAGGTAACCATGTTAAAAACCTACTTCTTTACATTGCATTTTCTGACCCAGTTTTTAACACAGAAAATAACCTATTTTGTTTTGATCATAACTTGATCATAACTGAACCAAATTAAGAAATTATTTTATTTAGACCGTATGAAATTCTATTGTCTACAACTTTTATGTTGAACACTCTTTCCAGTTTTGAGGTTTACTATACCTGAAACTTAATTCTTTGAAGTGTATTTTCGGGCTTCATTTTTGTCAATCCGACAATACCTCTTCTTATTTCTATTATATCTCCCTCAAAACAATTTGTATTCAAATGATTCTTTTTTTCAAATTCAATAGAAAAGAATTTGCAACAACTTTTCAGTTAACAAGTTTTTAAGTTTTGAGAGTAAGAGAGTCGAAAACAAGAGAGAAGATGACCCATTTTTCGGATTAAAGACTTGGAAATTCAAGTTCAAAGATCTATCGCTTCTTCTCTATATTTTCGGCCAACCTCCATCTCAAGCCTCGACCAAGATATTGGAAAGGAGAGGGTGTTATTTTCTAGTGTTTAATGGAATAAGAAGTAGTTAGTGAAGTGTTGGATGATATGAATGTTGGTGGGAAGTTAACCGCTTTGGTTTATGGTGAGAAACTCTATTTAGCATCTCTGTTTATATATGTACATGTTTGATGTTGTGTTATGATTGCTATGGATGCTTATATATGATTTGATCAACAAGTATTGATTGTTGGATATGATTGTTAAATTGTTTTACCAAGTTACATTAATACACGTCGATAAGCACAAAGGAAATAACTTTACTTTTTAAAATAAAATGGTGTATATGGAATGCTTAAACCATTTGGAAATAGTTTTAAAATGCGTTAGAAATATTTTATAAATGTTTAAATATGTTTAAAGAAATAAAGGAATAAAATCAAGATTTTATCTTGTATATTTTAAATACGTCCAAAACAATTTTCCAGAAAAATCGCGCTTTTGCAGTAAAGTGACCAAAGTTTAAAATTGATATTTTAAATGTTTTAAAAATATGAAATAAATTTGATAAATCTATTAAAATGGTTTAAAGATATTGGGAATGGAAAATATGAATTTTTCAAGTGTTTAAAAGTAGTTTAAATCAAATAAGCTTATATAGCACTTTCTACAGCATTTTTATGCTGCGAATTCTATAACTTTTGAATATGAGTTTAAATGTAACGACGTTTCCCAGAATCAATTGTGAATGTTGTAAAAAGGATAATTAAGCATTTTGAAAGATAATTTGGAATATTTATAAACAATTCCAAAATAAAGTTGAAAATCTGAGTATGTGGAAACGACTAGTACATTTGTCCCGCCTGTGAGATCTGGAAAGATAAAATAAGGTGTTTAACTAAGGTTAAGGATGGAGCAACCAGTGCCCTGAACTTACCTGACCTATGTTTTCTCTTTTTAGGCGAGGGGTGGAATAGATCGAAAGGAAAGCCCGAATGCTCTAAAAGATCATATTTAAGTTTTTCCAAGATAAAAGAAAAGAAAACCCCTTCAAAATAATATTTGAAATAAAATATATTGAAGACAATGATCGTTAAAGACAAAGATATTCATAAGATAGGATTACTTGCCATTAGTCCCTGAAGGTGAAACTTGCCATTAGTCCCTGGAGGTGAAACTTGCCTTTAGTCCCTGGAGGTGAAACTTGCCATTAGTCGCTAGAGGTAAAATTTGCCATTAGTCGATAGAGGCGAAATTTACCATATTTAAAGATGGCAATAGTGCTATATTATGAAAATCTTCGATTTGCAAGAATATGATTTGAATTTAAGAAAGAAATCTTTGATTTAGATTCAATGAATGATTTGAGAATATTTTCCCTAAGTTAAAAGTTATAACTTGGATATAAGAAATCTTTGATTAAGATTAAATGAATGATTTGGAAAAATTTTCCTAAGCAAAAGAGAAAAGCATTTGGAATTATTCCAAGATTTAAGAAAGGTTTAATAAATCAAATGATTTGATAAATGAGGCTTAATGATTCCATATACATTTGAAAAGAAAATGGAATAAATTGAAAATAATATATCTAAGAAAGATATTTGATTAAGATAAAAGATGAAGTAATTGATTGATGATTGATATCCACGTATGAACTTAACATTTTTTAAAGCGACGATTGACTTCGAAGGAACCGGAGTCGGATTTGGGTAATTCCTATCCGAAAACCACTTCAAACCATTATATACGTCGAAAGTGAAGACATGTTGAAGATGATGATTATTGAAGACCGTGGATCTTCATAGCGTGAAGATTGCTTATTGAACATGCTCTAGGTCGCTCCCATTATAGAGTTATTTATAGCAGTTGTCACCTCGTGATGGAGATTATTCGGATTGCAAGGGCTTCTCGCCTAGTAATGGCCAAGGAAAGTGCATTCGGTTTCGTTCAGTCCTAGAACAAACTTGTATGGACGAATGTCCGACGTTGCATTTTTGAGACACAACGTTTGTCTTTTACAAATGTACAGCAGTGGTGGCGGAGAATATAACTTCTCTTAGCTTAATACCCTCCTTGAGACATACGAGTTCAAGGGTTGTATTTTTGTAGGAGTCAAATAGTGATCAAAGGTATGGTAGTGTGGCATTCAAAGTGGAACCTGTTGATCAAAGCGTGGTTTTGTATGAAAATCGTGGCTTTGAAGAAATTGATTGTAGCTTCGCGAGCCTCACACCCCAGTTATGATGGGATTCTATGTGGTCAGATGTATGCTCGCATTTCAAATAGTAGTGATTTGGGTTATCAGATGTTTTGAGCCCTAGGTACCAGATACGTCTGGGCCTCAAGGCATTTATTGCCCCATGTGGATAAAGTGGTTAGCTTGAGAAAAGCAGGGAAATACCGGTTATCATTTGTAGTGTAGCAAGTATAGTTTCCAAGTGACTAGCTTGAGAAAAGATATTAAGGCACCGTGGGAACTATGTTTGTTATGCGTGAATCGGAGAAAAGGTCACTAGTTTCCTATCATGTTGGAAATCCAAACCCAATACGATATTTACGGTTTTGATTGTATTCCCAAAATAGCTGTAATGACTTGCAAACATTTCAGCTACCCCTTTTTGGTATCATATATTCCGTTGGTATATTCCGTTGACCTAGTCCGGATATATTACCTTAGACTTAATCCAGATATTGATATCTTATTTGAATAAGTTTATTTGAAAAGTGTTTTCAAAAGAATGTCATAAAAAAATAATATCAAATGTTTTGATATAAAAGTGTTTAAGTTATCATAAGGTAAAAACCCGTCCGTGTTTATGTATGGGCGTGGTCTTATGAGACACTCTTTCTTTTCAAAAGGATTTTATTCAAAGGCTGATATATGAAAATGTCATTTATTATTGAGTTTTCTCATGCTGGTTTATCAAGCCTGATCCGGGTATTTTCAATACTCGGGTCAGATCCGAGTAGTTTCAGGTTTAGTCGAAGACGGTTGGAGTTCCCAAAGGAGAGCTGGAGATATTCATCATCGTATGGACGTATTCTATTATCCGCTTTGTTTAGTGTATTTTGTTTGATTTTTGTCAGCAATTGTAAGGACAGATGTTTATAACTGTCCAAGCTGAATTTAGGTTGGACTCTGATATTGCATTTTGAAATTTTCCGCTGTAAAGATTATTATTGAAATAATATATGTTATTCCATTCGTGTGAGATTTTGTTCTATCTTTATTTTCTTTTTCTACCCTTAATGATCCGCTTATTCGTGGAATTTGAGTTGGACATGTGCGGTTATTGTCGATTCAAAGGGTACGGAAAAACGGGACATTACAATGAAAATGAAAGCACTAGCAGCGAGAGTGAAAAAGCAAATCTGTGCCTTCATGGAGAAATACCTGACAGTGATGATGACGAGCCAAGCGAGGTATCAAAACTTACTCATTCAGAATTACTTATATATTTTTATGAAGTAAATGGCTATTTTGAATGACGTAGGGAAAAGTATGCTAAAATTGAATCATAAAGAGATAGATTGATAGAATTAAATAAAAAGCTTGATTAATTGGTTAAAAATATCAAATCAAGAGTCCTAAGTGTGAAAAGTGTCCATCACTTGAATCAGAAATTAAAATAAAATCACTTGAAAATAAATTTTGATTTTGAAAGAAAGTGAAGACACTAGGAGGGAAAATTCTATTAAAAAGTTCACCTTGCTATTAAATGAAAACGAATCACTCAAAACAAAAGTCCAACCATTGTCTATGACTTTAGGAAAATTCTCCAAAGGAGAAAAACCACTAAATATGCTAATAGGAAAGAAAACAATCAATATCGATAGACAAGGACTTGGGTATACTTAATCTTAACGTGTTAGTAGCGAATTAATCAAGTAAATTCCAAGTGCACAATTTGTGAAAAATCTGGATACAGTCATAATAAGTGTTGGTATATACCCAAACATGTGAAAAACATACCAATTTGGGTTCCAAAAGGCACAAATATAAAATCCCTGAAAGTAAGACAAATTTGGGTGCCAAAAGGAACAAATATAGATTGTCTGGGGTCTATACAAACATATTTTTCAAAATCTTCTGTGACTAACAATCATGGACCTATAAACAAATAGTTCACTAAATTCTTTTCTTGTGTAGGTATGTTGGCAGGTTAAGGAACAACAACAATGGTATCTGGATTTTGGCTATTCCAAGCACACGACCGATGAAAAATCAAAGTTCCTTAGCCTAAAGAAGTGAAAAGGTGGCGAGTCACAATGGGTAACAATGAAAAATGTTGAATTATCAGTAAAGGTAAAGCAGGTAAGAGTACATTTACCTTAAATGACGTATTATATGTTGAAAATCTACACCACAACTTGGTATCAATCAGCCAGCTATGTGATAAGGGAATGAATGTTATTTTTGACTCCGATTGTGCAAAATTGTTGACCAATCATCAAAAGAAATATTGTTTTCAGGTAAAAGAAAAGGTAATGTATATTCTCTAACCTTTGACGATCTCACTCTTTCAATATGCTCAATAGCAAAGGATGTAGAAGTAAACCTATGGCACAAACGATTAGGACATGCTAGCATGAATTTGTTGAACAAATTAAAAAGAAAAGACTTGGTAAGAGGTTTACCATCTCATGATTTTAAAACAGAAAATCTATGTAAAGCATGTACTATAGTAAAGCTTAAAAAAATCATCTTTTCATGCCAAGAACACTGTAAGCACTTGTAGAATTCTAGAACTAGTTCATATGGATCTGTTTGGACGTAACGATATTGCTAGCTTAGGTGGTAAGAAATATTTTTTTGTGTTGGTTAATGATTACTGAAGATATACATGGGTATACTTCTTGGCTAAAAATCAAAAACTTTCTCATACTTCACTAAATTCACAAAATTTGTTCAAAATGAAAAAGGAGTTTCTATCATTTCACTAAGAAGTGATCATGGTGGAGAATTTGAAAATTATGAATTTGAAACTTTTTGCGATGAAAATGGATTTAAACATGAATTCTCTACTCCACGTACTCCACAATAAAATAGGATAGTCGAGAGAAAGAATCGAACATTGTAAGAGTTGGCAAGGTCTATGATAAATGAGTATGAGCTACCTTTGTTCTTTTGGGCAGAGGCAGTAAATATAGCTTGTTATGTAATGAATAGAGTTATGATCAGACCAATTCTTAAGAAAACACCCTATGAGCTATGGTTCAAAAATAAACCAAACATTGCTTATTTTAAAGTTTTTGGGTGTCCGTGTTATATCCTCAATACAGGTGATCAATTAAGAAAATTTGAACCAAAAGCCGACGAGGGCATGTTTATGGGATCCAGAAGCAAAGCATATAGAGTATACAACAAAAGGACAAGAACAACCATGGAGTCAATCAATGTGAAATTTGATGAAGGTATTGATGATCAAAACAAGGAAATAATCAAAAGCAATGTTGAAGAAGAGAACGAAAAAGATGAAAATGAAAAACCAAAAGAACTACAACAACAAAAGAAGTCTGAAGAAATATGGATCCAGAGAGATTGAAATTCAAAGTAGATCATCCTCCATAATTGGTAATCGGAAATCCTATCACAAGTGTTCAAACTTGTTCCTCCTTTAGAAATTTGTGTGATTTGTGTCTATATAGTGGATTTATTTAAGAAATTGAGCATAAAGACATAGATACAACTCTTAATGATGAAAATTGGTTAATGGCTATGCAAGAAGAGCTAAATTAATTTGAGTGAAATGATGTTGGACTCTAGCACCTAGACCTAATGATTATCCAATCATAGGAACAAAATGGATTTTAAAAAATAAATTTGTTGAATTTGGAAATGTGATTTGACGCCCCACCTCTATACCCACGCTAGACAAGAACACTACGGAGTAATGCTGTCAACTAGCACAGAGAATAAGGCTGTTGAGGAACGACCATCTGTATAATTGCTTTGCGCGAGCATCGATATGTCAGATAGTATAACATGCATTTCTTTATCAAGAGGGAAATCCGACATACCGACACAAACTCAAAGCTACTACACAGTGGATATTATGTCTTCGGAAACAAATACAGAAATAAACATAACATAAATCAGTCACAAATAATTCATATCACAAAGGCGGAAATAGATATGAATATATAATTAACACATGGAAGTGTACATCAGAGTGGTGGTCAAAAAGATCCACAATAGTACAAAAGAATAGCAACACGTGCTATACAAAAGAATACAACTATGATTCTATATCTCAAGTGTATACAACGAAATAAACTACCAAACTAGAGTAGTTAGCCAAAAGTCAGAGTAATGAATCCCTGGGGAGAAGTCAACCAGAAGCACGTGTAACATCTCGGTCTGACCCGAGTATTATTTAATAAGAAAATAATAAACGGATCAGTCTAACTATAAATATCAGATGAAACGATATAGGATAAGAGATATGACATAAACATATAATAATCACAACGCCAAGCTGTGATAAATAGGTAATTGAAAATCAACAAGAGATTAATCAATATCACAATAATCTACTCAAGATAAAAAGGAATGTCATACTCCTAATTTCATTCACCAAGCCATAATAAATGACATATATATCAATGCCCATCGTAAAAGTTGGTGAAACATAAATTCCAGAAATCAACACACGAAATCCAGAAATCACAAGAAAAAGGAACAACGACGTCGTACAGCGGGACGTCCGATGAACCAAATCACAATCAAAGAGAACAATGACGTCGTACAGCGGGACTTCCGATGAACCAAATCACAATCAAAGAGAACAACGACGTCGTACAGCGGGACATCCGATGAACCAAATCACAAAGACCTTGCACAATGCTAGTCTAAACCATAAAGATGATCGTCATGATCAACGAGAAGTGTCAATTACACTAAGCTAGTAAATATATGAGTTTAGCTTCATGTCCCATAACCACTTGCTTAACTTAAATATTTACGAACAAACTGTAGATCTCCACTATAAAATTGTCACAAGAGATTCAATCGAACAAGTCCAAGAATTAACCGACAAAGTGAACGCAAGCGTTTCATACCACTTGTTTTACTAAGTCGTTTAATTAGATTTCTCATACGAGTGAGGTAAAGGTTTATATGTACTAATAGATTGGAAAACGGTTTTATAAATGAATTTGGTATTAAAATAGTATTGAAATCGTTTTGATGAAAGAATTTTGTTATTTACTACTAGTATAGAAAACCTTTATATTTTTAAAGTGACAAATCACAAAGAAGATTGTAGGAACAATCAATCAGTAAAATTCACATTCGAAGACGTGAATAAAATCCAAAGAAACCGATAAAGAATCCATCGAAATGGATATTCAAAAATCCCTAAAAAGGAGTCATCAAAGTCATAATAAATGATAACAACAAATAGGATCATCACGAATCGATTTAAATTGGAATTCTCAAGCGAATGGGCAAATGGGAAAAATACAGCAGTTTCAGACGTCTGAAACAAGTGGTTCAGACGTCTGAATCTGGAAATATAAAAATTTCCAGAACACGATTCAGTCGTCTGAACCAAGTGTTTCAGACGTCTGAAATAGGTGTTGAATATGCGCTTTGCGCTATATGATTTTTGTTTGATGATAATAAACATATATACATTCATATAAATGTATTTGGTAATGTACTATTTTGTTTTTTCATAGTTTAAATAAATATTTGTTGAATAGAATTAAATTACACAGAATTCGAATTTGAATTCAAACAGAACAAGTTAAACAGATTTTGAATTCAAACAGAAATTTTTATTCAAACAAATATTTATTACAAATTGTAAATAGTACAATTTCATGCTCTCACTATACATGTACATTTTTGATTACAATCACATCACATTTACATCACGACCTTACTACATATCTCTCACACTCATATTTTTGTCTTCAACTATAATCCGGTTTGAATCCAGCATCTGAGTAATCTGCAAAAATATTTTAAACGCAGTAAAATTGAAAGAGAAATATTTTTGAAATTTGAAAGAAACGATGATTTTGGAAAACATTGTTTGCCTCAGTTATTTGGGTTGTTCGTCATCATTTTTGACTGTGCAATATCTGTGCATATCGATATTTTTTTTTATCAGGGACAGGTAATTACAAGTGGCTGCAGTACACACGTGTACATTCGTATACGTGTGCACTGCCTTGCCAACTCGTGTGCAAAAATCAAACAAAAGCACAGAAATCAAAGACAAGGTCAAACCCAAGATAGGTTCAACTCAAAGCACCACTGACCAGACATTGCAAACACATTCTCAAGCATGAAACAAGGTGCACCAGACCAGATTGCAAAAATAATCAAATATACACAAATGCAGCCCAATAGACTACAACAACACAGTAGTAAGACTGCATCCACAGAAATACACAACTGCAATGCAAACAATATTAAACAGTGACAATATGTATGGGGCAATGCACAAGCAAAGCTAAGACACAATGCTACCAACATGACAGCAAACAGAAGTGCACCAGTACAAACCAAAGTCAAGGCAACATGAACTGCATAGGACTGTAACAACCAGAATGAAGACAAGTACACTTGAACAAAATGAACAAGTGGAGCATCTGTGTAAACTGGGCAAGTATGGACAGAGTTCGAGCACAGTTGAAGCTCAAGACATCAAGTGATATAAGTCAGAGCAACAAAATCATCACAATGAAGACCACTATGCAGTGTACAGTAATACAACAGAGAAATGCACAAAAGCATGATGCAAACTGAACAACTTACAAATATGCAACATGTTCAAGGCCAGAAGGTGGAGACAACTCAAATGAACATAATGCCACAATGCAAGTAAATCATGCAAGCTATCAAGACTCAATTCACTTATGCAAACTGACTTGAAGATTGCCGCCAACATAAGCAAACAACTCAACAGAACATGGACTGCAACATTTAAAAAAAATGTAGAGAACAAGCTACATAAAAGCAGAAATGAAAGTAATGGAACTGCAACAACTCAACTGGACAATGCAAGGTTAGACAACTGGAAGTATACATGAAGCATGGACATGTGAGGACAGTGAAAAACAGTTCGAGCTATATCCCAGTGCCAACATATCCAACTAGAAGTGCAACTACAAGATACAGCAAGCACAACAAATCAATGATAACAAAGTCAAGGTTTCAAGTTAATCAAGTCATTCAATGCCGAAGACAAAGTGAAACCAGAAGTCAGGTTATAAAATTCAAGTGCCAGAGAAGTTAAAATTCACGAATGAAAAAAGAAATCAAGCGCGTACGCGTATTTTTTTTTGAAATAGTCAAAGAAAAGTAAATGTAGAAAGTCTCTGCCGTATGAATCAAGGAATCGAACAAGTCATAAATCGAAACCGTGAGTGCCAAGCATCAAATTATACGAATTTGATTAAGTCAAAGAAATCTCAAGCATCAATACATAATCGAACGACCAAAGCAATTTTTTTGAATTAATCAGTCGAACGCAAAAATAGGAAATCAAATCCTATTAAAACCCTAATCATCATCGGCATTTCAATTCGATCGAGTTCGAGTATCAAATTAGAAAAGCAAAAGGAGACAGCACATACCGAATTCACAAGCATCAAAACTCGATCGAGCAACTGCAAGCAAGCTAGGGCAACAAATCACAGGTCAATTGAAGAAACCAGAGCCCTAATTGCAACGAAGAACCGAAGCCCTAATTGCGACGAAGAGCCGAAGCCCTAACTGGATCAAAAGGGAACGAAGCCCTAACTGGAACGAAGCCGCCATTTTTTCTCATGAACAAATAAAAAGAGGATCGGGTGAAATAAGGAAGTGGGCCGGTGTTCAAAAACAAAAGGGGGTCTTTGTTTTTTTTTAATATTGTTATATTAATAATGTTAATTAGTTTAGGGCTATTTCGTTCTTAATTATTGTTTTTTTCTTATTCTACGAATCAAAGAGTTTAGGTAAATCACCACCTAGGTTTTAGGTTGTGTCTGATTGTCTATTTAGAGTTAGTTCAGTAAGCAGGGGTTGCGAGTTTGCAAAACTCTATAGGCGGTAGCAGGGTTTGCAAGTCTGTTAGAGTGTTTGTAAGCGTGATACTGTTTAATTCTAATAGAAATCTGGGAATGCAGCAGTAGGCAGGGGTTGCCGAAGCTAGGTAAATCTTGTGTGTGATTTATTTTTTCAGTATATTTATTTCTGCAGTTTATTTTTGTATTTAAATTAAGAAAATTTGCTATAACCCTATTCACCCCCCCCCTCTAGGGTTAATTTAGATCCTACAAGTGGTATCAGAGCCCGATATATTTTTTTTAACTCTAGAGTCATGAGTCTACAAAATAATGCTTTTTCTGAGGGGCAATCTATTGCTAGGCCACCCATGTTTAACGGGAACGATTATGCTTATTGGAAAGTTAGGATGGGTATCTATCTCAGTTCTGTTGATTATGAAGTTTGGGATATTATTGAAACTGGCTATAAACCCCCCACTATAATCGTGGTGATACTGAGATTCCTAAACCTAAGGATAGGTGGGATGCTAACGATAAGAAATTGAAAACAACAAATGCTAAAGCCATGAATGCTTTGATATGTGCTCTTGATAAAAATGAATTTAATAGAATTTCTCATTGTACAACAGCACAGGAAATATGGCATACTTTGGAGGTGACACACGAAGGAACTTCTCAAGTCAAGGAGTCTCGGCTAGCCCTGTTCACTAATGAATACGAAAACTTTGTGATGGACAAAGGCGAGAGCATAAAGGATATGTTTGGACGTTTTTCAACCTTGGTATACAATGCTAGAGCGCTTGGGAAGGTATTCACTGAGGTAGAGCTTGTGCGAAAGATACTACGAGTTTTACCAATGAACTTTGAGGCAAAAGTCACGGCAATCCAAGAATCGAAAGATCTGAGCAAACTAAGCATGGAGGAGTTGATTGGAAACTTGATGACATATGAGCTTGAGCTAAGAGCAAAGGAAGAACGCAATAACTCCGAACCAAAGAAGAAGACGATTGCCTTAAAGAGCAAAGAAGAAAGCGATGAAGAAGAAGAAGATCCAATTGAAGAGCTTGCAATGGCTGTCAATAATCTTAAAAAATGGTCAATATTCAAGTCACGAAAGAAGAAAATAAGTGGTAATAAGTCAAAGAATTCTGACGATTCCGATAATGAATTGACATGCTATAACTGCAAGAAGCCTGGCCACTTCAAACAAAAATGTCCACTTCTCAAAAACAACAAAGGAAAGAAAAAGAAAAAGAAGGCTTTTGCAGCAACTTGGGATGATGAAGAAGGAGAGGAAGTTTCAAATAACAGCTCAGAGGAGGCTAACTTGTGTCTTATGTCAAAATCGGATTCAGAAGCAAGCTTAGAGGAATCTAGTGAGGTAAGTAACTATTCTTATAAAGAACTTGTTTCAATGTGTTGTGATTTTACTAAAATGATTGATACTCTTGAATCTAAAATTGAAAAACTAAAATCTGATAGGAGAGAACTTGTCCATGAAAATTCTAGGTTAGAAACTGAAATTGAAAATATTCAAAACCTAGAATGTAAAAAATGTAAGATTTTAGATTCAGAATTATCAAAACTGAGGAATAACTTTGAAAATCTTGAAAGTGAAAACTTGAATCTTAAAGAAACCATCGACACTAGGAGAAAGGATTTTATTAATCGATGCACCTCACTTGTTACTGAAAACTCAACATTAAAAACCAAAGTCCAAAGTCTTGAGAAATCTTTGAATAACTTTTCAAGAGGCGAAAAATCTTTCAACATGCTATTAGGAAATCAAATTTTTGCTAACAACGGGAAAGGACTAGGTTTTGGGAAAACACAAGTTGATGATAATACAAAATATAAGAATGTCTTTGATAGATGTGAAATACATAGATGTCGTAATGAAAATGATAGTCATAGGAACAAGAACACAAAATTTATACAAGTTTGGGTTCCTAAGAATTCTAAAAACAAATTTCATGTTTATTGGAATAAAAATAAAAGGACTAAACAAGTATGGATTCCAAAGGGATTGTTTATTCATAATGCTTCTATCACTAATAACATTGGACCTAAGAGTTTCTCTAGGTCATCTTCCTCTCTTCTTATGTAGGTCTGTTGGCGGGCTAAGGAACAACAAGAATGGTTTCTAGATTCAGGTTGTTCTAGACATATGACAGGTGACAAATCGAAGTTCCTTAGCTTAGAGAATTTTAAAGGTGGAAATGTGATCATGGGAGACAATAGCAAGTGTAAGATTATTGGCAAAGGTGAAGTTGGTAACGGTATTTTTTCTTTGACTAATGTTTTATACGTTGAAAATCTGCATCACAATCTCATTTCTATTAGCCAACTATGTGACAAAGGTATGAACGTGATTTTTGATAGTGATACTTGCAAAATTATTGATAAATCTTCTAGTAACATTGTTTTTATGGGCAAAAGAAAAGGGAATGTTTACTCACTTTCATTTGATAATCTAAAACTTTCTAGATGTTTGGTAGCCACTGACGAAGAGGCATATTTATGGCATAGGAGACTTGGACATGCTAGCATGAGTCTCTTAGAAAAACTCGAATCAAAAGAATTAGTCAGAGGGTTACCACATCAGAAATTTAAAAATAATAAAGTGTGTAAAGCATGTTCCTTGAGCAAGCTTAGTCGATCATCATTTCGTCCTAAAAACATTGTTAGCACATCAAGGGTCCTTGAATTAGTTCACATGGATTTATTTGGACCAAATGAAATTTCAAGCTTGAATGGAAAACGTTATTGTTATGTATTGGTTGATGATTATTCTAGATTTACATGGGTTTACTTTTTAGCCAAAAAGTCTGAATCTTTCGAATATTTTTCAAAATTTGCAAAACTTGTTCAAAATGAAAAAGGAGTTACAATTAAAACCTTGAGAAGTGATCATGGAGGCGAATTTGAAAATTTTGAATTTGAAAATTTTTGTGAAGAAAACGGTTTAAAACATGAATTTTCTGCTCCACGAACACCTCAACAAAATAGGGTGGTTGAAAGGAAAAATCGTACATTACAGGAATTGGCTAGATCCATGTTAAGTGAGTATAAGCTACCTCTAATCTTTTGGGCAGAGGCAGTGAATACTTCGTGCTATGTAATGAACAGAGTAATGATTAGACCAATACTTGGCAAAACGTCTTATGAACTGTGGCATGAAAGGAAACCTAACATTTCTTATTTTCGTATATTTGGGTGTCCTTGTTTCATTCTTAACACAGGTGATCAACTTGGAAAATTTGAATCAAAGGCTGATGATGGAATTTTCATGGGCTATTCAACAAGGAGTAAGGCTTACAGGATATATAACAAACGAACAAAGACAATTGTTGAGTCAATCAATGTGAAATTTGATGAATCTGATCTGGAAAAAACGACTGAAAGGATGGTTGACGATGGAGTAGATCCTGAAGGCACTGAAGAAGGGACATTTAGTGAGAAAACTGAAAGGAGGACTGTTGATGCTGATAAATTAAGGTTCAAACCTAATCATCCTCCTGAATTAATTATTGGTGATCCTACGGAAGGTATACGTACTCGTTCCTCATTTGATGAAAATTTGTGTGCGTTTTGTTGTCATAGTGGTTTTATTTCTGAAATTGAACCTGATTCTGTTGAAATGGCTCTTAATGATGAAAATTGGTTTTTAGCAATGCAAAATGAACTTAATCAATTTGAGAGAAACAAAGTCTGGAATTTAGTTCCTAGGCCTAATGACTATCCAATTGTAGGGACTAAATGGGTGTTTAAAAATAAATTTGATGAATCAGGAAATGTAATTAGAAACAAGGCTAGGTTGGTTGCAAAAGGTTATAACCAAATAGAAGGCATAGACTTTGATGAAACATTTGCTCCAGTTGCTAGGTTAGAAGCCATTAGAATCTTGCTAAGTTTTGCATGTTACAAGGGTTTCAAACTTAAACAAATGGATGTAAAAAGTGCCTTTTTGAATGGTGATTTAAAAGAAGAAGTTTTTGTTGAACAACCACCCGGTTTTGAAAATCATGAATTTCCAAATCATGTGTATAAGCTAGAAAAAGCATTATATGGTCTTAAGCAAGCACCAAGAGCTTGGTATGACTGCCTCTGTACATATCTTTTGAAAAATGGCTTTAAAAAGGGAAGTGCTGACACGACTCTGTTTCTATTACATAAAGAACATGATTTTTTGATTGTTCAGATTTATGTGGATGATATTATTTATGGTGCTACTAATGAGCTTTTGTGTGAGAATTTTGAACAAGTCATGCAGGCTAAATTTGAGATGAGTTTGGTTGGTGAATTGAAATACTTTCTTGGATTTCAAATTAAGCAAAGCAGTGATGGTATCTTCATTTCACAATCCAAATATGTGTTGGAGCTATTGAAGAAATTTGGAGTCGAAAATTCCAAACCATTGAGAACTCCTATGAGCCCATCAACAAAGTTGGACAAAGATGAGAAAGGAATTGCAATTGATCAAAAGAAATATCGAGGGATAATCGGTTCACTTCTCTATCTTACTGCTTCTAGACCTGATATTATGTTTTCTGTATGCTTGTGTGCACGTTTTCAAGCTAATCCCAAAGAATCTCATTTAAAAGCTACTAAACGAATTTTGAGATATCTTTCACACACACACAAATTTGGACAATGGTACCCCTCTTGTGAAAATTTTGATTTAGTAGGTTATTCCGATGCTGATTATGCTGGTTCATTAGTTGACAGAAAAAGCACTAGTGGGACATGTTTCATGCTAGGACATTCATTAGTCTCATGGTCAAGTCGGAAACAGAATTGTGTTGCATTATCCACCACTGAAGCAGAATATATTGCTTTGGGAAGTTGTTGTGCTCAAATTCTATGGATGATGCAAACTCTTTCTGATTTTGGCATAGTCTATAAACAAGTCCCATTAAAATGTGATAGTAGGAGTGCTATAGATTTGTCAAATAATCCTGTTCATCACTCTCGCACAAAACACATTGATGTGAGACACCATTTTCTTCGAGATCACATTGCTAAAGAAGACATTTGCATTGAATATATTTCAACAGAAACTCAACTTGCTGATATTTTCACAAAACCTCTCCCCGAAGACAGATTTTCCAAATTACGTTTAGATTTGGGAATTATAGAGGTTGACTAATCATTTTTTTTTTTAATTTTTTTTTTTTTTGATTTTTGAATTTGATTCTAAATGACAATTTTTTTTAACTAATCTAACTCCCTAATGATTATCGAAAAGATGAATAGTGATTGAAAAAGTGATGAGTGTTGATATTTATCATATATTAAAACTCGAGAAAATATAATTAGGAAATTTCTTTAGAATTTCATAACAAGAGTTATAAAAACTTTTTGTCGGGTAATAATTCCATGACCATTTCTATTTCTATCATCTTTCTATCAAACATTACTCATCAAGATCATATTTAGTATGTAAATTTGTGGTAGTTTACAAAGGAAATCATTTGTTCTTCAATATCTTTAAATCAGTGAAGGAAATTATTTGTGCTTCAATTTATTATATTCAGCAATTAAAAATAAATACCCAAAGTATTCACTCTCATTTAAAAGTCCTCACGGTCATGCATGGGTGAATTACTTGGATTTTTGATTATGTGCTTCCATGCTCATTTAAAAGTCCTCACGGTTATGCATGTATGGAACGCATATTAAAAATAATTGATTTAATAGACAAGTTGATTCTAATCCCATTTAAAAGTCCTCACGGTCATGCGTGGTTAGAAGATACTTGATTTCATTTTTTTTTAAAATTAAATTGGAATACTACTAATCTCATTTAAAAGTCCTAACGGTTATGCATGGTTAGTAGATATTCAAATTTCCAGAAATAAATATACCACAAATAGACATAACTATATGAATTTTTGATGATTCTATCTTCATCACTTCTGAAAGTGGAATATGCGCTTGACAAGGGTAATTATGATTTTTGTTTGAATTTTATTGAAATTTGATATTTATATTTAATTGAGTTAAATGTTTGATTCATGTCGATCATTTCATCCCTATTTTATAACACTATTATTCTTTTGCTGATAACAAAAGGGGGAGAGAAAAGTTAAGATTTTTGTCGAATAGAATCAAGCAAAGGTCAAATAATTTTCATTGTGCATATAGGCTCTCTTATATATTTCTATGCATATATGTAGGGGGAGCATTGTGTAGAGAGGGAGCATTCAAATAGGGGGAGCAATGAAATTATCAAATACATTTAATATGTTCAAAATCTTAAATATATGTTTGTTATCATCAAAAGGGGGAGATTGTTGAATATGCGCTTTGCGCTATATGATTTTTGTTTGATGATAATAAACATATATACATTCATATAAATGTATTTGGTAATGTACTATTTTTTTTTTCATAGTTTAAATAAATATTTGTTGAATAGAATTAAATTACACAGAATTCGAATTTGAATTCAAACAGAACAAGTCAAACAGATTTTGAATTCAAACAGAAATTTTTATTCAAACAAATATTTATTACAAATTGTAAATAGTACAATTTCATGCTCTCACTATACATGTACATTTTTGATTACAATCACATCACATTTACATCACGACCTTACTACATATCTCTCACACTCATATTTTTGTCTTCAACTATAATCCGGTTTGAATCCAGCATCTGAGTAATCTGCAAAAATATTTTAAACGCAGTAAAATTGAAAGAGAAATATTTTTGAAATTTGAAAGAAACGATGATTTTGGAAAACATTGTTTGCCTCAGTTATTTGGGTTGTTCGTCATCATTTTTGACTGTGCAATATCTGTGCATATCGATATTTTTTTTATCAGGGACAGGTAATTACAAGTGGCTGCAGTACACACGTGTACATTCGTATACGTGTGCACTGCCTCGCCAACTCGTGTGCAAAAATCAAACAAAAGCACAGAAATCAAAGACAAGGTCAAACCCAAGATAGGTTCAACTCAAAGCACCACTGACCAGACATTGCAAACACATTCTCAAGCATGAAACAAGGTGCACCAGACCAGATTGCAAAAATAATCAAATATACACAAATGCAGCCCAATAGACTACAGCAACACAGTAGTAAGACTGCATCCACAGAAATACACAACTGCAATGCAAACAATATTAAACAGTGACAATATGTATGGGGCAATGCACAAGCAAAGCTAAGACACAATGCTACCAACATGACAGCAAACAGAAGTGCACCAGTACAAACCAAAGTCAAGGCAACATGAACTGCATAGGACTGTAACAACCAGAATGAAGACAAGTACACTTGAACAAAATGAACAAGTGGAGCATCTGTGTAAACTGGGCAAGTATGGACAGAGTTCGAGCACAGTTGAAGCTCAAGACATCAAGTGATATAAGTCAGAGCAACAAAATCATCACAATGAAGACCACTATGCAGTGTACAGTAATACAACAGAGAAATGCACAAAAGCATGATGCAAACTGAACAACTTACAAATATGCAACAGGTTCAAGGCCATAAGGTGGAGACAACTCAAATGAACATAATGCCACAATGCAAGTAAATCATGCAAGCTATCAAGACTCAATTCACTTATGCAAACTGACTTGAAGATTGCCGCCAACATAAGCAAACAACTCAACAGAACATGGACTGCAACATTTAAAAAAAATGTAGAGAACAAGCTACATAAAAGCAGAATGAAAGTAATGGAACTGCAACAACTCAACTGGACAATGCAAGGCTAGAGAACTGGAAGTATACATGAAGCATGGACATGTGAGGACAGTGAAAAACAGTTCGAGCTATATCCCAGTGCCAACATATCCAACTAGAAGTGCAACTACAAGATACAGCAAGCACAACAAGTCAATGATAACAAAGTCAAGGTTTCAAGTTAATCAAGTCATTCAATGCCGAAGACAAAGTGAAACCAGAAGTCAGGTTATAAAATTCAAGTGCCAGAGAAGTTAAAATTCACGAATGAAAAAAGAAATCAAGCGCGTACGCGTATTTTTTTGAAATAGTCAAAGAAAAGTAAATGTAGAAAGTCTCTGCCGTATGAATCAAGGAATCGAACAAGTCATAAATCGAAACCGTGAGTGCCAAGCATCAAATTATACGAATTTGATTAAGTCAAAGAAATCTCAAGCATCAATACATAATCGAACGACCAAAGCAATTTTTTTGAATTAATCAGTCGAACGCAAAAATAGGAAATCAAATCCTATTAAAACCCTAATCATCATCGGCATTTCAATTCGATCGAGTTCGAGTATCAAATTAGAAAAGCAAAAGGAGACAGCACATACCGAATTCACAAGCATCAAAACTCGATCGAGCAACTGCAAGCAAGCTAGGGCAACAAATCACAGGTCAATTGAAGAAACCAGAGCCCTAATTGCAACGAAGAGCCGAAGCCCTAATTGCGACGAAGAGCCGAAGCCCTAACTGGATCAAAAGGGAACGAAGCCCTAACTGGAACGAAGCCGCCAATTTTTCTCACGAACAAATAAAAAGAGGATCGGGTGAAATAAGGAAGTGGGCCGGTGTTCAAAAACAAAAGGGGGTCTTTGTTTTTTTTTTAATATTGTTATATTAATAATGTTAATTAGTTTAGGGCTATTTCGTTTTTAATTATTGTTTTTTTCTTATTCTACGAATCAAAGAGTTTTGGTAAATCACCACCTAGGTTTTAGGTTGTGTCTGATTGTCTATTTAGAGTTAGTTCAGTAAGCAGGGGTTGCGAGTTTGCAAAACTCTATAGGCGGTAGCAGGGTTTGCATGTCTGTTAGAGTGTTTGTAAGCGTGATACTGTTTAATTCTAATAGAAATCTGGGAATGCAGCAGTAGGCAGGGGTTGCCGAAGCTGGGTAAATCTTGTGTGTGATTTATTTTTTCAGTATATTTATTTCTGCAGTTTATTTTTGTATTTAAATTAAGAAAATTTGCTATAACCCTATTCACACCCCTCTAGGGTTAATTTAGATCCTACAATAGGCATATTTTAGCCTATTTCCTTTCTGGTTCCAATTGAACCAATTCAGACGTCTGAAACCATATCTTCAGACGTCTGAATCTGGGAATAGAAAACTTCCCAGAACAATATTCAGACGTCTGAATATCACGTTTCACACGTCTGAATCTGGGGTTCAGGGCATTCCCTGAACCTAGGCCAAAAATGGCCAAACGAATATCGAAATCGATCGAACGAGCAAATGGCGATGACTAAGGGATTACGTCGAACGACAACCCAGCCTAAATGGCTCTTCGATACGCCTCAAATATCAATGTCCAAATATCCATAATAGGATTTTCATAAATTGGACCAAAACACCAAAAATTGGAATATACACCAAATCAATCCAAACCAAAATGAATTGCACACGAATAAACGTTAGGAATTCATACCTAACAATCGAAGATAATTATAGACAAAGATGTGAGATAAAAATATCACCTTTTTACCAAAATCAAACAAGAAGAAGCTTGAAAGCAAATGGAGGATCAACCTCTCTTCAACACAACCCAAATGAGCTCGAATCTATGCTCAAAACAAGATCATTCCCAAAATTAGGTTTAGGAATTTCTGAAATTGGTTAGAGAATAAGTTGGAGAAGAAGAAGAAGAAGCTTACCAATGGTTTCTCTTGAATTTGGAGCTAGGAATTTGAAGTTGCAAGAGGAACTAGGGTTTTGGAATTTTAATTTCCAATCTCTCCCACCATTAATGCCTCAAAAACTGAAAAGAGAAAGAAGTGAGGGAGAATGGGGAGAAGTGGCTCAGATTTGAGCATAAGTTAACATAGGGCTGAGCCCAAAAACCAAACCCAAAGTGAAAAGTAGCAAAAATCAACTTTCTCCAAACATATCGAAGCTTATACTCAAAAAGGTCGCAAACGTCATTTTGAACTCAATGGGGGTGGTCTCGAGTCCTACTTCGGCTGTTTGCAAAAAGTAGCTTTTCGGACTAAAATCCGACTAACGATAAAATATTTAAGTATAAAATCGATAAATATGCGGGTTGTTACAGACTCCCCTCCTTAAAGAAATTGTGTCCTCGCAATAATTAAGAAGGAAATATAAGAAGTAACAACCATAGAAGCATATTAACACAAAAGAAAATTTGAATGAAGAAGTTCACCATAAAGAGCACGAAGGAGTAAATCCGAAAGTTTTCGTTCGATGAATTCTCAAGATTTCACAAGAGAAATCCTTAGGATTTGAGAACCATTGAACCTCTATCAAAAAGAATATCTTTATATCGAAGGCGCTCAACCTCCGAAGCAATGATGCGAATAGAATGTTGCTCAAAAGTCAAATTTGGTGAAACTTCAATCCCCTCAATAACACCGGGCTCAAGAATGAAAACCGGAATCCCTAAGGCATTTCCGTAGATAAAAGACGTGGGGAACGTCAAGAACAGCAGAAAATTGAGCCAGTGCAACGGCGTAGTACAAAAAAGGTACGCCCGAGAAACTAGAAACTCAAATAATTTGGGACATCAGCGTAGTACAAAAACGGTACGCCCAATGAACCAAAGCAAAGACATTGATGTAGTACATACGGTACATCCAATGAATCAAATAGCAAAAACATTGATGTAGTACAAACGGTGCACCCAATGAATCAAAAGCAAAGACATTGATGTAGTACAAACGGTACATCCAATGAATCAAATAGCAAAGACATTGATGTAGTACAACGGTACATCCAATGAATCAAATAGGAAAGGCATTGATGTAGTACAATGGTACATCCAATGAATCAAAAAGCGGAGACATTGATGTAGTACAACGGCACATCCAATGAATCCAAAAGCAAAGACATTGATGTAGTACAACGGCACATCCGGTGAAGCAAAAAGCGGAGACATTGATGTAGTACAACGGCACATCCAATGAATCCAAAGGCGAAGACAATGATGTAGTACAACGGCACATCCAATGAATCAAAAAGCGAAGACATTGATGTAGTACAACGGCACATCCAACGAATCAAAAAGCGAAGACATTGATGTAGTACAACGGTACATCCAATGAATCAAAAAGCAAAGACAATGATTTAGTACAACGGTACATCCAATGAATCCAAAAGCAAAGACATTGATGTAGTACAACGGTACATCCAATGAATCAAAAAGCGAAGACATTGATGTAGTACAATGGTACATCCAATGAATCCAAAAGCAAAGACATTGATGTAGTACAACGGTACATCCAATGAATCCAAAAAGCGAAGACATTGATGTAGTACAACGGTACATCCAATGAATCAAAAAGCAAAGACATTGATGTAGTACAACGGTACATCCAATGAATCCAAAAGCAAAGACATTGATGTAGTACAACGGTACATCCAATGAATCAAAAAGAGAAGACATTGATGTAGTACAACGGTACATCCAATGGATCCAAAAGCAAAGACATTGATGTAGTACAACGGTACATCCAATGAATCCAATGAATCAAAAAGCCAAGACATTGATGTAGTACAACGGTACATCCAATGAATCAAAAAGCGAAGACATTGATGTAGTACAACGGTACATCCAATGAATCAAAAAGCGAAGACATTGATGTAGTACAACGGTACATCCAATGAATCAAAAAGAAAAGACATTGATGTAGTACAATGGTACATCCAATGAATCCAAAAGCAAAGACATTGATGTAGTACAACGGTACATCCAATGAATCAAAAAGCGAAGACATTGATGTAGTACAACGGTACAACCAATGAATCCAAAAGCAAAGACATTGATGTAGTACAACGGTACATCCAATGAATCAAAAAGCGAAGACATTGATGTAGTACAACGGTCATCCAATGAATCAAAAAGCGAAGACATTGATGTAGTACAACGGTACATCCAATGAATCCAAAAATAATAAAAGAACGTCGGACGCTAGTCCATAAACGAACGAGATAAAACTCAATAAAACGAAGTGTACCAAAACGTCCGATGAACTTGATGAAAAGATAATTCCATTCAGACAACATCAAAGAATCAACCACTTGTTGCTTATGACAAAGCGCGTTGGCTACACGATTTCCCTTCCAGGAATAAAAAGAATATCAAGATCATAAGATGCTAGGAACTCGGGTCAACATGGAGTTCCATATGAGAAATAATTATTCCAAAGATTTATGATCGAGGTAGAGAACAAATTTCTCATACAAAAATGATGATGCCAAATTCCAAAAGTAAAAGCAATAGCCACGAGCACTAGATCATGAGTGGCATATCTAGTCTCGATAAGCTATAATGATTTAGAAGCACAAGTGATGGCACGTTCTCTTTTGCAAGAGAATGGCATCCAAACCAATACGACTAGTATCGGTACAAATAGCAAAGTCTTGGTTCCCCTTCAGGAATCACAAGAATAAGAGTATCGAAAAAGAATTCTTTTAAATAATCCTCTTTTCCTGAAAAGTTAAAACTTTCAAAATTACATTTATCTTTATGTAATAATCTTTCTAGAAAAATTTACATTTTTACAAGTCAATTTATTGTGTCTGACTGTCTCATTAAAGCGTTTAGGAAATTCCTATCGATAACGTTGATCAAGCGCATCGACCAAAATTCTTAAAGCACTCAACGGGCAATACAATCACAAAATCATCTTCTATATGATAAACATGTTTCTTAAAATCCTTTAAGAATATTCTTTTCTTGTTTAAGAGAAAATCAAATTGTACTTATAAATAAATCTTATGAAAAAGATTTGCAAAATTTTAAATTTCTATTTTCATCCAAAAATCAATAAATAAAAGAATGCTCTCATCGAAATATTCATAGAATATTTGATATATAAAATGGATGAAATAAGCTAGACAAATTGAATGACAAAATAAGTCATTCATTAGAATCATAACGAGTGCGGAGTGCGTAAGTGGAATGCTAACTCACGCGACTCGTAGCCAAATGAAAATCGGTGGCAAGGTCAAACTGAAAAGACCTTAGCACCACACAAAAGATTACTTAGGTGATAATCCTAAAACAAGCTCAAAAATACCGGAAAATTTCTCTAACTACATGAATGAGAGAAATAACACTTTCCTTATAAGTGGGCTTAAGGAATAAAATGATGCCATCAAGTTGGAATCAAAATCATAAAGGAAAAATAGAAATCTGCTTAACAGATTGAAAATTTCGAAGAGGAAAAGTCCACACGAGAAAATAGGATATGGGCTTCACAACGATTAAGCCAATCCTTACAAAAGTAAATTCCGAAGCCTAAGTAAAAATATCGGCTCGGAAAGATAAATCACATAAAATAATTTCGACATCAATAGAAAGCAAATTGAGTGTTGCGGATCAACCATCCGGATTCGCAATCCTCAAAGAAGTCATCAAACCCAAAATATTTTCAAAGAAAAAGAATCAACAAGTTCTTTTGATATAGAATAGTGAGATGAAACCCATATCAACAAGAACTCAAATAAGAAGATCACGAAATAAAACAATGCCATCAAGGATTGAATGCAAAATACCTTGACCAAGAGAAGAGTTGTCAGGAGCTTGCACAATATTCAGCTCTCCCTCTCTCCTGCTTTGAAGAATGGGACATGAAGATATAAGATGACCCGAACTTTTGCAATAACGACAAAAGAGGGGTTTCGGACACTCCCCTGCACAGTGGTCTGTGAAACCACAATTGTAGCATCGTCCACGACTAGAGGTAGGTGCTTTTGCCACCAGGGTTTCTTGTCTCCCTTTCTTGTTGGGAACGGGGACTTTGAATTTAATAGGCCTCTTCATGTTGTTGTTGAAGTTTTGTTGGGCACGCACAACTTCAACATCACCTTCTCTATCGGCCTCTTCAAGACGAAGAGCGATATCAATAAGCTGATCAAATGAAACCTCAAGTTTCAGGAGTAATGGCTTCTTAAGATTCTTATTCAAGCCATAGATAAATCTCTGATTTTTCTTCATCGGGGTATTAATATATTCAACCCCGTATTTGGAAAGAGATTCGAAAGATGCGACATAGTCTGTCACAGAAGATTCACCTTGAACAAGGTCTATGAAATGCCGGGCTAAAGTTACTTTTTCAGCTTCCGGCACAAATTTCAATTCGAACCTTTCCCGGAATTGCTCCCAAGTAAGATCCGCCTCAACGATTTCAGAAATTAAAATCTCATACCAATCTAAGGCTCTCTCTTGGAGCATGCTAGAAGCCACTTGGACTCGATGAAGGTCAATAAGGTTCATGCGAGAAAAGATGCGATCGCATGATTTGAGCCAAGCTTGAATTTCAATAACACTCTCGGATCCCCTGAATGGCCTTCCACCCAAATCGGTGTAGTCTCTGCACAAGCATGCAAAACCGGATCTAGGATGAGTAGGCTCTGGATTGGGACCGGCTGCTTGAGCGTTCTTAACAAGATCTAAAAGCTGCTGGGCAGACATAAATACTCCTTCCTGGGGAGTAGCACTAGATTGACCGGCGCTGGGACGGCCAGGTCTAACCATTTCTCTTCTTTAAGAAAGAAAGAAAGAAGAGGAAAAAGTTATTCTCAAGATAAATATCAAGCAATTCTTGATAGATAAAACAAGGAATCATAAAAGAAAGTAGGATAGAACGATACGATGACCCGAATAAAATCCTAAAGCACAACTCCTAAGAAAGACTTAGGACATGATCCTTGCTAAATTATTCTATATTGTTCCGAAGTTTGGCTCTGATACCAAGCTTGTGACGCCCCACCTCTATACCCACGCTAGACAAGAACACTACGGAGTAACGCTGTCAACTAGCACGGAGAATAAGGCTGTTGAGGAGCGACTATCTGTATAATTGCTTTGCGCGAGCATCGATATGTCAGATAGTATAACATGCATTTCTTTATCAAGAGGGAAATCCGACATACCGACGCAAACTCAAAGCTACTACACAGTGTCTATTATGTCTTTGGAAACAAATACAGAAATAAACATAACATAAATCAGTCACAGATAATTCATATCACAAAGGCGGAAATAGATATGAATATATAATTAACACATGGAAGTGTACATCAGAGTGGTGGTCAAAAAGATCCCCAATATACAACACGTGCTATACAAAAGACTATATCTCAGGTGTATACAACAAAATAAACTACCAAACTAGAGTAGTTAGCCAAAAGTCAGAGTAATGAATCCCTGGGGAGAAGTCAAGCAGAAGCACCTGTAACATCTCGGTCTGACCCGAGTATTATTTAATAAGAAAATAATAAACGGATCAGTCTAACTATAAATATCAGACGAAACGATATAGGATAAGAGATATGACATAAACATATAATAATCACAACGCCAAGCTGTGATAAATAGGTAATTGAAAATCAACAAGAGATTAATCAATATCACAATAATCTACTCAAGATAAAAAGGAATGTCATACTCCTAATTTCATTCACCAAGCCATAATAAATGACATATATATCAATGCCCATCGTAAAAGTTGGTGAAACATAAATTCCAGAAATCAACACACGAAATCCAGAAATCACAAGAAAAAGGAACAACGACGTCGTACAGCGGGACGTCCGATGAACCAAATCACAATCAAAGGGAACAACGACGTGGTACAGCGGGACATCCGATGAACCAAATCACAATCAAAGGGAACAACGACGTGGTACAGCGGGACATCCGATGAACCAAATCACAAAGACCTTGCACAATGCTAGTCTAAACCACAAAGATGATTGTCATGATCAACGAGAAGTGTCAATTACACTAAGCTAGTAAATATTTTATGTCCCATAACCACTTGCATAACTTAAATATTTACGAACAAACTGTAAATCTCCACTATAAAATTGTCACAAGAGATTCAATCGAACAAGTCCAAGAATTAACTGACAAAGTGAACGCAAGCGTTTCATACCACTTGTTTTACTAAGTCGTTTAATTAGATTTCTCATACGAGTGAGGTAAAGGTTTATATATACTAATAGATTGGAAAACGGATTCATAAACGAATTTGGTATTAAAATAGTATTGAAATCGTTTTGATGAAAGAATTTTGTTATTTACTACTAGTATAGAAAACCTTTATATTTTTAAAGTGACAAATCACAAAAGAAGATTGTAGGAACAATCAATTAGTAAAATTCACATTCGAAGACGTGAATAAAATCCAAAGAAACCGATAAAGAATCCATCGAAATGGATATTCAAAAATCCCTAAAAAGGAGTCATCAAAGTCATAATAAATGATAACAACAAATAGGATCATCACGAATCGATTTAAATTGGAATTCTCAAGCGAATGGGCAAATAGGCAAAATACAGCAGTTTCAGACGTCTGAAACAAGTGGTTCAGACGTCTGAATCTGGAAATATAAAAATTTCCAGAACACGATTCAGACGTCTGAACCAAGTGTTTCAGACGTCTGAAATGGGCATATTTTAGCATATTTCCTTTCTGGTTCCAATTGAACCAATTCAGACGTCTGAAACCATATATTCAGACGTCTGAATCTGGGAATAGAAAACTTCCCAGAACAATATTCAGACGTCTGAATATCACGTTTCAGACGTCTGAATCTGGGGTTCAGGGCATTCCCTGAACCTAGGCCAAAAATGGCCAAACGAATATCGAAATCGATCGAACGAGCAAATGGCGATGACTAAGGGATTACGTCGAACGACAACCCAGCCTAAACGGCTCTTCGATACGCCTCAAATATCAATGTCCAAATATCCATAATAGGATTTTCATAAATTGGACCAAAACACCAAAAATTGGAATATACACCAAATCAATCCAAACCAAAATCAATTGCACAAGAATAAACGTTAGGAATTCAACCTAACAATCGAAGATAATTATAGACAAAGATGTGAGATAAAAATCTCACCTTTTTACCAAAATCAAACAAGAAGAAGCTTGAAAGCAAATGGAGAATCAACCTCTCTTCAACACAACCCAAATGAGCTCGAATCTATGCTCAAAACAAGATCATTCCCAAAATTAGGTTTAGGAATTTCTGAAATTGGTTAGAGAATAAGTTGGAGAAGAAGAAGAAGAAGCTTACCAATGGTTTCTCTTGAATTTGGAGCTAGGAATTTGAAGTTGCAAGAGGAACTAGGGTTTTGGAATTTTAATTTCCAATCTCTCCCACCATTAATGCCTCAAAAACTGAAAAGAGAAAGAAGTGAGGGAGAATGGGGAGAAGTGGCTCAGATTTGAGCATAAGTTAACATAGGGCTGAGCCCAAAAACCAAACCCAAAGTGAAAAGTAGCAAAAATCAACTTTCTCCAAACATATCGAAGCTTATACTCAAAAAGGTCGCAAACGTCATTTTGAACTCAATGGGGGTGGTCTCGAGTCCTAATTCGGCTGTTTGCAAAAAGTAGCTTTTCGGACTAAAATCCGACTAATGATAAAATATTTAAATAAAATATTTAAATATAAATCGATAAATATGAGGGTTGTTACATGTGATTAGGAATAAAGATAGGTTAGTTGCTAAAGGTTATAATCAAATTGAAGGAATTGATTTTGATGAAACTTTTGCACTAGTAGCAAGACTAAAATCCAGTAGGATATTGTTAGCTTTTACTTGCTATAAAGGATTTAAACTAAGATAAATGGATATTAAAAGTGCTTTTCTTAATGGAATTTTGAATGAAGTTGTATTTGTTGAACAACCAGAAGGTTTTGAAAGTCATGAATACACTAACAATTTATATAAACTTAAGAAAGCATTATATGGATTAAAAACAAGCCCCTAGAGCTTGGTATGAATGTCTTAGCACTTATCTCCTTGAAAATGGGTTCAAAAAGGGCCGTGTAGACACTACACTATTTCTATTGCATGAAAATGACGATCTTTTGATTGTTCAAATATATGTTGACGACATTATTTATGGTGCCACTAACAACTTGTTGTGTGAGAAATTTGAAAAAGTCATGCAAGAAAAGTTTGAAATGAGCTTGGTTGTAGAGTTAAAATTCTTTTTAGATTTCAAAAATATATATGATAAAGGTACATTCATATCTCAAACGAAACATATTAGGTAACTTGTCAACAAATTTGGATTGAAAGATTTTGAACCTACAACAATCCCCATGAGCACAACAATTAAACTTGACAAGGATGAAAAAGGTAAGGCAGTTGATCAAAAGCAATATCGAGGTATGATTGGATCACTTCTTTATCTTACTGTTTCTAGACCTAACATTATGTTTTCATTTTGCTTATGTGCACGATTTCAATCAAATCCAAAAGAATCTCATTTAAAAGCCGTTAAAAGGATTATAAGATATTTGTTACACACTCCACGGTTTGGTCTTTGGTATCCAACTAATGATAACTTTGAATTAAAAGGATATTCAGATGCAGATTATGCTGGAAGTCTAGTTGATAAAAAATGTACCAGTGGAACGTGTTTTATGTTAGGACATTCGTTAGTTGCATGGTCAAGTAGAAAATAGAATTATATTGCATTATCCACCACTAAGGCAGAGTATATTGCTCTAAGTGGTTGCTCTGCTCAAATTTAGGGATGATACAAACTTTGCAAGACTATGGTCTAAATTTTAAACGTGTACCACTAATTGTGATAGCAAAAGTGCAATTGATCTCACAAATAATCCTGTACATCACTCACGGACAAAACATATAGATGTTAGACATCATTTTATTAGATATCATATTTCCAAAGAAAATATCTACATAAATTTCATTTCAACCGATTCTCAATTGGCAGACATTTTTACAAAAACCCTTCCAGAAAATAGTTTTTGTCGACTTTGTCTTAGTTTAGGCATTTTAAAATTTTGATTCTATATTTTTGATTTTGATCTTAAATTCCTATGTTAACTAATCTGACTCCCTAGTGATTATCAAAAGATATATAGTGACTAAAATATAAATGATGAGTGTTGATATTATTCATATATTATGACTTGAGACAGTATATTTAGTAAGTTTCTTTAAAAATTTAAACAAGATTTATGATAAATTTTGTTGGTAAAAATTCCATGACCATCTCTATTACTATCATATTTCTAACGACCATCACTCATCAAAATCCAATATAGTATGTCAATATGTGATATTTTTAAACGGGAAAATATTCAATTTTATTTTATTTTTTTTGCAATAAAAACATCCAAAGTATTCACTCTCATTTAATAGTCCTCACGGATATGCATGGGTAAATTACTTGAAATTTTTGATTATGTGCTTTCATGCTCATTTAAAAGTCCTCATGGTTATGCATGTATGGAAAACATATCAAAATTGATTATTAAATATACATGTTGATTCTAATCCCATTTAAAAATCCTCATGGTTATGCGTGGTTAGAAGATGCTTGAAATTCATTTTTTTTTTATAAAAATTGGGAATAATACTAATATCATTTAAAAGTCCTAACGGTTATGCATGGTTAGTAGATATTCAAATTCCTCATATAAATATACCACAAATAGACACAACTATATGGTTTTATACGCCGACATCATCCCTATCATTCTAAAGTGGAATATGCGCCCAATAGAGTATTTATGATTTTTGTTTGATTTTTTATTGAAATTTAATATTTATACTCGATTGGGTATTAATGTTGAATTAATGTCTGTCAATTTATCTCTATTTTTCTAACACTATTACTCTTCTGCTGATAACAAGAGGGAGAGAAAAGTTAATATTTTGGCAAATAAAGGTCAAATATTTTATTTTGTATTTTCATGCATATATGAAGGGGGAGTTTTTGTTGTAGAGGGGGAGCGTTCAAATGGGGGAGCAAATTGAATGATCAAATACATTCAATAAACTCAAAATCTTAAATATATGTTTGTTATCATCAAAAGGGGGAGATCATTTTTTTTTTGGCAAAGCCAGCGGGGTTAACTGGTCCCCTACCAGTTTATTGCAACACAATAAAAATGACTCAAAGCAGACTTTGAATCAGAAAAAGAAAGTACTGGGAAAACAAAGAAGACAACAAAGAAAAACAATAAACAAACAAACATCACCTCCAGCTATCAATCACGATGCCAGGGATATGGCACTCCCTCCTTTTCAGTTGCATGTAAGATCTTTTCTTTACTTCAGACCAAAGAGTACTAAAGCTTTTCCTTTTATTTTCAGAGACTATAGTGTTTCTCTCTTTCCATATCACATCCATATAAATTTTAATGCATATGGTCAGAACTCTGTAACCACTATTCTTCCACTTCGTAGCCTTCAGGATTATGTTCCAATCAATTGCTGAAAAGGGAACAACAATAGTTCTTTGTAGACTACTCACAATCATATCAACTAGAGCAATTAAACTAGGGCAGTCGAAGAAAAGATGATCAAATGTTTAACGACCCGGAATTTTAGGCAATATAAATTTAATAATCTGTGTAAATAATTTAACTGGTTTGATAATTTTCTTTATAATTTTAATTTAAAATTGGTAAATTTAATCTTTTGAAGGTTAATGAATTTTTAATCTGGCAAGTATTGATAAGAATTATTTTCCAAAGCTAATAAATTTTTATTCTATTTATTATATATACATTTGATATATATTGTGAATGGGAATATCTTTTGTTTAAATAAAAATTGAATTTTCAAATTGTGATATATATGTATGTATATGTTATAATTTGGAGTTGTTTGGAATTTAATTTTAATCTATCGATAATTTATATATGAATGAATAGTAATTTTAAAGCTTTGTTTTAAAAATAAATATTTTCAAAAGTTAATTTAAAGATTAATTCAAGATTTGTTTTCAAAATATAAATAGTTGTTTGTTTTTAAAATATGATGGTTTAAAAAGATTTAAACATTTTGTTTTGCTTTCTTTTAAAATGCTAATAAGATACATGAACAAAGATTTCATATTTGTATATTTCTTTAAAATTCAAAGCTTATTATCATAAAAACATTAAACTAATGCATATAAACATTTCATGAATACATATATAATATAAATAACTTAATAAAATGGAGTAACACTTGTAAGCTTTTAAAAATAGCTTAGTGACATTTGTTTAAATTAACAACATGTGGCAGCTTATAATTTTAATTTTTAATAAATGTCTTTAGAAGAAAACAAACTTCTTTCAAAAACATTTTCTTTCTTTCAAACTTCAATGGCAACCAGAAGTTTATTTTCTCAAATCTGAAATTTAAGTTCTGCAAAGCAAAAGTAAATCAGCAACTTCAAAACCACAAAAGAAAAAAAAAATCCAATCTGTAATCAAGCAATAATGCAAATCTTCAATCTGCATTTGTAATCTGCAATTTCAAAATGCAAGAGAAATCAACAGCATCAAATTGTAAAGCAAGCAAATGCATTTTATGAATTAAAGATCAAGCCTGGAAAATAAAGATTGAAACCTGCAATTCATGAAGTTCAACATCAAATTTGAAGCATGCATGCAAGATTTTTCTACAGCAATTAAAAGCTTTTCAAATTTAAGATTCAGTGCCTGGAAATAATATTGCTCTGCCTCTTCAAAGAAAGGTGAGTAAACATTCTTTTAAAAACAGTTTAATTTGGATTTATACCTAATGCATGTGATGATATTGTTTTGAATGAAGTTCTTCTGCTTGAATCTGTTTGAATTGGTAGTGATATGATCTTTAATATGAATTGTTTGTGTATATGGATGATTATGCTGGAGCATGTCTGTGTGCTTTTACAAACTAGTCTCTGTGAACCTCAGACTCAAGAACATGGTGAAGAAAACTCATATCTTCCAAAAAGTCACTAACTAACTAGGAACATTAAGGAGAAAACAATTATAACAATGTAAATTAAGTGGTAAAAATAGTTTAAAGATAGAATTATTCAGTTAATATTTTGGGAATAGGAAATAACAGTGAAATTCACATATATGTTAAAAATCAATGAATTCAATTGTCGTTTTGAATTGTATGAGTGAATTAGTAATGGAAGATCATGAATTTAGACATGCATTTCATAATTTCTAGTTGAGTATTTAGTGTGTATTTTGGATTTGTTTGTTTTGGGAATTTTTGTGTACTGCCAATGATTTACACAATAATTTGATTCGATTCTTTGGTTGAAGATCGCTTGAATGTTGTAGATTATGGGAAAAATACAAAATAATTTTTCAAATAAGTATATTGATCGAATTTGACAAAACTAGGGTTTTAGTTTGTTCGGTTTTCGGTCTGACTTTGGAAATTATTGCGACTTGGTTGATGAACCGGAGTCGTTCGAATCTTGGGAAGATGGAGTTCATGGATGTGGGATTCTATGGTGTGGATGACAAAGTGTAACGGCGACGTGATGGTCGGCCGTGGGTGGATTCTTGGATGATGGCAGTTACCGTGGTTCGAACTTTTTGGTTCGGAAGCTCGAATTTCGAGTCAAGGGATAATCGTGGGTTCTAGGTTTTCATTTGTGATTGTGGATGGTTGAGTGATCGTCGACGATGGGTGCGATCAGCTACGGCGGCCGGCGTTGTTGTTGGTGCATATGCACCGTGATTATCGTGTGCACTGGAAATTTTGAGTGGGGAAGACGAGTTTTTCTCGAAGAAACTATCGCATTTTCGTGGAGGCGACTCGAAGGAGAAGAGGTGGCTTGGTTCACTCGGGCAGGTTCGAGTATTGCTTATGTTCGACTCGAGCATTTAGTGTTTCTGGTTTGAGCTGTGTAATATATAAGTTTTTTTTTTGATTTAAACTTATTGAATAAATTTAGATTAAGTTTTAAGTTATAAACAAGTTTTCCAATAAATGAAATCATGGCCTAAGTTTAAGAAGAAGTAAATTTACAAAGTTAAAACTTGTTTGTTTTGAAACTAAGTTAGTCAAACTTTAAATGTAAATTGAATTTACTTTAAAATTTTAAAATATTGAGATGATTTCTTTGAAGTAATTTTACTTAATTAAAGTTTGAATTTTAATTTAAGAAGAGTGTTTGAATTTAATTATTAAATCAAAGTTTAAGTAAAGTGTTAAGTAATGTTTTAATAACAAGTTTAAATTTATATTGGAAATTAATAAGTTTAAATTAGATAATTTATAATGTATTAAATTTGAAAATTGATTTATTTTCCAAATAAGGTTACTATTATGATTTTGGAATTCAAGAAGAATAATTTGATTTTAAGTTATTAAAAATTTGATTAATTCAAATAATTTAATTATGAAGATAAATAGGATTAATTTATCTTTGTTATTAATTTAAGAATTCTTAATAAATATAAGTTGTTAATAGGTAAGATATTAATTAAGATTAATGTTTTCTTAATTAATTAAGGAATTTGAAATATAAGAAGTTAATTAATTAATTGTTTAATTAATTTTAAATAATTAGTTAATTATTTATTTAATTTTAAATAATCACTTAATTGTGGATTAATTAAGTGTGATTACTTAATGAAGTAATCAACTGTTAAATTTTTGAATGTAATTAGAAGGTAATTACTTATGAAAGTAATTAGAGAAGTTACTCATGTGAGTAATTAATTGGAAGTGATTAATGGATGATCACTTAAAGTTATTAATTAAGAATTGATTAACTTAATTGTTTTAAAGTTAATTAATTATGGAGTAATTAATTAGTTAATGAATTAAGATTTATTTAATAATGGAATTTATTATTGTTAAGGGAGTAATTAAGGTTTATTTAAGGAAGAAATGAGTTATAATTACTTGTTAAGTAATTAAGAGTTAATTACTTAATTTATATTAGTTAATTAACTAATTAATGTGATTAATTAATGAATGAGATTTATTTAAGATTAAGTGTAATTAATTAAAGATGTAATTAATTATTTAAGTAATTAATTAAGGATTTGTTAATTAATTTAATTGAATAATAATTACTTAATAATTAAAGATTAATTAAATGGATTAATTAATCAAGGGTTAATATAATTAATTAAGTAGTTAATTAATTAAGATAAGTAATTACAATTTGTTAATTACTGTTTATGGATAGTGAAATGATTAATTACAAGTTAATTATTTAATTAATTAAAGGATTATAAATTAATAAAGATTATTAATTAATATAATTAGTGGAAGTAATTAATTTAAGTAATTAATTTAAATATGATTAATTAATTGTAAATAATTAAGGATTAATGTAATTAATTATAGTTAATTAATTAATGAAGAATCATTAATTACTGTAATTAATGACAACAATTAAAGGTTAATTTCTGAATATGGTTAAGGTTAATTACTTGAATGTAATTGAAGGATAATTAATCTAGGGAGACTAATTAGGAAGATCATTTGAAGATGATTAATGAATTTGATTTGTAATAAATCAATGAAGCAGGAGTTAGGATAATCCAAATGATTAAAGGATAGGAATTAATTTAATTAGAGGTTAATTAAATTGATTAAGAGTTAATCAATTCTGCTATGGGTGATTGATTAATATTGAATGGTTGATATTGGATGACTGATATTGGATGTTGAATGATATTGGTTGATTGATATTGGGTGTGTGGTTGATACTCGGTGATTTGGATGACTATGATATTTGTGATATGCTGCTTTGTGAAATGAATGTTGATATGAATTATCTATAGTGATAATGTTATTCATCTATCTATTTATATCATCCTGAATAAGTTAAACTGTTTAAATCCCTTAAGTACAACTTGGACATTGAAATGGCGTTTGGTTTCGGTGAGACCGGGATCGGGTTTCCATATTTGGATATCCGAAAACCACATCGATTCCAATTAAACGTTAGGTCGTTAATCCAAGTGGAGCAAGTGAAGACTCGAGGTGTAAGGGCTATACGTCAGTATAACTCTGTGGGTGATTCCGTAATGAGTTTGACGGAATAGTGCTTATAGATTCGAGATGGAGTTTAGAGTGCAAGGGCTATGGTCGTTGACTCTGAGGGTGATTCCAAAATGAGTGCAACGAGATAGTGCCTTCAGTTTCGTTCGAACCCGGAACGAACTTGTATGGATTGAATGCTTTCAACACATCGTCAGGCGGACGATGAGCATTCTAAGATAAATGTGTTCTATAAAGGTAATCGCAGCCTCAAGCCTCATCAACTGGGAATGGCTAAAACAGGGGAGGTGCAGCAAGGCTTCGTGGGTAGCTTCCACTGGAGAGCAAGATTTACCCCTGTCTAGAAGCCCCTTTTTATTTCGGCTGTGTGGGGCGGTTGAATTCTAGACAACCGCCGGGGTTGTCTTGTTCGGGACTGTTCAGTAAGGAATGGTCCTGGCCTTGTGTTGCAGGGGAGTTAGGGTGGCTCCTCGGTACGGTGATCTAGGCCACGTACTGTGACAGGCGGTACCCCAGTAGCCCTGCCATTGATGGAAACCCATTTTCCCTACGAGACCCTACGGTTTTGTTTGTATTACCCACTTTGTGGCTAGTAGCTGGAATTTAATCATGTAACAATTTCGGCTATTTCATATTTACTTGAAAACCCTAGACACTATTATAATATCACTGGATTTCCTATCAAATGTTTTGGTTAGCGTAAGGTAAAAACTTTTCCATGTTTATGTGTGGGAAGTCTTACGTGATACCTTTTCTTTTCAAAGGTTTTCTAAAGTTAAGTAATTTTAAACCGTTTACTCACACCAGACCCCTGTCTGACCCGAGTGTTTATTTTCTGTTTTATTAAACTCTTGGGTACTCATGTTATGTATGAGTAGTCAAGTGATTCAGGTTTGCTTGACGAATTTTGGAGGAGATATGGGGCAGGAGGCTTCGACGTGTAGATATATATTGATTCTGCCGTGTGTTTGGTATCTGTTTCTTCTGTTGTACTTGAGTTGTATGAATTAGACAGATGTTTATAACTGTCTAATATGTGTTGTATAGTTGTGTACTCTGATGTAATGAGATACTATGTAATATTTTATGTTAATTATTATATTTTATTCGTTCCGCTGTGAGTTCTCTGATGTTATTCTGTCTCTTCTTTCTCTTTCTTTTCTTCTTCTATCCCTTTCTTTCTTCACTAGTGATGCGATTTCCTGGAGATAGGAAGCCGGGTCGCTACAAAATGTTTCAACAAACTGGTCACAAAATACACATTCAGGGGTACTACTAATCCCATAACTGATTAAAACTTGTCTGGTGAGGAGTGCACTGCTTACAACCTTCCAGAACATTAAGTTTTCTCTCGGTGGTGAATCATTGTACCAAAGCACAGTGAACCACTTAGCAGCAGGGTAGACATTGTCATTACTCAAGAGTTTATATACCATCTTAATACTATGGGGCTTATTATTCCATGTCACGTTTAATGATTGGTCAGTACTGAAGCATGTACTCTGGATAGTGTTCCATAGTTGCCTAACAACTTGGCTACTATTGTATGGAAGATGGATACTTCCTTCATTAAGGTATTCACTGACTTTTGCTTCACGATTAACTCCAGATTGGACAATCATAGCATGATGAAAAAAGTAGATAGTATCATACCTGAACTAACCCAGGGTTCATCCCAAAAACTAGTGCTAGTATTATGGTGAACATGGTACTGGATCATAGGAAGGAACACTTCCCTGAGTTTAAGAATGTTCCTCCATGTCCAACTACTGTGTTGTGATATATCCATCAACCAAAACCTCATATGCTTGATATTGTACGTCCATGTCCATTTGACCCATATACTATTATTCTTAATTATTACATCATGGAAATGTTTACTGAATGCAGCTCTGTTCCAATTTTTAGCATTAATAATGCCCAGACCTCCCAACTGCAGCGTAGTTTCACAATTAGCAAATGAACATGGCAATAGTTTCTTATTGAACATGATGCCTGTCCAGAAATATCTGTTCATGGCAGAGTGTACAAGGTGCAGTAGCTTGCTTGGTAGAATAACAGAGCGTGCCCAATAAACCAAGGAAGGGAAAACTACAGATTTAATGGGCACAAGCCTTCCACTTTGGGACATTCTTCGATTTTCCCAAGCATTCATAACAGTAGTAATTTTATTAAATAGGGGAAGACAGTCAGCTATGGAGATTCTTTTTGTTATGATGGGAAGGCCTAGATACCTCATGTCAGCGTGCATATTAGAGAACCCACTATGCCGATACAAGGCAGCTGCTTGAACATCAGAGATTCCTGTAAAAAGCAAGGAGGATTTGGACCTGTTGATGGATAAACCAGTCATAAGGTAAAAGGAATGCATAACACTCAGGATTTCACTTAAAGAGGATGCTTCAGGTTTTGTAAAAATCATTACATCATCAGCAAACATGATGGAAGATATGTTGTGCAGAGAACACTTCGGGTGGTACTTAATGAGTCTTTGTGTGTATTTGTTCTGAAGTATAACATTGAGCACTTCCATAACTAAGAGAAATATATATGATGAAATAGGGTCACCCTGCCTTAGTCCTTTTTGGCAAACAAAGTAGCCTACAGGCCTTCCATTTACAATGACAGAGAATGCAGGGAAAGAAATACAAGTATATATCCAAGAAACAAAGGTTTTGGGAAAGCCCATCATTGCCATAATCCTCACAATAGATTCCCAGTGTATGGAATCATAAGCTTTTGTTATATCGATTTTAAGTGTAGCAGCAGGAGTGGCATTACATTTTCCATAACCTTTCATCAACTCATGGGCAATAAGAACATTATCAAGTATGTTTCTAGAAGGGATGAATGCAGCTTGATTGTGAAAAACAATTGTTGGAAGAACACAAACTAACCTAGTTGCAAGGATTTTTGAAATACATTTATACATAACATTACAACACGAAATAGGCCTAAAGCATGAAACTTTGTCAGGGGGAGAAACCTTAGGGATTAAGGCAATATTCGTTGCATTGATCTCTCTCAGCATTTTACACTTGTTGAAAAAATTATGGATAGCTTTACAAAATTCATGGCCAAGCACGGACCACGTTTCAATAAAGAAGGTAACATTTAGACCATCAGGTCCAGCAAAAGAATGTTGGTTCATAGAGAAGAGGGTATTCTTGATTTCTTCGTCAGTAACAGGTTTTATTAATGCTTCGGCTTGAAGAACTGTAATGGATGGCAGCGGGAAGGAAGAAATAAGGCTAAGGTCAGGAGTGAAGCAAGAATTGTTGATAAAAACTTTAGAGAAATAATCAACAAAGGCTTTATTCACAGTTTCAGGTGAAGAGAATTCATTACCATGTTCATCCATTATATTGTAAATGTTGTCTCTGGCATGCTTGACCCGAAGAGAGTCATGAAAATTTTTTGTGTTCTTATCACCTTCTTTATACCATTTGTTGCGGAGTTGTTGGCTTTTCATACTTGCTTCCAGCTGCAGTGCATTATTCACTTCCAAGTATATACGACCTTCTTCATTGGCAGCATTGACATCATTAGGATTTTCCATCATGTGTTCCTGTTTTGCCTTGAGTTGTTCAATGAGAGTGGTAGAGAGCAAACTGCCATGCCCAAAGGTGGAGGAATCCCATGATTTGAGTGTTTGCTTTATACTTTTCAATTTCCTGCAAAACTTATACATAGGGTTACCAAAACAGCAATAGGTATTGTGTACAGTAGTTACTATATCAAGAAAGTCATCATGTTTTGCCCAAGCATTAAAAAATTTAAAACTTCTTTTGTCTCTTCTTAAATGAGGATCAAGAGAAAGGATTAGTGGTGAGTGGTCCGACATTATTGGGTGAGGAAGGTAAACTGATAAGGAAGGCCATTGATTAAGGGAGGGAATATTACAAAAAGCATGATCAATAGTATTGAAAGTGCGAACACCACTACGGCTGCGATTGTTCCAAGAAAATTTTGCACCAGCTTTGTTAACCAAGATCAGATCAGAGTCAGTAATAGCAAGATTGATAGATGCAATGTCATTTGTAAGTAGAGGAGATCCTCCCAATTTATCATCAATGCTAAAACATGAGTTAAAGTCACCAAGAACAACCCAAGGATGTGTGTTCTGTCGTAGTGGTGGGAGGGAGTTGAAAAGTGAGTTTCTGGAAAGAGAAGAATTGTCTGCATATACAAGGGTTAAGTAGAAAGAAGTTTGAGTTTGAGAGAGGTGGAAATTGTAATGAATAAATTGTCTAGTGGATAAGATAGGGGATAAGGTCAATACAGTTGGGTCATAAATGACTAGAATTCTACCATAGGATGCAGTATCAAGATTGTGGTGATAATCCCACTGTGGATTTATGTAATTAGCAGCTTTAATTGATAAGGGAAGGTTGAGCTTAGTTTCTAGAATGCCAAAAAGACAAATATCATACATATTGATGAGGCTTTTGACTTGATCAAGTTTCACTTTCGAATGTGCACCCCTAACATTCCAGGAAGCTAGTTTTTTATTCATGGATAGATTAAAGGGATTGATGAATTTTATTTCCTCTCTTTGCTGAAAGAGATCTTGTTTCAATACCAGTAATGTACTGAGAGGGGAGGGTGGTTGTTTTAGAGGAATTGGGAATAGTGGTGAGGGAATTTGGTGAAGCAAGATGAACAGAAGTGGGGACGCTGTCAGGCCATCCTGGTATTGCAATGGTAAAGTTGTAATCAGAGGGAACGACAGGGGGCTTATCCACAATTGTTTGGTGCATGCTGAGAATGACTTGTTTTATTTTTTGTTCATAGGACTGACACCACTTTGCATCAATGTCAGATACACCAGTGTGCACATGCACAGTTTGGTCAGGAGTCACTGATACCACTCCACAATTACTTGCAGTAATCTTTGTACTAGTTGGGATAAGTAGCTCCACCCCATCTTTTGTCTGACTTGATTCATTATTTGTTCCAGTGTTGCTTCCAAACAAGTTTCCAGTACACAAAGACAGTGTGTCATCAGTTACTAAAGTGTTCGCATGATTAGTTATCTCTCCTTCCTCAACATCCACTAACTCTATAATTCCTTGCTCATTTTCAATGTCTTGAAGTAGACTAAACTTGTTATTGTTAGAAAATTGGTTTAATTCTCTGGTACCATCACTGGGGGGCGTGTGCACAACTAAGGAAGACTTGTTTTCTTCCTTATCCAAGTTTGATAATAAAATCCCTTTTCCACTGGTCTTGTTCATTGCATTTGCTTTGTCTTCCATAGTTACATTTCTTTTTTTTCCCTTGTTATTTTTCACTTTTTGCCAAACTTGCTTCACTTTACTTTCCTTCTCCAACTTTTTCCCTTTTGTCTCCTTACTATGAACATGGTCACACTAGTTTAGTTCATTATCACTTCCCATCCTCCTGTTTATCCCTTCACTAGCTATTTCCATTTTATTGCAACTAGATTTCGTATGTCCAAACTCCTTACAATTAGTACAGATAGCAGGTCTCCACAAATAATCCACCTCAACTATTTGTTCAGTGCCATCAAGAAGGTTGACAGCAAAGGTGTCAGGAAGTTCAGATGAGGGGATACTTCAACCATACATTTAGCATACGAGATTCTATCAAATTTTTCAATTGATGCATCCAAACATAAGAGTTTCCCCACCCTGGATGCAAGCCAATTGATACCCACTGTGGACTAAGAAAACAATGGTATATTGGATAGCTTAATCCACACTGGGACTGCTACAGGAATTACCAACATTCTCATCCCAGGGTTTAACAATAAATAATTTATTCTTCATAACAATTAGGTCAGACTCAGCAATTCTATTCTTATCTTCTTCATTTGAAAACTTAAATAAAAAGAGAAAGCCATCAGATTTTACACTAATTGTTCCCTGCAGTTTCCATGCTCTCTTAAGATGATATAGGACAGTAGTGTATGGTAGTGGTTTATCAAGAAAGAACCCAACCAGATATTCTTTCCACTTCAAGTTGCCAGCCTGTACAACTTCAGATGGGGGAACAATAGCATCACCATCATACACTAACTTGATATCACGCGGTACATACTTACCAGCGTTGTTAGGCCTGGACTTAAACAAGGAGGACCAGGCAACAGAAGGGCAAGGTGGTGGCGGTAGGATGTGAGACAAGTGTGGAGATGATGCTACTAAAGGTTGAATAGGGGATGAAAGGACAAGGGGTAGATCAGTGGACAAGGCTATCACAGAAGAAGATGGTACAAGAATAGTTGGTGAAGAGCGTGTGGAAGTTGGATGAAAGGACGATGGGTCAGAAGGAAGTATGGTTGTCGATGTAGGAATGGCAGAAAAAGGTACAGTAACAGGGGAAGAAGGATAGGACTAATAAGAAGTGGAGGGAAGGGATGGAATGGCGGGAGGAGAAATTGAAAGGGGAATGGTCCCCATTAAAGAAGAAACATGTTTTTGAATTAAGGGGGAGATTATTGAATATGATAGTATATGATTTTTGTTTGATGATAATAAACGCACACACATATATACACACACACACACATATTTAAATATATTGTTACTGTACTATTTTCACATAATTAATACTTGCTGAATAAAGTAAATAACACGCAATTTAAATTCAAACTGATATTTTATTCAAACAGTTATTTTATTCAAGCTCATTCACGTGTATTTTATCTTCGACTTTGCTCCAGCCTGAATCCAGCATCTGAATTATCTGCAAAATAAACACTAACGTAGTAAAATTGAAAAAGAAATAATTTTAAGGTGTAAAATAAAATGCGTGTTTTTAAAAATATTATTTGCCTTGGTTATTTGGGTTGTTCATTATCATATTTATTCTTAGTTCATCATACACGAACAGCTTGTGACATGCACAATGTACCAGTGTACATGCCGCAAGGCCGTGCACACCGATATACACTTGATAAAACTACAAAAAACAAGTGAGCACAAGGTCAAACCCGAGCCGATGCTGGTTCAACTCAGGTGTAATACAAATACATCATAAATTGTCGAGTACAAGTTCTCATGCAACAAGGATCCAAAATCAACATAAAACAAGCCTCGACCAAAAATTCAATGAGTACACATGAAACAACTCAACCATTCAAACTCATGCAATGAACTGGCTCGAAGCAACAACCAAATACAAACACAATGAGGCATGGATTCATAAACAACAAAGACTGAATGAAAACCGCACAAGCTAACATACATATATACATGTGTGAACACACATGTATACACATCCAGTGCATAGCATTTCAGTGCACACTGCACAGTCAAAGTACAATACAATGCTAATGAACACAGACAAACTCAATAATACAATAGCCATGTTCAAAACAACATATGCATATGGTCAGAAACTTTATAAGACCGAACCAGAAAGAACTGCTCCAGACAGAATGTAGTACTCAAAGCATGAATGAAGGTTACATACATGAATACATATATTTGCTATACATATGAATCAAATGGCCAAGATCGGACATAAGAAAGAAGGTACTGGAGAAAGGTACACAGGTGTATGGCAACCAAATAAGAATTAGCTCCAAACCAAATTCTAAGGTGAACGCAATTGTTCCTAGACCATTGACCACATAAAACCAACAAACAATACAACCAGACTCAAGTGGAACAAGTTCAGAAAGCATCACACCAAATGTGCAAGAATGCAAGTCCAAAAACAGCAACTAGCACATGTATATACACAATGCACACGTAAGCAACCAGACTCAAGGAAATGTGCAACTGAATACAAGTGCAGACTCAAATATCAATGACATCAGGGCAGTGCAACAGTGGTGACACACACACACATCAGGTGCAGTCACAAGTCCAGACAGTGATACGTATGAAACAGTGGTCAGAGCAAAACAGTTGTGAACACAAAACAGTGACAGTAATCTAGTGCAGGCAAGCATACATATATACATATGCAAACACACATGTATACACACATATATATAGGAAATGCACATGTAACCAGAACCAAGGCCAACCATAGAACAGTTTTAAAGACATGAAACCACACATTCAGCACACAAATGTACAAACCAGTCATATGCCAACCAAACCAGATTCAAGTGAAACTATCGAACCAGTCAATACAAGCAACTGAACATGGAAGGGATGCAACCTAGACCAAAGTACAAAGAGATAAGGCTGCTTACATTTCGACCCTGACTGTATTAGACTCAATGCAACAAGCTATAGAACCAAATTCAAGTGTAGAAGAATCACACACACACTCTTGAAAGCAAGCAGTCCAAGAAACAGGAAAGCAGTTTACATAGTTACAATAAATACCAATAGTAGCTCAAACATGTCAAGGAATGGTTTCGAAAAAAAAATGAACAACATCATTGAATTATTCAAAAATTCAGTTGTTACCGGCAAAGAATGAAATCAGAGATGACAAACCAGAAAAGAACGGAACAAAACCCAATGCAAACGCAACCCGTGATAACCAAGCAAAGAAATATTCGAAATTGAACTGGTCAGGATTAATCACAAGCAACCAATAAAAATCGAACGACCGAGCTATAGTAATAGACGAATTTAAAAGTTATTTCAAACCCTAATTTTCAGAAAGAAAGAGGAACGAACGAGGCAGTCATTTTCAGCAAAGGATACCGGCCGAAGAAATAAAAAGAAAAGGGGGACATTTTTTTATCACAACATTCTTTTGGACCGGCATATAATTGCTTTTGGGTTTTAATTTTAAAATTAGGGTTTTATTGTTTTGAGTTATTTTTATTTTGTATTTCTCTTTTAAACTTCTATAAATTCTAGTCGTGTAACAAGGGGATGCACTACGATGGTGTAGTTTGAGAATTCGCAACTCAGTGGCTGAGTTATGCTAGGGTTTTGAGAATAGAGTTAGGTTAGTTGATAATGGGTGTCGCAAGTTTACATGTGTAAGCATTTGACTACTTAATTTCTAGTAGAAACCTTGGGGTTAGCACGTAAGCAGGGTTTTGCCGAAGTTGGGTAAATCCGTGTTGTTTTATTTCTGCTTTTATTATTCTGCTATTTATCTGTGCTGCAATTATTTTATATATTTCCGCATTAATTTTTATAATCATTAGTATCACCCTATTCACCCCCTCCATGGTGAAATTGATCCTACATATGGGTCATTACAAACTCCATATCTAGAGTATGCTTATCGATATGTTGCACATGGGGAGTTGATGATAATTGGTACACATTGTTCATGAGTGTGATCAGATGATGGCCTAATTGTGTTTTCCTTACGCTATATTTTGTCCAAAGATTACGACACTCCAAAATGTATCTTTTGATCCTTATCATACGGGATCGCTCCCACCGAGGAGGTCTCAGTTGAAAATCCATTTATACGAATGTGCCTTAGTAGTTTTATTTGTATACCTAAATATGCCATTGAATGTAACAAATATAACCATTTCAACTATTTTATACACTTATTTCAACCTTAGACATTATTATAATATCACTATATTTTTTTATGAAATAGTTTGCTTACCATAAGGTAAAAACCCATTCGTGTTTATATGCGGCATGATCTTACTAGATACCTTTATTTTGAAAGATTTTATAACATTAAATAATTCAAATGACTTGAGTTTATCATGCTGTTTTACCAGACTGTTCCGGATGTTATTTTCTTATAATGCTTGGGTCAGCTCCGTGTAAATTTCCAAATTTCATTAATGTTCCTTGAAGCTCTTGGAGTGGAGCTAGATGATTACCTATAGTAGTTTTTATTTCTACCACATTACTTTGATTAATATATCAGCAACTGTAAGGACATGTGGTTATAACTGTCCGGACTGATTATAGGCCAGTTTGCTCTGATTATTATACATGTAAAATTTTCTTTGTAAAGGTTCAGTTTGATATTACATGTTATCGTTTCGTAGTGAGATTTTTATGTTTTTTTTCTCCTCTTTCTTTTTTCTTTCCTTTTTCTTTTATTTTACCATAACATTCTATCTTTCCAGCACTTAGATGTTCGGTACGTGAATATCGTGGATGTATTAGTATCGACATTCAAGGGTCGAAAATGCGATCTTTACAATATTGGTTAAAAACTTAAGTTATGCTTTTTTGAAATGTTTTATTAAATAATTTTAGGAAGTAAAAATAAATTGGTGTAGTTAAGAAACCAGTGGGATAAATACGTAAGTTCTATGTAGATCATTTTATTCATGTAACTGTTCTTGATCCAGACTTGAGTGCACAATTTCGAGGTGATTTACACCAATCCAAATAGGGATTTTTCACTCGATTCTTGACGGCAAACACTTGATACAGATTCTTGATAAGATTCTGAAGTTTTCTATCATAGTATATGGCTATGTAAGGAGAATGAAGGCTTCTAATCGAGGAACCTGATCGAAGTCTGTACTAGAGAGGTCAAGTGATCTATACTAATTCCAAAGTGAAATTTGGTTGATCAAGCATGCGATCAGATTTAATATCGTGTAAGGGTGACATATGTACATCATACAGGCTTTAAAAGCTTTTTATGTTAGAAATGCATATTGCATGGTTTGATATGGCATGCTTATGTGGGGTGATTGCTATATATGATTTGGGAGGATATATTCATGATATGATAAATGAGTTATTGTATTGTTTCATTTGTCACGTTTAACTCTCTTTTGGGTTATGTAAGTGAAATTCAGGTAAATGGAAGCAACTGCTTGTTGCTTTTGGTTTCATGAGTAGAATTAGCTAGCTCACAAATTTGTACGTGTTTATGCCTAACGGGTAGATTTGCTATGTGACGTACACATCTATAAAGTATACCATACTTATATATTATTGTTATGTTGTCTCCAAATGCGAGAGGCCCTAATTATATTCTCATACTGATGCTATTATTTTTTCGGACCTAGCTACGCAAAGGAGGTGCTGTCAAAATTTTCTATAACACATGGGACTTCAAAAGATTAATAACTCATTTTAGTTAATTGATTTTAAAGACCTAAGGGTTAGGAGACATTTTATTCCTTTGGGAATTTCAAGGACAAAATTCTATTAAGTGGGAAGATGTATTGACCTGCAATTTTTAACAAACCGATTGGGAATATTTAATCTATTTATATATTCAAATTTGATTCAAATATAATAGATAGTGAGAAAATCAATTGTAATAAAAGTGACTAGATTTTAATGACGTATTTTTAAATGAATTTATAGGATTTTTTCATAATTTTTAATCTAGAAAATATTTAAATTATTGTTTGATGCATTTTTCGGTAAACTTGGTATTTTTGAAATTTCACTGAATAAGTTAACCAGTGTTTTTGGGTTTTATTATGATCATGTCGCATTGTTGTGGGCAATCGTATTTTTATTTCTACCATTCGTGGTTCGTACACGAATATGATATGTGTAGCATAGTATCGGAAATCATAGCATAAACAAACCCTCCACATGCATAAGATTATTCTTCATTTTAATTTCCCCTGTTTTCTTCTAATTTTTCTCACTTCTAGTAAATGGAAGAAAAATGAGGCCATTCCTTCAAAACTCAAATCCGAGAGCTGTTACATGCCCCTAAAATTAACAACGTTTGATCCATTGAGTTTGTATTAGCGAGGGCTTCAAATCTATGTAGTCAAAGTTGGGTACAACATTCATTGGTTGTGGGCGACGTGGTGAGGTCGAATCTAGGGTTTGAGTTCATCAGAAATTTTAGTGACGATAGATGAAGCAGTAGTCATCATTTAGTTTCTCATGTGGATTTGAGTGGATCTTGGTCGGTAGGAGGGGTGCGATGCAAGAATAGGGGATGTGACAATTGCCTCATCACGTATAGGACCTGGTGCTACGTTTTGATAGGGACGATCAAAGGTGAAGTTTTTGGGTCGAGGAGAGAGTGCACGTGTAGGGAAGTGCATCGGTTAAGCTGGATCTCAATTTTGTTGAATATTGGGTGAGACAGGTGGAGAGATTGGATTAGGAGTGGTTTTGTGCACATATCACTATGCATGATTTTGAAATTAAGAAGAAGAGAGATTAGAGGGAGGGATTAATTTTAAAAGGAAATTAGTTATTAGTTTATCAATTAGTTAAATCCAAATATTATAAAATCAATAACTTTCGTATACGAGGTCCAAATCGAACGCTGTCTTTTATGTTGTGCCCGTAAGAGAGTTTTCTACGCATTGGAACTGATTTAATCAAGTTTTGAGGAAGTAGGATTTAAATCTAAAATTGAACAACGGATCAAGTAGGAACACATAACCGTCCGTTGGAATTTTGGTGAGTTAACACACCTTTGGATGAACATTATATGTTATATGATTGATATAAATTATTGTTCGCATGCTTTAATGATTCCTTTGCTTGATTTGTTGGAATTCTCGCTTTGGAAAGCAGATATCTTATGAATTTAAATATAGGAAATTCATGAAATTTTGTAGAGGATTCCGGATTCACTGCCACTGTTGATTTTAAATTTAATTTGTGTACTTGTTGTATAAATTGTTGAATGCTAAAAGCTTGGTAACTTGGCCTTATTGAATGTGATTTTGATATATGACTTTGATATTGGCCTTATTGTTGTTACACTTGTTACATTCATATGAAAAGCCTTGTCATGGTAGCTCTATGTTTCATTTAGTATTTTGGAAATACGATTATTTGTTGTTTTTGATCTGAATGGTTTTGATTCGAAGAATGATTTTAAATATGACTTTTGGAATTTTATGTGGTATTTTATTTGGAAATGTTTTAAAAGTATTTTAGGAAGTATTTATTGTTTGAAAAAGTTAATATAATAACGAATGTTATGGTAAAGAAAAAAGGGAGTTTATCTTGAACAAAGTGATTCTGTTTTTAAGGAAGAGAGAAATATTTAGGAATAAATATTTATGAAACGCTTTATATAAAATGTTGTGTAAGAGTGATTTATAAAAGGAGTTTTATAAACAGAGAAGGTATAAATAGAAAGTAGTTTTGTAAATATAAAAAGGGATTTATAGAAGGATTTTTATATATAGAAAGGAGATTTGTAAAAGGAGTTTTACAAAGGAAATGAGATTTGATTCCTATAAATGATCAGTTAAAATTATGGTGGTATGGAAAGTAATTTTTCCATACTTAACACCAAATTTTAAGGTAGGGAAACTCGTTTCTATCTGTAGGAATTAGGAATGTATGACGAGGCAAGGATAGTTCCCTAACTTATCTGACTTTATTGTAATCGAGGGATAGTACAAGTTTAAAATTGGAAAGTGGTGGTAAGTATATTTGATCTAATTTCCATACAATCCATTTACTTACACCAAAAGTGTTTTTGGTTTATTGTTATCTATGTTTTAAATGACATTTGTTTTAACCCAATTGAGTATGGTTTTGAAAGTGAAATCTTTCATAAGCGTTTTATAAATATACTTATACCATTGAGAAAGTATATTATTACATTTGCCAAGCATTGAAAGTGTAGTGTTTTGTGAATATACTTATACCATTAGGTATAAGTATGTGGTTACATTTTCTACGTATTAAAGGTATATTGTTTTGTGAATACACATATACCGTTGGGATAATTATAAGTTTCATTTTCTAAGCATTTAAAGTGTAGTGTTTTGTGAATATACTTATACCGATAAGATAAGTACAAGGATACCTTTCCAAGCATTGAAAGAGTATAAATAAATAGTGAATGAGTAGTATACTTATGTGTATCCTTTGTAAAGGTATTTTAACACAGGTATTATCAAGTGGCTTTAATAAATGAAAGGATTAATTAAGGAGGCTTAATGGTTGCCGTGTGCTTAATCATACTTTGTTTTTGTATGAAATTTAACCTCAGGGTTGATTATTTGCTTATTTGATAGTTAAGTAACAGACTATCAAATTTGGTCAGTTTGCAGACTCTTGATTATCAGTTAAGGGAGACTGGATAAGATTTGTTATTCCTATACCACTTTGAACAGGCATAACGGTTCGAATTTAAGACATCTTGATGATATTAGAAATCGAAGACGTAGTTCTTTGAAGTGCAAAGGCTACTTTCTATTAATCTTGAGGGTGATTCTAAAAAGGATGCAGTAAAAGTAGTGCCTTTAGTTTGTTCGGTCTCAGAACAACATGTTTGGATAAATACTGGCATTGCATTATTGCCTATAGGACGATGTTAGCATTCCAAAGGGATTTGCTAAAGGTAAAATGTAGCATCAAGCCTTACACTCCGTAATGACTAAAACATTAATTGTGTCGCAAGGCTATGTGGGTCGCTCTCATTAGAGTATGGTCATTGCCTGATCTAGATTGGAATTTATGGATTAATGTATGCTTTAGGCTCGTATGTTTAGTCACATTGGCAGCCGATGGATGATCATATTCGGTATTATGCAAGAAAGTGTAGGTCTTTCCTAATTCGTAGAGGTGCAGTGTGTTTGCAGCCTCTGTACACTTTATCTAAAGGTGTACTGTATGAAAGGTAGACCCTTACCTTATCATAGACGGAATCCATATTCCAATACGTTCTTTGCGAACTTAGTTGTATACCAAATATGTTAGAATGTAAGATGCAAGCATTTCAGCTATGTTATATATTTATTTTAAACCCTGACATTATTATAATATCAATAAATTTGTAATAAAATAGATTGGTCATTGTAAGTTAAATATCCATCCGTGTTTATATGCGGCAATATATTGTAAGATACCTTTATTTTTGAAAGGTTTTATAACATTAAAAATACATATGATTTGTGTTCCTCACAACAGTTTACGACACTAACTAAGACGTTGTCTTCTTATAGTGCTTGGGTTAGCCCCCAGTATATTTCAAATTTAGTTATGGATGCTTTAGAGCTTCAGGAGACGAGCTGGATGTCTCCAAGACATATTCACATATTTTATTTTCCGTTGCATTTCTTGTTTTTTATTTATTAGAATTTATGAGGACGGGCTGTTACAATTATCCAGGTTAATGTATGTATATTACAATTTTCTTCTGTAAAGATCATGTGTATATTATATATTACTTGTTACAATGTGAGATTCTATTTTGTCTTTTTTTCTTTCACCCCAATAATCTAGCTTTTCGACACTCAGATTCTCGCCACAAGAATACCATGGATATATTAGTATCGATTTTTGAGGGTCGAAAAGGTAGATCATTACACGTTAAACACTCATCATTTTATTTTTATAATTCCTATCCTTTTCTCTTCAACCATATTTCATGATTACATGTGTTTTTAGTTCATCAATCATTTGCAATTTTGTTATTGCATTATACTCACAAATATAAATTTCGAAAATTGTTTGTGCAGTATACTAGAAGAAATCACCATAAAATATGAGCTTCCTGCTGATTAAATTACATTACATATTAAATGAACTATTTTAAATTCATATAAGATATTTTTATGGTTTGGAAATTAATTAAATTCATCTACTTCAACCCCTAAATGGAATAAAAAATCATCGAAATTTACAAGTAAAAGTCAAATATAAGGTCACTACCATCTCCTGGTCCCATTCACGCTTCATATTTTGATCAATACATATGTTGTTAACTTTGTTATGAATATAATTGTACATTATATATTAGGGTTACAATTAGGAAATTCAATCTTGTCTGCAAATTTTTTTCAATAACGAAATTTTAGGTTCACCACATATATTTTTCGTTACAAAGCCAACGCTATATATGTAGTAAATATAATTTGAGTAGAAGGAAGAATACTCTACTACTCTGCCTTTTCCAATGTTTGCAGCCACCAAATCCCCTGCTTCTTCTGTGCACGCAAGCTAAACATTCTATCTTTGAGACGGGTTTTGGACCTTACAAGCATTCTTTACACCCAAATAAAATAAATTATTTTCTTTTTACATAAAGAGTTACTAACACATTTTCAATCAATTAAAATTACCTTTCCAAACCAATATAAAAAATTTCTCACTTTTATTTCCACTTGGACAAATTTTCAATAACAAAAATACCAACTTTTACATTTAAAATAATTTGAAAATATTATTCCTCATAAATATTTTTGTAACTTATATATAACTGTTATTTCTTAATTATAGATTTTAATTTACATTTTGATTCATAAAACATAATTTGAATCCTAAACTTGAATTTATAATTCAACGTTCCACAATTTATTCAAAATTTTATCCAAAATAATATTTATCAGTTTTAATCCAAATAAAATTCTAAAATAACACTTTCAATCACAATTACCGATCATTTCATCCCTTTTAATGTTCTAAGCATTTTTCATAATTCAAACCCATTTAAATCCCAATCTAAATCAAAAGTACATTTTACTGTATTAATTTTATTGGCTCCTAACCGGGATGTTATAGGGATTATAATTACATGTACGATAAAAATAAATTGTTTACATTCAATAAATGTAAGTTTCATTTTCCAGTTGGTCCAATTTAAATTTAGTAAAATATAAAAAATAAACAAAAAATTAGTGTAAGAGTTCATTTGAAGGAAACACTCACATCGTATACTTAAATTTTGGAAAATTTTCAAGCAACATAACAAGATGAAATGAGTAATGGGAATTAGAAAAATATATGCATATTTTAAGTGAGAAAATAATTATGAATATTTTACCTATATTAATGTGTTAATTGGGTACTACATAAATTCAAGTCAATACGTATGTCTAACATGTTCGGGAGAATTTCTAAACACCAAAATAAGGAAGTAAGGATACAAAATATATGACAAATATAAAAATATTTTGAGATAAAGAAGCGAAAATGGTTTTGTATGGTTAACTAAATTGTGAAGTATTTTGTGTATTACCTTAAAGTTATATTTCATATATAAATACTAATTGTACTTTTAAGTGATAAAATTTATGGATTGAAGAAGTACCCATTAATAGGAAAAAAATTAAATTTTAAAAGGTAACTTTTTCATTATTATTTTTTTAAAACAAAGGATGTTGAACTGGGTTTATACGGGTGATTTTCCTTCAAATAAATATTAGGTTGTTCATTATGTTAGTATGTTGTAAAGTTGATAGTTTAATTATGTTTTACAAATTTACATGTTGAAATTGGTGAATACACACACGCACATACACATGCATACATATATATATATATATATATATATATATATATATATATATTTGAGACCGATAAACTCGATTATCTATTGCTGGATAAAAAGAGCTTAATTGTATGAGAAAAATATATATAACATTATATGAACCTGTGCACGAAGCATGGTTTGATATACAGATAAAGAGTGAAGGTAAAATGAAAATAAAATGATATAAAATTTTATATGTTTATTGATGGTGCAAGTACAAATTCAATTGAAAAAAGGTCAATTTTCTAATGTGGCTTTAAATAATAAATTATTTGATATAAATGTTGAATCGTTTAGGAATTCAACTTTGAGCTAGAATACTTCTACTTGAAAATGAATATGAATTTTTCTCAAATAAACGAGAGAATATACATACATACATACATACATATATATATGAGTATTTGGAAATAAATATTTCATGCGCATTGGTAAATGGAAACTAATTTCATGTACATTTATTTTGTAGAATCTAGGTGATTTGTAGAAGAAATGAACATATTTTTGAAAGGCTACAAAAGATGATTAATGAGTAACTTGATCATTTTAATAAGAAAAATTCACTGGAACGAATAGAAAATTAGAAAGTTTGGTTTATGGGCCTATTCATTTGAATTAGATGTGAGAAAACAGGTTTGACGATAGTTGAAAAGCATTATTAATTTTCTTGGTGGTATTCAGTTCGCTATATTGATGGGCTGAGATAAATTTTCCTTTATCAATACTTGTGCTTCAATTTAATGGAGTTAGCAAGTTTTGTATAACATATTATGGGCTTTAACTTGATGGGCCACATAATCATTTGTTAGGAGATCGCAACGTTATTGGACTGTAGCAATATTTGGTAGGAAATTTTGGGCTTTAATTTATATGGTCATGTAGGCTTTGGTTAAGGGTTTGGTGATGATATGGCTTGGTCATGTGGTGCATGTCGGTTTAAGTGCTTGCTTGAAGTGATGTTCTTTTAAGAAAATGTTGGGAGCCATTGAATATGGATAGGCGGGTTAGCTAGCTTGTATTAATGTGAGATTAGGGTTTTGATATACAATTACCAATTCCTATAGATGAATAAAGAAACCAATTTCAATGGTATAGCGCTCAAATGTAGAATTTAAGTATGACGATGGGGAAGAGGCGAGCTTGATGTTTCCGTACTATGAGAAATCATGACCCATTATTTTCCAATTACAATATCTGATTGATTTTTAAAAGGTATTTTCGCATTTTTTTCTAAAACTATTATCCCGCCTTTTGGTCAAGGCCGGGATATCAACAAATTGGCTAGAAAGGATGAATATCATGATTGGAGATCAACTGGCAATAAGGCTGTGATCGATATCATCAAAATTTGACCAAGCTCCAATTAAGACGAGATCGATTAGGAATGATGAACAAGGCTGGGAAAGACCATGTTTCAAATTTCAAGTCTATCGGAGTTCGTATGCTCGAGATATGATCGATGCAAATCAATGGGATCAACTTCACTCGTATCATCATATTCGTATCGATCTGAGGTGGCCTTCTTTGTATCCATCGTACTCGTATCGATCCATGTTGGCTTATTTCGTATCCGTCGAGCATGTCCCCTTCGTATCTGTCAATACTCAAGGCACCACTTCATATCCATCACATCTACTCCGGTTCGTATCCGTCGCATAGTGACATTTTGTATCGCTTCCATTAACTCACAGCTTGTATTAATATCCATCTACATAATTCATATCGATCGTTCAAGGATCATACGAAGCATACCACCGACAAGCGATACGAGGCAACACCGAAAAGGTATCAATACGAAGTGCTCAAGTCTATGTGGATACGAATTGGAGTAGAGATCATCGATACGAAGCAAGCATCCCTGGATTGATGCGAAGCATGGAGCACATGAGGTCGATACGAACGAGGCACAATTAAGGGGAAGACTTGGTTACTCGGCACAAAAAGTGGATCGATCCAGAAATTTAGCGCCACATCACCTAGCAAGCACGAGCCTAGGAGCGATGCGATTGGGATCGATACGAATGAACAGATACAAATTCGGCAGCCCATTGAAAATCCAAACTTGCACAAGTCTAAATGCCACCAAATTTTCACAGGAGTTTGCGTACAACCCCAAGAATGTCCATGCTCGATCTAGACTCGATTGGGCAAGATCTTGATCGATACGAATTCTATTCGCATAAATCATGGATCGAGTCGAAATCTCTCGGGATTGATCAAATGGGTCCACCCACTTGAGAGAAGGAGTCTTTCGAGATCTGGGCGGAATATTTGCAGCTTACACCTATAAATAGCAGTCCAAGAGCTTCAAAAAGGGGATCTTTTAGCTCTTCTACGTCCATACTCTGCCGAAACTACTTTTGTACTTCAATTCTACTATTGTAATTCATTGTAACCAGCGAACAAAGATCAATAAAAGTCAGCTGTTTCATTGTGGATGTACGCCATACATCGAACCACTCTAAATCTGCGTGTTTCTGTGTGTCTCCTTTAAAATTTTGAGTGTTCTTCACATTTACTTTCTCTAAATTTATGCTATCTATGATTTGGAATTGTAAATGGTTGCTTTTATCGGCAATTGGGTATTTGTGATAAATTTTGGCGCAAACATTTTGGTGCTTTCATCGAGAACGCTAGCACTCAGAGATTCCAAGGCTTGGATTTTAGATTTGAAAGCTTAAGGATTTAGATTTGGAAAACTATGGCAAGGCAATCAACAAGAAGACAAAGGACTGAAAGGAGTCTGCATGAAGGGAGTCAGGAGGCCTCCTATGGAGCGAATTAGGCGTCGATCTTCATCACCAGAGACGAGATGGAAACGATGCTCAAGAGACAAGCGGAGATGTTGCAAAACCTACCCCGAAAGGTTAGAAAGTTGGAGTGCAGATTTAGTGGAACGCAACTACAGGAGATGATGGAGATAGGAATCGGGAGCACGGAGCAACCAAAATTCAGAATGGAGCGGGGCCATTCGGTGCAACACCAAAATTAGGTGGCACTCACCCAGAGCATGTTCATCCAAGGCCGGGCAGAGTACCAGGTGGAGCTGAGCAACACGACGTTTATAGAGGAATGGATGCTCGTCCAGGAGAACAGATTCCGGGATTCACTTGTGCACTTGGGGGGCAGATCGGAGGCAACGGACGAGGACTACGACTTGGAGATAGTGACAGGTTGCCGGAGATGGCCAGGCGAGCCATAAGGGAAGGACTAGTGAATAGAGACTTGAAGGATGTGAATAGGAGTCCTTTTGCTCCAATGATCAAGTAAGCTAGGAACCCACCAGATTTCAAACTACCAACTCTAGAGATGTATGAGGGGAGAATGAATCCTGTTGTTCAGTTGACAAGGTACATAAGGCATATGGAGGTACTATGGGCATCAGAAGAGGTCATGGCACGATATTTCCCTTTGTATTTGATGGATATAGCAGCATTATGGTTCAAACAGTTAGAGAGTGGCTTTATTGGCGCATGTACGGAGCTGATTGAACGGTTTATGAGGCAGTTTCGGGTCCACATAGTCTGACCCAAGAATATGATGACTTTAACATCGATGAAACAATGGAAAGGAGATCACTCAGTTATTTCTTAACCAGATTCAATGTGGCAGTGGCTTCGGTGGATCGACCTGATCCATCGATGGTTTTGCTGGCGGAAGTTTCGAGAATTGTAGATAATTCGGATTTGAAGATATCGTTGGAACTGGACCCACCAAGGGATCTCGGGGAGTTCTACCATGAGGTGGATAGGTTCTTGAGCCAGGAAGATGCACAGGCTGAGAAAGAAGAGAGAGAGACTGAAGCTTATGTAGTAAGGTGTGTAGGTCCACCCAGGGGGGATCCAAATAAAGATGATAAAGGAAAATGCATGACAACGGTAGCACTTCGAAAAGGCCTCAGAGGGAGTCAAAGTTTTTTTCTTACAGAGATCTAACTGTAAATCTAGAAAGGATTTACTTGGATACTCGAGTGCACCTCTAGTATCGAAGGTCGACAAGGAGGGAACCTTCTAAATATGAGCGAGCATCGGGAAAGCATTTCCTATTTCATGAGCTGGATGGGCACAACACAAATGATTGTGATAATTTGAAAGATATCGTTGAGGATCATGTAAGGAATGGTCATCTACAACAATATGTAAGGAATCGAGCCGTTGTAGTGGAACAGGAGAGACCACCGCCCACCTCGAACGAAGATGGCACTGGACCTAGGCAACATCAGCTTGTTATCAACTAAATATATTTATGGCTTTGAATAAGTAATTGAACTCGAAGTAATATGACTAAATCACTCACACATATACAAGATCGAGGACGGTCCCTAGGCATGCTCCAAGACGATGATAAATCATGTCGCTCGAGTCTATGAAATCCTGTTTTTCTTTTCGCTTTCCTGAAAACTTTGGTTTCTTTCTTAGATGTACAGACATTTATTCGGTTTTCCTGGGCTATAAAAACTCTTATTTTGAATGATTGGATTTGGATCAATGTAATAAATAATTCAGGTCTCGCAATCACGGTCCTGACCGGTGAGACGGGGCAGTGATCGCAAGTTACAAGTCCCTCCGTCGGAGAGTGATGGAATGGACTCGAACATAATATAAAATGTCCGTCGGAGAGCCGAGGCCGAAGACTATAAAAAGTCCTTGGCTAGAGAGTCAGGGCCAGAGAATATAAAAAGTCCTTGGTCGTAGAGTGGAGGTCGGAGAATATTATAAAATCCTTGGCCGAAGAGCCAGCGCCGGAGAATCTAGAAGTCCTTGGCTGGAGAGACGAGGTCGGAGAACATAAAAGAACATGACCGGAGAGTCGAGGTCGGAGCAGGATATCGGCCCGGAGTGGTCCTGGATTTGGTTATCGATTATTGGATATGAATGGATTAAAGCTCGGTTGACGGATTTGAATAGCTACAGAGTTGGCTAAGGGTGTGGTTACAAGACTTTGAATTGGACATCGACTCAGAGCAGTCACGGACTTGGATATGGCTTTGGCACTTGGATAGGATGGCTTAGTAATGGATTGGATTATGAATCGGATGGTATGGCTATGGATGGAATATGGACTTTGGATATCGGATTCGGAACTATTCAAAACATGCCTTCTTACCACAAGGCATGTTTTAGGGGACAAATGTTACCCCGCATTTTGGTCAAGGCCGGGATATCAACAAATTGGCTAGGAAATTGGGAATGATGAACAAGGCTAGAAAAGACTACATTTCAAATTTCAAGTCAATCGGAGTTCGTATGCTCGAGATATGATCGATGCAAATCAAAGTGATCAACTTCACTCATATCCATCATGTTTGTATCGATCCGAGGTGGCCTTCTTCGTATCCATCGTACTCGTATCGAATCAAGTTGGCTCATTTCGTATTCATCGAGCACACCCCCTTCATATCGGTCTATACTCAAGGCACCACTTTGTATCCATCACATCTACCCCGGTTCGTATCCGTCGCCTAGTGGCATTTCGTATCGCTTTCGTTAACTCACCGCTCATATCAAAATTCATCTACATAATTCGCATCGATCGGTCAAGGATCGACACAAAGCATACCACCCACGAGAGATACGAGGCAATACCTAAAAGGTATCAATACGAAGTGTTCAAGTCTATATGGATACGAATTGGAGTAGACATCATCGACACGAAGCAAGCATCCCTGGATCGATGGAAGCATGGAGCGCATCTGGTCGATACGAATGAGGCACAATTATGGGGAAGACTTGGTTACTCGGCGTGGAAAGTGGATCGATCCAGAAATTTAGCGCCACGTCACCTAACAAGCACGTATCTAGGAGCGATGCTATTGGCATCGATACGAATGAACTGATACGAATTTGGCAGTCCATTGAAAATCCAAACTTGCATCGATCATATCTCAAATACATGACCAAATGCCACCAAATTTTCACATGAGTTTGCATACAACCCCAAGAATGTCCATGCTCGACCTCGACTCGATTGGGAAAGATCTTGATCAATATGAATTCCACTCGTATCGATCATGGATCGAGTCGAAATCGCTCGGGATCGATCACGTGGGGCCACCCACATGAGAGAAGGAGTCTTTCGAGATCCGGGCGGGATATTTGCAGCCTACACCTATAAATAGCAGTCCAAGAGCTTTAGAAACGAGATCTTTTGGCTCTTCTAGTTCCAGACTCTGCTGAAACTACTTTTGTTCTTCAATTCTACTATTGTAATTCATTATAACCAGTGAACAAAGATCAATAAAAGTCAGCTATTTCATAGTGGATGTAGGCCATATGCCGAACCACTCTAAATCTGCGTGTTTCTGTGTGTTTCCTTTAAAATTTTGAGTGTTCTTCACATTTATTTTCTCTATATTTCTGCTCTTCGTGATCTGGAATTGTAAACGGGCGCTTTCGTCGGCAATTGGGTGTTTGTGACCAATTTTGGCGCAAACAAAAACTATAGCATTTGTAGAAGTAACAACATTTCTATCATTAGCCTCTCTATACTCAGAAAACCTTTTATGATTTTGATAAGGGATAAATGATGTAGTTTGATAGCTACGATTCATCAAAATTTCTATGCAAAATGTTATGTTTTTGACCAAGCTTGGGGCATTTGATGCAAAATGTTAAATAGGTTTTCATATATAACATATTGCCAATAGTCAACCCTGATTTTGGCTAACAAATAGTGTGGAAGGGTGGGCATGTGAGATCAATCAAAGAAAACAAGCGACCATCTAGGGCGATTAAGATTAGCAGTAGCTTCATCCTCTTTTAACAATTTCCCCATTCACTCACAAAGTTATTTAAGCACTTATCTATTGTAAAAATGAACTGAAAGTAAATGAAAGCTAAATAGATAGGGAGGGCTATCATGCATTACATGGAAACTAATCAACCATTTAAATACCATTATTTAAGCATTTAGTTTTGTTTAGTTTTTACAAATCCATAAACAAAGGAAGTCCTCTTCGTTGAAGAGTTGAAGCAATATATGCTTTTCATCTACCCCGATCCTACCATGGGATATGAGAGAAAACCTAAAGTATGGATTTTGTATAACTTTAATAGAGGGTGAAAGCCTATGAACTATCCAATTTGTCTGTGTTGGAATGGCTTAGCAAATCTATGGAATAATTCTTTTGAAAAAATATCATCGTTTCTCGATAGAAGAGGCGATTGAGTTACAATTGACTACCAATACCCAATTATGCAAAAACTCCAATATCCAATCCAATCAAAGAAATATAAAGAGAAATAAATGAAGAAAAAAATTAAAAAAATTAAAAAGAAAGTAAACCGAGACATAAATTTATAGTGGTTCGGCTGACTCTGGCTTACATCTACTGCAAAGATTTTCCTTTTATTTGTGTATACTGCTGATTACAGTTAGAAATCTATGAAATTCAAGAATAAAATTGGCAGAGTATAGCCTAGGTAGAAGTTGAAGAGAAGCAGAAAAATATCCTTTTTCTAATGTCATGCCTACTGTATTTATAGGGGAATATGTGCATGGATCGGGCTAAAACTTTGATAGAAGGTTCAAGAGACCAAGATGAAGCCACCCAAAATTTTCCAAGCCCATTGGGGCCCACAACAGGGATCGGTACCGATCCCTGTTTCGGTGTCCAAATGGGTTGTGAACTAGGGGGTTCTCCTTGATGTTAGCTACTTGCCCTTCAAATTTCATGCCATTTCGACTTACAGTTTTTGATATATCGTGTTTTCCATGGAGTGGAGTTATTTAAATCCTGACTTTTGCTGATCCTTATGGAGGGATAGGTACCGATCCCTCGAACTTCTTTCAAATGCTATGTGATCGCTCTAGGAGATTTTATACGTTGTATTACACTTAGCCTTCAAGTTTCCTTTGCATTGGACTTAAAATTTTTAGATATTAACTTTGGTATGCGAGAATGTACTTGGGCATTGATGAATGCCGATCATTATCCAGTGAAGTACGCTGATCCAATGCAACCATTTATGCCGACCCCTTCCTGATGTAGCCTAGAAAGTACACCGACCCCTTCCTGTGAGTTGAAGCCTGCCGATCCATCTGAAATGCTGATCCCTATATCTTGCTATGCTATTGAAGGATACCAATCCCTCTAGAACCAACCATGTCGATCCCTCCTTAATGAAGCAAGTCAATCCCTCCTCCACGAGCCAATCCATGACGATCCCTTCCATCCGTTGAACTATATCCCAAACCTCGAACATTCTGCCTTGCCTATCTTTCAATTCCATTCAATCCTGACTTCACTTAACCATCTATATTTTATTTTTGGGTCACACAGTCATCGCTTTGGAATCATCGGCATCGATAATCGTAAAGTCCGTTGGGTTAAATCTGCTTGTATACTGCCTTGGCAAAAGGTGGGTTAGCAAGAAGGTATTTAGTTTACTGACCATAGTGTCACACTAAACAATGTTAGAAAAGACTTTTTATGACGCTCTACAAATTGATGGGTCAAATACAATTTGGGGAAAAGTTGATGAGATATTTTGCATATTTTAACGTGAATCTTAATTTCTAGCCGGGTTACTAAGACATGATAATGTCATGGCCGATAAAAGAAAAAATCCTCAACAGATAATGATAGGTCATCCATCAACAAACATAGGAATTGGTGTTCACGCTAGAATGGGGGAGGTTCGGTGTGAAAGTAGCATAGCCATTGTCCAAGGTTCGATAAGAAAGAATCATGGTAAAAGTCGAAGGTTCGGTTAGTAGCATGGTCAATGTCAGAGATTTGGTCAAAAAAGCATGGTCAATGTCAGAGGTTCGGTCAGAAAAAAGCATGGTCAATGAGAGATGAATGTGAGGACCAAAGGGGATGCTAGAAAAGATAGGATTGTGGAGGCGGGTGATAGAAAGATGTCAAAGAAGCAAGCTAAAGGAAAAAATGGAAAAAAATGCTCGATTTAACTACCATTTATTGAAATAATATGTTCACTTTTATTATCAAAATAAAATTTCCAGAATTTCTTTCTTACCATTATAATTTAGTTCAAGTATGTTTAAGTATTAACAAAGGGATTTAGAAATTTAATTTACCTTTCTTACTCATCCGATCATGTTATAATAAACCTTTGTAGCCCTTCTAATGAGATTCAATTATATGCCCAACAAAGAAATCAATTTGCAATCATTAAACATAATAACGATCAAAATTGTATAACCTTTGAATTTATGTTCAGGTAATACTACTCATTTAAAACTAAGGATAGGTATATTCTTAAGTTGCCTTAAATTTCCACATCTGAATTTCTTATTTATTTTCTGTAATGAAAGTATGTTGGCCAAGGTTGATTTAACGAGAAGCGATAGAAAATTAAATGCCTTTTATTTTGTTTTGAATATAATGAGAATAAGGAAAAGAGACTGAAATCTAATGAGATATCATATGGGGTTGATGCTTAAATCGGAATAACATAGCACCTATAAATGGTTGAATCAAATCCACATCATTTATATAATAGCACGAACTATGTTATGCACTCAGGTAGTGTGGTGTGAGTATGTAGGTATGCATAGGAAAATGCACATACATACATGCGAGCACGTACACACACATTTGTATATGTATGTCTATACATACATGTATGTATGTATGTGTGTGTATATATATATATATATATGTGTGTATGTATATTAAATATTTTTATAGATTTTGTAAGTTTCGATATTATAATTGTAACGACCCAGAATTTCAGTCATTTGGAATTCGAATATTTAATTTATTTTAAATATTCAAAAGTAAATTTTATAAGTTGAATAACTTATATTTCGAATATAATATTTAATTGGATAATTAAATTGTTAATTTAATATTTGAAATTGCAGAAATGATTGGAACTCGAATTTAATGTGAATGAAAATGATTTATAAAATTAACATAAATTCTATTTGAATTAGAATGATGTTGGCAAACTTTTAAAATTGAATTAAAAGTTAATTTATAGAAATTGAACATTTTAATATTTAATTAATGTGTAGAAATAGTCATTTTTGACACAGTCTCAGATTTTGATGAAATTAGTTTTATTGGATCTGTAATATTATAATATTGTAGGATTTCAAGTTTCGTGTCAATCAGGTTTACTGTTTAATCGTGGGAAGTAAAACACGTAGAAATTTGTTTAAGTTAATTTTAATTAAAATAAGTCGATTCGAAAACCTATCTTCCAAATACCATTGAATTAGCTCCTGATATATATTCCACTGTGTTCGGAATAGGGGTAAAACATTATAAACGCCAGGCGGCATGCTACGATTGGAGTTCGAAAAATTTACAAATGAATAGTGTGCGAAATTTTCTATAAAAGGACTTCACTATTTTCCTTTTTTACTCAAAACCCTAGTACTAGGGTTATAGCTTCTGCCATTATATTTCAATGGCCAGAAAACATCCACCTTCATCTCCTCCGATCTCCTCATCCATCCACTTTCATCAAATACTTCCAACTACAATATTGAAGAGCTCGAGGAGATCGTCACATCTAACGGTTGTGATCAAAATTGGAACATTATGGTGGCCGCTAGGGGGCCGCTTTCGCCTACCGTTCGAGCACGTTTTTCAAGAGGAATACGTGGCCGAGGTCGACCAGATCTCAGGCGTTAATGGAGTGGAGATCGCCCTTCTTTTTGGCAGTAGTGGATCATCGTCAAAATGGTCGAGGTGGTTGCGGAAAATTGGTGGAAGTCGGTGGCTATATGGGTTCGCTCAAAATTTTCTAACGCGCAATTAAACAATGAAGGAGGAAAGAAAATCACATGGCCATATCTTGTTTTGATGAAATCAACGGTCGTGATTGATTAAAGGTTAAAAATAAATAAAAATGGTAAATTAATTATATTTTAAATCGTGTAAACTTTAAAATGTCCTAACTTCTTCATACGAGGTCGGAATTTGATGAAACAAGTTATGTTAGGATCGTACTGATGAGCACTACGTTTTAGAGCTGGTTTGGAGTTGATTGGAGCCAATGAAAGTTTTAGGTAAAATCGGAATAAAACGCTGAATCGTCTATTGAAACCAAAGTAAGTACAACTCACTCTTTCTATCTCGCTTATATTTTTATGTAAGTGAGAATAAATTTATTTACGCTGATTGATGATTGTTGGATGATATATGATATATTATATATATATATATATTGATTGATTGGATATATTCCTATCTATTGGAGAAGATGAGACCATATACGTTCACAGGTATGAGCGGATGGCATTTTGTACGCGTGTCTGCCTCGAAGTGGACATTATACATATTTTTATCATATGTAAATTTGTTGCAGGTGACATGTTGGTGGGTTCCAACTGGATTCCTCACCAGTTTTGATTTTTATTTACAGATATTGTGATATATGCCGTTATCATATGATATACGATGTTTTGGATGCCAGGATTGATATGATTGATGTGAATCACCTTATTTAGTGCATTTGCAACATTGGGCAATATTTTGGAATTTTAAAAATGTTAAAATAATGATTTTTAAATCAAAAAGGCTATTTTAGTGATTTTTGAAGTTACATAAATTTTAATAATAAATTGTAAATTATTAAAAGAAGAAGTTTATTTAAATGGAATCAAAATGTGATTTTTGGAATATGGGGTTAACTATTAGGTAAAGTAATGTAAATCGATAATTTTGGATTTGTTATAAATGGTTTAGATATAAGATTTACAAAATCGATATCTTATAAATAAAAATAACGTAATTATAAAGGAGTTTTATAAGTGTTAAAACAGAGTTATAAATAGATCTTATAAGTGAATAAGATTTATAACTTATGAAGTTATAAAAAAATGAATTTGTAGATAAGAGATTTATAAGTAATTAACTTATAATTGGATTTTGAAAAGTTAACGAGATATAAATGAGATTGGTTAATAAGGGAATTTTGTACATGGGAGTTTATAAAATATAAATGGAATTTATAAACCTTTTTTTATAAATCTAAAGTCAACTTATTTTGAAAAGTTAATTATGAAAGTTTATTAAAGGAATTATATTCATGATTTTAGATAGTGGATAATCCTTTAATTAAATGTGTAGAAATAATAAATTTGGTTAAGAATTATATTCACGATTTTGGACAGTGAATAATCTTTTAAATTAAATGAATGTTTTGAAAAGTGATCTTTTAAATAGAGTTAAATGATTTGAAGATGTTTCAAAATATGTTAAGTATCGAATATATAGATTTCTACATTCATTGTTGAAATAGACGTTTTCGAGAAGTGAGGAAAGAATGGACTATAACACTGTTGTTATAGTATTTGAAAGGAGATATTTTATATAGTATATGGGATTTATACATCAATCTAATTATCGAATCCCTATACTAGTGATTTTGGGTTGTCGTAACGATGTTTTACGCAATATTCATTTTGACCCAAATAAGTATGTTTAAGAGAATGTTTTCCTTAAAGAACAAAATATATACTTAATCATAATTTAAGTATACGTAATATTTTCTAAGTGTTGAAAATAAACTGATTTGTGAATTACTTATTATTAAATAAGTATATAGAAATGTTTTCCAATATAGAAATATTGAAATGGTTTTGAAATTATATCCTTTTAAAGATAATTTGAAGTGAATATTTGGGAAAATGATTTAATCAATAAAATATTAATTAAAAGGGCACAATGATTGCTTATGGTGCTAGATATTTGTTTGTTGCTTTGATAGTTAAATAATCGACTACCAAATTTTGCCATTTTAGTTCCTCGACTTGATGTGGGAACTATTTAGTTGTACGCTTAGTACGTAGCCATCTATGTAGGCTTGATTGTCGTTTGTGTTAAGGATGTTGATTCGTATAGTGCGGAGTATTACTCCAATCTATCGAGGTTCCTTCTTGGTCGAAGGGTAGCAAGTTGAAAGTGGGAGACGTGATAAGTCTATAAGACTTAGTTTTTGTGTGAGGTTGAGAAACGCTTTTCTGTTATTGGTGCGAATAGACCAGGATCAGATTTATCTGAAAACCACTTCGGACCAACGTATATGCATTCGATTGTGCAGGTTGTGATGATATTGATATTTAGGATTTTCATATTGATGGACCAACTTTATGATCGTTTGGGGTTAAAATCCCAATATACATCTAGTAGCAGTAGTCTCTTCGTTATGAAATATCCAATGCAAAGGCGGTCACTACTAATCCTAAGGATTTCGCGACAGGATGTTGTAGGAAAGTACCTTCAGTTTGTCCTGTTCCTGGACAACTTGTATGGATGTCTGTCTGACATTACATTTCTAAAGATTACGCACATTGGTTTTTACAAACGTACATCAGTGGTAGCGGAGAAGGAAAATTCTCTTAGCTTAACACACTCCTTGAGACGTACGAGCTCAAGGGTTGTATTTTTGTGGAAGGGAATTAGTAGTCAATGGAAATGGTAATGTGGCATTTAAAGTGACGTGATATGTGAAAGGTAATCGTTACCTCAGGCTTCATTAACCGTAAATGATCGAAACAGGGTTAGATGTGCAAGGCTAAGTGGGTCATTCCCAAATAGGATATGATCATCCTCTTCTAGATATATTTCATCCTGCTACGATGTTAGGAAGTAAATAATGTGGATTAAATGCTATCAGGCCCCTGGGAAAGGTCGGTAATGACCAGGGGATGACATATTCGGTACTACCTAGTTATAGAGTTAGGCCGGTCTTGTGTTGGTAGAGAAACTTTGTTATTGTTTCTCAGTACATTCATCTAGAGATGTACTGCAGGAAGGTAGTCCCTTCACCTGGTCATTTTTATGGAAATCAAAACTCCACCACGTGCCTACCATTTTGTTTGTAGAGCCTAGTATGCTGGAATTTAATAATGGTAATAATTTCAGCTATTTTAATATTATTTGTACAATAAACACTATTATAATACAAGATGATTTGATATGAAAGGTTTTGGTTATCGTAAGGTAAAAGCATGTCTGTGTTTATGTGTAGGCGTTTTTATGAGATACTTTTGTTTTGAAATGGAAAAGTTTGGTAATTTAATAAATTCAGTTGAGTGTTTTCTCACACTAGTTTACCAAACTGATCCAGGCGTTCTTCCCTTTCAATGCTCGGGTCAAATCGAGTATATTTACAAGTTCCAATTTGGTGCTTTTGGAGCTTCAACAGGAGATCTGGAGATCTTCATTTTCGTATACACGTATCTGTCTGTTATCTGCTTTGTGCATTGTTGTTGTTTATACTCTCAACATTTGTAAGGACATGTTATTATAACTGTCCAAGCTGATGATTAGTGATTGATTGTTGAACTCTGATTGATGTATGTATATACAGTTTCTATTTTTTAAAGATCATTGATATGCTATTATATGTTTTCCGTTGCGATGTGAGATTCTGTATTGTTCTGTTTGGTTTACTCTTCTCTCTTTCTTCTCGTCTATTCTTCTCTCTTCTTTTCTTTCTCATGACTTTCCGTCAATCTGTGCTTTTTCGGTCGGACATGTGTGGTTCATTGTCGATTCAAAGTGTACAGATCTACGGGTCGTCACAATAATGGTTTAAGATGGCTATATTTTTGTAATTTCAAACCTATAATGCATGTCACATTTAATTTATATTTGTGATAAAAATTTATTCCTAACACAAAACGTTATACTGATTGTATTTAGAATGGTTACACTTAATAGATTAAGTGGGAATAATGTGAAGGTTAATTACCCAAAAATGTTGTGAAATTCTTTATTAAGTTTCCTATTTTCTTATCTTGAAGACATAATTTTTAATATCTAGGTGTTTTTGGCTCCAAGTATAACCATTTATTTCCAAACACTGTGACTATTTAGTTCAACTACTAGCGTTGGTCAAAGTTATAGACAAAACTTTATGGTGGACTACATAGTTCTACCTTCATACTTTGCCACATCATAACAAACATTTCATATTGGGATATGTTTTGGTTTTAATCTTATCGATTGGTCATGAGCACCTTAGGTTCAAGTTTTAATGTTTAGACTAAAAAATGGAAATTTAGAATTAAAACATCCACATTTACATATACATATATACAGTATGTAGCGACCCATAATTTTGAAAACTTCACCTTTAAATATCAGAACATTTGAAATATAGTTAAGTGTTATAAAAGTGATTTTATAACCTTGTTAAACTCCTTTAAATAATAACTAATTATAGGAAACTTTTTTTGTAATTTATTTATAAAAATAAATACTTTGAAGAAATTTTGATAATGTGATCGAAAATCATTTTGTTGATAAAAAGATTTTTGTTTAATATAAGTTGTTCAAACTTTATATACATGTCTAAATAACATATGAGTCATGAATAGCTAAAAAAATAATTTGACTAAATATTAACTAACTCTACTTTTGAAAGCTTCTAGAAGGTCATTAGGAAGGAGATATTTGGTGTAGAAGTTTTCTTTGGCTCATGACGTGGGAAATTGGTCACATGGATAGGGGATGGTTCTTTAACGAACTAAAGGAGACGAGGATTAGGTTTTGCTAAGCTCTTTCATCCCTATATAAGTCCATTTATAGTTCATGAACCCCTTTCACAATTACATACACAAAACTAAGTTCTTTATTCTCTTAGTTTCTTCAAGTTACTTTCTAAAACTCAAAACAAATCATATAGGCAATTTATTGCCTATGCTATGAACATTCAAGGAGTTAGAGTGGATTTTAGAGCTTGCTTTGGTTGGGGTAGGAAGTGGTTGCAGGCAGAGGTTTGTGCTTGGTTGTAAGGGTGGAAAATGGTGAGCAAACTCACCATTTGAATGTATATGAATTGTGTTATATGCTTGCTTAAACTATAGTAAATTGCTTAACTATATATTATGACAACTTTTGATATTCTTGCTTTGGAAAGAAAATGGCATATGCAAATTGTGTATTTGGATTTCTAAGACTTTCTATGATTTGTTACATAGCCTTGGTACGATGCATATAGGTTGGGTTAGACATTGATTGAATTGGACTTGACTTCACCATTGGAAATGCTATAGATAGCTGTTTGTATTTTAAATCGCTTTAAAATGACTTTTAGTTAAAGTATTTTTACAATCTTTTTACAAATATTTATTAATTTACATTAGAGTATTTTAAACGTGATTTGAAATTTGAATATATTTTAATAATTAATTATAATTAGTATAGTAGAAGGTTTATTTTAACTAATGAAAACATTTTTTTAGTTTTTAAAAAATTATAAAAATAATTATTTTAAGTAATATTTTAAATGAATTTTAAACGACAATCATAAATATTTTACATTATATTCAATTATATATAGTTTCTAGAACATTAGTTAAATATTTTATTACAGTATTAAAAATCTTATGTTGAATTTAATCTTTTAAATTGTTTTAGAATTTTATTAGCATATAAATAAATTAGTATACAGGCACACGCATACAAGATATATATATATATATATATATATATATATATCATTTTCAAAGGGATTTTAGATTATAAACAAATGCTCTAAAAGGGGTTAGAAGTCACTTAATTAGTATAATCATGCTTTGTTTGTTTACTTATTTATGGAAAGTAATTAATCATATACTTAGCACTAAAAGTTGACAAAGTAAACTTGTTTATCTACGAGAGTTAAGAATGACATTTGAGTAGGGTTTAGACGTAACAATGCTCTAAACCACCGGCTTCACTCTTGATTGAGGGATAGTATAAGTTGATAAGGTTGGAAACACATTAAGTGTACGAGAATTAATTTCAATATGTAATCGTTTTGGAACTAGATAGTCAATTTTTCGACTATCGAACTTGACCAAATTAACATTGGAAGCATATGAAAGCTTCACTGTTTCGTACGATTCAAGATACCCTGGGATGGACCCATTAGTATGAAAGGCCTCTAGCTTTTACGTGTATATCCGAGATCCCTCAGGAGGACTCCTTTATATATAGCTCGCTTACTTTCGAAGAATGGAATTAAGTTAATAAAAAATTCATCGATTTAGTTTTGAAGAGTCCTGGATCGTATAAGTATACTTAGGTATCACTTATAGAATACCACTTCAAAACCAGTATACAAGTCTACGTTCTACAATCGATTGTGAAGTGGAATGTTGTAGAGTTGAACTATCTATCCTAATGTTAAGTCCAAAGGAGTGGTCAGCGTTAACATTTCAGGCTAATCCTATAGGGCTGAACTATCTATCCTAAGGTTAAATCCAAGGGAGAGGTCAACATTAGCATTTGTCGAACGACTTGTGCTGCAACCAATGGACAGATTCTGATCTGTTTAAGTGATGAAGATTCATGTGAGAGATGCTGAACGTGACTTCACACCATCGTAGATGACAATAAACAGAGTAGGCCTCATAGCCAGTGGGTTTACCTAACCCAAGGGTTTATCAGCTCCATGTATAGAGATGCTTATCATTGTAGCTAGCGGGAGTTGATGACCTTTAGTATCACGTGTTCGGGCATGGACCAGCTTTGTATCTCCTAATTGGTATATTTTATCTAGAGATATACAATGCTTGGAAGGTAGTTTCCAACCCTTATTAGGAGGTTGCCTAGATGTACCAAGGGCGCCTCCAATGGAAAATCGATATGCGAAAGAATCTTGGGGGTTTTAGATGTACTTATAATAGTATTGTCATGTAAGATGCAAGAAACGCAGCTATTTTCTGATATATATTCTACACTCTAGATATTATCTGTTATATTACTATATTTACTTATTAGATGGTTTGGTTTTTCTGAGAGGAAAACTATTACGGTGATTCATACGATCTCAAGAGTTACTATTTATGGATGCATGTACCTTGAATTTCTCATTTTAGACTTATGTTTGAAACATGTTTTTTATTATCTCTAAATTCCTCATGTGCTTTTTGAGTAGGCCGAGTAAATCAAGTTTGACTTTAGATGCTTTAGAGCTTCAGAAGATGAGCTGGAGGCTTCCATTTATCTGTTTATTTCAATTTCTATTGTATTATTATTATGTATGTATCAACATTTTGACGCTATGCAGTTATAATTATCCAAGTTGATTAAAGTACTTAGCTTATAACTCTAAAGTTACTTTATATTTTGGTGTAACACTTTGTACTGTCTTTTTGGATATTGTATATTATCTTTCCTCTTGTGAGATTCTGATATTGTGATCTTTCTTTCTTGTTCTGTTTCGGTTTCCTTTTATTTTACCCTATCAAATCGTCTTTCAGATACTTGGATATTTGGAACACGAATACCATAAATGTATTAGTGTCGACATTCGAGGGTCTGAAAGTCGGGTTGTTGCATTTGGTATCAGAGCCAGGCTTAGTGAATGCCTTGGTATTGGGTGGGTATTACTCATTACAAATAGGGTAAGCGATACCCTCGAATGAGTTGAGTGTATTATATATTTATGAGAGCGTATTTATATTTTTTTCTGTAAACTTATTCCTTTTATAGCATTTCCTTAGAAATAACTCTTTCTTAGAAATAATTCTATCCTTAAGTATCCTAAAGATGTTTTTCTATGTTTAGTAGTGAAAACGATGAGTACTAGAGATGCTATTGCTAGAGAAGGAGGTGGAGAGAGGTGGGAGGAGTAGTATTATTACTAATGGTAGGACTCAAGCACAGAGGAAATCCATTCTTATCGAGGAACCAACGGTGAATGTTGTAGAAGAGGTTGTGCTGGTTCAGCCATAAATGAACTTTGCTTTGCTATGTCATGACTTTGAGAAGTTGGGGACGTAAGAGGTTCAATAGCATTGAGACAATAATTGAGGTTGAGACTTGCTTAGTTTGTGTGATAAGATATTTGGAGACTTGGAGTAGGATGATGGGATGAAGCATTGTTTTGCATTGCGACATTTGTTTGATGCTGCTATGGATTGGTAGGGTTCAATCACCACAAATGTCCTGGAAATTACTTCTCCTATGCCCAATACATGGAAGTGTTTCTAATGAAGTTTATTTAAAAGGCCAGCAAGGCTAAGTTGTTTAGGAGCTTTCTAGATCTGAAGTAGAAAGCCAGGTCAGCTGCCGAGTATGAGAATATTATTAATTCATTGTCTCGGTTGGGGATAGGGTTGATAGATACATTGCTGAAGAAGAACGGTTGTTTATAGTAGGTATGCATCCAGATTTTCGAAGGGACATGACAAAATCTATACAGGGATCGTTCGTGAATCCGATAGGTATGGATTGTTGCTTCGAGGGTTTGGCTCCAATGCCATCTGCATCTGCACCAATTGGAAATAATAAGCATAAGTTTCAGCCGTCGAGTTACGTTTCTAGTTTAGCTTGTTATAATTGTGGACAGAAGGGACATTTTTCTAGGAATTGTGGGTCGGTGAAGGAGGACAAGTGGAAAACGCACTGGTAGTTAAAGCACCAATTGCACGGGTATCGATTTTTGAGCCACAAACAGCCACGAGTCAGTTTGCACCATGGAGTAATTACAACTGCCATCGGCTAGGTCATATAGTCAGAGAATGTCCGATGCTTTTGAAAGGACAGTAGCAAGAGTATTTGCACTTGCTTCAGCGCCTTCCACTTTTGCAGCTGCAATGGGAAAGCAGATTCTTGAAGGTATATTATCTATTTATGGCATTCATGTTCATATTTTGTTTGACATTAGTGCTTTACATAGTTTTATATCTTGTAACCTTGTTGGTAGATTGAACCTAAAGCCAGTAATGGACTTTGACTCTATTTGTTTATCGAACCCTATGGGGGTAGTATGACATGTGTAGAAGTTTCGATCACGTGTTTTGACTGACTCCTTCAATGTGATATTTTGTTCTTCGATTATTTAGGGTTCAGTGGATTACTTGAGATGGATTGGTTGTCTCAGTATCATGCAGTTCTAGATTGTTTTGAATGGACTGCTTTGTTGAAGAAAGGAAGAAAGTTTGTGGTAGAGTAGTGTGAAGGGCCTAGCTTACTTGTGATGACAGCTCTATACCACTAACACCTAATATACCTATATAATGGGTTGTAGTGGTGCTGGACCAATGTAGGGCGATCATCAATGGTTGTAAAGTAAATAAGCAACGCAGATTCTATCATACATATCGTAATGCATTGAACAAAATATAATAGTAAACATTTTAGATATAAAACATGTGGGATAATGAAATAAATCACAGCTTCAGAGTATGCATATCCGTATAATAAATAGCTTAAGTGATAGAGTTATATATCAAATAATAACTCGTAAATAAATGTCCTTAATAGTAAGGCACTAGTGAGTTCCACAGTGCTATGCAGCGAATAGCAAATGAGTACATATAATAATATGAAAATGGCCTCATACTCGCCACCTGTCCACCTCCATGTGCTCACTTGATCTGATATCCCTAATCTACTCATTTAAGAGTACCTAGAGTAATAAGGAGCAAAGCATAAAACCACAAGTCAGACAATAGTTTGGTATGAGCAATAGAAATTTAAAATACTATAAAGTTAATATACTAGGAGAAATGGTATGTAAAATCATAACAGACCTCTCCCTGCATCCACAAAGTTAGCACATATAATAGATATATGCTACTCTATGATAATTATCATGGGTGTACAATACATCAAGGTACTAAGGGTGTCTACATACCATCATCGATAATATCTACATCGTGTGACATCCTTAAGGCGGCAAAACAATTAAGAAAATACGGCATCAATCATCCATCCTCACAATCACTCACTCAGTGCATTGGATATATGATGTGCACATAAATATGCATATTTTTACCACCATATTTAATCTATTTAAATTGAATAAATGATCATATTGGGTATTTTAACTTGTTTTAACCAAAATTCAAATTATTTGAAATTGTCACATTTTCATCGTTATCCAAGGGCAAAATGGTCATTTTTGTGCATATATCAAATTGGGAAAATTTAATGGGAAATTTATATATTATTTTGTAGGAATTTAAACTCAATTACAAGTGGTTTCATGAAGGAATATGCATGTACAAAAAAGATACAAAAGAATGAAGATGGAAATAATTCAAAGTGAAGAACATAGAGGACCCCACCTATCCACTATCTTAATGTACAAATTAAAGGCTAATGCACATGCTAAAAGACATTTAAAGCTTCATGTACATTTAAGTGGGGGATTATTGAAGCTAATAGTAACTTGGCCACCACACTTCCTCCAAGGGCATTTTGGATACTCTCCAAAAATATGCATTAGGGTTTCTAACTTGTATAAATATCCCTTATGTTTCATGTAGCCCTCTTCCTCTTAGTTAGTTAGTTTTAGTTTAGAAAATAAATCAAATCTCTCTTACTTAGCCTCCTCTCTCTCTTAACCTCTTCCTTCCTCTTCATTAATTTTAGGCTCAAAATAAACAAAGCTCTTCTCTATCTTTTTTCATGGCTACTTAGCCATTTTTATTCTTATGTAATTTCTTTTTTTTATGCAATTTAATACATGATCTTTTCCTTTCTTTGTTTATTTCCTTTCATGTTGTAGTGTAGATCTCTTTTTCTTTTATGCAAATAGAATAGATCTCTTTTCCATTAGCTTTCAGTTTTCTTTCTTTTTGCTTTCATGTTGCATGCTACTTGTGTTGATATGATAACACAAATGAGAGGCTAATCCCTTCAATTTAGCGGTAATGAAGCCTCTAATCATGTAGCTTCAACATTTTGATGTTTTATACTCTCTTTTTGTGCTTTAATGAGAATGTATGAAGTTGTTAACTTGTTGTTTTTGCTTTGAATTTGATAGCCTATATTGTTGACACCAAATAGACTATACTTAAACAATCACTAACACAAATTACCTCTTCATCTACATATGATGGTAATGAAGTGAATGTTGAGATTAAAATTTGATGGTCTATATTTCTAATTAATAGTTAACAGGCCGTACTTAAAATAGATTTTTCTTTCAACTTTGTTATCATTTTTCATGTCAGTTAGTAAATGGTTTAAAGGGTGTGCTATAGTTTGATGGCTTATGTTGAGCTAATTAGTCACACAAATAGGCCATACTTATGATAAGCACATCAATTAAGCTAACTAATGACAAAAAAAGAGATCATAACTTCATTTTGTTGATTTGTGTGATCTAAAGAGTGGAAGTTGCCTCTAAATTGTCTTAACACTCTCATATTTTTATCTATTTTCTTTTATCATTTTTCTCCTTTTTTTAGTTAATCACTCTTTCAACTTTGGTTAATTTGATTGAGTAGAATTTTAAAATCATCAATTCACTACGGATCGACCCGTATTCGCCACGTGTTACATTCGTACACTGTGCACTTGCGGTTATTTTTAATTTGAAATTTATCGACGGTTTTCTATTCCGATAGAAATTCCGCCGTTAAACAAGTTTTTTGAAATTTATCGACGGTTTTCTAACCCGATAGATATTCTGCCGTTAAACAATATAAGATATCATATTCTCTATCCCGTCATTAAGGACTACTCAATATCCTTGGCCACTTGATACATCAAGGTACAGACAGGCTCTAACGTCAACGAACCATGCCATATCACTACTATGTTATTATGTCAACTGACTATAGTATATAACCCTACCTAGGCCCTGACGTTAACATACTCTGGGGTACGAACAGATCAGGTCCTAACATCAACGGACTCTGATCACATCCTCATATACCCTCGTCTCAAGAGTGTGCTTCATCAACTCAAGAATCAACAATCCCTTTGCACACATCATGCGTAGCAGAGATCATTCTCATCCTTGAATTGTCCTTACAACTCCCATTTAAAGTCATCGTAGTAGGGAACTATTCTAGACAGCCATCGCTAGTCATAGAATGTCATCGTTTGTCTTGTAACCTTCTTCCAATAGTTCCTTCAGTTTAACCCATCATTTCCTATTCTACATCTCAAAATATAACACTCTATCATCAATGCCATCGCTTCCCATCATGGAACTCCCATCGTCAAGTCACGAGTGGTCGTCATTGAAAATCGTTAAAACGGTCGTCGAAAAACTCACCTCAAGGTTGGTCCGAAATTTGACCCAAATTAACCACCACATTAATTTTGGCTTGAAATCAGAGCAAGGTAAACTCGAAATTATTAGTTTGAGAAATTAAGGATCTTAAGACTAATTTACACTTGGGGGGGAGGGGGAGGGGGGTTGAATAGTGTTTCTTAACTTTTATGAATCTTTTTGAGTTCTTTTAAGATTATAGTTTAAGCAATGCAAATTGTCAATCACAGATGCGAATGAAGATAGATATAAATGTAGTAAAAGTAAAATCTAAAGTGTTGGAGAGATCACACTTAGATTTTTATACTGGATCAGAATTAACCTATATCTAGACACATACTATTTCTTGTACATATTTATTTTAAATATCAAAATTTATAGAATCTCAATATCAAGGTAATAAGACACACCCACCAGATTTTCCAAGCTTTGGTTACACTCACTGGATTCAAACGGCACACCAGCATACCCACCTAGATTCAAACGGACAGCAAGCACACATACGTGATTCAGACGGGACACAAGCACACCCACTTGGATTTCAAGGACTCCAAGCACACCCAAGAGTATTTGAGTACAGTTTAGTAGAGTTTAAAAAAATAAATTTCTTGATCTTGAATACAAATTAGCCACTTGAATAACACTTTGATCATGATTTGAGTGAGAGAGATGAGAGAGGTCAGAGAATTTCAACAGAGAATCAAATTAATAGAATTTGATTCTAATTGAATTTGAGAAGATCTTGAGTAGAATTTCTTTTAGAAATCAAGAGAGTGAAGGATGAGAGAAAATTTGAGAAAGTAGTTAACAATTTTTTTTTGAGAGAACCCCTATGTATAGAGAAACAACAATCATGTCCATTCACGAAGAGATGCGACGAAATTACACTTTCACTAAAAATTCGAATTTTAAAAATACTGAACTATATGTCGACATATGAGGTCTATGTATATCGACATACCCTTTTTAGTTTTGAAAACATTTAATAAAACTTGTTTTGAAAATGTAACGTTTTATAAAATAATTTGATACTTTGTAAAATCATCTAAGCACGGTTTATACACATTTTACCGTAACCAAAATTAAGAAAAATTTATAAAATAATTTTAAAATATTTTAATATAAAAAGATTTAAATATGAATTTATTTTGAAAAATAATATATAAAGTTTAGGTGAATATATATTTAAAATTAAAATGTCAAAATATACTTTTAAACATTTGGAAAACATAAAAACAAAATCTATGTCTAAGTACAATAAATTTAAAAGTATATATTAAATTATGAAATACATAAAAACTTAATATAATAATTTTGTAAATAAATAATTAAAAGGTTAGGAATCATTTGAAATCTATTTTGAAAAGGTATTTGAAAAATCGTTTTGAAAATAGGGATTCTTAAAAATCATTTTTGAAAAGCTGGATGTGATATCCCGAAATTTTTGACAATATCAATTTAATAATATTTATATAAAATTAAATTGATTTGATAATATTGATTAATAATATATGATTTTGTTTAATAATAAATATTTAATTTGTGATTTTATCTTTTAAAAAAAGTTAAAATAAATGTTTCTATATAATTTATATATATATTTGTATATATATTATAAATAATCTTTGTTTTGGAATTTAATAAATAAATAAAGTTTGTTTTAAATTCCAATAATATATCTAGTAATTGGGAATTTTTTTTAAAATTAATTTCAAGTTTCTCAATGTTATTTAAATTAATAATTATATGGTTTGTAAATATTTAAAATAAATGTTAAATTGTTTAAAATTATTTCTTAGCTTAATTTTTGTTTTAAATTTAAATAGAAGTTGTTTTATTTCTTATTAAATATTATTTAATTAATATGATTTGGAAATATTTTATATAAGTTTAAAATACAGATAGCATATGGTTTAAATTTATTTATTAATAAAAGTGATTTATAATCTCTTTATAAATCATTTAAAATTTGTTAAATTGATTATTTTCAAGCCATATTAATAAATGTATCATTTTTCCATTAATATAAAAAGAATAAAAATAAGAAAATAGAATTTTCATTTTAAATTGAATAAATTTATTTTAATTTGGAATTCAAAGGATCAATTTGAATTTGGAATTTTATTTGAAATTCAAATTAATAGATTCTTAAAAATATTTGAATAAGTTTTAATTGGTAATTTATTTCATTTACATTTTCTTTAAATAAGAAATTCATCTATATTTATATAAGTTTGAAATAAATTAAAGAAAACCCTTTATATACATTTAAAAATAATACTAAATTATATAAAAGACAAGTATAACCTATTTAGTAATCTAAGCTACATGTGTTTATTTAAAAATAAGGAAACATGACAAGTGTCATTTTTATTATGATCTTTTCTTTATTTTATTTAAATTTTATTTCAGCCCTTTTAAACATTTTCATTTCTTCCCTCATTCTCTTTACAAAACCAAAGATAAATGAATCAAAGAAAAAAAAAATCTGAAACTCAGAATTTCCTCAAAAGAAAAACTGTAAATCATCTCCTCAAATTACAATTGCAAACCAAAAACTTGAAAACAAGATTTGCAAACCTGTAGATGCAAGCAACCTGGAAATTTAAGCAAATCAAGTCTGCATTTCTTTTTACAACCTGAAGATCAACTGCATTTCTTTTGAAATCATCAGCTTAGCAACCTGGTGTTGAAGTCTACATCTTTTTCAAAATTTTAAAGATTTAAAAGCCTGCATGCATGAAGTTTATAATCTGAGCAGTAACACTGCAACATTAAATCAAAAGGACAGGATTTAAAAGGGCTTTCCTAAAACATTGAGGCTTTGTTTCCTGAGGAAATAAAGTGAGTAACCTTTTTATTAAAATGAATTAAGTAAATGATTGGTTGCCTGATTTGTCTCTAAAAATTTTGTTGGTGAATAACATCATCATCCTCCTAAACCTTAAACCATAGATGCATGATAATGAAGCAATTTATTTGTATGTATATGAGTTTCTGGCAATTACTACGAACTTATATAAGTATGTATACACTGCTTAGTATCAGTGTGTCTGTTGTTCTTGACTTAAGTTTTTGAATCCAGATTTTAGTAGTCTCTTGACTTAACCATTATTGTGAAAATGAGTTACAAACAAATTTGTTTGTTAAACATAAATCTGAGCATAAAAATTTGAATAAGGTAAATTAAATTCAAAACTTTCGCTGGAAATCAAAATGACCTGGAAACATGATTTTGTTTAAAAACATAAATTCCTTAATTTATTAATTTAAGATTATGATTTGAAAACCTATATGAAAACATGATTTTTTTAAATCAGAAAACATAATATTTAGTTTGGCATTTGGGAAGTAGTGTTGTGATGAACTAAAAAGATGATTTTGGGAAATTTTAATGATTTTGAACATTTAGGGGTTTGAAATTTCTTATGAATGAAGAAGAGTGATCAGGCATTTTAGGAAAATTATCAAACTCATGAATTGAACTTTGAATTAGCAGAGGTGTGGGAAATTGTTCTGTAATCCTTGTTTTAAACAAATTAGGAAATTTGATCACCATTGACTCTTGGGTTGTTCGAGTGAAGCATATTTGGGAAAGTGTAGCTCGGACCATGACGAGGTTGTAGCCGAGGTTTCAACTCAAACGATGGTCGGACGGGGAAGAACTCGCCATTGACAGGTTTGGGGTCTTGTAGGTACACTGTGTTCCAGGTTTTAAAGGGAGGCTGTTTTTTTTTATTTTGGGTAAATGGAGGTATTCTGATGCTTTGGTGTTCAAGTTGGATTCAAGAGTGCTTGGTGGATGAGGATTATCATCGTTGATGATCGGAAATTGTCCTTGGGTTTTGTGCATGTGCACAGTAGTCATGTGGAGGTGATTTTTGTTTCTGGAAAATTGTAGGGGAAGTGTTCTCGGGGAATGCTCGTGTCGCCTGAGGGTGTGACTCGAAGATAGGAGGAAGTTGACTCGAAGTAAAAAGGGGTAGGGCTCGAGTATGTTATAGTTGCAGGTTATGTTCAGGAAAACCTGACAGTTTATGTTTTTTTTAAAAGTTTAAACTAAATTAAAAAGAAAGCAAAGCAGGTTTAAATCTAAATTTGAAGCAAGTTTAAATTATGAATTCAAATGAATTTGAATTCCATATTTCAAATAAATAAATAATTTTATAAATTATGAAATGGTTAATAACTTAAAACCTGTATAGTTTTTATAATTATTTATAAATCTGGAAAAAGAATGAGATTTAAAACATGATTTTAAATTTAAGTTTAAAAATCTGAATGGTAAATCTGAATTCAAATTTGAATTTAAATTTTAGGATTTGAAAAGGAAATAAGTTGATAAATTCAAATGTTATAATTAAGTTTGAATATTATAGTATTTTATATCATGTGTTTTATAAATTCGAAATGAGATTTTAAACAGAATTTTAAATTTAAATTTAGAATCTGGATTTAAAACATGATTTTGGATTCTAGTTTGAAATGAAGTAAGATTTTGAATTTAAATGTTTCAAAATCACTTGAATATATTTAAAGTATATTTTAAAATTATTTAAAATGATTATGGGTTAAACTATTTTTTTTTAAACTTACCTTGGAAGGTAAGTAATTCTTTAAAAATGAAATTTATAGGGATTTGATTACTTAAACCTTGTTTAAGTTTAAACTTGATTTCATTTCGATTTTAAAATGGAATTTAGATGAAATTTTGAAAACAAATTGTTTTTAAAATGATAATTAAGTCATGAATAAGATTAATGATAATCATTAAGTTAATAAGAACTTAATAATTTATAATTCATTAATTGATTATGGTAATTAAGTTTTGTAATTAATTAATTAAATTAATTAAAAATTTGGGGTTAATTAATTAAATAATTAAGGATTTTATTTAATTAATTAAAGGATTAATAAGTTAATTAAAATTGATTAAATAGAAATTAAGAAATTAATTAATTAGATAAGATTGATTTAATTTGATTAATGACTTGAATTTATTAATCAAGTAATTAAAAATGAATTAAGTTTTTGATTATCACTTGAATTATTTAATAATTAGAGATTAATTAATGAGTTTTATAGATAATTAAATTTGTAATTAATCTTGATTAATTTCAGTTAATTATTTTGGAAAAGTAATTAAAAATTTGTTATTGGTTAATGAAGGTCATTATCTTAATATTATTTTATAATTAATTAATGTGATTAATTTTAATGATTAATTGAATTAGTTAATTTGAAAATAATTATTTGTATTGTTTAAGTATAATTACTTAATGAAAGTAATTAAGAAAATTAATTACTAATTGTAATTAATTAATTTTATTTGATTATTTAAGTTAATTAATTAAGTTTAATTAATTTAATTTAATCACTGATTGATTTGAGAAGTAATTACCAATGTAATTAAAAGTAAAATAATTACTTAGAAAAGTAATTAGGAAGATAAATTACTTAATGTAATTCAATTGAAGGATACTTGGGTAATGGAGGAGTTTTTGGAATTTAACTACTTTGTGTAATTTATATGTAATTATTATGCAGAATAATTACTTAAGGAAATAATTAATACTTAATTACTTAGTGTAATTAATTTAGGTTTTGATAATTGAGTTATTTGGAGTTAATAAAAGATGTAATTAATTTAATAATGATTAATTACAAAATGTGATTAATCAAGAGTGATTAATCAATAGGGATAATTGATAATTAATTTAAATAGGGTAATTATGAATAGATATAATTTGGGATCATTAATTTGAATAATTAATGATGAAATTAAGGATTGATTAATAAGAACAATTAATCAATAAAGGAATTAATTAATGTAATTAATTAAGGATTAATGTAATTAATTATAATTAATTAATTAATTAATGAAGTAATACAGGTTAATTACTGAAATTGGTTTGGAATGATTAATTTGTGAAATTAATTGGAGGTTAATTACTTGAATGTAATTAAAGGATAATTAATCAAGATGATTAATTTGGGTAATTTGTTGAGAGTAATCAATTGATTGATTTGTAATAATTAATGGATATGTAAGCAAGATTTATATGGATGAAGTGATTAATTTAATTTATTTTAAATTAATTATAATAGAAGTAATTAATTTAATTCATTTTAAATTAATTATAGAATGGTGGTTAATAAGTCATTGCTTATGTATGAATGATTGATACTGGTTACCCTGAATGGTTGAGATCTCAGATATGAGATAAGTGATGTGTATGATTTGGATGTTATGGTTGCATTTGAGTTGATAATATGAATTATCTGTTTGGAATGATAATATAGATTATCTGCTGTGATGATAATATTGATTATCTATTGTGATGTTGTGTATTGTCTATTTGTGTGTATATAGATAATATTGAATTGTTTTAAACTTTAAAAGAACTTGGACCTAAAAGACACGTTTTGGATTTCGATGAGGCCGGAATCGGGTTTCCATATTTGGATATCCGAAAACCACATCGATCCAAATTAACGACAGGTCGTGAATCTCAAGTGAAGATGAAGGTTCAGAGTGCAAGGGTTATCGTCGTTAACTCTGACGGTGATTCCAAAACGAGTGCAACGAGATAATGCCTTCAGCTTCGTTCGAACCCGGAACAAACTTGTATGGATTGAATGATTTTAGAACATCGTCAGGTGGACAATGAGCATTCTAAGAGATGTGTTCTCTAAAAGTAATCGTAGCCTCAAGCCTCATCAACCGGGAATGGCTAAAACATGGGAGGTGCAGCAAGGCTTCGTGGGTAGCCCCCACATAAGAGTGAGATTTACCCCTATCTAGAAGTCCCTTTATATTCGGCTGTGTGGGCAGTTGGTTGCAAACAACTGCGGGGTTGTCTTATTCAGAACTGTTAGTAAGGAATGGTTCCGGCCTTGTGTTGTAGGGGAGTTAGGGTGGCTCCTCGGTACGGTGATCTAGGCCACGTACTGTGACGGACGGTACCCCAGTAGCCCTGCCATTGTATGGAATCCAAAATCCAATAAGTGCCAATGGTTTTGATTGTATTACCCACTTTTGTAGCTAGTAGCTGGAATTTAATGAATGTACCAATTTCGGCTATTTCATATTTACTTGAAAACCCTAGACACTATTATAATATCATCAGATTTCCTATCAAATATTTCGGTTAGCGTAAGGTAAAAACTTTTCCATGTTTATGTGTGGGAAGTCTTACGTGATACCTTTCTTTTCAAAAAGTTTTTTAAAATTAAGCAACCTTAACTTGTTACTCACACCAGACCCATGTCTGACCCGGAGTTTATCTTTTGTTTTCTTAAACTCTTGGGTACTCAAATTTTTACGAGTAGCCAAGGGATTTAGGCTGGCTTTGACAAATAATGGAGGAGAAATGGAGCAGGAGGCTTCTGCGTTAGAGATATAGTTTTCCGCTGTGTGTTCTCTGTGTTGTGTTTGTATTAAGTTGTAAATATTGGACAGGTGTTTATAACTGTCTAGTATATGTGATGTGTATGTTGTGTATCTCTGATTGATATTGTATATTATGTAATATTTATGTTATTAATATAATTTATTCGTTCCGCTGTTGAGATTCTAGTGTTGTTTCTTCTTTCTCTTCTTTCTTTTCTCTTTCTATCCCTTTCTTTCTTAAAGATGATGCGATTTTCTGTAGTGTGAAAGTCGGGTCGTCTCAGTTGGTACCAGAGCATTAGGTTGAGTGAATACCTAGGCTCTGGAGTAGTGTCTATCTTGAGAGAGCGTATTTGTAATTTTTAATATATTTATATATATTTATTTTATTTCTACATATCTATTGGGTTACCTGTTCGGGTTTTCCAATATGAGTTATAAAGGTAGATTGGGGTAGTGGTGTGTATAACACGACTGCCATTGGTTGGAGTTTGTATGTTTGAGGTTAGAAGTGTATCTGTTGAGACTGTAGACCTAATACCATCTCAAGTGAGCTTTGCAGTGGTGCAAGGACTTCATTGATCTCTGAAGGTAACCTGTTAAGGTTCGGAGATTCATCTTTGAAGTTGGATGCGTAGAGTTTGGATCTGTTGGCTGAGCAGAAGCGAGTGATGGTATCTTGATATATCAGGGAATGGTAGCTGCGTGATGAGATGTAGTGACTATGGATATTTCCGAAGATGATTTCTTTGGAACAATTTTGAGGAAATAGGTCTGCTTCGGTGTTGTGGCTGAGTTCAACAGGGTGTTTCTATTTAGTTTGAAGTTCGAGTTTCTCGAAGAGTTTCGGACTAGGAATTCTTTGGCATTAGTGTCAGCGGTACAGCTCGGAGTGTTCTGTGTGTCGGCAGAGTTTTCTGGCTTAGCAGTTTTCTGGGGATGGAGTTCAGAAGCAGTAAAGTAGAATCCATTTCTTCGATGGATTGGCTAGACCAGCATAAGCTGTTCCGATTTGGTATAGAGAGAACAGTTCTCTTTGGATTTTAGTTTGGATTTATCGCAAAAGTGACTTGCGATAATTGTGTATTCTCTTGGATTGTTAGAGATTTTTCTGGATGTCTTCTGAAAGTCAGAGGTTGTCTGTATCTAGAGATTCAATTTTCTTATCGACCAGGATTCCAAGTATGGTACCGGTGGTTCAACTAGTTGAAGGTTGGCTCCTTGAGATGGAGTTTTGTTGAAGCAGCTCAGGATTTGAGGAATTTCTAAGTTTTCTCTTGGTTATCAAAGATCTTCTTGGTTATGTTTTCTAGTAGTGCTTGTGTTCTTCATCAGCATTCTTTTCTACTCCAGATCAGAGTTGTGCAACGGAAGCAGTTTGGGAGTGCATCTGCTTTTCTTTTCCGGATAGGAGAAGTTTGTTTCCTTCTGATGGTTGTGAGTGGAGTTTGTTCTTGATCTTGGTTGATCAGGGAGGATCATTCTGGTGGATTGGGTTTGGTCTAGTTTGTTTCTTGACGTCAGCAAAAATTGGGCTGATCAGGTAGGAAGTAGGCAGCTCAAGATCGACCAAAGGACTTTGTGGATCTGAAGTCGAAAATCTGAATTTTGGATAAGTTTCTTAGTTTTAGGAGCTATAAATTTTGGTAAGGTTGGGTAAGCTAGATCCTAGATGTTTTGGGTTTCTTCTGTGTTATGTTATGGATACGTGTTTGGTTTTCTGGATTGAATTTCCAGTTTGGACAACTGAAATTCAATGTGTTTCACGTATCTCTGAGGGAGTACGTGTATGATCTATTTCTGGTTTTGGAATCAGCTGTTCTGGGAGATTTGGTTGTTGAGTCAGACTTGTCTATAGTCTGATATCTTGTTCAGTTGTATATCTAGATGAGTAGGAGTTCTGTAGCTTAGTAGTGTTGATTGTTTGGGTTTTATAGAGCGAGCAACCCGGTGTTTACTTAGGAAACTCGAGGAAACTCTATCCAGAATTTTGTCTGAATAGTTAATTTTGTTTGATTGGATGAATTGATTGCTATAGTTGTTAGCATATGTTTGATATATGCTTGTGTTTTAAAATTTAAAATCTTGGATAGGTTATTAAATTACCTTTGTTTTAAATTTCGGGGACGAAATTCTTTTAAGGGGGAAGGAATGTGATGTCCCGGAAATTTTGGCAATATCAATTTAATAATCTTTATATAAAATTAAATTGATTTGATAATATTGATTAATAATATATGATTTTGTTTATTAATAAATATTTAATTTGTGATTTTATCTTTTAAAAAAAGTTGAAATAAATGTTTCTATATAATGTATATATATATTTGTATATATATATGTTATAGATAATCTTTGTTTTGGAATTTAATAAATAAATAAAGTTTGTTTTTAAATTCTAATAATATATTTAGTAATTGGGAAATTTTGTTTTAAATTAATTTCAAGTTTCTCAATGTTATTTAAATTAATAATTATATGGTTTGTAAATATTTAAAATAAATGTTAAATTGTTTAAAATTATATCTTAGCTTAATTTTTGTTTTAAATTTAAATAGAAGTTGTTTTATTTCTTATTAAATATTATTTAATTAATATGATTTGGAAATATTTTATATAAGTTTAAAATACAGATAGCATATGGTTTAAATTTATTTATTAATAAAAGTGATTTATAATCTCTTTATAAATCATTTAAAATTTGTTAAGTTGATTATTTTCAAGCCATATTAATAAATGTATCATTTTTCCATAAATATAAAAAGAATAAAAATAAGAAAATAGAATTTTCTTTTTAAACTGAATAAATTGATTTTAATTTGGAATTCAAAGGATCAATTTGAATTTGGAATTTTATTTGAAATTCAAATTAATAGATTCTTAGAAATATTCGAATAAGTTTTAATTGGTAATTTATTTCATTTACATTTTCTTTAATTAAGAAATTTATCTATATTTATATAAGTTTAAAATAAATTAAAGAAAACCCTTTATAAACATTTACAAATATAACTAAATTGTATAAAAGACAAGTGTAACCTATTTAGTAATCTAAGCTACATGTGTTTATTTAAAATTAGGAAACATGACAAGTGTCATTTGTATTATGATCTTTTCTTTATTTTATTTAAATTTTATTTCAGCCCTTTTAAACATTTCCATTTCTCCCCTCATTCTCTTTTCAAAACCAAAGATAAATGAATCAAAGAAAAAAAAAATCTGAAACTCAGAATTTCCTCAAAAGAAAAACTGTAAATCATCTCCTCAAATTACAATTGCAAACCAAAAACTTGAAAATAAGATTTGCAAACCTGTAGATGCAAGCAACCTAGAAATTTAAGCAAATCAAGTCTGCATTTCTTTTTACAACCTGAAGATCAACTGCATTTCTCTGGAAATCATCAGCTTAGCAACCTAGAGTTGAAGTCTGCATCTTTTTCAAAATTTTAAAGATTTAAAAGCCTGCATGCATGAAGTTTATAATCTGAGCAGTAACACTACAACATTAAATCAAAAGGACAGGATTTAAAAGGGCTTTCCTAAAATCATTGAGGCTCTGTTTCCTGAAGAAGTAAAGTGAGTAACCTTTTATTAAAATGAATTAAGTAAATGATTGGTTGCCTGATTTGTCTCTGAAAATTTTGCTTGTGAATAACATCATCATCTTCCTAAATCTTAAACCATAGATGCATGATAATATTGAAGCAATTTGTTTGTATGTATATGAGTTTCTGGCAATTACTATGAACTTATATAAGTATGTATACACTGTTTAGTATCAGTGTGTCTGTTGTTCTTGACTTAAGTTTTTAAATCCAGATTTTAGTAGTCTCTTGACTTAACCATTATTGTGAAAATGAGTTACAAACAAATTTGTTTGTTAAACATAAATCTGAGCATAAAAATTTAAATAAGGTAAATTAAATTCAAAACTTTCTCTGGAAATCAAAATTACCTGGAAACATGATTTTGTTTAAAAACATAAATTCCTTAATTTATTAATTTAAGATTATGATTTGAAAACCTATATGAAAACATGATTTTTTAAATCAGAAAACATAATGTTTAGTTTGGGATTTGGGGAGTAGTGCTGTGATGAACTAAAAGATGATTTTGGGAAATTTTAATGATTTTGAACATTTGGGGGTTTGAAATTTCTTATGAATGAAGAAGAGTGATTAGGCATTTCAAGAAAATTATCAAATTGGTGAATTGAACTTTGAATTAGCAGAGGTGTGGGAAATTGTTCTGTAACCCTAGTTTTAAACAAATTAGGAAATTTGATCACCATTGACTCTAGGGTTGTTCGAGTGTGAAGCAGATTTGGAAAGTGTAGCTGGGACCATGACGAGATTGTAGCCGAGGTTTCAACTCAAACGATGGTCGGAGGGGGTAGAACTCGCCATTGACAGGTTTGGGGTCTTGTAGGTATATTGTGTTCCAGGTTTTAAAGGGAGGCTGTTTTTTTTTATTTTGGGTAAATGGAGGTATTCTGATACTTTGGTGTTCAAGTTGGATTCAAGAGTGGTTGGTTGATGAGGATGATCATCGTTGATGATAGGAAATTGTCCTTGGGTTTAGTGCATGAGCACAGTAGTCATGTGGAGGTGATTTTTCTTTCTGGAAAATTGTGGGGGAAGTGTTCTCGGGGAATGCTCGTGTCGCTTGAGGGTGTGACTCGAAGATAGGAGGAAGTTGACTCGAACTAAAAAGGGGTAGGGCTCGAGTATGTTATAGTTGCAGGTTTTGTTCAGGAAAACCTGACAGTTTCTGTTTTTTTTTTAAATTTAAAATAATTAAAAAGAAAGAAAAGCAGGTTTAAATCTAAATTTGAAGCAAGTTTAAATTATGAATTCAAATGAATTTGATTTCCAAATTTGAAATAAATAAATAATTTTATAAATTATTAAATGGTTAACAACTTAAAACCTGTACAGTTTTTATAAGTGTTTTATAAATCTGGGAAAAAATGAGATTTAAAACATGATTTTAAATTTAAGTTAAAAAATATGAATGGTAAATCTGAATTCAAATTTGAATTTAAATTTTAGGATTTGAAAAGGAAATAAGTTGATAAATTCAAATGTTATAATTAAGTTTGAATATTATAGTATTTTATAACATGTGTTTTATAAATCTGAAATGAGATTTTAAACAGAATTTTAAATTTAAATTTAGAACTGGATTAAAACATGATTTTGAATTCTAGTTTGAAATGAAGTAAGATTTGGAATTTAAATGTGAATATATTTAAAGTATATTTTAAAATTATTTAAAATGATTATAGGTTAAACTATTTTTTTTAAACTTACCTTGGAAGGTAAGTAATTCTTTAAAAATGAAATTCAAAGGGATTTAAATTCTTAAACCTTGTTTAAGTTTAAAATTGATTTCATTTCAATTTTAAAATGAAATTTAGATGAAATTTTAAAAACAAATTGTTTTTAAAATGATAATTAAGTCATGAATAAGATTAATGATAATCATTAAGTTAATAAGAACTTAATAATTTATAATTCATTAATTGATTATGGTAATTAAGTTTCGTAATTAGTTAATTAAATTAATTAAAAATTTGGGGTTAATTAATTAAATAATTAAGGATTTTATTTAATTAATTAAAGGATTAATAAGTTAATTAAAATTGATTAAATAGAAATTAAGAAATTAATTAATTAGACAAGATTGATTTAATTTGATTAATGATTTGAATTTATTAATCAAGTAATTAAAAATGAATTAAGTTTTTGATTATCACTTGAATTATTTAATAATTAGAGATTAATTAATGAGTTTTATAGATAATTAAATTTGTAATTAATCTTGATTAATTTCAGTTAATTATTTTGGAAAAGTAACTAAAAATTTGTTATTGGTTAATGAAGGTCATTATCTTAATATTATTTTATAATTAATTAATGTGATTAATTTTAATGATTAATTGAATTAATTAATTTAAAAATAATCATTTGTATTGTTTAAGTATAATTACTTAATGAAAGTAATTAAGAAAATTAATTACTAATTGTAATTAATTAATTTTATTTGATTAATTAAGTTAATTAATTAAGTTTAATTAATTTAATTTAATCACTGATTGATTTGAGAAGTAATTACCAATGTAATTAAAAGTGAATAATTACTTAGAAAAGTAATTAAGAAGATTAATTACTTGATGTAATTCAATTGAAGGATACTTGGGTAATGGAGGAGTTTTTGGAATTTAACTACTTTGTGTAATTTATATGTAATTAGTATGCAGAATAATTACTTAAGGAAATAATTAATAATTAATTACTTAGTGTAATTAATTTAGGTTTTGATAATTGAGTTATTTGGAGATAATAAAAGATGTAATTAATTTAATAATGAATAATTACAAAATGTGATTAATCAAGAGTGATTAATCAATCGGGATAATTGACAATTAATTTAAATAGGGTAATTATGAATAGATATAATTTGGGATCATTAATTTAAATAATTAATGATGAAATTAAGGATTGATTAATAAGAACAATTAATCAATAAAGGAATTAATTAATGTAATTAATTAAGGATTAATGTAATTAATTATAATTAATTAATTAATTAATGAACTAATACAGGTTAATTGCTGAAATTGGTTTGGAATGATTAATTTGTGAAATTAATTGGAGGTTACTTACTTGAATGTAATTAAAGGATAATTAATCAAGATGATTAATTAGGGTAATTTGTTGAGAGTAATCAATCGATTGATTTGTAATAATTAATGGTTGTGTAAGCAAGATTTATATGGATGAAGTGATTAATTTAATTTATTATAAATTAATTATAATAGAAGTAATTAATTTAATTCATTTTAAATTAATTATAGAACGGTGGTTAATAAGTCATTGCTTATGTATGAATGATTGATACTGGTTACCCTGAATGGTTGAGATCTCAGATATGAGATAAGTGATGTGTATGATTTGGATGTTATGGTTGCATTTGAGTTGATAATATGAATTATCTGTTTGGAATGATAATATGGATTATCTGTTGTGATGATAATATTGATTATCTATTGTGATGTTGTGTATTGTCTATCTCTGTGTATATGGATAATATTGAATTGAATTGTTTTAAACTTTAAAACAACTTGGACCTAAAAGACACGTTTTGGATTTCGATGAGGCTGGGATCGAGTTTCCATATTTGGATATCCAAAAACCACATCGATCCAAATTAACGATAGGTCGTGAATCTCAAGTGAAGATGAAGGTTCAGAGTGCAAGGGTTATCGTCGTTAACTCTGAGGGTGATTCCAAAACGAGTGTAACGAGATAATGCCTTCGGTTTCGTTCGAACCCGGAACGAACTTGTATGGATTGAATGCTTTCAGAACATCGTCAGGTGGACGATGAGCAACCTAAGAGATGTGTTCTCTAAAGATAATCATAGCCTCAAGCCTCATCAACCGGGAATGGCTAAAACGGGGGAGGTGCAGCAAGGCTTCGTGGGTAGCCCCCACTTGAGAGTGAGATTTACCCCTGTCTAGAAGTCCCTTTATATTCGGCTGTGTTGGTAGTTGGTTGCAAACAACTGTGGGGTTGTCTTGTTCGGAACTGTTCGGTATGGAATGGTTCCGGCCTTGTGTTGCAGGGGAGTTAGGGTGGCTCCTCGGTACGGTGATCTAGGCCACGTACTATGACGGACGGTACCCCAGTAGCCGTGCCATTGTATGGAATCCAAAATCCAATAAGTGCCAATGTTTTTGATTGTATTACCCACTTTTGTAGCTAGTAGCTGGAATTTAATGAATGTAACAATTTCGGCTATTTCATATTTACTTGAAAACCCTAGACACTATTATAATATCATCAGATTTCCTATCAAATATTTCGGTTAGCGTAAGGTAAAAACTTTTCCATGTTTATGTGTGGGAAGTCTTACGTGATACCTTTCTTTTCAAAAGGTTTTTTAAAATTAAGAAATCTTAACCTGTTACTCACACCAGACCCATGTCTGACCCGGAGTTTATCTTTTGTTTTCTTAAACTCTTGGGTACTCAAATTTTTACGAGTAGCCAAGGGATTCTGGTTGGCTTTGACGAATAATGGAGGAGAAATGGAGCAGGAGGCTTCTGCGTTAGAGATATAGTTTTCCGCTGTGTGTTCTCTGTGTTGTGTTTGTATTAAGTTGTAAATACTGGATATGTGTTTATAACTGTCTAGTATATGTGATGTGTATGCTGTGTATCTCTGATTGATATTGTATATTATGTAATATTTGTGTTATTAATTTAATTTATTCGTTCTGCTATTGAGATTCTAGTGTTGTTTCTTCTTTCTCTTCTTTCTTTTCTCTTTCTATCCCTTTCTTTCTTAAAGATGATGTGATTTTCTGTGGTGTGAAAGTCGGGTCGTCACACTGGATATTTGAAAATCATTAAAATCAGAGAATAGATTTTAGAAAAAACGAAGGGAGATCAATGAAGTGCTACTAGGGATGTTAGCAAAATAATCTATGACTCTAAGAATTATCTTGATATCTAGAATCTTCAAACTCATGAGTCTTCAATTTCTAACTCTTGAATCTCTTTATTAGCCTCTTTATCAGCCTTTTGAGTCTGGTCTTGATATTGTACACTCTTCTTAATCAAAATTTGTCTAATATCCTGCTTTATATACTATATATAACTTGATAAAACATTAGTATCTATATTTTATATGATCTCATATGGTTGTCATCAAAACCAATACCTAAGGTATTAATAATCTCCCCCTTTTGATGATGACAATTGTTGTCTCGATTTTTATCCTAGCAGAAACCAATAGAAAATAGAACAACCTTATTGTTAACGCTAAAATGTGAACGCTAACACCCCGGTGTGTGAAGTGTAGTTGTGAAAGCACCACCCGATAGATCGGGAAAGAATTACAAGCAAGTAATAGCAGAAAAGCAGTAAACAACAACGATTTTATAGTGGTTCGGCTAAAAGTATAGCCTACGTCCACTCTAAGTACTTTTATTAATAATCCCGTTACAAGCTGATACAATTCTTCTCAAGTACAATATACTTCAAGTTACAAGTGATTTGGAACAAGTCTTAAGCTTCAATGTCGATTAAAGTCCTTAGATTCATGTTGAAGATGTGTGGTTTCTTCGTGAATTTCTTTGATGTATTCCTCTAATCTTGAAAGCTCTAAGTGTTGATGAAGTTCTCAATGCAGCAAGGTAACGGTGTATGAAGAGAATGTGCCCAAAAGTCCTTTGAATGTTGGAGGTGGGTGCCTATTTATAGAGAGTTTCGGCCTGGAATTATTGCCAAGTCCTAAGTCGTGGCCGATTTAAGTTAAGTCGCAGCCGACTTAATATGAGTCGTGGCCGGTCCATCTGGCCCCTTCATGGCTTCACAGGAGTTCACTTGTACAAGTCCTAGGTCGCCTCCGAGTCAACACCACCCCTCCTTAGTAATACGGCCTCGGGTTTATATTAGGTTGTGGACGAGTTAACTTGGTAAGTCGCAAGTCACGGTCCAAATGATAAGTCCTGGATCGTGTACGAGTTAAGAGGCCACTGTGCCAAGTAGCTGCATTGAACTTACCTTCCTTTGCTTAGGTCGTGACCGTCTTAACATTGGTCATAGGTCGGCCGCGACTTAGGTCGGTAGCTATCTTGGGTCGGCGTTCTTTAAGTCTTAGGTTGGTATACATGCTAGAGCATTGGGTCGGCACCTCTCTTAAGTCGGTATCCCTTTTCGGCCTTAGGTCGGCATTCCTGTTAAGGCAGTTAGGTCGGCAACCAGTTAAGTCGGCAATCTCCCTAGACTGTTAGGTCGGTATCTATGTTGAGTCGGTACCCTTTTTAAAGTATTAGGTCGGCACACTTGTTGAAGTGTTAGGTCGGCATACCCCTTAGGCCTTAGGTCGGCATCTCTTAGGTCGGTATCGTTTCAAGTCGCTGAGTCCAAACCGAGGCGGAGTTAACAATTGCCCCTCGAAGTATACGCCTACTGGTTAGGTCGTGTGCTTCGATATCCTCTAACTCGTCCACTCTTTAGGTCGGTAGGTCCTCTACGACCTAGAAGTTTGGTCACACGCGCCGCTTCAGGTCTCTCTACTATAAGTCGCATATTCTCTCCTCTCTTCTCATTACTTACTCTCTTGCTTCTGCCATTAAAGACTTTCTCGAGCTCCAAAAGGCGATTCCATTCCAAACAATCACCGATAATCTTTGTTGTTCATCACGTAAGTAAAACCTGCTCTTCTCTTGATCCCTTATTGTCATCGATTCACGAATTCTATTCAAATCGAACCCACCTCTTGCGCGCTTTTTTACTGCGAACCTCATTGCGCCAGTAGTTTGTGAGCTCGAGTTTGCTTGGTTTTGGCTCTAAATGATCAACGAGATGATGGAGATGGTGTACTGCTTCTGGCTAGTTGATTTTGATTTGCATTAGGATGGCTAAGCATTGAATTTGGGTGATTTTGAACTGACTTAGTGGATGATCCGATAGCATGAAATAGCATAAATGAAATGAGGGTTTCTTGGTTGAGGGAGTGGCTAACGGGTTAACGGGTTGAGTGGGGCGAGGTATTGATTTAGATGCGACCCGGTGATTTGAAGTGACTTAGCTTTTGGCCGACCCAATCCTTAAATCGTGGCCGTGTTAGCACTTGGGGGAAATCTGCCAACCTATTCTTCTGCCGATCTAAGCCTTATACCGTGGCCGAGTTAATCCTTGGGGAAATCTGCCGATTTAACCTTCTACTGATTTAACCTTGAACCGCAGCCAAGTTAACCCTTAAGTCGTGACCGAGCTAAGCCCTTAGACCGTGACCGAGTTGGCTCTTAAACCGCTGCCGAGTTAACACTTAAGCTTTGGGCATGCTGACTTTTTGAGAGCATAGATCCACTTTGAGTTTCTTGAACTGCCAAACTAAGTTGCCTAAATTTTGAACTGCCCCAACTTTAAATTTGCTTGAATCTCAGTGTATTATTTCACAGACCGCATTAACTTATAAGCTGCTAACCTGCTGAAAATAACAAACAAAGAAAACCAAGGCGAAAATACTGCCATTGACTGCCCATGTCAGATGACAGATTAGTCAAGACAAGACAAGCAACTTAATTACACTGCATGAAATGTTTGTGAATCAATCAATTAAAGTTAAACATTAATGCAAAGTATCAACAATCTGAACTGATTTATCTGCATCAACATCTTACTTGCATATTTAGGCTTAAAACAATAGTCCCTGAATTTCATAACTAACGAATGCTTGCTAGTTTTCATTCCAGTTATATTTGTTCACTGCTTGATTGATTTTACACAACACTTCACACACTTTAGGAAACGTGCACCTTCATGTTTGAATACCCAGTTGTTTATGTAGAATGACTTCCCACCGAGAAGAAGAAGCGGTAACTCAAGAGGAAGAAACTTTTCCGATAGCTGTTCCCATAGAGAATCCTCCGGAGAGAACCTCGACTATTCTAACTTCGAGAGCGTTTGTCCAGCTGCGCACTCAATTTGGCTTTGCTGAAAGTGATGTTCTTCTCCCTGGGCCAAGTGATACTGCTGACAATCCTCCCTATGGCTTTGTTGCAGTCAATCGCCAAATGTGCTTAAGTGGGGCGATTCCTCCTTTTAACGACTTCCTTCGAACTCTTCTCCTTCGGTTGACAATCTCTCCATTTCAACTTCATCCCAATGGCTATGCCATCTTGACGGGGTTATGTGTTTTGTTTAGAAGAACCCTTGATCGCCTACCGAGTTTTGAAGAAATTCGTTATCTGTGCTCGTTTGCAAAGAGTAAAGATCATCCTTCCCTCATTATTGTGAGAAGTGCCAGAAACCGCAAGCTCATTTCCGATCTTACTGAAAGCGTTCATGGATTTTTGAACCAGTTTTTCTTTGCCCGCTGTCCCTCAGGGTTTTATGCCATCTGGAGAGTAGGAAGTAAGATTAGTGCATTTAATTTTTCCGTTTTGAAACTTTTTCAAGATCCGAACTTTCAGTTGCTAATTTCATTCTTTGTTCCTTTCAGCACTTCCTCTCCCTTCTAGAGACCCAATTCACAAGCAAGTTTTTGAGAGGTTGAGCGCCGTGGCCACAGAAGAGAGGAGCATAAAATTTCTGTTGAGGGATGAATTTTTACATCAACATGGGCTTCTACACACTTCTCGCTCTATGCATGCTCATGAAGTTCCAACGGAAGTCCCCGATTCTCCGATAAAGACTCCTGAATCTTCGCTGGTGAAGTGCTCCACTTCTGTTGATGTTGCGGGGCCATCTGGTAAACTTGCCCCGGTTATCGAGGAAGAAGAGCCTCAGGGATCCTCTCACCATTCACAAGAATCTGGTGAAAAGGCTAAGAAATCCGGTCCTGTCAAGCAAAGCAGGGACGATACCTTCGAAGGATTGAGCGACCTCTTCGCTACTTCACAAGAGATCTTCAAAGATGACCCTACTACTGCCGGGATTTCTTCTTCAGTAGTTGAAGCTACTTCTATTTTGCAACAGCCGTCGTCGACTCAAGAGTTGACGTTAACTATTACACCCACAACCACTCCCCAAATAAAGAGTGGTTCGTAGATTAATGCGCGTAGTTTGCACAACACACACACTTAGAATTTCTCATCACTTCTATGCACTTATCTTCTTGCACTTTAAAGATTTCTAAAGCTTATTATTTTAATTCAAGATTCTCCTATGGGGCGCAGCGGCTCGTACTATGACGATTTCCAACGCTACGGGAGGCGTAGCCAGTATGATTACAGGCGTTACCTTCCTTCTTACAGAGAGTCGGATGAAGAGAGGGCTGCCCAAAAGGCTCATGAAAGGAGGACTGAAGAAGAACATCGTGAAAGAAGGGAGAGAGAAGAGCGCCATGATTCTTGGCAAAAAGGCGATGACTCTCACAAGAGAAAATCTCATGACGATCGAGGAAAAGGTCACATGAGTGAAGACTTAAGCAAACGAGCCCGTCACAGTGAAAAGCAGGCCTCTACTACTCCTGAGAAAGTTACTATTCCTGCCTCACTCGACATTCCTTCTGACTCTCCCGCTCTTGGGAAATCAGATATTCAAACGATAATTAGCAGGCCCAAATTTCAAGTTGGACCGGGTCCAGCCACTCTGCGGAGCCGATTTCCTCAATGGTGCCTTAAGGGGGTGAGGTTCGACCTAGACTTGGTCCCCATCGACAAGTCTTCTATGTTGCGCAATCTTGATGCCGTCAAGCTCGATATCGAGAGGATGTCAAACTGGCAGAAGCTTGTCGATGAGCTTCAAAGAGTTAACCGTGCCAACATAGAGGCCATGCTTACTATGGAAAACGATAAGGCCGAATGGCAAAAGGTCGTTGAGCAACACGACACCGAGATGAGGAACATTGCTTCTTACAATGAGGAGCTTGAAGCAAAAGTCGAGGAATTGAAACATGAGCTTGCTGCTTCCTCTACTTCCTATTCTCAAAAAGAAGAAGTGCTCCTGAAACAAGTGAGAGACGCTCACGCTAGCCAAAGGGATGCCGAAGACAGGCTAGAAGTACAAAAAAGAATCAGTGAAGGCTATGCTACTGATATTGCTGAGCTCCGAAAGAAAAACAACTCCCAGGAGGCGGAGATACAAATGCTTAAGCTTCAGCTTGCCAAAACTGAAAGGGAGCGTGATGAGGATGTCGCCGGCAGAATCGCAGCTGAAGAATCTCATGAGGCGACTAAAAACAGCATCAGCTCAACATTATTCGACTTCTACTTGCACAACGTCTTGGGGCGTGGAAGCCTTGCCTTTCTAGGCCCCAAGTATGAAATCACACTGGCTGAAGTTTGGGAGACAACACTTGATATGCTCGGTGGTAAAGGTGCTGGATATGCTGAGTCAGCCCTTGAAGAGCATTATCTTGATGACGAAGCCCGTGCCACTCTTGCCAAGGGTAAGGAGCAGCTTGCCAGAGCGCGGGCCGGGATGGCGGAAGAGGAGCGTTCTGAAAAAGAAGTACCGCCTACCATCTCCGAACGTCCTCTAGTTTCTCCCGAGGTGGACATTACAGGCCCTAGTGCTCATTTGCCGCCTCCTACAAGAACTGGGGTAATCACCCCTACTGATGAAGAGGCTTTGGAGGACATTGGGGCTCAGAATTATGAGATTGAACTGACAAAGCCAATATCTTCAGGTAATTTCGACATTGGTCCGATTCAGGTGGATTGCCTGCTTATTCCTTAAAAATTTGATGAGCTTCTCGATTACCTCCTGAATCTCGATGAACCCATATCTCCCTTCTTTCGGGAAGATACTAACATTTTCAATTTTTCTTCTTCTGCAGTTGAAACAACAAGTGCCGTGCAGACTTCGCCTTCTCTGGTTATTCCTCCTCCATCTCTTCAGGTGACTCCTCCTTCTGCTTCACAACCTGGGTCACAAGAGGAGAAAATTGAGGCTCTTCATGGTTTGGATGACCCTGTTGCCTCGCAGGAGCAAAAAGATGAGGGACTCGAAGGAGGCGAGATCTCTCCGGAGCGGACTCCTTCTGACGACGTAGTTTTGTCCGCTCTCGTTACTCCGGGGAGTGAGTCTTCTTCGCAGAGAAGAAAGAAGCTTGGGACATCGAAGAGGAGGGGGAAGAAAATTATCACCACTGAAGAGGAACCGGAAATTGCGCCAGTTGTACCTCCCTCCCCTTCTTCCCTCATGCCTTCAGACCAACCTGGAAGACCCGAAAAGCTAACCACTCGGCCGGCTAAAGGGTCTAAAGGCGGCAAGAAGAAATGAAGAGTTGAGCTTTTTGATTCCTTTTTTGTGTAATGGTCGGATGTTGTGCAGGCACCGGCCCCTGCTTCTTATTTTGAAACCTGTATCTGCAATATCTGCAATTGAATAAAATGATTCTTTATTTGTACATACTTCTGTTTGAATTTGAGAATGCATTTATTATTCATTTTTGCACAAGTTTATTTATATGATATTGCAGCGGGCTTATGGTATGTTGTTTGAGTATTACTTTACTGATGCAGCTATACTATTATACCATGTTGCCCCCATACCTTAAGCTTGCTGCAATATTTTATACTTCGAGGGGACTTGCACTCTTATTTGCTAAAGAATAATTGTTTTATTCTTTAAAGAAAATTTTTGTAGAGTACAACTCCCTTCGTATAAGTTTCTACGCTTTGTCGTTCGAAGAAATCACTTTTTTCTTTTGCTTATGTGCATATTTTACCAAGTGAATTCCTCTATGTGGTAAAGCGGACCTCTGAAGGGTACTTTAACTTCTTTTCTTTTTCTTTTTTTTCTTTTTTTTTTTTTTTTTTTTGACGATCATTTTCCATAGTAGGTAAATTACTCTTCCTTTGAAAGTTAAAGTACGCTTTTGATGAGGATTTTTTTTTTTTATACAAAGTTGTACCTCTGAGGAGGGACTTTTCACGTTTCAACACTTGGAAGTTTTATTTCAATCTCGGTGAAACGTGTACCTCCAAAGAGTTGTGCCTTTGAAGAAAGCCTTTTCACGTTTCAACACTTGGAAGTTTTATTTCAATCTTGGTGAAACGTGGGCTTCCGAAGAGGTCTTTCTTCTTGATTGTGCCTTCGAAGAGGTCTTTCCTTTGAATTGTGTCCCCGGGAGGGGGTTGTACCTCTAAGGAGGGATTTTTCACGTTTCAACACTTGGAAGTTTTATTTCAATCTTGGTGAAACGTGTACCTCCAAAGAGTTGTGCCTTCGAAGAAAGCCTTTTCACGTTTCAACACTTGGAAGTTTTATTTCAATCTCGGTGAAACGTGGGCTTTCAGGAAGGTCTTTATTTTGTTTTTGCATTTCAACTTTGGTGAAGTGAAATTCCGAAGAGCGGTTGTTACACTTCAACTCCTGGCGAAATGTGCCTCCGAAGAGGGCTTTTATTTTGTTTACATTTCAACTCTGGTGAAGTGAAATCCCGAAGAGCGGTCATAACACTTCAACTCCTGGTGAAATGGGCCTCCGAAGAGGGCTTTTATTTTTTTTGCATTTCAACTCTGGTGAAGTGAAATCCCGAAGAGCGGTCATAACACTTCAACTCCTGGTAAAATGTGCCTCAGAGAGGGTTTTCATCGCCTGGAAGTTACTCTCTCATGGTTGGAGGGTCATGACTCCTCCAATCTTTTTTGTTGAGTAGAGAACTTTCTTTTTTGTGGCGTATGACCCATTAGAGGTCTTTTATCCTCCGAAGAGTTGCGCCTCCGAAGAGGACTTGTGCTGCTGATGGTAGCTTTGGTTGTTCCTCTGTTCACTTGCTTATGCCTTTTCAGCGATCCTCCTTTTTTTTTCTTTTCAAGTTTTCATTCCCCTTTTCTCGCAAGTGGCTTGTTTAATCCAAGGAAGCGTACTTCATTGTCAGGCAAGTTCGTGAGAACGGGCACTAGCTTCCTAATTGGATGTTTGTTCGTTCAAACAATCTCAATTTATTAGCAAGGGCTCGTTTCTATCGAAATCATAAGCCGTTCAATTGAAGTATTTCCTATCTAGGATTTGAATTCGGGGCCTTTATGACTTGAAATTTGTTTGTTGAATGATGGTGAGAATCACTCGGTCTTATTATGCGCAAGTTTTATTTCCATTGTCTGCAAAAATTTAAATCGACATTTCAGCAATACATTTTATGTATTTTTATATCGAAAACAAAGCAAACATATAATAATAATAAGGAACACAAGATTTATAGTGGTTCGGCCATGAAATTGGGCCTACATCCACTTTATATTCTTTCATTATTTACTTGCATCAGTTTCACAATTGCTTTCAATTACAAGAATCATACATTCATAATTCTTTTTACAATGTTTCAACAAAATTTTCAAGTAAAGTATGGACGCAAATGGTTGCTGTTCCATGCCCTTGGAATTTGATCTCCATCAACAGTGGTGAGCTTGAATGTGCCGTCAAGAAGCTTCTGACCTATTACATACGGTCCTTCCCAATTTGGCCCAAACACACCTGTCGCGGTCATAATTCTTTTCAGGACTAGATCTCCAATTTCAAAGCTGCGTTGACGAACTTTGGAATTGAAATGTCTGGCTATCCTTTGCTGATGAGCTGCAACTCTGAGGTTAGCTTCATCTCTTTTTTCATCAAGGAGATCCAGCGCTTCAAGTTGTAGCTTCTCATTTTCTGCTTGATTGAAATGGATTCTTCTGTGTGAAGGGACCTCTGTTTCAACCGGGATCATTGCTTCCGATCCGTATGCTAACGAAAAAGGAGTATGCCCAGTTGCAGTTTTGTGAGTAGTTCTGTATGCCCATAGTGCAAGTGGTAGTTTATCGACCCAACCACCTTTTGCTCTTTCGAGTTGCTTTTTGATGGTTGATTTGATGATCTTGTTCACTGCTTCCACTTGCCCGTTTGCCTGCGGATGAGCTACTGCCGAAAAGCTTTTCTGGATTTTGAATCGTTTATAAAAATCCTGGAATTCCTCGCTTTCAAACTGAGTACCATTGTCTGTGATTATTTTCTGAGGCACACCGTATCTGCAAATGATATTCTTGGTCACAAAGCTTATCATTTTCTTAGAAGTGATAGTAGCCAATGGTTCAGCTTCAGCCCATTTAGTAAAGTAATCAACTGCAACAATAGCATATTTAATCCCTGATTTAGCAGTTGGTAGCGGCCCAATGAGATCCATTCCCCAAATTGCAAATGGCCATGGACTGACCATCTGTGTGAGTTCGGTAGAAGGTGCTCTAGGAATTTTGGCAAATCTTTGGCATTTGTCACATTTTCGGGAGTAATCTGCAGCATCTCGATTAATTTCTGGCCAAAAATATCCGTATCGGAGAATTTTCTTTGCTAATGTTTGACCACATGAATGATCACCACATTCTCCTCCATGCACCTCAGCTAGGATTGTTTTGGACTCTTCCCGGGATACACATCGAAGCAATGGCATTGAGAATCCCCGTCTGTACAATCGGCCATCCTGAATTACATAGCGAGAGGCTTTCCTTAGTAGCTTTCGTCTTTCTATCGAATTTTCTGGCAGAGAACCTCTGAGTAGGTAGTCCAGTATTGGAGTCATCCATGACTCTTGTTCTTGAGATACATTCATAATCCAGTCTATATCCATCTCGTCTATACTTGGTGCTGAAAGGACTTCTACAGGGACCAATCCCAATAGTTGAGCTTCACCAGAACTTGAATACTTTGCGAGGGAATCTGCCTTCATATTCTCTTTCCGAGGAATGTGGCTTATTGAATAGTGATCAAGTTCACATAGGAGTTACCAAGCCTTTGACAAGTAGGAAGGCAGGTTTCCACCTTTTGCTTGAAATTCCTTCTTGACTTGGCATACAATAAGCTGAGAATCACTGAAGATCTGTAATGCTCGAATGTTTAGCTCTTTAGCGATTTTCAGACCTGCAATAAGAGCTTCATATTCTGCTTCATTGTTTGTTGAAGGAAATTCCAATCTTAATGCATAACATAATGATCGACCCTCAGGAGTTTCAAGTACCACTCCGGCTCCAGAACAGTAGTCATTTCTTGCGCCATCAACATACATCTTCCACTGGATTGGGGAATCATTGATCGTTTCTTCCTCACCATTATCTTTCTCTGTGAATTCTGCAATGAAATCAGCTAAAGCTTGTCCGTTGATTGCTTTTCGGGGGTGATAGGTGATGTCATATTGACTGAGTTCAATGTTCCATTTTAGAAGGCGACCCGAAGTTTCAGGGCGAAATAGGACTTGCTTTAGGGGTTGATCAGTGAGTACTCTGATAGGATGAGCTTGGAAATATTGCCTCAGTTTCCTTGATGCAACTAGTAGGCAATAGGCGAGTTTTTCCAACTTGGAGTAATTCAGCTCTGCCCCAGTGAGTCTTTTGCTGATATAGTAAACCGGATGTTGAATCCTTTTGTCTTCCCGTATCAGCGCTGCACTTAGAGCATGAGATGATACTGCCAAGTATATAAGAAGATCCTCACCATTGCCTGGCCTAGAAAGTATTGGAGGCGTTTCCATATGACGGATCAACTCATCGAAGGCTTTTTGGCATTCGGAAGTCCATTCAAAATTCTTCTTTCCTTTCTTCAGGGCGTCAAAGAATGGGATGCATTTATCAGTGGCTTTGGAAATGAACCGACTCAGGGCGGCGACCTTTCCGTTGAGACTCTGCAATTCCTTCTTTGTTCTAGGAGCTTTAACTTCTTTCAAGGCAGTAATTTGAGCTGGACTAGCCTCAATGCCCCTAGCACTGACGATGAAACCTAAGAACTTTCCGGACTCGACCCCAAATGTACATTTCAGAGGGTTAAGTTTCATTCTGTATTTCCGGAGGACTACGAACATTTCTGCTAAGTGTTCAATGTGATCCGCTGCTTTCCTGGACTTCACTAACATGTCGTCGACGTAGACCTCCATAGTTTTGCCCAATTGTGGTTTGAACATAGCATTAACAAGTCTTTGGTAGGTTGCCCCTGCATTTTTCAATCCGAAGGGCATAACTCTGTAGCAATAAAGTCCAACATCTGTGATAAAGCTCGTATCCTCCTGATCCGGCTCGTGCATCATGATTTGGTTATAACCGGAGTAGGCATCCATGAAAGATAACAATTCATGTCCCGCAGTTCCGTCTACCAGTTGATCGATCCTGGGTAACGGGAAGCAATCTTTGGGGCAAGCCTTGTTTAGATCAAAAAAATCGATGCACACTCTCCATTTTCCATTAGCTTTCTTGACCAGCACAGGATTTGAAACCCAATTCGGATATGTAGATTCTTTGATGAAGTTATTTTCCATGAGTCGATCAACCTCTTCTTTTAATGCTGCTGACCTTTCTGGACCTTGGGTTCTTCTTTTTTGTTTAACTGGCGTAAACTTTGGGTCAATATTCAGAGCGTGTACTGCAACTTCTGGAGATATTCCACACATATCGGCATGAGTCCAAGCAAAGACATCCAGATTTGCTTTCAGGAAAGATATCAAGATATTCGTAATTGACACATTGAGCTGTGAACCCACATTTAACACCTTATTTGGGTCCTTCGGGTCAACAGGTACCGGGACTGTCGTTTCCACCGGTACTACTCTATTCTCCCCTGCACTGGCTTTTCTGGGATCCATTTCTTTCCGTGCCCCGCTGTGCTCGCCAGTGCAGGGTCCGCCCCGTAATTGCTACAAGGCTGGTTCTTTGATGCGGACTGGGGTTGCCGCATCCTTCCCCATTTCTCTTTTTCTTGACTCTCGCAGCTCTGTCAAATAGCACTCTCGCGCAGCATTTTGATCCCCTTTTATAACTCCTACTCCATTGTCAGTAGGGAATTTAATAGTGAGGCACCACGGGGCTAGGATAGCTTTGAATGCTGCGAGTGTTGGACGGCCAAGAAAAGCATTATAAGCAGAAAACTCATCGACGATCACAAATGTTTGCTTGCGGACCACTTTCCTTTCTGCTTCCCCAAGTTCTACAAGTAGATCGATGGTCCCAATTGGTTGTTTTGGCTCCCCAGTGAAGCCAGCGATCTTTTGTGATGAGGCTTGTACATCGATCATAGGGATTTTCATCTGGTCAAATGTCTTCTTGAAGAGGATATTACATGATGCTCCGCAGTCAATGAGGACTCTTCTGACAATGGCCGGTCCAATACCAGCCGAGATGACCAAGGGATCTAGGGTAGGAGCTTCTATACCTGTGGAATCTCTGGCTCTGAAAACAATATCATCGCTGAAAGTTTTCTGTTGTTTCAGGGGTGTAGTGTCTTCTAAAACAAAGACGTCTTCTTCGGCTGGAGCATATTTCAAAGCCCTGGAATATCTCTCCATCTCACCCCAGCTCTTGCCAGCTGGATGAGGCCCTCCTGTAATGATATTGATAACGGGCCTTCCAGATTCATGTCCCGTAGCTTTCTCACCTGTCCTGGGCTGATGAACAGGAACCTGTTGCCCCTGACTTGACGATGCAGGATTGTTGCTATTCTTCTTCACAAATTGCTGCAGTTTGTTCTCTCTTAGCAACTCTTCAATCAGATTTTTCAACTGACGGCATTCATCAGTTTCATGACCGGGTTGATTGTGGAAGCGACAGAATTTCCCACTCTGTATGGCTTTTTTCCCGGTCCTCAAAGGGATAGGTTTAGGGAAATCGACGGAATCTTTAGTGGCCAGGTAGATGTGCTCCGGTGTATGTGATAATGGAGTATATTCTGATGGCTTGAAGGATCAGGGCTTCTTCAGATTACCCTGTTTCTTCCCATTATTATTCTCCCTTTTTTGCCCCACCGATTCATTCTTGCGTGGAGCGACAGTGTTGTCTTCTGCTTTCTCCAACACTGTCTTTACTGGTAAAGGACGGCTTTCCAAGCGAATGAATTCATCTGCTTTTTTGTAGAACTTTTCGAGAGAGGTTGGCTCCTTCATATTTAACCATTTCCCAAATTCGCTTGACTTATCAATAGCCCTCATCAGATAAGTCAATATCATTCGTGGTTCAGCATTGTCCACCTCAGCCAGCGCTATATTAAAGCGGTTCAAGAAGGATCTGATAGACTCACCAGGATTCTGCTCTAAACTCGATAGTGACATAATGTCCTTGGCCTTCGAAGCATATAGTCTAAACTGCTCCTTGAATTTTCTGGTCAAGTCTGAAAACTGATCGATAGATCGGACTGGCAACTTGGTGAACCATAGTAGAGCCACACCTTCCAGGTATACGGGGAAATATCGACACTTTATTTCGTCAGAGGCCCTGGCACCTGTCATGTGCCAATCATATTTATACAAGAACTCATTCGGATCACTTGTCCCTTTGTAAGCTGGAATAGTCGGAGGGACAAACTTCCTTGGAAATTCCGCCTTCAAGATTTTTTCAGTAAACGGAGTTTTACTTGGGGCGAAACCCCATTCCTTCTCATCTTCAACCCTTTGCATACTTTCTTTCATGATCTGCCGGACCATTCCAGAAAGATATTCCTCATCATGCCGAGTTCTAGATCCACCAGCCTCAGGAACTGCCTGCTCAAAGGGACTAGTAGCCCTTTCCGGAGCATTCCTCTCACTAACATCATGAATGTTGCCAGCATAGTTCCTTTCATTACCAGCTGGTTGATTGTTTGCCCCAAGTAAATCGTTCAACTTATTCAGAATCAGAGCATTCTGGGCACTTTGAGCCTCTAATTGTGCATTTTGGGCGTTTATCTGCTGGTTTAGCCCTAGAATCACAGCATCCAACTCCGCTTTCGTAACTCCAACAGACGGAGTGGGTTGATTAGGTACAGGGGAAGCGGAGGTTCCCTCTTGAATGTTTCCAGATCTGATAGATCTACTTTTCCTTCCAGGAGCCATAATCTCAGATAGACTTCTGGTTTTTAAGGAAATTCTTTCTTCAAATCTCTGTGAAGCAATGATGACAGTTTTCCTGAGTTCAATTCTCAGTGAAAGCACCAAAAATGTTAACGCTAAAATGTGAACGCTAACACCCCGGTGTGTGAAGTGTAGTTGTGAAAGCACCACCCGATAGATCGGGAAAGAATTACAAGCAAATAATAGCAGAAAAGCAGTAAACAACAACGATTTTATAGTGGTTCGGCTAAAAGTATAGCCTACGTCCACTCTAAGTACTTTTATTAATAATCCCGTTACAAGCTGATACAATTCTTCTCAAGTACAATATACTTCAAGTTACAAGTGATTTGGAACAAGTCTTAAGCTTCAATGTCGATTAAAGTCCTTAGATTCATGTTGAAGATGTGTGGTTTCTTCGTGAATTTCTTTGATGTATTCCTCTAATCTTGAAAGCTCTAAGTGTTGATGAAGTTCTCAATGCAGCAACGTAACGGTGTATGAAGAGAATGTGCCCAAAAGTCCTTTGAATGTTGGAGGTGGGTGCCTATTTATAGAGAGTTTCGGCCTGGAATTATTGCCAAGTCCTAAGTCGTGGCCGATTTAAGTTAAGTCGCAGCCGACTTAATATGAGTCGTGGCCGGTCCATCTGGCCCCTTCATGGCTTCACAGGAGTTCACTTGTACAAGTCCTAGGTCGCCTCCGAGTCAACACCCCTCCTCCTTAGTAATACGGCCTCGGGTTTATATTAGGTCGTGGATGAGTTAACTTGGTAAGTCGCAAGTCACGGTCCAAATGATAAGTCCTGGATCGTGTACGAGTTAAGAGGCCACTGTGCCAAGTAGCTGCATTGAACTTACCTTCCTTTGCTTAGGTCGTGACCGTCTTAACATTGGTCATAGGTCAGCCGCGACTTAGGTCGGTAGCTATCTTGGGTCGGCGTTCTTTAAGTCTTAGGTTGGTATACATGCTAGAGCATTGGGTCGGCACCTCTCTTAAGTTGGTATCCCTTTTCGGCCTTAGGTCGGCATTCCTGTTAAGGCAGTTAGGTCGGCAACCAGTTAAGTCGGCAATCTCCCTAGACTGTTAGGTCGGTATCTATGTTGAGTCGGTACCCTTTTTAAAGTATTAGGTCGGCATACTTGTTGAAGTGTTAGGTCGGCATACCCCTTAGGCCTTAGGTCGGCATCTCTTAGGTCGGTATCGTTTCAAGTCGCTGAGTCCAAACCGAGGCGGAGTTAACACTTATATAGATGAGATGGTTTGGAACTTAACATAAAATCTAAGACAAGGGATCAATGAAGTCGAGAGATCAACATTCCTTCAGTCCAAGCGGCAGCTGCATGTAAACAATTAATGACTTCCATCGAATTATAATAATAATGATAAAGGGCTATGAAAACATCTTCAATTCTAGAATCCAAAAAATCCTAAGTGCTTAGCTCATCAGAGACCCATGCCTCTGCTCAAACCATCAAACAAACTAACTATGGAACACTAAGAAAATGGGCAAGATATTGGCTCACAAATGAACCAAGTCTATGGGTCGCCAACGACCCATGGTATCGACTCATTTTGCAAGCCCAAACTTCCCTAGGTCGTCTACTGCTTACCTACAAGCTGATGAAGGCATGGCCTAGCCTAGAAGCTCCACGATCTCTATAAATACCATCATACCTGCAACATAAAGATGATCTTCTTCGGACTGATTGCTGAGGCTCTGCTGGAATTATTCTTCACTCTCTATCTCCCCCACGACAATCTCCAAAGGTTCATTGTGATTTTGCAGTGGATTCCAGCTCTACGGATTCATTCTAGCTTGGAAACAATCAAAACCTTGTAATCAAATATCTCTTGTAACAGAAATCAGTCTATTGTAAAGCTAAAAAGTGGACGTAGGCTTCATTAACAACTGAACCACTATAAAAATTCTCTGTCTTCTTTCTTTTACTGTTCTACACTTGTTATTTGTGATATTGCTCTGTCAGAACAGGGCTGGTGCTTTCAAACTCAAAGTAGAATGTTGGTCCATATTATTGGTCAACATTTTGGTGCTTTCACTGAGGACCCCAACTCAGGATCCAGACCTAACTATCTACTTTGGATCCCATTGGTCCAGAAGTTAGATCCTTACCTTTGCTTGAAGAATCCACCTTTTGGAATCAATGGCTCCTGAAAGAAGAAGAATTGCCTCTGGAAGGTCTATAGAGGCAGTAGTAGCTGGAGAAGATGTTAATCCCCAACAAATAGAAGTGAATGTTGCTAACCTAGGGAATCAGGCACCTGCCTCCTCCAGTCATCATGAAGTTGTTACTAGGGATGAGTTAACTAAAATGGTTGATGAGATCAACCAAAAAATGGAGAGTAGCCAAAAAGACCTAATGGATAGGCTTAACGCTTTTCTAACCCTATAGTCAAATGCCGCTCCAATGACTATGCCTGCACCCATAACTGCTATGGAACAAGAGAATTCCTCCGTTTCTGGTCTATATAGAAGAAACAGTAAACAACCACCAAAAAAGGGTGACAACAGGGCTCAACGTGGAAGGAAATGTAGGTACTTCATATGCCATAAGGCAACCTATTCTGAATTTGAGTCAGGGGTAAAGACCTCCGTAGAGGACATAGTTATGGATCTTTCTAACTCAGAGGACGGAGAGCCAGACGACAAATTGGAAGAAGATGCCAATGCATTTGATAATGCAAGGAATACCCAAACTGCTCCAGCGAGAACAACCACTAGCCAACGGGACCCTGTAGGAGTGGCTCTCCCAAAAAAAGGATAGCCTAGGTCTTAGCCCACTCACCAAGACCGTTTGCAAAATCAAACACTTAGCATAGTGACTGATCGCCGTCCTCAAGACTACCGAACATTAGAGGTATACATTTTAGACATGGTTGAACGATTAATGGAGGAGAGTAAAGATAGAAGAGATAATAAGTGGGGATTTGTGCCAGGACAGACTCCCTTCACCGATGAAACCCTGAACAAGAGATATCAAGAAAGGTTCACAATGCCAACCATCCATCTCATGATGGAGTGAAGGACCCGAAGCCTCACTTGTGCAAATACGATTGATATATGGATGGAGCGAATGCTTCTGAAGTTGTTCGATGCAGATTGTTCCCTGTCTTTCTCGATGGGGTTGCGTCAATGTGGTTCACTAGGCTTCCACCAAGATCCATCTCTACTTGTGACCAACCAACGACAACGTTCCTTGATCAGTTCAGACTCCATACCGCGCAGCCAAAAGATGTCATGTCCCTATCTGGGTTGTCTTAAAGGTGTAACGAGTCACTAAAGTCTCTCATGAACAAGTTCAACACTACGTTGACAGAAGTAAGCAACCTCAATGAAGATATGATTTTTATGGCATTAGTTTGTGTTAGTCACCTAAAAAGTGAATTCGGAAAGTGGATTAAAAAGAAGCAACCTACCACCAGGAAAGATTTGAATTTCAAAGCAAGTCAGCACCTAAGGTGGAAGAAGCGTAGGAATTGGAAGGTAAGTCTACTAGTGTGCAATCGGCAAATGTCGGGCAAAGCGATATAGCAATAAATCAAAATGAGCACACTTCTCGAACTGTTGAAGGAACCACTGGGAAAGATGGGAACTCAATGAGAAAAGGTCTAAACTACAATAAGAAGAATGGTAATGGTAGTAATAAAAAGCTCAAAGGGTTTAGGCTCGAAGGTTACACACCCCTGAGTGACACATCGAAAAACATTTTTCTCGCAATTCAAGGAACCGAGGAATGAAAAAAGCCAACCAGAAGGAGGTGAATGAGCAGCAGAAGCGCCCAGGGAAGTTTTGCCGCTTCCACGAGACACACGCCCACAATATGTATGAATTCCACCACCTAAAGAATCTCATCGAGGAACTGATTCATAACAACAAACTCCAGCAGTATGTAAAACTGCCACAAAACCTCGATCAATCTGCGACTCCTCAGCACCCAAGAGAATGAAGGAATCAAGTTGGAACTTGCGAAGAAGGGTCGATCGAACTACCCAATGTCTTATTATCAGAACAATATCCGAGGGACCATATCCAATACAAAGAAGTTAAGGGGAAATGGTGCGATATGCATGTTCATTAAATCATGCTCCGAAGAAATCATGTTTGGCTATGGAAAACAAAATTCTAGTTAAGATGCAATGGATCTTGAATGCCGATATTGTGTTCTGAAATCGAGACACCGAAGGGATCGAAGCTCCAACTCTCGATCCGATGGCGGTGATGGTAGGAATTGGGCATGCTATTGTTCGATGGGTGTTGGTTGACAACGACAGCTCCATTAACATTCTCTTTAAATGCACTTTTGATCAAATGAAGATTGGCATGAAAAGTTTGTCCGCGTGGCAAACAAAGATTCCAAGGGTTACTGGTGAACCCAAGCAACCGATGGGAACAATTGACCTACTGTGGAGCTCGGAGAGGGTGAGCAAAGGGTCACCCTCATTCAGACTTTTGTGATCGTGGATGAAATGTCAGCATACAATGCCTTCTTGGGACGGCCCACATTAGCCGACTTCAGAATAGCACTGGCTCAATGGTGCCTTGCATTGAAGTTCCGTACGGAACACAAATTTAGAATTGTGAAAGGAGACCAAAGCATCACTCGGGAATGCTACAATGCAGATTGCGTGAGTCGAGAAGAAAGGAAAAAGGAGAGGATACGAGGTAAACCCTCCACATCCATGAACGCTTCGAAAAGCAACTATAGAACCGCCCCTGGCTTGGGGGCCATAGCTGATTCAATAAGGCTTTGGACCCTTGAAAGAAGAGATTAGGGGAGGATCGGGTAGCACCGGCTTAATTGACAGTGTTTGTCCCAGTCTGTATGGATGACCCAACACGGGTCTTGAAAATTGGGTCGCCGCTTTGAAACAACATGCGATTAGAACTTACCAAATTCCTTCGGGCCAATTTGGATGTATTTGCTTAGACACACTCTGATATGTGTGGGGTGTCACCTGAAATTGCCTGCCATGCTCTCAATATTGACCCCAAATTCACACCACTAAAGCAAAAAAGGCACAGCTTCGGCCCCAAATGGTCCAAGGCGTTGAGAGAGGAAGTAGATAGACTGATGGCTAACGGCTTCATTCGAGATGCAACCTACCCTGAATTGGTATCGAACCCAGTCCTAGTCAAGAAGTCCAATGGAAAATAGTGAGCTTGTATTGATTTCTCAGACCTCAACAAAGCCTGTCCGAAGGATAGCTTTTGCTCCCTAGGATTGATCAACTGGTGAATGGAATGGCGAGACATGAACTATTGTTAATTATAGATGCGTACTTGGGCTATAAACAGATCTTGATGCATGAACCAGACCAAGAGAAACCAGCTTCATTACCGATTTGGGACTGTACTGCTATCGAGTAATGCCATTTGGTTGAAAAATGTAGGGGCAACGTACCAAAGGCTACTGAATACTATTTTCAAACGCCAGATTCGGAAGACTGTGGAAGTTTACGTTGACGATATGTTAGTCAAATCCCAAGTGACTGCTAACCATTTAGATAATCTCACTGAAATGTTCGAAATACTCTACAAATATGGAATGAAGCTCAACCCACTTAAAAGTCACTTCGGAGTTTCCTCTGGGAAATTCCCGGGATTCATAGTAAGTGCTTGGGGAATTGAAGCAAATCCATAGCAAATAATAGCGGTATGGGAAGTCTAAGCCCCTAAAAATAAGAGAGAACTTCAAAGCTTGAATGGAAAGGTCGCGGCACTGAGTCAGTTCATCTCTAAAGCTATAGACAATTGCATATCGTTCTTTGACGCACTGAAGAAAGGAAATAAAAACTTTGAATGGAGCGAGCATGTCAAATAGCTTTTGAGGAATTGCTACGACACATGGAAACTCCCCCTATATGATCAAAACTAGTGGATGGAGAAGACCTATTCATCAACTTAGCGGTTTCTCTGCATGCACTGAGAGCGGCTCTCGTGGGGGAAGAAGCGAAACTCTAGTGACCTGTGTACTACATTAGCAAACGATTTACTGGAGCTAAGGTGAATTACCCAAAGCTGGAAAAGCTAGCGTATTGCCTCTTGATCTCATCTCAGAAATTACGACCATATTCCAGGCTCATCCCATTAAAGTATTGACTGACCAGCCCCTGAAGAAAGTTTTATACCGGCCAGAAACTTCTAGATAACTACTCAAGTGGAATATAGAGTTGAGCCAACAAGCATCACATACCATCCAAGGAAAGCAACCAATGGGCAAGCGTTAGCCGACTTCATTGTAAAATTTACCATAAGGGACGATGAGGAGGAAGTTTCATCGGAAGCAAGCACGCAATGGAAGCTCTTCGTCGATGGTGCATCAAACAACCTCAGTTCAAGAGCAGTAGTGCTCGAAAGCCTCGAGGGGCGAGCCATTGACCATGATTTGCACATGGAATTGCCAGCAATAAATAACAAAGCACATTATGAAGCCTTGATCGATGGACTAAAGGTTGTGAAGGAACTCGGGATAAAATTTATTCACATATACAGCGACCCCCAACTGGTCGTCTATCGAGTGAAAGGGGAATACCGAGCACGTGGAGAAAATCTCGTCTCGTACCGGTCCAAAGTACAAGAGTTGTTAAGTGATATTGAGCACTATACCATAACTCACATCCCAAGAGAGAAAAACACTAATGCAGACTATTTGGCCAAGTTGGCAAGCTCCAAAGAAACCCATTCATTGGTATTGGTTCCAGTTGAAACGATAACCAACCCAAGCATAGACGAAATGGACGTGGATTGGATTTTAGAGACCACCGTTAAGCCAGATACATGGATGACACCGATAAAGGACTATTTACTTGTAGGAACCCTACCAACTGACCGAAATCAACGGAAGAAGCTCTTCTACAAGGCACTAAGGTTAATGATATAGGATGGGATACTCTATTGAAGGGGATTCTCGACCCCTATTCTTAAGTGTGTGACCATTGATGAAGCGCGACAGATCCTGAAGGATGTACATGAAGGCTAATGCGGAGACCGCACTAGGGGGTAGACATTGGCAAAGAAAGTCCTTTGATACATTTAGTTTTAGCTAACAATAAATCACGATGCTGCAAATCACGCCAGAAGATGTGATTGCTATCAAAGATTCTGCAAAGAGAACTCCTTGAACGAAACTAATATAAATAGTCAGCCAAAGGGCATTTTCGATATGGAGGATCAATCTGATTAGTGTCCTTCCAATAGCTAAATGAGGAGCTAAATAAGCTATAGCTGCCGTAGATTATTTCAAAAAATGGTCCAAAGCGGAACCGCTGGCCACCATAAACAAAAAGGAAGTTATTACCTTTGTCGCTAAAAACATCATTTGCAATTTTGGTGTACTGCAAAAAATCATCACTGACAATGGAACCCAATTCGAAAGTGCTGAGTTCAAAGACTTCGGTAGGCGCTTTCGAATCGAAAAAAACTTTTTCGTAGTGGCTCATCCACAAGTAAATGGGCAAGTGGAAGCAGTAAACAAGATTATCAAATCCACCATCAAAAAGCGATTAACAAAAGCTAAAGGAAATTGGGTTGACCACCTCCTACTCGCACTATGGGCATACAGAACATCACACAAAGCGGCAACTGACCACACTCCATTCGCATTAGCATATGGTTCTAAAGCAATGATTCATGTTGAGTTAGAAGTCCCTACACACCGAAGGCAGAACTTTAATCAAGCACAAAAAATACAACTCCTACTCGAATCGCTAGACATATTCGATGAAAAAAGAGAAGAACCAGAATTGAGAATAGCTGCCCACTATAAAAGGGTTGCATGGTACTTCAACTCCAAAGTTCATAGTCAGACCTTCGAAGTTGGAGATCTTATGCTCAAGAGAGTTCAAACTGTATCGAGAGCCTTCAGAGCAAACTAGGAAGGACTGTATGTCGTTAATTAAAACTCAGCGATGGGACTTTCAAGATGACAACCGTCGACAGGGTCGCAATTCCTAAAGCCTGGAATACCAAATCGCTCCGTCGTTATTTCGTCTAAAAAACCATTTTATGTATTTTCTATTTCTTTATCAAATAATCCATCTTGGAAATGCTGGTATCATTGTAAATAGGCAAAGAATCTTCCGTGCTTTACTAAATAAAGTTTGCTTCGTGAACCAACAAAACTGTGTTTGTAATAATTACCCGCCGAGTCGATGAAAGCAAATCGACTCAAATCATTGGATCAACAAAACCCAATCTTTGTCCTCTGACAATTGGACTGCTCCGGCAGCATCGAGAGGGCTAATAAAAAACAAAAACTCCCCGTGTTGCCCGAAGATAGGCAACACCAAGGATAATCTAAACTCCTCGTGTTGCCCGAAGATAGGCAACACCGAGGAGCCTCAAAAACTAAAACTCCTTGTGTTGCCCGAAGATAGGAATCGTCGAGGAGCCTCAAAATAAAAACTCCTCATTTTTTCCAAACATAGGCATCACCAAGGAAAATCAAAAATCCTCGTGTTGTCCGAAGATAGGAAACATGGAGGAGCCCCAAAATAAAAGCTCCTCGTGTTACCGGAAGATATATAACACTAAGGAAAATCGAAACTCTTCGTGTTGCCCGAAGATAGGCAACATCAAAGAACCTCGAAATAACAACTCCTCGTGTTGCCCGAAGACAAGCAACCCCGAGGAGCATCGAAATGACAACTCCCCGTATTGCCCCAAGATAGGCAACACCGAGGAAAAACAAAAGCCGTGGATCTCATGAGCCGTGCATCGAAATTCTAACTCCTCGCATTGCTCGAAGATAGTCAATGCCAAGAAGTGTGAGAAACTGCACATATATAGTCAGGAATAATGAGCGAAACTCGAAAAAAATTGGCACTAGAAAGAGGGCACTCAATGATCGACAACGCATAACCATGCACAAATTGCATATTCACCTGAATATCGCCAAAGATGAGATTACATGCTAAAATCACAATATCTCCGAGAAAAGTAGAATCGAGTGGTAACTTAGCCAAAATTTTAATACAGATTAGTTAAACCATAAGTTATCGGCAACTTGAAAATGGTTTGCAGTTAACAGCCTTATAAGCTAGGGGGCATGCACTTGTATCTAGGCAGAACCAAACAAATACAATAAGTTTGTAGGATCTGTCACTCTAAACAACAATAAGTCCACAAGTTCTATCTCAAAGTTTTATCAACTTCAAGTTTTATACCAAAGTTTTATCAACTTCCAAACAAAAATTCCAAAAAAAATTCTATGTTTTAGAAAATTTTATGAAGTTCTATGGATTGCCAAACGAAAATACTCCTAATGCTGTTAATCTCTAAGTTCTATTGCTTTTAATGAAGAACTTTGGCTATAATCACATGACTAGCAAAATATGAATTGAAACAAGCACAAATACATAGAACATATATGAATATACAGATGAAAATATAGTCAAAATATCATTGTATTGCTTATGATTTTCTATACACAAGTTCAAAATGTAGAGCCGTAACCACACCACTACGGCCAACAAAGAGAAAATACAGACTCAACAGTAAGGATGCAAAGTGCAAACTCTGCACTTGAAAAAAATGATTCAAAAGAAATAATTACAAGTCTGTCTTCTTGCACGCTGTTCGCCAAAATCAAGTCCATCCTCACACCAAAAGCTCAACGCTTCTTGCCACTGCTTCCCTTTCCTCCTCTGGTTGGTAAATTCTGCTTTATTTTGAGAGAGGTGTCGCTGCCAGTAATGTCAATATGCACTTCGGTGGCAATCTGCTCCTCCTCCAATTGTTTCTCAGAAGAGCTTCCCTTTCCTTTACGTTTGCATGACATCCAAGAGCTCTTTGAAGCTTTGACTAGCTCCACCTTTTCCTTCTTAATGAGGACCAAATCATGCTGGGTCTTCTGCGGCTGCTCCATCTACGTCTCCTGCTCCTTAGCCTCTGCATTAGTTATATCATCTTCCAATGACGACGAAGGGTCCTCCAAGCCGTGGATTGCCACTATTTTCTCAACATTTGGCCCCGGTTGTGAACTAGATGTGGATGTGGGAACTGGAGTAGGAATGGATACAATTTCATAGGATGTGAAAATGGCAGCATGCGCAAGCATTGAAGTAGTTAGCGTGTCAACCAGAAAAGTGGATGGACCTATAAGATCAGAAAGGAAAGCGTTAAACTCCTCTTACTCCTACGGCGTAAGATGAAGACTCCCGAATTTGGGAGAAACATGGACGTATCCTGAACCAAGGGAAGGATCATGAATAGCAACTTCGAACTCATCGTTGTCGCCTTCTTTTAAGGGCTCTATCACATGAGGAGTAATATCAATTCCTGAACTCATCGGTTGGTCGTGGAGTTGCTCCAATGGTCCATCCATAATGGATGTAGAAGGTTTGGTAAGCGCATTGATGGCGGTCATCAAGGCAGCATCGATGGCCTCCCTCTCTCGTTCGACTCAAAGAATCTTCTGGCACTTAAGTAGCGCTGCCTTGGATTCATCATTGAGATAGTCATCTCATAGATTATGATCGGAGTAAACGTCGTCGCTGTCAGCAAAACGAGACAATATTTCCTCCTAGAGGAGGGTTAGAGTGCAAGGAAACTTTGGGCCAAGATAGCTGAAACTTCCTTGATGCAACAGAGAATTGACGTAGAATTTCAAAATTGTCACATCTAGCTTCTCCATTTTTTGATCAAGAGCATGTTAGAGGTCCAAATAATCCGCAGTCGCTACAGCCTTCTCAATCTCTACAGCATTCTTGTCGGCATTGAGTTGTGCAACCTGAGCTTGTAACTTGGCGATGGTCTCGGCTTGGTCGGAGACCGTTTTGTTGTGCCCCTCGACAATTAGATCGTGATCGGTGATTGTTATCCATTGAGCTTCAATGGTAGCATTGCAAGTGGTCACTTCTTTCAATTTAGCTTTTTCCACATGAATCTTTTAATTTTGTCTCTCTAGATCATCTCGACCTTCGCACGTGCGTCCTTCAACTCCTCTATCAGGCTGGCGGTTCTGTTACTTTCCGGAAGCGCTGTCTCCTTCTCCTCCTCCAAATGTTTAATTTTAGCGTCCCGATCAACCAACTCCCTTTCAAAATAATCCTTTTTATTTTTGATAGAGAGGGTCTCCTG